>CM060892.1:120847326-123247326 GCA_030762935.1 Hymenopus coronatus | reverse complement strand
TTATTCGGCTCGTTTTCCGGCCAGGAGTAAACAAAAGAGAGATGAAACTTGAGGACTTCACGATTGATAAAATATAAGAGATCTACATTTTTGTGTAGTAAGTTTTTGTCTATCTGTTTGGTGCACCAAGTATGCGAAATTTATCTCGACTGAAGTTCTTCAGAAGTTTTTCCCAGAAAATTCTAGATATAAAGTTTATTTGTTATGCAAATATCTTTAATAAAAGATATTTTAATCAAATTCGTTGAAGCTATCTTTGAGAAAATCAAAATTTTCGAAAATGTTTCTATGTAAAGGGTAGTTTTGGGTGGGGGCTGGGATTTTTTAAATTTCTTCGTGTCGCAGCCTTGGGAGATACTAAACTTAAATCCAAGTTTGATATTTAACGGACTTTTCGTTTTTGATGTATATTGTCTACAGACATACAGACCGACATTTTTCTAAGACATGTTGTTTTTTATTCAGGGGATATCAAAACATATATTTCCGGTGAAATTTCGGTTCGAATTTTTGGGTAAAATATGTACAATACGTTCTCTATACACTATGTGCATAGTATGTGTAGAGAAAGTAAAAATATAGATTTGGTAAAAACAAAATGTTTGTTTTCTCTTGGTCAAGCTAAGAGAAATGGATATCACCGTCACATAGCGCCCAGCTCTTAAAAGATTTGACTATCGCTTTAAACTAATGTAATCCCCTATACCCATTTTATCTAAAGGAAGCATGTAATAAAAGCACTTCTACAAATCTTTATCTTAATTAACGTGAAGTAGGTAGAAAAATAAGATTTTTACTTTCTCTATACGCACACTCTATAGTGTATAGAGAAGGTATTACACTCCACCCAAAAATTCAATACCGAGATTTCACCGGAAATATATGTTTTAGGGTCCCCAATATCCAAAAAGAGCATTTTCACAAAAAGGTCCGTGTGTGTGTGTGTCCGTGTGTCCGTGAACACGATAACTCAAAAACGAAAAGTCGGTAAAATACCAAACTTGGTATTTAAGTTTAGTATCTTCCAGGGATGCGACACGAAGATTTTGAGAAAAATCCCCCCATCCCCAACTACCCTTTACATGGAACTTTTTTCGAAAATTTTTATTTTCTCAAAAATGGCTCTAACGATTTTGATTAAAGTTTCGTATATTAAAGATATTTTGCTGACAAATAAAATGTATATCTTGAATTTTCTGGGAATAGCCTCTGAAGAGTAGTTTATTCGGGATGAATTTAACTGAATTTTGAATAACTGCTAAACCGTAAGAGATGGACAAAAGCTTACTACACCAAAAATGTAGAGCACGTTAAAACACACAATTTATGTTATATACATTTTTTTCGTAAGTTCGACGTTTTTGAGACATTCCTTATTTTTGGTTTCTGCTATGAAAAACTTAAGAATAATTTGTTGCAGGGATATAGAGGAAGTCATGTGAATGGTACACATCAGATTTTTTAATTATAGAATGGCCAGAAAAGTCCTATAATTTAACACATCAAATATTCTTTTCTAGTCGATTACTAGTTATCGACTAGGAGAGGGTGAATTGAACTGTTTTATTTGATTTATCTTTATGAAAGACAAAACACCTGATGTGTTCTAATCACATGATTTTCTCTAGCTGTTTCACAAACATTCCTTACAATGGTTTATTCTTTTATCCACGCCATACTAATCGAGATAAACATTAGTAAAATGTATTGTTACTTGCTTCCTTGTAACTAGAAGGGAAATAAGGGTATACACTAAGCTAAGCTAAAGCGGTAGTCAACTCTTTTAAAAGCTATGTGGTACAATTGAAATTCGGCTCTCTTTTGCATTTCCAGCAGTAAAACCAAAGAGGTGAAACGAAAGTTGACTTCCCGCTAGGGAAAAGTTTAAGCAGTTTAAAATAATATCCAATAATAATATAGCAATAACAATTAACGATGAATTTCTCGGAATCTGTTAATTCTAAAAACAAACAACTACGTAAAATAAAAAAAAAAACTTAAAAAAAAAATTGTGTAGGTAACATAAATTGTGTGTTTTATTGATATATGAATTTTTACCTTCCCTAACCCGTATGTGTCCACTCTGCTTATAAAGAACTAAGTAATAAAGTCAATTCTGCTAATATTTATCTCGATTAGCATGATGTAGATAAAAGAATAATCTATTGTAAGAATAGTTTGTTTGCGTTACCTTACTAATACAACCATTTCTTCTAATGCTTATATTAATTACCACGATGTAGATAAAGGAATAATATTTTGTAATAATAGTTTATAGATAAAGTTATGTGAATGGAACACATCAGAATTTTACTTTCTCTAGCCCGTGTGTACATTGTAGATAATGGATAGAGAAGGTATTGTATTCCACCCACAAATTATATGTCGAGCTTTCACCGAAAATATATATTTTGAGGTCCCCGGAGTCCGAAAAAAACATTTGTAGAAAAAGGTCCGTGTGTGTCTGTGGACAACATAGCTCAAAAACGAAAAGACCGTTAACAACTTAACTTGATATTTATCTTCTGTATCTTCCAGGGATACGACACAAAGATTTTCAGAAAATCCCCCCACCCCAAAGTATCCTTTACGTGGAAAAATGTTTCAAACTTTTGTTTTTCTCAAAAAAATGATTAAAACACGGCATGTTAAAGATATTACATTACAAACTGTGTATTTTGAATTTTTTGGGAATTTTTTATTTTATTCTGGATGAGTTTGCAGAATTTTGAATAAATGTTAAACCGTAAGATACCGTAAATTTTGGATACCGTTAAAACACATTATTTAGATCATATTACGGTTTTATATTCTGAAATATTCCTTTTTATTGATTTCAATTTTAAACTACTTAAACTTTTCTCAAACGGGAAATGACGTTTCGTTTTATGTCTTGTTTTACTGCAGGCCATGGAAAGCCAACCGAACTTCAGTTGTTTCACATAGGACCAGCTTTTAAAAGATTTGACAATCCATTTAACCTAATGTATTCCCTAAAGTCGGTTCTACTTACAAGCAAGTAAGTAATAAAGCAATTTCTGCTACTCGAAAGAATAATCTTTTTTAAGGAATGTTGTTTGTGTAACAGAGAAAGTCATGTGATTAGAAAAAATCAAAATTTTGGTACCTATTTAGATTGTGTCTATTTATAACTGCATTTGTCTCTCATTATGAAGCAGACATCACAGGCTATTCCCAGAAAAGTCTTGGTAAACTTTTTATTTTTCATAAAACAGTCTTAAACGCATGGTATTTTAATAAAAATCGTTATGTCCATTTTTGAGAAAATCAAAATGTTCGCAATAAGTGACATAAAGAGTGATTTGATGAAGATGATTTTCTTGAAATTCTTCGTTCTGTATTATTGGAAGATATTAAACTTAAATACAAATTTGATATGTAACACGAAAGAGGAAAAAGGGAAGCATTCGAAAACAGCCAGGGGGGAAGAAAAAGAAAAGTTACCAACCTTTTTTTTTTTTTGCCATATAATGTGTAAGTAAGTATACCTGAACATTCAACAGCCTCTGCAGAGATGTAAGGTGTATCTATATTTCTACCTCTGTTATTGTAATATAAAAAAAAATCTGATGTGTTACATTCACATGACTTTCTCTGCTTCTCTGCAACAAAATATTGTTAAAAAGCTTATGTTTTTGTTTTCTTCATACTAATCGAGAAAAAACTAGCAGAAATAGTCTTATTACTTCCTTTCTTGTAAGTAGAACCGAAATAAGGGGGTACCATAAGGTTAAAGTGATAGTCAAAAGCTGATGTCTATGTGACTGAAGCTCCTTTGTTTGTATAGACAGGAGTTGGCAAATTCCTATATGAGAAAAGTATAAGTTTTTAAAGCTGAAACCAAAAACAAGGAATATCTCAAAAACGATCAACTCCACAAAAAAATGCATATAACAAAAATTGTGTGTTTTAATAATGCGTTCTACATTTTTGTGTGTTAAGTTTTGTTCATCTCTTGCGGTCTAGCAGTTATGCAAAATTCCGTAAAATTCATCATGAATAAAGTAGTGTACAGAGGTTATTCGCAGAAAATTCAAGATATACATTTTATTTGTCAGGTAAATATCTTTAATATACGATATTTTAATCAAAATCGTTAGTGATTTTTAGAACATCAACATTTTCGTAAAAAGTTCCATGTAAAGGGTAATTGGGGGTGAGGGGGATTTTCTTGAAAATCTTCGTGTCGCACCCTTGCAAGATACCACACTTAAATACCATGTTTGGTGATCAACGGTCTTTTCGTTTTTTAGATATGCTGTCCACAAACACACACATGCACACATCGGGCCTTTTGCCAAAAATTCTTTTTTTTGGATTCAGGGAGACCCAAAACATGTATTTCCGGTGAAATCTCGGTATCGAATTTTCGTGTGGAATGCAATACCTTCTCTATACACTATGTATATAGTACCTGTAGAGAAAGTAATATAAAACTTCTTATGCGTTACTTGTCTTTTGGAGAATTTAAAAATAAGTATACAAACATATTTAGCTTAAGATCTTATTGCGTGTTTTCACCAATCGTTTTCATCTACTCATAATTCCGAATTTAAACAATTTTTACTTTATTTAGCCCCGTATGTACGATGTATATAGGGGATAGAGAAGGTGTTGTATTCCACCAAAAATTCAATACGGAGATTTCACCCGAAATTCATGTTTTAGTACCTCCAGGGTCCAAAAAAAAAAAAAATTCAGAAAAGTTTGTGTGTGTGTGTGTGTGTGTGTGTGTGTGTGTGTGTGTGTGTGTGTGTCTGTCTGTCTGTCTGTCTGTGGACACATAGCTCAAAAACGAAAACTCCGTTAAATACCATAATTGGTGTTTAAACTTAGTATCTCCCAGGATGTGATAGGGGATAATCAAGAAAATCCCAACCCCAAACTACCCTTTACATGGAAAACTTCTTGAAATGACTGATTTACTCAATAATGGCTCCGACGAGTTTGTTTACAATACGCCATATTAAAGATATTTACATGACAAATAAGATGTGTATCTTGAATTTTCTGGGAATAACTTCTTTAGTCCTCTTCATTCTGAATGATTTTTACATAACTAATAAACCGTAAGAGACAAAACTTAGCCCACAAAAAATTTATCTCATCAAAGCACACAATTTATGACCCTTTACATTTTAGTTGTGGATGACATCGCATAGCCACAGCTTTTAAACATTTGACTATCGTTTTAGCACAGTGCATTCCATTAGTTCTCTTCTACTTATAAGGAATAAGTTATAATACCATTCTGCTAATGTTTATCTTGATTGATATGGAGTAGAAAGAAGAATAAGTTTTGTAAGACGTTTGTTTGTAGAAGAGGTAGAGAAAGTCATGTTAATGGAACACACCAGGTATTATGTGTAGTTACTTTTGTTTATCTCTTATGGTTTATCGGCTAGATAAAGTTATCCAGAATGAAGAGGTCTTCAGAAGGTATTCCCAGAAAATTCAAGACATACATTTCGTTTGTCTTGAAAATATCTTGCACATTTGATGTTTTATATTAATACAATTTTTTAAAAAATTGTAAACTTCTAAAATTGTTACATGTAAAGGGTAGTTTGGGGCGGGGGGATTTTCCCGAAAAACTTCGTGGCGCATTCTTGGAAGAAATTGAACTTAAATACCATGTTTGGTATTTTTTAGTCATGCTGTCCACAGACTCAGACAAATACACACATATACAGACGCACAAACACACACACACACACACACACACACACATTCACACAGGGACCTTTTTCTAAGAATGCTTATTTGGATTCAGGGGTCCCTAAAACGTGTATTTCCGGTGAAATCTCGGAATCGAATTTTTGGGTGGAATACAATACCTTCTCCCTGTATGTACATACTGCTAGAGAAAGTAATATAAATAGCCTAGGCTGAAAACCATGAACATCATTTATCTCAAACGTTTTAAAATTGAGTATTATTTTAATCTCCAAAAAGTATTTAAGTACAAATACAAAGTTTAGAAAATAGGGTCTGTTCTGCCACCTCAGTGGTCATGTTTATTTGTATTAGCTTTATTGTTGTTGCCGTATTGTAATTATTATTATTATTATTATTATTATTATTATTATTATTATTATTATTATTATTCTATGAAGTACTTGGGTAGTTTTTCTTTTACATTTCTCAGAAAGAGAAATATTTTATCCTGCACTTGTAGGATAAAATGAGAGCTGTAGCTAGTGTGGCCATGTGCCTAAAGATGGGGTATGAAGCGGCTCAGCTCAAAACGCTACTGGCGTGAATCGCGATACCTCTTAAGATGTTCTGGCCTCCTAATCCTAAAGCGACACTCTGGATTCAGTTCCTCCTCCTTTGTGCAAGGGAGCAAACAGGTCTTGAACTCTTAAACAAAATGTTTTGTAATTATAATACACCTATTATATTTCAGTTGCCCCTGTGGCCTAACGGATAAGTCATCGGTCTCCTAAACCGGGAATTGTGGGTTCGAGTCCCACCAGGGGTATACTCTTTTTGTCTACTTGGGCGACGTTGCCTTATATGCAAAGTAACAAACAAATTGCATGAAATTCTCTGTTGATTTTAAAATATGGGTTGTGGGAATTTTTCCTCTGGGCTTTTTGTTCGTTCAAATGCTCTTCAATCGATGGAGTTGTGATCCAGTTCTAATGAAAAATTTTAATGCACTTTTCGTTTTCTAAAAGAAGAGGGATAAAATAATATATAAATGAGAAAACGTAAAATGCGTCTAATTTCATACTACAGATTCCATTTTAGTAAAAAAAAAAAAAGAGGGGGGGAACAGAATCTGTTTAGTATGAAATTATACCAAAAGAATTGTTAAGCAAACCAATGCTTTGAAATATATCTAGAAATCGAATTTGGGGCAAATTTGATTTTTTTCTTATGGAAATGAAACTTTATTAGGTTTTATCAAACTAATCATGTATTATTTAATATAAGAAAACATTAAACGCAACAAACGCATAATCAATACACTGTTCAGATCAGCGATAATGAACACACTTGCCGCGGTTTATTTACACTGTGCTGCCGCAGTGAGTACTGGCCAAGTGGAAGCGGTCGGTTTATCCTCAGGAGCAGTGGTGGTCGGTACATCACCGAGGTGTTTGCACTATGGAAGGGCACAGGTTAAAGCGAAGAGCACCCGCGCCAACTCTGATTGGGAAGTTGACTACTTCTTCATATAATGTAGCGGTGTACCATTTGTTTAATTTGTCACCAAAAATTACAAGTGATAGAATTATTTAATTTTTACTTTCTCTACATAGTACATGTTACGTAGGCAGAGAAGGTACTGCATGCCACCCAACATTTCTATACCGAGATTTCATCGCAAATACACGTTTTAGGTCCCCTGTGTTCTCTACACGCACTATGTACATAGTGTATAGAGAAGGTATTGTAATGCACCCAAAATTCGATACCGATATTTCACCGGAAATACATGTTTTGGGTCCCCCTGAATAAAAAAAAGAATTTTAGAAAAAGGTCCGTGCGTGTGTCTGTGGACAGCATAGCTCAAAATCAAAAAGACCGTTAAATACCAAACTTGGTATTTAAGTTTAGTATCTTCCAAGGATACGACACGAAGATTTTCAAGAAAATCCCCCCACCCCATCTACCCTTTACATGGAAGTTTTTTTAAAAATGTTTGACTTTCTCAAAAATGACCCTAAGGATTTTGATTAAAATATCGTATATTTAAGATATTTACCTAACGAATAAACTGTATATCTTGAATTTTCTGGGCATAGCCTCTGAAGACTACCTTATTCTGGATGAATTTTACGGAATTTTGCATAACTAGGAAATTGTAAGAGATGGACAAAAGCTAATTTAACAGAAAATGTAGAGCTTGTTAAAACACACCATTTATGCTACTGACATTTTTCGTAGCGTTGATCGTTTTTAAGAAATTCCTTGTTATTGGTTTCAACTTTAAAATACTTTATACTTTCCTCATATGGGAATTTGTCAACTCCTGTCCATGCAAACAAAGGAACTTCAGTCACATAGCACCAGCCTTTCATTATCACTTTAACCTAAGGTATTCCCTTATTTCTCTTCTACTTACAAAGAAGCAAGTAATGAGACTATTATTGCTAATTTTTTTCTCGATTAGCATGAAATAAATACAAGCATAAGCTTTTTAACAATAATTTGTTGCAGAGATGTAGAGAAAGCCATGTGAATAGAAACATCAGATTTTTAGAAAAAAAAAGTCCATATGTGTATGTGTCTGTACGTGTATCTGTGAACACGATAAGTCAAAAACGAAAAGTCCAAGTACCAAACTTGGTATTTGAGTTTAGTATCTTCCAAGGATGCGACAGGAAGATTTTGAGGGAAATCTCTCCGCCCTCAACTACCCTTTACATGGAAAAAGTTTCGAAAATTTTTATTTTCTCAAAAATGGCTCTAACGATTTTGATTAAAATACCACATATTTAATATATTTACATGATAAATAAAATGTATATTTTGAATTTTCTGGAAATAGCCTCTGAAGAGCTCTTCATTCTTTGTGGATTTTACATAACTAGTAAACCGTAAGAGATAGAAGAAAACTTACTGTAAACAATTTAGATCTCATTAAAACACGCAATTTATGTCATGTGCATTTTTTTTTTCGCGGTGTTGACCATTTATGAGGTATTCCTTGTTATTAACTTCAGTTTTAAAATACTTCTCTCATATGGTTGTTTGTCAACTCCAGCAAGGCAAAGAAACGGACTTCAACCATATGGCAACTAGCTTTTCAAAAATGTGGCTATCGCTTTATCTAACTGTACTCCCTTATTTCCCTTGCATTTATAAGAAAGCAAATAATAGCACAATTTCTGCTAATGTTTACCTCGATTACCGTAAACAAGATAGATGAATATACGTTTAACAGTAATTTATTACAGAGATGTAGTTAAACACATGTAAATGGAACATCAGATTTTTAGCATCATTTAATACACTATACGCTAATGATTAGGTATTCACATCTTGTAAAGAGATAAGTGTGGTAGTACTGAAAATGTCAGTAAATTATATATATTTTGAATCAGAAAGAATTCCATAATTTTTTTCCGTTAAAAACAGAAAGTGATGTTTTTTTGTCATTTTACACTACCTACTCCCCTTAAGGAAGTTGTATGAAAAGAGGAAATAAAAGTTACAGCTACTACATATTACAGCTAGCGTATTGTGTTCTACCTATTGCATAGGCAAAAGATCAAGTTAGAATCAAGAGAATGCCTAAGTGATGTAATTATTGTTACGGGCTGAACCTTATAATGAAGTCACAATGATTCTTGCAACAAGTTAAAAAATATACCTTAATACTATTTAAATCAAACGTATTTAGCAATTTCACCTGCGTGTGTTGAATCACAGTAGCTGCTCTCTAATTAAATGTGCTCTCTAATATATATGTTTTAAGAAGTTTGTATTGTGTGCCCGGCTAGATCAGTCGGTAGAGCATGAGACTCTTAATCTCAGGATCGTGCGTTCTCTGGGCGAACTAAAATTTTAGTGGCGCTTCTCTAGCCCCTAATGATCCGTATTGTAAGCATTTTCTATTCAGAGTTTCCCTCCTCATTGTAAATGAAACATTGTCGTAAATACTGAGAAATATGAAAACATGTAGCCTATACCATTTGAGTTCCAGTTAAATATTCGTAGACCTTTAAAATGTATTCACAGAAAACTATTAGCTAAGTATATTTATAAAATATAGATGACGTCAAATCCTGAAAATATTTATAAATAAAATTGAGATTTAATAAGACACTTTGAAGTAACAGTAACAGAATATCATCAGTGTCTAAGCTTTATTGTTTCGAGTTCTTATGCTTTCATTAATTTGACTCTGTATATTGTATTGTTAGTCAAAATATTGAACATGCATCTATTATTTGGAATCCTATGACACATATAGACTTAAAATGAAAAATGAAATGGAAGTTTTTGGCATTTTGATTTTCAAAACATTTGGCTATTTTTCCAATATGTAAATTACAATATTCTTTTGCAAATGATTGAAATTAAAACTTTAAAATACAAAAGGTTTGCTATAGAATCAACATTTCTGTACAATGTTCGGCATTCAACTGATGATATCACTTAAATTATTACGTTTTTATTTACCAAATAAAGTAATTAGATTTTACAATGTTAAATTTATAGAATTCGCAGTAAATGGAGGCAAAGTATATTATTGTGATGTGGATATATTCAGAATATCTGAACTCCAATTTAAAAACTTAGTAGTTAATAATTATTTAACCAGAAACTTAGATTAACGTAATGTAATTCGAGTGACAACAGTTTTATTATACAAGAATTTCAACTTATTACTTTCTCTATACGTACTATGTACAAAGTGTGTAGAGAAGGTATTGCACTCCACTCAAAAATTCGATACCGAGACTATACTGGAAATATATGTTTTAGGGTCCCCTGCATCCAAAAAAAAAGCATTTTCAGAAAAAAGGTCCGTGTGGGTGTGTGTCCGTGTGTCTGTGAACACGATACTCAAAAACGAAAAGTCGGTAAAATACCAAACTTGGTATTTAAGTTCAGTATCTTCCAGGGATGTGACACAAAGATTTTGAGAAAAATCCCCCCACACTAAACTACCATTTACATGGAACTTTTTTTCGAAAATTTTGATTTTATCAAAAAAGGCTCTAAGGATTTTGATTAAAATGTCTTATATTAAAGATATTTAAGTAGTTGAAATTAAGTAAGAAGCAAATTAATTGTAATCAGTTTCGACCTGATAGAAAGATAGATAAATAAAATAAAATGTATATCTTGAATTTTCCGGGAATAGCCTCTGAAGACTACTTTATTCTGAATGATTTTTACGGAATTTTGCATAACTGCTAAACCGTAAGAGATGGATAAAAATTTACCACACAGAAAATGTAGAGCACATTAAACACACAATGTATGTAATATACATTTTTTTCGTAGAGTTGATCGTTTTTGAGATATTCCTTGTTTCTAATTTCATCTTTAAAAACACGCACTTTTCTCATACAGGAATTTGTCAACTCCTGTCCATACAAACAAAGGAACTTCAATCACATACCAAACAGCTTTTGACTATCACTTTAACCTATGGTACTCCCTTATTTCGCTTCCACTTACAAGGAAGCAAGTAATAAGACTATTTCTGCTAATGTTTTCTCAATTAGCATAAAGTACATAGAAGCCTAAGCTTTTTAACAATACTTTTTTGCAGAGATGTAGAAAAAGTCATGTGAATGGAATACATTAGACTTTTTTTTTGTAATTTCTCTGCCGAAAGTTTGCTGAAAATACCTACTTGTTTTCAAGGCCCCCAGAATAAATAAATATATTTAGACAAACTCCGAGTGCGCGTAATATTTGTGTGCACAGCCGTAACTCAAAAACGGGAAGTCAGATAAGTACCAAACTTAGTATTCTGGTCCAATATCCTTCAAAAATACGACACGGAATTTTCAAGAAAATTTATGTATCCCAAACTACCCTATTTATTACAAATTTTTCGAAAAAAAAATAATTTCTTAAAAGTGGGTTTAAATACCATATTATGTTTAAGAGATTCTCATTGCAAATTAAATTTATATATTGAATTCTTTGGGAATAGCCTTTAAAATCCTATTCTTTCTGAATTGATTTTGCATACTTACTGGTAATTCGTAAAAACAGGTTCAAATTTGCAGCTAAGCTAGTGTGGCTAAATGCGCAAGATGGGTATCGAGCGATCAACGTGAAACGTCATACCTCCTTTACGATTTTGATCTCCTAGCTCTTTGGCCGGTGCGTTCCTGCCACCGCATCATTTTTCCTTCACTCTGCACCGTGGTTAGCGACTTTTAGAATATTTTATGCAGCTAACCTAACGTAATTGAAGACGGAAGGAAAAGTAGAGCAAAAAGATGGGAGGAAAGAAAAAAAAAAGGGAGGGAACTATCTGATGTGGACATTATTTATGTTTGTCAAAATTTGTGCTTTCGCTCCTAGTGTTAACTAAGCAGATAAACTTTATTTCTACAAGTCTTATTGCTTTTATTATTATTATTATTATTATTATTATTATTATTATTATTATTATTATTATTATTATTATACCAATTACACCGGCACATATCAGAATACTTCTAGAACACAAGAGGAAGAAATCAGGGATCATTTTTAGAATATGCCACGGATGCAGTGATGATGGATAACTGGAAGGTAAGCTGATTATGAATCAAGATCACAGTCGTAGTGGATCACAAGATACAGTAACAAGATTCCCCATGAGCCGGGTTTATGTTCACTGTGCGGAAAGATGTGAAGAACCAGAACAAAAAATCTTATGTGTTCCATACACGTGACTTTCTCTGCCTTTTCGGCAACAAATTATTCTTACAAGAACTCATTCTTCTATCTACTAATCGAGATAAATATTAGCAGAATGGTTATATTACTTATTTCCTTGTAAGTAGAAAGGAAATTAGAGATAACAATAAGCTGAAGTGATAATCAAGTCTTTTAAGAGTTGATGGCCATGCGTTTCTCATGTCCAGGAGTAAAAACAAAGAGATGCAACCGAATGATGTCTTCCCACTTGCTGATCCCAAGGTTGCAAGTTCAAATCCAGCCCATTCCAAAGACTTTTATGTGTGCTTAAAAGCGACAGCCCCATATCCGTAGATTTACTGGTATTTAAAGGAACTCATGCGGGACGAAATTCCAGCATGCCTGCAGCGCTGATTTATTTCTATGTCCATAGTTAAAAATATAATCAAATATAATCAAATATTCAAAAGCTGGTTGCTATGTGACTGAAGTTCCTTTGTTTGTATGGACGGAATTGACAAATTCCTCTATAAGAAAAGAGGTATGAGTTTCTTTAAAGCTGAAACCAATAACATGCAGTATCTCAAAAAACGATCGACTTCACGAAAAAAATGTATGTGACATAAATTGTGTGTTTTGTCGTGATCTACATCTTCAGTGTAGTAAGTTTTTGTCTATCTTTTACGGTTTTATCTTTTCAATAAAAAACATTCAAAGTAAAGAGGTCTTTGGAGGCTATTTCCAGAATATTGAAGATATGCAATTTATTTGTCACATAAATATTTTAAATATAAGAGATTTTAATAAAAATCGTTAGAGCCATTTTTGAGAACATCAAAATTTTCGAAAATTGTTCCATGTATAAGATAGTTTGGGTTGCGGGGATTTTTTTTTTAAATCTTCTTGTCGCATCCTTGGAAGATACCAAACTTAAATACCAAGTTTGGTATTTAACATCCTTTTCGTTTTTGAGCTATTCTGTCCACAGACACACACACCTTTTTCCAAAAATGTATTTTCTGGATTTAGGGAGACCAAAACGTGTATTTCCAGTGAAATCTCGGTATCGAATTTTTGGGCGGAATGCAATACCTTCTTTATACACTGTACATAATACGTGTAGAGAGAGTAAAAAATGTAGATCTGGTTAAAACACAAAAGGTACGAGTGAGTGCGTGTGTGTGTGCGTGTGTGTAGAGTTAAATATTTCGGAGATATTTCTCATTTTTAGTTCTTATAATTTTTTCCATGACAGGAAAACAGAATTTTAATGTCATCAAATAGTGATCAGCATTTAAAAGATCTGACAATCGCTTTACCTTAGTGTATACTCTTATTTATCTTATACCTACAAGGAGGAATATTTCTGTTAGCGTATAACTTGATTAGCATAGTGTAGATGGAAGAATATACTTTTGTAGGAACAGTTTGTTAGAATAGGCAGAGAAAGTCATGTGAATGTAATACATGAGGTTTTTAAATAAGAAAATCGCATGTATCGCATTCATTAGGTATCTCGCTCTCTCTCTCTGTCTCTCTCTCTCTCTCTCTCTCTCTCTCTCTCTACTCCTCTCCGAAAATATTGCTCTACGTGCTTCTTGTTAATTGATAACCTTCATTACATGTAGGTGTAATAAAAATGTGGTAAGCTAAAGCGATAGTCAGATTTTAAAATGCAGATCTCTATGTGTTGGTTTAGTAACTCGTTGCTCTTTTTACAACCGGGATAAAACAATGGACGGTGTTTTACCGCTTGAAAAAAGTAAATTTGGAAATTCAAACCAATAAGAGAAATCTGATTTGTTCCATTCACATGTCTTTCCCTACCTGTTCTTAAAAAGGTTACTCTTCTACCTACTGCATGCTAATAAAATAAACATTATTAGAAATGTCTTATTACTTAGTTCCTTTTAAGTAGAAGGGAAATGAGGGAAAACACTGGGCTACGGACTAAATAAATAGTCAAATCTTTTAAAAGCTGATTGTTACGTGATTGAAATTCGGTTCTCTTTGCATGGCCAGGAGTAAAAAAAAAAAAAGAAAAAAAGAAAAGAAAAAGGAACGATAACATTCTTCTTAGAGAAAAGTGAAATTGAAACCACTTACAATGAAAATAGTTAACTCTTCAACAAATGATAAATACAAATGTTAAAAGATGGGTAAGACATAAATTGTGTATTTTAACCAATTCTGCATATTTGTTATCTTACTGTTTACCAATTATGCAAGTCACCCAGAGTAAAGTAATCTCAGAGGTCAATAAGGCATTCAAAGGGGATTTTTTTCTCGGATTTCAATAAATTATTTGATAGAAATAATTTAATAATATGACGTTAAAAGAAATTATTGATACAATAGGTAATGAATATAAAGGCTAGAATTTAACTTATTTGTTCTAAGTTGTTGTTATTATTATTATACTTTTATTTGAAAATCAAGTTACTCTTTAGTATACTAAATAAATGTTTTATGTTCTTTTCCCAGAAAATCGAATATACACATTTTATTCACATGTAAATCTTTAATATATGGTATTTTAAAATCGTTAAAACCATTTTTGAGTAAAACAAAATTTTTATACATTTTTCCATGTAAAAAGTAGTTTGTGGTGGAGGGATTTTCTTGAAAATCCTATTGTCACATCCTTGGAAGATACTAAACATAAATACAAAGTTTGGTATTTAACGATCTTTTTGTCTTCGAGCTCTCTCTCTCTCTCTCTCTCTATCTCTCTCTCTCTCACGCACATAAACGGACACCGTTTTATAATTGGATTCAGGGGTCTTCAAAACATGTATTTAGTTTTTTTTGGTGGAATACAATACCTTCTCACGTACTACGTTGTACGTATATAGCAATTGGTAGAAAACGCAATAAAACCAGCAGGAGGCTATTCTCATAACAGCGATGCTAGTGTGGTCAAATGTCCAAAGATGGGAGTATCGATGGGGGGTTCAACTTGAAACGTCAATGGCACCTCCTATACAATTCTGGTCTCCCAATACTTCGGTTACGTTCTTGCCACCGCTCCGCTAACGGATAAAAAGCATCACGATAGAATTTCAGATGTCTTCCACACGTGCCGTGTGATAGAAGTGAGCAGAGAAATTACATTTCTGGAATATACTGGACTAAATATTTGCAATAACTAGCTTTTCCATGAGACGGGGAAGAACGTGTAGAATGTAAAAATACAGGCGGATCACCTAAAACTTACACCGCAAATATTTCGGAAATGGAAAGTGCTATTGATATGCGTTTTCCACAGCATTAATTGACGTCATGGACGCGTGATTTTAGCCTATAAACAGATTTTAATAATGCTTAGAGTCTTTATTTTTTGAGCACATCTACAGTTTTTAAATAGAACCATGCCAATTTATATCAACAAATTAAATTCCAATGTCAATAATTTCATTAGTGTATAATCAAAACCACTGAAGTTTAACGTTTTTCCAGTTATCTATCACACTCCTCTACTGAGGGAGTTGCGTGTCTGCTTCGCATTCAAGAGGTCTCTTGTTCGAATCTCGGTTAGGGTGAGCTAACCAGATAAGGGTTTCTCTGGGATTTTCCTTTATCCTGAGAAAACGAATGTCGGGTAACTTTAAGCTCCATGGATCAGGGGCTCATTTGAGTATTATTTCACAGATTTCATTCATTCTCTTATATGACCTATTGGGTTAAAGGACGTCAAACTTAAAAAAAAAAAAAAAAAAAAAAAAACTAATCCAAGCAACATAACTTACAATAAACACACCGGTTAACTTCAAAAGTTGATGAATGCTATCCAAAATATACATGGTCTAAGCTAAAAACTACGATGCCAAGAGCATTTTATCTCAGATTTAAAAAAGAGCAAATTAATTGATTTCTCATAAAGTATTAAAGGTGTAAAATTCAAACAAACATTTGCACTTTAATTCTAAAGGGGAAGTCACCTTTATATTATCATTATAACTTTACGGAGAGGCATGTTTTTCATATGTTACACGAGTTGCTTTAAAAGGAACAAATCGTCATTATTTATGGTAAGGATGTGTATTTTAAGTCTGTTTCTTAAGGAAGGTAAGTGATACTTTATAATCCCCTAACCGAAGACAAGGCTCCACAATTATGATGATTCCAAAGGCCATCAGGATGAAGAATGATTGACATATTACTATTAAATACACAAGCAACATTTACTCTCTCACTCACACTTCCAGTCTCTAAGTAGGATGGAGTATCATGCTGGGTAAAGAACATTGTCATCCTACAGCCGGGAATCTGACCCGAGACCTCTGCTAACTACCAGACTATAGAGACAGTACTTTTGTAACTTCGTGTTTCCTTGAAGCTCTACACAATTTGGTTCATATTATGTTAGCAGTTTTTGAAATAGCATGCATTTTATTTTCTGTACCACATATGTACAATAAACATAATAAGTAGAGAAGCCTTCTATTAGAAGGTATTGAATTGCAACCAAAGTTTCTATAGCGATTTTCACCGAAATACACAATTAGAGGGCATCTAAATCCAAAAAAGCACTTGTAGAAACAGGTCCGTGGTGTTTTTGTGAGCACACACGTGCTTCTGTGAATAACACCACTCAAAAACGAAAAGTCGGTTATATAGCAAGCTTGATATTTAAGTTTAGCATTTTCCAAGGATGTGACATGAAGATTTTCAAGAAAACCTCTTACTTCAAACTACATATTTTTGGAAATTCTCGATCTTTTCAAAAATGGTTCTAAAGACATGGATTAAAATACCACATATTAAGTATATTTATATGTTATGTTATATGTGAAATTTATATTTATATATTTATATAAAATGTATATACCGGTATTTAATTTTCTGCGATGGCCCCTTAAGCTTTTTTCGCTCTGGAGGACTTAAGCATTATCGGTAAACCGTAAGAGACAAATTCTTACGAGTACTAAACAAAAAATAAATAAATAAATAAAAAAAAATAAAAAGTAGATCTCGTTAAAACAATTTAAGTCCAACCCCCACCCGGAGATATTTCTTGTTACTGCTATAAAGTTTCCAGTGCTTAAATTGCAAGCAGTCATTACTCCTGACAATGCATAGAGAACAGCATTTCAATGTTATCACACAGCTACCAGGTTTTAAAAGCTCTGTCTATCCTTTAGCTTAATGTTCATTTTTATTTCTCTTGTACCTACAAGGGAAACTATTTTACTGGCGTACATCTTGTTAGTGTAGATAGAAGAAAATATTCTTTTATAGGGACAGTTTGTTAGAAAGGCAGAGAAAGTCATGAGAATGTAATAATCAGATTTTTAAATAAGAAAATATCATGTATTGCATACACTAGGTAGCTCTCTCTACTCCTCTCCTAAAAGCTATTATTACAAAATATTGTTCTTCTATCTGCTTCTTGTTAATCGCTAACCCTCATTACACGTTGTAGATATAACAAGATTACCGGAAGTTAAAGCGATAGTTAGATTTTAAAAAATCTATGTGTTGGTTTAGTAATTCATTACTCTTTTTACAACAAGGATAAAACAACGGACAGTGGTTTACCACTTGAGGTAAGTATATTTGGAAAATCAAGCCAATAAGAAAAATCTTATATGTTCCATTCACGTGACTTTCTCTACCTATTCTGCAACAAACAAAAGATTATTATTCCTTTTACTTTATGCTAAAGATAAACCTAGTAGAAATATTCTTACTACTTGGTTCCTTTTAAGTAGAAGAGAAATAATAGTATACCTGGCTAAAGATATAGTTGAATCTTTCAAAAGCTAGTTGCTATTTGATAAATAATATATGAGCCAGATCTATATATTTTGTTTTTCTCTTCCGGTTTACCAATCATCCAGAATGAAAACGTCTTCAGAAGCTACAGATGCAGAAAATTCAAGATATGCATTTTATTTGTCATGTGAATATCTTTGATATAGATATTTCAATCAAACTCGATAGAGCCAAGTTTAAGAAAAGCAAAATTTTCTAACATTTTTCCATGCAAAGGGTAGTCCAGAGGATTTTCCTGAGAACCTTCGTGCCGCATCCTTGGAAAACACTGAACTTAAATTTAATATTTAACGAACTTTTCGTCCTTGAGCTCTCTCTCCCTCTCTCTCTCCCTATCTCTCTCTCTCTCTCTCTATCTATCTATTTATCTATCTATCTACCTTCCTACCTACCTACCTATCTATCTATCTGTCTGTCTGTCTATCTATCATACACAATTACGGGCCTTTTTTTATCCTCGTAACTACGATGCTAGTGTGGCCAGATGCCTACAGATGGAGTATCGAGCGCTCAGCTTGAAACGTCAATAGCACCTCCTATATAATTCTGGTCTCCCAATACTTCAGTTACGTTCTTGCCACCGCTTCGCTTCTTTTCCATATCCAGTAATTAAAATAACTGGTATCCAGTTATTTATTATAAGTTAATATTACACTACACTACACTACCCTACTTAAAGCCGCTGGTAACCCTTGTCATTGTTTAGTACTTAATTTTAATACTGTAGTTTTCTACACTATTCTTCTCATATCACACTTTTCTATCTTCTCACTTCAGCCCAGAACCCTATTTTCTCACTTCTTCCTGGGAACCCCATCTTCTCACATCATCCCAGTCCCCCATTTCTCACTTCGACCCAAATACTACATGTTCTGTCTTCTTCCCAGGAACGCCATCTTCATCTAACCTACATCTTCCAGCGCATATAATCTTTCTCAGCTTCATCGCCGCTTTCCCCAAATTTCCATCTCCATGCTCTCAGTTTCTTCGTTTTCTTCTTCTCCTCCGCTGAATATATGCAGTGATATGTGTCATCCAATTTCCGTCTCTCAGCTAATAATTAACTATACCCTTCAAGGACATTTATTACATCTAAATCGGCTACTTGTAATATATTTCTGGGACTTAACCTCATTTGATATGTTCTTTCTAAATTCAATTGAACATATCTCTGTTCTATTGGTATAAACATTTCCTCCTAACCTTTATTACTTACTTTACTTGTTAATAGTTCCAAATGGGTGTATAAATCTTTATTTCGCAAGTTTTTCCATGAGCCAGGGCTGAAGTACAATATGCTTATTAACTGTGGGGAAAAGCATACTACTGTCCCCAACATCGTTGTTGCATAGAGGATTAATTGCCTCTTATCTTTGGAAATTGTGCGCTTGTCTCTGTTGAATACTAGTTGGCTCACGCGATGTTGCGCGTTAACGTTTTTTAAACTCCAGTTACGAATTAATGAATTAATTTCGGTTACCTCCCTCTTCTTTATGAAATGATTGTACAATAACCGTACCTTTACTTTTTAATTGTAATTTCGTACAGTCCAGGCTATATCAAATAAGATTTCCAAAAAAATGTCCCATGTGTATGTGAAACATCGGCGGAACGACTGTCTTCCACAATCTTATCGTCCTCCATGTCTAGGGGTAAAATGCTACCTCTAGTTCCCAAGGTTGCGTTTTTGTTTTTTTTTAAATGAAATGTACAGTTCCGGAGGCTTGTCAGGGTTCCTTTTTCTCCATTTTTTCCAGTTTCCTATATTTCCTTAGTAGACTTTATTATTCTTAACGTTTTCCTTTTACATATACATACACAAACTTAGACACATTTACAAACACAGAAACACCCATGCCCAAGGCTCCTCTATGCAACAACGATGTTGGAGCCGGTCCCCATGGCCGCGCTCGCTAAAGCGTCTCGCTTTGGTGCTTCGTGGGCAGGGGATCGTGGGTTCGAGTCCCGCCTTGGGCATGGATGTTATATGTTTGTGCAATGTGTATATGTTTGTAAAAGAAACAGTAAAACAGTAAACCAGTAATCAGTAAAACCTACGGGGGGAAATGTAAATAGGGATACAGTACCGGAGTCCTGATCAGACTCCGTTACTGTTTTAAAAATAAAAAAAAAAAAAAAAAAGGCGGGACTAGAACCCACGATCCTGTGCACCACGAAGCGCCAAAGCGAGACACTTTTGCGAGCGCGGTCACCGGAATCGGCATTTGGGTTCAAACCGGTAGAGGGTGTTGGAGTTTTTCGGGCGTAAAAATTCTTGGCATGCATTCATTCATAAGGGAAGTAAAGCCGTTGGTCCCGTGTCGTAGATTTACGGCATGTAAAAGTACCTCAAACCTGGTAAAAAGGCATTTCCAAAATTAAGTGGTCTTTCACGCCCAATATAGAACGGGACTCTGAGAGCAACAACAGTTAAAAGAGCGTCCAAAATAAAACTCAATTTAATAATAACAATCTTACCCCGACAATATTCCAAGTTCTGGAAATGCTGCAGAACCTGTAAGTACCCTTTGGCAATGGAAGAATTTTCCGTCGATTAAGTTTTTAGATAATTGTAATACCTTAAATTTTAAACTTTTCTGCCTTCTTTTTGCACCACAGTTATTACCTTAATAACATAAAAATTTGATGCGTTCCATTCACATTACTTTCCCTACATATCTGTAACAAATTATTGTTAAAAGGCTTATTCTTCTATCTAATTCATTCTATGTGCTATAAACATCAGCAGATATGGTCTTATTACTTGCTTTCTTGTAAGAAGAGGTAAATTAGCGATAGCCAAATCTTTTAAAAGTTTGTTGCCATGTGTTTGAGATCCGTTTTTTTTTTTTTTTTTGTATTACATATTACATCGACAAATTCCTGTGTGTGAAAAGTTTAAGCAATTTAAAACTAAAAACAAATGATAAGGAATATTTATTTTAAAAAAGGTTTTAAAGAGATCTACGTTTCTTATGTAGTAAGTTTTTTGTCTATCTCATGCAGTTTACCAGTTATGCAAAATTCAGCAAATTTGATCCAGAATAATGAGGTCTTCAGAGGTTATTACCAGAAAATTCAATTTTATTTGTCATGTAAATATCTCTAATATACAGTATTTTAATAAAAATCGTTACAACCATTTTTGAAAAAATCAAAAATTTCGGAATTTTTTCCAGTAAAGAATAGTTTGGGGCGGGGAAATTTTGCCGAAAAATCTTCGTGTCGCGTCCTTGAAGGAAACACCAAGTTTTTTAATTTAGTAACTTTTTTAGTTATCGTGTTCACAGACACACACACCACACACACATACACACACACACACACACAAACCTTTTTATAATTTTTTTTTTATTCAAGGCGTCGCAAAACAAGTATTTGCGGTGAAATTTTGGTATCGAATTTTTGGATGAAATACAATTCCTTCTCTACACTACGTACATAGTACGCGTGGAGAAAGTAAAAATGTTTTCTTTTATACAGGGGACAATAGATAAAACGTATATTTCCGGCGTAATCTTGCTATGGAATTTTTGGGTGGAATGCAATACCCTCTCTATACATTATGCACTAGGTACGTGTAGAGAAAGTAAAAATTACAGCATTTCCACATAATTCATAATCGCTGAACATATTCATATAAGGAAATAAAACACCGCACTCCCAGCATGATGTTAATTTCATTGGAAAAGATACATAGAAAAAGAATGCTCCCAGTTAATATGAAATATCGGGTCACAAGTGTATCATATTTAACGTCGTTTAATCTGCTGCCATATCGAGCAGTGAATGAAATCGGTGAAATGAGGTTCAAAGTTATTTGACATTTTTAAGGACTTTTTTCCCCTTTTATGTTTTTTCCTACATTTTCGTGTTTTGTTTTTCCTAGTAGTTTTCCGTTCTTTTTACACATACGCACACATTTACAAGAATACATGCACCCATGTCCAAGGCAGGACTCACGATCCTCGCCACGGAACACCAAAGATGTACATTCGTCTCCTCAGGATAAAGGGGAGTCCGAAAAAAAGCATTATCGGTAACCCACCATAACCGATATTCAAACTCGGACCACTTGAATGTGGGGTAGAAACGCCCCCACACACTATAGAGGCGGGATTAGATTTATATTATTAGCTGTTTTCACTCATTATACAATCATTTAGCAGTTCTTGTTAACGAACTCGATTACAATATAAATACAAAGGAAATAGAGCAAAACTTTATTACATGAGGGTTATTAGAAGGTTTTGCCATCCAGAATGTTCAGCACATACAAATAAAGAATTAGAATAACGGTTATTCCGTGATTTTGGCACTAACTCATTAATTATTATATACACATTTACAAAATTGGATAAATGGCAAATGACAATTAAATATAACACAGGATGGATCATCGCAAGGTTACTTTCTCTACCAAGTACTATGTATGTACATAGTAGGCAGAGAAGATATTGTATTCCACAAAAAATTGATACCGAGATTTCACCGGAAATACGTGTTTTAAGGTCCCCCAAATAGAAAAAGCCATTTTAGAAAAATATTTGTATGTGTTGTTGTGTTGTGTTGAGTGTGTGTGTGTGAGAGAGAGAGAGAGAGTGTGTGTGTGTGTGTGTGAGTGTGTGTGTGTGTGTGTGAGTGTGTGTGCGCGCGCGCCTGTGCCTTCACAGGAAATCTCAAAAAAGAAAAGTCCGTTAAATATTAAACTTAGTATTTAAGTTTACCTTCCAAGGATGAGCTACTTAGATTTTTCAAGAAAATCCTCCAATCCTATACTAACCTTTAGACCGAAAATGTGTCATAATCTAGGGGTAGCGTGCCAGCCTCTGGTTTCCAATATCGCGGATCCAAACTCGGCGGAGGGCGATGGATATTTTAGGACGTAAAATTCCTTAGCAGAACTTCCTTCTGAAGGGAAGTAAAGTCGGTGGTTCAGGGTCCTAGATTTACGCGCGTAAAAGGACCTCAAGCTGATAAAGCGGCCACTTAGCAAAAATTAAACGTCTCTCACGCCCAATATAAGATGGGAGACAGTAAATCACAGGAGATAAAGAGCGTCCTTAAATAAAACTCAGTTCAATTTTCATGAATACTCTTTTAAATTTTCGTTTTTCTCAAAAATGCTCTAACGATTTTGATTAAAATGACATATGTTTACGATATTTTCACGACAAACGAAATATATATCTTGAATTTTCTGGGAATAGCTTCCAAACACCTCTTAATTTTGTGTAAATCTTAAACGTAAGAGATACAAAACTTAATCAACAAAAAATGAAAATCTCATTAAACGCACAATTTACGTCATATATTTTTTTCAGGTTCAACCGTTACCAAGATAATCCTTGTTATTGTTTTCAATTTTATACTACTTAAACTTTTCTCAAGCGGGAAGTTAACTGTCGTTTCACATCTTTTGTTTCGCTCCCAGGAATGCAAAGGAGAATCGAATTTCAATTGTTTCACTAGTGATAGCTTTTAAAAGATTTGACTATCGCCTTAGCCGAGACACAGACACAAACGCTTGCAAACGACTACATCTACTATATCGCACGGGTAAATCCGCAAGAAAAGCGGATAGGTACCGTGGCGATTTGCCCACGTCCGAGTACGCTCGGGCGACTAGTTTCTGCTCCTGGCTCCTGGCTCCTTAGCCTAGTATATTACCTTATTTCCCTTCTACTTACAAGGAAGCAAGTAATAAGGCCGCTAATGTTTATCTCGATTAGCATGATGTAGATATAAGAATACTCTTTTGTGAGGAAAGCTTGTTTGTAGAACAGCTTGAGAAAGTCATGCGAATGGAACACATCAGATTTTTTTTTTTATCACCAGAAGCTGTAAATCTGTCGTCACCACACCCTCCCTTTCTTTTTCGCGACAAAAGAAAAGATTCCGATGAACCAATTACTTTCGAAAGCTGTTAGCCAAGGCCAACCATTGTAAATATGGAAAGCTGTGAACCCTGTGGAGGATATTGGACCCATGAAACCCTTGTAAACAATAAACGAGCCGCTATTCGGAGGGAGAATGACTGAGCTTTTAAGAACTTGTGCTCCCTTTATGGTGGTTGTAAATATGTCACACCCTAAAAGACATCGAATCAATGTGCTCCACATTCATAGAAAAGTATGTGATTCGTTGCACCTTCCTCTCTGCACACTACTGTTTAGGTCGAGGTCTAGTTTTTTTTTGTTTTTTTTTTTTTTTTTTGTTTTGTTTTGTTTTTTGTAATAACCTAGTAAGTTATACCGGATGATAAATAGATCGGTGAAATTGTCCCTCAAATGGAGCCTAAGTTATGGACATTCATTTCAGGCTGTGATTTGTTAGGTACATTCATATAACTGTATCTATTTGCTCCTCTTTATCTTAACCTGGTAGATCATATCGGACGATGAATAGATCGGTGAAATGATCCCCAAATGATCTCGGGTCCATGGAGCTTAAGTTATTGGGCATTCATCTTCTCAGGGTAAGGGAAAACCCCGAAAAAGAAACCATAGCGGGTAACACACCCTAAGCGAGATTGAAACTCGGCACCTCTTGAATGTGAGAAAGACACGCTACCCACTCACTACAGAGGCGGACATCTAGTCTTGCTAATCGAGATAAAGTTTCATTACAGACACACATTTCGTCGTAGGTATAAGAAGAATTCAGAAGGCTAAACTGATAGGTGCTTAAAAAGCTGATCGATGTCTGATGCCTTTGAAATTCTATTTGTTCAAGTAAATAATCTTAAACATATTCTATTTTAATCAAACTATTAAAACTATTTTTGAAAAATAAAGTAAACAAAATCTATTTAAACGGTGGTTTTGGATCTTTGTCTCTCATCCATAGAAGACGCTGAACTTAAATATGAAGTTTCGTTTTTAATTTCTCTAGCAGTATGTCCAATTGTGTTCCACCCAAAAATTCGATACCGAGATTTCACCAGAAATGCATATTTTGTAACCCCTGAATACAAAAGATGGGCATTTTTAGAAACAAGACTGTGTGTGGCTGTGGGCACCATAGCTCAAAAATGTAAACTCCGTTAAATATCAAACTTGATATTTAAGTTTAGCATATTTCAAGGATGAGACAAGAAGATTTTCAAGAAAATCCCCCCACTCCAAACTACCCTTTAGATGGAAATTTTTTCGAAAATGACTCTAATGGTTTTGATTAAAATATCATGTGTTTTAAGATATTTTCATGACAAACGAAATGTATTGAGTTTTCTGCAATAGCCTCTGAAGAGCTCTTCCTTCTGAATGATTTTTTGTAACTCATAAACCGTAAGATAAAGATAAAAACGTACTAATGAAAAATGTAGATCTTATTAAAGCACACAATTTATGTCATATATATTTTTGTTGAGGTAACCGTTTACGTGATACTCCTTGTTATCCGATTCAATTTTAAACTAGTCAAACTGTTTTCAAGTGGGAAATCAACTTTTGTTCCATATCTTTTGTTTTACCTCGGAATTACCTATAAAAGAGAGCCGAAATTCATTTTTTCATATAGCAACAGCTTTTAAAAGAAATGACTATCACTTTATCCTAGTGTATTCCCTTATTTCTCTTCTAGAAAAGTAGAGAAGTAAGTAATAAGGCAATTTCTATTAATGTTTATCTCGATTAGCATGAAGTAGATAGAAGAATAAGCTTTTTAACAATTATTTGTTACAAAATGTAGAGAAAGTCATGTGAATGGAACAGATCAGATTTTTATAAATTATAAACCGCAAAGGCAGATAAAAATTGTCATGCAAAAAGTGTAGATTTCGCCAAATCACACCATTGATGTCAAATAATTGCTTGTGATTTTAGCCTTTTCGGACATATTCTTTATTATGGTTTTGAATTGCTAAACACTTTTTCCTTTTTCAACTTAGAAATTGCTATTCGTCTTAATGCAGAATGGAATTTTATAGTCCTGTCATAGCGGGCCGCTCTTAACCTTACTGCGTTCTCCTATTCTCTTTATACCTGCAATATAATTTTTAGTGATTTCTATCTGTATATATAGAAGAATAAGCTTTTGTGAGAATAGTTTGCTGAAGAATGAGTAGTCATGTGAATGCAACACTTTTTAATCGCTCAGCGTACATAGATGTGAAAATTAAGAGACCGCGTAAAAACACGGCCTTCATGAGTGTTTTTTTCTTCTTTTTCTTAATAGTGTTTAATGCCCGCTGATACTATTTATGTCACCGCAGGCGATGACACTGATGATACATGGAATGAAGATGGAGCACCGGTGGAATGTGATGGCGGGGGAAATCGGAGAAAACTTGCCCCTGTGCTTTCTTGTCCGCTACAAACCCCACATGCGGTCGCTTGGGAACGAACCCAGCTGCCTAAGTGAGAGGTGAGTGGTGTAACGGCACGGTCTTCATTAGTTCTGTTCTGCAGATGTTTCCCAGAGCTTTTCGTAGCCAGTAAACAAGCTTTTGTTTGTTCTCACTTGAACAGCAATAGTACCTACTTCACTACTTAAGACTGGATAGAAAAGACTTGCAGTCGCTAAGTTGTATAGCTTTTTCAATGTGCCTTTTCATAACAACAGGAAACTTGAAGCACACAATGGACAGTTGAGGGTTGTGTTTACACAGAGCGGAAAGGATATAGATGTCACCCACAAACTATTTTAAAACTTATTGAAAGCAGCAGATCTCTGAACATTCACCTAACGGTAAGTTTTCTGCAAGTGCTTTTTGAGAACTAATCCATTGAGCCCCAGTTGCGGAATGCGAGACAAGGACCTTGCGGTAGGTGACGAAATAAACAACACCGGAAAGGACCTCCAGGAAGGAGTAATCTTTAGATTAATTATTATTTAAACATGTAGTAATCATTAATATTATAACATTAGTTAGAGAATGTACTGCATTCCATTAAAAAACCAGTAGAAATAAATATTTTAACACCTCGAATCCAAAAAAGGTATTTATAGACAACAAAAAATGTTTATGTGTGAGAGTATGTGCCTTCGTGATTATTTGTGTGTGTGTGTGTCAGTGACCAACATTACCCAAAATTGGGTATTATATATCTATATATATATATATATATATATATATATATATATATATATATTTTTTTTTTTTTTTTTTTTTTGTAGCTTAACATCCTTTAACCTGGTTGTTCACAACGGACGAAGAATGACATTGTGAAATGGTGTTCAAAAGATCTCGGGGTCTCTGAGCTTAAAGTTACTCGACATTCGTCTTCTCAGGATAAGGGAAAACCCCGAAAAACCTTATCCGGGTAACTCACCCAAGCGAGATTCGAACTCGCGACCTGTTCAATGCGAGGTAGATATACTACCGCCACACAACTCAGGCGGGCGTGTGTGTGTGTGCGCGCGCGTGTGTGTGTGGGGGTTCGTGTGTGAAAAGCAAACTAAGACATTTGGTATTTAAAATCAGTATCTTCCAAAGGGGAGACACGAAGATTTCAATAATATTCACAGCCTAAGCTACACTTTACATGGAAGTTGTTCCAAATCCTTTTTCTTAAAAATGGTTCTAACAGTTTTGATTGAAATACTACGTTAAGATATTTACATGATAAATAAGATCTGTATGTAACTATATAATATATATATATATATATATATATGTGTGTGTTTTTATTATGAGGGGAGCATGAATGGCCGAGGAAGTCTTCATTTGGAAGGAATGTTGTAAACTTTTGTACAACCGGTAAACCATAAAACTTAACTTCAAATATGTTTAAAACATTTAATTCCTTTCAAATAACTACTAATATTGGAGCATTGATCACTTCCGAGATGTTCGCTGATATGGCCATTAATTTTTCAACACTTTTTAGAAGTGATTTTGGTTTTGTCACCCAAGCCGTGAGTAGAACAGGAGTTGGAAAGGTAGAGTCAGACTGAAAAATTTAAATGCGTTATTTAAATTCGTTGCATTTTTCAGCCTGACTCTACCTTTCCAACTTTTAGAAGTGATATCACAATTCAGCTGTTTCTCGGGATGTTACGTAAAGAGTGACCCTGTTAAGCATTAGACTTGCATCATATTTGTGCCTACAGCGAAATGTGCAATGACTAATTCTGTAAACGATTTTCTCGGCAACATGAAGTAGAACGTAAAGTAAAGTTTTATAAGAATAGTGTTTAGAAGCTGTAACAAAATAAACGACGGTAGGGAGAGAAAGCTATGTGATTACAACACAGCAAATAATTTTGTATGGAGCTCTTATATTTTATGCTTAAAAAGACGACAACATTAACGATAATTCTAAGCAAATGTACGCCATAATATACATATATATATAGTTACACCTTCAGCCTAAAACAGTGGTAAAACTGAAAAAGATGGTAATGCAATACACTGCCACTTATCCACAGATAGATGCCATAAAGACAGCAGGATGAAAGTCATCCATTTCCAGGCCCCTTACGGGCCTTTATATAGAACAATGAGTGATCTACAAAACATGAACAACGTTATAGATGAATCACTGAATAAGAAAACTGAAAATGGAAAAGTCTAGGGTTGTTTAAAAGCAATGCCGTCACTGTTTCGGCTGACTGATTCGAAAATTAAGATGAGTGTTGTCTGCAATGCGAGAAAAACGTTTTCTTCTTTGGTCATACAGTTGATGAGGAATAGCAGGAAGGGGTTTCATATCGGTAATGGCCAGAACAGTGTGGTTATTGTAGTCGTGTTGATAAGCATGTGTCATCCGCCTAAGAAAAGACATATATTTACTGGAAAGCGTTGTAAACCTGTATGGGAAACATCCCTCCACGCAGGAGCAGTAAATAATTACAGCAGAATTACAGCAGTACAAGTTTGATCCGCAGAGAGAGAGATGTTCGGATGTGAACAGCAAACGAGGTGCTCCGAAAGTCTGATGAGTTTTCTTATGAACATGTTGAATATGACGATACCAACTGAGCCGGGAATCAATATGCACACCCAAATATTTGGTACTGTATGAAACAGGAGGAGCTTGGCCATGTAACGTGTATACAACTAGATTGCATGAAAGAAGCGAAGAATGCGGCATCTATCAGAGTTTACACGAATCCTCCAGGTCTAAGATAGCCTTGTAATTCACGGTCCTAATGAATTATGAGAATGGATAATGACGGTGTCATCTGCATAGGTCGCCAGGCGAATTTTAGTATGAAGGGGCATATCGGATGTATAAAAGTTATAAAGAAACGGGGCCAAAACAGACCCCTGTGGCACTCGCAGTGAATATACCGGAGGAGTGAAAAGCAACCGAATATGCGAACAGAAAATTTCCTGGATCGGAGATATGATGCGAGCAGATGAATAAGTGCATCAGGGATGTTGCATTGAAACAACTTATAAATAAGGTCGTCACGCCAAACCGAATCAAAAGCTCTGGAAACGTCCAAGAAAATAGGCGTTGCCTTGTTATTGTCGGTCTTAACCTGCCGGATATAATCTGTGACCCTAGCCACTTGAACTTCTGCTGATTTCTGCATAGTATACGCAAGCTGGTGATGTGGAGTGTGAGGATGCAGATGTGGATATAGGCGCTTCAGAATGAGTTTCTCGTACAGTTTTCCTAATGTAGACAGAAGACTAACGGACGATAGGAAGAGGAAACGTGTGGAGATTTTCCGGGTTTATGGATAGGAATAACCGTTGCAATTTTCCATTGCGCAGGGAAGTACGCACATTGAAGACAAGAGTTGAATAAATGCAAGCCTAAAACTCCACATTCTTTTTATGATATCGCAAGAACAGCTACAGCACCTTAAAAATATTGAGATATTTGTTTTCTCTACTCTCTTTTCTAAAAAGTATTCATACACCAGCTTTATTATTCTTGCTATTTCTTGTTAATCAAATACACTTTCAAATTCATGTTTACACTTAAAATTTCCTGTATCCATTTCGTTTAATGTAATTTATAATCGAAAGATCTGATGTGTTCCATTCACATAACTTTCTCTAGCTGTTCCATATATAAACTATTCTTGTTAATGGAGATAAACATTAGCAGAATTTCTCTTTATTACTTGCTTCCTTATAAATAGAAGTAAATAAAGAAATACATTAGACTAAAGCGATAATCAAATATTTTAAAACTTATCGCTATGTGAAATAATTGGGGTTCTTCAGTTCGCGTTGCATGGTCCCGTTTGAGAAATGTTGGGTAGTTTAAATTTTAAATCAATAGTAAAGAATATCTCGAAAACGGAAGATTCTACAAAATAAAAAATAAACAACATAAAAAAAGTGTATAATATAAATTATTTGTTTTAACGAGATCTACATTTTTTATGTGGTAAGTTTTTTTCTGTTTCTTACGGTTCAAACGCTATGCAAAATTTTGAAAACTCATCCAGAATAAAGAGACCTTCAGAGGTTATTCCTTTATTATTAAAAACAACATAATGTAAAAAGAGGTAGCGACAGAGTTTTAAGTATTGCTCGTGTTTACTCAACTTCTTATCGTATCATTTACCTCCTTCAAATGCAACAATGAGTGTCGGAGCTAAAACGTGATACCACTATTGTTTTAAATTTTTCTTTCCTTCAGTTTTCATTGCAATGGTGTATGCATGGCTTACCGACATTTTGTATTCCTTTATGCAGTACAATGCAAAGATAATACTTTTAGGTTAGTGAGATGAAGAGACCTCCAGATTGCCAAGATGCCACCTTTCCTGGCGCCGGGCGCGATTATGATGCGGAGGTCCGGAAATGTTTTTTTTTTTTTAAATACAGTTCCGGAGTCTGATTGGGACTCCGGCGCTGTGTACCCTACTTTTTATTTACCTAATTTGTTTACTTTGATTACTGTTTGATTACTGAATTTCTGTTTTACCTTTTACACACACACATACACAAACATATAACACCCATGCTCAAAGCGGGACTCGAACCCACGATCCCCTGCGCTAAATGTTCGCGACCATCAGAAAAGGGAATCGCGCAGCTTTCAAGCGCATAGAGAAATCCTTGCGCCTCGCAAGCACCACCGTCATGACACGCCGTCGTCTGATCTTACAAGCCTGAAAAATATGAAGATGAATCAGATGGACGGGAAATTCGTGTAGAAGAAAAACCACCCAGCATTCGCCTACCACCCTGGTAAAAATTCAAGATTGCCGTAACCGGCCCGAACGGAATCGAATCCGGGACCTCCCGAATGCGAGCCTCACACGTTACAGCTGAGCCATCTCTCTCGATTGATTTTGAAGTAACTACTTACAAAGCATACTATTTTCCACTGCCATGTGAGGACAAGCACTGTGGTAAGCAGGAGTGATTTTACGTATCTATTGTATGTACACATGTTATTGTATTTTGTCAGGCAGAAATTAGTCAACAAACCCCATGTAGCTGTTTTCAGATGGGGAACAAAGATTTATACTAATGGGAGGGGGGCTGCATAAGTTTGTTTATTTTGTAGAAAATAGGGTAATTCTTAATAATTATGAGTCATTTGTATGAATACATATATGTATATATATATATATATATATATATATATATATATATATATATATATATATATAATATATGAAAATAGCGAATTAGCTTTCGTTTAGATGCCTCCCTCAATGCTACGATCAAATCGGGGGCATTGCTGAAGCATTTAATAGTGTTTTTGCTCTGAACTTTTAGGATCAGGATTACTCTGTAGGTTTTCCTAGTTTTTAACTTAATTTCACTAGCACATTCACTCCCACATCCACACTTCCAGACTCAGTGGGGAGTAGCGAAAAAAACCCTGATTACATAAAAATCCAGACTCTGTGGGGAGTAGCGAAAAACCTAATTACATAAAAATGCCCACTCTCGGCCGGGGTCGAATGCGGGACCTCAGAGTGAGAAGTCAGCTCGATCACGAAGGCAGTCTTAGACAAATATATACATATGCTAGAGGTATAGGTACAGATATTTTGATAAATTGTACCTTAATGTGTATTCACCTCGGTGTGCTAGTTGTTTTGTTTTTTTGTTTTTTTTTTCTCTTCGTCTAATAGTTTTCCCACAAACCAGTCACATAATTTACTACTTGATTATTTTTGCATTATCTTAACTGCGCCGCAAATGAAAAAAGTCTGTCGGTATAGACCATCCGTTTTATTTCCACATTTTCACACCTCAATACGTGACCACCTGGTCTAGGTAGTGTGGGGTCCTTGGCCTTGCAGAAAACCTTCAAACTAGTTCCGATACAACATCCTTTATAGCGAGGCATGCTCACTCAAGATTACATATTCCGACCCGCGGTCTCACGGAAAATAAACAGATATGTCTTGGTATGTAACGCCTTCTTGGAGGTGCTAACCAACCTGAAAGCATACTACTCTTCATAACTAAAATTATAAGTCCGTAAATTAAACTCATATTGATGTAATGTTTATTGTTCATTACACTGCTCTCAATTTTCAATACTATATATATATATATATATATATATATATATATATATATATATATATATAAGTATGATCGATTATGAATATATAAATTGCTGAAATTGTGGTCACATGAGCCCGGGGTCTATAGAACTTAAAGTTACCCTTCTCGGGAGAAGGGAAAACAAGCATAATGCGGTAACTCACCCTACCGAGATTCAAACTTGGGAGCCGTTGAATGTGAGATAGAGACGCTATCCCTACACCATGGAGGGCGCAGAAATATTTGTGACGGTAGTTTTAGGTGATTCACCTTATACAGGGGGAACAAAACAATAACTGCTCAAAGAACTCGATGCGAAGGAGGAACAATGCAACCACCGAGAACACATCTGCAAGATTGCTAGCGACGGGAATGAACCGAAACAGCTGCAAGTGACGTGTTCGCTTCTAACGTAAAGAAAGATTTAATTATTTTATACCGCTCTGTGTACTTTGATATGCAGAACCACTTAATGAAACACAGTAGCTAATTTTCGATCTCACGTGAGTGTTTGGGTAGAGTAGCGCAGCAGATGCTCGGATCAAAAACACGGCGATTGAAAGGAGGGCTCCTGACTGTGGTTGATTCTGTTACTGCAACAAAGGCGGTGTGAAACGCCAGCTGACAGAAGTCGAGAGTGTGTAAGGCTTCTGCACACGATCAAGCCCTCACCGATGCATGTTAATGGATTGTGTATGTGAAGCAGTTTAAAAACATGTCAAGAACGGTTAAAAAAAAAAGGCTGATGCATTCCATTCACATGACTTTCTCTACCAGTTCTGCAAACAAACTATTCTTAAAAAAGATTATTCTTTTATCTACTTACATCTAATCGACATAAACATTAGTAGAAATTGCCTTATTCTTGCTTCCTTCTAAGTAGAAGTAAAATAAGGTCATTAAAGCGATAGTCAAATCTTTTAAAAGCTGGTCGCTATGTGAACAATATTTGAAGTTCGTACGCTTTGCATGACCAGCAGCAAAATAAAAGTGAGATGACATGAAAGTTAACTTCGCGTTTGAGAAACGCTACATAGTTTAAAATTGAAACCAGTAACAAAGAATATTTGGGAAAGAGTCAACTACAAAAAAAAAATTGTATATGACATAAATAGCGCGTTTTGTGTTTTACGAAATCTACATGTTTTGTGCAGTAAGTTTTTACCGCTCTCTTACAGTTTACCAATTATTCACCCAGAATGAGGAGGTCTTGAAATGATATGGAGTTTAATTATTGGACGCTCTTTAACGCTGTGTAAACCTACGACACGGGACCAATGGTTTTACTTCCCTTCCGAAGGAGGCCATGCTAAGGATTTTTACGCCCGAAAAGAATCCATCGTCCTCCGCCGGGTTTGAACCCGTGACCTTGGATGAAGAGGGCTTCAAATGTTATTCCCAGAAAGTTCGAGATGTACATTTTATATCATGTAAATATCTTTAGTCCATGGTATTTTAATCAAAATCGTTAGAGCAATTTTTGAGAAAAACAAAGTTTTTTAAAAGAAATCCATGTAAAGGGTAATTTGGGGTGGGGGGATTTATTGAAAATCTTCGGGTCGCATCCTTGAAAGACTCTACAGTTAATTTCAAAATTTGGTATTTAATGAATGGTCTTTTCATCTTTGAGCTATGTTATACAAACACATAACACAAAGACACACATGAGCGCCCGAGCCTTTTTTCTAACAATGCCATTTTTGACTCAGGGGACTCCATATCGAATTTTTGAGTGGAATGCAATGCTATCTCTGCCTATTAAATGCATATTACGTGCTAAGTAAAAATCTGATATGTTATATTCCCATACATTTTTCTTCTCGCTCCTTAACAAAGTATTTACAAGAAAACTTATATGTCTATAGGTTTTTTTTTTTTTTTTTTTTTTTTTTTTTGTAGCTTAACGTCCTTTAACCTGGTTGGTCATATCGGACGATGAATGAAATTGGTGAAATGATGCTCAAATGATCTCGGGGTCCATGGAGCTTAAAGTTACTCGACATTCGTCTTCTCAGGATAAGGGAAACCCCCGAAAGAAAACCTTATCCAGGTAACTCACCCTAAGCGAGATTCGAGCTCACGACCTTTTGAATGTGAAGCAGACACTCTACCACCACACTACCCAGGCGGGATAGTTGTTCTAATCAGAGTTAAGTCTTCATTACATATACCGTTGTGGATATCAGAATAACAGAAAAAAGCGTCAGTCAAATCGTTTAAAAGTCAGTCATTAAGTGATGGATATGAAATTTCGTTTTCTTTCCATGAGCATCAGTAAATTTAATGTGCTTCATTTACATAACCTACTCTATGTTACAGCAACCTATTCTTACAAATGCTTACTCTTCTAATTCATGCTTACCAAGTTAACATTAACATTAGAAATGGTTTTATTAAAACAACTGTTTCCTTGTGTGTGTGTGTGTGTGTGTGTGTGTGTGTGTCTATCATTCCGGAGAGGGTTCTACACTAAAGTCACATAGGCTCATTGTGTGTCAGAACCTAGGAGGATAGGATGACATGAGCGAGTCCAACGGGTAGCGGAAACTAACCGCGGAGAAACAGCCACCGTGGTAGGTCCCTAACATAATCAATGCGGGGAGCGCTAGGAGCCTGATTTAACGCCCCAAGACCTACAGACGACTCCAACGCTACCCTACCGTCGAGAGCTGTATTTCTAAACCGCATTCACCACCACAGAAGGGCGCCACCACTGCAGTCACGTGGACGCAACGCTGAAAGAGACCGGTTCGAATAAAATAGTGATGAAATAAAGGAACAGGAAGTTCGAAGAAATTAAGAAACCTCTCCAGCATTCGCGTGGTGATCGGGGAGAAAAAACCGGAAAAACACATGGGTCAGAGAGCTCGGTCGCGAGAATTGAAGCCACGACCTCCTGAATGGCAGTCCCAGACGAAATGCCTAAGCTCTTGGCTTAGTTTATTTCCTTGTACAAGGGGAATAAGATATACAACAACTCAAGTGATAGCCAATTCTTCTAAATGCCGGCTGCTACTTGATGGTATTAAAATCCCGTTTCCTTTCCTTGACTAGGTAAAATAAAAATAAAAAAAAAAACAAAACAACATGAATAACCACTTCACATTTGAGAAAACTACAAATGCTGGAAAATGTATCCGTATAGCAAGCAATACCTCGGAAATGATCAGCTCTATAATAAAAATATATTTGACATAAATTGTCTGTTTTGTTGATATCTACATTTTGGTAGGTAAGATTTTGTGTGTCTCTTACGGTTTACCAATTGTGCAAAAGTCATTAAGAATAAACAGGACTTCAGAGGCATTTCCCAGGAAATTCAAGATATGGATAGTATGAGGTGTGGGGAGGGATTTCCTTCGTATCGCAGGTGTTTAATCGACTTTTGCTGTACACAGACATAGGACTGTTTTCTAAAACTACATTTTGATTCAGCGGATTCTAAAACGTGTGTTTCAAGTGAATCTCGGTAACGAATTTTAGAGTGAAATGCAATACCTATTCTACCTACGTCAAAATTCATAGTTTTTAAGTAGACCCTATCAGTAGATTTACTGGCATATAAAAGAACTCCTGCGGGACGAAATTCCGGGACACCGGCGGTGCTATGTTTCTTTCAATTGGCAGCGTCGTTTACTACTACTGCTACTGCTCCTGCTCCTGCTGCTACTATTACTACCACCACCTCCACCACCCTCTACCACTACCTTACCACCACCACTACTACTACTACTACTACTACTACTACTACTACTACTACTACTACTACTACTACTACTACTACTACTACTACTACTACTACTACTACTACCACTACTACTACAACCACCACCACTACCATCTACGACCATTACCACTACCACCACCACTACCACTACCACCACCAACACTACCACTACCAATACTACTATTAATAATATTAATAATATTATTAATAATAATAATAATAATAATAATAAATCTATGTACTATTTAGGAAGTAAAGAAAGTAAAGATTAAAAAGTATGGACAAATTCAAAGCACTAAAAAGTCATTCAAAATGAAGAGTATATCATAGTCTATTCGCAGAACTTTTAAGATATAAATTTTATTTGGCAATTTAAACATCTTAAACATACGGCATTTTATTCAAAATCGTTAGAGCTGTTCATTTGAAAATCAGAAATAACAACATTTTCCGATTTAAAGAGTGATGGGTCGGAGAATGTTCTTGAAACCTGTGTCGCATTCTTGGAAGACTCTGAACTTAAATACCAAGTTTTGTATTTGACAGAATTGTCGTTTTTAAGTAATGTTGTTCATAAACATAGTGAGAGGGGGAGGGGAGGGAGAGTTCCTAAAAATGCTTCTTTTTTGTTTTCATTCAGGGGCATCAAAATTGTATTTCTGGTGAAATCTAGATTTCGGATTTTCGGCTGCAATGAAAATATTTCTATGTTTACTAATAATAGCTGAGTAGCTATTATAAATGATATATACTAATTGTTTGCGTGTTCTGGTTACTATGCATTCTTAATATTGTACCTATGTGCATGTCTTTACCGCATATATTGCTTAATTTCTCTCAGTCTATAGATGCATTACCACACCGTATTATAAACCTTGGCCCGCAAATGTTTACTTTCTCTACACGTACTACGTACATACTGTACAGAAAAGGTATTGCATTCCACCCAAAAATTTGATACCGATATTTCACCGAAAATATACTTTTTAGGATCCCCTGTAAACAAAAAGAGCATTTTTGGAATAAGGTTCGTGTGTATGTGTGTGTGTGTGTGTGTGTGTGTGTGTGTGTGTGTGTGTGTCCGCGTGTCAGGGAACACGACAACTCAAAAACGAAAAGTTGGTAAAATACCAAATTTTGTATTTAAGTTTAATATCTTACAGGCATGCGACACGAAGCTTTTGAGAAAAATCCCTTCACCCCAAACTACCCTTTACTTGGAAAAAATTTCTAAACTTTTGATTTACTCAAAAATGGCTCTAACGATTTTTTATTAAAATACCGCATATTAAAGATATTTACTTGGAAAATAAAATGTATATCTTGAATTTTCTGGGAATAGCCTCTAAAGACCAATTTATTCTGGACGAATATTGTGTAACTGGTAAACCGTAAGAGATAGACAAAAACTTACTGTATAAATAATGTAAATCTCGTTAAAACACGATTTATGCCATATACTTTTTTTCGTGGAATTTGCCATTTCTTAGATATTACAAGTTATTTGTTTCAGATTTAAAGTATTTAAACTTTTCTCGCACTTTTCTCCTGGCTTGCATAGAAACAGATTTCAACCACACGACAACTAGCTTTTAAAAGTTTTGACTATCACTTTATTTCTTTATCTTCCTTCTACTTACAAGGAAGCAATTAATTAAGATAATTTCTGCTAATATTAATGTATTGTATCATATAGTATACAGAATTCACATAGAAGAATGTGCTTTTTAACAATAATGTGTTACAGTGATATAGAGAAAGCCACGTGAATGGAACACATCAGATTTTTTATTTTACGGTAAGAATGTATTAATTGTTTAAAATTTACCTTATTTGTTATCTTGTATTATATAAATAATAAGAGAGAAATTTGTATATATAAACAGTAAAGGGATCCCCAAAAGAGCGCCCACTCGAAAGCGCCCAACGACCGCACGTGACAAACTGGTCCCGCAACGACTGTAGGAATAAACCATTACAGAATGCAACCATTGCCCAGTCAGATCTCTTAACATCATTGCCTGTGCATATTTAAAAATACTAAAATGACACAAGTATTTTGTATTTATTATTTTATGTTATAAAATGTTTTAGTATATAGAAACGATTCCTCAGTGTGCACAAATTAAGTGATAAGTTGATAATTAGCCAGAAAATGATCAATTTTCAATAAATGAATTCCCTTACAATTTGGATTAAGATGTTCTACAAACTAAAAGGTACGGAAAGGAAACTGGCCACCTACATGGTTTAATATTTAGACCATGTTCCTTCTCCGCTTGCGTCCGTTACTTCTAGATTATAAAGAGGTCAATTCTAGTGGTAGCGAATGGTTTTTTCCCCCTCTCTTGAAAGTGTTCTCCAAGCTTCAGCATGTGATAATGCAAATCTCTCTATGTACTGGAAGTACCTGACATCGACAAATATTACAACCACAAATCAAAATCCTCTCATATTCAATTCACAAAATGGGGGGGGGACTAATATGTTACACTCACATAACTTTCTCGACCTGTTTTGCAAACAAATTATTCTTACAAAAGATTATTCTCTTATTTATATCATTCTAATCAAAATAAACATTACTATAAATGAACTTATTATTTAGTTCCTTGTAAGTAGAAGAGAAATAGGGAGTGCACCAGGCTAAAGCGACAGTCAACTATTTTAAAAGCTGTCGTTATGCTATTGTCATTGAAATTCGGTTCTCTTTGAAGGGCTAAGAGTAAAACAAGTGAATCAGGCAACGGATGAGTTCTCGCTTGAGGAAAGTTCAAGTATTTTAAAATTGAAACAAATAACAAGGAGTATTTCTAAAACGCCTAGCTCATTAAAGGACAACAACAACAACAAACTATATTAGACATATTGTGTGTTTTAAAAAGATAAGTAGTGTAGTAAGGGTTTTTCTGTCTCTTAAGGTTTACCAGTTACACAAAAGTCTTCCAGAATGAAAAGGTGAGCTATTCCCAGAAAATTCAAGATACACATTTCGTTTTACAACAAAATATCTTTAATATACGGTATTTTAATCAAAATCGCCAGATCCATTTTTGAGACAAATAAAAAAATTTTCGAAAATGTTTCCATGTAAAGGGTAATTTAGGGTGGGGGATTTTCTTGAAAATCTTCGTGCCGCATCCTTTGGAGATGTACTATAGTTGGTATTTAATGGACCTCTCGTTTTTGAGTTATGCTGTCCACAGACACACGCACACACACGTATGCACAGACGGATGGAGAAACAGACACACTTGGACTTTTTTCTATTTTTTTTTTTTTTTGATTCAGAGGTTTCCAAAACATGTATTTCCGGTGAAACCTTGGTACGAATTTTTGTTTGGAGTACAATATCTTCTCTATCTACCACGTACGCTAGATAACTGTAATAAGTTACGGGTTAGTCAGACCCAAAAGAAGCGCATTGTGAGCTGCTTTAAACCATGGGTTATCTGGAGAAAACAATACTTAGTTTTATTTCAATTCTTCATTGTGTTCAAGGCTTTGCTAAGTGTTACCCCTTTAATGATAAATGCCTAATTTATTAGATTAGTATACTTCTGCCGCTGTTGTTTGGCTAGAGTCGCTGATACGAAAAGAAATGATATGGCTTGTAGAGGCCTCGCCGCAGCGGAGATACAATAGACCCCACAGCTGGTGGGCATGTTATTACTCAGATGCTCTTGAGTCTCCTGGGACTTCTTCCGGGCTCCCCTTCTGGCCTTTGTATCGAAAAACTGATTGATTATTAAAACATGCTGCATGCAAACTAAAAAGATTGAGCGTATAAACAGAGAATGAAGAGATGGATAACCAGATTTGTAGGCAATGATGCTAGTCCCTCTTTTGCCGCTTTGGGGAAGTTTACATTCCGGAGCTCCAGGGTTTTGCTTTACTTATTAAAACAAGTAGATTTGTACTTTATTTGAAAGTTAGAATATATGCTTTAGTTCCTTTGATATACTGGTTAGAAAGAAATTGTTTTTTATAAATAACATTTATTATTTGTCAAAGTACCGTAAACTGGGGCTACTTTATTAAGACTTATTTTAGTACATATGTTAATATAATTTATTTTACAATTATAACAATATTTGTAGGAGTTAATTTAACATTCTTCATATGGCGTATCTCGTACGATTTATGATGAAAAGAATAAGTGCTTGATTGACTGCACCAATTGAACATTAATCTACAAATCCCATATGGTATTTTTCTCCTCAAATGAAATCTCAATAGGGCCACAGTCAGTTTTCTGAAGGTCAATTTTGTCAATATGTTGGGGTTACTTTGACATCGCGTTTGTTTTCACGGCAATTCAAAGTAGACCTACCGTAGGTACTATTTTGACACCAATTTATCTTTCCAAAATATTTATATTGTTACAACCCCATTAGAAAAGTTTTTAAAATCTTTTTAACAATTCAGAAACGAGAATAAGACACAAAAATTGATTTAATACTGAATGAATTTAAGGGCGCTTATAAATATTTCTGTGATACTTTTCTGAAATAATTTCGCAGTTCTCACTTCTTTAAGGGCATTTCCGAAATCAACATTACGGTAATTTTGTATGCACGACTCCCAAGTTTCTTCTTATAAGTTTAGTTTTGTAGTAACACGCAGCTCGTTTGCAAGGAGAAAACTGACTGAAAAATAGGTATATAATAATAGTTGGAAATATATGAGGGCCAAACAGAAAGTAACAGACGTTTTGGCATAACTAAAGGATAACGAAAGATATCAACACAAAACTTTATTTACAAAATTACAGTACCCTATTCTATTTCTCAACATAATCTCCATTCTCCCAAGACATTTATTGTCACGTGGTACCAGTTTTTCTAAGCCGATCTTATACTTTTCTACCACCAAAGAACTTATTCGTTTTTGAATGCACAAAATGTTCAGCCACATAACACAATTGTATGGTGATAATGTAATGAACAATCCTCATGAGGAAATGACGCATAATTTACGAGCAATAAAGGAAGAACCAGCGTGTGCGATAAAAACCTGGAGTGGAAGTTCATCAGGAGTTGAAAGCAAACGTTGATAAAATAATTAAGAAAAACCGGTGTTTCACTTTGGACGCCGTACATTACTTTTTGGAGGCAAAAGATTTGCCAACCGATGAAGACCTCAAAGTGAAAGTGACATCTTGGCTCATATCTTTAGCGGTGGAAGAGTATAACAGTTGCATTGAAAAACGCTACCACGTAAAAATAAATACCTTGATAGCAATGACGAATACGTTGAAAAATAGAGTAAGGTGCTATAACTTGTAAATAAAGTTTTGTGTTGATTACTTTTGTTATTGTTTAGTTATGCCAAATCGTTGTCACTTTCTGGATGATCCTCATTATTATTGTTAAAACTCAACTAAATATGTCTATAATAATTAACACCTGCTTTCAAAATAACTTAATTACAAGTTCGTCATTGTTTTATTGAAAAAAAAAAATAGCGCGAATCATATAGGACATGTAAAATGTCTATGAAACCCCAATTCTATCATAGTAAACCCTTAAGTCAAAGTAGCTCCAGTTTACGGTACTGTTTTCTCCAAAATATGATAGCCCTCAAACGGAACCGCTACCTCTACCACTGGGCAATAACCATTAGCAAACAAAATGTGAACTTCTACTAGAGGCGATAGGGCAATCTAGTAAAATCTCTGTTTCCTGTGGACTCCGCAAGCAGTTCAGTTTGGTGTTTCTTATAAGTACGTGCCCAAACCAGTGAGCTATTGCACAACATGTTAAGAGACCAGTAAATGGAGGATTTGGCAACTGCGATGGCTGGTTTCCCACCACACACCTCGTAATCCCCAGCAGAGTAATGGGGCACGGTTATCATGTTCTGAAAAATACCCTACTGATCAAAACAAAAAGGAGGAACTATCTCGAAACATTTTGTTTCTTTAGCTATGCTAATTAAATGTAGATACATAAATATCTTCTTTATTTATTCTAAATCATTTTATAATGAAATATCTGAATCAAATCTTTAAAAATTTACTAAGTTGACAGCTGTGACGTTTGTTGGCTTTTATTTTTGTATCCATATATACTAAGTCTTTTCAGGTCACTCCTCCCCAGGTCACTCCTATTTTTTTGATTAAGTCAGGAATAGCTAAGTACCATTAAAAGCTGGTTCTCTACAGAACGAGAAGGACAAAGTTGAAATACACGTATTTTAATGGGAGCGATCACAAGAAAGAAAGAATATTTGGCCAATTTCTTTCTTTCACGCTGTCGTTCCCAGACACGGCATATTATATCCATGTTATGAATATTAAACCCTTCATTGAAAAGATTACTCTAGATGGCCGTGATATGAAACAGCCGCTAGTATTCACTAGTCGTAAACTGAGAAAATGAAACCAAAATAAGTTCTAGCTAGTGTACGTAATGTCAGATTATGACAATCATAGATCCATTGACGTTGGTTCTTCTAGCGAAATCGTCATCTGTAGTTTATTCACATGCAGCTCAAACGAATCATTGCCTCTAAAATAACAGCAAAACTGGAAAAAAATAGAAAAAATACTGAATTGGCATAGAACAACAAACAATATTAATGTATACAATTAATGAAGGAATGTAAGTTACGTACGACTGGAGGAATCAGAAACTAATGCATCTGCATTTAGAATTATGAGTTGTCTAACCTGTATTATATTTTCTGAAATGGAAAGATGCGAAGAAATACCATTCATCTTGTGATGGATATGCATTCCGTTCTCGTTACTTGGCTATTGTGAACCAAAATTTTGTGTGCTGACTTGCTTTCGGTACTCCTTAACATTTTGGTTACCATTCTCGTGTTAATGTGCACCAACATTAATAGAACTGAAAGGAACCAAGATGACTACGTGTTTTCTTACTTCTAAGAGTGTATCTTTCTCTTTCAAAATCCCTTCCGAATAAACGACGTTACGTACAGCTCTCAGAAAATTTAAGACACATTTTATTAGTTATGTAAACATGTTAAATAGGTAGATGATATTTTAATTAAAGTTTATAGCCGGTTTTAGGAAAGTTAAAAAATTCGAAAAATATTCCATTTGAAACTTAATTTTGGGTGGTGGTTCAGGTGAGTTACCCGGATAAGGTTTTATCCGTGGTTATCTCTTACCTTGAAAAGACGGATGTCAGATAACTTTAAGCTCCATGGACCCCGGCTTAAAATGAGCACAATTTCACCAGTTCCATTCATTTTAGGATATGACATCAGATTAACAAATATTAAGCATAACATAAAACAAAAAAAAAAACAAAAAAAACTATAAGGTTTCTTTGAAAATCTTCGTGTCGCCTTTAGAAATTATTGAACTTAAATATCTACCATGTTTGGTATTCATTTATCCTTCTTATTTTTTTACTTTATCTAGCCCCGTATGTACAATGTACATAGTGGATAGAGAAGGTATCGTATTCCACCCAAAAATTTGATGTCGAGATTTCACCGGAAATATATGTTTAGGAGTCATCTGAGTCCGAAAAAAGCACTTTTAGAAAAAAGTCCGTTTGTGTGTCTGTAGACAGCGTAGCACAAAAACGAAAATACCGTTTAATACCAAACTTGATATTTAGATTTAGTATCTTACAAGGATGCTACACAAAGATTTTCAAGAAAATCCCCCCAATGCAAACTAACCTTTACATGGATTTTTTTTAAAAATTTTGATTTTCTCAAAAATGGCTGTAGCAATTTTAATTAAAATACCGTATATTAAAGATATTTACATCCAAAATAAAATGTTTATCTTGAATTGTCTGGGAATAGCCTCCGAAGATCTCTTTATTCTGGATGAATTTTGCATAACTGCTAAACTGTAAGAGATAGACAAAAACTCACTGCAATAAATGTAGATCTCTTCAAAAACACAATTTATGTCCTTTACAAGTGTGTTGTGGTGGTAACCGTTTTTGAGACATTCTTTGTTATTGGTTTCAGTTATAAAGTACCTAGGTTCTTTTCTCAGACAGGAAGTGTCCGTTTTTCTTTTGTTTTACTCCTGGCCAAGCAAAGAAAATCGATTTGCAATTACAATCGCATAACGACAGCTTTTAAAACATTTGACTATCGGCTTAGCCTAGTGTATTCCCTTAGTTCCCTTCTACTTACAAGGAACTAAAAGATAAGAACATTCTACTAATGATTATCTCGATTAACATGGTGTAGAAAGAAGAATAACCTTATCTAAGAAGTTTTTAGAACAGCTAGAGAAAGTCGTGTGAGCGTAACATATAAGATTTTTAAGCTATGTTGTTCACTCACACACATATATACGCGCGCACATACACACATGTACAGAAATATAGGCACAAACACATTCAGACTTTTTAAAAAATCTCTCAAAGTATTCTGAAATGGCACACCACAAAGGCGACTAACAATGTTGTATTACTGGCTTCATATCTTAACCAATTAGGTCAATCATTAAGTTCAGGAAAACCGTGGTGCAAATTATGAGTATGGCATTGTAGTTTTCGGTCTAACTCTACCTTTACAACTCCTGTCCTACAAGCGGCTAGTGTCGAAGAAACAATCAATACACAATTTTTATATTTGTCTAATGGGAGATCTACTTTGAGTTTTGGAGGGCCAACCCCTTCCGTAAAATTGTTGGAGGGGCGATGCCCCTGGTTTTGTATAGTTGTTTCCAAAATATGATGGCCTTCAAACGAGACCCCCTCTGCCACTGGGCGATAACCATTAACAAACAAAAGACGACGAGCCTGTACTAGGGGTGAGAGGCAACGTAGTAAAATATCGTTTCCTGGAGATTCGAAGACTCAGCTTGCAAGTCGAGATTTGCGCCTCAGTTAACGGACCAGTAAGTGCAACTTGGCAACTGCGCGGGTTGGTTTCTAACCGCAAACAACCTAAACTCAAACTTTAGTCATGCCGCCTTTGACAGGGAGTTATAATGCTCTGAAAAATACTCTAAGTTAGGGGGCAGAAAGTGCCTTGCCCTCCGCCCCCCCCCCCCCCCGACCTAATTCGCCGCCTAACAGGTTCCTGTTATGCAACATATGCAATGCATAATGTGCAATATATAATTGCAGCTACTTCTGCTCTGGCTGCTGACTTATTCTAGGTTAAAGATAGTTCATGCCAACGACACAGCAGAAAGATGTGCTTGCTGTTGTCACATTCCTGTCCAGGCTTGGTTAACTGCTCCAGACTGAAGAGTTCCAAACAGTAAAACTCTTCAAGCTGCGACAGTTACGTAGCTTGGTGGAAAAGAGATGGAACACACTGAAAATGAGTTAGCAGTGTGTGTAGCAAACGCCTACACAGCAGATTCCTGCGGTTGCAAACTGGATGCAGAAAATTCTTGAGATATTTGTGAGTCACAGTCTAGACAGGACTTACTTACCTGGTCTGTATCTGCACAGATCTTACTGTAACGGGTCACGATGATATCATCTTAGTAAGGAAGATACGTTGTAAAGCAGAGAACCACTACTCTATAGTTGTATAAAATGCTCTACTGAATGTATTTAGTAAACACTTTTTGATAAATCACAATCCTAAGTACCTACTCATTTTTTAAAAACCTGATGTGTTCCATTCACGTGACTTTCTCTAGCTGTAATACAAACAACTTTCCTCACAAAAGATTATTCTTTTATCTACGACGTGCTAATCTAGCTAAACGTTAGCAGAAATTCTCTTATTACTTGCTTTCTTGTAAGTAGAAGGAACATAAGCGAATACACTTGTCTAAACCGATAGTCATATCTTTTAAAAGCTGGTCTTAAATGAAGCCGGTCCCCATGGCCACGCTCGCCAAGGCGTCCCGCTTTGGTGCTTCGTAGCGCTGGGGATCGTGGGTTCGAGTCCCGCCTTGGGCATGGGTGTTATATGTTTGTGTATATGTGTGTGCTGTAAAAAGTAAAAAAACAGTAATAATACGGCAAAACAAGGTAAAAAGAAAATGGTAAATAAAAGTAGGGTATACAGTGCCGGAGTTGTGATCAGACTCCGGTAATGTATTTAAAAGAAAAATGAAACAGCAGAAGTTCGGTTTGCTTTGCATGGCCTGCAGTAAAACAAGAGAGATGAATCGAAACGTCACTTCCGATTTGAGAAAAATTAAAGTAGTTTAAAATTGAAACCAATAACAAGGAATATCTGAGAAACGGTCAGCTCTACACAAAAAACGCATATGACATAAGTGATATGTTTTAACGAGATCTACAGTTTGTGTATAAGTTCTTGTCTATCTCTTACGGTTTAATTGTTATTCGAAACTTATCCAGAATAAAGGGATCTTCAGGGGCTATGCCCATAAAATTCAAAATATGAATTTTATTTTTGATGTAAATACCTTTAATAAACTGTATTTTAATCAAAATCTTTTAAGCCATTTTTGAGAAAAACAAAATTTCCAAAAATGTTTCAATATAAAGGGTACTCTGAGATTGGGGAATTTTCTTGAAAATCTTCGTGTCGTATCCTTGGAAGATACTAAACCTAAATACCAAGTTTGGTATTTAACGATCTTTTCGTTTTTGAGCTATGCTGTCCACAGATACACACGGACCTTTTTCTAAAAATCCTTTTTCGGACTTAGGGGATCCCAAAACACATATTTCCGGTGAAATATCGGTATCGAATTTTTGGGTGGAATACAATTGATTCTTTATCCAATATGTACATTGTACATATGGGGCTAGAGAAAGTAAAAATTACTCAAATATTGGGAGCAGAGTAGAACATTGCTATCTTAAAAAGTGTAGGTACATTGCAATCGTCCCGATATAATCCGCAATGGTTTGACTTTATATTGGTTGTAAAATATGAAAGCATCTCTGCCTTCATCCTTCATCAGGTTCTAGCACTCCACTTAATGTTTGCATTATCCCTCCCTCTTTATCCTTGGTACCTGAAACCCACCGGTGTTCATAGGTTAATAGTTGAATGCGAGATTTTTGACATCAAATACCAACTTTGAATGTACCGTCATTGTGAGGCATGCTTTCCAGCCACTCATATTACATTTTTCTTTACTCCTTCCCTTTCGCCGCTCACTTAGGGCTGTCCTTGTTTCATTAGCTAGTGCGTATGAGGTTAGGCTTGAATTCAGGAATAAAAGATTTGCTCTTCAATGGTTAGGGTGACACAGATGAAAGAAATTCTGCCTTACATAAATAATGCAATATAGGAAATGCCCGCCTGGGTAGTGTGGTGGTAGCGTGTCTGCCTCATATTCATTAGCTCGCAAGTTCAAATTTCGCTTAAAGTGAGTTACCTGGATAAAGTTAATTTCGAGGTTTTCCCTTATCCTGAGAAGACGAAAACGAATGTCGAGGAGCCTTAAGCTCCGTGGACCCCGAGATCATTTGAGCATAATTTCACCAATTTCAATCTCGTCCGATATGACCAACCAGGTTGAAAGACGTTAAGCTACAAAAATACACACAAAAAATCACATATTTACGTGCGTTGTACTTAAGTGACAAAAATTACACCTATTATATGATCAATTTTACAACTTCATTCTCTTCTCAGGTTGGACATGTTAAATATAGATTCTGTTCTGATAGTATGTTGATGTATTTCACTTAAAAGTAAAGAGATAAGAATAGCAAAATTCTCGAGATTGTAGTGCTCATTGTAATAAGTAAATAAATGAATAAAATAAAAACAGCTAGGATATTAATACATCTTCAAAAACCTTCTTCTTTCCGAAAGCACAGCCTAAAAGTAACAATGATAGTACATGTAATAAGGTAATGTAATATAATATACAAGATGTTTCAGAAATACGTTTACAAATTTCGAGTATGGGTTCCTTACACCTCAAGAAGGAAAAAAAGTTATATGAACATATGACCCAAAATCCTTTGTTTTCTGGTTAGGAGGTGTTCAACACAGTGTACCCTTATAACACACAAAATTCATAATAAATGCTTGAAATGTCCTCCTCTTGATTCTATGTATGCCTGTACTCGTCGTATCATGGAATGTCGCACTCTGTCAAAAGCTCCGGGATGTTGTCGAATGGTTTCGCAGGCTTCCATGACATGTCGATGATGCGTTTCTGCATCCGGGATGTCTGCTCCATAAACCAATGATTTAAGATGCCCCCAGAGGTAAAAATCCGCAGGATTGAGTCAGGAGAAAATGCAGGCCATGGAACTAGTCCTTCTCTGCCTATCCATTGGTCATTGTAGATACCAGTCAGTGCATCTCGAACAATGTGCAACAGTTCCTGTCTCAGCAAGGCGACGATAAACAGCGCCAAAGGTTGGATGACTCGGTTGTCTTCGGTCTGGAATCTCCATGATAGAGCCGTGCAGCCTCGCGACCATACATCAAAATCATGTCTGCCTGTTCACGAAAGGAATATCCAGCCATGGTGGAACGAAACACGTGCAGTTAATTCACTACATGTACACAATTGAAACGTTGAAGACAGACTAATTACAAATGACAAACGTAAACAAGTATCCATGGCAACACTTCGCCATCTACCGTATGTAGTACAATAGGTCTATGAGTGCATGGAGAAATGAAGTTTCGAGGTTGGACCCCGAAGGCCGTTGAGCTCACACTTTCATTGCGACAGGAATAACACGAAAACCAAGGATTATGGGACATAGATCCTTCTTCTGGTCTGAGGAACCAATACCTGAAGTTTGTAAAAGTATTTCTGAAACACCTATATAATACTAAATGTAATATAAAATGTAGGAATTAATGTGATATAAAATTTAAATGTACATATTCGTTTACTACAAAATAGAAAATGTAAAATGCCGCTAAATTAAAATTATATATATAATTATTATTATTATTATTATTATTATTATTATTATTATTATTATTATTATTATTATATATACTACATGCTATAGTTGTAAATTGTGGCGGTACTGGGTTCGTGTTCCGGTGCGGGTTTTGAGTAGCGAGAATGTTGTAGGTTTGTGTGGGCTTAGCTCAGAGTTTTTATTACCATGAAACTCTTTTAGGTTGTGGTGAGACATAAGTGCCTTTTTCCGCCGTAGAACACACGCGTATACTTCTTAATTTTCTACGGTGACGTTACACTTTACCCGCACGCGACTATTATAATTTATTCGTTTGATGCAGTGATATGTCTTTACTATGATCGGTCTTAAAATCACTTACTTCCTCACAACTAAGGGTTACACCACGCTTTCAAATATCACACCTTGGTCGTGCGGAGGTTCTTCAAGTGCCTCACACTGTCGCCTTAGCAGCAGGAATCATTGTCTTGTGTCCCGTTAATTTTCTTTGGGCAGGGCATTCTCACCCCTTTCCCTAGGGTCAATGCACGGCAGGTAACGGATCTTGTACCCCGAGCTCGTGACTTATTAGTGTTAAAAGTCTTTCTACCCTTCCCATTTTCACTCTACATTTATATTTTATCTTCGTGGTATAATTTATATTCTTGACTATGATTTATATTTCTCTTCTTAATAATCCCCCCCCCCGGGACAAGACATGTACTGTCTCAAAATACAGTTAAAATCCTGGTAGTCTAGAATTGGCTGGATTTGATTCGTCATTCTGTATCTCATAAATTATTATTCATTTCCAGCTTTTCAATATGTCCTTATTGATATATTTTTATTCAACCATGACATTATTTATTTTTTTGCTGATTAAACGCAGATTTGCTCTTTTCCTTACGTTACTTGTTACTTTTACTTTGTCTTCATTTCCTGAAGGGCCTTTATTTGTCTTCTTTACGTTGGATAAATGAGATTTGTTAAACAACACAACGTATTTGCTGAGCAACTGCAAAACACAGTGGAAAAATACCTACCTAAAAAGAGCCTACATTTCTAGAACATAAAGAATATGTATTTTATGTTATGCCAGACGAACAACGTGTCAATTTATGATTGTTTAAATTTTATTTTATTCTGTTAATTGCTTAAAAGAACTAACTTTTCTGAGTTCACATTAAAAGTAAGGAATGCGATATTTTGTATATCCTAATTGTAGTCCACCCCTCCCCCGCCCAAAAAATGTGTAAAAGCCGAAATCAGCTGCTTAAACTTTCTTTATTGAGTACAGAGTTTGTAGAGAAGTTTGTGTTCCACCCAAGAACTTAATACCGAGATTTCACCAGATATACATGTTTGAGAACCCCGAATTAAAAATAAAATAAAAATTTAACATTAAAAAAATTCAAACTCTCTGGAATTTTCTGGAAATGAACTTCTAAATCCTCTTCATTCTGGTTGACTTTTTGCATACCTGGTAAACCGTAAGAGACAGAGGAAATGTTACTACACAAAAAATATTGATCTCATTAAAGCATACAATTTATTTGAGACTGCCTCCGTGGCCGAATGACCACGCTGACTTCTCACCCGGAGGTCCCGGATTCGATTCCCGGCTGGGGCGGGGAATTTTTCTTTAACCAGTAGTATTCCCTATCCCCCCCCCCCACAGAGTCTGGAAGTATCAATGTGAGAGCGAATGTGCGTGTGTTTAGTAATATAACCTAGATTAACCTAACGTTTTAAACCTACAGTAATACGAGTTGTTTCACAAGTCAAAGCCCCCGACTTGATTTTCCAGTACTGATACTTTTCTCAAATGAAAATTATTTTTTTTCTGTCCTGGTTAGGCAACAAGAAGGAAATTTCAAGCATATCATATAGCGAGCCGCTCTTAAAAGATTTTATTAATGCTTTAGTCTAGTGTATTCCCTTATCCCCTTTATACCTACAAGGAAATATGAAATCAAACCATTACTGGTGATGTTATCTTGATTAATATGAAATGGAAGAATAAGCTTCTACAAGAATCATTTGTTGCAAATAGGTGGTCATGTGAATGTAACACAGATTTTTACTTTCCATACACGTACTATGTATATAGTGTACAGAGAAGGTATTGTACAACATCCAAAAACTCGATACGAGATTTCACAGGAAATATATGTTCTGAAACTCCCTGAATCCAAAAAGAGCGGTTTTAGAAGAAGATCAGTGTGTGTGAGTCTGTGGACACTCAAATATGAAAATGGTATTTAAATTTAGTATCTTTCAAGGATGCGACACGAAGATTTTAAGAAAATCCCCTCTACCCTAACTACCCTTTACATAGAAAAATTTTCGAAAATGTATTTTCTCAAAAATGACTTTAACGATTTTGATTAAAATATCGTATATTAAAGGTATTTAATGATAAATGCAATGTACTAGTATATCTGGAATTTTCTGGGAATAGCCTATGAACACCTCTTTATTCTCGATGAATTTTACTGAGTTTTGCATAACTGATAAACATAAAGAGATAGACAAAAACCTACCAACAAAATGTGTAGATCTCGTTAAAACACTAACTCTTTGATGAGCTGACGTTTCTGAGATGTTGTTAGTTTAGGGTTTAAAATACTTACCTATACTTTTCCCATACCGAAATTTGTCAACTCTTAGCAAATCAAACAAAGGAATTTCATCAACTCCTAGCAACACAAACAAAGGAATTTCAATCCCATAGTAACCAGCTTTTAAAATATTTGACTAATGCTTTAGGCGTAGTATATTCCCTTATTTCCCTCCTACTTACAAAGAAGCAAATAATAAAACAATTCCTATTAATTTTATCTCGATTAGCATGAAGTAGATAGAAGAAGAATATTTTTAGCAACAATTTGTAATAGAGATCACACATCAGACCAGAGAAGATGTTTTCGTTTAGTACTTTCCCTATCAATAAATGATACCATATTACCAATGTATTATATTATCCTGTAAGGCATAAATGGTGGCTCATGTTCCCCAAGAACACACAGAAGACGAAAAGTGGTGCAGCTGCTCAGTTTCAGATATTAAAAGTTGGGTTGATTTCATTTTTTGACAGCTGTCAGATTTTGCAGGTCATAGATAGCTTATACATTGGCAAATCAAACACTGATTACTCACGTTCACGTCATAAACATGACTTGCTCCCAAGAAATTTGAGATATGCCTTAACTATTTTGTTTCTGCAAGGACTCGATACACAGTCTGTGCAGTTTTCTTATTAAATTACATTGGTGAGACAAAAACCAGATGGTAGACAGCCTTGGAAAGTGACTCTGAAACTGAGTAAGCTGAAACCCAATTTTATAACAAAAGCGAAACACAGCATTTCGGAGACAGAGTCGAATTATACGTAATCTCTACCACACTGAGACGCTGCAATTACTTTCTCCAATAGCCATATTACATGTCACATGTCTTAAACATATGGTTGAAGTCTATTTTGTAAGTATCCAACCGCACGGTGAATATTTCTGATATTATTTTCCCTAGCACGTTTATAGAATGCGCATCATAAGTAGCGAAAAGTTCGCTACCGAGGTTTCAATGGAAGTCCATGTTTTGAGAACCTCTGAATCCAAAAAAATATAAAAGTGCCCACATGTCTTTCTGTCTGTGGACAGCAAGTTCAAAAACGAAAAGTCCGTTAAATACCCAACCTGGTATTTATGTTTAGTATCTTCTAAAGATGCGACACGAAGATTTTTCAAGAAACCCCCCCACCACATACCACCCTTTACACGGAAAATTTTTCGAACATTTTGTTTTTCTCAAAAATGGCATTAACGATTTTAATTAAAATATGATGTATTAAATATATTTACATGACAAATAAAATGCATATCTTGAATTTTCTGGAAATATACCTCTTCATTCTGGCTGACGTTGTATAACTGGTAAACCGTAAGAGATGGACAAAAACTTACTACACAAAAATTATACATTTCGTTAAAACACTCAATATATGCCATTTACATTTTTTGTAGCCTTAACAGTTTCCGAGATATTCCTTGTTATTTGTTTTAAACTATTTGAACTTTTCTCAAAGAGAAATTTTGTTTCATCTCTAGTTTGTTTTACTCCTAGCATGCAAAGAGGTCTTATTTCCATTTTTTCACACAGCCAAGAGATTTTAAAAGATTTGACTGTCGCTTTAGCCTAGTGAATTCGTCTATTTTCCATCTACTTACAAGGAAGTAAGTAATATGACAATTTCAGATTTTATCTTGATTAGCATGAAATAACAACATATAGAGAACAGCTTGAATCCGGTGAGGTCAGGCGAAACCAGAGATTTAACATCACATAATTTCTCTATAATGCTTAACCTCATTGCATTACTGAACATTTCGCCCCGTTGAGCAATATTTTATAACATTATTCTATCTTGATCAGTTGAGCTCCCTAAAATCAAAATGAACTCTAAATATTCATCGGGCATAGTAGGCGTATATTTAGATTTAGAATATTTCATTTATGGAAATGTCACTTATATGTTGATGCGAAAACTGATATTAGTTCTCATTAAAGTCAAAGTCTTTCAAGCGAGGAAATGTGATACTCGATTGCATTAACTAAATTGATTTTCCTTACATTTGTGTTTCGGATTATTACACTTTTATCAATTACAATTTTGAGGGCTTAATTTTATATTTGTAGGTAATTGTTCGAAATTCGTGAATGAATTAATCTGCAAAATGGCATGCGCACCATCTCTTTGTATGTATGCATATATGTTTGTATTATGTATGTGTGTATATGTATACATAGGTTTATAGGTGAGCCAAACAAAAGCAGTCCGCGGGCCGGGTTTGGCTTCCGGGTATCAGTGTGGTAAACCCTGTCTTAAAATGTTGAATTTAGTGGAAATAGGAGTGAGATAACGGCAAATATAGTATTTATGAACTTCCTAAACTCCCGCCAAATTATACCAAATCCTTGAATACTTTTATCTTATTTCAGCCGCAATCAAGTTATCGAAACTATCGAGAAAAAAATCTGCTGCGTTCCATTCAAATGACTTTCTCTACATCTCAGTAACAAATTATTGTTAAAAAGCTTATGCTTCTATTTACTTCATACTAATCGAGAAAAAATTAACAGAAATGGTCTTACTACTTGCTTCCTTGTAAGTAGAAGCGAAATAATGGAGAACTATAGGTTAAAGCGATAGTCAAAAAGCTGGTTGCTATGTAACTGAAGTTCCTTTGTTTGTATGGACAGGAGTTGACACATTCCTGTATGAGAAAAGTATAACTTTTTTTAAGCTGAAACCAAAAACAAGGAATATCTAAAAAACTATCAACTCCACGAAAAAATGTATATGACATAAATTGTGTGTTTTAACGTGCTCTACATTTTTTTGTGTGGTAAGTTTTTGTCCATCTCTTACGGTTTAGCAGTTATGCAAAACTCTGTAAAATTCATCCAGAATAAAATAATCTTCAGAGGCTATTTCCAGAAAATTCAAGATATACATTTTATTTGTCAGGTAAATATCTTTAATGTACGATATTTTAATCAAACTCGTTAGAGCCATTTTTAAGAAAATCAAAATTTTCGGAAAAAGTTCCATGTAAAGGGTAGTTGGGGGTGGGGCGTTTTTCTGAAAATCTTCGTGTCGCATCCTTGGAAGATACCAAACTTAAATAACAAGTTTGGTTTGCAACGGTCTCTTCGTTTTTGATCTATGCTGTCCACAGACACACACAGACACACACGGACCGTTTTCTGAAAATGCATTTTTGGATTCAGGAGGACCGAAAACATGTATTTCCGGTGAAATCTCGGTATCGAATTTTTGGGTGGAATACAATACCTTCTCTGTACACTATGTACATAGTACGTGTAGAGAAAGTAATATATAACAATAAATAATATATAAATCAATAAATAGCATGTATTGCGGGCTCGTAGGGCATTGTTAAAATGTTCATTCACATTCTGATCTTCGAACTCCGCGAAACTGATGAAAATGAAGATTCCTTATCTTTTCCTCTAAGATTTAAAGATTTCAAACCATTCGTTCTACTGCGCTCTAAAACATAAGTTGTAAACTATATCATATTGTACTTGTTATGCTGGATACAAATTTCTGCGTTTCTATACTTACCGATATTTCGAACATAGGAAGCAAAATCGCTTACGGAAACCTGCAAGTGAAAGGTGTGAAGAGAATGACACAAAGAGTGACCAGATCCGGGGCGTTAGGCTCGGACACAGGCGGGTCCCTAACGCATCCAGATATTTCTATGTTCTAACCCGCTCGGCGGGACCCAAACGCAATAGTCTCCGAGGGCCCGTCCCATAGCGAATACCAGCACAGACAGTTCCACCACCATAGCCTTGTTTCTCGTTCACTCGCCTAATCCTTCAACCCTGAAACATGATTAAGGAAATAACACGACAGGAAATGGGGAAGGGAATAATTTGTTGCATTACGTAACCCAGCATTCGCCTAGCAAAAGAGAATGCCGCGGAAAAACAGGATCAAAGGGCAGGCCCAACGGGATCGAACCTGGGACTTCCGAATTCGAGCCTCACATGTTTTCAGGGAATCATCTCACTGAGTAAAGTCATCTGTATAGGTTATACAATGGAGGGGCACCTTGCACATTGTGATCTACATAGCTCTATTGTAGCTAATACCCCTCAGGAGAAAGAGATACATTGCGGAAACTATAGAAACCCATTCGTCACGAACATATATTCGCCTCCACCAATATATGAGGCGTCCCTAATGTATGTGTGGCGACAGACGCTGCACAACAGCCACAAACAACAAATGGAATAGAATTCTCTACGAACGCAACATAAGCGTCTTGGCGAATGAGAGGTATCGATATTTCACTGGTGGTCTAGAAGAGTTAGTGCTAGAAGGGAAAACTGGCACATACGAAAGTTATAACATTATAAATTAAAGCAATAACACAATTATCTATACCAAGGCACCCTACACTGATGACCGTGTAGCACCTGGCGTCTAGCCTGACCTTCACCGCGCGGAGACTCCCTAAAGACTGCTAACTAGTTTCCCACGTGCACACTGACTCAGGCTAGCTTCCTTCCATTGCCGTGGACAGAACCGTGGCGCTGGGAGAGCTAAACCAGGCCAGTGATTGAATGTTCCAAATGGCGTCCTGTTCCAATTAACCTACTACCTAAACCGCCCCTAACGAACTTTTCTATCAACTGTCATTAATGACCATTTCATTGTTTATTTGTTAACCCCAAACAGTAAATGTATTTATACCAATATACTACCGTATGTACACCTGAAAGATGAGAAGGAAACGGGATGAATGGGAAATGAGGGAAAGGAAATCGTTGTAGTTGTGATACCAGCTTAGCATTCGTCTACCGCCTCCGGAAAACCACGAAAAACCCATGGATCAGACTGAGCAGTCACCAGGATCGAACTCGGGACCTCTCAAATGTGGATCGCACACTATCGTGGAGTGCTCAGAAAGCTTTACCCGTCAGTAATATGCTTAATGTTTTAAAATAAGAATTGATATCCCCTCTATATAAAACATTTTACTTACTCTAGCACATATGTACAATTTATATAGTAGGTAGAGAGGGTATTGTATTGTATTTGTACTCATTTAGAAAACGTACGCACGCGCACGAGTGTATGTGTGTTTGTCTGTTGTCAACGAAAACGAAAAATCGCTTATTTGTATATATTGATTGGTATTTATATGGACTTGGTATTTTAAATTCAGTACATTTCGAACCTGGGACCTCAGAATTCCAGCCTCACATGTTGCGGCACGATGATTTTCAGATAATCCCCCACCCCAAACCAACCTTTCATGGAACTTTTTTTGAAATTTTAGACTTTCTAAAAATGGTTTAAATGATATTTACTAAAATGCTGTATATTAAAGACATTTCAATGGCAAATAAAAAGTATTTCCTGAGTTTCTTGGAACAGCCCCTGAAGTACTCTTCATCCTGAATGACGTTTGAGATAGACAAAAACTTACTACACCAAAAATATAGAGCTCGTTAAGACACACAATTTATGCCATATACAGTTGTTTTTAGGGCGAACCATTTCCGAAATCTTCCCGTTGTTTGTTTCAGCTTTAAAATACTTAAACTTTTCTCAAAAGAAAGTTCTCATTAGTGGCGGCTCGTGCCTTGCAGATAGGTGAAGAAGTTCACTTATGCATGCTGAAATACAACGTTTGACTACCATAAAACAAACATTATGATTCGCCTATTTCTTGTAAATTAAGCCAATCCTTCTATTGTTTAGAGCGGCAAATCTGTCTATAATGTAAAAAAAAAGGGGATGATGTTCCATTAGATTAGCTACTTCCATCAACAGAAATATGAAAAAGTCTGCTGTTCTCTTGGAGTTCTTTTTGTTTTGTTTGTTTTATTTTTTTTTTAAATAATATCAAAAGTGTTTATTTGTAATTTACATTTCAAATGTTCTGCCAATCATCGTGCTTGTGAAGAGAACAGATTATATTAATGAACTCTGCGAATTCCCCTTTATTCCGCGCTTCATTTTTGAGGCCAAAAAGCAAACAAGGCCAATAGAGCAGCAATTGCAAATTAAGACCACTGCACAACAAAGTTAGAAAACCAAGAGTTTGTTTAATTTAACATTGTACGACTTTCCTATTTTCTTATTGTCTATTTTAATGAGTATGTCGATATCAGTGGGTCACCAGCACATTTCTTGTCTTCATCTTTACACCAAAATGGAGTTTCTAACAAACCACAAACTGTAAGTATCGTTCATAGTGTTCCTTGTGAAACTCAAACATTACACGCGTTGCTGAACATTACAATCACGGGGTCTAGTACAATCGTAAACTATACCTACCGCTCACAGTTTTACGCGTTATGCACGAACACATTCTGAAGTTGAAGGGACAGAGAGTATTTGTTAGCAAGCGAAAATAGCAAACACCCATTCTACTCTAAAGACCAAGACCAACACGCCTTGCGGTACTATCCCCCTACAAGTGAAAATATTTCCTGTTTACTAGAAACATATGCAAGAGGAATGGTCACCAGCTGGATGATTATATTACTACTTCATTTGGTGACGTAATGTTGCCATGGAAACCAAGCTATTTAGAGAAGCAGTTTCTTCAAAAATCTTCAGTACTGCACATAATTTGAAAGTCAACTGCCTTTCAGCAACTCCCATTAATTCTTGCCCTGCTTGGCTGTAAGTTTCAAACATAATTTGGGTTGCTCATTAACCGTACTGAAGCTGCTCGCAATTTAAAATGGTAGTTAAAGTTTTAGAATATTGGCAATATTATAAAAATGGAATACTGCTATATGAGGTGTTTTTTTTTTTTTTTTTTAAATTACAACTAAGCGAAAGCTTATCTAGTAATATTTCCTTCATAAATAAGTTCGCAATGTATAGGCGAGTCTTCCACTGAAGGCCCCCAAAGCTTACACTAATTCTTGCGGTCACACATTAAGTCATTTGGCTTGATTCTTTTCAATCTTCTAACTTCACACTTACTAAGCACATTCAACATCTCTTTATTTCCATGGTGCTGCACTCTTATATGATGTTTCCTTGCTGTATTTTTTATTTCTTCTGTAACTGTGTCGATCTTGAGATCTCTGTGTATCTGATCATTGCGCACATACCAAGGTGCATTAACTATTGTTCTTAGAGCTTTATTTTGAGATGTCTGTATATGTTTTATATTAGTCAATTTAGAACAGCCCCAAAGCTGTATCCCATAGGTCCAAACTGGCTTTAATACCTGCTTGTATATTAATAGCTTATTATATATGTCAAGTTCAGAATTTCTCCCAATAAGCCAGTAAAGTTTCTTATATTTGATATTTAACTCTTTTCTTTTAGTTTCTATATGCTTTCTCCAATTTAGTTTTGCATCTAGTATCATTCCTAGGTACTTCACTGATTGAACTTGAGGAATAGTTTGATTATTTATTTTTATCGGTAGTATCTTAGTTTTCTTATTCGTAAAGTTGATGTGTACGGATTTAGATTCATTTAATTTTACGCGCCATTTCTTGGTCCACTCCTTGACCCTATTGACGGCTTTCTGTAATTTCTGTGTAGATTCCACTACTGTATGGCCTATTGCCATTATTCCTGTGTCGTCAGCGAAGGTAGCCATAGTAGTATCATCTTGATATGGAATATCCCTAGTAAATATAAGGAACAGTATTGGCCCCAAGACGCTTCCTTGAGGTACTCCAGCAGCTATATTCTTCAATTCAGAGTATTCATTTCCGTATTTAACTCGGAAATATCTCCCTTCAATATAGGATAACAATATTTGATAAAAGTGCTCAGGTAGATCTCGTTGAAGCTTAAAAATTAGACCTTTGTGCCATACTTTATCGAAGGCTTTGTCCACGTCTAGAAATACTCCAGAACAAATTTTGTTTTCCTCTAATGTTCTTTCTATGATATCGACTATACGATGTACTTGATCAATAGTTGAATGTTTGTTTCTAAATCCAAACTGGTGATCTGGTATTAACTTACTTTCCTCTATTATAGGTTTTAATTGCTTTAACAATAGTTTTTCAAATAGCTTAGATAATTGAGATAAGAGTGAAATCGGTCTGTATGATTCCTTTTCATTAGGGTTTTTTCCAGGTTTAAGGATCATGAGCACTTCTGCTACCTTCCATTGTCTTGGGATATATTTAAGTCTTAATGCAGTATTTATCATGTGTGATAACTGGATAAGAGCTTTTTGTGGTAATTCTTTGAGAATGTGTCCTGTGATTAAATCATATCCTGGTGTTTTTTTTTTTTTTTTTTTTTTTTTTTTCATTTATATTCTGCTGTATTTCACATTTTAATTATTTGAGCGTTACACACCTAAGTTCTATACCTTCCTTTTTCTTGCCATGTTTTATGTTCTCTTCAGATGTTTGCCCAGGTAAAGGTTGAAAAATCTCTTCTAGATAGTTGGCGAATAGGTCTGCTTTATCCTTATCGCTCCTTGCCCATGCTCCATCTCCTTTTTTTATTGGCGGAATTTGATTAATAGGTCTTTTAATACTCCTGGTTGCCTTCCATAAAGAGTAATCGGTGTCTTTATCTGCTGTTAGTCCTTTCATATAAATAGTAAATGATTTATTTTTTATACTACTGGTCAAATTCTTTAACTTATTACAGGTTTGATTTAATCGCTTTTTATCTTCTGGTGCCCGTGTTCTCTGCCACTTTTTACGCAGTTTTCTTTTTTCACTAATTAACTCCGTCACTTCCATTGGATAGGAGATATCATTAAAGTTATTCCTACTTTTTTCCGGAGTATGGTTCTATGCTGCTTGTTGAATATTAGTAACAAAGAGATTTATCTCTGCTTCCAACTGTTGCGGTGCTTTTAAATGAACATTAAGTTCGATAGTGCTCTCTAATTCATTTTTGAACCCTTCCCAATTTGTGCTATATGAGGTGAAAATTTCTTCCCCTACTTCGCCTGAATAGGCACTCCTGGTCCTCATCCGTTTTATCTCTCTCTCTCTCTCTCTCTCTCTCTCTCTCTCTCTCTCTTTTACTCCTGGTCATGGAGAGAGAACCTAATTTCAATGACAATCGCATTGCGACAGCTTTTAAAAGATTTGTCTATCCCTTATTCCCCTTCTACTTATAAGGAACTAAGTAATAAGACCATATTTGATAATGTTTATCTTGATCAGCATGGTGCAGATAAAAAGAATAAACTTTTGTAGGACTAGTTTATTTGCAGAACAGATAAAGTCATGTGAATGGAACACATATTTTTTTTAAAAAAATGCTATTTCTAAAACATTCCTTTGTAGCTGAGCCATTATGTTCTTACTTCGGGGTAGGCCGTTCCTGGCCTAATTTCTGTGTCAATTTAAAAAAAGTCGGGGATTGGAATGAGTATAAAAAGAAGGGAATGCTGTACTTGGAAGACAAAAAGAGAGCGAACCTGAGGAAGACAGTATTGTGCAGGACACCCTTCTCAGGCACTTGAAACGTCTTATCTTACAGCAAGAAGAGAACGTGTCAGACAAGAGCCTGCCTGCATCAGGTGAGATGAGACATCTTCTATAGACGGCTTATGTGACAGCAAACAGAACCATCTCAAGTGTTCCCTCACGTAATCGCTGTTAAATATTCTCTTGTATGGAGGTGATATGAGCAACATGGGATCATGTGTTTCAACTCCATTTTCAAGAGCCGGTTCATATAAAGGGGAGACAAAGTCCTATTTCGCCAGTGTTTCAAATCTGCACATTTAATGGCCTACTATCTAAGAAACCATCTAACATACCAGGGTGAAGTTGTATACACCCAGATTTTCTAGGTTCTTATTTTCTCTGCACGTACTGTGTACATAGTGCATAGAGGAAGTATTGTATTCCACCCAAAAATTCGATACCGAGGTTTCACCGGAAATATGTTTGAGACCCTGAGTCCAAAAAAAGAATTTGTATAAAAAGGCCTCAGTGTGGAGGGGCTGTGGACACCCTTCTTCAAAAATCAAAAGGTCGTTAAATACCAAACTTAGTATTTAAATGTTTCGCAAGAAAACATGTTGTTTTAAAATTTTATACGGCCTTTCAAAATCAAATAAAGAAAAGCATCATATTAGTTTTTTTTGTGTGAAATAATGCCCCAATTTTGAGAAATAAATTAGAACAGTTTGAAAATCAAGAGCTTTGAGAATACGAAAGGTAAAAATGTTTCACAATAATTAGACTTAATCTACATTTTTCCCATTTTTAAGCCCGCAAGACAAATATTTGCGATTATGATTTTATTTTACTTCTATGATGTCATGACAAAAAAAACAAAAAAAAAAAAACAAAAAAAAAAAAAAACAACTAATTCTAATAGCTGACTGCCTTATACATATATAAGCAATTAGAAACAATTAATACATTAAACTTGAATAGTATAATATGCAAGGATATCTAGAAGTAGTAAGATAGAGAAAAACATATGAATGGTTCTATAGTTTTCTCTCTCTCTCTCTCTCTCTCTCTCTCTCTCTCTCTTTCTCTCTCTTTAGGTTCATTTGGGCATTTTAATGCTAACAAATACTAAAACGCACGTATTTTGTTTTCTACCTATTTCTTCAAAATGACAACAAAATATCATATACTTCAAATATGAGATGCTGGAATTTAAAAATGAAATGCTAACTTATATAGAGATTTTTGCTGAAAATGCATATGTAGTATATTAATGAAATAAACTGTCAATGATTTCCTCAACAGGAAGATTGAAAGCTAGCCGTTTTGACCGGGAGGTATAGGAATAGGAATATGTAATTTCGTACCTTTAAGGTTCCGGGTGGAACTGGAGCTATTTTTATGGCCGCGGGAAGAATGGGTTCTGCACCCAGATCCATACCCCTACTCCACGGAGGTGAACTGTTAATTTTCTACCAGAAAATCGGCAGGATCTGTCATCTGAAGCGACATTACTCGCAATAGCTTCTAAAGAAGACAACATTTTCACATGTAATGCTATGGGTGATTTTCAAATTATCGACAAATCCTGATAAATCATGAAGTGAGGAAGGAGGTTTAATCAGAGAATGTGAAAGTCACGCCAAAAAAGCATTGTCCTCAACTATCGATATGAGTCACGATTGGCTCATATCTGACACTTTTTATCACAAGATTAGTCAATATAAAATCACTGGCGCAAGTGGAACAATCGGTCTGGAAGAGGTTAAAGTAATAGTGAATTGAATATACGAAAATGTGAGAATCTGAAATACAGCGCCCTTTTTAGCTAACATTCCTTGAATAAGTTAATTTGATCAGCAGTCTTTTATGAGTTATAACAAAAACATCTTCGGTGTTATAACTGTGATGAGTTCACATTTTTGAGGAACAACAGTCGTTTTAAGCTGAAATAAACCATTTTTATTCCTTCGAGAGTTGGAGACATAGATACTTCCTCTTTAGGCATGCTTCCGTTTTGGATGTCCTCTTAAGTGGGCTTTTATGATTCTTGGTAAAAGCTTTAAAACGTTTAAATACCTAAGCCATAAATGAGGTTTTAGTAGGTAGAGATCCGCTATCTGGAACCTTCCTACCGAGCAATTCGATTTATGACCAGTATTAGGTTTGCAAAATAGCACGAATCCGTGATTACCCATAAACTGCACAACTAAACATAGTTATACCTCGTTCTTATGTGTAAAACGAACAGTCGTTTCTTTAAAAACTATAATTGACACTAATATTACATACTGAATTTTAAAGTTTTATGTAAATGTATACGTTTTGTTTCGTAATCGACTTAGCCTCTCATTATTTTGTAGGACTGACACTCCCCCTTAGAACTTACGAGCCAATCAATGCCTAGCAGAAGCCTGTCGGGGAGCCTACGGCACAAAGCCATAGAATGGAGAGCCTGTTACGAGGGGTCGGCCCGTAGCCAGGCGTGAGCATGACGAAGTGGATGGTATGAAATGTAGGCGAAATTGATGATAGGAAAGGTGATGACGGAGCAATTGGTGAAATGAGTGGCGGAAGAAATCGGAGGACCCGGAGAAAACCCGCCCAGACACCGCTTTGTTCAACACCAATCTCACATGCGGGCGCTCGGGAATGAACTCGGACCGCCTAGATGGGAGGCGAGCGGTCTAACCACTCAACCACAGCGCCGCCGTGTAAATTTATAAAGACCCTAATTATAAATATTGGATAAATGTATTAGAGAAGACATTGTGACATACAATCCAATCCTTTAGAGATAGGATTGAGTAGACATGGAGGATGCCGGTCCCCATGGCCGCGCTCGCCAAAGTGTCACGCATGGGTGTTATATGTTTGTGTATGTGGGTGTAAAAAGTAAAACAGAAATTCAGTAATCATAAAGTAAACAAATTAGGTAAATGAAAAGTAGGGTATACAGCGCCGGAGTCTCGATCAGACTCCGGACTGTATTTAAAAAAAAAAAAAATGATGGCGCTCTTGCGCACTCCGACAGTTAACCGACTGTCTTAGCTACCTCCACAAGAAACGGATGAAGTAGATCCGGGAAATGACGCGTGTTAAGGGAGGTTGGAGTCCAGAATAACGAATCCAGATGGCGCTTATCCTGACGTCGGCGTTAGCCCCACGCAGCGGATACCTCTTTCTTCGGAGAGTATCCTACAGGCTTCCAATTATAGTACCGCCGTTGTATATCCGATTCTGACATTTTGCGCGAGCGCGCATGTTTGCATCTGTTGGCAGTGAACAGCATAATACAAAAACGAATTGCTGAATACCAAGTATCGACGCAGTAAGTACGCTAGTCGAAGATTTTCAAAAAAAACAAAAACAAAAATCTCCCACCCTAACTACCTTTTATACGGAAGATTTGTCTTTAATTGTCATTTTCTTAAAAAATGGCTGCAACAACTTTTCTAAAACGTAGATGTATTTCAGATATTAAAGTGACAACTTGCATACAGTTTGTATGAATAGCCTCAATATTCCTCTTCATACTGTTTGAATATTGCATTTTGTATAATTGGAAAATCGTAACTGATAAATAAAAATTCAACAATTTATGTGAAATATACATTTTTCCCTAGGGTTTGCCAGTTAGGATAAACTCTGTTTTATATATTTACTTTTGCTTGTACATCACCTGACAGATGCACAGTGTTTGGACGATTGCAATTCCTTCCTTCCTTCCTTCCTCCCTTCCTCCCACCCTCACTCCCTCCCTCCCTCCCTCCACCCCTTTCAGCCTTTCTCCCTTCCTATCTGTGTTTTTTTCTTTTGTTTTTTCTTTCTTTGTTTCAAAAGAGCTTGTTACATAGCAACTAAACTTGAATCCTGTTTCCCTAACTTAACAACCACCCGTTTGAGAACTTACACGTGGGTGTCTATGGTCACAAGACTGTCGAGGAGCCGACATTTAATCATAAAATGAAGAACCCGGAACGAGAATTTAGCCCATAGAGTGAGGAAGTAAATTGTATGCAATGAAGGAGAATCTATGCTAGGAAACGTGATATAAAACAATTGGTAAAATAAATAGACTAGAATATCATGTGAATGAATTAGTGAGAATGTGGAATAAATGGCGAGAAAACCAGAGAAACCCGCCTAGCCACCGCTTTCTACCACAAACCCCACATTCGGTTTCCTAAAATTCAATCCGAGCCACCTTGGTCTAACCCGCCGTGAACCCTGTTTTCACCGTTAACAAGTACTTCTTATTTTAAACCATTCCTAGTTTAAAACAAATCTGATGTGTTCCATTTACACGACCTTCATCTTCATCTCTCTAACAAGTTATACTTTAAATGTAAATTCTTCTATCTACTTCACGCTAATCGAAGAAATGGTCTTATTACGTAGTTCCTTATAACTAAGCGACAGTCAAATCTTTTAAAAGCTAGTTACTATGTGATTAAACTTCTGTTCTTTTGCATTTTTTTTGTAGTGTTTAACGCCCGCTTTTACTGCTCTGGCATGGCCAAAAGTTGACAAATTCCCGTATGAGAAACGTTTTAAGTGTTTTGAACTTGAATCCAATAACAAGGAATATTTCTGAAATGGTTAACATAAAATTGTATATGATATGAATTTTGGTTTAACGAGCTCTACAGTTTTATTTTCTCTGCACGTACTATGCATATAGTAGGTAGAGAAGGTACTGTATTCCACCAATATTTCGAAGTCGAGATTTTACAGGAAGTATATGTTTTGAGGTAATTTTAAAGCAAATAAAGAAAAAGAAAGAAAGAAAATAAACATATTGTGCGTTTGTGTCTGTATGTATCTGTGGATAAATTAGCTCAAAAACGAAAGGGCCGTTAGATACCTTATGGTATTTAAGTTTAGTATACCTTACAAGGATGCGTCACAAAGGTTTAAAAAAATCACCCCAAGCTACCATTTACATGGAAAATTATTTGAAAACTTTGTTTTTCTCAAACATATCTAACGATTTTAATTAAAATATCATATTCATATTACAAATAAAATGTATATCTTGAATTTTCTGGGAATAGCCTCTGAAGACTTCTTCATTATGGATTAATTTTGCGTAACTATAGGAGACACACAAAAACTTACTAGGTACATAAAAAATGTAAATCTCTTAAAACACACAACAATTTACATCATATACACTTTCTGTAGAGTTAGCCACTTCCGAGGTATTCCTTGTTGTTGATTTCAATTTTAAACTACTTAAACTTGAAACTTGCTTTTTGAGGAGCTACCTTATTTAGGTGTTGATCTAGTTCAATGAGTCTGAGGAGGATTTGCTGTAGATAATGTAATCTTAAATCGATTTTTCACATTTCATTTTGTTCTTCCATTTATTGTAGCTGCTGCAGTTACAAACGGGAGGTCATATTTCGTTTCATTTCTCTTTTGTATTACTCTTGACCGTGCAAAGCAAATCGAATTTGAATTGCTTCACATAGCGACCGAGTTTACAAAGATTTGATCATAGCTTTTAGCTGAGTGTATTACCTACTTTATTTTCCTTTTACTTAGAGGGAACTAATACAACAATTTCTGATAGTTTTTATCTCGACTATCACGATGCAGATAAAGGAATAATATTTTGTAGCAATAGTTTGTAGAGAAACTCATATGAATGGAACATATCAGATTTTTTTTGTCTAGTAGTTTTTTGCCTAATTTCTACGGTTTACCAGTATGCAAAAACATTCGGATGAAGAAGACTTCAAAGGTTATTCCCAGAAAATTCGAGATATACATTTTATTTGTAATGTAAATATTACTTTCTCTACACGTGCTCTGTACATAGTGTATAGATAAGGTATTGTAATGCACCCAAAAATTCGATACCAAGATTTCGCCGGAAATACAAGTTTTGAGACCCCCTGAATCCAAAAAAAGCATTTTTAGAAAAATATCCGTGTGTCTCTCTCTCTCTCTGTGTGTGTGTGTGTGTGTGTGTGTGTGTCTATGGGCAGCATAACCCAAAAACGAAAAGTCCGTTAAAAGCCAAACTTGGTATTTAGGGTTTGGTATCTTCCAAAGTTGCTACAAGATTTTGAAGAAAATCCCCCACCCCTAATTACCTTTTACATGGAACTTTTTTTCGAAATTTTGATTTTCTCTAAAATGGCTCTAACGATTTTGATTAAAATATCGTATATTAAAGGTACTGCTAAACCGTAAGAGACGGACAAAAACTTACCACTCAAAAAACGTAGAGCACGTTAAAACACATAATTTACGTTACATACATTTTTTTTCGTGGAGTTGATGGTTTTTGAGATATTCCTTGCTATTGATTTCAGCTTTTAAAAACTCTCAAAGAAGAATTTGTCAACTCCTTTCCATACAAACAAAGAAACTTCAGTTACATAGGAACCAGCTTTTGACTATCACTTTAACCCATGCTACTTTCTTATTTCGCTTCTACTTACAAGGAAGCAAGTAATAAGACTATTTTTGCTAATTTTTTCTCGGTTAGCATTAAGTAAATAGAAGCATAAGCTTTTTAATATTTTGTGCATAAATGTAGAGAAAGTCATGTGAATGGAACACCTCAGATTTGTTTATATACGTAGGTATTTTAATTAAAATCGCTAGAGCTAATTTTGACAAAATCAAAATGTTAGATTTTTTTTCCATATAAAGGGTAGTTTGGGGTGGAAAGATTTTCTTAAAAATCTTCGTGTCGCACCCTTAGAAAATGCTGAACTTAAATATCAGGTATAGTATTTAACCGATTTTTTGTTTTTGAGCTATCGTGTTCACAGACACACGGAGACAGCATACAGATGTTTTTCTAAAAAATAGTTTAGGGGGGGGGATTTAAGGTACCCTAAAACGTGAATTTCTAGTGAAATCTCGCTATCGAATTTTTGGGTGTAAGCATACCTTCTCTAGTTATGTACTGTGCAATAAGTAGAAAAAGTAAATATATTCATGATTAACGTAACATTTTATATGTATATCAAGAAAAGTTGAAATTTCACAGTTAGAGAAAGTCGTGTGAGCCTTCACATGAGATACGTTTACTTTCTAATTACTGAAGCGTACACCCAGTGTTCCATTCAAATCTTCGAGGAAAGAGATAAAAGAAATAATTACACTTAAAGAGATTTCTACAGACAGACAGGCAGTAAGTAGGCAGACATTTTATCTATCTGACTGCCTGTTTTTCTCCAATATTTTAAATATACCTATTTACGGAAGTTACAGCTCCTGAAGCACACGTATGTGTGGGTGTGTGTGTGAGTGCGCGCGCGCGTAAGCAAACGTAACCAGTTACAAAGTATATTCTTCGTAAGTGAAAAATGGAAATTTATATACGAGGTAATTTTAAAATAGATATTTCAGATAAGAGTAAGGAAAGACAACTACTTCCTGGAGAGGACATACGAGGTGTGATCAAAAAGTTTCCGTAACGGCTTTACAACAATACTGACGCTGAAATGTCTGTAATTCTTACCCAGACTGCACATGCAGCGTTCCTTCCCGATAAAAATGAGAGGTCACGTGACTTCCTGTGACCATGCAGTGACGAGGTAGACGCTCTGAAGTGAACACGTGTTTTGCATGTGCTACTATTTTTCCGCGTAGCAAAAATGTCAGATTATGAAGAACAAAGAACGAACCTCAAATTCTGCTTTAAACTCGGTAAAACTGCAACAGAAGCCTATGAAATGAACAGTTTATGGGGAGAAAGTTATGGGCAAAACTCAAGCATTTGAGTGGTTTTCGAAAAAATGGTATGACATCAGTTAAAGATGCAGATCGTTCGGGGCAACCCTATTCCAGCAAAACTGATGAAAATATCAATCAGGTGAGGGGAATGGTTTTAAAGGATAGGCACATTACAGTAAGAGAACTTTCTGACTCATTAGGAAGAGTTCAAAGCATTTTGAAAGGCAATTTGGACATGATAAAAATTGCCGCCAAGTTCGTGCCCCGCCTGCTTTCAAATGACCAAAAGGAAATCCGTGTGATCGCCTGCACGGATCTTGATAATTGTGTTTTTTGACATTAAAGGCATTATACATAAGGAGTGCCACAGGGTCAAACAGTGAATCGTGTTCTACAAACAAGTGCTGCAAATTAAAGGAGAATGTGAGACGCAAACGGCTGAAGAAATGGAGGAGTGGTGCCTGGTCCCTGCATCATGACAATGCGCCCACGCACAAAGCCCTTTCTGTTCTCCAATTTTTGGATAAAAAAAGGATGAATACTGTTCCCCATCCCACCTATTCTCCAGATTTGGCTCCAGTGGACGCTTTTCTTTTCCCGCGACTTAAAATGCGGCTCCGAGGACACCGTTTTGAGGACATTGATGTCATCCATCGCGAATCGCAGAAGGCTCTGAACATGTTGAAAGAAGAAGGTTTCCACAGGTGCTTACAGCAGTGGCAGAAGCGCTGGGACAAGCATATCAACTCCCAAGGAGACTACTTCGAGGGTGATCTTGGGTATATGAGGTGCATGGTAACCACTACACCACGGAGGGCGACTAAATAGTCGATAGGCGTCATTTCTATTCCTTGCAAAGAGAAGGCCCTTCACAGCAAACAAAGCTATAAGCAGTTTTCCCTATTTTAGTCTGTTTCCGTATATGTACTGATTTAATTTCATAGTGCTAATCTGTTATCTTTTCATGCACTGACCTATTTTCACACACACACACACACACACACACACACACACACACACACACACACAGAGCCACGCACGTACACTCTTAACAATTTTTTCTCATCTACTGTCCCAGCCAATTTATTTATTTATTTTTTTTTCCTTCTTCACAGTTTCAGCATGTTCTTGCCTATACTTATGAACATGCTTTAACCGTTTTGACTGGAACCAAAACTGAATTGCGAAGACTACGAAATGACATGCGCAAACCTCAGTAGTCTGGTGGAAAGCCATATCCACAACTTAGGTTTGCCTCTTCATTTCTCAAACTGAATTATTTTTCTTATCCGCAATTTAAAGTGCTCCCAAACGAGTTTCCTCATTCAGTCGCAATTCCTCATTCAGATTTTCCGCGTTATGCAGTGCGACATTCCTCTAAAACCACTTCGCTAATCTCTTAAAGGGTCCACAAAAGATGCTTCGTTTTCTAATAAAAGCTTACTGTTGACTTTTTTATCCGCTAATTTGTTGATAATACCTAAGTTAATGTTTACGGCACATCTTAAATATCCAGGTGTATAGAGTTCGCAAGCGTTCTTGTCGTTCTTCCGCTAATCACTAGAAGTATACAGAAAGTAAATAACTATTTGCCATAACTATTAGTAACGGAAGATATCACAAAACTTCATTTAAAAAGTTACAATACCTTACTCTATTTCTCAACATTATCGCCATTGCTGTCAAGACATTTATTGTAACCTGGTACCAGTTTTTCCTCTGCCTGCTTTAAGGTCTTCATCGATTGAGAACTCTTTTGTGCCCAAAGCCATTTAAAGTGTCCACAGTGATCCCGGATTTCATAAGATCTTTCGTCAATATTGCTTGATAAAATGTAATGCAATATTTCCTCACTGAAGTCTGATTCATTATGATAATTGCATTGTCTCCATATACTTGCCTTATTTGCCTATAAAGTTCAGTTGTCCGAACTTTTTGTGCATTTAAAAAATTAAGCAGGTTTTTGTCATTAGAAGAGTATAACATCGACATTGAAAAACTGGTATTAAATGCCTTGACAGCAATAGCAATGGCATTCAGAAATTGAGTATAGTACTGTAACTTTGAAATAGCGCTTTATGTTGATATCCTTCGCTACTATTTAGTTACACCAAATGTTCTTTACTTTCTGGGGGACCCTCGTAGTAATTACTTTGTTCGCGTATATCCGCACACTCTCGTCGTCATTTATCTGCATATACTTAGGGCATTTGTTCTGTTGCTGGTGCTACCACATCATCAATAACTCTTATTCATTCTAAACTTCTTACACCACTTCATATTTGTTCTGGAAACATTTTTCAGTAATTTCTCCCAGCGAATTTTGAACACTCTGAGGTATTCTTGTTAGGTGTATGTAATCTACTTTCTCCTAATGTATTTTCTGTTATTTTAAGTTTGCTATTTCATGTTAAAAGTAATGTAACATATAACCAGCTTACCTCAAGGTATAAGTTTATTTCTGCAATGAACCATTCGGTTAAACATGAAGGCACGAAGAGGGGTCAGTTTTATCTATTTCCAAAGCTGTTTAGGTACCCCTTTTGTCCATCAATGTCGATTTTCATCCAAGAATGATAATCAAATATCAGTATTAATAATTTTGTCCAATATTATTGTGAAGGAAAATCTTCTTTATTTTTTCGTCATGGCATACACCACTTTTCCCCTCAACTGTCATCATTTCTATGCCCCCTCCCTTCATGCTTCTGTATCAAAGGCTGCAAGTCCCTTTCGTCGGCTGCGGAGAAAAATAATACAATAACCGCTGCGTTTTTGTTCTTTGCGATCGTCTTGTCGTGGAATTTTTGTCCTATTTCAGAGCTTCATTGTGTAGATATATTTTGAGGTTCCTCTCTTTATTATATTCACGTGACGTGTTCTATCGTCATCTGTGGCAGCAGTTTTCAATTCTCAAAGCTTAGAGACACGCTTTGTAATTCCAAACACCAACATGAATAATTCCGTTCAACTTAAGACGACCCCTCTTTATCAAATGACATCTTAGTATTCCATCTTGGTTCATTTTCTTCCTATTCTGATTATATTACTCCACCAAATAAAATCAAATGCCGTTATTCTTAAATATGTAACGTTGCTGACGAATTTCCAAAGAAAATAAGGGGAAAGGTTAAATAAAGTGTCCATTGATTAAAAGTTTGTTCTGATACTTTGTCAATTGTCGTTCTACGTGTAGCTTTCTATCTTCCTTCTTTTGGTAGTGTTTAACGCCCGTCCATAAAAGATAAGGCATCACACCGATGATACATGCAACAAAGCTATATTTTGGAAAATAGATTTCTGGAAAAGAAACGTTCCAGGACTTACTTTAGGGTGCCTCCCACGCATTGTTAGTTATGGCGACTGAGAAAGATCCAGAGGGGAAAAGAAACTCCGGCAGGAAGGACGATCGTGTTGGGATTTCAAATGCGGACTCCCGCATCCGTGTCATAACGATGTCGGTATGCAGCGTTTTTATGAAACAACCAACAGATGCACCCAATTTTTAATATCTGTTCTATTAATTATTAGGAAAATTTACCATTCAAATCAGTTGAAACCTATAGAAAATTATACTTGTTACTTTTGAGAATCTCCTAAAATGTTTGTACAACCAATGATGTAGCTTTTTCAAAATGTCAGAATAGAAAGACACTGAACACTTTCTTGAATATATATTTTTTTGAAAATAATAACTTAAACTTCGTGTGAGAATTAGCAGTGCATTCACTATTAATCTTAACAATTTTCCGCGAACGTTCTTTTGAAATTGTTTTTCAATCAGTTAGGTTAAAGGCATCACATTTTTTATTTAAATGACACTACTTAATTAAAATTGCTGTATTATCATATATAATAATGCATATATCAGAAACATCGTATATGTAACAATCCCACGACATTCTTTGGGGATTCTAGATTACTTATAAATGTTATATTACAAGTTTGTTTTAGTTATGTAACACGCAACACTTTGTTATATACTGATATATGAGAAAACAATTTAAACCACAATAGGAAACTATTCGGAAATGGTTATACAAAAAATTAGTTTGTCGTTTGCTTCAATACCTACGATCTGTATTGCTGAAAGTTATATTATTTCCTTGAGTATGAAAAGTCAAGAAAATAAAACGAATGAAAGTATTAACAAAATATTTACGATATGGGTTTTGTTGTTCTTCTTGTACCTCAAACATATGGTAGCTTCATCAATATCTTTATCAATTAGAAATTAGAAACAAGTTTCCAGCTGTTTATTAAAATGGGAGAATTTAGCAGATAACCCTCATCTCTTACATATACAGACATTATATTTCCTTTTCCGGATTTGAGCAGTATCAAAAAATATTACACCGCATCATGTTACATCAAAATATCGAATTTTCAAGTCAAATAGAGATATTTACCCTACATTAAAAGACAGGCAAAGCAAGTAACGGGAAATGAGTTTATAAGCCCAGGGAAATTGAATGAGAAACACTTCATGTTTAAATTCACATGACTTTCTCTACCAATTCTCCAACAAGCCATTCTCATAAAAGCTTATACTTTTCTCTACTTCATGCTAATGCTAATCAAGCTAATCGAGATAATTTAGCAGAAATGGTCTTTTAACATATTTCCTTGTAGGTAGGCTAAAGCTATAGTTACGACTTTTAAGAGCTGGTCGTTATATGTTAACTTTGAAATTTGGTTCTCTTTCATGGCCAAGAGTTAAAAAAAAACAAAAACCAATGGCTGTTCTCTATTTGAGAAAAGTACAAGTACATTGGAAATTCCTTGTTTTTGGAATACATCGCAAATATAAACAAGGAATATCTCACAAATATAAAAATAGAACAATAAATAAAAAGAAGGTATGTGGCGTAAGCTGTGTGATTTAAAAATATCTACAGTTTTTGTAATAAGATTTTATATATCTTACGGTTTACAAGTTATCCAAAAGTCAGAGGGTACTCTCTGAAAACCTGAGATATATGCTTCATTTATCATACCCAAGACATTTTAATAAAAATTGTTTGAGCTATTTTGAGAAACTCAAAATGTTTAAACATTTGTCAGGTGAAGGATAGTTGGTGGGGGGGGGGTGGTTGAAAATGTTTGAGTCCCATCTTTGAAAACTACTAGCCCTAAATTACAAGTTTGTATTTATTGATGTTTTGTTTTTGAGTGGTGCGTTTCACAGACACACACAGACCTTTTTATCTAAAAGTTATTTCTAGGATTAAGGGGACCTCAAAACATACACATCTGGTGAAATATCGGTATTAATTTTTTTGATGGCATAGCAACACTTCCCCTAGTTACTGAACGAGATAAAGAAAGTACAAATTAATCTGGAGTTCCTCTACAAATCAGATTGTTCACATAATAATTGAGAAAAACAAACAACTTAATATTATGTTCTTCTTCGTTTTATTTTTTTACTTTCTCTAGCAACTATTGATAATTGTTATTTTCTCTACTACTTATCTTCAGAAGTAGAGGAAATATTGTATTCAATTCAGAACTTCGGTACATTTTGAGACTCCTTAAATATAAAATTACAAACTTAGTGTTAGATTCTGAAACTACCAAAGATGCGACAAGAATTTGTTTGTTCTTTCAAGAATTCCTCCCCAACCCAAACTACACTTTACAATAAATACTTTATTATTTATTTATTCTTTTTAATTTAGAATTTCTTAATAAGGGCTCTAATGATATTGATTAACATACCATATATTGAAGATAAACACATGACAAAAACGTGTAGAGCTTGAGTTATCTGGGAATAGCTTTGTGAAGTCCAGTTCATTCGGAAGGAATTTCAATGTTACAACATTGGTAAACGTCGACAGAAGAAAATGGAGTTTTTTTTAAAAACACATATATATTCTTTGTGCCATTAACTATTTCCGAATTCTTCAATACTTTGTCATTCTTTTCAAATCTTATCGACTTTCAGTTGTTTCTCTCGATTGCATAGAAAGAATATGGAATTTTAAAGCCAGCATATATCGTTCAGTTATTAAACATTAGACTGTCGCCATTCCCTTTGTATCTATGGCAAAATGAATACTACAATCATTTCCACATACGCGTAACTCAATTAACATAATAAATAATAAGATTTTGCAAGAAAAGCTTGTAGGAACTATATAAAGTAAACGATAGTTGCACATCATATTTTTACTTTCTCTAGCACGTATGTACACTGTACTATAAAGCGGATAGAGAAGGTACTGTACTCCACCCAAAAATTCGATACCAAGATTTCACTGGAAATACATTTTTAGGGTCCTCCGAATCCAAAAAAAAGAATTTTCAGAGAAAGGTCCATGTGTAAGTGTGTGTATTCTGTGGACAGCGTTACTTAAAAAAAACGATATGTCGGTTAAATACTAAACTTGACATTTAAGTTCAATATTTCCAAGCATTCGACATCAATATTTTCAGGTAAAACCCCCTCCCCAACTACCCTTTACATGAAACATTTTTCGAAAATGATTTTCTCAAAAATGGCTCTAACGATTTTGATTAAAATACAACATGCTAATTTTTTTTATGACGAACAATATATATATCTTGAATATTCTGGAAATAGACCCTTAAAATCTCTTCATTCTGGATTATTTGTGTATAACTTTTGTATTACTGGTTAACCGTAAGAGATAGAAAAAGAAACTTATTTCACAAAAAATGTACTACATTTGTCATATACATTTTTTGTTGTAGAGTAAACCGTTTCCGAGTATTCCGCGTTATTGGTTTCAGTTTTATGCTACTTAAACTTTTCTGAAACAGGAACGCACCTTCTTTGTGTCTCTCTTTTGTTTTCTCCTAGCAAGTAAAGCAAACCGAATTTCAATTGTTTCATATAGCGACCGGTTTTTAAAATATTTGACTATCGTGTGTTCTCTTATTTCCCTTCTACTTACAAGGAAGCAAGTAATAAGACCAGTTCTGCTAATGTTTATCTCGATTAGCATGATGTAGATAAAAGAATAATATTTTGTACGAAACGCTAGAGAAAGTTATGTGAATGGAACACATCAGATTTTTTTATTTTTTTATTTTTGCACCTGCTTATGGAAAGTATATGCTTTATTGTATTCCACCCAAGGATTCTAATCAAGAATCTTTCTTTTCACCCCCCTCTCTTCCTATGCCTTTGTGTGTGTAGTGTGAACGCATAACTCCAAAATGAAAAGTTGAGTAAATATCAATATCATATTTGAGTCCGACATGTTTATGTGAACTAGACAAAACTTTCAAAAAATTCTTCCACCCTAAACCACCATTTAAATTGAAAGTATTTTCTTTAAATTTAATTTTCTGAAGAAAGAAAATAAAAAGATTCCTTCAAGTTAATTAAAAGACTAAACTATTTACTAATAACATGTATATCTTGCAATCCCTGTCAAAAGGAATAGCTTTTGAGGCCTTCTTTATTCTGAATTAATTGTTTTTAACGTTGTACAGATATACAGATCATAGAGATAACCAAAACCTGGCTCTGCAAAAGATTTAGTGGTTATTGTAATTTACAATTTATGTCAAGTAACTTGTATGACATTGGACGTTTTAGAAATACTCCTGGATACGTAAAATTTTACCAGGTAAACTGTTATGGTATCTTATGCAATTTTCACACCCCCCCCCCCTCTTAGAGGTTGATTAGTAACAAAGGCTGGCTCAAGGTACGCGAAGATATGTGTTTTTCGCATCACTCATACAACCAATACTGGCTAATTTGAGATTATTTTCTAACCAAAAATGTATCGTGACTACCGTAATATGAATTAGAAGAGTATGAAGTGCATAAGGCATTATTATATGAAGTAATGAATAGAGAAAGTCGCAGAATGTTTTATTCATATACTTCACGTAAACACTTTATACATATGCCCAAATAGATATTATGATTATTCAGGTTTTTGAATACATTCTTTTTCTTGTGTATGGTGATACTGAATTTTTCGGCAAAATGCATTACCGCCATTGTGTACCTGTCTGATAGGGAAGCAAACAACGAAAGAGTTTAGAAACACAGCTCATTTAAGAAAGAAAAATTCATGTGAAGTAGCTCTGCAAAACAGATTGCACAAAAACAGTTGAGAAACACAAGCAGATTACATTTCCTCTTTAATTTACCTTCATATATTATTCGGGTTTGAGATTCGTGACAGTATACTGAATGCATTATTTTTTATCTGGATCTATTGGAATTCCAGTGCCGTTAAACGCATGCTTCCCCCTCGTGAGTTTGGAATGTTCGCTGCAAGGAGCATAATGGACGTCAAAGGAAGGTGACGATCGGACCCTTCTTATGACACCCTGCAATTTCCCAATATTTTCTATTAGAGAGAATTGTGCTCATGGGTCGGGTTTCCTTTGTAGGGCGTCGGCCCAATCTTCCCCTTCCTTCCGGGGCAGAACAGAGTCCTCAGAGAAATAAAAAGGCCTGCGTTCTTTTACAGAAAGACGTGCCATTGTGAATGCTAACAATAACAACGGCTTGTGCTGAGCAAATAACGCCTTGCCAACATAAAGATGTAATGATAAGATATAAGGGATACGCTCCGCCTAAATATCAGCCATTAAAGCATTATTGTTAATCTGCGGTAAGTCTGAATGCCAGGTAATGTGATGATTGATTTTTTACAAAAGATCTGATGTGTTCTATTCACACGAGTTTCTCTATATCTCTGCAACAGATTGTTAAAAAGTTTATTCTTCTGTTTCATGCTAATGGAGATAAAAATTAGCAGAAATGGTTCTTATTTTATTTGTTTCATTTGTATAGCCCCCTTTAACTTCAATGGTCATACCGGGGGGCTTTGACTTTGAAACAACCCAGGTTTTAGAACATTGGGTTTTAGCATTTTATATCATTAACCACACGCATATTCACTCTCATATTCTATTTCCAAGCTCTGTGGGGGATAGGGAATAATTCTGGTTAAGAAAAATACCCTGCCCCAGCCGATCCCGGGACTCTCAGATGAGAAGTCAGCTCGTTAACCACTCGACCACGGAAGCAGTCAAGTTACTATGATTTGCTTCCTTGTAAGTAAGAAGGAAATAAGGGGATACATTAGGTTAAAGCGTTAGTACCTTTTAAAAACTGGTTGCTATTGACTGAAATTCGTTTCTTTGTATGGTCAGAAGTTTAAAAATGTCGTATAAAAAGTAAAGTATTTTAAAGCTCAAACCAATTACAAGGAATATCATTGAAATGTTAACTCCATGAAAAAGAAAATATATGTGACATAACTTATGTGTTTTAACGAGATCTACAGTTCTGTGTTGTAGGTTTTTGCCTATTTCTTACTGTTTACCAGTTACGCAAAATGCAATAAAATTGATCAAGAGTAAAGCGGTCTTCATGGGCTATTCCCAAAAAAATTCAAGATATACATTTTATTTGCCACGTAAATATCCTTAATGTATGGCATTTTAATCAAAATCGTTAGTCATTTTTAAGACAATTTTCGAAACTTTTTCCGTGTAAAGAGTAATTTGGGTGGGGGATTTTCGTGTCGCATCCTTGGGAGATACTAAACTTACATACCAAGTTTGGTATTTCACGAATTTTTCGTTTTTGACCTATATGTCCACAGACAGACAAGCATTACAGACACACGCGCTTTTTTATTCAAACATTTATTTCCGGTGAAATCTCGATATCGAATTTTTGGGTGCAATACAATACCTTCTCTATACACTTATGTGCATAGTACGTGTATATAAAGTAGAAAGCTGTCTTCGAAGCTTGTTCTGTTTAACCGAATGGGATGGCTTAGGCGGTTTCGTATTTGGCCCGCATTTTTTTTTTTTTTTTAAACAGTTCCGGAGTCTGGTCGGGACTCCGGCGCTGTATACCCCACTTTTATTTACGTAATAGTTTTACTTTGTTTTGCTGTATGATTACTGAATTTCTGTTTTCTTCTTTTTAAACACGCATATTCACAAACATATAACACCCATGCCCAAGGCGGGACTCGAACCCACGATCTCCTGCTCTACGAAGCACCAAAGCGAGACGCGTTGTTGAGCGCGGCCATGGGGAGCGGCGCATTCGAGAGGACGGGTTCGTTTCCCTGGCCGGCCTACCTGAACCATGAGTTTTTCGGGGGTCGCCAGGCGAATGATAGGTGAGTTTCTTTCAGTGTTGGAAGTGGCGGCGATGGTGTGGCGTGGCAAGGAAAAAGGATGCTGAAAAGGCCATCTCTGTCCCCCGACTTCGGATAAGAACCGCTCCTGGCGGAATCGTTGTACCCTTGTAGGGGGGGGGGCGGTCTGCCTGTCCGACTATCGGGATGCTTCAATTTCAAAACTGTAGGGACCTTGTCATTGCCGTGCCATAGCTCCTGGTTCCGGCATCCCGGTGTATCCTCTCACCTCATCCCTCCCTCCCGGGAGCGCCCCCTCGTGGGTGGAGGGTACGACAATCTCTGGTCCAATTACGAGTCCCCTCCAACCGTATTCTATCTTATCCTAATGACTGTTGGAAATATTAGAAACAAATTCTGAAACAACTTAAAAAAAGCCAATTAGAGTCTTGTTGAACCGTTTCCCAGGTTTTACGACCAAATCAAATGCCGCTAGATTCGTGTTATTAGTAGTAGTACTTAACTCCGTTATCACTACACACGGCACAGGGTGTGGAACCTGAGAATATATGAAATGTTAATAGGAAATCTTTTTGGCAGGGGGGGGAGGAAACCTCAATGCCTAAGTTTAAGGTACCTCCCCAGCATTTGCCAGTTATGAAGTCTGAGGAAAACCTGTGAAAAATCTCAGGGAGAGGGGACTGACAGGATTGGAGCCAAGGAACCACGGAGTGCAAACCCCACGTGGTGTCCTCTCTCGCTTGCCAAGCTAAAATTACCTTGTTGAAGCTTATGCGGTTTCTCCTCAAACGAATTAAGCTGATTTTCAGGCTCCGAGCGTATTTTTAGTTTTTGCATACTTCCATTCATTTTCAAAACATGATCTACGATTTAAATACTTTATAAAAATTGTATCATTAATTTAGTCCATACTTCAATTCATTGTCAAAAATGACCTGCGCATTTTAATATTATTAACTTTATAAAAATAACCTTATTTTAAATTATGATAATACCTTCATCTATGGTGGAGCTAGTGCCTAATGTTAAATAAGAACAGCGCATACACAATTACAGAACTAGCTATTGGTGAATACTGATGAATGAACTTATTCTCTCAAAAATAAAGCGGAGAGCAGTAACAACGTTTTCGGTCTTTATAATGTTCTTGTATCATCACGGACTCTAGTAGAAGTCTGGAAACTGTATCTTGATGACCGCGATTCTCTCACCGTTTTCGCTGATTTGTGAGAGGTGTGTAACAAAAGTCGCTCACGCTATATGCAAACACCACCACTAACTGGTATTTGCTTCGAACATCCTCGTTGAGTACTGCAACTCTTATTGCACGAAGGGTCATCTGCACATTGGGTCATTGGCACGCACACTCACGCATATATACATACCTATATAATGAGGAGTTGACACCTATAATAACCTGAATAGCTGTTTTGCCTTCTTCAAATGGAGAAGTTATTTAGCCATGGAAACTAATCTTAAATTATTTCAACCACTACTTTAAACAGTAGAACGGGGTTAGTTTAGGTTACCAAATGCAGTACGTCTTACCTACTTACAGAGATTGTTATCTTAGAAATGAGTCGCTTATGGCCTTCCTGGGAAAATACTAGAATCATTTGGAAAATTTAATGTCATACCGGCAAATATTCAGGAAGGTTGGAGATCTGTGTTCAAATTCGGACCATAACATTCAGTTTTTCAGCTGAGTCTACCGCAAACATGTACAAAGGTGTTCAAAGAGTAACAATCGGTAACCTCCGGGGGGGGGGGCCTTTTACGCTACCAGAGCCGATATTTAACCGCTTGGAATCTTTGCTGTCTGCTAATTAAAAGGGATAAAAATTTCATCTATGATTTTTGTTGAAATATAAACAATCAGCATCGCCAAAACTAAGTAATCGCTCAAGTGTACCATTCTTATAGCCTCCCTTGCAACTTTAAGACCCATTTTTTTCCATACCAGATGCTATTTATCGACTGCCTCCGTGATCGAGTGATCAGCGAGCTGGCATCTCACTTGGAGGTCCTGGGTTCAATTCAAGGTTGGGAGTAGACATTTTTCTTTAATTATTAGTCTTCTATGCCCTCCATAGAACCTGGTAGTATGATGTAAGATTGCTTATGCGTTTGGAAAACTTGCGGTAAAAGTTCAAAGAGTAAAAACAACAATGTTTCAGTAAACAGCCCCCGATATGAGCATAGTAGTTAAAGAAGGCTTAGAAATGAGGAGAGAGAAAAAATGAAGAAAAATACAAGCTAGTCATCCGCTGGAAAGTGCGAACCTACCACTCAAAGATGCTCTGAATGTTATTGGCGATATTTCCACAGGACCAGTGGAGTTGCATGTACGTCGAAGCTGCAGAAGATTCTTCAACACACTAGTGGCCATCAATTTAATATTAGTATTATTTTAGTATAGTATTACTTAGCGCAAAGTATATAAAAAAATTATCACCAGAACCTGTTGCATTAGCATATATACCATATACTCCAATGACTCCATTTTCCATTAATAGAACTTTTTCTTCACACAGAAATGTATTACGTGATAATAAACCGTTTACGCCAATTGATTTGGGTATATGTGCGAACATCTACTGCAATTCGGAAAAATAACCTATACCTGAAACAGTAAAATCCATTCTCCATGTGTTTTAGATGGTATCTTTGACAATGTAAACTTTTGTGAATAACATTTCATAAAACAAAGAAAAACGGGAAATGATTGGTGTCTATACCATGGGACCCAACAGCGCCGTATTTCGCATGTTAGAATAACTCTTCATGCGTTACAAAAATTGTATATCTCCACGATGTAAAACCAAGCATACATCGGTCAGTGGCGTTATAAGCGAGAGCGATATTCGTGTTTCTTCTCTTGCATATCAGCGTAAACGGTGAAGGAATCACGCTTGAGAGGCGATTCCCAGGCTTGTACTTAGAGTCCGTGATGATATACAAGAACAGTTTAAACAGACGGAGAAAGTTAACATGCTTTCCAATTCAATTACAGAGCCTTTATTTTTTAGAGAATAAAGTCACGTTTTAAATTCACAAGTAATTAAAAAGTCTGTTTCGCCTATCCACATCTACCAATAATTAGTTTTGTAATTGTAGTAATACGTTGTTCATATTTGACATTAGAAACTAGACCCACTGTAGGGTTAAACCAACCATTAAAGTGCCGTAACAAATCCCATAGTCGGCGCCGTGGTTAACTGGTTAGACCGCTCGTCTCCCATTTAGGCGGCCCGGGTTCGATCCCAAGGGGCCGCATGTGGAATTTGTGGTCGACGAAGCGGCGTCTGGGCGGCTTTTCTCCGGGTCCTCCGATTTCCCCCGCCACTCATTCCACCAATTGCTCCATCACCTTTCCTATCATTTCATATCATCCACTTCCTCTTGTTCATGCCACTTCTACTTCCAGGCTACGGGCCGACCCCTCGTAATAGGTATTTCATTCTGTGGTTTTGTACCGTTGGCTCCCTTGCCGTTGTAAGTTCTAGGGGGTGTGAATCTTACAATACGGAGAGGGTAAGGCGTTTACGAAATGAAACAAAAACATGCATGAGAACACGTAGTATTCCACTGTATTATTATTATTATTATTATTATTATTATTATTATTATTATTATTATTATTATTATTTTATTCTGCACACACAAAACACGGCGCTTTTGTGAGCCGTGAAATAAGAATGAAACTAAATTAAGCACACAAGAAACCTGATGTGAAGGCTCTTTGCACGGCCAAGAGTTAAAACAAGAATAAAGCATGACGATTTCCGATTTGAAAAGATATAAGGGCTTTCTATTTGAAAACAAAGTACAAGCACTGGAAATTTTAAACCAATAGTAAGGAATATCTCGTAAATGGTTAACTACATTAAAAACTGTAGTGGATATAAATTGTGCTTTAACAAGATCTAAATGTTTATAGTAACATTTTGTCTCTCTCTTACAATTTATCAGTTGTGCAAAAGTCATCAAGAATGAAGAGGACTTCAGAATATTTGAGGGTCGGCTGATAAGACCCGGGCCTCGCACAGATATGGCGCCACAAGACCAGTTAGACGGTAGCATCGTATAGTTTAGCTCTAGACTAGCTTGTATCCATAGTTACAGGTCAATAGCTTGTTTCGTTTGCGAATGACAGTCAATTTTGTCAGCTAACAAGGTTATGGCTAGTGTTTTCTGGGATGCACAGGGAATTATATGTATTGATTATTGGAAAATGGTAAAAGTATCACTGGTGACTAATAAAGCAAGCTTCCTGCAATGTTTGGGTGATGAGGTTTGCCATTTAGCACAAAAAAAACAAAAACAAAAAAAATTGTTTCATCACAATGCTCCGGCCCATCATTCATTCATTGCAATGAGAAAAATGTGTGCATTAAAGTTGGAATTGCTTGAACATCCACCCTGTTCGTCAGATCTAGCACCCAGTGACTACCACCTATTCCCGAACCTCAAAATTTTCTTGGAGGACGAAGATTTCACAGCAACGAGGAGGTCATTGATGCGGTAAACAGCTATTTCGAGGACCTTGATAAATCGCACTACAGAGATGGTTAAATTAAATTAGAACACCGACATGACAAATGCATTAGCCTTTCTGGAGATTATGTTGAGAAACAAAGGGGAAAAAAAATAAATGCTGTTTTCACTGAGAGGCCCGGGACTTATCAGCCGACCCTGGTATTTCCAGGAAATTCAAGATATGCATTTAGTCGTGATGTAAATATCTGCAATATATGGTATTTTAATCAAAAGTTGAAGAAATGTTCCATGTAAAGAAAGGGTAGTTTAGGTGGGGTATTTTATAGAAAATCTTCATGTCGTACTGACTTATATAGCAAGTTCGGTATTTGATTGCCTTTTCGTTGTTAAATTGTGCTGTTCATAGACGTACACAGACATACGGACGTTTTTCTGAGATTTTTTTTTTATATTGGGGTTTTCAAAAACTTTATTTATGATGAAATCTTGGTATCGAATTTTTGAGTGGAATGCAATACATTCTCCTCCTACAATGTGCATTGTATGTAGTAGCGAAAGTAAAAATAGCCGACAAGATGAATCTTCCACCAAAGGTGCACTTATACTCCTATAATATGCAGAATTTCCAGAACATAGAAGAAGTCTGGGATAGTCAGACTTCCCGTGATAATTCACATCCGTTTCCCTGAATATCAGGTATTAGCAATAGTCAGGCTGTAGGAAATTACCGTTAATAGGGTAAAGATGAGTATTCACTATGGACATCTTAATGCTAACTATACAATTATTGCAGAAAAGACGGAGAGAGGGAAATAAAATTAATTAGTTCCAATTTAAAAAAGCAACCGAGTATGCGGCTAATATGTTATAATCATAAACTCTTCGTACCACATTTAGTAGGACTTGAAAATTTAGAATAGGATACACAGGTAACACCGGGTAGTGTTCACAATATTATGACGGCATGAGCTTCCCTCCGGCCAGCAGAGGAGACACTGCCTGACCTGCTGGACCCCACCTCCTACACCCCCCCACCTCCTACACTCCTATCTCACCAACAGGTCCTTCGCCGTCTCCTACCAAAACATTACTTCCTCAACCCATCCCGCAAGAGCCGGTGTGCCCCAGGGCAGTGAGCTGGTACCCGTGCTCTTCCTTCTCTACATCAACACCCTACCTTCTCTGCCAAATTGCGAGCTCCTGCTCTTTGCCGACGACACAGCCATCTTATCAACGTCCAGGAACCAAGAGGCTGTTACTGAGAGGATACAGCACTACGCCGATCTGTTGACCACCTGGTTTTCACGATGGAGGCTACGCCTGAACGGGCAGAAATCACAGGCGATCACTTTCTCCAGGCGACAGATCCAGCTGATGCCCAACATCCGTATTGGCGGCGAGGATGCGCCCTGGCAGTCCACCGCCAAATACCTGGGTGTCCATCTGGACTCCAAGCTGACGTGGAAATCCCACCTCCAGGAAATCTCGGCCAGGGTCAACAAACGCATGGGGATGCTCTATCCCCTGTGTGGCCGACGCTTTACCCTCTCAGTACCCAACAAACTGCTCTCTATAAACAGATCCTGAGGCCAACAATGACATATGCCTGTCAAGTCTGGGGCGCTGCTGCAAAATCCAACCTCAAACCCTTGGAATCCCTTCAATCCCGCTTCCTCCGCATAGCCACGAATTCCCCCTGGTATATTCCAAACGCCACCCTCCGCAGAGACCTCAACATCCCGACCATAGCCGAGCACATCCACTCCTATCGGCTCCCTTCTATGCAAACCTGACCTCCAGCTTCAACGCCCTCATCCGTGGCCTGGGTGAATATGATATTGACCCAGGCGAGCTCTACAAGCGCCCCAGACTCACTCTAGGCACCTGACGACTGACGCTACTGACACCGACATAAGTTTTCCCCCGCTCCCCCCCCCCCCGTTTCGCTACTCTCTCTAAAACTATCGTCGTCGCTCTACATCTCCTAAATTTCTTTTGGCAAACTCCAAACTCCTAAATTCATTCTTCGAAATTCCTCTCAATTCACCTTCTAAACTCCTCTCTCTCTCTCTCTCGCATTCTCCCGTAACTCCTAAACCCATCCCACTGCCAGTAGAGGGCCTAGCCCTGAAATGGCAACAGAGGGAGGACCCTGCCAGCACCCGGCAGTTTTGTCCTCGCCTCATCCCCCATAGAGCGCCTCCTGCTGGCTTCGCTTAATAATGTACACAGCCGGACAAACAAGGCACTTGTGTTACTTTCCTGCAGTCCAAGTAAAACAATCCCGAAGATTCGTGATTGCGATTACTCTAACAGTCCATTTCTGGAACATTTTGAATCGTGATTTTCAGTTATTTCAACGATTGGAGCCTGCGAAGCCGCTATGGGTGTTGTACAGGGGGACCGACAATTGCCGGCCGGCAGTCTAGAAAGTCAATCTAGTGATTGACAAACTTAAAGTGGGATGTGAACACAATGCTGGACGGTGCATAGGGCAGTCAATAGTGAGTTGTGACTCAGTGGTTCAGTTATTTTATGTACCAAGTGTGTGACGTTAGTGTTACAGGTATGACGTGTTATATTACGTTGAGTGCCTCAGAGACAATACAGCGAGTTAAACAGAAACTGGTGTTCCTCATTTTTACATCGCCCAATATCGCAGCTATGCCGAACAAAATGACACTGCCCGTCTCGGTAGTGTGGAGGTGTTGAGGTAGCGCATCTGCCTTACGTTCAAGAAGACGCGAGTTCGAATCTCGGTTAGGGTAACTTACCCGGATAAGGTTTTTTTTTTCGGATTTTTTCCCTTATCCTCAGAAGGCGAATGCCAAGTAACTTCCCCGAGATCATTTTAATACCATTTCACAGATTTCATTCATTGTCCAACATGACCAGCCAACGAGTTAATCTAGGAATACATAAATAAAACTGCCACTGACATGTGCGAACAAGCACCAAAAGTTGACAACAAGAGGAAAATATTCTGAAAATTAGATGAGTAACACCTACTTCCAATAACAAGTGTTTTGGAAATGTACACACCATTTCTCATGTACAACTTGCAGGCTGTCATATTTGACGTTCAACTAATACAGAAAACAGGCAGAACAAAAAACATAAGCGTCTGCTTGCCAGTGAGGGTATGTGGACCAAATGAAGTCCGGTTATATCTCACAGCGTGTGAATGTATGTGTCATTACGTCATCTAAAAAAAGGTTGTGTAAACAACATTTTAGCAAGCCCATCCTTCGCTCCGGAACTGATGTTTTTATTTTGTAACCAAATAGCCAAGCGAATGATACTCAAAGCTAAGATGTTCCATCTAACGTACATCAACCTTCAACACAGTGTTGTACGTTCGTATTGAAGAGGCAAATGGCGTCTCTTAGGAGCTTTAAAATTAAGTTATGCGTATGATGTTTAAAGTATACTCTCCACTAATGCGATAGTTATCCTTTTACTTTCTTTACTCGAAAATGTACATAGTGTATAGAGAAGATATTATATTACACCCAAAAATTCGATACCGAGATTTCACCGGAAATATATATTTTGAGACCCCCTGAATAAAAAGAAAAACATTTTTAGAATCTGTCAGTGCGCGCGTATGTGTGTCTGTGAGCATCATAGCTCAAAATCGAAAAATCCTTTAAATACCAAATTTGGTATTTAAGTTCAGTAACATTTAAGGATGCAACACGGAGATTTTCAGGAAAACACCCTCACTCCCAACTACTCCTCACATGGAAAAATTTTCGAAAAATGTTAAGGATTTTGATTAAAATATCGTATATTACAGATATTTGTACGAAAAATAAAATTCATATCTTGAATTTTCTGAGAACAGCCTCTGAAGATATTTTTATCCTGATGAATTTTGCGCAATTTTGCATAGCTGGTAAATTGAAGAGATAATCAAAAACTTACTTGTCAACAAATGTAGAGCTCGCTAAATCACAGAATTTATGTTATATAAATTGTTTTCGTGGATTTGACTCTTTTTGAGCTATTTCTTGCTGTTGGTTTCAGTTTTAAAATCTTAATATTTTTCTCATACGGGAACTTGTCAGTTTCTCACCATACAAACTAAGGACAATCATTGCAATTAGCTTTTAAAATATTTGACTATCACTTTAACCTATAGTTCTCCCTTATTTCCCTTCTACTTGCAAGTAACAACATAATTTTTTTTTTCTCAATTAGTATGAGGTAAATAGAAGATTAAGTTTTTTAACAATAATTTGTTGCAGAGATGTAGAGAAAGTTATATGCTCATAATCTTCATCATAAGAAATACATTTAAAAAAAAAGTTAAGAGAATAAGTGTTGTAAGCTACCAAGAGAAATGGCTGACTTAACTATAAAATATGATACAGGTACACACACACGCATACGCACACGCACATACACACACGCACACACACATACACACACGCTAACCACAATATAACTCACAATAACCGTTAGTGTTGACTATTCATCCAAATTCGAAAGTTATTTGAACATTTTCTATTAAAAGTTTTATAATATGAACAGATTAAACCCTGTTTCTTAGAACCTTGCCCCTCTTACTTGCATTATTACGCACTCCATTTTCCTCCCCTTTACCCTTATTGGATAATGCACACCTCTGATTACAGATACACAAGTAGGGTTGCCATATCTAGTTGGGACCTCGTCAGGCCATTGTTAAGATGGGCCTGTAGAAATTAAGTAAATCTTTTATTTTGTATAATTACTTTTTATTAATTTAATTGTTTTTTTCACACAAGCCATGTGTAGACAGGAGTTGGATAGGTAGAGTCAGACTAAAAATTCAATGCCCAGTTGCTCTAACCACTGAGCTACCATGCGGGACTTAACGAAATTACGATTAGAAGTCGCCATTGGAGCATGTCATCGCAAAATAATTTGAGATCTTGTGTGATTTTCCTGAAAAAAAAAAAAAAAAACGAGGGTCAGTTGGGGAATTTAATGCTGTATCGGCATGTTGCATTGGTAGTTCCGTGGTTAGAGCAGCTGGACGGCAACCAGGGCTTCCGGGTTCAGATCCCGACTTTTTTTTTTGATAGTGTTTAACGCCCACTTTTATTACCAAGGCACTGCAGGCGATGACACATGGAATAAAGATGGAGCAGCGGTGGAATGCGATGGCGCGGGAAACCGGAGAAACACCGCCCCTGCGCCGCTTTGTCCACCACAAATCTCACATGCGGTCGCTTGGGATCGAAAACCCGGGCTGTTTAGGTGAGAGGCGAATGGTCTAACCACTCGGCCACGGCGCAGCCCCAGATCCCAACTTTGGCATTGCATTTTCGGTATGACTCTACATAATTATATTTTTGTTTGCAAATGATTATGTTAATGTACGAACAAAATGATTTCCTGCAAAAATATTCCACTTTCACGTTCAGTAAAATTTTATTGATAAGAGTATATTGTATTTTCATCAAGCAAACATTGTTGTATTATGTATTTAGTGCTTTATAAGTAAAGGGGAATAAGGGAATACACTAGGCTAAAGACATAGTCATGTTCTATAAAAGTTGTCGCTATGTGAAAAAATTGAAACTCGGTTCTCTTTGCAAAAACTAGGAGCATAACAACAAAGAGCTGGAAGGACAGGTGATATCGCGCTTGAGAAAAGTTTAAGACAAAGAGTATCTCGGAAACGGTTTACTACATAAAAAAGTATATATGACGTAATACATAAATTGATAAATGTATATGACATATGAGATCTACATTTTTGTGTAATGAGTTTTTGTCCATCCCTTACGGTTTACCAGTTATAAAAATCGTCCAGAATGAAGAGGTCTTCAAAAGCTATTCCCAGAAAATTCAAGATATACATTTTATTTGTCATGTAAATATCTTAAATATACGTTATTTTAGTCAAAATCGCTAGAGCCATTTGTGATAAAAACAAAATGTTGGCAATTTGTCCATGTAAAGAGTAGTCTGGAGTGAAGGGATTCTTCTGTAAACCTTCGTGTCGCATCCTTGGAAGATACTAAACTGAAATCCAAGTTTGGCATGCAACAGCCTTTTCTTTTTGAATTATGCTGTCCACACACTCACATATGCACACACCCACTGTTGTTTTTCTGAAAATGTGATTTTTATTGAGAGGTCTTCAAAACATACTTTTGATAAAATCTCGGTATTGAAATTGTGGGTGGAATACAATACCTTCTCTATCTACTATGTACCTACATTGTACATATCAGCTAGAGAAAGTAAAAACAAATGTTGTTATATTAGTGACAGTGCTTTGTTGTATCTTGAAAACAAATGTAACGGAGTTACATTTTGTTTTTTGTATGCTAGGTGGAACCACAGTAAACATGGTGGGTCTGGAGTTTGGCACGTGTTTTCGCTTAGGCCACGTGCTTTCTAGTCACCAAAAACAAACACTCCAGAAGCAACCTGATATCTGCCGTACGACGTTTCTGGATTTGGTTTTGCTGCTGTAATTCCATACGAAGCTGATTCAGTTTCAATTAAGACCGCAACAGATGGTCGCACTCCTGTGTTATTGGTTTGGTCATCCACAGATGTGGTTCCTTTCCTTGCAAACACATATCCGACCTTAATTCATTCCAAAATACATATGTGTTATGCATTGTGGCTTTATGCTGAATGTCATAGTGTTGCACAGAACTGAAACAAATAACAAAGAGTATCTCGGGAACGGTTAAATCCATAAAAGATATATATGACGTAATACATATGACGTGGTCTAGGAATAATATACTAGCTTCCAAGGTGGCAAATTCAAACCCGGCGGAGGGCGGTGGATATTATTGTGGCGTAAAAATCCTTAAGATGTCTACCTTCAGAAGAGAAGTAAAGCCATTGATCCCGCGTCATAGATTTACGGCACGAAATAGAACCTCAAAACTGATAAAGAGACCTCTGACTAAAATTAAACCGCCTTTCACGTCCAAAATAGAATGGGATGCTGATAACCACAGCAGTTAAAGAGCGCCCTTAAATGATAATAAAAAAATCAATATTTAGTACTTACATACAAAAATCTAATTTAATAAGATTAAAACAACAGTTTAACGATACAACAGTGAGACTACATCCTGCGGCTATAATCGCCGAACGTGTGTGTACGACTTGCTTCGTAATTCGCAGCTGATTGTTGACAACCATTAGGTAACTGTGCAAGTGGACATATTTGATGCCGGAAGGTTCTTCGATGTGTAAGTCCGCATTGTTACACCAGATGAATCTCTGAACAGCCACGGTGTTTTTGCACACGCGGCGGCTTTTGGAAATTTCCTTTCACGTGAACAACAGGTATAAAATCTGATGCGTTCCATTCACATGACTTTCTCTACATCTCTGCAACAAATTATTGTTAAAAAGCTAATGCTTCTAGTTATTTCATGCTAATCGAGAAAAAATTAGCAGAAGCAGTATTATTACTTGCTTCCTTGTAAATAGAAGCGAAATAAGGAAGTACTATAGGTTAAAGTGATAGTCAAAAGTTGGTTGCTATGTGACTGAAGTTCCTTTGTTTGTATGGACACGAGTTGACAAATTCCTGTGTGAGGAAAGTATAAGTTTTTAAAGCTGAAACAAAAAACATTCTCAATAACGATCAACTCCACGAAAAAAAAAAGTTATATAACACAAACTGTGTGTTTTAATGTGCTCTACTTTTTTTGTGTATCTCATACGGTTTAGCAGTTATGCAATATTCCTTAAAAGTCATCCAGAATAAAGCAGTCTTAAGGGGCTATTCCTAGAAAATTGATATACATATTATTTGTCAGGTAAATATCTTTAATATACGATATTTTAATCAAAATCGTTAGAGCCATTTTCTTGAAAATCTTCGTGTCACATCCTTGGAAGAAACCGAACATAAATACCAAGTTTGGTATTCAACGGACTATGCTGTTCACACACAGAGACATACACACACGGACCTTTTTTTTTTTTTTAATTCTACGGGGACCCAAAATATATATTTCCGGTGATATTTCGGTATCACATTTTGGATGGAATTCAATACCTTCTCTATACACTATGTACGTAGTACGTGTAGAGAAAGTAAAATGATTTAAAAAACCCTTGTTCTTGATTACGAAGACTTAGAGTTATAAAAGGACATTTTTGCGAAGACCTTGATTTTTAGCATGGAGTGGAAAAAGATAGATATAACTCCATAGAATATTAAAAGTAACTATGCAGAATTTCTCGTAATAAATGTACCAAAAACCGGTTTATATTGTATGCAAGGAATACACATAAATGGCCATAATGTAACATTTTAACAATCAGAATTCAGAGCTTATAAACATCCTATGTTAGTGATGTCACACTTCATCGATTTATTTTTTTTGAGTTTTAATATTTGTATTATCAATATTTTTAATTATTAACACGAATTATAATTACATCAGGGGATGTAATTCATTCATGAATAATTCTAAGTATTGGAGTAAAAGCTGACGCCAATCATTTGTTTCTTAAACTTATATTATTTATTCAAATGCTGCAGATGTTGTGTATGTAATGAAATAATACCATAACCTCTGAATAACCTTTATTCGTTAGATATGTGCACCGTTAGCGTCAGCTGTTTATTAAAATAAGATATATTCCAGACACATGATTTTCTCTAGATGTTCTACAAACAAAATTCTTACGTAAGATAATTCTTCTTTTAACTCCCCACTAATCGAGATAAGCATGAACAGAATTGTTTTATTACGTAGTTATTTATAAGTGGAGGGGAAATAAGGAAATGCACTTTGCTAGCATTAATCAAACGTTTTAACAGCTGTCGTTATGCCACTGTCATTGAGATTCATTTCTTTGCTTGCCCCGGAGTACATAGAAAGAAAAAAACAAAGTTATCTTCATGAGAAAAAATTCACGATGACTATTATTCCCTCTCTCAGACGTCCGGTTGTTTACGTATCAGGTCACATGGTTGATCATCGCCTGCGGTGTCATAGTAGAAGAAGCGGAAGTTAAACACTATAACAAAAAAAAAAAAAAAAAAAAAAAACCATGGTTAAGCCTCTTCTGCCCTTTGCCCTGCCGGACTATAGATGGAGCGATGTATGTAAACACAGCAGATACATACTTCAGGGTCGTTCAAAACACATTAGAGACTGAAATATGTGCTTTATAAAAAATAATAGTAATAAAAAGCACAGGTGACTTCCGTTTGAGTAAAGTACAAGCATTTTAAGATTGAAACCAATAACAAGGAATATCTCGGAAACGGTTAGCTCTACAACAAAAATGTATACGACATAAATTGTGTGTTTTGACAAAATATACATTTTTTGTGTAGTAAGGTTTTGTGTATCTCTTACAGTTTACCAATTATGCAAAATTTATTCAGAATGAAAAGTACTTCAGAAGCTATTCCCAGGAAATTCAAGATATACGTTTTATTTGCATGTAAATATTTTATTATGCGGTATTTTAATCATCCCGCAGGAACATGTCAGTAAATTTACCCACATGGGGCTGTCACCTAACAACACTTGTGTGGGTCCAGTTTGAACACGCGACCTTAGGACCAGAAGGCCACCTTGAACGTTTTTCCGCTCTGTGCAGAGCCACATCATTCCAATGATCATGTAAACAAAACAACCGTTATATTCGCCATGTGTGTGGATTATTTTTGCAATCGTGGTTGATGCAGATGTAGTAATTTTAGCAGTTGTTTGGATCCCCTTGCTTGCTATTTATGGGATTGCAAGGCTGGAAGTGTTCTCCAGCTGCCGCTCGTCCTTGTGCGGCAGGTGAGACGAGTATCGGGGACAGCTGTTGGAACATTCTTTCAGTTCTACTGCAAACTTGTTCCATGCCATGACTTTAAACGCAAATTTTCATCTATTCGGAAAAATAACTTCACTGTTTCCAGTAATTAATAGTGATAACAATATCGTAATTCCAAAACTTAATGTCATATCTCTTCCCGAAATGTTATATCTACCATTGTGGGATTAATTGTTTAAGAAATAATCGAATCATTTATTTTGAAAGGGGGTCGCTAAATGAGCGAAATTGATTTATATACTTTAATGTGATATACATCCTTAAATAAAGGTATTTATATGATAGAAAAGCAGGTATAGGCTACCTCTACTCATTTTATCACAGAGTGATACGTTATATTTATTTTGAAACCCGGCTAAGACACTGACTTGTACCCCTTTCAAAAAAATGGTGTGTTCCTTTCACATGACTTTCTCTAGCTATTTTGCGACAGATTATTCTTACAAAAGCTGACCCTTCTCCGTGCTTTGTGCTAATCAAGATAAACATAGGATAACAGAAGTGGGCGTGTTAATTATTTCCCTATAAGTAAAAGGAATAAGGAAATACACTAGGCTAAAGCGATAGTCAAATGTTTTAAAAGTTGTTGATATGTGATTCAAATTCGCTTCTTTACATGTTTTGGAGTTGACAAATGTATGCGAAAAGTTCTAAGCATTTTATTTTAATCAATAACAAGGAACATGTCGGAAATGGTCAATTTAACGAGATCTATGTTTGTTTTTTTTTTTTTTTGTTTTTTGTTGTTTTTTTTTTTTTTTTTTTTGCAGAAGTTTTAGTCTACCTCTTACGGTTTACCAGTGATGCAAAATTCAGCAAAATTCATCCAGAATAAAGTTGTCTTCAGAGATTATGAGATTATTCCCAGAAAATTTAATAAATACATTTTATTTGCCGTGTAAATATCTTTAGTATATAGAATTGGGATTAAAATCGTTAGAGTCATTTTGAGAAAATCAAAATGTTCTAATTTTCTTCCTGTAAAAGTTAGTTTGGGGTGGGGGGGATTTTCGTCAAAATCTTCGTGTCGCATCCTTGGAAGATACTAAACTTAAATACCAATTTAGGTATTTTACTGACTGAGTATCGATTTCACAGACACATGGACACACATACATACACTTGCGCGCGCGGATCTTTTTCCAAACATGCGTTTTTACTTTCTCTAGCCCCATATGAACAATGTACATAGGAATAGATAAGGTATTGTAATGCACCCAAAAATTCGATACCGAGATTTCACCGGAAATATATGTTTTAGGGTCCCCTGAGTCTGAAAAAAAGCATTTTTAAAAAAAGGTCCGTGTGTGTGTGTGTGTGTCTGTCTGTCTGTGTGTGTCTGTGGACAGCATAGCCCCAAAACATAAGACCGTTAAATACCAAACTTAGTACTTAGGTTTAATATCTTCCAAGGATGCAACACGAAGATTTTCAAAAAAATCCCCCCACTACAAACTACCCTTTACATGGAAAAAATTTAGAAAATTTTTTTTTCTTAAAAATGACTCTAACGATTTTGGTTAAAATTCCGTATATTAAAGCTATTTATGTCCGAAATAAAATGTATATTTCGATTTTTTTGGGAATAGCCTCTGAAGACCTCCTTATTCTAGATGAATTTTACCCAATTTTGCTTGACTGCTAAACCGTAAGAGATAGAAAAAAACTCACTACGCAAAAAATGTACATCACGACAAAACACACAATTTATGTCCTTTACGTTTTTGTTGTGGAGGCAACCGTTTCTGAGATATTCCTTGTTATTGGTTTCAATTGTGAACTACTTAAACTTTTCTCAGACAGGAAGTGCCCGTTTTTCTTTTGTTCTACTCCTGGCCAAGCAAAGAAGTGATTTGCAATTACAATCGCATAACGATAGCTTTTAAAACATTTGACAATCACTTTAGCATAGTGCATTCCCTTATTCCCTTCTACTTATAAGGAACTAGGTAATAAGAACATTCTGCTAATATTTATTTCGATCAGCTTTGTGTTCAAAGAAGAATAAGCTTTTGTAGGAGGTTTGTAGAGCAGCTAGAGAAAGTCATGTGAGTGCAACACATCAGATTTTTTTGATTCAGTGCCCTAAAACATGTTTTTCCGATGAAATATCGGTAGTTATCAAATTTTTGGGTGAAACAGAATACTTTTTTCACGTTATGTACATTGTATATATGTGCTGTAAAAGTAATAAATTGAAATTCTCCTCTGTAATGGAAGATACACAAACTGCGAATCACATGGTAACTGTTTATTGAGGTTGTTACTTTTAATGTTCACTCTAAGTATGTATTTAAAATTTTAAGATAGTACAGTAATAAGTGTACTGAAATAACGTATAAGAGAGTGATATTGTGTCTTCAACTGTATTGATTTATGTTCTAAGAAAATCAAGAGACATAACCTGTCTAAAATTAGCTAGCTAGTTTTGGTCCATTATATAAAATTAATCGGGATAAGCTTCAAGGTGAATCATATGTCTCCTATTCATTTGAAATGAATCATAATATAAGTTAAGTAGGTATGAATGCCGTCATAAATGTTTCGAAATATTTAATGAGGATACTTGTAAACTAATTCCCACTAAAATTAACAATTGTGGTAATTAAATCTTCAAGACGGTTATCTTCAATGTTCAATTCAGCTAGTACCAACCAAGATCACGGTAAAGAGAAGATTCAAGAAACATATCATACTCTGTAGTTCATTGTGCCGAGAATGATGGTGAAAGAAAGTGTCGTTTGGCTTTCACGAATTTATATATGAAACATGGAAATTTCACTTACATCTTGAGGGCATTATGCGAAAGGACCCAAAAGAAATGCGTTATTTGTTGAATGAATATATTAAAATCAATATTCCAAACATTGTCAGCGAACTTCATGTCCTTTCGGAAGGCTGTGCAAGCCGAAACAAAAACCACACAGTAATGAATTTTTTTACTAGCACTGACTTAATTGAAGAAATTTTACAAAATGCGTCATTATCTTCCAATCGGAAGTCTATCTTTCCTACCAACCGACCGATGCTTTGGCGTGACAAAAACAAAATTATGTCTCGGGATGGAATTTACAATTTTAAACAGCATAATGATGTTTCTAGTGCCAGTTCTCTTGTAATTTACTTCAAACTTGCAAGCTTATATCTTTTCCATAGGTGTCTTATGTTCTCTCTATATAGAATCGTATGTAAAAGGAATTCCAAAAGAAACGGAGTCATTTCAAATCTTCCAGCTATTATGTGTCTGAGTCCGAGAGCTCAGCACCAGGTATTGTAAAAACTTGTGACTTCACAGTCAATACTTTCAGCTTCACATTCTTATCAGGAAGTGTCATTACGGTGAAGAACACCCAGTGTCATGGATGCAAATAATAGAGAAGAAAACGAGCTCCTACAATATGTTCCTGATATACACATATGTTTCTCGGTATAGAACTTTTGGGTGGAATAAAATAATTTTCTGCCTACTCTATACATTGTAAGTAAATGGTAGGGGAAGCAATTAACTTAGCTTACCCTCTCCGCATGGAGGATTTACCCCCTTAGGACTTACAGGTTGGGTTTAGGATCAGAAAGAAGCCTATCGAGGAACCAACAAGCATTTAGTCATAGAATGAAGAACCCGGAAAGAGAGATCTGCCCGTAGCCTGGTTTGAGAGTGAGCGAAATAGATGTTTTGCATTGAAAGCGAAATGGATAATAGGAAAGTTTATAATGGAGCAATTAATGGAATGAATGTAGGGAGGGGAACCGGAGAACCCGCAGTAAATCCGTGCAGACGCCACTTTGTCCACCGCATATTCCAATGTGGTTTCCTGGGATTGAGCCCCGCTTTGGTGAGAAGCGAGTTGTCTACCACTCGGTCATGGCAGGGCCCCTGTAAAATTGTTCCTTTTCGACATTTCCCAATTGACAGATGGTTAGTCTTTATATTGCCATAGGTGTTTCAAGGCTAGAACATTTATTTCCATGTGTTGTATTATCTCACGTCTTAAGTTGTGGTTTATTTCTGCTGTTTTCAGAGATTTCGGTCACCGGAATAGGTAAATAAATATTAATAGTTAAGAGAGAGAGAGAGAGAGAGGGAGAGAGAGAGAAAGAGAAAGAGAGAGAGCTATCAAGGCATGATATTGCGGAAACGTGAACCATATCAGCCTCATTCACTATACAATTAATGCTGCAGTAGTATGCCCATTCCATCTCCCCCCCCCTTATTTTCATTTAGACACAAAGGCCTATGAAATGCTCCATTGATTCAGGAAGTGCAGTCAAAGTCTATCACGAACTACAGCGAAGCAACTCTTTAAGAATACGTGCGATGCAATAATGTGAATTCTCGACTCTTTCATTTCTTTTCTAGTATAAAGTTAAATGTAACAATTTACAATAAAGCAATCAAAAACAAAACTAAAGAATCGAAAGGTTTATCTCAAAGTATTAGACATACTTCGATACCATTAAGTATCGAGGTATCGACGATATCGAGTTTCCATCCCTAAATTAAATAGATATAAAAAAATCGGTTGTGTTCCATTTACATGATTTTCTCTATATCTCTGTGAAAAATTATTGTTAAAAAGCTTATTCTTCTATCTCTTCTTGCTACACGAGATAGATAGTAGCAGTAGTGGTCTTTATTGTTTGTTTCCGTATACGTAGAAAGCAAATATGGGAACATACTAGCTAAAGCGACAGTCAAATCTTTTAAACACTGGTTGCTATGTGATTGAAATTCGTTTCTTTGAATGACGAGGAGTTGACAGATTCCCGTATGGGAAAAGTTTAAGTATTTAAAACTGAAATCAATAACATATAATAATATCTCAGAAATGGCCAACTCCACGAAAAAATGTATATGACATAAATTGCGTGTTTTAACAGTTCTATATTTTTATGTAATACATTTTGTGTATCTCTAACGCTTTAGTTATACTTTTAGAAACATTTTCCATGGTTTTTTTTTTTTTTTTGGTAGTGTTTAACGCCCGCTTTAACTACTTATGCCACCGAAGGCGGTGACGCTGATGATACATGATGGAGCACCGGTGGAATGAGATGGCGGGGGAAACCGGAGTACCCGGAGAAAACCCGCCCCAGCGCCGCTTTTTCCACCACAAATCTCACATGCGGTCGCTTGGGATCGAACCCAGGTCGTCTAGGTGAGAGGCGAGTGGTCTAACCACTCGGCCACGGAGCGGCCGCATTTTCCATGTAAACGATAATTTGGGGTGAGGGGATTTTCTTAAAAATCTTTGTATCGTATCCTTAGAAAACACTTCACTTAAATACCAGGTTTGGTATTTTGCCGACTTTTCGTTTTTGGATTATCGTAGTCACAGACACACGGATACACATAATCGCGCGGACCTTTTTCTAAAAATGCTTTGTATCTATTTATTTGTGGCACCCTAAAACGTGTATTCCCAGTGAAATCTCGGCACTAAATTTATGGGTGGGGTGCAATATCTTTTCTACCTATATACTAAGTAGAAAAGATAAAAAATCTGATGTGTTACATGCACATTACTTTCTTCACATCTCAGTAACAAACAGTTATTTAAAGGTTATTCTTCTATCTACTCCATGCTACTCGAGATAAACATTAGCAGAAGTTGTCTTATTATTTACTTCCTTGTAGGCAGAACGGAAATAAGGGAGTAGCCCAAGTGATAGTTAAATCTTTTAAAAGCTGGTTGCTATGAGATTGAAATCTATTTCTTTGCATGACAAGAAGTTGATAAATTCCCGTATGAGAAAAACATTTTAAAACTGAAACCAATAGCAAGAAATATCTCGGAAACAATCAATTCCATGGAAAAGATGTATGTGACATAGATTGTCTGTTTTAACGAGATCTACATTTTTTGTGTAGTAAGTCTAACTCTTATGTTTAGCAATTATGCTAAAGTCATCCAGAATGAAGAAGTTTTCAGAGACTATTCCCAGAAAATTCAAGATATACATTTTATTTGTTATTAAAATATCCATAACATACGGTATTTTAATTCAAATTGTTAGAGCCATCTTTGAGAAAATCAACATTTGCGATTTTTTTTCCGTATTATGGGTAGTTTGGGGTGGGGGAAATTTCCTTGAAAATCTTTGTGTCGTATCCTTGGAAGATGCTTAACTTAAATACTAAATTTCGTATTTTATCGACTTTTCGTTTTTGAATGATCGTGTTTCAGACATACTGACACACACGACTTTTTTCTAATTTTAGAGGGGATTCAGTGCACCCTTAAACGTGAATTTTCAGTGAAATCTCGGTGTCGTGTTTATGGTTGGAATGCAATACCTCTTCTACCTACGTATTATATAGAGAAAATAAAAAAGTACTCCTAATAATTAATTCTTCGCCTATAAATTCGTGTTGATGCAAGATGGCGAAAAGACCATAAGGCTAATTCAGTGATGGACTTTTTTTTTTAGCTTAACGTCCTTTAACCCGGTGGGTCATATCGGACAATGAACGAAATTGGTGAAATTAATGATCTGGGGGTCATGGAGCTTAAAGGTACTCGACATTGTCTTCTCGGGATAAGGAGAAACCCCGAAAAAAACATTTTTCGGGTAACTCACCCTAAGCGAGATTCGAACTCGCGACGTTTTTGTACGTGAGTCAGACACGCTACCAGGTGGGCTTATTTGTCTACAATTTGGAAAGTTTGGCCAGATGTATTGTGATGTTAATTGTATACATATTTGGAGAAGAGAGTATCCTTAAGAAGACGAGATCTAAGAATAGGCAAACTCCTAAAAATGGTAAAAGTAAGGAACGAGTTTCCAACAGCAAGGAGGAATGTCGTGCTGAAGGCTCTCCTTGAAGCATTAATAAATATTTGGAGGAATCTCATGGACTTGTTTATATTAGTGACGACATTCCTGTTGATGGTACCGTTTATTAAATCCCTTCATTAAAACACGCATGCTCTTTACAATTGCTTAGTGGTCTGAATGTTTGTACAAATGTTTGGGCTAAATTAGAAATTTAGAAATTATTTATGCGTATTACCTAATTATTTGCTTAACAGTTTGCAAAGTTTAAGTCAATGTTTAAGAGACTTGCATTATAACGTGGGCGTAGTTCAGAGTGTTTTTCTATATAATAATCATGATAAATAAAGTAAAGAATTCTTAAACGAATGCAGAGATATTTATCGAAGTTTGCTTGAATAGTGGAAATTAAAGGGTGATTTATAATATATATTATCTGTCCATTCGTTTTACTTTATTTATTTTTATTATTTTTTATTTTTTTATTTTATATATATATATATATATTATATATATATTATATATATATATATATATATATATATACATATTTTTACAAAAGCTCGTTCTTCTATCTTGTTCTTCCGATTAATATTTGTAGAAATGGTTTTATTAGACACATATTTATTTATAGGTACTAGTTAATATGCAGTAGTCAAATATTTTGTCCCAGCGCGTGGTTTCTGGCCACGGAATGCCCCCGGGTTTGATCCCACCAATGGGGATGTGGATTTTAAATCCCAGGTTTAGAACCCGTGCACCCTCAGCATCACGAGGAAAATGAAGAGCTGCGGTAGGCGGTTGTCCCGACTAAGAAAGCCAATTTGATGCTGGGAGATGCATGATGCTGGCCACATCATCTCCCCGTATCGGCTGGATGATCGCTCACCATAAGCGGTGTATACGGGGATTTGAGACGGCTGTGGTTGACTCCGAAAGATTCCAAAAAACGATTTCTTGATTCCCACTATCTAATAACTCCTTGGCACGACAGCTCACGGGGAACCTTGGCCTACCGCCCGGCCGCTGCGTCCCCCATCTCGGTCCACTACAGACATCATGGATGGGGTGCAGTATTGAAGGGTGAGACGTGGTCAGCGCCTCGAGTCCCTCCCGGCCGGTTAATGCGGTCCTCATGACCTGGAGCCGCTACTTCTCCATCAAGTAGCTCCTCAATTGGTCCCCCAGGGACTTTACGAGGCTGAGTGCACCCCGGGCCAGGTCTCCCAGCGGGGGAAAAATCCCCACGCCGGTACTGGGGATCGAACCCAGGTCTCCCGCTTGGTAAGCAGCTGCGCTACCACCGCGCTAAGGAGACGACCATTCCCACTATCTGCCTAGTATTTATCCGATAGCAGAAATATTGATTCCCATTAGTTGTCACCACATTTCACCATAGTGTACGTGTTGATTCCCTTAATGTATCAACAGTGCCATAACATTTCCCTTCCCATTTTACATAGACTTAGGACTATATACATGAAGTAAGTATGGTTAAAATTCTGATGTGTTTCATTCACATGACTTTCTCTACATGTGTAACAAATTATTCTTTAAAAGCTTATACTTTTATTCACCGCTAATCGAGATAAACATTATCAGAAATGGTCGTATTACTTAGTTTCCTATAAGTAGAAGGGAAATTAGGGAACACACCAGGCTAAAGAAATAGTCAAATCTTTTAAAGACTGGTTGCCATCTTATTGAATCAATCTCTTTGCACGACAGGAGTGACAAATTCCTGTATGAGAAAATTTAAGTACATTTTAAAATTGAAACCAATAACAAGGTATACCTCAGAAATGCTTCTCAAAAAATTGCATAAATTGTGTGTTTTAACGAGCTCTACGTTTTATGTGCAGTAACCTTTTTTCCATCCCTTAAGGTTTACCAGTTATACAAAAGTCATTCAGAACGAAGAGGACTTCAGAGGCTATTCCTAGAAAATTCAAGATAAACTTTTTAAGTTTATAAAATATCTTTAATGTAGGTATTTTAATCAAAATCAGTACCGCGATTTTTGAGAAAATCGAAAATTTCTAACTTTTTGCATGTAAAGGGTAGTTTGGGGTGGGAAGTAGTTTTTTGTTGTTGAAAAGTCTTCATTCACTCACTTAGAAGATTCTGAACTTAAATATCAGGTTAGGTATTTAACCAACCTTTTGTTTTTGAGTTATTGTGTTCACAGACACACACACATATATACACGGACCTTTCTCTATAAAGGCTTATTATTATTATTATTATTATTATTATTATTATTATTATTATTATTGGCAGTTTTTTTTATCATTTACCCCATGAATTATAAATATTTGGTGGAAGAGCTTAGGCCAACTGTAGAAAGCCCCCCATATATAAATAAAGTTCTCGATTCCTTCAGAAAATTTAGATTTCATTGGCATGAGAAACCCACAATATTCTTTTCAGAGTAGTTCATAAAAAATGTTCTCCCCTGTTGTGTGGAAATCGTTTTTCGCCAGTGCTTCATATAATTCTGGTAAGTTATTTTCAACTTCGGAAGTTTGTGTAATCGAGTGGCATTATATTTTTCCTGATTCGAACCAAATCATGGGTTTTGAGATTGTTAATATAACCATTAGTAACTAAAGCGTATAAATGTGTAGTGTCGCTCACACAAATCTTCTTCAGTCTTTCACTTAACAATTTTATTGACTCTCTTCCGGTTTAATTTACAGGAGTCATCCTTCGCATGATTATGGTCTATTTGCGAACCGACAATGCATGCAAAGCATTTAATATCACTAAAGTTTAGTGACTAAATGCATGTTCTCTTCGTACACTTGTATCTATCACCGACATTTAAGAAAACAGGATTTATAACCGCATATCCCTAACAGTTTCTTGCCCTTTCATTGTCATACAAACCTCCATCGCTTACTCACAGTGCACCAACAACTAACAAGCCTGACTGACCTGTCTTCTCGCTGGCGGAAGGAAGCAGTGAAACACCGAAAGTTAGCGTAATCAACACGAGTGCTATTGTTCTGTGAGGTTATCCAAAGTAGGTATCAAGTCGTTCATATTCGACCGCATGAGGGACGCAATACGGCAGCACCGCTGGCTGTAGGGTTGGCAGGCGGGCTGTCAAGCCGTGACGTTTATTATTATTATTATTATTATTATTATTATTATTATTATTATTATTATTATTATTATTATTATTATTATTATTATTATTATTAGGAGCAGTAGCAGTCTCTTAAAAACTAGTCGCTATATGATAGGTTTGAAAGTTGCCGATCCCGGTGGCCGTGCTTGCTAAAATGTCTCGCTTTGGCGCTTCGTGGGTTCGAGTCCCGCCTTGGGCATGGGTGTTTCTGTGTTTGTAAATGTGTCTATATTTGTATATGTAAAAGGAAAACGTTAAAAATAATAAGGTCTACTAAGGAAATATAGGAAACTGGAAAAAATGGAGAAAAAAGGAATACGGCGCCGGAGTCCTGACAAGCCTCCGGAATTGTATTTCTTATATATATATATATATATATATATATATATATATATATATAATTAGTTCTCTTTGTATGATCAGGAAAGAGAAATAAATAAATAAATGTCACATCAGAAAAGCATAATTCGACAATTCGAATCAATAACAAGAAATATCTCGGAAATGGTTAACTCCGTAAAAATAAGTATTTGACATAAATGCTGTACTTTAACGAGATCTACACTTAAGATTTTTTTTATCTCTTACGGTTCACCAGCTATGCGAAAGTCACATGAAAAGGGCTTCAGAGGCTATTTCCAGAAAATTCAAGACATACATTTAATTTCATGTACTCCTGAACGTATCTTAAAAATGCGGTTTTAATTCGTGTTTGAATCAAACATTTTCAGAAAATTCTAAATTTTCGAGAAAAAATTTTTTATGTTATGGGTAGCCTGAGGGGAGGATTTTTTGAAAATCTTCGTTTCGCATTCCGTGGAAGATTTCGAATTTACAAAACAATTTTACAGCACGACTAAATGGTTGTAGAACACCTAAAAATCCAACCTTATTAGGGCCTTTACGAAGATGAGTATAAGCTAACACTTTTGTTCATTAATTTTTTATTTTATTTTGGATTTACATTTTGTTTTAAAGGTTTAGTTAAGTAATACCACATTTGGTATTTATGTTGTATTGATTTTTCACTAATTTATTCTTTGTTAGCATTTATAGAATTTATTATTCAGATATTTGTAGAAAGTAAGAAGTTACCGTCATAACATCTATTAATACTGCGCGCGCACACAAGCACATACACTCACGGGCATGCGCAAGAACCATTTTAAATGATTTTTATTGTTATTATCTATTATTATCTACTATTGTTACTATTAATTTAGGGGAACACAAAGCGTTTGTTTACAGTGAAATCACGGTATGGAATTTTTGAGTGTAATGCAATACTTCCTCTACCTATTATAGATAAGCAGTAAGCTCAGTCGAGCGCAATTTGATTTTAAAAGTCTAGTAGAGAAAGTAAAAATAACTGGGGTATGACAGATTAGTAAAGGAGAGAATATAATAAGAAGAAAAGTCATGCTGCATACATATAGAAAGTTTAAATAAAAATGAAATAAAATTTTTAAAAATCAGGTGTTTTTGCAAGCAGTTTCCTTTGACACGTATCCTTGAGACTTGCCAATAACGCATTGAACTTTGTTTCAACAAGTTTCAAACACCTGACCGTGAATGGACGGGCGAAATTTGCACACGCTCAATTTGTGTAAATGGTGCAAGCTTTTTGATGGGTAAGTAGCAGGATGGTGTCTCAGCCAGTTACAACCCAACCAAGCTACCGAGTTATTTAACCATGTTGCTTCGTTCACTGTCACGGTTGCAGGTCACGGTTAAATTTACGACTATGTTTATTGCAAGATGTTGTAAAGGAGAGGATGGAGGACATGCATTTATTGCATTCTCTGGAACGGAGTAGAGCTAAGCGTATTCGCTGCGGTAGAAGTGTCGGATGAATCATGTTTGAAAAGACCAGCTTAGGGATGGCCCTCTCACTCTTATAGCACATTCGTAATAAAAACATAACGCTAACACAAAACAGAATAAACCAGATGTGCGGTAGGACCATTCACAATGGCATAGGTATAATACAAAAACGTTTTAATCACTCCTAGACCGTAAATTGCATGCGGCAGTTTTTCGAGTGCACCGTAAGTTTCAAGTTAAATAATACAATACCAAATATAATAATTAATCCAGTCTTATAAATATCTAAATATGAATAAGAGGCAAACAAAATATCAAACCAAATCCAGAGATACCAGCTTCGATTCTCGGCTGGAGGGTGAAACTTTAGTGAAAAATTAGTCTCAATCCACCATAGAGTTTGGAAGTCAATGAGAGTGTACATTTAGTGTAATAACCAAAAGTAATATCAACCCCAAAATTAACACCACTGTAAGCACGTGAACATCACTTCCGATGACTCAGTTTCAAAGATAAAAAGCAATCTATGTAACTTAAGGCGGCAAATAGAACAAAGAAAAAAAAATCTGTTGTGTTACATTCACATGACCTTATGTACCTTCTATAATTTTATTAAGATATATAAACTATTCTTACAATTTTTTTTTTCTATCTGCTTCACTAAAGTGCACATTTCGTTATAGATATAAAAGGAATAGCGATAGTGACATGTTTAAGAACTGGACTTACGAATAAAATGTAGTCTTTGCATGCAACCACGAGAAACAACTGAATATCGGAAGTACCTTAGGGACATTTTTATTACAATCTCTAAATAACTCGAAAATTGTTTTTAAATAGTCAATCATTTTTGGATACCTTTGGACACATATAGAGAATCAACATTTAGCTGTAATTTAAAAATCACATAATACATCTGTTTTCTAGCATTATTATTTCATAAAACAGCGTTTTTCTCAAAACTACATTTCACACGCTCAAAATGTTCCACGCGTTTCAGTTTTTGTTGAAATCCAACTAAAATTTCCCAGAATGTGCAGAAGTCTCTAACGTAATATTAGAAAGGATAACATTATTCTAAAACCAATAGTACTTTTTCAAAAAAGGATTTATATGAAAGCATGATTAATTTTAGGGATTAAAATGTGTAACTTTAATAATTTTATAAATAAAGTTATTGAAATACCACCGTTCAAACATTTTGAGTGTGGCTCAAAACTCCAATTCAGAAAGTGCCAACAATTTTTCTCAAATTTTGAGGCACTTGGAACATTTTGATTATGCAATAACAAAGGTTTATGAAATAATGTATATCTTATATCTTACATGATATTTATCCAATTTGAATGAAATTTGGTATTCATATTGGATAACAGCAATGCAATCGCAATAAAAAGTTCTGTAAATCTATATAGAAATATATAAATTTGAAATTTCACTTCCAGTGTCCCTTAAAAGAATTACAGTACATACATATTTATATTGAACTATTCGAACCATTAGGGGAGGCCCCTTAGCTCAGACGGTAGAGCATCTGCCTGCTGTGTTCTCCTGGATCCGATATTATTTACCAGGTTAAAGGACATTAACTACAATAAAAATAGATCTGATGTATTCCATTCACGTGGCTTTCTCTACCTGTTTTACAAACAAACTTCTTACAAAAATATTATCCTTCTTTATACACCATGCTAATCGAGATAAACATTAGTACAGTGGTCTTATTACTTGCTTATAAGTAGGAGGGAACTAAGGGATACTGCTGCAAAAACGACAGTCAAGTCATTTAACACCTGTCTCTATGCGATTGTCATTGAAATGTACTTCTTTGCATGACCTGGAGTAAAACAAAAGAAACATGGACGACTCTCTCCTAGAGAAAAGTATAAATAAGTATTTTAAAGTCGAAACCATTAGCAAGGAATATATCTGAAACGGTTAGCTCCACAACAAAAATGTAAAGGATATAAATTGTGTGTTTTGGCGAGATTTAAATGTTTAGTGTAGAAGTTTTTGTCTACCTCTTACGGTTTACCAGTTATGCAAAAGTAATTTAGAAAAAGAACAAGACTTCTGAGGCTATTTCCAGGAAATTGAAGATATACATTTTACTTGTCATAAGTATTGTAATATAATGTAATTTAATCAAAATCATTACAGCCACTTTTTTAAAAAATCAAAATTTTCGGAAAATGTTCCGGTTAGTTTGAGGTTGGGGATTTTCTTGAAAATCTTCGTGTCGCGTCCTTGGGGCGATAAACTTAAATACCAAATTGGGTACGTTTTTGAGTTACACGCCTTTGACACACACACACACACACACACACACACACACACACACACACACACATACAGACAGAAAGACACAGATATTTTACTAAAAGATATTTTTTTGGATTCAGGGGCCTCAAAACATATATTTCCGGTGAAATCGCGGTATCGAATTTTGAGTGGAATACAATGTCTTCTCTATCTATTAATATAGGTTTACATAATGCAATAATAAGAAATGCTATTTACGTCCGGGAAACTGCGGTCGGTGCCTCTATTGCCATCTGCCAATCGAGAAAGAGATAGACAGCTGGTTGTCCGCCGGTCAGCTGCTCGTGTATTCAGCCTGTTTATAGGTTGCGGGACAGCCGAGAGGGAAGGGAACACCATTCATGCGCCAGTCGCAGCGGCGTTAACTTCAGTCAGTGGCAGAGAGAGCCGAGGCAAGGTTGCTACCGGTCCACCGCAGTATAGTAACACAACGTGCAAGTGTCAGTTATTTGTTTATGCAACTACTTTAATCACTCTTTGATTCCATGAACAGGACTATTGTTAAAGGAAGGAGTTTTACTAAATAACTGAAATTATAGCTGGTTTATATGTTTGAAGGAGAAAATAACATAAGAAAATATGAGCTTATACAGGTAAACTCAAAACAGATTTAAGTGATGTCAAATGAAGTGAGATATTGCGCAATGTGTAGTATGCAGTGTTGAGCCCGTGGACATCCGGTTCGGACAGGTAGGAATCTGATGTAACTTTCAAAACATTTCTCTGGTTAGTGACTCAACACCTGCCGCACCTCTGCGTGAGCTGCGTGGTGAGCGTTTGTAACCGACCAGCTGATTCGATATTCAAAACTGTGTATTGTATTCTTCTCCTCCTTGGAACGCTTCGTGCATCGTAAAATACATCCACATTATAAAAAAGCTAGAAAGGTGAACAGTTGAGTGCTCTGGGTTCAAGTTTCAGTGGATGATGAGTGATTTTTACGTCTGTTACTCGGGAGTGACAATACCACTTGTTTGTTTGTGATCAGTCACCTCCAAGAAGACACTTTAAACTTTTTAAAGAACTGAACTTACTGTCAATATGGTGCGAAGTTTGGCTCAGTGGACCAAGACTCTCAGCTTCCCTGCCAGGATATCTCCGCAGAAACAGCAGGTGGTGACAGCAGCAACACAGACCTCCCCGACGCCCGCCCCCGCAGTCACACCAGACAAGACGTCGTCATCCTCGCCCCCACTGCCACTTATATCCTTGCCACTTGAAGTGAGTACCCTCTCTTGTACATTTACATTCTTACAAGTAAAGGTGAATTTATATGTCTGCTAGCTTCAGGTTCACTAACCGTGAAGTTTGAAGGTGACACAACCTTCGAATTGATTATGATAACAAGTCAATACTTGTATTTCTAATGAATTTCGTGCCTCTTGACAATGCTAATAATGTTAACTATACTTTTGAGATGTATTTCTTCCTGTGATTTTTACCATTCTCTCAAAATCCAGCATGAGATAAGAATATTCATAATAACATTTTGTTATTCTGAAATAAAAAATCAGATATTACATTCACATGACTTTCGTTACCTATTCTGCAACAAATTATTCTTACAAAATCCTATTTTTACTTTCTGTATAGGCACTATGTACATAGTGTATAGAGAATGTATTGCACTCCACCAAAAAATTCGATACCGAGATTTCACCGGAAATATATGTTTTAGGATCCCCGTTATATAAAAAAGGCATTTTCGGAAAAAAGTCCGTGTGTCTGGTGTGTCTGTGAACATAACTGAAAAACGAAAAGTAGGTAAAATACCAAACTTGGTATTTAAGTTTAGTATATTCCAGGGATGCGACACGGAGATTTTGAGAAAAATTCCCCCACCACCAACTAACTACCCTTTACATGGAATTTGTTTCGAAAATTTTTATTTTCTCAAAAATGGCTCTAACGATTTTGATTAAAATTTCGTATATTAAAGATATTTATGTGACAAATAAAATGTGTATCTTGAATTTCCTGGGAATAGCCTCTGAAAAGTAGTTTATTCTGGATGACTTTTACTGAATTTTGAACAACTCTAGTAAGAGATGGACAAAATTTACTAAACAAAACATGTAGAGCACGTTAAAACACACAATTCATGTTATATGCATTTTTTTCGTGGAGTTCGTCGTTTTTGAGACATTCCTTATTTTTGATTTCCGCTGTGAAAAACTTATACTTTTCTCATACAGGAACTTGTCAACTCCTATCCATATAAACAAAGGAATTTCATTGACATATCAACCAGGTTTTGACTATCACTTTAGCCTATGATAGTCCCTTATTTCGCTTCTACCTACAAGGAAGCAAGTAATAAAACTATTTCTGCTAATTTTTTCTGATTAGCATAAAGTAAATAGAAGTATAAGCTTTTTAAGACTAATTTGTTGCAGGGATATAGAGAAAGTCATGTGAATGGTACACATCAGATTTTTCTGTCTACTTCGCGCTAAGCTAGGTAAATATGTAAGTGGAAATTGTGTTGTTCTTATTACTTATTTCTAACTAGACTAGGCTAAGGCAAAAAGTCAAATGTTTTAAAATCCAGTTGCTATGTGATGCAATTGAAATTCCCTGCACTTTGTATGGCCAGGATGAAAAAAGTGAATGACTTCCCATTTGAGAAAAAATCGTAAGTATTGGAAATTTTAAATTCAATGACAAGAAATATCGGCTCCACTTTCCAATATGTGACGCAGTGTTTTCTTGTTTGTTCTGTTTTTTGAAAAACGAATTTGAGGTGAGTGGAGGCTGTAGCGAGCCTCTGCGAACGACAGATTCCTCTGGTTATGAGATTTCATCGAGGTTAGGTTACGTTAGGCAAGGTTAGGTGTGTATTAATATATGATATAAATTGTGTGTTTTACCGAGATCTAATTTTTGTATAGTAAGTATTTCTCTATTTCTTATTGTTTACCAGATATGCAAAAGTCATTCATAATGAAAACGTCTTCAGAGGCTATGCCCAGAAAATTTAAAACAAACATTTTATTTGCTATGTGAATATTTTAATATATGCTATTTTAATAAAAAAAATCATTGGAACAACTTTTGAGAAAATCAAAATGATAGAAAATTCTTCTATGTAAAAAGTAGTTTGGTGTGAGGGATTTTCTTGAAAAACTTCGTGTCTCATCCCGAAACTTGGAAGATGCTGAACTTTATCACGTTTGGTATTTAATCGATTTTTTTTTTTATCTAAAAACTTTTTTTATACAGATGATCCTAACACGTTTATTTCCAGTGACATCCCGATAATAGCATTTTAGTGGAATGCAATACCTTCTCTGACTTTGTGCCAAGTAGAAAAAGTAAAAACTATCCTACTCTTATTAATATTAATACTGAAAGTAGATAAATAAATTGCCGCCCTGGCAAAATAAGTAACTAACCCTTATAAATTACTTTCTATATATACTACATATATTAAGTTTTCCATTTCCATGTCAAATCTTGAAATGATCATGAAAATAGAAATTTGTGAATCGCTTGCTAGGGTTTTGCAAGTACCTAAACTGTAGAAATGTCTAAATTTAAAGCATTGCTTAGCCTCTGGTCTAAGGGAGATGTCAGTGCAAGTGCTTCCAGTATTTTCCTACGTTTATTTGTATTACATAACATGTATGTGATTCGATTTTAGAGCAGCATGTTAACTGAAATGTTTAAACATCCGTTAGGCGCACGCTTTGGTATGACACAGTTACCGCGCGGGGCCAGTAAACCCATGCTAAAGTTTTGTATTTATATGTCTGTATTTATTTCTTTAATTTTTCATTTTTTAAGTGTTTTAGTTTTCTTTACGTTAGACATACGTGGTTTTATTAACCTTATTTTACAACATGAAAATACCAGCTTAAGTAATATACCTTTGAGTACATTAAACATAGTTTGTATTAATGAAAATATATAAAGAAAAGCATGACATGTTTAGGTACTTGTACCTAGTATACTACACAAAATTATCCTCCCTCTTCCGGGCATATTTAAGTTTCCCATTCCCCCCCCCCCCACTTTATTCCAGGGTTTACGTCGTTTCTTTTTCAACTGGTATTTTTTCGACACATCACCTGTTGTGGGCGGTATATGTCGTCCATCACTGGATAGATTTCATTCCGTTGGTGCTTTTTGTAACTATTGCTAGAACAAAGCTAAGGCCAATGTTTTCAGATTTTATTGCCTTGCGGATAATTTGTTTTGGTTTCCAAGGAACCCTAGAAATACCTGTCATACTCAACAGTTGGTAAAAAAATTACAAAACAAACGCCAACAGGAGGAAGCGCGAGGTGCGATTAACCTATGCACACATTTCTGCTGATTAGTCATTCTTACACACAAACAAATAAACGTATCGGTTGCCGCTGTAGCAAACAACCGATTTAGGTGCAATGTTGAGATGTCCTAATCAGACAATTAAGTGTGTGTGTGTGTCAGCATAACTGAAAATCTTGGTAAGCGATTTCTAAAACAGCTATTTTTGGATTCAAGAGTTCTCAATACTTCCAGTGAAATCCCAATTTTTGGACCAAATACAATACGTTCTCTTACGTACCTATGTCCTTACCTAGACAGCATTGTCGTCACGCTCGCTCCTATCAGGAGACATCAAAATGTGTATTTCTAGGAAAATTTCAATGTTTAAGTTTTGGGTGGAATGCAATTCTTCGTCTACTTATGCATTAGATAAAGGGGGGGAAAAAAAGGAAGGGCAAATTCAAGCAATGTAAATTCATTTCCCCGTTTTATCGTTGTTTCTAAGTCGATTAATATATATGGTTTACGTAAGTTATTATACAGAGTGGAAATATGTTTTATTGCTGTTTTTAGGATGATAAATATACATTTAAATGATTGCATTGCGGATCTTAAAATGGCAAAGACATTGAACTGATCTAGCAGCAGTTGGACTTGCAGTCAGCCACACCTTTCATGTTTCTTGTTTTCCCTTCCGGCGCTTCTTGTTCTTAACACGCGAGTTCTCATCACCCACGTGTCTGCGTTCTTCGGCAGATCCCATCACGTTTCTGGGACTCTTCCACAACTTAAAAAAATCTTATGTGTTTCATTCACGTGACTTTCTATTTCCTCTATATGCTCTGCAAACAAACTATTGTACAAAAGATTATTCTTTTGTTTACAACAAGAAAATCAAGATAAACATTACCAGAAATTATTTTATCACTGAGTTCCTTATAAGTAGAAGGGAAATATGGGAATACACCAGGTGAAAACCCAGTAAAATGTTTAAAAAGCTGTCACAATGCGATTACCATTAAAATTCGGTTCTTCTAACATGGCCAGAAGAGTAAAGAAAAAGAAATATGAAACGGACGAGGGCTTGCCTTTGAGAAAAGTTTAATTATTTTATAATTGAAACTAATAACAAGCAATATCTCTGAAATGGTTAGTTTCTCAAAAAAAGGTATATGACATAAATTGTGTGTTTTAATGAAATCTACATTTCTTGTACAGTTAGTTTTTGTCTTATCTTTTACGGTTTACCAGTTATGCAAAATTCATGAGAACTTCAGGGCCATTCCCAAGAAATTGGATATGCGTTTTATTTGCTTTGTAATCATCTTTAATATATGGCATTTTAATCTAAAGCGTGTAAAATCGAAAAAAATGTTCCATGTAAAGGGTAATTTCGCGCGGGGGATATTTTTGAAAATCTTGGTATCGTATCCTTGAATATACTAAACTTAAATGCCAAGTTTGGTACCTAACTGACTTTTCGGTTTTGAGTTATGCTGTCCACGCATACCACATACACACATATTTTTCTAATAATGTTTTAAATAGGGGTCCTCAAAACATGTATTTACGGTGAAACTTCTGTTTAGAGTTTTTGGGTGGAATACAATATCTTCTCTACCTACTATGTATGTTGCACACATGTAAGTGCAAGAGAAAGTAATAATATTAATAATTGGTACCTCCAGCATGTACTTTATGAATTGTGAATCCCAGTAGGTCAATATTATTTTCTTGTTTTAGCATTTTGATTAATTTGCCTGTTTTTATTTATTTATTTTTAATGGTTGAAGCAGCGATTACGTATTTTTGCCAGTTCATTATTCAGCTACTTCCAGCATGTTACGAGATTTCTTTATTTAAACCGATGTGCCTCAGAAATCATAATACATAACTGAGATAATGACCCATACCCTGTCTTAGCACGTTGATTGTGCTTTCTTTGTGTTATGTCATGTTCACTGCACCGTATTTCCTTTCTTTCACATCTTTGTTGTTTGTAATGACAAGCAACAAGACAAGTGGACCGAATGACAAAAAAATACTAAGCTTGGATGAAACATCAATTTACATTGGAGCAAAAACAGCCTTTGTATTAAATTTGCAATTTTTTCTATTGTTTTATATAGTGTTGTTTTGTATATCCCCTTAACTGCAATGGAAATATCTGGGGCTTTGATTTGTGAAACAACTCTCATATTACTGCAGGTTTAGAACATTAGATTAATCATTTTATATCATTAAATACACACATTCACTCTCGCATTCCTCAGCCAGGAATCGAACCTGAGACCTCTGGAAGCAGTCTTTGGGAGAGTTGTCTGCGCAGTTTTGGTTCATCTCGTGCTCATATTCTCATATATTTTGAATTTTCTCTTCATGAGATCAAACATACATATAAAATAAGTAGCGCTGATATCCAATTACAATAATAATTACAACATACGTATTACTTTCTCTACCGTGTATCCGGTATTGTACTGCACCCAAATTTCGATGTGGAGATTCCACCGGAAATGTGTCTCGAAAGAATAAGAATAGCGCGTCTGTGTGGCTGAATAGCACATCTTCAGCATCTTCCAAGATTTAAAGAAACTATTGCGTACTTCATTACAAACATTAAAGTGTATATCTTGAAATTTCTTAGAATGAGCTCTGATACCCTCCTACATTATGGATAACTTTTGCATAACTGATCATCTGTAATAGACAGATATCTACTACACAGAAATGTAGATCTCGTTAAATCAAACAATTTGTCATATACTTTTTTCCCCCTGGAGGTAAATATTTCCGAGATATTCTTTGTTATTGGTTTTTAACTTTTCCAATGTTTTAAATTTTTTCTCAAATGGGAAGTCGATTTCACTTTTTTCATGTTGATCATGCAAAAATATGGAACTTTCAATTGCATCACACAGTTTGCTTTTAAATGGATTTGGTCTTCGCTTTAGCTTAGCGTATTTCTTATTTCCCTTGCTTGTACATACAAGGAATTAAGTATTAGGACCATCTATGGTCGTTTATCTCGATTGAAGTAGATAGAACAACTTTCTGTTGTAGATTAGGCAGAAAAGGTCATTTTAGTAGTAGCGTTAATATTTATAACAGGCGTGTATGACAAATAAACCAGTCGGATAATATAAAGATATCATCTAAAATATGAATACTCCTAACTTCAATATCATTGGCGTCCAATAGCTTTTCCACCAATTATTGCCGGCTGTTGCTGTTTATCTTCATTAGGATTCAGCTCCCATATTTGCTATGGGCATTATTCTATGGGCATTATTCTGTAACAATATTAAAAAGCAACAGATAAACGAATCAGTGCACTCTTCACGTACCTGGATCTAAGATTAGTCAAATTTTGATAGTCAGGGTCACTATATTTGAAAGCTCATTCTTGTAAATCGCCTTGAGGAGAAAGAAATACAAAATAAGTGGAGATCCACAGCTAAACCATATTATTGTAAAGAAGATTGATAATGAACTTGGAAATGATAAATAACTTTTTAGTCATAGTTGTAGCAAACGTATTCTAGTTATATCATAATACATCAGTTTCAAAACTACAAATTCAACTATGAAAAAAATCTGATACATTCTTATGATTTTCTCTACCAATTCTAAGACAAACCTACCTTAAAAGATTATTCTTCTATATACTTCAAATTAATCGACATAAACATCTGCAGAAATGGTTTTATTATATATTTCGTTGGAGATACAAAATATGAGGGTATAGAGTAGGTTTAACCGTATTATTATTATTATCATTATTTAGAAAGAAACTCCTGCACAGTTAGTTACATCACAGTCGAACTAGACCAAACAGCAATAAAACATGTAGTGTTAGGCTTAAGCGATAGTTAGTGTTAGGCTTAAGCGATAGTCAAATCTTCAAACATCTGGTCGCTATGTGAATTGCGTTTTCTGTGCTTGACCAGAAAGAACACGAAGGACGATTTCTCGTTTGAGTAAAATTAAATATGGGAATGCAAATTGTTAACAAACAAAAAACAAATATTCACTTAAGTTGTGGTTTGGAACTTTACATCCTTTTTTTAATACATTTTTGTCTATCTCTTATAGTATTAGATATTATTATTATTATTTTTGGGGGGTAGCTTAACGTCCTTTAACCTGGTTGGTACTATCGGACGACGAAAGAAATTGGTGAAATGATGCTCAAATTATCTCGAGTTCCATGAGCCTTAAATTTACTCGACATTCGTCTTCTCAGGATAAGGGAAAAAGCCCCCAAAAAACCTTATCCGGGTAACTCACCCTATGTGAGATTCGAACTCACGACCTGTTGAATGTGAGGCAGAAACGCTACCATCACACTACCCAGGCGGGCCTCTTTATGTTTGTGTGTGTGTGTGTGTGTGAAGAATATTACCCAACGAAAAAAGGTTAAATTCCAAATTTAACTTTAAATTCAACATCTTGAATGGCTGCGATTACAAGAATAATAAAAGGAAGAAAAAACAAACAGACCCAAACACAAAGTACCCTTTGCATGGAAAAACTTTCGTTATTATTTTATATTCTTTGTTTTAGTTTTGAATTTCTTTTTTATCGTGATCGTGCAGAAGCACATATCGATCCATTCAAAAAAAAAATCGTGCAGTAACTTTAGTCCACGGTATTCTTCTTATACCTAGAGCGAAATGTGTAATAAAAATTCACTTAAAGAAGTAGAAGAATGGCCAATGTAAGAATAGTTTAGAGTACTGAAAGAGAGTACAAAACAACTGTGATATGTTTTAATTCCTTCTTCTTTTTTACTTTAATTACTATGTTTATGTATAGTAAGTATGGTATTTTATCAAAAATTCGATACCCAGAATTTAAGTGCTTTGAGATTCCTTGAATGAATAAATTAGAACAGCAATTTTAGAAAATGGTCCGTGTGTGTGAGTGAGAGAGAGAGAGAGAGAGAGAGAGAGAGAGAGAGAGAACAACCTGATTCCGAACCAAAAATAGTCTGGTATTTTAAGTTCAATATCTTACAAGGATGCGGCACGAAGATTTTCAAATTTTCTCAAAAGTGGCAGTACCTATTTCTACATAGATGGATCTTAAAGTGAAGTAGATAGATATTTAAACTTTCGTAAGAATAGTTTGTATAGACACTAGAGAAAGTCATCTGAATGTACATCAGATGTTATTATTGTGGCCTGACTTAACCTTGAATCGTCTGAAAACAAAGACTGCTCAATTGCAGGTTAGGACACGTTTGACTGGGGAAGGCCCTTTTACCTTGGAAGGGAGTCTAGATTCTCTTCTGTTCATCCTCTTCCTAGGATGATGCAATTTTGGGGATCAATTGTTTTTAGACATAAGTCTTAAGGCAATAAGTTTTTTAAGTAAAAGAAAACGCCTTTCTATAATGCCACTCTTACATGTTACCTTCTTTGGACACGACATTACAATCGAAGCGGAATGGAAGTACTTCTTCGATAGGTTCCTGAATCCCCCAAAGGATTAAATTAACTCCTATACGTCTATGAAAGCAAACTGAGAAACATCGAATTGGATGAGTATTCATGTTAAGCGTTCATATTTCAAGAATGCACAAGAAGTAACCTGAGTCCAAACTGCTTTTACGTGGAGCAACTGCTATTTTATATTTCTAAAAGTGGCTAAGTGAGCTATTGATATGAAAAACGAAATATATGTATTGAATTTTGTATAAATAACTTATTCAGGGTTCCTTATTACTTTTTTTTTTTTTTTTTTTTTTTTTTTTTGTGGCATTAACTTTTCCGGAAATATTTGCTCGCTATTTGAAATGTTTCCCCGCGTTGAGGTATACTTCTGTGTGTCATCTATGTAACCATTTAAAATGAATGATTCTGTTCTTTACTTTCTCCACATGGATCACAACTAAAACTGGTCTATGACAAAAGTTGGTAATGTTATCTCATCCTGTCAATATTAATGTTCGTATTTCCTAGTTCAGTGTGGCATATAGAAGAGTGAATTTTTATAAAATTTTCGAGTACTTGTAATAAATTGATGCGTAGAGAAAACTGGATGAATGTTATGCATCGGATTTTCTCCAGTGGGTCAGCTTTTTACTTTCTCTACACGCACTATACATAGTAGGTAGAGAAGGTATTTTATCCCTCCCTTAAATTCAAAGAGAGATTTCACCCGAAATGTGTTTTGAGGTCCCCTGTGTCAAATAAAAATTAAAAAAGGTCCGTGTGTGTATGTGCGCGCGCCTATGTTTGTGAACGGTATAACTAAAAACATAAACTTGGTATTTAATTCAGCATCTTCCAAGGAAGCGACATAAAGGCTTTCAAGAAATGGGGGACCCCAAACTATCCTTAACATGGGAGAATTATTTCAAATTTTAATTTCTTAAAATTGCCTCAAACGATTTAGATTAATATACCATATGTTTAATACATTTTTATAACAAATGAAATGTATATCTTGAATTTTCTGGCAATAGTCTCTTGGCCTCTTCAAATTGCAATATGCATGACTTTTGTATTAGTGGTAAAATGAAAAGCTTACTACACGAGAACTGTAGATTTCGTCAAAACACACAATTTATATCTTATGCATTTAGTTGAAAGAGTTATTTCCGAGATATTTCATGTTATTGATTTTAATTTTAAAATGCTTAAACTTTTCTAAAAAACTGAACTCATTCGCGTCACACCTCTTTTTGTTTTACTCCTGGTGTTGCAAAGAGAACCGAATTTCAATTTTATCACACAGTGACCAGATGTTTAAAAACTGGACTATCGCTTTAGCCATGTGTTTTCCGCTATTTATAAAAATCAAGTAAGGAAACCATTTCTGCTAATGTTTATTCTAATTAGCATCATGCAGATAAAATAATATATTTTAAGACAATTTTGTTCGCAGAATAGGTGGAGAAAGACATGAATAAAACACATCAGATTATTTCTGAGTATATGTACTAGGTGTTGATGGGTTAGATTTTAGCAGACCATGCTTATAAGTTTCCGAATTTAAATTCATATTTAGCCAAGTTAATGGAGGCACTATATAAATAACTAAATTGTTTACAAAATTCAACATAGTCTGATATATATATATATATATATATATATATATATATATATATATTGAAAAATACTCGTATCTTACGCTTGTATGCATGAATCCTCATATTATTTCAGACATACCTCTTTGACTCCAACAGATAAAGCTCCACTTCCTCATCAGTTTTAAGCGAGACTTTAAAAGGTACCAGACTTCTCAGTAGGAAATGCTTTTCGCAATGCTTAGTAGCCTTTTATCAGAGGTTATGTAAGCTTTTGTTTTATTGCAACAGCACAGCGAGTCAATCTATTCCTTTTCCAGCGTTTCACGTTACAATCAGCTTGTTTCACCTCTTCCACACACAAAGAAAAACAAGCTCCCAGGCGCTAAAGCTAATAAAACACTTCCGGGTATTATCCATTTGTTTAGCTGATGTGATATTGTTATCAAAGTTTAATTTAGTAATCTTTCATGCATTATATTCAAACAAAATAACCGCTAACAGGAATAGGAGCAAGTAGTTCTGTTCGCCCTCCATCTTGCGGGAATATTAAATTTTAATGAAAACACATGGAATCATAAAATCTGTATCTTTATCTGTCATGCACTAAAATTCAGGAAACCGGCCTAGTTCTAGGTTTAATGGTTGAAAATCATGCAATATATGTCTGCGCGTGCATGCATATGTATTTATGTGTGATTACTGATTATCTCTCTTACATTCTGTAATCTCATTGCTCCTCAGGAATGTTTGTGAGCAAGAGAGCTGAAAGGTTCTTCACAGAGACACTTTAAGCAGAGTATAGATTTTTGGGCACAGAGTTTCTTTTTTTTGTAGTGTTTAACTCCCGTGTTTGCTACTATAGCACCGCAGGCGATGTCACTGCTGATACATGGAATGAAGATGGAGCACCGGTGGAATGTGATGACGGGAGAAACCGGAGAACCTGGAGAAAACCCGCCTTTGTCCACCACAAATCTCACATGCAGTCGTTTGGGATTGAACCCGTGCCGCCTAGGTGAGGCAGATGTGTTTGCTGAACATGAACTAAGGGGAGGGGGGGGGTAATCGCACTTAAATTATAAGAGAAAATTGTAGATAAATTATACATAGTAGTTTACTTGTGAAAATAGGTATCGAAAGATTTAGCCATAAGTAGAATTCAGATACCAAGTACACTCTTTTGTGGGCCCTGGTCGGTAGTGCGGGGCTAGCGCATCTGCCTCACATTCAAGAGGTCGCGAGTTGGAATCTCCATTGGTTGAGTTCCCGGATAACGTTTTTTTTTTTTTTTTCGGTGTTTTCTCTTATTCTGAGAAGAAAATATCCAGAAACGCTAATTTCCAGGGATCTTAAGGTCATTCAAGGCCCATTTCATGGATTTCATTCATCGTCCGATATAATCAATAAGATTAAAGGACGTTAAGCTATCAAAAAAAAAAAAAAAATGAAAATAAATAAAATAAAGACAAATAAATAAAAATAAATAGACAATCTTTAATAAAGTTCTGGTATCAACATTTGTATATCGCCTCGCACAGACAAGTAACTATAAGTGTAATTTAACTGTTTGTCTCTTTGTAAGTTCAAAACCAGTTCTTAAAAACAAGTTGTGAAATGCCGTTTTAAAGGCTGTAAAGCTCCTACAAATGCAACTTTATTAGGACCTTTAGAAGATGAATATATTCTGATACTTTCCGTTCCAATAAAGTAAAAAATGGTACCCCAATCATCATACAAATAATTAAGATTCTTTTCCGCAGCGACTAAGCACCTCTAACTAGGGAAATAATGAAATCAGCGAAAATAATATAATAAAACAATATTTATTCCTGAAATATTTTAAAAGTATATGCAAAACTAATCCATCTCAACTTTAGTTTTTATGCACACTGTCAAACCGTTTAAATCAGCAACAGAAACCGTTTGCGTATAATGCCGGAGAGTTAAAATGATTTATAGCAATTATGCAAGTTGCATCGCGGTACTTATTTACGTGGGAACATGACAATGGACGATAAATTATTCCTCCGCCTCGATGTGAGAGGTTCAGGGATCAAACAGGATGCAGCTATGATCTAAGGTGAATGAGGATCTGGGAAAATCCAAACGAGACGCAGAGAATCCCTCACAGCATTAGTCACTCTAAATTCATAAACGAAAAGATTCTAACCCCTGGGCAAAGGTGGCTTGTAACTTGAGATAACAAACATGAATCATTTCGAATATAGAATTTCAGACTTTGCGCGAGCTCTTGTATTAACACTTTTATTCATTGGAATTCGCTGTCCACATAAACATAACTGACTCAACTCAATGCCACCGTGATCTGCACTCAGTTCTGAGTAGGTATGTTTTATTTTTAATATTTTTGGGTTCCTAAGGTATTCTTTTTCGGTAGGAACTTTGAATTTCAAGCACTCCTCACCCCTTGAATGAAAAAGAAAAAACATAGCAATTTAGCGTATAAAGAGACTTAAGTTGATGCAACATGTATTTTTATCACTTTCTCTACACATACTATGTACATAGGGTATAGAGAAGGTATTGTAATTCACCCAAAAAATCGGTACCGAGATTTCACCGGCAATACATGTTTTAGGACCCCTGAATTTAAAAAAAAAAAAAAAAAAAAACATTAGAAAAATGTATGTGTCTGTGGGCAGCATAGCTCAAAAACGAAAAGTCCATTAAATACCAAACTGGGTATTTAAGTTCAGTATCTTCCAAGGATTGACACGAAGATTTTCAAGAAAATCCCCCACCCCCAACTACCCTTTAAATGCTAATTTTTTCGAAAATTTTGATTTTCTCAAAAATGCCTCTAACCATATTGATTAAAAAATGTATATTAAAGATCTTTACATGACAAATAAAATGTATACCTATCTTCAATTTTCTGGGAATAGCCTCTGAAAACAGTTTATTCTGGATGAATTTTGCGGAATTTTGCATAACTGATAAATCGTAAGAGATAGACAAAAACTTACTTAACAGAAAATGTAGAACTCGTTAAAACATACAATTTATGTTATATGCATTTTTTCGTGGAGTTAACCTTTTTTTTTAAAGATATTCCTTGTTTCAGCTTCAAAATACTTATACTTTTCTCATACGGGAATTTGCACACATACAAAGGAACTTCAATCACATAGCAACCAGATTTTAAAAGATTTGCCTATCGCTGTAGCCTGTGGTATTCCCTTATTTCCCGTCTACTTACAAGGAAAAAAGTAATAAGACCAAATCTGCTATTTTTTCTCCATGAGCATTAAGTAAATAGAAGAATAAACTTTTTAACAATAATTTATTTCTGAGATATAGAGAAAGTCATGTGAATGGAACACATAAGATTTTATTAAGAATTATATTTTTATTTTTTCAGGTAATATATCTGATATATAATTATCTACATAAAATTCCCAGCTCCAAAGTTCAAAGTCCTTTGCATGTATTCATGCATGCAATACTAAAGATACAAAGATACAAAATGCAGTACAAAAGATACAAAACAAGATTATAAAATAAAGCTGTAATTACATTCTTGAAATTAGCTGCCATAGTTTTGCTGTCGTTACATAAAAGTAACACTGTAAATACAAATTCTGCTATGGTTAATTATGACACTAGAGGAAAGGATATACAGAAGGACAGAGATCAAAGGTATTCGAATGCAAGTCCGATTACGTAGGACCAAAATTATTTAACAATGTTTAATCTAGCCTACTAAAAGCTGTACCAACTGCTAGTTTAAGGTCATGCTTTTGTTAAATAGACCATTAACCGTGTATGTCAATTTGAACGTGAAATTGGTGAAATTATTCGCAAATGAGCCTGGAAATGGCTGGAAGCCATCCGATACACTATTATCATTATAAGAGAAAATCTCGGAACAGATCGGGCAGCTCACCCTGAGATTCGAAACCTTTTGAGGCAGACACTCTGACCCCCACTCCACAAAGGTGCACTCATTACACTGTTATGTATACTGAGAATATCGTATAATTTATTGTGTCTGTCCTTTGTAGGAGTATTTATGTGAGAAAGGCAGAGAAACAGTTCAATATTCATAAACATGTACACTTATTTTGCATTTTGTACTGAATAATGCTATTTGATTGTAACGAAATTATATAGATTAAGAACCATATTTTAAATGTTATAATATATTTCTTTACATTTTGTAACAAAACACTAAACAATGTGACGGCAAATTCAAACAACCAGAATCACACACCAGATTATGAAACTAATACTGATTTGTATTTAAGTACATACATTTCTTTTCGACATTTGAAGCACCGGAGTGGAACGCAATTTTGAAATCTTCTTGTAACCTCAGCCTTAGATTAAATGATTTATTTCTCTATTTCAACCAATAAATGCACTTTATTATCTCTCTTATTATTACTTTCTGTGCACTTACTATGTACATAGTGTATAGAGAGGATATTGCATTCCACTCAAAAATTCGATGCCGAGATTTCATTGGAAATAGATGTTTTAGGGTTCCCTGTATCCAAAAAAAAATATTTAGAAAAAGGTCCTTGTGTGTATCCGTGTGTCTGTGAACACGATAACTCAAAAACGAAAGGTCGGTAAAATACCAAACTTGGTATATAAGTTTAGTATCTTCCAAGGATGCGACACGAAGATTTTGGGGAAAATACTCCCCACCCCAAACTACCCTTTACATGGAAAATTTTTCGAAATGTTTGATTTTCTCAAAAATGGCTCTAATGACTTTGATTAAAATGCCATATATTAAAGATATTTACACCACGAATAAAATGTGCATTTGAATTTTCTGGGAATAGCCTCGGAAGACCTCTTTATTCTGGATGAATTTTGCTGGATTTTGCGTAAGTGATAAACCGAAAGAGATAGACAGAAACTTACTGCACAAAAAATGTAGATCACGTTAAAGCACCCAATTTATGACATACATTTTTTTCGTGGAATTTTCCATTTCTGGGATATTCCTTGTTATTTGTTCCAGATTTAAAATACTTATACTTTTTTCAACGGAAAGCTGTAAATTTCTGGCCCTGGATAGGAACAGATTTCAACCACATGACAACCAGCTTTTAAGAGTTTTGAAATTTGTTTTAGCCTAGTGTATTCCCTTATTATCCTCCTACTTACAAAGAAGCAAGTAATTAAGAAAAATGTCTGCTAATGTTTATCTCAATTATCATAAAGTAGATAGAAGAATATGCTTTTACCAATAATTTGTTACAGCGATCTAGAGAAAGTCATATGAATGGAACACATAAGATTTTTAATTTTTGTACTAGTATATTAAACAGTGATCGGATAGATCGCAGATTTCAAATAGTGTCGTCGCTGCTGTTGTCACGCGACGATATTGAAATATGTATATTCGATTAGTTAAACAGTTCCCTTCAAATAGGAGAATAGCAGCAGGGCTGTTGTCTCAGAATGTAGACAAAGGTTTCAGGTTCCTGCTAGAAGTGAAATCACAAATTGAGGGAAATGCGGACCGCATAGTGTTGGAACAGGTTGGAACATGTATCGCGTTCCATTCTCTACCGGCGACGGGGGCTGATGTAATTATCCGATTCCTATGTTGTTCTGCCAGTTTTGGTTGGACCTTGCCCAGCATTTAGAATGTTGCACTAATGGATGGACCTTCAAGACGGTCAAATTACATATCAGACATCTTTCCATTATGTTACAGATGCTATCTGAGTGTAGCTTTGTTTGAACCTTATTTTGTCGGACTGTGAAATCTATCAGTAGACTTCCTACACTTATTAACTAAATCAAGTGATTCAAAAGCCAGAAAACCTCAGAATGTCTCATATACTTGAGCGTGGTCAGAAACAAATGTTGCTTATTGCAAAGAACTTCTTTTTGCTGTAACATTACAAACTAATGAACATTTGAAGCGACCTTAGCTGTAAAACTCGATAACTCTGCATTTATAACATAGTTTTTAATTAGTTACACTTAAATGTATATGATGTTAAAAGATTAGCAGAAATCCCCTTTTCTGGTTTTGGTAAAATATCGATTTTACAAAATCCTCGTTTATTTAGAGCTGAATTAAAAATAGTTACGATATTGTTGGTATTTTTTCTACTTCATCTGCATTGTGTCAAAGTTCTCCAAATTGCCTCCATCCTACATATTTCAACTCCATCCTTATGATACAAAAGTAGATGATTTTTCGCCAACCTTATAAGAATGAAGAGCAAAATTTATCCTTATATTATTTGTGCTGAATGTCCTCAAAATTGTTCCCACCGAACATTTTCCACTTCATCTCTCTGGGTCACCCTCCGTGGTGTAATGGTTACCATGCTGACTTCATATACCCAAGGTCGCGGGTTCAAACCCGGCGGAGGACGATGGATTTTTTTCGGGCGTAAAAATCCTTAGCATGGCTTCCTTCGGAAGGGAAGTAAAGCCGTTGGTCCCGTGTCGTAGATTTACGGCACGCAAAAGAACCTCAAGCCTGATTGAGAGGCCTCTGAGCAAAATTAAAAGACGGTCCTTCACGCCCAATATAGAATGGGACGCTTAGAACCACAGCAGTTAAAGAGCGTCCATAAATAACACGCCATTTACATTTCATCTCTCTGGTGGGAAGTGGTTATATAATGATATCCCTAAAGGAATGAAGATAATGTGATTTATATTTTTATTCCACAAACATGTTGAGAAAACAGCACCGTGATGCTAAAAAATTTCAAAATTGCTTCACTCTTTCGTGTATATTCGTTTTCGTAGTCGGCTTACTCTCCCCATATTTAGCACTGACACCCCCTTGGACTTACAAGCAAATACTTAGGGTCCGAAGCCTGTCGGGAGCCAGCGGTACGAAACCACCGAATGGAGAACCAGGAATGAGTGGTTGGACCGTAGCCAGGCATGAGCGCGAGGAAGTGGATGGTATGAAATACAAGCGAAATGGAGAATATAAAAGATGATGATGGAGCAACTGGTGGAATGAGTGGCGGGGCAAACCGGTGGACCTGGAGAAAACCCGCCCAGACGCCGCTTCGTCCACAATAAATCTTGCATGCGGGCGCTTATGATCGAACGCAGATGGGAGGCGAGCGGTCTAATCACTTGACCATGGGCCTTATATACAGAATGTCCCAGAATTCAATCGCACATATTGGCAGGATTATAGAAGGGTCCCAGATAAACATTTTTAATAGAGAACCTACACATTTAACACATGCCCAAGATGGGACTCGAATCCATGATCCCCTGCGCCACGGGGCCCAACATTTAAATTCTTTAATTTTCTCCATAGCCCAAAGCAACGAAAAATATGAATGTGAATCTGTGGTTATCCACATGGTGAACTCACCCGCCAAAACAAGCGATACACGCTGTAAACCTCAATAATCCTGCCTAGTTATCGGGTGTTATGTTACAGGTCATTTTATGGAATGGAAACAACCGAAACTGGTGCACAGAGATAGAAAACTAATGGAACAAAGGGGAAGTTTAGGCAGGCTTTCCAGAATCCACGAGCAGGCTGCAATGTAATGAGGATATGAGAGCTATATACTGTTTCTAGACCTTAACTCAATTACAATAAAAAGCAATAAAAAAACATTAGCAATCCCTCTTGTTAGAAGTAGTTGACTCACTTTGTCATAAATTCCCCAGACCAGCCAGATACCAATTTGATCAACTTCTATTAAATATTTAAGCACTCTCATAATAATCCATAACCTCTGAGCTTAAGTAATTTCCTGCATTTTCATTGTAAAAATAACATTTTAGTTTAGAGTGTTTTTAAATAAATTAATGTATTTGTACATATTTTCTTACAGACTACTTACTTTAAATTACAATAATTTCTGTACTAGCACAAATTTGTTACTCACTCTAATAGTAGGTATTGTTACCTCAGATTGATTGGATTAATTGGGTAGCTACCTTAAACTCTACTTTCCTCCCTATTATTTTCCTTGATACCTTCTCTACTTCCTGTTTTCTTTGTCTTCCTAGTCCATTTCTCTTTTACCCTACTCAGACATTTCTCTGCACTCCTACTTCTCGTTTTTTCTTTTCCCGTTCGCAGTTATTTTGTTACTATTTTTGTGCTCATTTGTCCCATTTACCCCCTCCCTATATTTCTTCCCACCAACTTGCTATTTCTGTAAATTCAGTTAGACAATGGGACACATAATTTATATACTTCCTTCTATTTTATTTTCAATCTTTTCATATATATGTGTGTGTGTATACCACTCCCGTCCTCATACAATGCTGTACTTTACCCCTCTACTCTTATAACACTGGTCAATTTACTTTTCTTTCCCCCTTTCCGTTTTTATTTCTCTGTATAGATTTAACGATTTCTTATTTTCTAAACTTTCCTATATTTCTTGTACTCTTGTTTTCACATCTTTCCAAAATGTGCTATACTTTTTTTTCTTCGGTATTGATTTATCCTCCATTCCTATCTTTTCTTTTTACTTTCTCTAGCCCTTTATGTACAACGTACATAGTGGATAGAGAAGGTATTGTGTTGCACCCAAAAATTAGATACCGAGATTTCACCGGAAATACATGTTTTAGGACCCCCTTAATCTAAAAAAAAGCATTTTCAGAAAAAGGTCCGCACGTGTGTGTGCTTGTCAGTCTGCCTGTGTGTCTGTGGATAGCAGAGCTCAAAAACGAAAAGACGGTTAAATATTAAACTTGGTATTTAAGTCTGCTATCTTCCAAGGATACACACAAAGATTTTCAAGAAAATGCCCCCCCCCTACCCTAACTACCCTTTACAAAGAATCATTTTCGAAAATTTTGCTTTTCTTTAAAATGGCTCTAATGATTTTGTTTAAAATACCACATATTAAAGCCATTTCCATCAGAAATAAAATGTATATCTTGAAACTACACACAAATGTAGATCTCGTTAAAATATACATGTATATCTTGAAACTACACACAAATGTAGATCTCGTTAAAATATACAAGTTATGTCATATACATTTTTTTTCCTGGAGTTTGCCGTTTTCGAGATATTCCTTGTTATTAGATTCAGTTGTAAAATACTTATCCTTTTCTCAGACAGGAAGTGTCCGTTTTTATTTTGTTCTACTCCTGGCCAAGCAAAGAAACGATTTGCAGTGACAATCGCATAACGACAGCTTTTAAAACATTTGATTATCACTTTAGCATAGTGCATTTTTTCTTTTAGTTCTCTTCTACTTAACAGGAACTAAATAAATAATAAGAATATTCTGCTAATGTTTATCTTGATTAGCAATGTGTAGAAAGAAATCTTTTGTAAGAAGTTTGTTTGTAGACCAGCTAGAGAAAGTCATATGAGTGTAACATATCACATTTTTTTAATTATAATCAAGTGATTTAGCTAAGCTGCCATTGACCATACGTCAACTGAGAGACAGGTTAAATTTGGCTCTCCAAATTAATAATGGCAACAGGTGTTTTTATGAAATGAGGCGTTTTTGAGTTGTACTTAAGTATCCAAATTGTTTGCGATAAACAATCCGGAAGGAACAATCAACGATTAACAGCCTCTATTTCACTCATCAGTCACGTTCTTCTGATTGTCAACATACTTTAGCTAGGTATGCAAATAAATGGGTGGCGAATAGGCTGAAGTGTGTTAGGAAAGGCCACAGCTGGTGGAGGTTTGCTTCTGGCGTTTGAGGGAGCCTGATACCACTAACATATCGTGCTGAATGTATCCCATTTCATGCTTTATTTATGTGAACACAAAAGAATTGCATATTTTGAAAGCACTGGTAAGTTACTCGAGACTGAAATGGTATCCAGCTAAGACAAACATTAAAAAAGTATGCTTGAAAGAAACTCTCGCATGCACAGAGAACCAGAATAATTATTTTTGATGGGGTAATGGCAACGGCAGATGGAGTTCGCAAGAGAAAACATCGCCTCTAGTTGTCACGTGAAGTTAAGAGACTTTTCTTGCTCTGTAGCACGACCCTTTGTGATGGAGGCAGATGTGTGTACGTACGTGTTCGTTACAGATGTGTGCACTGGAAGCAATACATTCCAGCAGCTGCGTACATACACCTGCGTACATTCACGGTTCGTCTCCTTCGTCCCTCATTAGAACAGTAAATAGTAAACACTTCTATGTTGCAGCTGCAAAAAAGACATAATTTTGGGATTTTAATACAGGATGAGCTATAAATGTTATGTGTTTTCCTCTCTTGTATCCCTCTTCCCATCGCCTTTTCTCTCTTCTTCAACACTTTTAAAGCCGTCATGCTTGCGTCTGGTCATTCCGTTTCTCAGGAGTTGAATGTAAGACTAAACAGAAGCATGGTCAAGCTCTTGTTAAAGTGGCTGAAATCAAAAAGCACAATTCAGTATTTCATGTGCACTTCTTAAGTAGATACATCTGTGAAATTTGGGTAATCCACAGTATGCATGATATGTAATTGAAATTTATACCAGTTATTATACACAATAATGTATCAAAATTCTTTCATGCTATTTAGGTAATGTTTACTGTGTATATCTATTGTTCTAATGAAAATGAGCCATGTGACACATCTTTAGAAATACTCACAAACCAAATTTTACAGTAAATATGTTTTTAAATAGATCTGCCATATTATATTTTTATATTAGCCCCATTAAAATAGAAAAATCATTACATTTCGTACTCTCCAAAACCTTTTGAAGAATGTAGTAATTTATTTATCAAAAATAGAGCATTATTTCCAAAAAAACAATATGACAATGTTTTTAAATGTGCTTTTAGGAGACAGTATACAACATTTTGAAACAAATAAGTTAACAATTGCATCGTGTGGAACATTTTGAGTATGGAAAAGTATTGGAGAAAATCTTATGGTTTCATTCACATGCCTTTCTCTAATCTCTGCAACAAATTATTGATAAAAAGCTTATTCTTCTATTTACTTCATGCTAATTAGCAGAAATGATCTTATTACGTGTTTCCTTATAAGTAAGGGAAATACGGGAGAACCATAGGCTAAAGCGATAGTCAAATATTTTAAAAGTTCGTTGCTTTGTGATTGAAGTTTCGTTGTTTGTATGACAAATTCCCGTATGAGAAAACTTAAGTATTTTAAAACTGGAACCAATAACAAGGAATATCTCCACGGGCATTACATTTTTTGTTAAGTAAGCTGTCTATCTCTTAAGGAGTTTACCAGTTATGCTACATTCCGGAAAATTCATCCAGAATAAAGATGTCTTCAGAGGCTATTCCCAGAAAATTCAAGATATACACTTTGTCATGTAAATAGCCTTAATATACTGCATTTTAATTAAAATTTTTATAGCCAGTTTTGAGAAAATCAAAATGTCAAAATTTTTTCCATGTAAAGGGTAGTTTGGGGTAGGGGATTTTCTTAAAAATCTTCGTATCGTATCCTTGGAAGATACCAAACTTAAATACCGAGTTTGGTATTTAACGGTCTTTTAGTTTTTGAGCTATGCTGTCTGCAAACACACACACACGCTCACACACACACACACACACACACACACACACACACACACCCACCCGCGCGCGTGGTCCTTTTTCTATAAACGCTTTTTTGGGCTCCGAGGACCTTAAAACATACGGTATTGAACTTTTTGGTGTAATGCAACACCTTCTCTATACACTATTTAGGTACAATAGTATGAGTAGAGAAAGTAAAAAGGCCTGCGAGAAAATAAGGTAAAGTTAGGAGTGCCTAATGATAAGCATATGCCTAACCATCTATAGCTTCAGGTACTCTGAGCTAGCCCAAGTGGGAAAAGTGGTATATTTCCTTAATGTTTAGAATTATTATCATTTTATTATGAAACAAAATAATTTTATAGTTGGTTTTTCATAATTATTGGTGAAATTTTACAAATGCATCAGCTTAAGTAAAGATTCAAGTGTAAAAGTAAAAGTACTACAAGACGTATTTATAAACAAGAAATAAATAAAGTTATTGTACATCCAGGATATTTAAATTATTGTGTTATCGTTATTGAATTCATTTTTCTAATATTTATAAATTTCTGTTAGAAACTTTTACAGTGGTTATTGATGTATTATTTATAAGCGCTTGGATTCTTTCGGCGTTAGCAATGATTATTGTTTTTCATAAGTTATTTTGATTAAAATCTAAATTCAGCATGTTTGTCTCTAAAATCAGTTATTTGTTGTTTTTAACAATTAATGCAGTGACACAAATATTGTGAAAATTGAAAACTTGAGTTCGGAACGTGTTCCTGCCAAATCGCGGTAAAACCCGCAACTGTGCTGTAAACTGTTTGCCAGATTTGTGAAGAATAAGTAAGTAAAATTGTTATACGATAAAGCAAAATATTATCACTCAAATATGGGCTGCTCTTTAAATTAATAGGCCCATACTTGCAGCATTGAATACTTACAGTAGCATTTAAATTACTTAAGGACCCTGAAAAATGACTTAGAATGCTAAGGGAAGGGTGGTTTCTATGACAATGGCGGTGACCGCATCTCTTCAAGGCCCCAGTACAAACTCCAACTAATTACGAGATAAGTGGTAAAGAGGGATATCTCGCCCTAATTGGTTGGGAATGTGTGTTGTGAATGTGTCACCGCCGTTGCCATAGAAACCACCCCTCTCTTAGCCTTACAAGTAGACAATTATTTCATATATTTGTTATTGATTGGACGATGCAAATGTGCTGCATTTCTTACTTGTTCCATGAACCGTATTTAATATCTAAGCCCTTCGGCTCTTTGAATTCAGAAATAATTGTTTATCAGAAGCGATGGTGAATAGTTATATTTTTTGTTTCTAAATATTTACTATTGGTTTTCAAATTTGATTTACACAGGTATGCACACTCCCAGTATTAGAAGATTAATTCCATTTTTTCGATTCAGCCAGGAATCATCTTGAGATCTCCGGATTTAGAGGCTATGTGTATAACAAAAGTTCATGGGAGCTATCACCTCATATGTAAATTTGTGTTTCTTGATACAGCTTGTCAGTATGTTAATATGCCACTTTTATTATTTTCTAAAATTGTTGTGACTTTGATAGTTTACAATGAAATATCTTCTTTATGGGTCAAACATAGAACATTATGGGTTGAATGCTTCGAAAAAAAATATAAATCACTTCGCATTAACAGTTAATAATCACATTCATTTCTTGTCAACTGAAGATTTAATATAGTGAATGTTTAGAATAATACGCTTTATGGTATAAAATACGTATACCTTGTTGGAATCTTGATGAAGGTGAGAATTGGTTCCGCTAAGCTCTATTTTTTCATTTGAGCATTACTTCGGCGATTTAATTTATCGTTTGAAATGTCGTACCATGTTAAAGGACGTTAAACTATATAAAATCTTTTATATGGGAAAACTTAAGCACGCATACATGAATAATTTGCAATGTTGCAATGGGTTGCACAATCGTTTGTTCCCCGAATAACCTAGTTAACGTGTTTTGAGTTCATAGCATATTTTGATCTAATGCTTTTTTTTCTTTCTTTCTCTCTTTTCGCTCTTTCCTTCTTTCTTTGTGAATTGTTATTTTGCAAGCCAAGTATGTTAGTATTTATAGAATCTTATACAGAATGGGATGCTAGAAAAACGGGTTAAAATCTTCGACATAACTTAAGTTGTGCCTTTAATCAACTGATTTTAAAGCACTTTCCGCTTAGCACTTAGTCATTAGTTCGATACTGTTAAAATTAGAGAGCTTCAATAATGATTATATGTTGGCAAAGACTAAATAAATATACTCACAATAAAATATGAATCACAAATACTAATATGCATTCGAATACCATAGTGAAAGTTGTATCATTCTCTATCACTATACCAAATAAGGGCTCAACAAATTCGAAACAGCCTACAAGATCAATAGTCTAATTTCGGGGAGCTGAAACAATAACAGGTAATCTGTAACGAGAACAAATGTCAGTTCCAAAGCTGCGTGTATGAATGGAACTTCTTCAACCTGAAAAATCGTAATAGTGCGATCGTTGTCTTCATTAAATCAGATGCTCAGAGATGAGGAAGACCTGTAGTAATCGACCTCGAGGCAAAGGAGGTCGTTGTGGTCAGCCTTGTCGTTCAACTTACACAGTGAAAAATTGTCTTCTGTAAATGGAACGCAAACCCTGAATGTTCTTTTTTGTACGGAACGGCAAACAGCATGATTGTAGCAACATCGCAAAAGCCTTTCCTCGTCACTGTCCTTCCATCAAGGAGAGAAACAACAAACGTCCATATTCTGCCGGAAATGCAAAAACATCTGCCAGACAAGTGAGTTTCACTTGTTCAGGCAGCGCGATTCCTTCCTCACTTCGCATAGATGCGTCTCTGTTTCACAATTAATCTGCATCGTTTGTGTTCAAAAACTTGTAGTTGATTATAAAAACAAAACAATGGGAGAACATTAACATCCGGTCTGGCATTCATACTTGAAATGAATAGTGATTGTATTATCATACAGCTCTTTAGATTGTTGTCACAGATATGTTAGCTCAATAAGAGTACAGGCTAACATCTCATTTTTGAAACATCGCTTTCTTGTTGTAGTGTTTTTGATATAAGAGCTTAAGAAAACGTTGCACAAGTCCATATTGTTATGCTATAGAAGGCTACAGAATGCCAAACTCTGATGGCCCTACATATTTGTGCTCCATCAGGCACCACATTTGTTACCATTTCTGGGGCTACAGGTTTCTCATTGCCGGACTTGCCATTGGGAATTGTCCTTGATTGAGACGATTCTTGTAGTGACCATGTCCTGCTTACGTTGTATCAGTTCAGATTTAAGGTCTGCGCAGGCGCGTTGTTCACACATTCATCATTATTGCAATATTTGCGAGGGGAGGGGTGCAATTAAATACCAAAAGTCATTATATAATTAAAGATCGCAGGAAACCATTAATTATTGTCTACTTTTCCAAAAACCACAGTTTCACCTTTGAATGAGGAAGAGAAAATGCCGTTTTTATCACAAAACTCTTTTCACAAACTGTGTAGTCTACTAACACGTAGATATTTGGGGCATACCCGTGCTTTATATGTCGCCATCAGAGCGAGGGTGCGACTCTAGTGTATGACTTTTTCGAAATAGACTTTTCGCCAAATCAAATTAAGTAGAATCAAAATTTAGAAAAATGTTGAGATGTAAGTTATACTTTGTATGCATGTTTAAATAGACTTTCTGCCGGTTATTCCTGATTTGTCACGAATTGACAAACGAAAGCTTAGGCATGTTTATGGTCTTTTGGGGACTAGTGCACAGTTTGAGACGATATTTACTATAATAAAATAAGATATACTAAGTAGGTACCCAGAAAGCTAATTAGCTATTCTTCTTGAAGAATGGCCTATAGCAGTTATTTCTGTACCGTTTAGAAGCTTCTTCATGCAATGGAAGACATTATGTGTTCACGCTAGAAGTGTTGCTGAATTCTTGGGATTTTCGACTTCAGTTTTAGACGCATTATGTCCAAAAGATCTGTAATCTAACATCTGATAAGATACTCGAACTAAAGACGCATTTCACTTGAGTATTTGATAGAATGCGTGACATTGTTTCTTACGTGAGGGTCCAGATTATCGACTTTTACAACAATCGTTTCCAAACTCATTCGTTTAATGGTATGAGCTCCTAAGGGAAAAAATATAATGTATCTTAGGACAAAGAAGCCCTCGAACGATCAACTGGTCCCTTGGCAGCTATTGACCTGCTTTAGCTTAGCAGCTACAAACATGGCGTAACACGTGGAAATGTAAGTCTGATAATGTTATCAGCAACAGAGAAAAGGGAAAGTAGAACACCGTCACGGTTCCACAGGAACACGCCATTTAAGTACATAGGCTTTTTGGGACTTTCCTTCACGCTATCAGTGTTGTGGGATACGTCACCTGGTGTGACCAAGCGACGTAGGTATATCCAAATCCATAGTACCTACTGCAGAAATTAATAAACCAGAACATAGCGGAATTTAAATGAATATAAGTAAAGCTTTAAATATACACATAATGGCTATTTTTGTTACAGAAAGAATGTAATATTGGCAAGCATTATTATGAATACTTTGGGAGAAAATTTTAAAACTTTTATTGTTTTAAACTATAATTACAAACGACGAGTAATGTGTAGCGATTTTAAATAACTTTTCCTTTAGACTCAGCAGTAATAATGTCAGCCCGGAAGCTCTTTAGACCCTTAGATCTTTAACCAAATTCCAAACATTTAAACACATCCTTCAAATCTTACATATAAATGTTTAGCTTTGTACTTGCAGCGGCTTTTTGAGTTGTTTCATGCGTGCATTTGGGGGGACATACTCAACGCCAGTATTGTTGTTACATTTCACCACATAAATCATTCACGTAATACCGCAGATTTTGTTTTCATTTAGAATTTTATTTCTGTAGCTTTATTTTATTACTTTCCCTAGTATGTATAGGTACAATTGCACATTTTGGTTAGAGGGGGTATTGTATTACACCCAAAAATTTCGATACTGGGCTTTCACCGGAAATACAGTTTTGAGGACACGCGAATAAAACATATTTTTAGAAAAAGGTCAGTGTAGTGTCTCTGTGTGTTTGTATACAGTGTCTATAGACAGCATAAATCAGAAACGAAAAGTCGCTTAAACACCAAACATGCATTTAAGTTCAATTGTTAATATAATTGTTTTGGGTGAATATTTTTTGGATTAATTAAAATTATTCAAATAATTTATAAATTTGTAACCTATATTTTGATTTAAAATTAAGAGAACATCTTTAAGAATCTTAAATTCACTCTATCTTCCAAGGATGTGAAACGAAGATTTTAATCAAAATCCCCTACTCCCACTACCCTTTACAGAAACAGTTTTATAATTTCTTTAGCCTCGTTTAACTACTACAGCTATATTGGGGTTTTTTGACTGAAATAGTTGTGCTTGAACTTAAGGTTAGTTAACTGTAGGGTTTTTCATATTGTATTCATTCATACACCCATAACACCAGACTATGAGAAGAGTACAAAATAATTCTAATTAAAGAAAGTTTTCCGACCCTTCGGCCGGGCATCGAACCCTGCACCTTCGGGTGAGAAAGTAGCTCGCCGACCTCCCTAATACGGACGCCTTTCGACCGTGGAGGCAGTAGTCACTATTTTCATTCTAATCATAGTTCTGATCTTTTGTCATGATTATTTCCTTCAAGACTTGCTGGTGCTCAGATCTCAATTGTAGGGAAAATTAGATTTTTGGATTTAAGAGACATACGTGTTTTTGTTGTTGTTTTTTTTTTTTTTTTTAGCGATTTTTTTTTTATAGACATTTCACCATACTCTAAAGGATATATTTGCATGTTTAATTCTGCTAGGACGGATGTAACATGTTTTGGACGCCATTTTAAAGCTAGTTAAATGACTCTCTATGCCAAAGTTTAAAGCTATTTTTCTCAATTTCAGTTTTTTCGTTATTTTTCCACATTCAAAATCTATCTTTCACAAAAAACGCTGCTACAGTTTTGAAAATTCTCCTCAACCTACTTCAGATTGTGTGTAACAAAATATATGTTGGGATTTTGATATTAGTTATAGTTTAGTTTTAAAAATAATCAACATAATTATTTTTAAATTGCTTTTCTCAGTTTTGTGGTACAAAAACAAAACTATATCAAATATGGGAACATTCCAGTCAGTCATTTTGTTAGAAAGGCATTAAGGAATGTAGTTTTAAAGAATGACACTTTGGGTACGCTGTCTATTGTAGAAGATAGATTTTGAATTTTGCTAATAAAATTCATATAATTAATTAATAAATTCAAATGACATTACATATTGTGCTGAAATTTGCTATACATATTTTCTTTGTTCTAGTAATGTCTATGTAGGAAATCAAAGCTTTCGCTCTAATATTTTAGAAAATGACTATTATCTGTGTCAAGTTAGTTCAGCCCTGATGTCAACACATGGGAGGGAAGAGAGAGAGAGAGAGATAGACAGACAGACAGAGATACTGAAGCAGAAGAGGTTAGGCTGTTGATTGGTTCAGGGAAGGTAATGGGTGTTAACTTTTACGTGGATGCATATTGTAACAGCCTCCTAAAAGTACAGGACTGTAATAGTTTTCAGATCACTGCTCTGCGCGAGTTAGTTTCGGAGAGAAAAGTATGCAAATGCTTCGCTTCATATAAAAGGTAATAGTCTGACATTTTATTCTTATCCGACACATACCAAGCAGATGGCTCTGGGTTCATGAATTCTGAAAGGAATGTTTACAGCAGACGTACACATTCTATAAAAATACATATAGATTAGACAGAAGACCGACGAAATTATATATTGACTTTATTAACTTATTACTGTTAAATAAAATGCAGCTAACTTATATTACTAATGGACCATTAGTATTATATATACAATAAGTTACAAGCTTGTACCAGACAGCTCTCTTAAACAACCGGTAATTCTCGAGGCGAATGCTGATTAAGCTGTTATTGTTTATAGTGCAGGGTCGCCTCTGATAATGTGTTATTTAAGACTGTATTTCCTGTACATTTCGTATGCCTCACAAGCCCGGGGGACTTGCTATATGCAGTTTAAAAGCAGCAAGCTTTTGATCATGGATGATTAGCCGTAATAAAATACAACCGAGGCAAGCCTTTAAAAAGTGTCGAGAGGCGAATGGTCGCGCATTGTTTCGCGATGCTTAAAGAAAGAAACGCCGAATCGGCCATAAAGAATATCGAAAAAGAAACGGGTGATCTCCTTTCTGCATTTAGTGTGCATATTGTTAGAATGGAACAGCAAGCATCCGGAAGCCTAAGAACACCAGGAAAATTGCGTAAATATAAAAAAAAAACGTTCGGAGAAATACGGTGATTTTGCGAAAAGTGCCATTCGCGGTAAAGTTTATTATTGTTTTTTCAGAAATGAACCATCGACTCTGAATAAAATTTTGCATGCAGTACATTCTGACACAGAATTGCCACCTTTCTCAAAATACTCTCCACAGGTTGCTGATATATATCGCTAGTGTTGCAAAACTTATGTGAGCACATGTACCGTTAACACGCGGCGAGTTGAGCCAGCTCCGCCTTGTTGTTGACATCAGGACTGAACTAACTTGACACAGACTCTAGCACTTCCACTTCGGTATCTCAAAGGTTCCTCGAGAAGTTACTAAATTTGGACATATTATGTAGTGTGTATATGTGTATGTAATATATATAACACTAGATTGTCGTATTATGTAAGGATTGATCTTTCTAGTTTGTTGATTAAGCATATTTAAGTATTATTGTTATATATTAAAGAAAGTTATTTGTTAATGTTTCTAAATTGTTGAACCGTTCCTTTTATTTATCTTACAGTAAACAACTACATATGTGTGCGTGTGTGTTTAAGGTAAACGTTCTGGTTTTAAGGGTTTATAAACCGTTTTGTTGAAAACAACGCTTTAGTGGTTCAAAATGAAGTGAGACATACGTTACTGAGGTCGCCGCTATACGTTGATGAATGAACTCGTTCAAACTGTTCTTCTTTGAGCAGAGCTCTATTATTTTATATAGGCTGTCTTTGTAGTACATCTTAGTGCTAGAACTGCACAGTTTCAACTCCGTAAATCAGCTTCAGAGATTTCTGCGAATGTTCATAAAGCATCCCTTTATTCTCTTGGAATGGTTGGCATACTTTGAGAATACCATCAGCTAAAGAATATAATTTAGTTTGCGTATAACTGTTTTTTCTTCTGGGCGTTGAAGAATTCCTCTCCTTAACGAGGCTTCTACATGTATAAGAAAAGCAGTATTTAAAAAAAAAATGTATGCATATATAATGTGCATACCATCAGCACTACGGATGAAAAGCAGATACAAGGACGTTGAGTGTCTTTGCCCCAGCTGATGTGCTCAAACGGCATTGGCACAAGAAGTTTTTGCCCGCGGTGAGGCAGGCAACAATGACATCACGAGGGAACAGGGTGTGGAAGTTATCAAGGAATCCCAAGCCGGATTAGCTTGCGACATATCCGCCAAGTTACGTAGTTTCTCCATTATAACTTGGTATAAACATTCATGACATTTAGGTGATTTATGCAGTAGCATCAATTCTGAACACTTTTTTTTATTAAATTAACTTTCAAATTTAAATATTGCATTCAACTCTCATTCAGAATCTTTCTTATCTGATAAATTATAGCCGGAAATGTTGTTATTAGACAGTATTAAACCTTTTACTATAATCTGGGGCTAATTTGCCTCTTAATGGATTATTTTGACCCAACTTATGTTTATTTTATAAATACATACACATACTTATATATGTATAACGTTGTATTCAACGTGATAACCGTACTCATATTACATAGAGGAGCTTAAATTTTAGGAAATCTAGTAATTTTAGGATCATGACATTTCAATACCATGTACATCCCCAAGTTTTAGAATTATGACATTTCAATACCATGTATATCCCCAATTTTTAGGATTATGGCATTTCATACCATGTATATCCCCAATTTTTAGGATTATGACATTTCAATACCATGTACATCCCCAAGTTTTAGGATTATGACATTTCAATACCATGTATATCCCCAATTTTTAGGATTATGACATTTCAATACCATGTATATCCCCAATTTTTAGGATTATGACATTTCAATACCATGTACATCCCCAATTTTTAGGATTATGACATTTCAATACCATGTACATCCCCAATTTTTAGGATTATGACATTTCAATACCATGTACATCCCCAATTTTTAGGATTATGACATTTCAATACCATGTACATCCCCAATTTTTAGCCCTATTATATGAGGATGATAATGCATTATGTTTCATATTGGATACATTCTCAACTACGAGTTTATTACAATAAAGACTTTGAGGGCCCCCCCCCAAATTAAACTGCATGATGCGTGAACTGTTTAACTCAAAAGCGAAAGAGTGGATGTTATATAAACGCCAAACTCATTCTTAAGTAGGCAACGTTTAAAGTGGGATAGTCTTTTATGTTACAAAATTAATATCTAATCAAAACTTGAAACCCGTTGACCAACTTCAGTGAAACTCTTTTCGGGAACTGGACCGCTTACTTCCTCACTTCACTAAGCCTCTCTCTTGTCCTAATACGAGATCGTTCCGTATGAAGCTATAACCTATATCTACCGTTAGAGGCGCACGTTAAGTTTAAAGTGGGCAAGGTGGACTCAATGCTAGCTAATAAATTAATATTTCCTGTTTTTCATTTGAATGTTGCTAGTTGAGAAATGTTAACATTGTTGCCATAGTATTAGCTCGAATAAATCTAATTATATGTTGAAAGATTCCAAATTACTGTTTTGATTTCTTTTTACAAAATACAGTTCACTGGCACTTATTAATTTCTTATAGTGTAATCCTAGTTTCGTAGTTTGTATGTTGCACAGGAAGCAATTGCAGGTTTTATACCACCAGCTGACCGCATAACGTCATAAGTCACAAAGAAATGAATAAAGGCTGGAATGCTTATGTTGACATATAAGGATGGTATTTGGCCATACTACGAACTACGCCTCACGTATGCAATATTCACAGTCACAGTTTCCCACCAGTTAATTAGACATTCTAGAAGCTTTCAACTGATGGCGAATTGTTAACTTCCATATTAGTCTCATTTAGGCAACTTTATGCCTCGTGTTGCCTTCATTAACATGCTAGAAACTATTGTGCTTATAATATTCAAGGGCGTTCTGCTTATAGTGCCTCACATCACCTTGTAGCTGTCCCATGCTATGGGATGAATCTTGATGAATGTGAATTGATAGTACTGTGGCGTAGGAAGCGCCTGAATCTGGTACTGCCACTAGCTCAGGGTTATTTTATAGGAAACATTACTCATTTTACCTTTTCATACATACGTACAATTCACCTAATAGGTAGAGAAGATATTGCATTCCATCCAAAAATTCAAAAGAGATTTCACCGGAAATACATGTTTTGAGGGCACACTAATAATTTTTTTTAAAGAAGAAGGACTTTGTGTAGGTATAGATGAACAGCATAAGTCAAAAACGAAATGCCAGTTAAATACCAAACTTGGCGTTTAAATTTGTACCTTCCAAGGATGGATACGAAGATTTTCACAGCAATCCCCCACCCCAAACTTCCCTTTACATGAACATTTTTTTCGAAATTGTAATAAAAATGACTCTAAAGATTTTGATTACAGTGCTGAATATTAAAATCTCCACATGGCATATAAAATGTATCTATATCCGAATTTCTTGGGTACGGCCCCTGAATATCTGAAAGAATTAAAGGGTAAGAAATAGACAAAACTTACTGCGCAAAAAACAAAATGGATATTTTTAAAACATACAATTTATATCATATACAGTTATGTTATTAAGTTTTTATTAGGACTAAGAAATATTCATTGTTATCAGTTTCAATTTTAAAATAGTTAAACTTTTTCCAAACGGGTAGTCCTCATCAGTTTCACGTCTCTTGTTTTATTCCTGGCCATGACAATAGCATACTGACAGTTTTTTAGATTTGACTGTTGCTTTAGCCTAGTATATTCTCTTGTTTCCCTTCTACTTAAAAGGAAAGAAGTAAAAAGACCATATTTATTTTGATTGACATGATGTAGAAAAAAGAATAATCTTTTGTAAGATAGTTTTTGTGCAGAACATATAGAGAAAGCCAAGTGAATGGAGTGTATAGGATGTTTCCGTTATATTTTCTTAAAATCGATCCAAATGGTTATTATAAAATAGGTGTTTGAGAAACTGGAACAAGTAATTTCTAATTTTAATACCTTATAAAGTCTTCATTCTTATTGAATTTTATGTAACATAGATGTGATTTATAGCTTGTTAAAATTTACAGTTAATGTAAAATACAATTATTCAATTCTGAAGCATTGTTCGTTTAAATTTTTTAAAGCGTTTCACACTTTGAAACGACAAATGGATGTTCTTTTAATTCTTATCATTTTGTGGAAAGTGCTTAATAACAAGGCTAGTATAGAGTTATCGATTAGTTATAAATTGAATGTATGTGCTGCTAGCTGGTTGTAGTATACATTGAAATGATAACCTCGTACTTACAATAAAGCATAGAAAGCAATAAGTAATTATTGTCGCGTGTGTCAAATGACTATGGGCACTTTGACCGCCCTCCGAATACATACACAAACTGATATAATATGATATATTATAGATCACGGTTGATGAACCTTCCCGTGTTACTCTGCTATTTCAGTTTTTGTGTTGAACTATCAAGTTTTATAGCACTCTTAAAAGTCACGCTAAAGCATGCTTCACTGTACTTAACAATTCAGGTTAACCCAAGATCGAATTTGATATTCAGTAAAGCATTTCTGACTATTATAGGTAAGTTTTACGTGTGAGAGAAAATCCATTCGCATGCTTCGTTCATTAATTTTAGATTCTTTAATGAAATATTTATAATCTATGCATTTCCAAATGCATAGTAGCTTCATTTACCAAAATTGGGGAATAATAACCTTTCACCAAGGTGTCTCGGGTTCGATACGAGGTGATCGCATGTGAGATTTTTGGTGGACAAAGCGGCGCAGGGGTGGTTTTTCTCTGGGTTCTTCGATTTTCCCCGCCACCGCATTCCAACGGTGCTCCATCTTCATTCCATTTAGTTGTAAAACTGGGCATTAAAGAAAATAAAGAACATGTAGTCTAATGTGCCTATTCTAGGGGCCTTCAGATTTATTCGGCATTTAGCACCAGGGGATTTACATGCATGACGTCATTATTAGTTCAGCGAGCTCCTTGTCTCAAAGGGGAGATGCGGAATTCAACATTGGACTGCATGCATTGCCGACTTCGTAAACAGGTTGATGTATTGGAACTACATAGAACTAAAGGGGCTGTATACATGAAATACTAACAATAAAAAATACAAAAAGCCAAGTGTTACAGTGACACGGCTTCCTCTACATATCCTTCAGCAAACTATTAGGGGGGGGGGGGCTTAACGTTCTTTTACCTGGTTGGTCATATCGGTCGATGAATGAAAATCGGTGAAATGTTTCTTAGTCTCGGGTTCTATGGAGCTTAAGTTAACTCAACATGCTTCTTCTCAGGATAAAGTAAGCTTTGAGGAAAGTATTTGCAAATTCAAAGTAATAATAAAGATTAAAACTGTAGAGCCACAGACAATTTTTCTTGGCATAAACTGTGTACTTTGAGATGTAAATTATTTATGTAGTAAGCTTTATCTTGTTCGCTTTACTAGTCTGGTAGAGAATTCTTTCAAATTGAAGAGGACTTCAGATACTATCACCACAAAATTCAATACATATTTCATTTCTAATGAAAATATCTTATTATATATATTGCTTGTTCAGCATCGTTAAATTCATTTGGAGGAAAAAATCTCCCAAAAATCTTCCAGGCAAATGGTACTTTGGGGTGGGGGATTTTCTTGAAAAGCTTCTTGTCGCATGCTTGGATGATTAAATACCGAGTTCGGTATTTAAATTGACTTTCGTTCTTGAGTTATGTTCTGACAGACACGCATACATACACTTGCACACATAGTTCGTTTTTCCTAAAAAATGCTTTTTTAGTTTATGGACCTCGAACACGTATTTACGGTGAAATCTCTGAAGAATGTTTTGAGTGGATTACAATTCCTCTACTCAATGTAAATATATGATACAGAAAGTAAAAAAGGTCTAGTTGTTGAATGGTGAATTTCCCCACTCAGAGGGGTTGAAATATATAAGGAGCTGTATATCAGACTTGTTGATTAAATTATTCAAATATGCTGTAAAGGTAGACCAAACTGATAAAACAGTTTTGCAAGCAGATGTTAGGACTGTGACGTGACACGACACGCAAGCTGGCAAAAGTTAACGCTCGCCCACTACAACCTGTCCAGAATGGAAATACCAAAGCTCCACAAACAGCTGACGATGTGTTAAGGGAAGCATCCGATGACGTAATTCTGGACGTGGGAGATGACCTCGTGATCCGTGTGGTTTGTTGGACTGGGCTGGACCGAGGGGTCAGCAAACCTGTACATTCCACCTGTATAGTTTGTATTGAGTACATGTAGGTGGCAGTACTTTAGGAAAAATGAAACAGCTAACATTTAATTTTGAAAATACTCCTAAAGGGAAACAAATGAACACGTAACAGTTAGATGCCTCTAAGAACTTTATAGCTATATTCCTTCTTCAGCCGTCAGTAGGTTTATATATGCTTACCATCATTGGTATGAGATGACTTTAAAATGTTTTTACTGTTTTTTTTTATGGTTTCTCTTTATGGGGTGTGGCACTTAAAACTAGCATATTTGCTTATACTGACTGGCTACTTACGCTCGAGAGAAGAATACCCGTGGTCTAAACTACTTCGCCTCAGATAATTAACACCATATAGAAAAATAATTGTTTGAACACTGAATTTTACTTTCAGTTCGAACAATGTACATAAATAGAGTATAATTACAAATTAAATAAGATCCCAAGGTTATAGTCGTATATTTGTAATGCAAATAGTTAACGAGGAAATAATATTGGGCTCTTTTAGGACGAAAAAGCTTAGTAACCTCGAATAAATCGTTTGAAATTTAAATTCTCATCTATTATACTCACATGGCTTGCTTTACACCTCTATCGTATATTAGTGATTAAACACACTATTCTTATGAAAGCTTATTTTTCTGTCTTTTTCATTTTAAACCATTTCATTGTATATTTCGTTATATTTATGAAGAGAATATCGATAGTTAAATGTTAAACTCGACGGTGTATGCCGGATTCCCATACTCTTTCCATGCAATCACGAGAAACAACTGAAATTCTACAGGATTTTAAAAGAATGTCATAAAATGTTTTGTATGTTTTAAAGCTATCGACATTTTTTGTGTGGTACGTTGTCATCTAACATAGTTATAAGGCATTATACAAAATGCACTCCGAATGAAGAGGACCTCTTAGGCTATTGCCAGAAAATGCAATATATACATTTTATGTATCAAATATGACATTTTATTTAATGTGTGGCATTTTAATAAAATTCTTTTGAACTATTTTTGAAAAAAATTGAACATTTTGAAATATTTTCCATTTAAAGGATAGCTTTGGTCTAGAGAGATTTTGTTGAAAATCTTCGTGTTGCATCTTTGGTGTTTAATTGCCATTTCGTTTTTGAGTTACGCTGTACATACACGCTTTTTCTACCGTGTTTAATGTGCATTTTTGAGGTTCTAGAATAAAACAAATTTAGAAAAAAAAAGTCATTGTGTTTGTATGTGAAAAGCGTAATTCAAAAACGAAAAGTCCGTTAAATAGGTCCTAAGTTGATATTTAATTTCAACATTTTCCAAGGATGCGACAGGAAGACTTTCAAGGATAACCCCCCCCCAACTACCCTTTATATGGAGCATTTTTCGAACATTTTTATTTACTCAAAATGGCTCTAAAGATTTTTTGCAATTCCGCATGCATTATTTTCAAGGCAAATGAAATGTAAAACATCTTGAATTTTCTGGGAATAGCGTCTGAAGACCTTTTCATTCTGGATGCAGTTTCCATAACTGCTAAACCGTAAGGGATAGACGAAATCCTAGTACACAAAAAGCGAGATCTCGTTAATGCATGTTTATGTCAGATACATTTTTTGTAGAGTTAACCATTCCCGAGGTATTCCTCATTATTGGTTAAAATTTTCTAATAATTATACTTCTCTCTCTCTCTCTCTTTCTCTCTCTGTCTCTTTCTCTCTTCCACCTTTTATTTCTGGCCCGCAAAACGAGCGAATTTCAATATCTTCACATAGGGACCAGCTTTTAAAAGAATCGACTGTCTCATAGCTTAAGATAAGTTCCATTTCTTGTCATGTTTATCTCGATTAGTAGATAGAAGAACAAGCTTTTGTAGGAATAGTTTGTTGCAGAAAAGATGGAGAAGTTTGTGAATGGAACGCATCCGATTTTAATTCAGGGGTCCTCAATACCTGTATATCCGTGAAATATCATATCAAATTTGTGTGGAATGCAATATCATCGCTACCTACTATGCATGTGGCAAGTAAAAACGAAAGAAAGGGTCGGGGAAGTAAGTAACTTTGGAGGCATCAAAAGAATCAACAGGAGGAGTTCTGCAAGGTCATATTATGTAGCGATTACAAGAGCATTCTGAAAACGCACGTTTCCTTATGCTTAAAAGTTAAAAGTGAGGAGGATAAATAAGCAGAAATAAAAGTAAAATCTTACTTTGTTTGATTTAGGTTCAATTATTTATGTTTCATTGGCACTCGACATATGCTGTGATAGCTATATTGTTCTCTTCGTCTTCTTTTTCTCTTCAAGTATTAGACCTTATGGCCTGTTACGATCTCACAGTTAAATTTTCAACCCTGGACGGCCTAGAGATCTCTTTCGTTTGGACGATGATGAAGTAAGGCTTCAGGGATTCTATTGTGCATATATGATATAGATGATTTATCCATTTGTTCTGGTGGTATTTTATTAAGCAGTAAGAGATTCCAATTGTAATTCCTCATTACGTCTTCATTGCGTTTATGATTTCATTTGGTAAATAAATTTAATTTCATTTTAATGTTATTCAGCTTTCATTTTTTTCCCTTAATGCCCATGCGTCACTTCCGTAACTATGCACGGTCTCACCAAAGGCTTATATAAACGAATTATAGTATATCTTTGTACTAAAGAAAGTTTCATTACTTTATTTTGCCATTGTTTTGTGTATTTAGAAATTATCTAGAAATTATCTATAAAATGTCTATTTCATCGAAAACAGATAAAGTGTATTCAAGATTTGGAAAGTTGCTACTCTTTATCATATTTTTTAGCCTAAACATGTTTTGTTAGGCACAGAATATATTCCAGAAGGCCATGATTTTTTTTTATATCACATTTCCAAATTTGTTAAAGTTATGTTCTGAACATTGTAACCCATTTTCTGCACAGTGCTAATTTGTTTACAAAACATATTGTTTTTTTCCCCCATTTTAGTCCATTAATTTCTGTTAGCTTTATAATTAATGCTTCATTAAAAATGATGGTAATAATTAATTTTTGTTACTCTTTTGAAGATTAACAGTTTATTCATTAGATAAGTTATTCAAAGATAAGTCGTGGATATCTTAATTGTATAGAAGATTATTCGAATCTCGCTTAGGATTAATATATGGAGTAACTTTAAGCACCATAGATCCAGGTCTCATTTGAGCATAATTTCACCGATTTTTTTCATCTGTATAGACTTAACAGGTTAAAGGACGTTAAACTGAGGGAGAGAGAGAGAGAGAGAGAGAGAGAGAGAGAGAGAGAGAGAGAAAGTTACAGTGGTGGTTTTAAGTGAACCGCGTTGTTCTAAATGAAATCAAAACTTTTAAAGTAATTATATTAAAATTCCAGTGATCCAAAATAGTGTTTTAATAATGTTATGACAAGTTTTAGAAAATCTAAAATCAGCCTACGTTTATGCAATTAAAACTCAGAACAGTGGTGCTTTGCTTACAGTGCTTCATTTTGATTACAAGGACCTCAAAATAGTTGGAGCAAATACAAAACTGATGACCTAGATAAGGGGTTAGAGAAAGTAAAACAGGCGGATTCATTGTTTTCAGAGAAGAGGAAAGCGAGCGTAATGCCCGAATAGGGAGGAGCATTGCAACGCCCAGAGAGTATGACAATAACTGAAGCGTAACCATACGCGCTTCACAAAGGCTGCAGTCAGGTCAGTTCACTGAAACACTATCACACATACCATGTATGAGGACATTCATTCAGGTAGGTTACACAGTGAAAGTGTAGCCAATTCCGTAACTAGATTGAGCTGAGTTTCGCACCAGCACATTAACATCATGTACTTCGTTCTGGCAGTGGAAATAACTAGTTCCTTTATTTACATTCTTGCACGTCATTTAGAGCTATCATTTCCGGTGCTTCATAAAAAAAATCGCCTTCTTCCTTATTATGGCTTGTAAAAGTGCAAAAAGCTTCCGTATCTCAGTCGGTGGAGCATCTGCCTGTTGTAAGAGAGATGCAGTTCGATTGTTGGGAGATGGGAAGTTTTCTTTAGCCATGGAGCCTGTAATTATGAATGAGTATGTGTGATATAATGAACAAAACTTCGAATAATACAGCAACCCAATGACAACAGTACACGAGTTAACACGATTGGTGTTTGCCAGGATAAAAGGCTGATAGCGACCGTTGCAGTTAAAGGCGGGCATAAATGCAACAAAAACAAAAGTGTTACTACATTAACATGCCTTTCTTTATCTATTCTGCAACAAACTATTCTTATAAAAACTTATTCTTCTATCTACTTCATGCTAATCAAGATAAAAATTACCAGAAATGACTTTACTAGTTAATTCCTTATAAGTAAGGACAATAAGGGAATACAGTAGGCTAAAGTTATTGACAAATCCATTAAAAGGTATCGCTCCCTATGTGAAACAATTGGAATTCGGTTCACTTTGCAAAAGCCAGTCGTAAAACAAAGAGCTGAAACGAAAGAAGACTTACAGTTTGAAAAAAGCTTAAGCAGTTAAACTCGAAACAAATAACAAAGAATATCTTAGAGAGGGCATAAATTTTGTGTTTTAACGATCTTTACATTTTTTGAGTAGCAAGGTTTTAACTAACCTTTACAGTTTACCAGTTATGCATAAAGTTATCCTGAACGGGTCTTCAGAGGGTATTACCAGAAAGTTCAAGATATACATTTTATTTGACGTGCAAATATCTTTAATATACTATTTTAATCAAAATGGTTAATCTTTTTTGAGTAAACCGATATTTTTGAAAATTTTGGCATATAAACGGTAGTTTGGGGTGGGGAATTTTCTTGAAAATCTTCCCCTTGAAAGATGCTGAATTTAAATTATGAAGTTTCGTATCTAACCGACTTTTTGTCTTCGAGTTATGTTTACAGACTCTCGCGCGCGAACAGACACACACATATTTCTAAAAATGCTTTTTATGGATTCGGGGACCTCAAAACATGCATTTACTGTGAATCTCGCATCGAATTTTTGGGTGGAATATAAACCCTTCTCTACCTATGTGCAGAGGAAGTAAAACAGCTTTTTTGCTTTTAATATTTGTAATTTTTATTCTCCTTTCTCGCACACGATGCAATGGAAATATACATTCTATAAATAAAGTGCACACGGGCATAGAAATGTTTACGGTAACTATATTTATTACAGAGAAGCTTGAATCATCAGCCACATGTTTCTCGGTGTTTCACAAAAAGCGATAAATGCTGCGACACAGTTTGTTGGAATGCTTGGCATTCACAGGTTAATAAGCCAAGCAAGTTCTGATAGCAGAACAGGATAAAGGTAAATTAAAAGCGGTGGCGTCGCTTACAGTTACGAGTGTATTAACTACACTTTGCTGGCTTGCGTCTTGTTCATTGCTTTCAGTGCACGACTTGACTGCACGAGAATGTGTGCATTCCAGACTCCGCAGATCAAGAAGCGTGACGCTTGCTCACTTATTAGAGGTCTAAGTGCGGAGCACTCAACCAGAAAATCCGAGAGCATTGACTGTACACATAAGAGTATTAATAGCTGTCTGGAGAAGACCTTGCGAACAAAACACTTAGCACGCGGATGTGCCAAACTGGAGAGATTATGGACTGCACAAGGAACAAATGAAGAATCCAAGGAGAATAAAAAAGAAAACTCAATTTAAACCTGAAGAAGAAATAGAAGGTGAAGTTAGAAGAATTGGAACACAGAAGATAACAATTCCGAGATCACGATCTAGTTAAGATCGCAAATTTGTTCATAGAATTAAAGCATTATAAATACGTTTTTTGGGTCAGAGAAAAAAAAATCTGATGTGTTACACTCACTTGACTGTCTCTAGCTGCTCTACAAACTTCTTACAAAAGATTACTTTCTTTCTACACAATGCTAATCGAGATAAACATTAGCAAAACGTTCTTATTACTTAATTCCGTATAAATAGAAGGGAACTTAGGGAATGTACTAGGCTAAAGTGATAGTCAAATGTTTTAAAAGCTGTCGTTATGCGATTATCATTGCAAATCGCTTTCTTTGCTTGGCCAGGAGTAGAACAAAACAAAAACGGACACTTCCTGTCTGAGAAAAGTGTAAGTATTTTACAGTTGAAACAAATAACGAGGAATATCTTGGAAACGATCACCTCCACAACAAAAACGCAAACATTTTTTGTCTATCTCCTACGGTATACCAGTTAACGCAAAATTCATCAAGAATAAGCATGTCTTCAAAGGCTATTCCCAGAAAATTGAAGATATAAATTTTATTTGTCATTTAAATATATTTAATATACGACATTTTAATCAAAATCGTTAGAGCCATTTTTGACAAAATCAAAATGTTTGAAAATTTCTCCGTGTTGAGGGTAGTTTGGTGGTGACATTTTTTTAAAGCCTTCGTGTCGCATCCTTGGAAGATATTGAACCCAAATACCAAGTTTGGTATTTAACAGTCTTTTCGTTTTTGAGCTATGCTCTCCACAGACACACACAGACCTTTTTCTAAAAATGTATATTCCCGACTCCAAAACATATATTTCCGTTGAAATCTCTACTCGAATTTTTGGGTGGAATACAATACCTTCTCTATCCACTAGAGAAAGGGACATGAGAAAGTAATAACTACTTTTGATAATACAAAAGATGTAAAATCCACTTTTTATGGTATATTTTGGGGTTCATATTTATTTGTTCTGATATATGGTTGAACATTTTATCGCAAACTAAGTTGCCAGAGACAAAAATAATGACACATTTGCCGGAGAATATTAAAACAATTTGTGTGATTAAAACATTTTTTTAACTAATTAAATGGTTTTGAATGAAAACGGGAGTGTTCAGTGACTAAAACTACATTAGCAAATAAGTCGCAGCACTAATGTAAATCAGCATAAGAGCAGGCGTGAGGGAAGACTATTCACAATGCAGCGTAAGCGTACGCAAGATCCGTAATGCGGACATCTTTCAAGCTCACCGTAAGTTTCTAAATGAAAAGCATAAACCAATAATATAGTATGAGAGAAGTCATACTGTTTTTATAAATAACTAGTCCATAAAAATTACATACACACAACGCTCGCGACAGTGAAGCTAGAATATTTTTTTTTTTTACCTAAATACTGAAAATAGTCCAATCATTATTGCAGTTACTGATAAAGCTGCACAATTAATGCATTGTGTATTACCTCTTTGAGCCTTACAATTTGTGATAGCCAAGACATGTAAACTCAAAAGAGGATTCAGCAATTTAGGGATATGAGAGATGGTGATCCGCAACACTTTAATTATACGAGGTTGAAGTCAGCGCAGTTTGACATTTTGGATGTGCTCTCCTTTTTGCGGCACTGAGAAATGGAAGAGCAGCTTGCACATACATATGTATGTGCAGTAGGCGCTATAAAATCTCGCATTGCTATCCTTTGCTGTTGAACGGCAGACAATGCATAGAGGAAATAATGTATTTCTTCCTTTTTGTATATGCAAAGCAGGCATCAAATTTGAGTTTGCAAACTCTTGCACTGCGTAGCGCGAGTTTATGTGAATGCTTTTATTGAGTAACATGGATACAAAAATTTTGTGCTGAACATTTCATTATGAATGGGACTTAATTTTTTAAATGCATTTAATAAATTTGTGGTATATAATTATTAACAACGATATTTTAAAACAATATAATCTAAAACATTACATTTTCTTCCAATTTACAAAATGTATTTCCAGGCAGAAAATGTGCTCTCAATTGTGCAAAATATTCACATTTCAAATTTCAGTATAAACATAATTATACTTATTCTGAGAATTGTCTTAAGTCTTCTTCCTAAAAGCTATATTAAATACTTTTTTTCAAAACTAAAACAAAATATGACAACATCGATTTTTATTTTATTTTTCTCTTCACTTTAATGTGGTATTGCCCGGAGGAGTAAACACAACAGAGGAAGAGTTTTAAGAGAAATCAGTAAGCACCTCCACCAAGTTATCGGTGAAGTTGCGCGATAAGTTAACGTAACGTGGACCATACAAGTATAATTATTCTGAATTGTGAAGGACCGGAAACTGCTGCACCACGCTTGGTTGCGGTCCCGTAGCGCTATACTTCTTGAGATAACATTGGAGGTGACCTGGCAGGTGTGCTGAGCATCTGCCGCCTTTATCTCCTTTGCGGTAAAAATGGAAATTGTCGAGTAATTTAGTGTGACTGCACTCTGAATCATACTTGCATGCTATGTTATAACTCTTGCCTCATGAACTCAAATCTACTTTGTTTGGAATCCATAACAAAATAGCAAGTAATTAATGGTTACATTCCGTCTTTTGTTAGTTTATTCACCAGTGCAAAAACATTTCTCCATTTAAAATGTGGTAGAGTATCCCGGTGTCAACAACAAATGTCGCAGTTGTTAATAGCACATGGAACTAATGGCGTCGTGTGCATAGAGGAAATAATGTGCATTCTTTCATCCAGCGAAAGTTATTGCCACCGCGCAGCAGGCAGATTTTTATTTTATTTTTCATTTAACTTCAATGGTCATATCAGGGGCTTTGACTTGTGAACAACATGTATTATTATAGGTTTAGAACATTAAGTTAATCATTTTTATATCACTAAACACACGCACATACACTCTCACATTCATACTTTCAGACTCTGTAGGGGATAGGGAATCATTCTGGTTAAAGAAAAATTTCCACCCCACTCGACCACTCGAAGCAGTCTAGGCAGATTTTGTTTCCATTGGCGGTTATCGCATAAATGTCATGTTATTGTAAAAAGGCTTTTACCATGACCTTCTTGACTTGCTCTTTTATATGATTGACACATACCAATAGATTTTGGGGTGCCATGTTGCAAGTTATTGGCGGCGGTGGAAAGAAGAATGGGGTAGCAGGTTAGTCATCTATCAGAGAGGTTTAAACCGGAAGAAATAAGTAGGTTTGAAGCATCGATGTTAAATAATGAGCTTAGTAATAATAACTCCGATCAAAACGGCAATGCGATTTACTACACCTGTTGCCTCTAAACAGGTATGTTATATACTGATATAAATTATTTACATTTGCAGAGATTCCTTTACCAACTGTTGTATGTACATTTCATTTTGTATGCTAATTGTGCTTCGTGCAAACAGTCCCTCCAATTAATGGTAATAAAGTAATTGACGTCACTTACAACTGAGAAGCAACAGCTCTAGAAGTGAAAGTTGGCAGTGACATTGTTTATATGCTAATCCATTTTAGGAGCGAACATGTACTGCCTGTTTTATTATGGTGCTTAGGGCTCTTTTGTTATTGTTAGAGGACTCGTAGCAATCGCGGGTAGCGGCTAAAGTAGTTTGTTAAAGCGTTTCAAAAAGTTTCATATAGCCCTGATTAAGTTCTATCAGCTTTTGAAGCGAAAGAATACATAGCAGCATAACATGCAGTCTTGGCAGCAAGCAAACCATTCTTATGAAAAACTGCTTGCTGTGAATGCATTCGAGAAAAAGTAAAGATTTATTTTGTCGATATTTTTTTTTAAAGAGGGACAGTTTTAGTTATTTTTACTTGAATATGATTCACAGAGCGTCTAGTGCAAGGATGATTAAAACGCCTTCCATCTGCGAGTCATAAAATATGCATAATATGAAAACAAAATGGACAGCTAGGTAGAGAGAAAAAGTCAGTTGCCTGCTAGTCTCGTGATCTCTGAATAACATACAAGGATAAAACATTTAAGCTTATTTTGGTCTTATAGGATATGAGTATATATCGATGCGACATTAACGGTTTAACAACAATAATATTCATGATAATAATAATTAGAATTAAAATAAAGGAATATAAAAAAAAACCGTTTTTGAAATACTTTAAATTTCTCCAAGAGAGGTAAGGTACTTTAAATGACCCTAGGGCATTTGTTGTATAGCCGCTTTGCTAAAACATCAGTTTCCTTTAACTCTTTAGCTGCTTTCTTCTTTTATTAAACATTTCCTCTATTTTTACAAGACCACATATAATTTTTTTTAATTTATTTATTACTAAATGTCTGCCCAGAGAAAGATCAAATTCGTGAAATTTTAGTACCGCTTCAAGCTCCGTTTTATATTAATAACACACTTGCTATTGTATCTAACAGGACAGTATTTATTACAATCACCAACAATGTCACACTGCTGTATCCCATATCCAAGGACGGTTTAAAGGGCCGGGAAGTGGGCTCGTGTTTCTGAGTGTCCTTGCAGGGGCGGGAATGTCGTTACACCGGCTGTGGTCATCTCCCACGACAAACAAGGTCGCCATGATTACTCCCACAGTGCAGAAAATGAAACAAAAATTTGGTTTTATGCTGTCTCTGGAACAATTTTCTGTCTCTGTGTTCTAGAACTACAATTTGTAGTTTGTGCTTGCATCCATCATAGTGGCTTCTACATTGTCATTTCCCAAATGAATAGTACGAGAGCGGTTCAATAAGTACACGTGTTAGAAATGAAGGTGCCATTTTTTTTTAACACAAATTAGTTATTTCTGAAAATATAAGCCCTTTTAGAGTTATACATTTCTTCCAACGTTCCTGCCATTTTTAACCCCTCCAAAAAATAAGAAGATCAAGCTCCGTAAGAAAAAATGTAGGGAGCCAGGTCGGGCGTATATGGGGGATGCCGCAGCAATTCATAACGTAATTCATGCAGTATCAGTCCGAACGAATAAACTGGTGGTTGCTGTGAAACAGCGCTTTCTTTTTCACCAAATGGGGCCGTGTCTCCTTCAATTTCTTGTCTAATCGGGTTTGAAACTTGGGTTTGAAATATGTTTTGAAACATGGGTATTTACTGAACGCCTACGTATTATGCTATAGCAGCCGGTAATCATGCTAAAAAGGAATCTGAGCAATCTTATATAGTTATTCTAATGCACTGGGTGGGTTCCAATTCAAGTTAATTAAATAACGATTACAACTATAACTCAAAATATAAATCTGTTTAAATAAAAAAACATTAAAAATAGTTGCAATCGTTATTTTATTATTATTTATTTTATATATTTTATTAACTCGAGTTGGAGCCCGCCCAGTTGATAATCTCAACCCTCAGAATATTTCAAATATGACATCGTGTATAATGTGCATAAAAGCCTAAAAAGGAACACTTTCAAAGCGTAAATTTGTGGAGTTTCTATTCGGAATAAAGCATTTTTGCGAACAAATAAGTATAAAGTGGAGTGCATTTGTAGGAATAGTTTGTTCAAATGCGAGTAGAAACATTCATTAAGTTGTTTTAATACGTTAACTTGCACCACTGTCTTAAGCTTGTATCTCTTGGGAGTCTCGAAATGTGTGGACGACTCGAGAACATGCTGAAGTGGCTTGTTAACAAAGTGATACCGCACAACGCGTGTGGTTCCTCCATGGCATGCGCCTGGTTGTGTCGCATCCTGTAACGGCTTGCGCTGCGGTGTGGATCTTCAAGACGTACGTACGGAAGTACAAGAGGCAAAAGACAGGAAGCGCTGCACATGGCGGTCATCCTCCCGGATGGAAACCAAACAATATCACGTCACTTCATTACGCTGCTGGTATATGAATCCATGTATTGGTTACAGGAAAGAGATATCAACTTTCGGACGCCAAATGTTCTAGGAAATTCTTTTCTGATGACTTACAACAGGGTCTTACCTTGTAGACCACACCCTTTGGTAAAGTTGATACCCAAGCTATGAATACATAATCTGCAACTTTCATTTTCATTGTCGAAGTTTCTCTTCCGGTGTCATTCGTGGACATAATTCCTTAACGTTATCAATTATCAATATGTTTTGCGAAATAATGACGATAAACAGTTATTAAGGATTAGTAAGGCCAGGCGACATCCTCGTCTTTGTCGACCCACATGGTAGGTATACTGGTTAGGATTTACATTTTCATATAAACAAAGAGGTAGGTAAAGAATAACTTTCCTGAGTCGCGCCGTGGCCGAGTGGTTAGACCACTCGCCTCTCACCTAGATATCCCGGCTTCGATTCCAAGCGACCGCATGTGAGATATGTGGTGGACAAAGCGGCGTAGGGGCGGGTTCTCCGTTTTCCCTCGCAGTTGCATTCCACCGGTGCTCCATCTTCATTCCATGTATCACCACAAGTAATAAAAGCGGGCGTTAAAAACCAACCAAAAAAAAAAAAAAGCTTTCCTCTTCTGCTTCATAAAATAACTTCTGGTATAACTTCAGCATTTGAATAAATTAGTGTTATAATAATTACAGAGATAACAACAATTTACTACTTCAGTAATAATAATAATAATAATAATAATAGGCCCTAAGTAAAATTAATGAAGCTAGTGGCCACCACCAGAGTTATATTAGCTTCTGTCAGTTTATCAGAACTTTGTCCCATAGAACTTCTCTAATGATACACTGGCCAAAATTAAACAAACCCAAATATGTTTATTTGTTTGATCTATTATTATTATCATTATCGTTATACCTTCCATTCAGTAAGTGCTTAGAGGTCGTCGATAATGCATGGTCAGCCCCCCCCCCCCATTTCTGCAAGTTAATACCCATATACACCCCCTTTATGACTGAAATTGGTTGTTTTAAAATATATAATTGCATATCACTTTGAAGAGTCTATTGTCTACACTAGCCGAGCCAACCTCTTCTGTTATAAGCTAATTGCGTCACATTGCAGCTTCACAGTCATCTTCATTTTGTGATATGAAGTCTTTCCCTTCATTCATTCTGACGGCTGATCCCATTACCATGTTCCAAGGTAACCAAACATTAGAGTGGTTTGTTTTGTCTGCCATGAGTGCATGAAACGCCATAGGTCCGAGAACAATGCAGGTAAGTAAATCCACCCTCTTCTCTTTCGCTTAAGGTTGGCCATCACTGATATAGATTACATGAAATTACATGTATTATGGCAGTTGCAAAAGAGTCATGTCTTTTAAGAGTTCATACCGAAAAAGAAGACTGACCTCGATATTGCAAGACTAGTTTTGGGTGTAGATGTTTTTAAACTAGGTCTGTTCGACCTTTTAAATCTTACATGTTCTGAGTTAAAAAAAAAAAAAAAAAAAAAATTAAGATTTCGGTCTGTTAAAAGTACAGTAATAGTTCCAGTTAGAACTGGGAAGGATACATTTGTGACTGTTTCGCCTCGTTTGATTTAAACGTATAACCCCGTCATAATTCAAATCAGCTAGAGGATATTGAAGAACAGTGAGACGAATTAAAATCTTAGATCTGAGATCGGACATATGCTTTCGAAATGGGTATGCGATTATAACTAATTTTTCAGAAAATGCAATTTTCAAAGTAATTAGATATATTTTAATTTTTGCAGAAGGATAGTGTAAGTGAGTAGTGCAGATTGTTCACCGATACATCCAGGATAAACTCAAATATACTGTTGGTAATTTCGTTTTATTTTGGATAAAATTGTATTGTTATTCCTCGCTCCCCAGAGATTGTATAACAAGGAAAATTCTGTAATAAGGGCTGGAAATAGCTAACTTTATTAAATTAAAAAGTCAGACTCACAAGTCAACCAATCCCATACACTAGCCGGAAACGAAAGAATACCAGGGATGAAGTGAACGAAAAGGAATGAAATGAAAATAATGAGGAGGGAACGGAAATGAGTATCTACCGGAATGAGGAGTAGAGTCCAGGGACAAGAACTAGAAACTCTCACATTTTTTAGAAATTAAATTGAATCGAGTGTTAGACGCTCTTTAACTACTATGGTTCTCAGTGTCCCGTTGTATATTGTGCGTGAAAGACCTCTTAATTTTACCAAGGAGTTTACTTCTCTTCCGAAAGAAGCCATGCTTAGGATTTTCACGCCCGAAAAAACTTCATCGCCCCCTCCGGGTCGACTCCACGAGCTTGGGAACATGTGCTACATTTTTTTTTTTGGTAGTGTTTAACACCCGCTTTAACTACTAATGGCACCGCAGGCGGTAATATGTGCTAGAGGAATACGTTCAGGACACCATGGGTTTGGAAAACGGATCATACAGTGACGATAGCATTTTTACTGTTTATCACTTAGATATCACTTTTCTATTTATAATGTTAAATTATAACGAATTAGGTTGTCACAAGGACCCAGACAGTAATGACATGTACGTTTTAAACTATTGCATCATAGGCATTGCTTACTGTGTACATAAATCCTTATAATAGTTCCCATATTTGAAAATACATATTTATTAGATAATTTTGGTCATTTATAATATTTTGTTCCTTTCTTTACTTTTTCTGAGTCCTTATTTTGTCTTTTTATTGTCTTTACATGCAGAAAAAAAACTTACGTATTAAAAATTTTTATTGGAGCATTGCTTTTTAAAACATTAAGACTTTTCACTATTCAAATGAAAAATAAGAAAAATCATATCTCTTTAATGATTAGTCTGGGAAGAGTTGCTCGCGAGTAGAGGGGTAACTATTGCCAGGGAAGCAGGTATCAATGCAATTATGAATTCTTGTCCCAAACTAGGGAAGAGACAGGTCAGTTTTACAACTTTCGGGCTAATGATTCCATGGAGCCAGTTTGCTGCTGTCTTTGTTCTTCATTCTGAATTTTGTACACTGTAAGGACTCAAAAGAGTTAATACCCCATTTTTGTAAGACCTACCTCAAAAACAATTTTCTCGGTCTTATTTTCACAAACAAGAATATGGCACAAATGTATTTTTAAATTCATATTCTAAACTATCTCATTTTTATGTTTATTTTTTCTACTTATATACAGTTATATGCATGTAAAAATTAATTACTCTCCACAATTTTCAATAAAGTAAGTAAATCTTAGTTTTAGATCATTTTAATTAATGATACTCGTATTTGCTAAACATTTTAGTAATCGTAGAGTTTTTTTTTAATTTTAGGCCATCAAAATCCAGGAAGACCAGATTATATGTAAGCAAAACACACTTTAATTTCAAGCGTTTATACTTATTAGCTGTTTAATTTGTTAAGATATCTTTAAAACTACTAGAGAGCGTTTCCTTCCCTCAGACCTGGCAGAATTATCCATTCTTAATTTCCTATAGATAATATACATCTCCGATTTTGAGAAATTCTTTACATTTGTCATTGTATGAACCAAATGAAATAGCAATTTATTTGGCATTGCTAAGAATAGCAGTATGCCTAAACTACTTTATTTCTTTTTCAAGAGAATGTTTTTCTAAAATTTCAGGAATGTCAGAGTTAAAATGTGGTCCTGGAATGTGGATGATTGGATTGTTTGTAGGATATTTTTACGAGCTTTTACAAGCCAGGGGCTAGTAGAAATCATGTCATGTCAAACTTAAACGTCCCCGCAAGCGGCCTTTTTTGATATATCCACAAAGTTGGGCATATATGCAGATCACAACCGAACAGTACCCAACTTCTGGGATATAAAATTGTGAATATGCGATTTAACAAGATATCGCTAGACACTGTCATGTTTTCCAAATGGGGGGGGGGGGGTGGAACAACAACTAAATATATACCAGGTGGTTCACCTGCCCCTTATTATTTTTTGAGATAGGCAACACTTCATACTCTGAAAGCAATAAGGTCGAAATTACCGTGATTGTTGACCATTTGGTAACCTCGCAATTCTAGCCAGCTTTTCATAGGAAAATACACATTAGCAGCAATAGTTACGTCTATTCCAAAAGCATGCGCTTAATAACTCCTGTTACAGTACATGTTATATCAATAGGATCGCAGTCATATGTTCTACAACGTGAAGTTTAGTGTATGGAGGTAAAGCGAACGGCTTAAGCAACAAAAAGGAATCACACAGAAGCGGTGAGGGAGACATGTGTGACACTATATCTACAAGTTTTGACGGAAAAAGCGGACGCAATGATCGTAGCTCAACTGTTTAATTTAATGTTTCCTCATCACCTCCAGTGGTTAGGGTCTCACAGTCTGCGTGCACTTTTTATTCTTTACATATTATCCATCAAGGTGCAAATTTAGTTCAGTGTTTGTCATACTAGTGCATTTAGTTTTAAACTAAAAGTATGCGAATTAAAGAAGAAACGGTAGCTCATTTTACGTGTTCTTCAGTTTTGATGCTTAATTTTCATTCTAATTGTTTTCAAAAAGAAACTCCACTAAGACATTAAATAACACTTGACTGATAAAGTTAGAATAAACATAAATGAAGACAACAACAATAAAAGAAACAAATTAGCAAGTTAACAAATGTTCTAATGTCCCATCTAGCGTTGTGCCAAATTAGGAAGAAAGAAAGCGAAACTGAATCAAGCATCTTGGAACTCAAACTACACAGCGCGTTAACCAAATACGCTACTGTTTAGCTAAAACTTGCAACGCCAAAGTCTATAATGTTAGCATGCGGAAGATGAGTCTCGGGAACGATGTTTTCAGGCTAGGCTGTAACCTGCGCGTTTGCATAATACCAGAGAATAAGGGACAGGTGAACCACCTTGTAGAAATCTAGCTATCTCATTGCAACTATTGAAGATTTTAACAAACAGCCTCAGCAGTTTTAAAAATAAGGCCATAAGATGTTTAATAACGTTTTACAATATGACGGAAAATTTTAATACTAATATTGGTATTTGCTAATTACTAGTATTGTAATACTAGTGTTGGTATTTTTTTTTTTTTTGTAGTGTTTAACGCCCGCTTTAACTACTTATGGCACGGCAGGAGGTGACACTGGTGATACATGAATGATGGAGCACCGGTAGAATGCGATGGCAGGGGAAACCGGAGTACCCGGAGAAAACCCACCCCAGCGCCGCTTTGTCCACCACAAATCTCACATGCGGTCGTTTGGGATCGAACCCTGTCTAGGTGAGAGGCGAGTGATCTAACCACTCGGCCACGGCGCGGCCCATGTTGGTATCTGTTGATATCTTATTGTAGTTTTTACTTGATGTTTGTTACTAAACTACAATTAAATGCCAAATAAATTGAATTGTATTATATCCAAATGAAACAATAACTAGTAAAGGACAGCTAAAGCCATTGTAATCCATCTGCCCATTTCTAAAAAAGTTAATCAAAATTCTGATTTGTTGCACTTACAAATAACTTTCTCAATTCACTCTTATACAAACTATTATTTCAAAGGTTTGTTCTTTCTATCTAGAGCATGTTAATCAAGATAAACATTTGCATAAATTGTCATATTTGTATATTTCCTTGTAGACACAAGGTGATCAGAGAAATACAGTTGAGTTAAGCGATAATCATGGCTTTCAGAACACTTCGCTATGTATTGCTTTGGAATTCCGTTCTCTTTGCATCAATAAGAGAAATAAACGAATAACGAATTTGAGAAATCTAAGGATTCTTAAAATTCAAACAAATAACAAGAGGTATGTCACAAACGGTTGACCTAAATAAATAAAAAATAGTTTTAACGAGATCTACACTTTTTGTGTAGTAAGATGTCTTGTTTGTTACGGTTTACAGTTGTGCAAAAATCATTCAGAATGAAGAGGGCTTAAAGAATAATCCCCCAAAATAATATTTTCTATGAAATCTCAATATCGAACTTTTGTGTAATACGCAAATAGTTAGTGGAGAAAATAAGAATAAAATGTTGCAAACTAGTATCTTATGATGACTATTGTCATATCATAGCTGTAATATAAAGTATTCATACTTACAAGCTCGTAAATAATGGTGATAATTATAACAATAATAATAATCAAACATAGAAATAGACAGTAAACGCTAGAAATATTTTAAGTGTAATAAAGGTGTAAGTATAGCAGATTACTAATGTTTAGTTACTGGTAACTATTTCGTGTATATTATTGGAAGCTGCTTATTTTTCTACGTCATATTAAAATGTCTGAAAGAAATGATTCAGCTAACTAATAATGCAGTAAGATATGTGTATTACTATATACACAGAAGATTGAGACGAGAGCCAGTCGTTTAGAAAGCAAGATTCGCAGAACTGCTAATCAGGGCATTACTGAAGCATAAGAGTGGCACTCAAAGTTCCAAAATCAGCTGCACTAAAATATAGTGATGATAACCACTATTTTGGAATTGTTAATGACACAAGTATTTTTATGTATTCTATATATTTGAATGACATTTAAAACAACCCCCTAGCTCAGTCAATATAACACCTACTTGCTGTGCGAGAGGTCGTGGGTTCGATTTTATTTGAATACTTTAATCAAAATCGTTAGAGCCAAATTTAGAAAGCCAAATATAAAGACTTTTTCTCCGTATAAAGGATAGTGTGGGAAGTTTACTTTAAACTCTTTATCTCATGGAGAGTGTGCGTATGCAATGTATCCCAAACACGAACTAACGATTAATATGAACTAAGGGTTAATATTGGTTATGGAATATTTAAGTTGAATGTAGTATTTCACCTCTATAAATAGTTAAAAGGGTAAAAAATGTACAGAATTTTCGTCGGTATTAGGAAAGGGTTATGAGTCTAAAAACTGAGCTTAGACATGTTGTATCTTCAGAATCAAGACAAGACAAATCTAATATTGGTTGCGGGTAACTTTCAATTATCACACTGATGCTCAGTTAATTTTAATCTTGCTGCCAATAAAGTTACTAAAATGTGAAACAGCTTTTTGTGAGAATTGCTTACCGAATATTAAATTTTGGGATTTATATCCCTTTTCCGCGATACCGGCTATTTGTATACATTTTCTAACGTTTCTGTGGAATTCCTCGCCACTGATGAAAAACTTACAGAGATACAACACGCCTGAAATATGTTTGTCTTTGTAGCAACGTTCCATTTTGGATTACAACGGTAGGCGACTGGCGTATCCACAGGCGACGCGTGGAAAAATGAGAAATCCCGTTGTTGTCATGAGATTGCGACCTTGGGTTGTGAGAAACTCGGAAGGCCGAGCTAGAGACGGATGAATGGACGGAAGGAGAACCCCTCAGGCTACATCGTTCTCCGGATGTCTTCGCTTAATTCTACCGCACCGCGGGCAACAACACATTTTGCTTCCCCACGTGTGTCGTTGTGGAATAACAACAAACGTTAAGAAGAATGCTGAAATGTATATATCCCCAATGTTCTTTGATTATATTTATTTATCTCCAGCTTGTCAACGGATACTCGCAAAGGCTACTCGTGCGTAAATAAAAACAGTCTATTTTATAGAAAGGCAATGTTACAGGTTCATTTCACACACCGAAACAAGTCAAACATGTTCCGGATATAGCGTATGTGGTTTGAGTTGGAGAAATTCTGAGTACCTATCATTTGAGATTTTTTTTTTTTTTTGGTCAAATCTTATAATCATAAGGTGAACATTGTATTAGCCATTTAAGCAAAACCACCCAAAGTGTCAATTTCCTTAAATATAAGAACACGTAGTTGATATGACACAAAAAGGCAACTGCGCAACTGAAATCACCTATCTGACATCTGCTCACTAATATGCACTCTGTGAATAAAACAAAAAACAGTTTCAACATTATGAATTCATAGTTAAGCAATACAGACGAAAAACGATTTAAACCAAACCCTGAAATCGTACACCTGCGAAGCGAGGAGCAAAGGTTCTCTGCATGGCGATCGGTCCAACTCGGCTCGGGACAATTCGCAATGAGGAAGAACAGGGGAAAGATGAGGAAGAGGGAGACAGGCGGAGCTAGCGTAAGGAAAGAGAGAGGCAGTACCATTGTTACAAATAGTCATTGGAGTTTGTACTGTTGTCCTAGCCAAGCTGGCACCCTGCGCCGTGCAATGTACCCTAAGAGGTCCTGGTTTTAAACACACGGTAAACAGAATATAATTAAGATACATTACAAAAAGGATGTAATTCGAGCAAAGGCTAATACATGCGTCTGGGTTCATTATAATCACATTAGAAAGAGCAAGTGATTTCTTTCTAAATGCATTGAAGGCAGGACATTTCAACTCGCAAATTATGAGAACATGGGACTGATAAAAGACAGCTCCTTCCAAATATTTCGAAGAGGTGGGCGCCTCTGGCTAAACATGCCATCGATTTTCACGCAGGGCACGGAATGAAAAAAAAGCAGCCTTGTATTCGCCTTCTCTTATGATGTATTTACAAAACCCTTGGTTCTCATTGTTAAACAAAGGAGTTTTTTCTCTCTTTTCATTTTTTCCTCCCGGGACGTTCCTTTCTTTACATCAAGAAAATGCTGCTCCATTGTTCTGACTGCAAGGCCCTCTGGATTATTGTGAACTTTACAACGAAAGCTTCTCTCAACCCAAAACAACATAAATCATAATTATTCTGGAAACACACTCTTTTGTATTCCTCCACACAAAACATATGCAGTACATGCATTAGTTATGCGATAACTGACCTTTTTCAGTGAACTGATTGATTTATATTTCCAAATAACAGTGAAAATTAGCATATTGCAATGAAATCATGATTAATGCATTTTAAAATACTGATAATAGGGAAATTTTGAATCTATTATCTACGCTTAGGCTGAGTGTTGTGGTCAATGGCCAATAAGAGTATTTCCTGCAGTCGCGTGCTTGGGACATTTTCTCGCACTTGTTTGCCTCAAGCATGTGTCTCATTTGTGTAAGAGAATAGACAATACTCTTGAGCGTATTCCGAAGTCATTAACAACGGCTGCTGATCATGGTAACATCATCAACGATGATGATATTAATGATGGTAAATCGTTTCAAGATATTTGGTCTCGCAACATATGGATTTCAGCCACACACACACACACACACACACACACACACACACACACACACACACACACTGTAGCTTTAATCATCATGCTTAGCTTAGTGGACAAGTTTAATTGAAGATTGGTGTTGCGTAAGTTAGTTACCACACTGTCGCCTGTTTAATTAGTAAAACTAAAATGAGGTGAGTAAAGTATGATGAGAAGCGAGCAACTCGAAGGTTGGTTGGAACCGGGACGGAATGATAAAGATCACAACCCGAACGCGGCAACTAGACAGAATGATACCGTATTGGTTTATCAGTGTCTTCCTCGGAAGTTAATGCAACACCCAGACCTGGGAAGCAACGGGGAAGAACCCTGGAAGGGAAAAATCCCCTTGTCCCCACGGGAACCGAACCCGGGTATACCAGAGGCAGGCGAGTTATCACTGCGTTGCAGGGACAGTCGAGTAAAGTATATTGACAAATAATTTACTGTGACCTTTATTTCAAAACTTGCAAGTGAAATCCATTTATAGAGCGGTCGATATCCTAATGCAATATTATTTCTTGAACTATGCTTTTTAATTTCTCTACTACTGGGGTAATATTGTATTCCATCCCAAACTGTAATGTCGAGTTTCAATGAGAATAAAGTACAGGCTCTCTGAACCTCGCCTCCCACTTCGTGCGTGCGTATGTGTGTGTGCGCGCGCGTATGTGTGACAATTCAAAACTGAAAATTCATTTAAAACCAAACTTTGATATTTAAGTTCAGCGTCTTCCAAGGATACGACACAAAGATTTTCAATAAAATTCTCCCACCCCAATTTTACAGTTTGAAATCCCTTTACAGCTTACATGGAGCTTTTTTTTTTTTTTTCGAAAATGTTGATTTTGTTAAAATTGTCTTAACGATTTTGATTAAAATAACATATTTAAAAGTATTTTTTATCAAAAATGAAATGAATGTTCTGAGTTTTCTGCGAATAGCCTCTGAATTACTCTTTATTCTGAATGAGTGGCCTAACTAGTAAACCGTAAGATAGACATTTTTTTAATTTTACAATTTCCGGGATATTCTTTGTTATTTGTTTGAATTTAAATGGAAAGTCATTCGTCCTCCTTCCTCTCTCGGCCATGCAAAGAGCACGCAATTTAAAAACCACAACTTAGCGATCGCTGTTAAAACATTTCACTATCGCATAAATCCTCCTTTACTGTATTCTTTTACGGACAAGGACATTGTAATAAGGAAATATCTGGAAATATTTACCTGGATTAACATGGACTTAGAAGAATATCTATTTGTACATCTTGTTGAACAGTTGGTAGAGAAAGTCACGTGGGTGTAGCACATTAGATATATTTTTTAGAAGTTCAGAGTTCAACCAGTAGTATTGTAAACCATGCAAATTAGTTAGGAGAAATATTTTCCGAATACTTTTATCGTCCATACAGAATCAATTGTGTTTTACGGTTAGGAGCCGGTAGTAGACGACTGAAGACTGTGGCTTTGACTCTAGTAGTGGCCCAGCATTTGCAAACCTATTTTACTTTCCCAATACAACTGAATCCCAGCCAATTTTAAAATAAATCATCATGAGCGTAAGAAACTGAATCTCCGTTTGCATGCAATGTCATAATCGTGTTCAGTTTCCAGTAGTAATATCAAATTGTAGATGCCCCCATATTATTCAAGCTCAGAAAATGCTGAAGATTGATTTGATTGTTGCTACGTGTGTCCGTCCTTGGAGAAGAGCATCGTGCTTGTCGAGAGTCAACTTTTTGTACATACCGCACGGGAATACGTCCTTGACAAGAGCAACTCCAATAAAACAAATTATAACCTGGCATTTCCTCCCGCTGCATGCTGCAACAGGCCGTTGACTCCCCCTAGCAACTTGCATTACATTCAAACTGTTTAAACCGCCGCCACGACCTAGTTAGCTGTCTCTAGTGCATGCTGTTGTACTGGCAGTTAGGGAATTGAGGTCACAAAGCCAACTTATATTTTAAAATGTAATAATTAAGGCAAACAAGGGTGATTTGACGTAGAGGGAGTCATTACACACTCTGGAACTATGGATAGCCTTAGTTGATTCGCCGGCAAACAGTCGAAGTGCAAGTTTCTTGTTGCATTGCCCTCATTTGTTTCTAACAGTTGGCAGCAAATTGTTAAAGAACAAAGTAAAGGTAAGTGCCCAAAGTTTTGTGGTGATATACTGTTTTAATGAGGCTAATAGCGAAACATATCCTAAATAAAACCAAGTAATGCATTATCACAAATGTGTTGAATATTCTGAAGTTTGCAACGAGTCAAATTTTAAGTCAGATGGGATTCAGCGTAATGAGTGCAAAAAGTGACTGTATTGCTGTATTGTAAGTATAAATGTTCTTTGTGTGGAAGGCTTAAACAAGGCAGGAAAATACTTGCGAATTGTGCTGCATGCTTCACATAACCCGTATCGTCCACCATGGGTAGGAGGTAAAACCAAGCCAATCCTTTAATTCAAAATTATAAACCCGTCCCCTTCACATTGTCAGTAAAATTATATGTATAGTAGATATTTACGATTTCAGCTGTTTTTCTTATCATCTGTACAATATATGCATTCTTTTAAACGGGTATTGGCTCTTATTTAAGTAATGCCAATAAAAATGATGACAGTGTATTTTACAATTTATCAAAATTCTTAAAGTATTGTTTTTAATCGTAAGAAAAAAATAGTACAATAAAGTATATGGTGGAGATGTGAAGTTTACGGGGGTGGAAAAAAGACGCTCGAAATACTTTAATCAAGAAAAAAAAATGAAATGGCGTGCTATTTATGGACGTTTTTTAACGACTGAGGTTCTCAGTGTCCCATTCTAAATTGGGCGTGAAATACATCTTAATTTTGCTCAGGGGCCTCTCTATTAGGCTTGAGGTTCTTTTATGTGCCGTAAATCCACGACATGGGACCAACGGCTTTACTTCCCTCCCAAGGAAGCCATGCTAAGGATTTTTACACGCGAAAAAATCCATCGTCCTCCGCCGGGTTTGAACCTAGTCGAGAGAGAGAGAGAGAGAGAGAGAGAGAGAGAGAGAGAGAGAGAATAAGAGAAAAGCATAGCTATATTCCGTTAATCACTTCCCTTGCACATACGTGTACTCGTAGAATATGTTAAAAGTATAAAATGTTTAAATACTAAACTTTTCTGGCGATTTAAAATTCCTAATAATGGAGCTCATTTACGGACGAAGAGAGGTACTATGATGGATTCAAGAAAACTGTCATTCCAAAGGCCATGACAATGCAGAAGTATGACTTTTATTTATAACTCCGCCAAAATTATGAAATCTTCAACACCTTTTTGTAATTTGGTAGCCTGGATTTACCAGAGATATTTAAAATCCAATCCTGCTAATAGGCACCTATTGTTAAACTGTAAGACCAAAAATATAATGCTCTGTAAGACAATACATTGTATATAAACAGCATTTCATGCAAGTTGCAGGTAAGTTTGTAGTTTTAGAATTATTTGATTTCTAGCGCCGAACTTACGTCTGCATACGTTACCTATGTATATGTGCACAGTGCATGATGTCTATTGTGTAAACAGTTTATTACACATATGTAATGTTTTCTACCATTAGTAGAAAAGTGAATTGTGTTTACCTTACGATATTTAAAAGGAGACACAAATATTAACTCGTTGCATAGCTTGGATAAATCGAAGGTTTAAGATTGAGATTATATTTGCGCTGTTATCTCATTCCTGTAACAAACAGAAATCCTAATTTGAAATCATAAATTCGTTTTGTCGGAGTGTAACTCAAATTGGTAATAGGCATCAGATAGCACGTTAAAAACATACCTCGGGAGTTCTAGCGCTTTCAATTATAAGTATGGAAAACAGGAAAATGTTTATAAATTTCCTTACTATTAATGTACGTACATTTATCGATATTTTACTGTCTTAGTTTGATCCATTTTGTTACCCAACTACATAATTTAGGCCATTATCATGCTGCTGTTTTTCTAGAATTTTAAAATTGGCGTTTTGACCCTTCTCCTTTTCCAGCAAATATGACAGCCACGTCGTAAAAATTATCCTCAGCAATAAAGGGGTACCTAGAAAATAGTAAACCATGGAGGAAAAATGGCATATGAAGACGATTTAACCAATGTATCTATATTAATTTTTCTTCAAGCCACATGATAATAGCACACCAAACAACAGATCGTATACTACATTACGTAAACACTATTTGCGTCATACATATAAAATTAAACCTGAAAGGAAAATGCTCCAGCCTTGACTGCAAAATAATCATGACAGTATTAGACATATTGCATGGCATTTACAGACAAATTTATTTTATTCTAGAGAATAATTTTAAAAGGGAAAACGTTCATACGTTATTTCTTATTTTTATATTAAAGTTGGCGTTCCTTTCACAAAATATTATTTTTAAATATGACATCTGGTTTTCTTTAATCAAATCTCAAGGTTAAAATGTTTTAAATATTTCGAAAACAAAAATATAAACATTTCCTCCTATATATTTTTGGGGTGTTATGCTTCTAGTATAGTACGACTTCATCTTCACTTGAAATAACTATATTTCGATCATTTTCTGAAAATAAATAATAACGGGTTGCCCTGAATCGTATTAATGCCGACTTTAACACCATTTGAAAATTATCATATATTAAAATATTTCAAGGAAAACATGTACACAAAAGTGTATTCAAAGCGTTAAGGTATTATAAATTCTTCTGTATATTTGAGAAAATGGCATTTTTCATGTTATATTTAATTTTTACTCTTAAAAGAAAATATACCGTAAGAGAGGGATTAGAACCTGTGAAAGAAGTTAAGTTGAAAGAAGAATTTACTTTGAATTGTCCAGTGACGGTATATAAATATTCTAGTAATTGGATTGGTGTTAATATTTTACATTGCTGATTTTTAGTAACAGGTAGAGTTTTAAAACATGCGCATTATCTGTAACTTGCGAAGTTGTGTGGGTCTGGCACATGAAATAAAACCTATAATTGATACAAACGCAAATTTAATTCGCTTCTGTAGACGCCAGCAACAGCAGAAAGAGTTAAAATACCTTGTACATAAAATGTTAGAAGGTTTAGCAAAGCAAGAGCGTAAAATCAACACTAGAGCTTCCAGACACGCATTCCAGTGTTGCATGCTCTCTGTCAGTATACCTATTTGACTATAGCGTGCGGTTTGTAAACGTTGTATACACCTGTGCCTCCCACGTGAAACAACACACAACCCTAGCCACCTCCATTTGGCAGCACTCACCAATCATGCTGGGTGGTGCAGTATGGCGCCTGTCAGTTGTTCTTCTGGAGTGTGAGAATAATTGACGGAGGCAAAACGCGGTAGCATTTATAGCATTTGACCTTGACGTGTGGGTTCCATTTGACACGCTGACAAAAGTGAGCAATCGAAAATCATTCGTTAATAACTTCACTCTGTTTCCGATTTTGTAACCACTGCTATTTGACAGGCTGTAATAAAAATGCTGACATAAACTTAGGACCTAACTTCCTCACACTAAAGTAAGAAATTGCTATTATAAACATAGGTACAGTTATGTTGGCCTTTCGTTTGCTTCATGAGATGTGCAATAAACAAAAGAGTAACAAGATATGTTATCTGTATAGTAAAAATCTAATCTCTTATATTCATGTGGCTTTCTCTACCTATGGTAGTTTTATTTTTATTATTATTATTATTATTATTATTATTATTATTATTATTATTATTATTATATAATGTCTGCAAACTATTGTTACGAAAGCTTGCTTTTTTGGTTCATATTAATCGAGAAAAACATTTGCAGAAAGTTTCATTACATATTTCGTTGAAGGTAAAAGGGGGATTGTAACTTTTCGGCTGGGGGATGTGTATGTTGGCCGCATCATCTCCCTGAATGGTTTGGAAGATCTCCTACCTCTGCCTGGCGTACATGGGTGTCAGGCCGGCAGTCGGGTTTCATGTGCAATGTACTGCCATGGAATTTTTATTTTTAAAAGGGGTATATAGGAAACCAAATGCATAATATAATCATCAGATGTTTAAAAATGGGTCTATTATCGCTGGTCTAGAAATTTCACACTTTTTCCATGACATCGTGAGAAACAACTCCAAAATAACAAAATTATTGTAAAATGCAAGTACAAACCGACAGCGGGTATTTCGTAATACCACAAGGTGTTATTTGAAATGAATGTTGTGTTTAAAAAGAGCTACATGCTTTTGCATAGTGCCCTTTTGTGTTGTCTAATTCCTTCCAGATGAGGAAAGCTTCACAGGTTTTACCAGGAAATTCAAGATATATATTTTATTTGTGGTATAAATATCTTAAACATATGTCGTTTTAATTAAAATCGTTAGTCATTTATGAAAAAAGCGAAAACTTAAAACAATGTTAAATGTAAAGGGCAATTTTGAGTGAATGCAGCTGAAGAAACCTACTGTCAGTTCAGCAAATTTTTAGCTAGGAGGAAGGGGCAACCTTTCAAGTAGCTAGAGGTTAGCTAGTGGAAGGAGGTAAGTGTTTAGTCTGAAGCACGCGCGGCACGAGTTCACCATTCTGCGTATCCTTCCCGCTGGCTAAAGCTTTATCTGAAGAACAACCCACCCCACCCTCTAACTAAAACGTCGTTGGGCAGACAGCAAGTAGAAGAAGACTGTCACAGTACTTAGCGTGCATCTTTTCGTAAGCATAGTTTATTTTTTTATTTTATTTTATTTTTTTTTTTTTTTTGTGTTGAAAAAATACAGTTCCGGTAGCTTGTCAGGACTCTGGCGCTGTATTCCTTTTTACCTTTTTTTCCAGTTTCTAACTTTCTTTAGTTGACCTATTCGTTTTGCGTATACTTACACAAACTGAAACACATTTACAAACACAGAAAGAAACACCCATTCCCGAGGTGGGACTCGAACCCACAATCCCGTGCGCCGCGAAGCACCAAAGCGAGACACTTTAGCGAGCGCGGCTACGGGGACCGGCATTTTTGGGGGAAGTGAAAGCAGTGAGGGGGAGATGGAGCTGGCCCGCCTGCCTTTTTGCAGAATGTCAACCAAAGAAAGCTTCTTTCTTTCAGGCCTTCAGCATTATTGTAAATAGGCTAACCTAATTTACCGCGAACTAACTGAGTTATTAAAGGAAACACAGCGCACGTGTAGTGCATGAACTCTGGGATCTACAGACAGAATGAAACCTTAGAGATGAAAACATTAGGTATCAGGGTGTATGTGTACTTCATGCCTGCATCTTGTTTTTACGCTATTTTGCCGAAATTGGCGCGAAACCCACCGAAAAGACTAGGGAGCCGAGCGACCAAGAAAAGGCGCGCGCTTAATATGTAAAGCACCCCGCATCGCATGACCGCTTTCTCCTTAGCAATTGGTAGAACATGTCTACACCATATCTTACAGAAAGAACTGTAGAGTTTAATGTAAGACATAGTATACTGTAATGAGCCAGGCCCCCTACATATGCTTTGACGCTGGTGGAATAGAGGACTAGGGATTCAAGTTCCGCAGCAGAAGCAGTTAATAAGAGGGTCATTACTATTCAGGACAGTTCATAGCGACACTAACAAGTATCTGATAACCAAAATTAGCCGGAATATTAACTAAAAGGTAACAACATTAATAAATTAAAATGCGTGTTTGTTTTTGATGGCAGATGCTCCAACATTTTCTGACACATTTCATTACAGAATACAGATATTAATATTTATCCATGGTGTTCATATCATCAGACAGTAGATTGGTTTCAAAAGGACTGGTTGACGTTAGTAAAATAAGCCATGATAAACCTCGTTGTCTTTCTTTTTCGATGTTAATTTCCATTTTTCTCAGGCTTGGCTAGAAGGGAGCGCATTTAATTCTCCCTCTGCAACTTTGTACAAATCATGAACTACCTCCATGGTCGAGGGCCAGCGAGTTGACTTCTTTAACCAGAATTATTCCCTATCCCCCACAGTCTGGAAGTATGAAGTGAAAGTGAATGTGCCTGTGATTAGTAATATAAAATTGATTAAGCTAACATTTTAAACCTACAGTAATATGAGTATGAGTTGTTTCACAAGTCAAAGCCCCCGATATGACCATTGAAATTAAAGGGGGCTATAGAAATGAAACAATTAAAAAAATCATAAACTGTTTCAGTTAATAATCACATCAGTAAGCAATTTTACCTGCCCATATCTCCTCAGATCGCTATAGCCCATAGGAGGAGTCTGAGCTGGGAGTGTTGAAACCTTTAACCTCTTGCAACCCAGTGGGCTGCTCGTGGTTTGTGATGAGGACATCTTTACCTTTCTCTGGTTTTCACAATCTTGCAGCGCATGTGGCACGGGCGTTGTCAACAAATATGTTATCCTAAAGATGGTGAATCGTGTACGTCCCCCAATTAAATTAACTTACAGTTCTCGAATGTTTTATGTAGAGGTGGACACACACAAAATACTACACAAAAATTAGATTTACTGAAAATTCTTACATTAAACAATGGAAGATGCTAAGAAGGAAACAGGCGTTTCATTTTAATATTTTAAAGGTGTTAATCAAACACTATTCTATATTCAGTGTCTGACTATTTCAAGCTTAGGAGTATATTTAATTTATTAATGCCTTCGGTTTATCAGGATGATGTCATGGTACTTTCAGAATCAGAAACATCTGATGTTACATTCACACATCTTTCTTTTCATATTCTGCAATAAACTATTCTTACAAAATCTTATGCTTCTATATACTTCATGCTAATCGAGACATTTAAGAGCTATGTGATAGCTTATTGAGATAAACACTGGGACATTTAATCCAATAACAAGAAATATATCGGAATGGGTTAATTCCAGAAAAATGTATTTGACAAACTGTGATTTAACGAGATCTATACAGTAAGATTTTGCTATCTCTTACGGTTTACCAGTTATGCAAAAGTCATCCAAAATGAAAAGGATTTCAGAGGTTATTCCCAGAATTTTCAGAATATATATTTAATTTGTGCGAAAACATCTTAAACATACGCCATTTTATTTCAAATAGTCATTTTTGATAAATAAAATTTTTTCATGTAAAGGTAGTTTGGATTGGGGTATTTTCTTGAAAATTTTCGTGTCGCATCCTTGGAAGATGCAGAACTTAAATATCAAGTTTGGTATTTAATCGATCGTTGGTATTTGAGTTATGCTTTACACACACACCTATACATAGATTTCAGAGTTCCTCGACAACTTGTATTTCCGATGAAATCCCGGAGTCGAACTTTTGGATGGATAGTAATACCTTCTCTACTTGCACCTGATAGAGAAAATAAAATTGGATTGTCTTAAAATTTGAAGAAATTATTGCACTCCTGAGAGAATTGAGGGAGCTAGCCTATGTTTCAAAGTGCTGCCTCTAGGAATCAGTTATTTATACACTTTCACAATAGTTATTCGTATAAATAATATATAATATACAGAGTCCGCAAAAAATGTATATGCTCTAGACTGTACCGGGATGATCATTTCCATTGATTTGACGAGCATGCTGTAGTATTGTCTTTCTCTCGACCATGTGCTTAACTGAAGACGTGAGATCAGTATTTAAATGTAAAAAAGTGCATACATTTTTGGCGGACTCTGTATAAATATATATTTTCAATTAAAGAATATTTCACATATCGTACTAAAACAGAAAAATTGAAGCTAATTTAAACCATATGAGTGCGAGTTTTCGAAAGTCATAGTGGTTACTTTAATCATGGTTTGAGAATTGTTACCTTGTGTTTTATATTTAAAAAGTGGGTCGGATTGATGTCCTGTGAATTCAGGCTACCAATATAAATCAGAAGGATCTGAATTGGCAATTAAATTTAAGAGATTCTACCTTTTCTTTCCCTTCATATTAAAAGAATTAGGGTCAGTCAGACGGAGGGACCCTCAGTAAACCACTCGACTCTCACCTAAACGGCCGGGGTTCGATCCCAAGCGACCGCATGTGAGATTTGTGGTGGACAAAACGGCGCTGGGGCGGGTTTTCTCCGGGTACTCCGGTTTCCCCCGCCATCGCATTCCACCGGTGCTCCATCATCATTCATGTATCATCAGTGTCACCGCCTGCGGTGCCATTAGTAGTTAGAGCGGGCGTTAAACACTACCAAAAAAAAAAACCCTCAGTAACTGGAACATAGCATGCATAGGTCATAGGGGACCTTTGTGGGTCATGTAGGTCACGTAACCTCTGGGAGGAAGGGATGAAGGGGAGACCTAAAGTGTGACCAAGTCGAACGATGATGTGCGCTAGCAAAGATGGAGCTCTTAACATGTTCAAAATAACACCATGATTCCAGTTAGCTCTGCCTTATACACCCGCAACCTGGAAACTCTTGAAATAGACGAGGCACTCCAGTCAAGTGCCAGGAGAAGTCTTTCCGTAGCAGATTCTACCGTCCTCCGAAGCACACTAACCGCCATGACCTGGTCCTAGAACCCTAAAACAGAGGAAATGGTGGCATCAGGAAAAATCGAAGTAGAAGGAAACCACCCCAACATTTGCTCGGGAAATCAGAAAACGCGAAAGACCAGTTTAACCAGGAAGACGGCAATCGAAATCGGGACCATCTTAATGATAGCCTCGCGTTATCGCGAAACCATCTCACTCTGTTCCTTCCACGGAATATGACTCAACTTACCGTGGTTCCTTCATAGTGTGGTAACATGTGTTTCTTCGTCTACATACTTCCCATCTGCATTGCGTTGTGTAGAAGCCATATGAAATCAGCAACAAAACATACAAAATCGCTGTCTATTCATATTTAAGCCTCGAAACGTAATGTCCAAAACAATCACAATTCGCTTCCTTGATAAACACAAAAATGCTCTAGCAAACCTTCTCACAGTTAACACTTTTTCTGATAAGATTCAATAAGAAGGTAAGTCTGTTATTTGCATTAAATTTACTTGCAAACCACCAGTGTCTTAAGATAGTTCGCCTTGAGATTTGAAGATAAAGTCAAACAACTTTGCCCAACCATACACAAGAGGTGCTCGAATCACTAACTTTAATAAGGCAAAGCCCACACCCTTAAACCACATCTTGCAGGTGGTACATTTCTGATGGAAACCACCTAATTTAATAGGGCAACGTATATTTTGGAGTTTATGGAAGGCAGTCACAATTGTTGTTATTATAGCGGTCAAGTCACACAGTAATATCTAGAGCGAAACAGCGAAGCGTGTCCTGAAAATGAAAAGAAGGTTCTTGCGGTTTTCTGTTAAACCGGCATTTTGCAATGCCCGCACTCCCGCCATGAACAAAATATACCTTATGTCTCCAAAGATGTATACAGTAGGCCTTGGTGCATGACTTCTCTCTCTCTCTCCTCTCATTAATCTGTAACGATTGTTCCTGAAATTTATTCTTTCTCTAGCACGTATGTACATTATATGTACATCATGCTAATCGAGATAAACAGCAGCAGTGATTGTCCTTATTACTTGGTCCCTTGTAAGTAGAAGGGTGATGTGTTCCATTCACATGACTTTCTCTATAGCTCTGCAACAAATTGTTGTTAAAAAGCTTATGCTTCTATTTACTTCATGCTAATTGAGAAAAAATTAGCAGAAATAATCTTATTACTTGCTTCCTTGTAAGTAGAAGCGAAATAAGGGAGTACCATAGGCTAAATTGATAGTCAAAAGCTGGTTGCTGTGTGACTAAGGCTCCTTTGTTTGTATAGACAGGATTTGACAAATTCTTGTGTGAGAAAAGCATCAGCTTTTTAAAGGTGAAATCAAAGTCAACTCTACGAAAAAAATGTATATAACATAAATTATGTGTTTTAACGTGCTCTAAACCTTTGGTGTGCTAAGTTTTGTCTATCTCTTACGGTTTAGCAGCTATGCAAAATTCCGTAAAATTGACCCAGAATAAAGTAGTCTTCAGAGGCTATTCCCAGAAAATTTAAGATATACATTTTGTCAGGTAAATATCTTAAATAAACGACATTTTAATAAAAATCGTTATAGCCATTTTTTAGAAAATATAAATTTTCGAAAAAAGTTCCATGTAAAGGGTAGTTTGGGGTTGGGAGATTTTTCTCAAAATCTTCGTGTCGCATCCCTGGAAGATACCAAGTTAAGTACCCTACCGACTTTTCGTTTTTGAGTTATCGTGTTCACAGCCAAACGGACACACACGGACCTTTTCCTGAAAATGCTTTTTACTTTCTCTATACGCACTATGTACATAATGTATAGAGAATGTATTACACTCCACCAAAAAATTCGATACCGAGATTTCACCGGAAATATATGTTTTAGGGTCACCTGTATCCAAAAAAAGTATTTTCAGAAAAAGGTCCGTGTGTGTGTCCGTGTGTCTGTGAACACGATAACTCAAAAACGAAAAGTCGGTAAAATACCAAACTTGGTATTTAAGTTAAGTATCTTTCAGGGATACGAACCGAAGATTTTGAGAAAAATTCCCCCACCCGAAACTACCCTTTACATGGAACTTTTTTCGAAAATTTTGATTTTCTAAAAAATGGCTCTAACGATTTTGATTAAAATATAGTATACTAAAGTTATTTACCTGACAAATAAAATGTACATTTTGAATTTTCTGGGAATAGCCTCTGAAGACTACTTTATTCTGGATGATTTTTTCATAACTACTAAACCGTAAGAGATGGACAAAAACTTAACACACAAAAAATGTAGAGCACGTTAAAACACACAATTTATGTTATATACATTTTTTTCGTGGAGTTGATCGTTTTTGAGATATTCCTTTTTCTGGGTTTCATATTTGAAAAACTTATACTTTTCTCATACAGGAATTTGTCAACTCCTGTTAATACAAACAAAGGAACATCAGTCACATAGCAACCAGCTTTTGGCTTTCACTTTAACCTATGGTACTCCCTTATTTCGCTTCTACTTACAATAAAGCAAGAAATAAGACTATTTCTGCTAATTTTTCTCGATTAGCATGAAATAAATAAAAGATAAGTTTATTAACAATAATTTGTTACAGAGATATAGAGAAAGTCATGTGAATGGAACACATCAGATTTTTTGGATACAGGGGCCCTAAAACATGTATTTCCGGTGAAATCTCCGTATCGATTTTTTGGGTGGAGTGCAATACCTTCTCTATACACTATGTACATAATGCGTATAGAGAAAGTAAAAATCTAATGAGTTCTATTCACATTAGGTTCTCTAGCTGTTCGGCAAACAAACCTTTTATTCAAAACATTATTTTGATATCTACATCATGCTAATCAGGACAAACATAACAGAATTAGTCATATTACTAGCTTCCTTGTAACTAGAAGAAAAATAAGAAAGTACACAGGCTAAAGCGATATTCTCGTCCTTTAATACCCGGTCGTTATGTTAAATATTTTTCACTAACTACCCTTTACATGGAACATTTTTCGAACAATTTGATTTTATAAAAACATTCTCTAATTAAAATACAACATGTTTAAGATTCATGACAAACGAAACGTATATCTTGAATTTTCTCTTCGTTCTTAGTTTTTGTACAACGCATAAGCCATCAGAGATAGTCAAAAACTTACTACCCAAATAATGTAGATCTCAATTAAAACAAACATTTATGTAATATGCATTTGTTTGCAGTGTTAACCGTTTCCGAGTTATTCCCTTGTAATTCGTTTCAATTTTTAACTATTTAAACTTGTCTCAAGCGGGAAGTCAACTTTCGTTTCATCTCTTTTTGTGTACTCCCGGGAATGCAAAACGTAATGTATTCCCTTATTTCCCTTCTTCTTATAAGAAACTAAGTAATAAGACCGTTTCTGCTAATGTTTATCTAGATTAACATGATACAGATAAAAGCTTAATCTTTTGTAAGAAAAGTGTGTGGAACAGGTAGAGAAATTCATATGCATGAAAGACATGCAGCTCTCCCCCCCCCTTTGTTTTACCAGTTCTACTTATAAAGCTGAAAAACCAAAATTAATTAATTCTTCCCAAAATTAAAAAATAGTAACATTTAGGTATTTTGTATTAATACCAAATAAAGTTAAGAGAAGTGAATGAAAATAGTTTCATCATTTCCCATATGATATCTGAACTTCGGGAAATTCCACATGGGCTCATTTCATAGGTGGAGGCACCTAGCGGACTGTAATGGTAGAGTAATGATGAGGATGGTGGTAGACTGAGAGCATCCATCGCTTTTACGTGAATTCTGTATCACTTAGGGCCTTGGGGATACTCCAAATGAGCTGGAAGGCTTAGATGGGCCCTACTTAAAATCCCACCCGAGAGCTGGAAATTGAACCTTCAGAATGGGAGCCGTGTTACCACGAGTTACCAGGGACCCTCGAAACAAAATTGTTAAAAGCAAGATTCCGTAATTGGAAAGACGTAAGTAAGCAAGATCCATAAAATTAACATCTGAAATATGGCCAATGTGGCTATCATTTTAATATCTTCTAATTTGTACTTATTGAGCTCTTTGGTATGCAATGACCGTAAATACTTACAAATTGCAAAATTATTTTTCTTTGCAAATAACTGTTCGCAAAGAACATTCCAAGGTCAGCTAGATGAGTAATCTAACGGCGGGTTTTACACGGGCTCAAGCTTGCAAAATTTGCATTTTATGCGGACGCTTAAAAACAGGACACTTCTTGGACCCCGCAATTAAAATGTGGTTCAATAACCTACAGGCAAAAAGTTAATTATTTGTGACATTCCTATAAATGATCATAGTCAGTGTTGCGTGTAATTAATACAACATTGTGTTATCTGAGAAAATCGAACCTAAGCTCTATGCAAAGTGTTGCAACAACCTACTCACCAGCATGGGATTGAGGTAAGGTGAACACTGAGACGGAAATATGAAATTGTCCTAGATTACATAGGTACGTGTAGTGCAGGCCATTATTTAGCCGGATTCCGGATTGCTTATTGCTTGCGTTTCTCTGGTGAGAAAAATAGCTTTCCCTGGAAACTTGCAAATAGCTGCAATCAGTGGAATAGGTGTTATAAAGGGCGATATGTGGTGTCTCCCCCCCCCCCTCCAGAAAAAAGTGCCACTAAATGATTGCGCGCGTAGAAGAAGCTCTCCTGATATCTTAAAACTACATAAATAACTATAGTTATTCTTCGGGAGCTATTAGAGTTACATATCATCAAGACATTGGTAAACACGTATTTTGAAATGACGTCTAAGGCCTGCAAGTAGGTATATTCCGAGATAGAAATTAAGTTTTGCCCAGAAAATTTCCGTTAGTATAAACTCTGACAAAAAAAAAAAAAAAAAAAAAAAAAAACTGGAACTGGCAGGTTCTTTTATGAGCAAATGGCCAAGCAAATTGTATATTACAAACACGTTTCCCAGCAATTCCAAATTACTTGGAAGATGAAAAGCTGTCAGTGAATCTTCTCCTACCGCGTCATATACACCTTTCATCCTTTAAAGATGCAAAGATATCAATTACTTATGGCTGTAAAAATGAAAGTTGCATACACGAAACTGTTTAAGAAGCAAAGAGGCTTTTGACTTATTTTAATTAAGATGCTGATACATTTCTCTAGAATAGAGCCTACTGGGTACCTTTCACGTTTCAGAGCACTAGCAGAGCATTCACGAAATTCAGAATCGTTGTCTGTAGGTATTATAAACACAAGTGAATCAAGAACATGGCAGGGAGGACGCCTTTATCTCACACCATTTAATGTGTGTGTGTGTATGTGACCTAAGTTTTGAAACATGCTGTGAAATAAGTGAGTCTCTGTGCTGATGATTTGACAATAATAGAGGACACGGACAATGTTCCGTTGTAAAATATATTTATTGGAAAAGAGTAAAATATAAACAAACATGCCCAGAAAGAATGGAATTATCCGGCAACTATTGAAAATAAATGCCTGAAACAGCTCTTGAATATCAACTATTTGGGCAGTGAAATAATTTTTGATATAGACAAGGACATAAGAAAACAAGATAAATAAGTTTCACAGATATGTGGAACTATATGAAATATAAGTCAAGAAAAAAAACGAAATTCAAATTGTATGAAACTATGGTAGTATGGATATTAAAAAAAAGAGATAACAAACAAAATACATAAGCAAAAATGAGGTTTTAAGAAGAGTTAAACAATGCATCAGACGAGATTTAATACGAAATGAAAGAACTCATATATAAATTACAAGATAAAATGGAAGAAAATAAACAGAATTTGAAAGAACTCGGGTAGAGTTCATCGACAAAACGTCATTAGATAGCTGTTTAAAACCCAGCGAAGAAGGGCTGCATACCTGCTTTAATTACTGGATACAATCCTTGTGGAAGAAAAGATTTAGGACGCCCTAGAAGAAGTGAACAATTGTTGGAATGCGAAGACCGAACAGGCAGAAATGCCTAATCTTTGAAGTGAAGAAGAATCGTTGCTAGCATACGTGTGTGAGTCGAACAATCTGCCCATCGCAGTTTGAAGATCCTCAAATTTGATAAAAAAAACACAGAAGTCTAGAAATACGTTACATGTGCCCTGTTTTTACGCAATAATGCTAACCCCTGCCCCCTTGATTCTCGAGAATGAGGTCATTAGACACGCTTAGTTGACTTTGTGTACATTTGTATGTCTAACAGTTCATATTATTACGGTGCTCGAGAAGACTGCAGCCGTTAGTGTGGTCGTGGCCTTTATCTTCACATTCCCCAAGCTCCCTGGTCTGGAACTCTGTGGGTACGTGGGCTCGAATCCTTTTATTGTCACCCGTGTTTATGTTAAAAAGGAACAAACATTCATGCTAATGCAAAATATAGCAACAGATGTGTGAAAAAAATGTGAGCTACTTGCAAAACATCCTTGTCGAGACAGTAGAGTCCCATGTTATAGAATGATTGGTTTATACAAATTCCATGCATTAGTTTAATGTATTAACTATTTAAACTGTCTAAATTTTTAATTATTTAATTTCGAGAACAATGTGACATGACGTTCAGGAACATGACCCTTTATGTTCTAAATATGCTGCCTTGTCTATGAAAGCATTTGCTCATCAGCAATGGTGTCCGCTCGTGTACATTCGCTTCTAGCCACTAGATTTTAATATTTGGGTTTTTAAAACCTTAATTCACGCTCTTATCTGTGCTTCCAACAAAGAACATAAATAAATTAAACAGAAATTATCTGCTAACCGGAAATCGAACCTAATACATGATTATAGTCTAGCAAGCTAACCAATAGATCACAGAGATAGAGATGTTTAAGTTGAGCTTCTTTCTGTATGATTCCACACTCCACATAAGTTCAAGAGGAGTGCAAATCTTCCTCTGCACCGGAAGCTATTTTTATGTTTGCGGCCACGCAGGCCATACTTCACATTTGGTGGTTCTAAAGGAGTAATGAACATATTTTATTGATTTCTTCTAAACTATCGGCATAGAAGACGTTTAGTACTCTCTTCTGTTTAAATCAATTGCTTTCCAGCCAGCTCTTATAAGCCCAAACGATGCATTGCAAAATACTGCATGTTAATGATTTTCAAACCTAGTTGTAAAGGGTCCTTTTATACGATAATAAAACTGCTTATACACTCTGGAGAGATCATGCTCCGTTACTAAGAAATTTAATACATATTGTAATGGCTGTAGCAAGGTAACTAACTGTAAGCGCACAGTAGGCAAGAGCAAGCTGTGGGTTCTAGATTAAGTACAACTACATCAGGCGTCATCACCTCGCTTGATTTTATGCTAAAGCAAGCAGGATTTCATGTGACATCAGTTAAAGAGGGCCTTTGACAGCAGTGACGCATCTCTCTTTCCTGGCAGTGAGTCGTGTATCAGATTATCGGAGCAACAGAAGCGTCCATCGACTCCTCCTTCCAGAGAGGAGTTTTTCTTACTTATATAATGGTGTATATTGATTGAGTTTCAGCTGCTTTGTACTTCTTCGACGTATCAAGTATACTTCGTATTAAATATGTTGTAATTTGCTTGGACTGATACCACTTATTTACTAAGGTGCAGTCTGTTCATATTCACTGCTATAAATGAGAAATACTTTTTCGAATTGTATTAGATACCTATTAATTATCAAGAGATACCTATTAATTATAAATGTCGTTAAAATATTAGCCTACTATATTTTTTGTATACTTATCAATGAAATGAAACTTGAACGTTTATCTCAACTAACAAGGAGTAAATAAGAGCGAGTTTGTAGAAGAGTATAGAAAATCATGTGAATATAACAATATAGTATTTATTTTATTTAGTTTTATGTGTTCTAGATTTACCAGAGGAACAAAGCCATGCTTCTTATCTGAAGTGCTTCAAAAGGGAAAACTAAATTGTTCTAAACGTCATTAGAAGTTATTTAAATACTGTCGTCAAATACATAGCTGATGCTTGTTATTTAAGTCTTGGCGTTAAATCGTATATCTCGGGAAGTAAGAAGAAAAGTTCAAAGAGAATACATCCCCAGAAAGGATTGCAGGGTTCATCTGATGGGACAAAGAACAGAAGTGCTTGAGTAAATGTCGGGGTGACAAAGAATAGCAGGAACACTTGAAAATCACATGATGCGCAAACACTCCATGTTCCCCTCCCTAACAACGACCCTCTTCTGCAGTGGATCCCTCTGTAGAATGCCAACTTCCGCAGCCGAAATTGCACTGCGTCACACTTTACACTACTGGTAAAGAAAGCCGAGGTGTTACTATCACGGCGAAGAAGTTTCTCCTCAGAATTATGGAATCAAGATAACATCCCGACGTTATTCTTTGCTGCAAAGATGCCCAGATATTCATGTATTTTAAATGCGTTGACTTCAGATTAATTTTAACTGCTCTTAATTTGAATTTGACTGCTTACTCTGAAATTTAGTAAAATTGTGATATAACAATTAAGTTAATCATTTAAATATAATGCATAAATGTTGGTGTAATATTATATAAGCTGTATGTAAATGATACGTGTGAGCGAATAAATGTTATGAGATATAGTGACAATATGTTAATTGTTTTTCAGTGCGCAATCCAAGTATTTTCTTCCCAGAATATGCCTAAAGAATATGCAACTTCCTCCCTATCTTCCGTATGCATTTTATCTAAGTTTTCTGTCATATCTTATCTTCCTCTCTACCATTCCTTCCACAACATCTCTTATGAAAAATATATAAGTAAACAATATCCGCTCATACACATCCTAAAGAGTTTTTAATGTCCTTTCTCATCATTTTCAGTATTTATCTTTCCTCTCCATTCTTAATTATGATTAGTTATTCTATCTGTCCAATGATAATCTATTTCCAACGCTTCTATCTCGTTACCCTGTATTACATCTTTTTGGCGATAAAATAGTACGACATGTGAAAGACTTCTTTAAATTGTTTTTAAGAACACATAATTTGTGTTTTTATTACTCCGAGTTTAATAATAATAATGCTATAATAATGATATAATAATAATAAAATAATAATAATAAAATAATAATAATAATAATAATAATGATATAATAATATTTGCGCTATCCTATATATGAAATGTGAAAGAGAAACGCGTTTCACTGTTTTATATCAGGATGTATTTTGTTTCTTCTTTATTCTGTTTTGAGTCCTCCTGAGTCAAAAAAAAAAGCATTTTTACAAAAAAACCCGTGTGTGTGTGTGTGTGTGTGCGCGCGCGCGCGTGTGTGTGGACAGCATAGCTCAAAAACGAAAGGACCGTTAAATACAAAACTTGGTATTTAAGCTTGGTATCTTCTAAGGATGCGACACGAAGATTTTCAAGAAAATCCCCCTACCCCCAGCTACCCTTTACATGGAACTTTTCCGAAAATTTTGATTTTCTTAAAAATGGCTCTAACGATTTTGATTAAAATGTCAAATAATAAAGATATTTACCTGACAAATAAAATGTATATCTTGAATTTTCTGGGAATAGCCTCTGAAGATTACTTTATTCTGGATGGATTTTACGGAATTTTGCATGACTGCTAAACCGAAAGAGATGGACAAAAATTTAACACACAAAAAATGTAGAGATTAAAACACATAATTTATGTCGTGCATATTTTTTTTTCGTAGAGTTGATGGTTTTTGACATTCCTTGTTTTTGGTTTCAGCTTTGAAAAAATTATATTTTTCTCATACAAATTGCTGTCTATACAAACAAAGGAACTTATCAGTTTATCCTATAGTACTCCCTTATTTCCCTTCTAGTTACAAGGAAGCAAGTAATAAGGCTATTTCTGCTATTGTTTCTGGATTAGCATGAAGTAAATAGAAACATAAGCTTTTTAACAATAATTTGTTGCTAACTTCTCATCCGGGGGTTCCGGGTTCGATTCCCGGCTGGGGCGAGGCATTTTTCTCTAGCAAGAATTATTCCCTATTCCCCACAGAGTCTGGAAGTTTGTATGTGAGCGTGAATGCGTGCGTGTTTGAGAAAATTAAAAATGATTTAAACCAACGTAAAAGTACCTAAAGACAACGAGTTGTTTCAAGTGGAAAGCCCCCGATATGACCTTAGATGTTAAAGGGGGCTATATAAATGAAACAGTTAAAAAAAATAATAATAATAATAATAATAATTTGTTGCAGAGATGTAGAGAAAGTCCTGTGAATGGAACACATCAGATTTTTTTCCAGTCCTTGTATAAAACTGTACTTGACCAATAGATATACAAATTGTTGTATCTGCACTTTAAGATTGGGGAAAATTATAGGCTACCTTAAAAATGCTGTCCATATTCAGATTTTCAGCGCTTTAAACTAAACGTGAAGGATTTAGCGTTTTAAGTCTCAGCGTAAAGAACTTGTCCTTATTCTTTATTCTTAAAGCTAGAATAATAGAAGAAAAAGGAGGTAGTAATAAAATATTTTAAACCTTTTGTACTACCGGCTCTTTATTATAATGTTAATCTTTGATTATTCCCATTATCTCATATTATTGACTTCTAATTATGATAGAAACAATTAAATTATAATTTAGAAAAGGAAATGAAGGATGATCCATATGCAGACGTATTTTAGAGCTAACGTTTAATAAAGTTCCTGCAAATATTCCTAAGTAATCTGTGACATGTGAACTGTGATTTATTATGAACTTCAGCAAAATGACCAGGGAAGTAGGTACTATAGAAGCGTTCGCCCATTTATTCCTTTCTTTTTGTGGTCTAGTTTCTGATGCCGGGAGAATCCCAATTACAACCCGCACTCTCCTCGGCGATTAAAGCCGACATGATCGGTAATAGTGCAGCCATTGTGAAAACAAACAAAAACGCGAGAATTGCTCGCTTCAGTGGTTTCTAAGTGTGGGAGCGAAGAGGTAATGTCGCCATGTTGTGTGTGTTGCAGATCTATCCGGACCCCGACTCCGAGAAAGCCATTATGGGCTCAGTGGTTTATTGTATTCATCACAAGGATGGCTGCAAGTGGTCAGGTGAACTGCGCAAGCTCAAGGTGAGTACAAATCTTCTTCTAGCTTTGCATTAGCTTCTTTAGCGATTTTATAACAGTTTAATTCTGATGTTTCAAAATATTTTATTTTATATCATATTCCCTCACCTTTCGTTATTGTACTGATTGCTTTCTCTTCGTTGTACTTTTATTTTCATTTCCGTATTTGTCACTCAGTCCTTTTTTTAAGTTTACACAGTTTTAATATACTTAGCACATAACTATTTAACACCCCCCCCTTTATAAACAGTTTTGTCTTCTGTAACTCTTAAAAGCTTCCTTTGATTTAGTTTCTTGCTATTATTATATATTTCTGCTCTAGCTTTTATATATCTCTGGATCAGACATTGTTCTTCTTTTATTTATAATTAATAAGTGAAACACCTGCTTACCTATTAATTCGTAATATTCGATGTGAATATATTTCCCCTTACCATTTGGGTTTGATTTGTTATCTTAACAGCCAATATATTGATACGTTAAATATATTTGATGACTATTTTTGTTTAAAGGATCAACATTCAATTGTTTGTAATTGCACAAAACCTATGTTCCTGCAAAAAACTGTTTTACTCTTTGGTTTTAATTTAATTGTAATACAAATAATTCCTCAACTGCTTTTATTTAAAGTATAGTTTTTCTGTGCTGAAACACAGAATTTGCACGATTAAGAAAGTATGAAATTAAGAATTCCAGCGTAGATGTGAACCATTAGCGCATACTTTAATGTAGTTGAATGTATTAATTTCCTTAATTTGTTCGAGGTATAGAATGCATTATAGGCACAAATATTCAATTATTTGAATGCAAAAGAGGTATATTAGTATCCTTAATAACCCATAGGATTCTTATGGACCTACCATTTCTAACAGGTATGCGTATTCGTAAAGAGAAGCAGAAACTTCCAAAGATTCTGAGAATTCTTCAGTTAGGCAACCAGACGAGTGTGTGTTTCTCATTCTGGAGGGACTTCCAAACTGCAGCCACCATGGGGGGTCAGTCAGACCCCAGGAGGATAGGGAGGTATGAGAGTATTATCGACGGGCGGCCGAAACCGGATGTGGGGAGACTTCCAAACATAGTCCAAACATTTCATCTCGTCGCGGAGAGCGCTATAAGCTCGCGCCCCAGGCCTGACCAAACCTCCTGTGTCCTACAGATGAGTCCAACGCTATTCCGCCGCCGAGGGCTGTATTTCCAAAGCGCACTTACCCCACGGATGGGTGCCACCACCGCGTCCTCGCCGACACTCACAATCCTGAAAGAGGTCGGTTGAATGAAATTAAGGGATAGGAAGTTCGGGGGAATGAAGAATCTCCCCAGCATTCGCCTGGTGACCAGGGAAAAACTCCGAAAATACCCAGGATCAGAGAGATCGGCCGTGGGAGTTGAATCCACGACCTCCCGAGTACCAGACCCAGATGAAACGCCTGCACCATCTAGCTTATTCCTTTAATGATTTAAATCATATCAGACTAATGATTTTGGGATCCATGAATTTACACTTACTTGACAAAAATGAAATTCCGAGGAAAAAATCTTATCTGGGTAACTCACAACAAATGAGATTGGTGTTGGGTATCTCTGGAATATGAGGCAATGACGCAGCTGGGAGATGAATTAAGAGTACCTACCTCTTGCGAAAACAACTCAGGTTATAGCATACTACTTAGGTAAATTCGTAGATCTGCCTAGCAAAGCAAGCTGTAATAAATGTAAATTCTAGTAACTATTAATAATTTGATTTCATGACATTCTATGTATACTTCCACGAATATATGACATCATGAAGGACATTTAATCAACATTAAGAAAGCGTTTTTGGCTTCGATTTCTCTGTACCGGGATTATGAAATCAATAAGGAATAAAGGCCATGTATCGTCCTGAATGATCGAGTGAGAGCGTGACCCAAGAATAAGCATGAGATGGGACAGCCAGTGTGATTAATTAATACCACGCCTTACAACGTAACGCGTGTTTTGCATGTCGTTTAGTAACCAAACTCAGAAATACAGTACCGGTTACGATGGAAAGTTGATTAATTAGAGCAAAGTTCAGATTTATGCTGTAATGTTCTCTAAAGCATCGGGAATTGTCATACTATTAATAAGTCACATGCAAGTTCTTCTAATATTTTAGTTTTCGATTTACTGTTTTAAGTTCCTATCATGCAAAAAACGCTTTATAGAAGTCGAGCATAAAACAATAATCTTATTGATTTTGCATTCAGAAAGTCGTTCACTGTTTAGTGATTTAAAAAAAAAATCTGATGTGTTGCACTCATATAAATTTTTTTACATGTGTTGCACTCACATTTTTTTTCCGTTCACTCGTCTACAAGCTATTTTTGCAGACGCTTATTCTGGTATCTATTTCTTGTTTATCGAGATAAATCTTCATTTCATATTTAAGCGTTTTCTCTTAGGTACAGTAGGCTAAAGCGGTATAAATTTTTTTATAAAGCGTATTTCTATGTGGTGATTTTAAATTACATGTTCTTTACTTGAGCAAACGATTAGTGTCTTTCAACTTGGAAAAAAGTATACGAATTTTAAAACTATACCAATAACACAGGATGTCTTGAAAATGGTTAATGTCACAAAAATGTTTTTGACATAAATTGCTTACTTTAACGTGATACACAAGTTTTTTTGTAAAACAGACTCTTACATTTTACCAATTTTACAAAATTTATTATCAAACAAATGCAAGATATACTTTTTATTTGTCATACAAATATCTTAAACATGGGATGTACGCTTCTGTTCATGGCTTGAAGTCCATATTGCAAACTCGTACTTTCCTTTCTTGCGTTCTAATGACTTGTACACAATAGGTAACAGCAAATCGTTAGTCATTATGTCATTAATACTGCAAGAAGTGTGAGAGGTAAGTTTACAATCTGTTGAAATGTGGACGTTAAGGCACGGGTAGAAGTATGTTAACGAAAGTCGTCAGAGCCATTTTGAAAAATAAAAAGTAACCGAAGAATTTCCGTGTAAAGGGCAGTTTGTAGTGCGAGTTTTCTTGAAAATCTTGTAAGATGGCAGATACAAGAAAAAGCTGTCGTAAGAATAGCTTATAGAGAGGTGCGTCATAAGGACGAAGTACGGGCGGGAAGAACATGGTGTGCAGCGGGTAATAATATGGATATTAAATACCCACTGAGGTGCAGTTCGTGAATTCGAAAGCTACTATTTTTCCTTAAGCTGGCTTCTCATTGCCCTCCAAGGTCTTCATGAGCCTAAGTGTATCCTGCAGGAGGAAACTTCCCATGACGGTATCAGGAACCTAACCCCACCTCCTTGTACCGTAAACGGATACCTGAGCGGATGGCGATATTTTAATAAGTTATTTTAATAAGGCAGGACATGTCTCCCCTTATTTAAGAGGTGCAATAACTTCTAGTGTTATGGACCGAGACAAGTAAACCCAAAGGAACTTTATCGCATGAAGGACAAGGCCTCCTGTATCTTATTTGAATATCTGAGGGCTACTCGGAAGTCCCCCCTACCACGCAAGTTAGGGAGGGGGGGGGGGAGGGACAAGGAACATGTTTCCTTATAACAACAGAAACAGAAGGGTGAGTACTTGCTTCTTTCAACACCTTTTTTTGCTCTTTAGGCATGAGACAAGTTAAACATGTGCAGTATAAATTCAAATGAGGTATTGTCTGAGGTATTGAGGTTACTATACTATTATTATTCTATCTACTTCATTTACGAGCGACATGTTAACAAAACTTATGAGTCTTGAGAGTTCCCTTATTTTTGGAGTATATGATCATATTCAACTACTAAATTCAATGATGGGATATAGGGGAACTGTTGTATAAATTGTTATGTTAATACGACTAAACACTAAAAATATTGCTCATGTTCGATCCTCCTGGCCGGCCCACCTGACCCATGGTTTGGCGGGGGGGTGAATTCCCTCGGATCACCAGGCCGAATTTAATTTCATCCGCCGAATTTTCCGGTTCACCATTTCCTGTTCTCATAATTTCCTAATCATCTTTTTTTAGGGTTGAAGGAACAGGCGACGGTGTTCGGCGGGTTTTGCGGCTGGATGGTGATTTGCGTATTATAAAAATAAAAAAGGTTATCCTGGCGTCGTCATCGGAACCCGCCTTCGGCTTCAAGGTCCTAGGACTGCGTCTGAAGTGTTCCAAGTATAATCGATAGGGAATCAAACCATTTTTGCAACCGTTTTCATCCGGATCTGGTCGTCCTTCGGGTTTCTCCCCTCATCCCACCCTCCTTCGGGTAAAGGACCTCAAAGGCCTACATCCGGTGCTTTGCCCTAGAGTCCTGGAGGCCTCTCCGTGACTAATCCTAATTCTAATCCTATGTACACGTAATTCTTCACCCTGAGTGTGAAATGTGGTTTATATTTGCAGTGTAGTATCTAATTGCACTTACTCCTTTAATGTTTTAGATAATAGCTTTTACCACATTGTTCCAAGGTAGTAAAGCACTTACAGTCTCTTTCTCTTTTCTTTCCGCAACTGCTGTGCCATTTCCATAATTTCAGCAATGTTAGTTGCCTGAGAAAAAGTAAATTGCTTCGCATTCTTTACCTGCTCTTTGTTGCCTGTCTATCCGTTTATTCTTATTTGTTCCTGTGAAGGGTCGTAAAAAGAAATGTTTTCCCAACCACGATTATGTCCTTTTGATGTCTAGTTCCCAAGCCTCTTGAATACTTACTTTTCCTCCACTTTCGGTACAATCAAGGGCGAGATGTTTTTATACGCTCGCCTCAACAGAATGTGGAGGAATTTCTGGCACATGCTTCCCGAGGACGCTGCGCCGCCGCACTGACCGCTTGCCTGCCTACTTTTCTGTTTCATCAAACATATCGAGTTTCCCAATGAAAGACATGCCTGTACATCCTGTTTTCTTCTCGATCCGGAACTTAGCATAGGCGCTCTAACAGAGCCTGTTGAGAAAATAATCTCACCACTGTTCTAGTTTATAGCATATTTTAAAAGCCATACCTTTCCTTGCCTTCCCTATACTATTTAAAAATGGTTAACTGTTTAATGTCAACAGTATTATTAGATGCGATATAGAGAACATTTATTTTTAAACACCCTGTTTCTAAAAATAACAAGCTTGCCTTAACAGAAATCCTCCCTTACCAGAAATTGTTAGCAGAGGACTATCAATCATACCAAGAGTGAAAGTATCTAGCATTGCTTCTTTAAAGAGGGTGTCATCCTTTGTGCTAGCCTTTGGTTTCTAAGGACGCGGGTTTAAACTCGGTGGAGGGCAATGGCTTTTTTTGGGCGTAAGAAGCCTTAGCAGGCGGCGCCGTGGTTGAGTGGTTAGACCGCTCGCCTCCCATCTAAGGCCCGCATGTGGGATTTATGGTGGACGAAGCGGATTCTGGGCGGGTTTTCTCCGGCTCCCCCGCCACTCATTCCACCAATTGCTCCATCATCACCTTTCCAATCATCAATTTCGCTTACATTTTATATCATCCACTTCCTCATGTTCCTGCCTGGCTACGGGCCGACCCCTCGTAGCAGGTTCGCCATTCTGTGATTTCGTGCCGTTGTCTCCCCGACTGGCCTCTGACGCCTAGGCATTAGCTTGTAAGTCCTAGGGGGGTTTCAGTCCCACAAATACTGGGAGGGTAAGTCGATTACGAAACGAAAGAATCCTTAGCAGACTTCTTTCTGAAAGGAATTATAGGCGTTGGTCCCGTGTCGTAGATTTACGGTACGTAAAATATTCTTAAGCCTGATAAAGCGGCGTCTGAGCACAATGTAAGTCCAACATAGAATGGGAGGTTGAGAACGATAGTAGTTAAAGAGCGTCCATAAATAAAACTCAAGTTTTATTTATTTTTCTAAACACGGTCTGACCGCAGATAGGCTCTCTCTCTCTCTCTCTCTCTGTGTTTGTGTGTGTGTGTGTGTGTGCATTCCATAAAAAAACGTATGGTCACATTCAGCAGTTATCACTATACCAGGTGGCCCAATGGCGCGGTATTTCCCGTGTGCAGATAGCCCTTTCTGCGTTTAAAGATCTGCAGAGCTTAACGGGGCATGTCCAAGTATGCATCGGTCAGTGGTGGCATTAGCGCAGGCGTCATGTGTTCTATCCTTTTGTATATCAGCGGAAACGGTGAGGGAATCTCGCTCATTGATCTGGTACACAAGAACAGTGCAAGTAGGTCGAAAATATAAATTTTTTCCACTTCAGTTGCAGAGTTTTAATTTTTGAAAGAATACTGACTTTTACTCTGAGAATTAGTTAAAAAGTCTTTATTTCACATATAAATAGCTAGATTTGTAATTTAACATCAGAGACTAGATTCACTGTAGGGTTAATTCAAACTATACGGCGCCGTAGTAAAAAAAACATGCATGAGAGCACAACCAGAGAAAATCAAAATATATAGGTTTCGTAGTGAAAAATATGCGAATACGATAGCACGCAATGTTTCATTGTGTTATTATTATTATTATTATTATTATTATTATTATTATTATTATTATTATTATTATTATCATCATTATTAATTATACAGTGAAACACTACCTGCTGTCGTATTTGCATATTATGCGGTACGAGACTTCCTAATTTTGATTTACTATTTGTTATTTTATGAGAAAACGCAAATACGAAAGAACAAGGTGTTTCACTGTGTTTTTGTTTACTAGAGCTATTCGCATAGGCAGAGTAAATCAAAACATGAAAGCTTCGTGATGAAAAATATGCCAACACAAGAAAGAGCTCGTAGTGCAGTGAAATGTTACTTGCATTCGTATTTGCGTTTAATTTCATTACAAGGTTTTCGTGCCAGCCGCTTGGCGGCTCCTACTCCTGTTTCAGCATCAGTTCGTTCTTCAACTTTGGTCACGGCAGAAGTTTATTAATTAATTCGCTAAAGCTTAGCAGTAATTGCTGTTTTAACAATATTTATTGTAGTATTGGGGACTAAGATGTAGATATAAATATTTTTACTATAAATTAAGCAAGAACGTGTTCTGAAAAATGTAAATGGCGTGCTATTTATGGACGCTCTTTAACTGCTATGGTCCTCTATACTGAGCGTGAAAGACCGCTTAATTTTGCTCAGAGGCCTCTCTATCAGGCTTCAGGTTCTTTTACATGCCGTAAATCTACGACACGGGACCATCGGCTTTACTTCCCTTCCGAAGGAAGCCATGCTAAGGATTTTTACGCCCGAAAAAATTTATCGGGTTTGAACCCGCGACCTTGCGTATATGAAGTTAGCATGGTAACCACTACACCACGGAGGGCGGCTAACGTGTTCTGATTTACTCTGCTTATGCGTATAGTGCCAACAACAATAATAATAATAATAATTAATAATATAGTATAATTGTAATTGTATATATAATTAAACTATTGTATTATAATAACATTATAATGATAGTAATAATACAGTGGAGCCCTATCTGCTATCGTATTTGCTGTTTTCGTTCCGAAAGCTTTCACTACTTACTCTGCTTATGTGTATGGTGCACAACAATAATAATTATTATACAGTGAAACACTACATGCAATCGTATTTGCATTATTTTCGTTACGAGGCTTTCATATTTGGATTTACTCAGCTTATGCCTTTAGTGCGCATAATAATAATAATAATAATAATAATAGTAATAACAACAATAATTATTATACTTATAATTATACAATAAATACATTGAAATACTATGTGCTATCGTGTTTTCCATTATTTTCGTTAGGGCGTTTTCTTGTTTAACAACAACAATAATAATGCAGCGAAACATGACATGCTCCCATGCATGTTTCTTGATAATATTTTAATAAGTTACACATTTCATATCCTCACTGTATGCATACAGAAAGTTCCCGAATCACAGCTCATTTCAAGCTCTTTACAACGCATAGCTTGAAGTGAGCTGCTATATTGCAGGGGTTTAAGGGATATACAAAGAATACTGTACTCAGTTACAGTTGTGGGTACGTTAGAAACCCCGTGCCCTAACCACTTGTAAACAAAGCAGAGCTGCGGATATGCAGTTCAAGTAGCTACGTAACAAATAATCTTCAGATTTCTAATTTCTGATAGGCGAGGTTTGTTGTTGTTATTATTATTATTATTATTATTATTTATATACTTTAGATATTATTGAATATTAAATCCATTTTCAGGATTACAAACATTATACAATATGTCGGTTAATCGAGGTAGGAATCTAATCTAAGTGTTAGCACACCAAAGACATTTGCTTGGAACGCACACAGTTTTAGCAATACGAGAACTAATCAGTCCTACTTAATGTAAAGATACTACGGTATTTTACCAACCCGCATATTGTCATGTTAGAATGAGGTGGGCGGGATACCTGAATATTTCTATAGTCCTGTGATTGAAACATTTTGATACGTTTAAAGTATGTTGTTTATTTATATGAGTTACAGCAATACTTGCAGTTGAATATCATAATTTCTTAGCGCTTCGTAAGTTCCTCAGCGGCACCTCCAGTTAGCTGTTCGAGTATTTCCAGGTTGTTAACTAGTAGTGGGGTATTTGTGAATCAAGTTTCCAAGAAGTGCCTACTTAGAATTCATTACATTATGAGAAGCGAGGAAACAAGGCCCCTGTTATTTGTCGAATGAACGAGCAGTACTTGCAGGTCGTGGGAAAGATACAGAAAGAAGTGCTTCAGAGTAAACACAGTTTAGATAATGTCTTCCAGCTTGAAGAAGATCCACGAGCTACACAGTAAAAAGGAGGGAAAACACAAGTAGCAATTATAAGTACTACAAGTTCTGCAAAAATTTCGTTCTGTAAAATACTAAACTCTTGATGTGCTACATATTACACGAGTGTCTGTACCTATTATCGATTATTACCTGCTATACCATCTAAAATGTGCATAATAAGTATAGAAAGTATAGAAGGTATTGAACTTATATATCCATATTTCACTGGAAACATGTTTTGAGGACCCCAGAGTAAAAACATATTTAGAAAAGGTCTGCGTGTGTCTGTGAAAAGCACAACTCTAAAACTAAAAGTCGGTTAAGTGCCAAATTTGGTATGCAAGTTCAGTATATTCCAAGGATACGACACGAAGGTATTGAAGAAAATCCTCGGACCCTAAACTACGTTTTACATGGAAGATTTTTTCGAAAACGTGTTTCTCAAATATGGCTCTAACGGTTTTGATTAAAATAGCATTGGTATGTTACAGATACTTTATGCTAAATGAAACATATGTCTTGAAATTGCTTGGAATAGTCGCTGGAGTTCTCTTCATTCTGGATGGCTTTTGCATACCTGATAAACCATAACAGATACAAAAATCTTACTACACAAAAAATGTAGATCCGTTAAAACACACAATTTGTCTGTTTGTTTGTTTGGGGGGGTTGACTGTTTGCGAATAAACCTACTTACTTAAATTTAAACTGTTTACACAGTTTTCAAATAGAAAATCGTTATTCATTTTTCTTTCTCCTGGTCAAGCAAAGCGAACGACAATCCATCATAGCGACCACTTCTTGAAAGATTTGGCTATCACTTTAGCCTAATGCATTCCCTTATTCTTGCACGTCTACAACGGAGTATGCAATAAAAAGTATTTCTGCACATGTTTATGCCGGTATAAGTGAAGAAAAATATCCTTTTGTAACAATGTTTGTTGCAGAATAGTTATAGAGTATGAATGTAACAGAATATTTTTTTATATCTTATGCAATCTAGTAAAAATGTTATTTTCTATCCACTTTAGGTACATCGAGATAAATATTTCCATAAATAGTTTTATTATACACTTTGTTCTTGGCACAACGGTAATGCAGCAAAGTTGATAGTCAAACGTTTAAAAAAGTGCGCTATATGTCGGTTTTGAAATTCCACACTTTTTCCATGAGATCGGCAGATACAAATAAATGGTGAAGCACTTCAAAAGAGAGAGAGACAAAATATTAAAATGTCGAAACCAATAACAACAGATATCTAGGAAATGACGTGAGGCCACTATAAGGACATTTAAGATTTACATTTCTTGTGTGTTTTAAAGTTTTGGTCTCTCTATTGTGTTATCACACAGGCTATTTCCAGAAAATGTATATATATATATATATATATATATATATATATATACACACACACACATTTAATTTTACATGTTACAAAGAAAACACTAGAGTCCTTTTTGAGAGAATAAAAAAAGTGAAACATTTTTTTATGTAATAGGTAGGTTTTTCAGGGTGGAGGATTTTCTTTAAAATCTTCGTGTCGCATCTTTGAAAGATACTGAACTTACCAAGTTTGTTGTTCATTTTACATTTCGTTTTTGAGTTATATTTTTCAGATACACACATACTCTTACGCATGCTTACTTTATTTGCATTTAGAAGCCTCAAAAATGCACGTATTTCTGGTGAAACTGTGACATCTAATTATTTTCTCTAGCCCGTATGTACAGTGTACATAGTGGATAGAGAAGGTATTGTATTCCATCCAAAATATATGTCGAGATTTCACAGAAAATGTGTGTTTTGAGATCCCCTGAATCCGAAAAAAATATAAAAAGGTCCGTGTGTGTCTGTGGACAACATAGCTCAAAAACGAAAATACTGATAAAAACCAAACTTGGTATTTAAGTTTAGTAACTTCCAAGAAGGCGAATCGAAGATTCTGAAGAACCCGGGTTCACAGTGAATTACATAGAACATGTTTTGAAAATTTTTGTTTTCCTTAAAATGGCCCTAACAATTTTGATTAAAATACCGCATATTAACACTATTTATATCACAAATAAACTTATATTTTGAATTTTCTGGGAATAGCATCTGAAGACCTTATTTGTTGAGTTTTGCAGAACTTTGCATAACGGTTAAACCTAAGAGATAGACAAAAACTTAAAACGCAACAAATGTAGATCTCGTTAAAACACGTAATTCATGTCATATTGTACGTTTTTTTTTTCTTCCTTTTTTTTTTTTTTTTTTTTTTTTTATTTTTTATTTTTTTTTTTAGTATGTAGAGCTGACTGATTCTGAGATATTTCTTGTTATTAGCTTCAATTTTAAACTTCTTATACTTTTCTCAAACGGAAAGTGACGTTTCGTTTCGTCTCTCTTGTTTTCCTGCAGGCCATGCAAAGCGAACCGAACTACCTTTATTTCACATAGGGCTATCTTTTAAAAGGTTTGACTATCCATTTAATCTAATGTATTCCCTTATGTCCTTCTACTTACAAGGAAGCAAGTAACATGACGATTTTTACTAACGTTTTCCTTGATTAGTATGTCGTAGAAAAAAGAGTAGTCCTTTGTAAGAAAAGTTGTTTGTGTAACGGCTAGAGAAAATCATTTGAATAGAACAGATCAGATTTCCTTTGGATGGAGTGCAATATTTTATCTACTATCTATTAGGTTCGCGATAGAGAAAGTTAAAATGAACTAGTGAACCATGGATTTTCAGACCGTAAAGATTCTTTGTCACCACAATTAACGGCAATGTTGTATGCTACACACAGAGAAGACGTAAAAGGGTTATTCAACCTTTTATATTCCCTCGTCAATATGAAACATAGAGTTCGTGGTCCCTTTAACAAAGTGTCAACAACTTGTTAACTAAGTACGTGCGATTTAAGTTGATCACGCAGTTCCGACCGGAAGGTCAGTATTGGACTCCTGCTCAGGTTCAGGTTCCAAGCAATGTGCACGTAGTATGTGAATAACATTCTGCAATGGACCGACCGTCTCCTGGGAACGGAAGCGGCAGGATGACGAAGTTCCGCTCTCCATGAGGATGTCAGGTAGTGGACACAGGGCATTAGATAGCGTGACCTGTGTAGTATCGCAATTGATTAATACGATGACGGATGTCACGTGGCCCACAGCTTGTTGACATCATGTCCAATGCGTTTGATGGCATTAGTAAATGCCCTGCACACAAATCACCTATCGTTAAATGTGAAATTCTGGCGCCGATGTATCTGTTGTCAGATTCTCATCCGCTCTATCCTTAGAAGTTTAGAACATTACGAAGCAGCTTATAGCAATACTTGGTTAGTTCTGCATGACAAATCAGGTAACACTCATAATCAACGTAGGCTGTTTTCCATTTTATTTTCCCAAGTAAAACAAAAAGTCGAGTTTCTCTTCTACAACCTACTATATCCCAGATTAGCATGTTTAACATTCTAGAGTCCGCATTTTTTAAATAAAACTATTTGTAAAATTGCTAAAACTTAAAAAAAAAAACAAAAAAAAAAACGAAAGAATAATTAGAAACAATTCACTAAACAGATTTATATATTTAATTGAAATTAGTGTACTGGCAATATAAATTAATTTATACGTGGGTATCACTGCTGTACAAGTAGAAACAGCAGGTAGGTATAAAAATAATAATGAGTTAATTCAAATCTTAAATAAAATATATATTTGTTCCATATTTGAAGAACCTGAAATGGAAATTTAAAAAAAAAAAAAAGCGTTTTTCAAATATGTCTTAACTAGCATTGACTCATTTAAGTTCTAAGATTATAAAAAATCTATTGCACAGGCCAAAGGTGGAAAACTGATGTGTCTCATCTCTAATTTGGTATACAAATTCATGTGTGCTTATACCTGCCCTCTGACTATAGCCACCTCTCCACCCAAAAGGAACTCCTATTAAATAGGATTTCCCCCCAAGAATGCGAGTAAAAGATAACGTTTTTATTTCTGAGTTTAAAATTGAAAGTTGTAATGTTTGAAACGCTACCTTTATATTAAATGTTAATAAAATAGGATTCTTCATATACTAAGTGTATATTCAAGAAATGACTAAATAAAGACGCAGAGAGTAAGAAAATGATAAAATAGTGAGGTAAGATAGAAATAAAACGCCCTAAAAGTAGAAAAATGAGAAAACGATGTAATAAATTTGCAGCTTCATAATCTGGAAGTCATAATTTATGTACACGTTAGCAAATTTTATGATGCAGCAATGAAAAGAAGATGTCATCAGAATCCTAGTATTTTCTAACACTAGCGTCCTTAAACTGTTCCAGCTTTTGCAAAACATCCTCTCCGCAAGCTAATTTATAATTCGCCTTTGGCTCGAAATTGAAACGTCTCAAACGTGAGCTAATGATAGTCGTACATAAAGCAAGCAAGATCGCCATCTTACTTTTATAACAGACGCGGCTCCAAGTCTTGGGAACAGGCAACATTTAAGTCTACAACAAGTAATTTATAAGAGAAAAATTTGATATTTTCAATTCACATGACCTTCTCCAACGATCTATTGTTGCAACCGTTTATTCATCTCCGTCGTTCTAACCGAGATAAACGTTAGCAGAAAATACGGTTTTATTATTTGAATCCTTGAAAGAGGAAGGGAAGTAAGGGAATGCGTTAGGCTAAAAGGATAGTCAAATCTTTAAAACCTGTTGAAATTCGATTCTCTTTGCATAGTCAGGAGTAAAACAAACGAAGTATAAATCGAATGATAACTTCGCGTTTGAGAAAATTATTTTAAAACTGAAACCAACAAAAAGGAATATCTCGGAAATGGCTATCTCTCTATATGCATCTATATAACCCCTCTCTAGGTCTTTCTAATGAATCGAGAATTGCTGGGAAAATGGTGCCCACAAAGGCGCACTAAAATCCTTACCTTATAGTAAATGCTAGAAAGGTTTACCTGTTCTCAAATAAGCAGTATATCTGGTAAAAATATCGTGATTCGCCTAGAGCTATAGGGTTTGGTTTTAATAGACATTTCTCACAAAAGACGAAGACAAACTTGTTTGGTGCGCCAATTTATTTAATAATTTTCGAGGTGGTCGCTATACTGGCACCGATTTCATTTAGTTTATTTTCTCTTTAAACTGGTCTTCTCCTTGAAACTTCAAACTTATGCAGAATCACATGTATAATTTTTCTTACAGGTCGTACAGAGCTTGAAAGCGTACAACAAACTCCCTGCGTACATGGCGAGCAGATGCATGTTTAAAGTAAACTTTGCATACAAATACATACAATTCCAACATAAGTGACGCACCACGTTGATTGTAATGACAAAAGACCTGACGCAGCAATAAGAATGCACTTTAGAATTGGCTGTCTAAAATCCCAGTAGATGACGAGGGAAGAGCGAAGTTAACAAAAGCAGTGAGAGGTGTTATCTTATAATTTAAAGACCCTATATAATCGTATATTTACATTTAATGAGCTCTACATGTTTTATATGGTAAATTTTGTCTATTTTTAACGGCCTACCAGTCATACAAAAGTCGACGGGAATGAAGAGGTCTTCAGAAGCTATTCCTAGAAAATTCAAGATATATAAATTTCAGTTGTGATGAAAATGCCTTATATGTATATCGTATATGGCATTTTAATCAAAATCAATAGAACCATTTTTGAGAAAGTCACAATTTTCGAAAAATTTTACATGTAAAGATTAGTTAGAAGTTAGATTTTCCTGAACATTTTTGTGTCGCATCTTTGGAAGAAGCTAAAGTTTGATACCAAATTTGGTATTTAACCCATTTTTTGTTTTTAACTTATGCTGTTTACACACACATAGACCTTTTGTTTCTAAAACTGCTTTTTTAGATTCAGGTAGACCTTAAACACATATTTGCAGTGAAATCTCGGTATTGAATTTTTGGAATTTATCTTCTCTACCTGCTATGTCGATTGTACTTAGGTACGTGGTCAAGAAAATAAAAAATCTGATGTGTTCCATTCACATGACTTTCTCTACATCTCTGTAACAAATTATTATTAAAATGCTTAGGCTTCTTTATAATGCCTGCTAATCGAGAAAAAATTAGCAGAACTAGTCTTATTAATTTCTTCCTTGTAAATAGAAGTGAAATAAGGGAGTACCATGGGTTAAATGGATAGTCAAAAGCTGGTTGCTATGTGACTGAAGTTCCTTTATTTATATGGACAGGAGTTAACAAATTCCTGTATGAAAAAGTATGTTTTTTAAAGGTGAAATCAAAACCAAGGAATAACTCAAAAACGATCAACTCCACGAAAAAAATGTTAATAACATAAATTGTGTGTTTTAACGTGCTCTATATTTTTTGTGTGACAGGTTTTTGTCCATCTCTTACGGTTTAGCAGTTAGTGCAAAATCCCGTAAAATTCACCCAGAATAAAGTAGTCTTCAGAGGATATTCCCAGAAAATTCAAGATATACGTTTTATTTGTCAGGTAAATATCTTTAACATACGAAATTTTAATCAAAATCGTTAAGAGCCATTTTTGAGAAAATCAAAATGTTCGAAAAAAGTTCCATGTAAAGGGTGGTGGGATTTTTCTCAAAATCTTCGTGTCGCATCCCTGGAAGATACTAAACTTAAATACCAACTTTGGTATTTTAATCTACTTTTCGTTTTTGAGTTATCGTGTTCACAGACACACGGACACACACACATACACACACGGGCCTTTTTCTGAAAATGCTTTTTTTTTTGGATACAGGGGACCCTATATATTTCCGGTGAAATCTCGGTATGGAATTTTTGGGTGGAGTGCAATACCTTCTCTATACACTATGTACATAGTACGTATAGAGAAAGTAAAAAAAAAATTAAAGAGCAACTCAGGAAAAATATGACTGTGGTAGTCTGTAAATCGAAGTTTAATAGCCTGGGTATTTTCTTAGTAGTAGTTGGGTGTAGCATATCACGAAAGGAAGTACTACAATTCCCATTAATTACATGTGACTCGACATCCATTCGGAGCCTGCAGGCCTCAGGAAGCAATCAACCGACAGAGCCTTGTTTTATATGCACCCACATTAACAAATGGCAGGCAGATATATTGCCGAGCAGGACGGATGGTGGTCCTCCAGTTGATGGCATGAACGTGCCTCTGTCTCACACGTCACTTCCTTTCCTCACCGAGAGAGATAACACTCGCACAGCTTCTTTATAGTAGTGGGGTCTTTGCCCCTCGATCCGATGTCTGCGGTTCATCTATTTCCGGTTGTATCCTGAGGATTAGTACCTTGTCCTGCCGGACTTGGAACAACTGTTTGGTAAGCCTCCCGTCAAAACAGCTGCAGGAGGTTGTTTATATCTTTTAGACCATATGTAGCAGGGAAGAGCACAGTTGAAAGATTTAGGTCAAAAGGTTTGAGTTCGTGCAAACATTGACAACGCTTATATAAATACTAGAACTAGCTTTCCACAAATGTAAGTATAATGATTAGAAGTATACAACTATTTCCCCTCAAAAATCCAAAATTGTGCTGTTGTATTATGTTTTTTCACTTCATTACATGAAACGCTTCAAAGGTTTCTCTTGAATAGTAACAATAGTTGTGAGTACTTTTAATCCCACAGTGACCCACTGACATTTCTATAGTCGATTCAGCGCTTTAATGCACTTAATATAAAATAAACATTTCGTATCCATCCGCGTTAGCCTCCTATTCGTACCAAACAACCTGCTCATCATTATCGTATGAGACAGAATGAAGAGAAGTAAATCACACCACACAGAATTAAACAGAACCCACTAGATTCTTATTGTTACTATTCAACTTATTTACTACTTCATATCAATTACAAGTTTCGATCTACATCTAATTAAATTTCTTCTTGAAAAGTCACAGATAATCGGTTTACAAGTTTAAGGGCGCTTGCCTTCGACACCTCGCCTCTCATCAAGGTCAGCGGTTCAATCCCAGAGAATCGCATATATATATATATATATATACATACATTTTATTTCACCCATTAAGTAATTGCAAATAATACATTAGATTTGGTCAGTTCAAAATTACATACCTTATATACAGATTAGATGTCATATACTAAAGCTATATTTACATTTTTTCTCAAATTCATCAATACTATATAGAACATTCTCTATTAATAATTTTTTATAAAAATCACAAAATATTTTTATTTCAAAGTTGCCTAATTGTACTTGGCAATTTATTATATAATTTTAAACTTATGTGTTTATAGCTATTATGTGTACTAGCTATCTTACATACGGTGCATCTAGAGTTATTCTGTCTTGTATTGTGATTGTGAATTAAACTGCGTTCGGATTACCTTTAATGAATAATAAAGTGTGATATATATATATAGAGGGATGGTTGAGTTATTAAACTTGTTTATACATTTTCTTGATTGCTAATAACATATATACATCTAATGGCTTTCCCCCCTCAAATTTAAACACCAATTTTTCCCCAGCAGAATTGCCCCAAAAGAGTTTCCCATACTGCTAATGTGAATAAAAGAGTGCATAATATACTGTAAGTAATTTTTTTTTACTAATTATAGAGGTAAGTTTACGGAGAAGATAACTCTGGATAGTTTCTTGCTGAGGTGTTCTGTATGGAATTACAAGTAAGCTTCTCGTCTAGATGTATTCCTAATAATTTCACAGAGTATTTTGAATTTGTCTGCCATGTTATTGTTAAGATGATAAATAAATATTTCAGTTTTATCATGATTTAGTAATAATTTATTTTGTGTGAACCATTGTAAGCCTTCACTAAATCCTTCCTGACTTGTACTGGACAAAGCGGCGTCTAGCTGGGTTTTCTATGGGTCCTCCGGTTTTCCTCACCATACAATCCTCCATTTGTTCCACCTCACATTTCCTATCATCGATTTCGACTTCGTTTAATATAATCTATGCCCTTATTCTTATGCCTCGTTATGGGCCGATCCCTCGTTCCGGGCGCTTCATTCTAAGATTACATATTATTGGATTGTCGACAGGTTTCTAACCCTAGGCATCCGCGGTGTAAGTCCTGTTACGGGGAGGGAAAGCCGATTAATATAAGTACTACATGTTGTGGTGTGCTTGGGTTTCCCGCATTTGCGTCATTTGTGTATGTCAAATTGGATGCTAAGAGTGGGATGGTTATAACTGTAGCACGTAGATTTGGATTTCATCCCCCGTTCCATCAACCTCCTCCACTCAGGATACTTTCTGTGGTAGGTATTTGTAGAAACAGCAGCCATAATAATTAGTACAAGAGTTAGTATTTCAACATATCAATGCCTTACACAGCTCGTGCAAATACCTGCAACGCGTAATACAAGATGCCGAACGTTTCATTCGTTTTTAGATCATGGCGTCAACTAAACTATCCATCCGGTCTTATAGGTACTGCTCTCAGGGTTACCCTACTCAATAGAGAACATTACGCACTCTACAGTTTTTATCATGACATTCGCCTTATGAAAATAGCAGAAAAAACAGAAGAGAACAATAATTAACAGTTACTAAATATACGAGTATCAGTCTGAAGAGGTAATATAGGCTGGACGTGCGCTCATGTTAAGTGTTTCAGATCTGTTTTTCGCGTTTCTGTAACTCCAATCTTAATAAAACGCTCCTTGCGATAAAACTTCCGCTATGTCTTTTTATATATAAAGTACTGTGTATAATAAGATGCCTTAGCTGCTGTGGATTTTCATCATCTTAAGGCGGATGTATTTACTACGAAACACACTTCATACTTAGCTCAACTTCACAAGAATGTAATTCCTGCCTTGGTGTTGTGGGGGTAGCGTGTCGGCCTTACATTCAAGAGGTCGCGAGTTCGAATCTCGCTTAGGGTGAGTTACCCTTAAAGTGTTTTTTTTTTCTGGATTTTCCCTTATCCTGAGAAGACGAATGTCGAGAAGTTCCATGACCCCCGAATATTTTTTTCACAGATTTTTCAAATCTGCAAGTAGTAAGTCTGGAAGAAAATGGGAAGGAATTTGTTAATTGTTTTTCCTAATTAACATGGTCCCCAGAAGGGTTTATAAGTATATTTATGTTACAGCAATTTGCACGCCTAATGTCAATTTATCTACGTTAGGATCGCAATTTACCAAACCTGAACTTAAGATATCACACGTAAACACCTGTTTACCCGTCCAACCCAAGCATTCAGGATGAGTTGCCCTTTTAATTTGTTTACATGGAGCCACCATCGTTGAAGTTAAATGTACTACCGCCGCGTACATCTGTCCCAGCTGCCTGCACCAGAACTACAATGACAAGAGCACATTCCATAGTGTCCTGACAAGGCCTTGACCTTATTATATTGCACTGACCGTGAATCTCTTTGAGAAATTCAATGGCATTGACGATGTTTGCGTGTTCCACTTGGTCTGTTGTAGAAGGCATGATGTAGATGTACTTATGGCGAACACATCCAGCCAAAGTGTCGGAAATGTCTGGTGCCATCGCAGCAAGCTAGAAAGAAAAGAAATTGAAAAAAATATAAAATCAATCTCCAATTTTAGTGCCTCTTTTCCTTTTATCTGAAATATAAATCACTGCCAGTTAAGGTCCTCTCCCGTCTTTAAGTATACAGCTGAAGTGGTTCGTGATGATTGCGATTAGAGGCATAACCATAGTTAAAGTATTTATAGCTGGAAGAGCTTGTGGTACCTCCAGGAAACAGGAAACGAAAGAGAAAGAAGATAATCGCAGCAAGAGATATTTTATTTTTATCTGCTCTATATGCCCAGGTGGACAGAGGTCGCTCGCCAACCCCAGTCTCCATGCAGGTGGTAGGGCTTTTCATCCATCACCCTCAGGAGCAAGTCCTTTCAAATTTCGCGAAAACTGAACATATGTGTTATTCTATACTACTGTCGAATTCGGATAAATACCCACTCTGTAACACGATATGTACGAAGTTACTAGTAAACGGCTAAGTCCCTTTATTCTAAAAAGGTAATAATAATAATAATAATAATAATAATAATAACCTCACACAAACGCAATATTGAAGTCCTCCTGAATTTGTAATGTGAAGGAGTATAAAAAATATAATTGCGATTGATATTGCATTTCATTTAGTTTGCTCATCAGTCATTTAAGCATAATCGAAAATTATCACACTTCAATATAAGTATATTATTATTATTATTATTATTATTATTATTATTATTATTATTATTATTATTATTATTAGTAGTAGTAGTAGTAGTAGTATTAATAATATATGCATGTCCCTTCAGATCTTTAACCAATCAGCTGCATTAACCAACAGTATAAGGAAATTCGCGCAAGCGGTTTGGTATATTGCCCACAGAATAGGGAAGGGATAAGGGTACTGTGGAGGGCTGTAGCTCCTCACGCCCTTCAGAAATGTGTGCAAATCAAAGTGAAGCGCATAGTTTTCAACGGATACTTTTACTTGCTTTACGTAAAGTAAGTAGGGCAAGAATTGTATTTCATGGGTGTAAGTGAGAACTGCAGGGAAATTAATATTTTGCTTTTTCCCTTGACAACACAGTTCAGATTACGCCATTACTTTCCAGCCTAGCATTTACATTAGAAAAAAGTATGTCTCAAATGTTATGTTTTCTTGCCAATAGACTTAAGACGGAGTTGATAATGTAGGATTGAACAAAAGCGAAGCAAAATAGACATCTAAGGAAAAATCTATATCCCTTCTTTGTTGCAAGGACACACAATTATAGTGAATATAGATCATGGTACTCCCTATATTTCTATTCTTGGTAGGCTTATAAAAAAAAAAAACTAAAATGTTCTATTCATATAAGTTTTTCTAGCTGTTCCATATACAAACTGTTCTTACAAAACATTATTATTTTATCTACGTCATACTAATCGAGATAAACATTAGCAGACTAGTGTTACTTGCTTCCTTATAAGTAGGAGGGAAATAAGGCAATACACTAGGCTGAAGCGATAGTCAAATCTTTTAAAAGCTGGTCGCCAAGCGGAGCAGTTGATGCTCGGCTCGCTTTGCAACGCCAGCTGTGAAAGGAGAGATGAAACGAAAGATTATTTGCCGTTTAAAATTGAAAACGGTAAACTCAAAAAAAAAAAAAAAGTAAGTTTTTGTCTTATCTCCTAATTCTGCAAAATTCATCCAGAATAAAATCTCTTCAGAGACTATACCAAAAAAAAAAAAAAAAAAAAAAAAAAAAGATATACGTTTTATTGTTGATGTAAATATATTTACTTTTAATCCAAAAGGTTATAACCATTTTGAGAAAATAAAACATTTCAAAAAAAAATTCCATATAAGTGTTTTCTTGAAAATATTCGTGTCGCATCCTTAGAAGATACTAAACATAAATACCAAGTTTGGTATTTACGTATCTTCCTTTTTGAGTTATGCTGTCCCCAGACACATTCACACGGATCTGTTTCTTAAAATGCTTTTTTTTTGAGTCGGAGGACCTCAAAACACATTTCTGGTGAAATCTCGACAGTGAATTTTTGGGTGGAAGACAGTACCTTTTAGCTACTATTACATTATATGTGCATACGTTTTAGAGAAAGAAATAATAATTAAAACAAAACACCTGATTAGATTGTTGTCACTCTGACATTCATACATATTTTAATTGGACTATTTCGTCCATGCACTTGATCGTAGGAAGTGCCTAATCACATTGGTGCGTAAAATTCCAACCAATCGGAACTCATCTGTGCAATTTAATCGTTTTTTTTTTTTTACCAAACCCACGTGCAATTGTTTTTCTAAATATATCGCACCCATATGCATTTGTTTTCTCTCTCAACTAATGTTCATCTCATAATAGTATCAGTGTGCACTGATATTCCCGTACATAATGGTGGAAGTTCGCCTAAATAGACATTAATTAAAAACTCAAAGCGTAGAATACTAAAAATAACAGAGTATGTGGCACCAGTTCAATGAATTCTGTAAGCAACGAGGCCATGATTTATGATATGGATATCGAGTTGCAGTGATTTCGGTGCAAATATACGTCAAGAGAAATGGGATTGTCCATATAGACTAATCATTGTTATTTTATTCATGAAATAGTCTTATTCAATACAACTCGAGCTACAACTTTTCTCTAGATAAATACAAGTTGCTGGCGAAGCTCTCGTTATATTACTTATGATTAAAAAATTAGAGGATTTATAATATACCTATGCAACCGCTACTATGGTCGTCTCCTTAGCGCGGTGGCAGCGCAGCTGTTTACCAAGCGGGAGACCTGGGTTCGATCCCCAATGGGGATTTCCCCCCCCCCCGCTGGGAGACCTGGCCCGGGGTGCACTCAGCCTCGTAAGGTCCCTGGGGGGCCAATTGAGGAGCTACTTGATGGAGAAGTAGCGGCTCCAGGTCATGAGGACCGCATTAACCGGCCGGGGGAACTCGAGGCGCTGACCACGCCTCACCCTCCAATTCTGCACCCCATCCATGTAATGGACCGAGATGGGGGACGCAGCGGCCGGGCGGTAGGCCAAGGTTCCCGGTGAGCTGTCGTGCCATGAAGTTATTGTAAATGCTACTATAAGAAAAACAGTAAAAAGAAACTTTGGATCACGCAGAGGTCGATTTATTTGAAAATGCCTCATATAGTGTACAGTTTGAGATGGAAGTTGACCATGTAAAACTTTAAACCAGACTTCTAGCAGTAATCTCCATACGAAATAATACAAATTGCTGGAGTGAAGTTATTGGAGTTGAACCACTGATAGGGCGGCAATGTGCAGCAGTTTCAAAGAGAACTTTCACGGAGATAAATGCCTGCAGCAAGTTGTTTTTGCAGGCCTCTGTAACGATAACAGAGCTGTTCTGTGCTCCGTGAGGCGTGAGATATTTTTCATCTTTGTGGCACCACCAGCCAAAACATTTTTAAAATAGCTTTGCTCCCGCAGTGATGCAGAGTCTGTTTTTCATATCTCACTGCATTTTCTTGCATGGATATGCCGAATAGTGCCGCAATCATCTTTAATAATATACGGTGTATTGCAAATAGTTTTCGTACATAATAAATTAAATAATGGAAAGTTAGACAAACTATTATAAACTTTAATAATAATAATAATAATAATATCTAACAGGTATGCGACTAGATGCGAAACTAATTTCTATTTGATGTTTTGTCCATTTACAAAGACGCCATGTTCAAACTCTTGATACTTGCTAACTTGGCTCACCATCTCTGCGTGTCACATGGACTTTGTACCTGCCAACACACCCCTTCACTTGCCGTCAATGCCATCATTCTCGTAACAGTGGTGAATTGTAACGTAGTGTTATCACTGTCTAAATCCTCCTCTTACAAATTAAGTTCAAAGAGGAGTGAGTGGACGATTATTTTTTTTAATAATAATTGGCAGATGGGGAAAACATTAACGGTTTACGTCATTGTGCTAACCCCTTGACAATGGAACTAAAAACAGCGCCATTGCAGTTCAGTTACATTGCAAAATGACAACAGTTAATAAAAGTATACGTAAGAACAAAAACAAATACCGACCCTGACTGCCTCCGTGGTCGAGTGGTCAGCGATTTATTTCTCACCCGGAGGTCCCGGGTTCGATTCCCGGCCAGAATTATTCCCTATCCCCCACAGAGTCTGGAAGTGTGTGTGTGTGTGTGTGTGTGTGTGTGTGTGTGTGTGTGTGTGTGTGTGTGTGTGTGATTTGTGATTTAAACTAACGTAAAAGAACCTACAGACGAGTTGTTTCTAATGCAAAGCCCCCAATATGACCTTAGATGTTAAAGGGGGCTATATAAATGAAACAATTAAAAAAAAAAAACCAAGAAAAAAACACCAACCCTCCCTATTGCAGTAAAAGGGAATGCTCGATTACTATTCTGTGATTGTACTCGTGCACAATGCGGACTTTCCGACGTCGCAAGTTGTCCTTCATATCGGACTATCGAATGCATATCTCACATGTGTGAATCAGTATTAATGACTGCGCGGAATAGGAAGTAATAACATCTAATGTCTTTGTCAATATATCTAACAGCATTTAATATGAATCTCCGATACTAGTACTTACCTAACACAAACTAAAAAGCGAAATAAATAAATGCTGTGTCGACAATGAACTATTCAGTGCGATATATTCACAGATTAAATTAGCACTTAATAAGGCAATAACTCAAACAAATCGGGCTTGACAACGTGCCATCACTTGCATCTGATTCAGGAAAGGGCATGATGACCTAAACAAATATTCCTTTCCGGCACAATACGTCAAATATAGCAATAGAAATAATGTGTTTCAAACAGTAACTTTAAAAAGCAGACCTTTGAAGACAAGGAAACATACCTTAAATTGAAAACGACTGTACTTCAAAGCAAGCTAGTTCTATTCTTAGGTTTTTCATGTATGTAGTTTCTGAGAGTGAGGTCACATAGTAGGTAGAGACAGAATTGCATTCCAACCAAAAATTGGATACCGAGATTTCCGTGAAGTACGTATTTTTAGGTACTCTGAATAAAAAGCGTTTTAGGAAAACATTTTGTGTGTGTGTGTGTGTGTGAGAGAGAGAGACAGACAGACAGACAAAGAGAGAGGGATGAAATGAGTGAGAGAGAGAGAGAGGCAAACAAAAACGAAAAGTGGATTAAATACCAAACCTAGTATTTAAGCGCAGTATCTTCATATCTTCCAAGGATGCAACTCGGAGATTTTCAGAAAAATTCCCACGCCAAACCCCATTTACAAGAAAGATTTTTAGACATTTTTGATTAATATATCACATTTAACAAATTTACATCACAAAATGCATACCTTGAATTTTCTGGGAATAGCCTGTGAAGCTCTCTGTATTCTATATGACTTATGCAGAACTGGTTGATTTTATTTTTCTGAAACGGGAAATATTATTTTAAAATTATCCTTCGCTCTGAATGATTTTGTGTACTTCTTTTTTTTTCTCTTTTTTTTTCCGTAAAGCGTAAGACTTACTACATAAAAAATAGATATACTTAAAGCACAGAATTTGGTTATTACTTTATTACCAATGCTTTTAGAGGTATTATTTGTTAATTGGTTAATTTTTCAAATATGTATTTATTACTTTTTCATCTTTGTGCCGCTATTTTTTATCCTAGTGTTCATGCAAGGAGCATAGAGTTTCAGAGCCATCACATAGCGACCTGCTTCAGCCTGCTTCTACCTACAGTGACATATAGAATTGGAGTAATCTCTATTAACAGAAATTCGGTGGAAGAATTAAGAGTTTGTACAATAGTAAGTAGAGAATACAACACATCAGATGAGTTACGTATAGTGGCACTTTCAATAGCGTATTAGCTCAACCGTTGAGAAACGTGAGAAAGGGTTGAGTTTGTGAATTCACTTGTGTCTCATGTGCCCTAAATACTCTGTGCTGTTTGGTCACTTCCCCCAGTAACATAGGTCAGGTATTTCCCTCAGCATTTAATCGGGTTAACTGCTACTATATGCGAAGCCCCTGGGTCGTTTCGCATGATTTCAGGAGGCAGCTGTTGTCCTATATTCCTTTCGCCCCTCATATGCGTGATGTAATTGATAAATTACCCTCTGCGTGGCGTTTTATTTTTAATTCTTTTTTATTAGCCCTCAGCTCATAGGGTGCTCTGGGAAAGTGCTTCACTTCATTTGGTCAATGGGATTCGAGGGAATATAGATCACACCGACCCAGTGATTCAAATACATTGCTTTTAGAATTTACTCGGATGATACTAAATTATGTTTTGAGAATTATAAATAAAAAGAAGATACATATAACTATGAACACAAAAAGTAAAATAAGGGTTCATAGAAAATCAACTGAAGGGTATGCACGAAGGGTATTAAATAAGGTGATTCCCTCAGTCCAATTTTATTTTAATTTGATTATGAGTGACTAAGGGCGTAGTAGTGGATATTTGGGTTCAAATCCGACCGAGGGTAATATATTTTTTTCGGACTTGGTTTCCTTCGGAAGGGAAGTAAAACTATAGGCCCGTGTAATGTGAATTTGCACGTTAAAGAACCCCAAGCCTTGAAAGAAAAAGTCCCTCGGCTAAATTCGCCATGTTTCATGTCCGAAAGTCGTGATTTCGTCCTGTAGCGACTATCTATGGTGGATGAGTTGATCTCTCGTCACCATGTGTACATAGTGGCGAACTAGAAATTTCCTGGGAAGAAACTACTGTTAACGTGGCCCAATATACACCGACATGGCGTGATTGAACTTGTACATAGTTTGAACATTTTTAAATAGTTCTTACAGTTAGGACAGAGGTTGATCATCAACGTTTGCCACATAGATTTGAAACAGCAGAACAATATAATATGAAAAAAACAAAATGCATGTCTATATGTAAGGGATCTGTAAGGTGCAGTTCGACATCAAAGGCTAAATCATTGAGCAAGTAATGTGGTTTAAATATTTGACAGTAACTGTTATCTATTTCCGAAGTAGAAATTCCAGAAGTTACACGTCACGTTTGCAGAGCAGCAAAATTTTCAGGTTATTTAGAGATACTATTTGGAGAATAAATGTTGAAAATAAAGCAAGCATTTGCTAAACGCAAGATCTTATTAGTGTATGGATAAGGAACCAGAACAACAAATGAAGACAATGACAATAGCACGGAATATAAAAACTCGGCAGAATAATGAATGAAGATATACGAAAGGAATGTGATATAACATATATATATATATATATATATATATATATATATATATATATATTAAACTTTGTAAAAGAAAGAATCTTTAGAATGTTGGTAGAGCAGAGGAAATTATATCAATTAAAGTAGAAAACCAACGACCAGCAGGAAGTAGAGGTATTGGAAGATCACTAAAAAAATGTTAAAAAGGATGCTTTTCATCGCCATCAGACTACGTGAAGACGAACAGGCTTAGTCTAACCAAGAAGAAAATAAAAAGAATTAACTTCAGATGACAATCGTTTGCAGTATAAAGGAACGAGGTCGAGCGATTTAATCTGCTTGATTTTTATTCATTGTAGCAGCTGTAAAGTTTCAAGTTTTACAGCTAGGCGTTTTCCTTCAACCTTTTCATTTTGGAATTACTCTGGCCGCTCTTCTGTTATCTAAAATCGTTCAAAGAGAGCAGAGGTTTCTATCTACTCATTTCCATTATTTTTGAATAAACTACTGGTTTCTTACAGCCCCTGATTGCCTTTGATTTATACGCTGTAATTTTCTAACGTAGCTGCTCTGTCAAGAGTTTGGAGAGAATTAACGTAATTAATGAAATAACGGAGCAAACTCGACGCTTCAGGTGAGGTTCATACTTTTATTATAAGGGAAAATTCTTGTAAAAGGCATTTCTTTCAGTCCTGTGATAAAACAGCAACATCTGTCTTTAAAACCTTGAGTATGCGATAAAAGATTGCGGGTGTATTTTAACTATAATTTGCAAACATAATAATAGTACCGCGACCACCAGAATGCGCTTCTCAAAGGTTACTGTGGAGCCATCTCGCGCGGTTGAACAAAGTGAGCCGGTCCCCTGGCCACGCTCGCTAAGGCGTCTCGCTTTGGTGCTTCGTGGGCAGGGGATCGTGGGTTCGAGTCCGCCTTGGAACAGTAAGACCAGTAATCATACAGTAAATTTACGGGGGGATGTAAACAGGGGATACAGCGCCGGAGTCCTGACCAGACTCCGGTACTGTTAAAAAAAAAAAAAAAAAAAAAAAAAAAAAGTGTAGGGCTTGTAAGTGTTCTAGTTAAGTTTTCAACAGCCCAAGTGTCATATGGTTTTGTGAAAGTATACTACGAGAAACAACATTGAAGAAAAAGGAAGCACTGATTTTTTCAGTTGGAATTGAATACACCACAAACATAATACTTACTGAATTGTTGTCTAGTTTTAGATGCACTTTGCAACATGTTATACAAATGCAATGCCAAAATAAGGTTATTAAATCCAACATTTGATAAATTGTCAAAATAAGGAATAGGCAAATAAAATATGTTTTACAATAAAAAAAAAACAAGGAAACTGAAAAAAAAAAACATCAAATAAAGTTCAACTGCTCTATGTTGTGGGGTAATGTGTCTGCCTCGTATTCTAGAGGTCGCGATTTAGAATCTCGGTTAGGGTGAGTTGCCCTAATAAGGATTTTTTCCCAAGATATTACGATATTTTAGCTCGTTTTGGCATCATAGTAATTTCATTCATCGTCCGAAGCTTAAATTAAAAAATGCAATTTCCGTAATTCCTTGTTGGAACGTGGGTGAGGGGGGGGTGCTCTATAAAACTAGTCTAGTTAACTTTGATACTTTCTGAAACAAACAAAAATAACTAAATAAAATAAAAGATGAAGCGTTTAGTTGTAACTCCTATTCTATACCCTGCGGCTAGATATAACTTTATTAATGATAAAAATGTATGTCTATATGTTAGTGTAAGATTTTTTTTCGCATGTGTTACAGGCGCACTTGAACACTTGTAAGCACGACGCTGTGCCATGTACCAACAAGTGCGGAGCGCAGATACCACGTGTCCTCATGGAAGATCATCTCAAGTACACGTGTCCTCAACGGCGAGCCCGTTGTGAATTCTGCGGCAAGGATTTCACTGGTCACACCTTAGAGGTGAGTCATGCAATTCATCTTACAGTCAAAGGCGAAGGAAACTGCCAAATTTTACTGCTTTTGCAACGTAAAATTTAAGGATAGGCGTCAACCACTTCTTCTGTTTAAAACCACGCGGTTCACAGTTTTAAGGAAATGTCCTCCTGTCAGAACCAGGAAAAAATATACATATATTGTTTTTCTGACTCATCAGTCCATGTCAGATCTCATCACTATTTAAGGCCATCTTCATATGTAATGCAACTATAATAAAACTTTTCTGGTAAATGTTTAATTTGGGACATAACTGAATGGATACTCTGAACCCCCAAATATTTGTGAAACGAATGCGCACATATATTATTGTAAGAACACTCTTGCCGACTTGCAGTTTGCGCACTCTAACCTTATTAGCAATAGGCAGGTTCTTAATAAGATAAAAACAACTGAGACTGCCTCCGAAGTTGAATGGTCAGCGAGCTCGCTTCTCACCCGGGACGGGTTCGATTCCCGGCTGGGTGGGCAATTTTTTTTTAACCAGAAATATTCCCTATCCCCCACAGACTTTGGAAGTATGCATGTGAGAGTGAATGTGCGTGTGTTTGAGGAAAATAAAATTATTTAAACCCAACGTACCCAACGTACAGACAACGAGTTGTTTCTAATGCAAAGCCCCCGATATGATCTTAGATATTAAAGGGGGCTATATAAATGAAACAATAAAAAATAATAATAAATAACAATTGCTAGCATTAATTCAGATTAATTTGTAATAATTATATTTTTTCTTCCTTTTAATATTCTTAACAGTTAAAAATACAGATTCATATTCCAATTCCAGGTTTACAAACTTGTCAATCTTATCTTCATTTTAATTTGCATTAATTTGTATGCCTACTTTATTCTAAACTTCACTGTAAGCTTTGCCAGTTTCTTTTAACCACAATATCTTTTTTCCAGAAAATTTTGTGCATTTGTTAATGATGTCATATGATTCGCTTCAATGTTATTTACTTGTTATTTTCTGTTACATTATTGATGTGAATGGATCATATAGCTGGGCGGTCAAAATACACATTTTTAAAAATTACATATTTGACAAAAAAGTAATAGTACTTAGCCTCATCATTAAAGAGAGCTTGGAACGGACACGAATGACTTTTATCAGTTTTTTTATGTAATAAGTTTTTGTTTTGCAAAAAATTAGATTTTTTGCATATGTACATATGTATTCATGTGAATGCAACTTTTAATACGATGGTTGACGAGAAACTCCACAACGGCACTACAAAGAGTATTACTACTCAAAATATTGAAAAATTCAAACGAACAACATGAGTATCTCGGAAACCACTTATGCTATTAAAGCAGTATTTTGACAAAAATACCATATGTTATTAGATTAAGAATTATATACATTCAATGCGGTTGAGGACTGCAGAGATTATTTATGGAAATTCAAGAAATACATTTCATTTGTCGTGCATTTATCCTACTTGTATAATATAGTAAAAACCGTAGGGTCATTTTGACAAGTCAAAAACTATAAGCACATGTTTCGTGTGAAGGGATTAATTATATATAAAATTACGAGGTACGTCCAGAAAGTAAGTTCCGTTTCAATTTATTTTCGCTGCAGCGCTGCGATCGCAGTTCCGCACATGCGCGGTAGACGCTCTGTATCAAGGAGAAGAAACGTGCGCCATTTTGAGATCACTGTCAGTCACATACGCTTTGTTGTGCTTGTTTACAATGTCGGTGTTGATTGAAAATCCCGCCGATTGTGAAATCAGATCAGATCTGTGATTCGTTTTCTGAATGCTAGGAAAGTGAAACCAATTGAAATTTATCGGCAAATTTGCGAAGTTTACGGACAAAATGCGATGAGTGATTCAATGGTGAGAAGATGGGTCCACACACTGCAAATGTGACGAAAAACCTCCTACAGGGATTTGGCTGGGACGTGTTTGACCATCCTCCATACAGCCCTGACCTCGCTCCTAGCGACTTTCATCTGTTCTTACATCTCAAGTCTTTCTTTGGCGGTCAACACTTCAACAATGACGAAGAGCTGAAAGAAAATGTTTCCAACTTTTTGAAGACACAGGCGGCAAACTTCTATGAAGAAAGTATACAAAAACTTGTGCCACGCTAAATGACAAATGCCTGCAAAATTTCGGCAGTTATGTGGAAAAGCAGTTTAAGAGTTGTAGAATTTTGTGCAATAAATAATTATTCTGTATCTGAACACAATTTAATTTTATTACCAAACGAAACTTACTTTCTGGACATACCTCGTATATTTATTTAACTTTTTATATCTCACAGATATTGTTGGGAGTTGAAATTGCAAAAAAATGCTATTCTTTAGAATTCTGGAGACCTCAAACGCGCATTTCCGTTTAGACATTATAGATATCACATTTCTGGCTGGAATATAATGAGGTAAAGAAAAAATGTATTATACTTTAATTTTACTTTTATTCCACTAAAAGCAGTTCGCCGTTGGTTCCTGCTCTCCAAATATTTCTATCTTCCCAATTTCTCTTTTACATGCCCGTCTTCATCATGGCTGGGTGGATTCCTTCATGTCATTCTTTTCTAGCTCTTCCACATTTCCTTCTGCCTGGAACAATCCTTTGTCATTCGTTGTGCTTGCCCATACCATTGCAGACTTATTTTCTATTCTGTCCATAACCGTTTCATCAGCACCCATTTCTTATCTAATATAAGTAAGCTGTAATCGGGATATTCTCATAGGTCCATCAATCTGTCGCCAACACTTAATTTTCATATATTGTCCAGTGTTCAGAATCACAATATGTTAGTAAACTTTCTATTAATTAATTCAAAATCTTCTCGGGTTTCTAGCCAGGTGTTAACTTGGCTTGACATCAACGTTTCGAAGAAGTGCATCTTCCTCGTCTTCAGGGTGAACTGAACTGTCTTCAGTTCACCCTGAAGACGAGGAAGATGCACTTCTTCGAAACGTTGGTGTCAAGCCAAGTTAACACCTGGCTAGAAGCCCGAGAAGATTTTGAATTAACACGTCGCCAGGAAAGCTATAGTTCTTATTTCTATTAATTAATTAGAATATGCTGGTTTGTTTTTCTATCAAGTCCCTACACAGAACACTGCTCAGGGATCAAATAGCTTTTTTCATAGTTTCTTCTATAATCAATCATTATCAATAATAGTGCCAATATACTTAAATTACTCAATGCATCTAATTAACAATCATTTATTTGTGGATCTAGAGTCCTCAAACTGAAATGTATTCTGTTTTAATGACATTTATTTTAAGTCACTTCAAATCGCCCACTAGTTTAAGGGCCATGCATTTTAGGCTATCTTTGTCCTGCCCTATTATACCTAGCCATTGAAACAAAAAGTAGATATTATATATTGAAAATGTGTAAAGTAAGGAAAGGCTCTGAAATGGAAATTGAATATCAGTAATGTTTACTTTCCCTACACGTACTATGTACGTAGTGTATAGAGAAGGTATTGGAATACAACCAAAAATTCGATGCCGAGATTTCACTGGAAATTCAGTTTTGGGTCCCCCTGAATAAAAAAAATTGAGAAAAAGGTTTGTGTGTGTGTGTGTGTGTGTGTGTGGACAACATAGTCAAAAACGAAAAGACCGTTAAATGACAAACTTGATATTTGAGTATCTTCCAAGGATGCGACACGAAGATTTTCAGGAACATTTATTTCCCCACCCAAACTACCTTTTATATGGAAAAAAAAAATCGAAAATTTTGATTTTCTCAAAAATGGCTCTTAACCATTTTGTTTAAAATCTCTTTTAGGTATTTAAGATATTTACATGGAAATAAAATGTGTATCTCAAATTTTCTGGGAGTAACCTCTGAAGACCTCTTTATTTTGAATGATTTTTATTGAATTTTGCATAACTGGTAACCGTAAGAGAGAGAGAGAAAAAAAAAAAGTAGATCTCGATAAAACACACACAATTTATGTCGTATAAATTTTTTTCATGGAGTTCGCCGTTTTCGAGGCATTCCTTGTTATTGATTTCAGTTTTAAAATGCTTAAACTTTTCTCATACGGGAACTAGTCAACGGTTGGCCACGCAAAGAAACGGATTTCAATCCCATAGCAACCACATTTTAAAACATTTGACTGTCGGTTTATCTTAATGTATTCTTTTAGTTCCCTTCTACGCATAAAGGAACTAAATAATAAGACCATTTCTGCTAATGTTTTAACATGAAATAGAAGAATAGGCTTATTACCAATAATTTGTTACAGAAATATTGAGAAAGTCGTGTGAATGGAGCACATCAGATTTTTTCTTGTAATTTGTAACTTCTCTTTCCATTTATTACTGCAAAACTTGCATATTTATTTATAGCTTATTATAGAGGAGAGTAAGTATTGCAGTTTATCGAAGCACTGGTTAGGGGCCACTCCACGTGACTTGATGATTCTCTATTGTTGGTCTGTCTGCTTTACAATTTCCGGTGTGAGGCAGCTGCCTTTCTCCTCAAGGTTACTTGTTTCGTGGGGGAGTGAAGTGGAACTTGCACTGACCGTGAATTGCGTCAAGTGTTTTTATTGCCCAGCAAGAGAATTACTGTAGCAACCATCTGATTTGTGGAGAAACCAGACACACGTGGTCTCGGGCCGCGAATGGTGTCGCGAAGAATCGAACACTTTAACGCCAGGGAACCGATATTCTCGGTTCTGGAGTCGACTCCCTCTTCCGCACGCCATATGTTGTTAAACAGATATAAAACGCGTGTCTACAAATGAAGTACTGTCTGAAAGAATATGTTGTGTATAATGTGAACTCGTGCTGAAGGTGTCTTACCTTTTCAATTACGCACAGAAATGGGGAGGATATTGCATTCCACACAAAATCGATACCGTGATATCACTGGAAATACCTGTTTTGAGACTCCCTCAATAGAAAAAAAAATCTGATGTGCTCCATTCACATGACTTTCTCTAGCTGTTCCACTTATAAAATATTCTTACAAGAGATTATTCTTGCATCTACTTCATGATAATAGAAATTGTCTTATTACTAACTTTCTTGTAAGTAAAAGGGAAATAAGGGAGTACATTAGGCTAAAGCGATACATCTTTTAAAAGCTGGTTACTATGTTATACAATTGGAGTCGGTTCGTTTTACATGGTCAGCAGTATGGTCAGCAGTAAAGCGAGAGGTGAAACGAAAGATGACTTTCCGTTTGAATAAAGTTACATAGTTTAATATTTGAAAACAATAACAAGAATATCACTGAAACGGTGAACTAAAAACTTTGTGACAAATTATGTGTTTTAATGTTGTACATTTTTGTCTATCTCTTACGGTTTACCAACTATGCAAAATTCATCCAGAATTCGGTTTTGAACTATGCTGTACACACAAACACACACACACGCACACACCTGGAAGTTTTTCTAAAAATGCCTTTTGGACTCAGGGGGACCTCAAAGCTTATTACCGGGAAATCTCGAGACCCGAATTTTAGGGTACAATACAATACCTTCTCTAGGTACTATATACATTGTATGTATACACGTGCTGGAGAAAGTAGCACGCATTTTTAGAAAAACAGGTCTGTGTGTATGTGTGAGCAGCAAAACTCATAAACGCAAAGTCGTTTAGTGCCCAGGTAGCCTCCTGGAGCAGTAAGAGTTTCAAAAAACTCCCCCACACCCAGCTATCCTTTACATGGAACATATTTCGAAAAGTTTGACTTTCTCAAAATTGGCTATCTACTGTGTGAAAGTAACATATGTTTAACATATATTTATGGAATTTAAATGTATATTTTAAAATTTCCGAGAGTAGTCTTTGAAGGCCTCTTCGCTCTAGAGTCTAGATGTTTGCATAACTGGTAAACCGTAAAGATGGGCAAATTCTTATTACATAAAAAATGAAGTACTCGTTAAAACAAACAATTTATGGCGTATACATTTTTCTTTGTAAGGTTAACCGTTTCTGTTATATTCCCAATTATTGGTGCACAAATTTCAATACGCATGGAATTTAACTGGAAATCGCCTTTCATTCTGTTTCGCCCTCGTAATCATTTAAAGTGCAGGGAGTTCATAACCGCGTTCTCTTTTAACATCTGACACTTTAGCCCGTCTGCTCATACCTGCAGCGAAATGTGTGTGTATGTCTGTGTGTCTATATGCATTGAATGTTTAACTCTATTAATGAAAAGTACATAGACCTCAAATTCAAGAGGTCCCGGGTTCGAATCTGTTAGGGTGGTAATTTAACTGGATATGTGCTTTTTCAGGATGTTGCCTTATCCTGAGACGATGAAAGTCAGATACTACTCTTAAGCTCCAAAGGCTTACAGGTCTATCTTGAGCATTATTCAAATTTCAAATTTCATATCGGACGATGAATGAAATTGGTGAAATTATGCTCACATGATCTCGGAGTCCATGGAGCTTAAAGTTACTCGACATTCATCTTCTCAGGATAGGGGAAAATGCCGGAAAAATAAAACCTTATCTGGGTAACCCACCCCAAGCGAGATTCGAACTCGCGACCTGTTGAATATCCGGCTGGCACGCAACCACCACACTACCCAGGTGGGCACCAAGCATAATTATTATGTTGAACAGGATGGAATAAATAGCATCTCTCTATACGCAGTTCCATATTCTATGTCCCGTCTTTTTGAATCCTTCATTAACAGTTTGAAATATAGCTTACTTAGAAATCTCGCTTTTTCTACATCTCACCAATTTATTTCTCAATTTTCATAAGCATTTCTTCTTTTTCATTCCACTTTGTCATTTTTAGTACTCTTTCAAATAATATAGACACTTCTTTATCTTTCTCTAGATAACATTAACCGACTATTAGCAAATCCTTTGAAGTTACTGTGCATTTTAACAGCTGAAATGGTTGTACGGGAGAATGGCATCCGTTTTTAAGTATTTGTTTATTAAGAATCTTCAGAACAACTTCAGTTGGCGGCATAGTGAGATATTAGATTTTATTTGTGTATACATGCATGCTTTAATGTCTTAGATCGTGCGACATCTATGCCTTTTAGAAGTGGCCCACTTCAGTCAAATTAATTTGTTTTATCGCTTTCTGAATCGTTAGCAAAGGCGATATGCTAGTAACAAGAGCTGCAATAAGTCTAAACAGATTAATTGGAACCAATATTTTAACCCCAATTCTTCTCGAATGCACATTTCATCCGGTTCATATTTGTTAATTCTGGACCAAGTATAGTAAAGAAATGAACTGAAGTAAACTGCAGCATTCTGAGACAGAAGGGTTGTTTTTGTTTTTCCATAACGAATGGCATATCATGCAACTGTTTCGTAAATTTCTCGAAGTCAGTCTCGCACTTTCAGCTGTACACACCCATATACATAAGTTTAAATATGAACAAATGAAGCCTTCGGCTTAAAATGTATGTAAGTTTCACGTTATTAGCATATATGGCCGCAACATAAGCCCACGTTATCAGAATAGTTCGCTCAATCTAGCATATCGCAAAAAACTATAAATCTAATGTTGTATGTGATTTCTATGTTATATCGCCTTATTTTTTCTGTAACAATGTGTCGATAAAAAGATTAAAGTGTAGTACCGGTGAACTAGCGAGGCCGCTGAACCAGCGAAATCGATGTGATGATATTGTCATCACCCGTCCTTACATCCATAATGTTCACATTTCCAATTCTTCTTCTTTTTTTAATCCAAATAGCCTCTCAATTATGTTAGCCCAGCGTTAGAAGTGTATAACGTTGTCACGGCAAACACGGTTCGTCGGCTGTGTTTTAAATACCAGTGTTGGGAACATTGCATAGTCAGTGTTTACCAGTGCAATATCCAGTTCAATTGTTTAACATTTGATTTTGAAGTTTGAACCTCAATTTCCTATGTATAGTAAATGCCCACTGAATGCTTATTCCTTTTCTTCTAATTAAAACACTAAACAATCAATTATTTCACAACCCTACAACAAAATAAATGAAGAAATATTACTTTTGTTAATGTCTGTGTGTAAAAATATTGGTGAAAGTTTTCCCTCTCTCGAAAAAATCTTGATTCGCACACTGGTGAGTGTACATTTAGTAACTTATTGCACATGTTCTTTTGGGCTGTTGCATATTAATTCAAATTAACAATTTTTAGTATGTTAAAAGGCTTCTGAACAATTAGTATAGTTTTTAAAAGCAATTTCTGTGTACAAGAAGGCTGAAGTAGCCTCAAAATATTCGCTGGTTTCAATCACTATTAAATGCGATGAATCACACACAAAAGGGGTTAGCAACCCTCGGTTCTTTGAATCTTCCCAGTTGCCTCTGGATTAATAGGCATAAAGTCATCCGCAATAAAGAAGAATCTCCCCTTTGCATTGGGTAGAGATTAAGTAGACGAACACATGGCGAGAGTATTGTTCTTAGTGAAGCCTATTTCCGGTTCCAGAGCTTGTTAACCAATTAAGGGTGGGGCGTCTTGTTTTGTGGGAACTTCACTTTATTGATCTTCCTGGTCCACTCGTTATCTTATTAAACTCTTTAACTCTACGCAGCCGTTGGAATGGCTACTTAAGAACAGAACTTTTAAGTGATATCTATGAGCTTGCAACTTGCCTCTTTCAACAAACTAATAAATGAATAGGTGCAATAAGGAAGACTGAAGAAAAGAGAGAAATTGCAGAATATGCTTTTAAAGAAGCCAATATATTACACCTCAAGTGAAAGAAAACGGATCAGAGGACGAACAGAGAAGATAAGGAGGAATTGCAAAATCTAGACTCAGAAGAAAAGTAATATGATCAAAACTAGCTAGAAACTTAATAGAGTAAAATAAGTAGAAAATGAAAATGAATAAAAATAGACATGTAGTGTCATGAAAACTGTTATCTAATTTTCGATAGCTCACACCAAGGCTTTATTTTACTATTTGGAAAAGTATGTCCACCTCCTTGGTAATTGCACTTGTCTATTTGCTTAGTCATTTGTCCATGAACAAAAATGTACAGTCACACTACATATTGTGTAACATGCATAACCGCAAATTGCTATGTTTTTACAGAATTCAGAAAGTATTCCTCTCCACTTTAAAAACTGCCAGCAGCTAAATTAAGGGTGAGAAACGTCTCATGTATAGTGAACAAGAAGTTCAAAAGATATTACAGTTTTTGTGCTCTGTGTATTTCCAGATTTTTCATTCCCTATATTAGTTTTATATTCATTTAAATTGCGTGGGTGGATGTTTTCAACCTGTAATTATTTATATGCATTCAGTATAGGGCTTTAAAAATAATATGCTGTATCACCAACCCTATTTATCCTCATGTCAAATCAAAAGTCATTTTCACAGTAATTTCAGTATCACAAATGTGGCTGTTAAACGCATGCAAACAAATTTTCTGAACAACACACGAAGACGCTTGAAAATCGCCTGAATATGTAACTGTACTTTGTGAGCATTAAAAATTAGAATTTTATCTCAGTTAATCTAGAACTTTTGAGCGTGCTCGTACTGAAATACAAGTTTCAACCAATTTAACAGAAGCACTTACCTCGGATAATTATCGCAGAATATTAACGTGCGCTAACGTGCATAAAAGTGACCTACTCTGCTAGATCGTAATGGGGGTTTTTTCCCCTCAATAATGATTGTACCTTTCACTCCACTCAGACACTCCTCGGTTTTCTTCCAGTGTCCTAAAAAGAATTCAGAGACACAGAAGCAATGAACTATGTTATAATCGATGTAAAATGAAGGGTGCCGCCTCTGTGATTTACATAGAATTTCGCTACGGTTGGTAGAAACGTTAAACGAATATGAATAATTGACCTTATGTAGGAAAGGGTGTGTCATTGTTTGCGTGTGTCGTTAAATTAAATGTAAAAAGAGATTGGGAGAAGAAAGTACTTTTTAATTTGTATACGTTTTTATTATATTTTTATTTTTGCACCTAAATTCATTTAATCCTTAACGGTAATCCGCCATTGAGAACATGAAGCGCACATGCCTCCCTTTGGCAATTCGTCCATATTTTGGAGGAGTAAGGGTACTCTACCAATCATGCTCGAGGAACAGAACAACTTAACGCTGGCAATACATTTGTCATTACTAACACAATCAGCTGCGTACCATTTTGGGCCACTTTTATCACATCATACCGAGCATTCCAAGTCTCTTGTAAAATCTCTTACGCGATGAACATTTGAAAATCATAATACTTTGAAATTTTACACCTTTCTAAGAAAGTAAATCCAAAATTATTCTTGATAACAAGAACATTCTGTTTAGATCTCTTATTTAATTTTCAATGAAACATACAGAAATTTGAAAGAAATCGAAGAAAAATTAAGGAATATTTTCAAGTGGCAAAAAAGTAGCAAAACAGGATGATGAGAAAATAACATTTCAAAATTTTACGTGTTAATTTGCAAGAATCTATGTCCATCAAAATGACGCGTTTGGCACTGAAACGATCAGAAAGACAAAATTTTATTGCATGATCATTCTACAATGTTTGATGACTTTTCCAGTGACAATTTTAAATTTTTTGTTTCGAAATGTCTTGGTGTCGAGTTCCTTTATTGTGGATTGACGATTTACTTTCTGGTATCACTGTAATTATTTTGTGATATAATGTGCATTGGAACCAAAAATATAATTTTAGAGCGAATAAAAATGCTTTGATAATCTTCATTCCCGATTATTGGATTATTGTTACACTAGACGCGTTATAATGTGAAATTGAGAAGAATAAGAACTCATGGAATATTATGGTACTGTTACTCAGGAGAAAAACTATACCATTGCAGTGGAAGGTTAAGTGGCAGAGTCGTTTTATAGCAGTCCAGAAAGCGTAGGTATGTGCACACTACCGGATCTCATTTGATGGACATCAACATTAGGTCATTAATTACGTAGCAAGAGAATGCATGAAAAAAAAAAAAATCTTTTAACTCTAACGAGCCAATGTTTGCATCCATATAAATAAGGAAACGGGAGTGAAATTATTACCACAAATCTGTTAAAAATCGAAAATTACTTTTTATAGCAGATAGCTTTTGGAACCTTTGGGCATGTATAGAGAATCAACATTTGCTGTCCCCTTGCTTCGGGTTCTAGAATTAGAGAGATCTACAATACACCTGCTTCTTAGCATACTATTTTACAAAACAGCGTTTTTCTCAAAACTACAATTTTACTTTTTCAAAATATACCACGCGTCTCCGTTTTTGTTTAAACACAACTAACATTTCCCAGAATGTGCAGAAATATCTATTGTAATATTACAAACAACACCAATATTCAAAAAAATATTTTTATGAAAAATATTATTAATTTTTAATTAAAATATAATTCAGTAATTGAAAGTACTGAAATGCCACCGATAAAAATTCCTATGTGGTTCAAAGCTCCAATTCAGAAAATGTCAACCAGTGTTCTCAAATTTTGAGGTGTGTTGGAACAGTTTGATCATGCAATGTTATTTACACGATAAAATTTATAACATAATTTATATCTTGCAAAGTATTTATCCAATTTGAATGAAATTTGGTATTCATATTAACGTAACAGCAATGCAGTTACACTAAAATTTCAGAAAATCCATACAGAAATATGGAAATTAGAGATTTTACTCCCAATGTGTCTTAAGACATGTTCTTCAAGTGATCACCTGTTGGATTTAAGTTTTAAAGTTACAATCGTAAATCGCACCAAGTCATAGCGTTTCATCAAGGCAGTCAGCAGATTGCGTTTTAGTTAAATGTGCAGCAGTTTTAGATTGGAATACTGTGCCTCACAATTCAGTCGTTTTTTAGTAAACGCGATATGTTCATAAAAATTCGCAAGAACTCTTTCAACTGTTAACGACCTCAAGGTCCACATAGAGAGTCTTTGTTCGGTTTCTGTTTGGTTTGCTTGGGAACCGCTTGGTCCAAATGGGTTACATCTGTAGCTGACGGTTTTAATTAATGAAGCAAATGTCTGGGAACTGCGCAGTTGAGTGAGCATGACGACAGAATTGCGACCAGGGCGACTATTCATCTCGCCTAACGAGCGACACAACGAAAAAAAATGTATTTCTTTCCTGCATTACTTAAAGCATTTCATATACAACTTGCTACTTCACAAGCTCATGTCTAATATAAAATACTGACATTTTATTTAATAAAAAAAAAAAAAAAAAAAATCGTTGCCCCGCACACCTTTCTTATTTTTCCGAAACACCAACATTTAAATGTAAATTCTTGAAGGGCAGTTATAAAGTATGTTTTCCATTTTTCTCTTTAGAAATCTCAAACTAAAAAAACTGCGTTGGTTTAGTGCCAGTCTTTTAGTTTTAGGCATTATTAAAGGTGGTGCAGCATTTGTCACAACGCAGAATGACACCCTCGGTAAATGGTTGGGTGTTTTATATTTAATGTGGTTGAATTTAGATTTAATTGGTTTTACCCATCAAGTTCACTATTTCGTCATAACTGCTAAATAATTAATCATATTTCCTAAAAAAAATTAAAACAATAATTTAATCTATATTTAAAGAACACCCTTTCTGAAATAATGAAAATTTAATGATTTTTGTTTAATGAATTAAATGTTTGTGAAATGTATGGAAAGTAGGCTTCGGACATGAGTTAGGCTAACTTCTACTGGTAGGTTGTTTACAGGCGAGCGGATATGGGAGAGGCAGAAGTCCCGTCCATGCGCTACTGAGTCTGTGCTATAGGTATAGATGGAACCGAAGTTCTGTAGTTCTGTAATAAACATAGTTTTATTACAATATATATATATAACATTAAAATATTAAATCTGTAGTGTAGTAAATAATAAGTTAAATATGTAATTTAAAAACGTGGGCAACTATTGCAATGAATTACAACATATTTTCTGATTCTATCAAAAGCAAAATTCGTACCTCCAGAATAGGCTGCACATGTACTGATTGCTAGAGTGAATGAACAACAGTGCTTGGGAAGGGGGAGGGGACAGTGAAACCCTTTGTGTACGTAACTATTTTCTAGTCAGAGTGCAACCAAATCGCAATCGTGTTCGAAGCCTAATGATATTGTAATTATTGAAGTATTGAAGCAATAAAGTACAGAATGATTGGAGTACAGTTTACTGATACCAAGTGCACAGTAAGGAATAAGGATGGGACTAGAAATTATCTTTGATAACTCAATTTCGCTCTGAAGTCGAATACCTTCTTAGAGGCTAGTTTAGTCAGTAATCGGTAGAGTAGAGAAACGAATACAGAAAAGTAAGCGTAACTCGGCTAGTGTTGGTCAAGTAAACGTGGAGTTAGCTTAATGACGGAGAAAACAGCATTTGTCCACTCCCTTCCCATTCCACCATACGATTTTTTATTTGCCCTTTGTAAACAAGCGAGTTATAATGTGCAACTGTATCATGTGCTTGAAACGCTATGAGCACAACTTATTTCTTTATTCTAAAGTCGGGAACATACATGGAGACGGATCAAGGAAGACATTGCACGGAAAAGTGTCTCTTTCATTCTCTACTGTGCTGGCGCGTCACGTGTCTTAGAGGAATTCTACATCGCAACCAGCTTTGGTATGTGCTCCCGAATATAGCATCCTGTCATATCTAGGTAGATTTATTTACACCTCTTCCTTTTCTTATTTTGCTTTACATTTCCAGCAAGTTGTTATAGTTTTAACAATGTAAACTGCAACATTAAATCGCAAAACAAACGAGAGTAAATGCAGTCTGGCTCCTTTTCACTTTTTAATGCAGTTCGCTACGCTTCTTTGTATTTATATTTTTATTTCTCTTGATGCCTCTTGGGTATACTAGTCTTCTAGCATTGCCAATGTGCTTTCAACTTTGTAAACGTGTTTTTAAACCTACAACTTTCAAGGAATAAGCTTGAATTCTGGGCTATAGAATTAACAAATAAAATGCAAATTTTTACATTTTAATTGAGACGTGACGTAATTTAATTCGTATTACTTGACTTAAAAATAACTTCAAATGAAATGTGGCAGGCTATGTGAATTTTCGGCAAATTGATAATAAAAAAAAAAAAAAAAACAATCGGCATGTATATTAATCCATGTTTTTATTTTTTATGAGTAGATATTGTACCAGGAAACTATTAATCAATAAAAATACTGATTTATCTGTGATGCGAGCTTTTAAGATTAGCTATCCTAAAATATAGCAAGCAATTTATTTTTACAAAGTATATGGTACTGAGTATTTCAAATATTAAAAAATGACGGGGAAAATAATTGAGAAAAAGAGGTTCAGAATTTAAATTAAGATTTCAGTACTGTATTATTCAAGAACGCATCTATTTTAACGATCTCCTAGGATCTGAAACATGTCATATTAAAACAAATGAGCTTAGAAGCGCCATATAAAAGCATAAGATGCGACAGTAAAAACAAATAGATATCTATTTGGACATAATTTTAAATCTGTTTCTGCCAAGTGGGGAAAACCACTTTCTTTCTTGCTTTTTTAAGCTTAGATTGCTATTTCGTAAGAAATAAATTGTACAGCTTCGACTTCAAGCAGAAAATGCAAATCACTCATAATAATGTAACAACGAACAAAGAATGAATATACTTCATAGTCTCTCCTTTTAATGGCGAAATTTCGAAACCTGAAGAATTGTGCAAATCATTTCATACAATATAGAACTATGAAAAAAGCAAAAGAGAACGTTGACATACTAACTCATGTCCCAGATGCAGATGTGCATTTGCCTGACTTTCTACAAGATAGTAAAAAGTTGGAGTCGCACCAAACTATCAAGTATTTTCTCAGACTCACATGAACACCATATGTGTGAGTTGTCAACAAGTATATTGGGTGGGAAGAGCAATAAACCTCTCTGCAAATGCGTCGCTTACTCAAGTGTTACGAGTTACGACCATCACCAGCAGCAACCTTATTGGACAGTCTCTCAGAACTCCAGATATGAGTTTGTTTTTATGTTGCTTCTACAAACTATTTTCACAAGAATTTATTTTCCTATCTAGTATATTATATATTCATTCAATTGATCTATTTATTTGGGATGAATATAGAACGGATCGTTTAGAAATTATGCTTTCTCATAACATGAGAATAAATATAACAACTGCAATGAATGAAATTATTGATCCTATTGATGATACAATATTTCATGAAGGAGGAAAATTATATATTCATTCAATTGATCTATTTATTTGGGATGAATATAGAACGGATCGTTTAGAAATTATGCTTTCTCATAAAATGAGAATAAATATAACAACTGCAATGAATGAAATAACCCACATAAACATTAGCAAAAAAGATTTCATTACAAATGTTGTGGTAGATATAAGCACTTCGACGTGAGAGGCAAATGTTAAAAATCTAATGTGTTCCATTCACACGACTTGCTCTACATCCTGTAATAAATTAGTGTTAAAAAGCATATTCTTCTATCAACTTAATGTTATCGGGATAAACATTTGCAGAAATTCTCTCAATTATCTGCTAGCTTGTAAGTAGAAGGGAAATGTAAATGGCGTTTTATTTATGGACGCTCTTTAACTGCTGTGGTTCTCAGCGTCCCATTCTAAATTGGGCGTGAAAGACCGCTTAATTTTGCTCAGAGGCCTCTCTATCAGACTTGGTTCTTTTACGTGCCGTAAATCTACGACACGGGACCAACGGCTTTACTTCCCTTCCGAAGGAAGCCATGATAAGAATTTTTACACCCGAAAAAAAATCCATCGTCCTCCGCCAAGTTTGAACCCACGACCTTAGGTATATGAAGTTAGCATGGTAACCATCACACCACGGAGGGCAACAAAAATAAGGGAATACACTAGGCTAAAGCGATAGTCAAATATTTTAAATGCTGGTTGCCATGTGGCTGATATCCGTTTCTATGCAGGGCCAGGAGTTTACAACTTTCCGGATGAGAAAGGTTTAAGTATTTTAAATCTGAAACAAATAACAAGGGATATCCCAGAAATGGTCAATTCCACACACACACACACACACACACACATATATATATATATATATATATATATATATATATATATATATATATATATATATGTGTGTGTGTGTGTGTGTGTGTGTGTGTGTGTGTGTAAAAGCATAAATCGTGTGTTTTAACGTGATCTACATTTTTGTGTAGTAAGGTTTTGTCTATCCCTTACGGTTTACCAGGTGCGCAAAATTCATTCAGAATGAAGAGAGGCTATTTCCAGAAAATTCAAGATATACATGTTATTTTAATATAAATATCTCTAATATGTGGTATTTTCATAAAAATCCTTAGAGCCATTTTTGAGAAAATCTAAATTTTCGAAATTTTTTCTATGTAAAGGGTAGTTTGGGGTGGGTGATTTTTCTCAAAATCGTTGTGTGGCATCCCTGGAAGATGCTAAACTTAAATACGACGTTTGGTATTTTATCGACTTTTCGTATCGCGCGGACATTTTTCTGCAAATGCTTTTTACTTCATGCTAATCGAGATAAAATTAGTAGAAATGGTCTTATTAATTGCTTCCATGTAAGTAGAAAGGAAATAAGGGAGTACCATAGGCTAATGCGTAAATCAAAAGTTAGCTGCTATGTGATTGAAGTTCCTTTGTTTGTATAGACAGAATTTGACAACTTCCCGGTTGAGAAAAGTATAAGTACGTTATAGCTGAAACCAATAACAAGGAATATCTAAAAAAAAAAAAACAAAAAAAAAAAACAAGTGTTTTAACGAGCTGTACATTTTCTATTAAGTTAGTTTTTGTCTTATCTCTTACGGTTTACCAGTTATGCAAAATTCATCCAGAATAAAGATGTCTTTAGCGGTATTCCCAGATCATTAAAAAATATACGTTTTATTTGTCATGTAAATATCTTTAATATACATTTTAATCAAAATCGTTAGAGCCATTTTTTAAAAATTAAAAATTTTCGAAAATGTGTCCATGTAAAGCGTAGTTGGGGGTGGGAGGATTTTCTTTAATATCTTCGTGTCGCATCCTTGGAGGATACTGAACACAAGTACCAAATTTGGTAGTTAACGGTCTTTTCGTTTTTGAGCTAGGCTGTCCACAGACTTACACACTCGCATACACAACGGACCTTTTTCTAGAAATGCTTTTTTTTATTCAGGGGAACCCAAAACATGTATTTCCGGTGAAATCTCGGTATCGAATTTTTGGGTGCATTACAATACTTTCTCTATACACTATGTACACAGTACGTGTGGAGAAAGTAAAAATGAGAATATGGATGGTAGGGAGAAGTCGAGAGAATATTCCGCATTTGTGCAAATCTCTTACTTCCCAGGACATAATTTTAGCTGTTTACGTGGGGCCGTCACCCTCTGTGGAGTAGTGGTTACTATGCTAGCCTCTAAAACCTAAGATTGCAGGTTCAAACCTGGCAGAGGGTGATAGTTTTATTTCGGACGCAAAAATCCTTAGTATGGCATCCTTGGTCCCGTGTAATGTTAATTTGCACGTAAAAGAACCCCACACCTTGAAAGAAGAATGTTTCTGGGCAAAATTCCGCCATTTCGCATCCACAAGTCGTGATTTCGTCCTACAGTGCCATCTGTGGGTGTCGAACTGATTCCTCATCATCATTCACATAGCAGCGAACTCACGAACTAGAAATTCAAATCCGATCACGGAAACATATAACGATGACCTATGATCCGTTTAGGAGTTACAGGAAATAACTAAACTGATTGCCTGACTAACTTGCGGCCAACGCAGAAACCCTGTTGGGTACACGCTACTTGAATGTAAACTCGATAAGGACTGCACCCTCCAAATTGCGAATTGCTAAATATCCGAGTAGTAGTTGAGTCTTATTTCTGCTAATTGCACTGGCGTAAAATGGTAGTGAAATGCAAATAGAGGGCGGAGAAAACTTCTTCCGCTAGTGCACATCTTCACATGTGCAGGACCCGTGTATATTTGATCCCCTAAGTTAGTATTGCGTCATACCAGTTGCGCATGCACAGAAGCTGCATAAAAATGCTCAAATCAAAATGTGCTTGCGGCGCTGTTGCCATTATCTCTTCTATTTAGAGCAGTAACGTAGTAAATTCAAATACCGTGCATTTTAAACTAGAATTACGTGTAACAGCATTCAAAGAATAACCAACCACTAAATCTGCAATGTGTTAAATGTTATGGTGTTCACGTGCTCTTATACTGTAGCCGCCACTGATTACGAGACATTCGCGTTCCAGACATTCCATTTCTACTGCAATATATAGAAGAAGAATCTTGTGGGTGTCCTCTATATATTTTTTTTCTTCTCCCTTTTTTATCCTTCCGTAGACAAGCTGCAAATATTTACAGTCCGTGTCGTGCCTGTTAACAGCTGTTTCTGTCGATGGTATCCACACATGGTCGAGCAGCTGCTTCTGTTGGAAATAGTCCTACTCTGCAGAGGCATTCACAATTTAGATAAAAGAGTATCATTCTCTTGATCTGCATTAAGCTATATGCTTTAACTCATATATTAATAGATTTGTGTGCATTTATAGCAAACAAAAATAATAATTAATATTGTCTCATGCAACAGCCATTTTGAAACTGTTGAGAACCTCAAGGGACGATGTTACAAATTGCCTATCAATTAGGCTTTCTCAGAAAGGTGTTCAAACCTGTTCTGACATGATTAATTTCCTGAACAGTGTTTGCTGAATATACATTAGTTTACATTCTACATAAAACGCTATTGTTTGCCTCCTTGTCAGCGCACAAGTTTTTTAAATCTAATGATATAGAAGGACATTTAAGTGTTAAAGTTTTACTGTTGAACCTGTTCTCAACGTTTTGATTAATTAACGTTTTATTATTGATTTTCAATACATCGTACATCTAAGTTGCGCAGAGAAAAGTTGGAGAAGGTGTAGGGGATTGAGAATGGGTTGGGGAAATGTATACTAAGACGGATGGACAATGAGAGAGAAGAGGATTTCTCCAGATTAATGAATGCAGTAACATTAAAACTTTGCACATCTTAATTTGAGGGTAACTGCTTCACATTCCAGAGGGCCTGTTCGACTCCTGGTTGGATTGAATTACTTATGTCCGGAGTTTTCTGTTATCCAAGGAATCTATCATTATAGTCATCGCAAATACCTCAGAATTGTTCTGTGATATTCTACGACATATAAAGGAACCCATTCAAATCATTGTGTCAGCATGAACATCCAAGCTTATAGAATAGAATAGTAAACCTCAGTATCAATTAAATGTTGTTCGTTTCTAAAACTCTCTTTATTATATAAGACCCCCGGGATTACTTTATGCCATCAAGGGATTTCTGAGTTGGAGACACTGTATTAGATCTACCTTCTTGCCCGAGAGCAGCACAACCCTGCTATGCTGTTGATAATTTGGTGTAACCAGATCTGTTGGATCTAGTTGTGCTAGCTGTTCCTGTTTATAAATATGTTTCGAACAAACTAAGAAATGACATAAATTTGCAACATTTCTTTTCCGAACTTGCAAGCAAACATATGAGGAAATAACTGGCATACTCAACCCTAGTTCACGAATGATCAGGGAACTCAACATTTGAAATACAAATCCATGTCATTCATAGGCAAATCTTTTTATTTTTATATACTAGCTGCTCAATGGTATTTTGGGGATATACAAAAATTTTATAAGCACAATATTTATTTTGATTACTTACATGTAACGGCTAAGCCATTTCTTTGTAATATTTAATGACAGCCCATAAAGGAAATGCCAATTTAAGGCAGATATTTAATGGAATATCCAATTGTTCTTACTTTATTTTCTCAGTAGCAGATATATTTGAAAGTAACAGTACAAGTGTACTTGGTGAATAAAATAAAATGTTAAAATATTTGAGTCAGGAAGCATGGGTCTAAGTGCGTCAGACCTGGTTGGGTACGGACCTGAACATGCCATCACATTACTGTGCCATCCTGTCAGTCCCAACTGATACAGAACACCGACACTCTGGGCAGTATCCATCACCTCCAATTAGGGTGATGATGAGGATGGCAGTGGAATGAGTTTTTACCATGGACTATGAAACATATAGAGGTGAAGGCTTGGACAGGGCCAACTTAAAATTGCCATCCCAGAACTTGAAATTAAACCAGGACTGCCAGCACGAGAGCTGATAACTACCCTGGCACCCACATCAATGAAATATTGAAAGTAAACGTGAAGCAAAACTGTCTACTGTATTATACAACCTCAACTGCTTTAACCTCCTCCTCCTCCATCCCCTGCAGTTTCATTTATATAACTGCTTTAACTTCTGTTGTTATATCAATTCCTGAAAGTCTTTGGAGAAACATCTGAAACAGTTTATGTGACTGCCACTGTAAGTCACCAGGATTTTGACAAATGTACTCAAGTAACAGGCACATTAATATCCTTTTTAGCTCTTATCATTTATTGTAAAATAGCCCAAAATTAATGCACCTCAATACTTTTTATTTGCTGCTACTGTTATTGTATATAGGAGTTTTACAGAAACAAATGGAGTGGTGGTACGAGTGCATAACTGAGCTGCCTCAGGAAATATACATATTAATATTTATTTTGTAATTTTCTTCTATTTGCAGAATCATGTAGGAAGTTGTGGTTTTGAACCAATATACTGTGAGAATAAATGTGGGATGAAGGTGCAGCGAAAACACTTGACACAACACAAAGCTGCTGAGTGTTCCAAACGTCTGGTGCCATGTCGCTACTGTACACATGAATTTGTTGCGGACACTCTACAGGCCCATCATACTAAATGTGGACGTTTCCCTGTTGCCTGCCCAAACCGATGCTCAGACCCTGCAATTCTAGCTCGTGAGGATTTGGATCACCATCTAAAGGAACAGTGTTCTGCTTCCCCTCTTGGAATGTGCTGTCCATTCAAAGATGCTGGCTGTAGGTTCAAGGTAAGCTGTTAAAACTGTAAAATAAAGCGTTCTTTCACACTAGTTGCAGAAAGCATAAAGACTGGGAAGGAGATGCACAAAATTCAGCTAATGGAAAGTTAAAGCGTATATTTTCAATCTTTGTAATAATCAAGGCTGTTTTCATAAGTTTAGGCTGATTTTAGTCAACTGTCTGCATGTTAAGAAATTATATTAAGCCACTGTCAAGTAATTCCCAATGCCTTGGAATCATTTTTTCAAGGCCAAATATGACAAAATCTAAACATATACAAGTCAGAATCAATGATAAATTTAATCAATTAAATATATCATATTCTGAACACTATTATGCATTAAAATTGTACAAACGCTGACTTATGATTAAAATCAAAACTTTTTAAAGTATAAAAATTAATTTTTTTGTATAGTTGTGGTTTAGGTCATAAGTTTTTATAAATTTACTGCAATTTTGGATTGGTCCTTTGGCTTCAGTCATGAAACCATTCCAGGAAATCTGTTTAACTATTCAAAGCTGGGTTGATTTATCATTTTTTATCCCCCCTCCAACCAAAAGTCTCAAATCAATATGGTCAATAATTATTCCTCTTTCTCAAACTACATTAATTTTATTCAACACCTGGAAGTGTTAGTAGTTGCTTGGTATAGTATATGCAGGTAGCTGACCAAAATTGTCTTGTGAGCTGATTATCCCTTACTGTGTTGCTTTGTTTGTTGAGTTATAAATGCTTCCGACCCAATTAGTGAGTGGCAATAATCTAAAGCTCTAAAGTATTAAGCCCTTCCCCTAAAAAAACGTATGATTTCTGTTCAGGCTACCGAATTATTTATTTAGCTTTTTGCAAAAATGAAACATTTCTCTATATAACATTTCAAGTTCTTAAATTATTATTTTTATTTGCTTTTCCACAAATGTGAATTATTTCACATGATTGCATTTGCTTTTAGAGCCTAAATTAATAATTTCAATGTGAAAATACTATTCAGTGTAAATTCTTGCAATATCAGAGCCGTAGGTTTAAAACATTTCTTTCAATATACCAACAAATTTATTTTGAGTTCTAGTTAGGGCCATCTTTTTAGGTATTGTATTTTTTCTTTCTTAACAATTCACAGAGAATAATTCAGATTTTCTATTACAGGGAAGCCGTTTTGCTTTGGAGAAACATGTTGATGACAGTACAAAGCAACATCTTGTATTAATGTGTGGTGTTGTTACCAAACAGCAGCATCAGATTGCTAGTCTCAAAAGTGCTATCTCTAGGTTGTCCCTCAACTACTCGGGTAAGTAGCTTTTATAGCATACACAGATAGTCGTTCAAATAATAATGTGAGCAAAGTAAAGAAAGTTATAGTATTTGGTACCTACATCAGATATAAAACAATGCAATACTCTAATAAATCAATTTTATTTGTTAAATCTTAAGGGTACATTAAACATTTAAAAGCTTTTATCACATTTGATTTATAATTTTGGTGCAAAGAGAAAACTAATCATTGTGTTTTTATTTAAAATCTTCCAAACATCATTGGAAACAAAAATGTAAAAGTGCAAATTTGTATTACATTAGTTAATCTCTCATTTTTTTTAAATCAGTGATAGAATTAATCAGTATCATCACCTCTTTACAATGACACATTATGCTAATGCAAGCAAATCAGTGTGGACTTATAGCTAGCTGCCCAAGCCACAACACATGAATCCTGATAACCTTCGAAGATTTCAAATTCTCTATACATTTTCCAATTACTTGTGCACCATAAAAGTACATTTACTATTCCCCTTAAGAAGTAAATGTTCTCCAAGATTTAATGGTCACTATTCTACCTTCTAGTTCTTGAGGTCCAAATGGAATGGAGCTTTTCTGGGTGCAAAAAAAGCTTAGAATGGTTTACTTTGTAAAGCTTAGTTCATGTGTAATGTTTGTTTGTACTTATAATGCATTTATACCATAAAAAGAAGATCCTAAAGCCAATTTAAATCAAAAAGTGATCTCTAGCCAATCTTACAAGCTTAAATCATTCATCACTGCAAGTTCTGGTGGCAGATAGCTAACAATATTGGATAGAACATAAAGGGCCATTCATATCGAAAATCAACCGTAGACGTAATGTAGACACAGAAGCTTGCAGCCAATATATGTATAGGCTCATTCACGATGGTTACATTGACACTGACATAGACATAACCGTAGTATGTTAACATAGAAGCTTGCAAACACCAAACTTTTGCATCAAAGTTAACATGCAACATAGGAATCAACCAATGAGAATCACTACTCGATGTGTTATTAAAATGGCTTCGCTTGACGATTCTCTCTCATTTCATTTATGAAAATCTCCTTGGTTAAATCGTCTTTGATTAAGGGGATGAATCCACCTTCGTCTGTGACGAGACAACCGTTCTTTAAAATATAAAACACCAAGGAAATTGGTTACTTGTTTCCATGTGCACGAATGCTGCCACACTCTCGTCTCTGCCAGCCATTTTAATTAGCTATCACTCGCACAGTGCAATTCACTTGTTTTAATGTCTGCTTGGTTAATGCCTACGTTTATGTATATCACTGAGAATGCTTATGGTGCATTTAATTCTGCGTCTTTATTCTAAGCCAGTGCATCTATTGTTAATTTTCAATGTGAATAGCTCTTAAGACTTCACTAAAGCTTGCATATACCCCTGTTGAGTTGACAAGTTTGATGATGGTGAAGTATGACTGGCTATGGAAGGAGTAGAATAATGTGGGTTTTTAAAAGGTTCATATTAATAGCTTAGGCATCACAAGTGTTTATGAATGCCTTTTGAAAATTAAGACTGTTTGTGAAATTTAAAATAAATTACAACACCAATACACTAGACATTCAAAATATAATTTTTTTTTTCAGGAACTCTCATATGGAAAATCAGTGATTACTCTTCCAAATTAGCTGAGGCAAAAACAAAGGAAGGAATGGAATTAGTCAGTCCACCATTTTATACTAGTCAATATGGATATAAACTGCAGGTGAGTAGCACAAATCATTAAATAATTTGATTGCTGCAGTCCTCACAGATGTACTTCACTTGGCCACCAACTTATCCAGATTTTGTTGGAAATTTGCAAATGTATATCTCATATTTAAGTAATGTTTTCCTGCACCTCAAATAACCCTTTCCAGAACAAAAAAAAAATATATATATATTAGGATACATTACATTCACATGTCTTTCTCTGTGTGCTCTAAAACTTCTCTTGATAGCTATAAAAACCATTTGATTCATCTTAACTTGGTAGAAATAGTTTTATTACACGTTATGTGCAGGTAAAAGGAGAATACAGTAGTAAGTTTAAATGATAGTCAAAATCTTTTAAAAGTAATTATTATCTAATGGCTTTGAAATTCCATTCTCTTTGCTTCACCACGAGAGAAACAAAAGAGAAAAACAAATAACCAACCAATGAATAGCAACTTACTATTTGAGAATTCAAGCCAATAACAAAAAAATATGTAGGAAATGATTGTCACAAATATTTTTATTTGACATAAATTGCATGGTTTAATGAGATCTACACATATTAAGTAGTCTTATGGTTTACCAATTATACAAAATGATTCAGAATGAAGAGGACCAACACATTGTGTTCCTTTTTAAATGATGTGATATTTCCTCTGTATTAAAAAAGTATTTAAAGTGTTGTGTTTCCTAATTGAGAACATTTCTTTTGAAGAGTTAGTTATATGGATCAACATAAAACAGACAGAAAAATACATTTTCAAGGAATAATTTTTATAGCAGCCATAGAAATAAATCATGGAGGGGGAATCTTTTGTGATTGTTGCATATCAAATATTATTTTTCTGTACTTTTACATAATTTGGGCTAGAATTTTAAACACCATCTGAGGAGCATATGATTTCTATTAAAGGACAAAAATAAGTTGAGTACACTTTTCTAGAGTTTATTATGTAATTCTTCATACATAAACCTAAATAATTTAAGTACATTTATGTCTTGTTAAGGACTGACTAAGAGGGAGAGGGGCTCTGAAGGCCCTGTGAATTAAAATATGATCAATGGATATGTAATTGTATAAATAAACTAGAAGTATTTGAAATGATGAAGAATTTGGTACATTGATGTATACCGTAAGTATTGATTTGTGTTACAATTGACTCAAATCAATACTTAAACTAGAAGTATGCTACACAATAGGATATTATAGCTTATGCCAGAATGAGTTGATAGATTTTTAACAGCATAAGTGGATATATTAAGTTTATAATGACTACTTCATATATAGAGGGGTTAATTTATCATTGTTTTCTAGCATTTATCACCAGGACATTCTTTTGTTTAGTCAGCGTCGTCAGATTAATACTTTCTCTAACATGTATGTACAATGTACACAGTAGATAGAGAAGGTATTGTATTCAATCTAAAATTTCTATCCCAAGATTTCATCAGAAATACGTTTTAAGGATGCCTGAATAAAAAAAAAGTAATTTTTAAAAAAAGCTGGTTATATAAAATAAAAAAGTTGGTTATATACCAAACTTGGTATTTAAGTTCAGTATCTTATTGGATTTTCAGCAAAATCCCTCCACCCCTAATTACCCCTTACATGAAATATTTTTTGAAAATTTTGATATTTTCAAAAATGGCTCTAACGATTTTGATTAAAGTACTGTATGCCAAGTATTAACATGGAAAATAAAATGTATAGTTTTCTGCAAAACTATTGGACTGCTCCCCTCTGCCATGGTGAAATATCCTTCAAAAGACGAACCTGTACTAAGGTGTGAGAGACAACATGGTAAAATCTCTTGTTTTCTGGAGACTCAAAGACTCTGCTTGTAAGTCCTCATTTGCGCCCCATTTAAGGGACCAGTAAGTAGAGGACTTGGCAACTGTGAGGGTTGGTTTCCAACCACAAACTGTCTAAACCCAAACTTCAAAGGCATGCCTGAAGATCATCATGCTCTGAAACATACTGTATATCTTTAATTTGTTGGGAAAAGCTTCTGAAGTCCTCCTCTGCATTCTGAAAGAGTATTACTTAACTGGTAAACCATAAGAGATGGACAAAACTTATGCACAAAAAATGTAGAGCTCTTCAAAACACACAGTTTATGTCCTATAAATGTTTGTTGTGGAGCTGTTTCTGAGATATTCTTTGCTATTGGTTTCAAATTCAAAATACTTATACTTTTCTCAAACAGAAATCATCTATGTTTCTTTTATTCCTGGCCATCAAAGAGAAAATGGAATTTCAATGACATTGCTATTGCAACAGCTTTTATAACAGTTGACTACTGCTTTATCCTAGTGCATTTCCTTATTTTTCTTGTACTTACAAGGAACTAAGTAAGTAACACCATGTATGGTAATGTTTATCTCAATTGACATGATAGAAGAACAATATTTTGTAAAAAGTTTGCAGAATAGGAAGAGAAAATCATATCAGTGGAACATGTCAGATTTTTTTTTCATAGAATTTAGCATTTTCAGATCAAATCATTAGAATATAGTATTAAAATTCATATTTTATTTATGCAGTAGTCCAGATAAATATCATTGGATGGTCTGACCTTCCCAGATAAATTATTTTGTTCTGCTCGAGAGTTTATTGGTTAGGTCAGATGTCTTATATTACTTGTGATAATTTTATACCATCCTCCAACACATGTTTGTTGCTACCTTCCAATTATTAAATAAATTTTAAACAAATTGGACTAAAGAGGGGAAGGTAGGTTCATATTTTATATGAGCAGTTCTGATCTTAGTATAAATAAGAATTCCAATATTGTGTAATTACCTACATTCTGGAGTATTTTATATTTTCCTTTGGTTACAATGAATGCAACTGCCAAGCTATTAAGCTCACATAATTTCAATAATTATGCCATCTTCATATAATACTTACTCTTTGAGGTGAAGAGAATGATATTTGCAATTATAATATGTTAAGTTTTATAATAGGTGTCCACTCGTGTCAAATTTTAATTATTAACAATAACATTATTTTGTTCATTTTTCTGTGCATAATTTGTTACCTGACTGCATCAATCGTTAACAATACCTAAAATTCATTGGAAGTTTGAAATAATGTCACATATTTAAATTTCTCATCAAAGTACTCAGTACTGATGTGACAGTTATTTTTCGGTTATGATCATAGCTGTTGCAGTTACAATTATACTACTAATGGTAACCAATGATTAGCTGTAACTAGGCACATTTCAATATGAACAGTGTGATACACTTATATTATTGTTATTTTCTTTTTTTGTTGTTTTAAGTTCTATGGTCATATCAAAGCTTTGCTTTAGAAACAACTATTGATGTTTTCTCGCTATAGTATAGTATAGTTAGTTTTTTTCAAAATTTTATTAACTATATGCAGTTTCACTCTCACATGCATACTTCCAAACTCTGTGGTGATAGGGATTGATTCTAGTTAAAGAAAAATTCTCTGCCACATCCGGGAATCGAACCCGGTACCTCTGGGGAAGAAGTCACAATGCTGACCATTCAACTGCAGATGTAGTAATATTGTGGTTTGATGCAATCTAAAAACAAGTTTTTCTATCGGTGATACATTGATTGGTATGGTGATTTTTATTCAAAGAGCATTTATGTTTGCTTCTACATTCCTACATAGGGATTGTAAATGTAAAAATCATAATACATAGCAAAGGAAAATACATTGTTATTGCCAACATAAACATTACTGAAACCAAGTATATAACAACTTAAAATATTGTCATTGCACAGTAGGTAAAACATAAACCATTAATGTCCATGCACACATTGGTTTAACATCACAAAAGATGCAAATAATTTTGCATATATATAATTTCTACTAAGAAGAAAATACTGCATAGCAAGTTCAGGTAATTAGTTTCTGATTAGCAGTACTAATACATATGCCCCTAGACTTGGTAAATGTATCCATTATTTAACTATTAACAGGATAACGAGATACTGTCTTCATTACCTTTGTAACCATTGTATTATATTCTTAGACATATTTTATTTAAAAGACTCAAATTTTTGTAGAAAGATTAACTTTTTTGCCATAAAACAGCATGAGATGAAATCTGATTTAAGAATAGATAATTTTTCCCTCATAGTTTTGTTTTCTATAGAGAAAACCCCCACTATAATGGTGTTTTAAAACTACACATGTGAGTAGATTGTTAAGCAGTATTAACATAAAAAAACATAACTTCCTTGATAATGACTGATATAAAAGAATTTAAAGTTAAGTGAAACACTTATTAACAATTACGTTTTGTTATAGGCATCAGTGTTTTTGAATGGGAATGGTGCTGGAGAGAACTCGCATATTTCAATTTATATAAAAATACTTCCTGGAGAATATGATGCTTTGCTGCGGTGGCCTTTTTCACATTCAGTATCATTTACACTTTTTGATCAGACAACAGTCCAGGAAAAGGTAGGTATATTCATTTTACTCTTATTTTATATAGAATATTTTATTCATCAGCTGTAGCATTTTTGGTTTCTCTTTAATCTTACCTGAAACTTTGAAGTGCTAATTACTGTAATTGGTTGCTATTTGTGAGGAGGAAAATGATTTCTGAGCATAATTTTTCAGCTTGATTGCATGCTTTAGATAAAATTAAAAAGTATTTAATAACATTTTGTTTTGACATGTAGCTCTATTAGGAAGAAATAATCTATAGTCTATAACAGAAGCCTAAAAACTATATAGTTATAAATATTTATTTGTTAACATAAATACTATTTCACTATTACTTACTGAATAACTCAATATTAATGCAACAGAATAATGTGTTTTAATTAAATCTAATTGCCTAAAACTTGCAGAACAAAATTTTACATATTGACATTTTTTTATTCATAAAACTAGTTGTGCCATTATTTGAGACTATTTATGCGTTTGCAGTTTAGCATGTTATAGCATGTTGAAGAAAAAAAAATCAAACCACCCTTGTAAACGATTAATTGTGAGATAGTAATGCACAGTGGCAGCTGAAGCATGGTTCCACTGGTAGTGCCAAAATTACTTTCTTGAAATTTTTTTTGATCTTTAATGATAAAATTTGCACTACCAGTACCACCAAACAGATTGCATGGAAAGCAGAATAAAGTAGTTTGGACTTCACATCCTCAGAGAATTCATCTTTCGTTTGAATGTTCATATTGAATTTTTTAATGCAGTATATTAGTGTTAAAATGAAGAGTAAAATCTTTCCATGAATATCAACTTAACCTCATCTTCAGACAGTAATGTAAAAATTGGGCTACTTGTAAAAAAAAATTATTGACTTTTTTCATGACACTTAAATAAAACAGCACACTGCACATGTGGACATTCGTGCTCCAAAGTTTTTGCTGTTCTCAGAACACATGAGCAATGAAAATGAATGATGGATTTAACAAACCAGGATTTTCTGCTAAATTTTCTTACGGCAGATTATTGATTGGTATGCTGTTTCTCACTTTTCAAAGTAGCATATTTTCTTGTGTTTTCTAAGTGTTTTTTTGAAAAACAAATAAGACAAGTGGAGGCTGTTGCGAAATAAGGGGTAAAATTGAGGTTCTGAAAATGGGTTCTATTTTCTAATGCAAAATGCACAGTTTTCCACTCTGTTTGATTGGCATGCACATTGCCGAACCTTCGAACATTTTCTCACTTTACATGTTTGAAAGAATCCCTTAAAATTTAATACAAATGCCTTAAGTGCTGGTATCAGTTATTTAGTTCCATCGATTTTTTATTTAAGTTGTATATACTTAACTTTTTGAAAATTTCTTCATTTCCTTGCTGCTGCTCTTAGAAATCTTATCTCTGCTGTTTCTTTTATTTTCCTGTCTGACTATTCATTGACCAATTAATGGTTCCATAAGTTACGATTGGTAGTTTCATTACTTTATAGAATTACATTTATGTTGCTTTTGATTTTTTTGTTGTTGTTGTGTTTATTGTGCCATTTATTTTTCTTTATTTAGTTAGTTTTTTTAATTTTAATTGTGTCATTGTTTATTCATTACTTTATTTTTCAGGCATGTAATATTGTGGAGAGCTTTATCCCAGATCCTACGTGGAAAAACTTCCAGCGTCCTAGCAAAGAGCCAGATTCTCTTGGATTTGGATTTCCACGATTTGTGTCTCATGAAATGTTGAAGAAAAGGCATTTTTTGAAAGATGACACAATGTTCATCAGAGTAAAAGTTGATCCAAGCAAGATTGTGGCTGTTTGAATGAAAAATAAACAAACCCAGAAGAATTTTATTTCACGAGTTGGAATCTGAGTTGAGTTTATGGACATTACATTATGAATTTTTAGATGTGTAATTGGACACCTAATTAATATCATTGTAGGGTATGCCCAGGTGGACAAATATAAATCAGGTCAGCATAATGTTGGGCATTCAACTGGTATTGGAAAAAACAGTTGTAAATGATAAATTACTTTTAAGTAGATATCTGAATAAAAATTGGAAATCAAAATACATGTGTGTTGATGATAAGAGAAGTACTACTCAGAACTAGACTGCAGCTAAAGGTTGTTTGTAACATTGCAGCTGCAGGATTACTTTTTGTTTTATTAAAGCTTCATCATACATTACTGTTAACTTAGGAAAGCTTCAAATTTAGTTCTTTTAAAAATTAATAGTCAGAAAAAAATGTTGGAGAACACAATTTAATCTGATAGTTTTATCTGGATACTTGCATATTTCCAAATATCTGTTCTAATGGCAATCCTTGATAACCACAAGTCATCCTTTCTTTGAATTTATGTTGATTTAAAGACATCCAAATGACTGTGTATGTAAAATTATCTGTAAATAAAAGCTATGAGCTGAAATGGCTACAAATGATCTCAATATTTTGTAATATAATATTAATATGGAACAAGCAGATGGTGTTAGTAGCACATGATATATGAGAAGCTATTTGCCTGCGTACATCTTAGGTTTAGCTTTACTTTAAAGATGTGTTAGTGAAATATAAATAGAACATATCTGTCAAACACAAGAGTGGATACTTACTACTGTAGCTTATCCTATGGTGCAACAGTTAAGCAAGGCGTTATGTCCATGCTGCTGAGGTAAATATTTTATTTTGTTGAATGTGTTAGTAAAAATATCAGTTTAAGTGGTTGTAGCTTTACGTAAGCAGATAAGCTGCATGTGTGATTTGATACATCACCCATGAATAAAAATAATGTTATGCAGCAGAGAATTTGTAATATTCACGTCTTCTGTATTTGTTAAACATTACTGGGTGTAAAATAATCAAATATTAGAAAATTGAATAGCAAAGTCCATCATTCTAAGTCCTTTTGTATCACACAACTGCCTTTGTAAATATAATGGATGTTGTTAGTTAATGCAGGCCAAAGATGAAGGAATAAAGCGCAATAATTTGTGCTTAAGTGCTTCTTTGTAGCATACTTATGTGTGAGTATGAGTCAATCAGAAAAAATGTATAAATCCACAGAAAAACGACACCCAAATTCACATTAATTTGTTCATGTTTCCTCTTCAGATCATCTGTTTATGCAGGCTTTGATTGTTCTGTAGTCTGTTTATAATGGTACAAAAGTAGCAACCATTACTAAAGAGCTAATTAACTGTAGCATTGTAATAAGGATTTAATCCTTAATTTTATCATGCATCTTTCATTATAAGCGAAATGAAAAATATGCAGAACATGATGAACAGTATAGAACCTATGATGAATTATGCAGCAGGAAACAGCAGAGGATGACTTTAGTTTTGCCTATTGCATTCATAATCTCTTCTCTATTTGGAAAGTTGATTTAGACTTAAAAAATTCAATGCCACAGCTTGAACTCAAACCATGGATTTTCTTGCCAAAGATCAGCAGTTCAAATTCTGGTTGCAGCATTGAATTTTTCAAGTCTGACTCAACTTTCCAACTTAGTGCCTAAACTAGCAGGAATGAAAACAATTATTAAAACTCATTTAATTTCTTTAGATAGGGTTGTTTATTAAAAATAAAAATCAGTAGATTATTCTCTTTTTAGACAAGCTGTCACACGCTGATAACAGTAACATATTATATTATAAAAAATATGAATTTACAGTTCTGTCTTTTGCATAGCTATTTATTTTCATTCTATCACTAAATTAAAATATTTGCAGAATTATGTTAAATATTGTTAATGCATAGTAGATTGGTATTTTAGAGTAGTCTTAACAGGCTACAACTAAATCTACATTATTTGTAAAATTTAGAAAAGATACAAGCAATGTGCTGCTTCTTTGTAAGAGGCTATGAATGCATGTGTGTTTGTTGCACTGGGATGGGATCTGCCATTAAAATAACCCTCATAAATTTGCATGGTCAGGAAAGAATGGAAACTTTTATTACTTCAATTAAGCAGAATGACTTTAAACAATTAAAATTTAGTTGAGTCGATTTTGTAACACTACATCACTTACTTTTTTATTTCGGAAAACATGTTTCAGAAGCCATGTGCTTCCATTGTCAATTCCTTTTGAGTCGACAAAAGGAATTGACAATGGAAGCACATGGCTTCTGAAACATGTTTTCCGAAATAAAAAAGTAAGTGATGTAGTGTTACAAAATCGACTCAACTAAATTTTAATTGTTAAAACACATCACTGTCTCAAAGTCCACCATATATCAGCAGAATGACTTTATTACCTTTGGGCAATAATTTGCTCGACAGATACTGAAGGAAGAGGCAATTTTTATACTGAATCAATTTTTGTGAGTCTGAGGTGTCTCCAGTGGCATTATTTTTTCTGTCATTGTAGCTGGAATCAAGCCAAAGGGTATAGTAGATGTTACTTCCCACAATTTGGGAAGATACTGTGTAGTAAAAGCACAAATCTTATAATCATGCATTTATTGTACAGTATGCACATTTAAATGTTTGTTAGTAAAGTCGGCAATATACTGGGAGTTTTTCCTGTAATGATGTCTGAATGCCTTTTTTTTTTTTTTTTTTTTTTTTTTAAAGTGATTTATATAATAAACAACTAAAGTTAATGAAATGGACATTTTTTTGCCTAATAATAAATGAAACATCCTTGGTCCCTCCTCCAATCATAGAGATATAACTCCTCCTTGTAGAGAATATTATCAGATCCAGTATCAATAAACCTTAATTATAAAATTGTACAGTTTGACTTGCAGAATTTTTTTAATATATGAACCATATTAAACAATCAGATAAAGCCAACAAAATAATCAAAAGACATATCTTTTCTCTACATTTCTGTAACAAATTATTCTTTAAAAACTTATTCTTATATTTACTTCATACTAATTGAGATAAAATGAACAAAAATGGTCTTATTACTTGCTTCCTTGTAAGTAGAATGGGAAATGAGGGAATACACTAGGCTAAAGTGAAAACCTTTTAAAAGCTGGTTGCTATGTGATTGAAATTTGTTTCTTTGTACGGGCAGGAGTTGACAAATTCCTATATGAGAAAAGTATAAGAGGGTATTCTTAAAGATGAAACCAATAACGAGAAATATCTCAGAAACCGTCAACACTACAAAAAAACGGTATGATATACATTATATTTTAATGATATGAGTTTTTTTTTTGTGTAAGTTTTGTCTATCTCTTACAGTTTACCAGTTAGGCAAAATTCAGCTAAATTGGTCCAGAATAAAGAGGTATTTAGTGGCTATTCTCAGAAAATTCAAGATATGCATTTTATTAGTAAATATTTTTAATATACAATATTTTAATAAAAATCATTAGACCCATTTTTTTAGAAAATTGTTCCATATAAAGGGTAATTTGGGATGGGGGTATTTTTTGAAAATCTTTTGTGATGCATTCTTGGGATATATTTAACTTAAACACCAAGTTTGTTTTATAAAAATGCTTTTTTTCAATTCAGTGGGTCCAAAATATATATTCCAGTGAAATCTCAGTATTGAATTCTTGGGTGAAATGCAATACCTTCTCTATACACATAAACATAGTATGTGCAGAGAAAGTAAAAATGAAGCTGAGGGAGTTCAGAGAAAGCACTGGCCGTAAGCAGAATCAATTAAATTTTGGATAAGAGAATGAAAAAACAGCCAGAGTCATCTGAAAATTTATTGGCATTTTTAACCATAATTATAGCATCCATTTTCATTTCACTGCCATCTTAGTTTATCTGTAGCATCATCCTCTCCCCTAAAGCTTTAAAACATTTAAGATTACTTTTAACTTTCCAGTGTCTTCTGACAGTTAAAAACAATTTTATTTTCCACTGTGATTTTAAACAGTATATGTCTTTAGCTATGAAAATTCTCTACCAGGAAATTAAACTTAAAATCACTAAGACTGCTTTTGTTGCTGCACAAATTGTCTAATGTCAAATTTCTAGAGTTTTGTACATCTGGCAATGGGACAAAGAGTAACAGTTAGTAATTACTGTAGCTCAAAGATATTTGTCCTAAATTAATAAAATTCAATTTCAATTAAAATTATTTTAAATATCTGGTCCTCTCGTACTAAGATATTTAACATTATTAAAGATAGAAACCTCAGTCAAGTTGAGTGTATTCATTTCTGGAAGCTGATGAACACTAATGAAGCTATACGTAAACCGTGAGCAAATTGGGTTCAGTGTGCGCATGCGCGAGTAGAGCCTTCTCCTTCCACACCCTCAGGTATTATGTGAGCACTTCCTTCCCCTCTTGCTCTACAGTCCATGTGTTTAGCACATGCAGAGCAGAACCGTGATATTTTGTGCCATTTTACTTTTTGCATATATATATTTTCATAAGTGTTCAGAAAATGAGTTGTCTTCAAAGTCTTCTTGTGTTTCTGGTAGGCCACTTAGAGGGACAGGCTCGGGAAGTAGTGTATAATGTTGTCCAGTATTTTAAGAACATGAGAAAAACATTTAAAATTCAAAATGTAAACATACTTGCAATGACGAGCGAAGCAACTGGTGTTTCAGCAAGTACTGTGAGCAACATTTTAAAAGAAGGAAGAGTGTCTCTTGCAAGAGGTAAACTGAATTTTTCTACCCCAGAGGAAAATCAAACCCAAAGAAATGCAAAATTGAAGTGGATTCATTTACAGATTTCGCAATTGGACAAAAAATTCATGAGTTTTACATTGTGCGCAAAGAGGTTCCAACTATTAAAAACCTTTTAGCCAGCCTCAAAGAAGATGGAATCCTTGAGAATTCCTGCAAAAGCAGCTAAAAAAACTGGGTTTCAAATGGAATCGTTGCCAGTCCAAAAGAAAGCTTATGGTTGAACATCCCGATATAGCTGTTTGGCAAACACAATATTTAAATGATATTAGAAATTACAGAGCAGAGGGTTGGAATATTGTATACATTAATGAGACTTACATCCAACAATATCACTCAGTAAACAAGTGCTGACAATCAGAAGAAGAACTTGGGGGTAACAATCAACATTGGAATGGGGCAGAAATTAATTATTGTTCATGGAGGAGGTGAGGAAGGATTTGTAAGTGCCCCCCCACATCAGGTGACTATCATCAATCCATGAATTTTGAAAACTTTAAGAAAATGGTTGGAGATGCAACTTCTTCCAGCTCTTGCCTACTCTACTGTAATTGTTATGGATAATGCTAAGTACCACAACAGTGAGAGGGACAAGAAGCCAAATATGACTACTCCGAAATCTGAAGTGACACATTGGATGGAGAATCACGGTTTCCAATTTGATCCAGCTATGCAAAAAGCAAAACTGTTAGAAATTATTAACAGCAGACCTCATGAGAAGAGTTCGCCATTGACAGCATTATTTAAGATCATGACCACATTCCATTGCACCTTTCACCTTTATCACTCGGAATTAAACCCCATCAAAATGGTATGGGGTGACATTAAGGGGAAAAGTTTTGCACCATCAAATTGGCGGGACTTTGAAGGACAAAGAAGAACTGTGCTGAAAACTGTTTTTAGAATACTCTGTTGAACAATGTTGACAAATTAAAGTTAATGGAAAGCAAATACCTTGGGCATGACCTTACCATCGATCAGGAAATAGACAGAATTATAATTTCTTTAAACTCAGAGGAAGAATACAGTGATTCGGAAGGAGATGCTGAGACTGATTGCAACAGTGAAGGTGAAAGCGAGTGACACAGCTGAGTCGACTTGAAGCCTAGGAGGAGAGGCATCTTACAAGGAGAGTAGGGGGAAGGCTTCAGTTTGGGTAAGTCATGCCTCAAACTACATTTTGTTCGCGGTTTACCTATAGTAAAGCAGGCATGCTCAAAAGGGCCACTCCACTAAAGCATGTTCTTGCCTCACATACCTTTGCTTCCAACATGCCTCATTCAGTGGCACATAATGGCATCATCGGAATGTCTGTTTCATGAAGAGTGGCAGAGAGAATTTTTTGTAAGTTACAATAATAGGAATGTTTGCTGTTTAATGTGAAGATTTCAGCTTGCAAATATAAAGCATTACAATATCAAATGCCATTTTGATCAGAAGCATAAAGCAAACTTTAGTGATCTCACAAGTAGGTGCTTTCTCAATACTCATATTTGTAAATATATAAAAGGGACAATATGATTCCATTTTTTAGAGGTTTAGTTTCTCATTAGTATATTGGGTATCCGGAACTGAACTTATCTAAAAAGTTAAAAAGAGTGCATATTAGATCTATTTAATGCTACTTAATACACAATTATATATAATACAGTATACTCCTGATTATTCACGTGCAGAGTATCCATGGAAAAAGAAAATTATTGCAGATTGTTTTTCTTTAGAAAACAACAAAGACCTGCCGTGCAAAAATAAGTGCCACTTATATTGTTTAAACAATCACTGTGTCAACAGAGCACCATTTCCATTGTTATCGGCATGTCTGTTCCATGTAAATTAAAAACAACTGTTTTCTAATGTTAATCAGATGTGTCAATGAAGTAAAAGAAAATTGTAAAATAGATGGTGAAGAAACGAAAAAAAAAAAAAGTGTGTTGACATTAAAACAAAAATTAGGATTATTTGAAAAATTTGAGGAGAGGGGGGGGGGACTGTTGCAAAACTAAGTGCTGATTATGGGATTAGAATGCAAACTGTTTGGGACATTAAAAACAATAAGCAAAAAATACCGGATTTTAACAAGAACTGTAATTCTAATTCTGGACCATATGTATGAAAAAGTATGAAGAGATCTACATTTGATGACTCAGATGCTACTCTTTTACAATGGTTCAGCCAAAAATGAGCGGAAGGGGTCATTGTTTCAGGTGGGATATGTACTGAAGACTAAATTTTTCATGAAGCTCTAGGATTAGAGGAAGAATTTAATGCCTCATCTGGTTGGCTACCGGATTCAAGAACTTACTACAAGAAAAGTTCTAAGTGTTGTGCGAAAGAATGTTAATTCCTCTTAGATGCAGACCATCACAGACATTTTAAGAAATAAACAGGCCTACAATACCTATGCATAGAAGTAGAAAAAAACTTTTGAACAAAGAATGTATGTTGAAGAGCTTTTAAATGTAATTTCCTATTTACACATATGTTGTACCTTAAAAGCATTAAATTAATGTTTCTCGATTATTCATGCTTCTTCTTACCCCAGATAATTGATGGTATTACTATTTATTAATACTATATCTATAACTCTTGGGTTAGAGAAAGAATGTAAGCTTAACAAACTGAAATTAAATGGCACCCCTGAGTGAAACCTCCATGACGATATTACGCGCAAGTTTAAAACCAAACAATTATATTATGTTGATCAAATAGTTTAAAAATATTTGTAAGGCTAAATCAATGAAACTTGACTGCTTTATTTATTGCAAAAGTGAAACAATTTAGTATGTTAGTTATAGAATAGGAATATTACATGCATAACATAAAGGAAGGTTATAAATTTGAAGATTATGTAATTTAATAGTCACAGTAGGTGGTTATAATAATTATTGTATGCAAAATATGTTTAATACAAACAAAATAGTTAATATCACCATAGAAATTATTACTAGGTGCAGGTGGAACGAAAACACCACTGCGCTTGTTATATCAAAACAACCAAAACTTGGCAAGAGAATGTGCATCCCCATGCCTGTTGTAAAGCATTATAGTATATTATTACTAAAGATATGTAACCTAAGTGCAACAAAAGAGAAGTCATGTAGTCTACAGAACAAACCTTGCAGAATTATGCTAAAAGGGACAAGTACATCATTCAGATGCTGTAGAAGAGTAGCATTCATCGCATGGGACAGACCATTTAATAACATCCTAACAGACTCAAAAGCTGCCATTATCAAAATAGGTAAAATAACAATCCAGGTTTGATTCCTTCGACCATTCAATTTGGCCTTGGATTTTTCATGGATATTTTCTGGTCTGTAGGCAAATGTTGAGATGGTTCTCATCCACCACAAAAATTTTCTTTCCTTCATTTCCATTTCATCCTTAATTTGTGGCATGGAGCTGTGCCAGATAGATGGTGTTGATGTTTGTTATCCCCTATGGACACTTAAAAGGCTGTCTAGTTGAAGTGTCATATCTTGCTCTCACTGGATAGCTCCAGTAATGTGCACAGTTTTTGTTAGGGATCACCACACATCTCTGTGCTCTGTTTACCTATACATAACCCCTTCCTCCTATGGAAGTGTAGCCAAAATAGATCTCATATAAGTTGCAATCTATTTTACACTAAAGAGTTTCAAGTGAATTTTTCCTTTGATGCATGCACTTTTCTTTGAGTTATATTTCAACAAATGATACCTCTGACCATTGCAATATTGGAGGGGAAATGCTGGATGCTGTCACCCCTCTTTTTTCGAGGGGAATACTGTTCTCTTCCTAATTTATGTGCAGAACATTTTCTTACTAATTAACTTTCATCTCTTGCTTAGTTACTTATAAAACTAATAAAACATATTTGCTTTGAAGCTAGTGGAGCATCAGTGAATAGTGCAAACAACACAATAAGAAAGAACAATGAACTTGAAGTGCATGAGGCTGATCATACATTAATCTAGTATACATTGTTGCTTTAGATTTTCACATTGTATAACATGCTTGATTAACAATGCTAACAATTCAAGGAAAGTTCTCAGAATAAAGCAAGCACTCAAAATCACTGTTCAACAGTGGATAACATTTATGAAACATGAAACCAGCTTTTCTTTCTGTTGATATACTCCTTGTGAGCCCAGCAGACTGTGAAAGAGGCTTAAGCACAATGAACATAGTTATGACAAAGTTGCAGAATTTGCTTTCTTCTTGTCATCTCTCATTTTTAATGTTTATTTCAAATTGGACCTCCACTACATCTAAGTATGGATACACATAGGCATTGAGGACCTGAACAATACTTCCAACTTATGGGAATCTTCTTTAAGTGACTACCCCAACTGTTTTTCTTAGGAGTACAACACTGCCTCCAACTCTTATCACTATTCTTAAAACTGAGAAACATACTTCAAATGCTTCCATTTGGAAATATTGTATTTCTGCCTAACAGTGCAATGATTGTAAATGAACAAACAAATGTAACAGTTTCATCCACAGCTCCTATGGCATTTTGATTATTATTTACAAATGAAAACAATGGGCATTCTATATTTTTAACTTTTTGCTTAACTGGAGAGACACAGGCAAACTTCAGGAAAACAGAGACTAAACCTATCAATGAAAAGGAAATTAAAGCTGTAGCAGATCTGCATCTTTATGTCATAATCTATGAGATTTATATCCATATTCTTAATAATTTGTACATATATTTCTCACCTTCAATTGCATGACATGATGTTGATTGACTACTTTGTGTCTGCTTCTGGAATATCATGATGAGGTATATTTGATCTTGCATTCAGTTTGAGCTATGTTTACTGTTCACTGGGATAGTCAAGCTATTGCAAACATAAATAAAAAAACAAACTGCCAACAAGAATTTTATTTCAGCACAACAATGTAAGGAGTAATAATAATAATCATTATTAATATGTAATAATACTGTATGCATGGAGAAAGCTGGTGTACCACTACAGTTATAAAATATGAATTCCAGCTTTTGATGGTGTTAATGCAATTAATTTTTCATTATACTTACGCAAATGTACATTAACTATGGTTTCATTATATTGCATCTGGTGATTCATAGTCTTAAGAAAAGCATTACTTGAGGCCAAATTTTAATTGCATTACAATCTGGATACTAAAGTTCAATATCATGTAACAGGGCCAACTTTTATTTATTATTTTAATTTGAAAATAGTACTTCATATTCAAGTTACTAGACTTGTGTGTCAGATTTGAGAGCTAATGATATGGCATTTGTTAGAGTACTAATTTTCTTTCAAATTTATTGCCTTTGTAGTGATTGCAAGTGTTTTATTATCACAGAAACTTGTCTCAATATTCTAATCTAGTATACTAGGCATGATTAAAGGGTGATTTTCTTTATTTGTAGATATGCTATTAATAGAAAAAGATGGTTTTCTATTCTAAAGTTATCTATAAATTCAACAATTATTCAAAATTAATAAAACTGCCACTTTTTACTTGAGTAAATGGTTTCAATAAAGTGTTGGAGTAATTTTTAAATATAATTAAGTCAATAATTTTTAAAGATTAAGGAGCTTCAACTGTGATGTGAAATAATTAAAATAAATGAGTTAGGAAGTTGTAATACTACATTAAAGAAAATTAATTCCTTGAACACATTTCAGGAACATGGACTTGTTCTCATTTCGACCATGTTTCCACTGCTCGTGCCAGTTCCTGTCCAGGTAATGTTTCAAATTGTTGTGTTTAATGGCACTCTCTGGTGTTGGGGTGAAGAATCTCCAAAGGGTATTTGGAGGCAGTAATTAAAAGTTCATTATGTTGTCTTTGTGTTTCATTACGTGTATTTTCTCTCAAGAATTGCTGCAAATTGAACATTTGAGAGAAAATACAAATAATGAACTTTGAATTACTGCCATCCAAACACACTTTGGACATTCATCATCCCAACACTAGAGTGCCATTAAACACGAACAGTGAGAAACGTGTTGAAGATGGGGACAAGTCCATGTTCCTGAAATGTAGTGAAATGCATTCAAGTATTTATCTGTGATGTAGTGTTACAACCTCCCAGCAATTTAAAATTTAAATCCTTGTAAACAGTGCAATAAACATAAAATCTAAAAGTTTAATGTTACAATGAAGGTATGTTTGTTTATGATAAGCATTTGCTGGTTCTTCCACTCACCTCATATGACCAGGAGCTTACATGGCATTTGGAAGAGAGGCAAAAAATAAAAACATAACTACACAAATAAGGAGAATAAATTGACATTTTCTAGTCAGCTCTAATGTATGTAACTATATAATTTATTTCTAATCCTTTTTTTATGTGTTTTAAGAAAAAAAATCATAGCTTTGAATAGTTTAAAATAACTTCTTTCTCTTATTTTTAGCTTTAATCCTTACTATATTTCTACCTTACCATATACGTCCTACGCCAGTATTTCTAGATATAAAAAAAAAAAAAAAATAAAAAAAAACCAACTGAAATAATAAATTCTTTATTTAGATTGACGCAATAAAAACTTATGAAGCAAATGTGGCATTTGCTCCATTTGATATTATCAACATTTTAAATCTGTGCTTCTTTAGTCAGATTTGTTGAAGTCACATAAGCGCTACTTCTCTTCCATGTCAACACCATCATTATGATGAGAAATTTTTATTTTGCATAAGCTATCCATAAAAATGCTTTTAACCCAATTGCCAGAGAGCAAAATAAAATAAATAGTTTATCTCTGGAATGCATTGTCTCTAAGCTATATTCAAGTATAATTTCTACATCCACGCTCTAGTATGCAGCTATGAAGCAATTGGCATTTTATTACACATAAGCTAATCCCAACCAGACTCACCTGTATCATAAAATCTTGTTATAAGCAATCACTCTGTTCAGGAGTACATTTAATGATCCAGAAAGCACCTATATAGAGCATATAACAAGTGGTGGTCAACATTTTGAAGACTTCAAGTTTGAGGAAAAAGGTAAAACTTTTCGGATAATTCTGATTTGAAAATGTTGAATATATTAACATATCCAGATATTAAATCTGCTAGATAGTTGAGGTTTTAATGGGGTTTTAGCTTTGCAGATTCCTCAGCTATGCTTTGTGGCTTAAGAGCCCTCCACCTTGAGCTATGCTTTGTGGCTTAGAACCCTAAAAGTTTATAACAGACCAGTTAGTAACTACAAAGTGGCTCTAATGGCAAAATAACACACCAGACTTGGATCTTGTAGAAAAATGGAGGAAAAACAGTAAACCAAAAATTTACTGCTCTTAACACCAAACTGCTCATTATATATCTATTTAGTTTTTACAAATGGATTGATGATACAAGATTTCACAGAAGAGTGAATTCAGCAGAGGTTTGACTTATTCTCTTGATGACAACATGAACAGTGGTTTAATTTGTTTCAATTAGTGCAAAAGCAAGTGGTTCCAATTTTTGCTACCTATTAATTTGCCCTTAAAAGAACTATTGAAAATAGTAAGAATGCAACATGTTAGTTTGAACAAATGGAAGTTGCTTCTTAAGGATAAATACTGTAATATACTGAACCAGTTTTAATATAAATTAAGAGCAAAACTATCTCTATCTTTAAAACTTCATTAATTATAAAACTAATTTATTCTTATACATACAAACTAAATCACTTTTACAATGAGATGAGCATTAAGACAAGCTCTGCACAGCAAGTTTAAAAACTTTATTTTGTCAATAACATTTAAAAATATTTGTTCATGTTTGTTCAATTTCTGAATAAATAAACAGGAGCAGAAAATAAAAAGTCAGGAACCACCTTTGAATAAAAGGGGATTTTATCTAAGCTCCTTCCCAAATTCCTAACCCTATTTTGGGCAAGGCAACTTAATAATAATGATATTTTTAAAACTTGAAACCACTATTTAATTAAAAAGTAAAAAATGTAACCACATATCAGAGTGGAAAGAGTGCAGAGAAGTAAGGAATTGTTTGAGATATCTTCAGCTCTTTGTACAGAACTTTCAAAGTGCCTATTCCTAAACAAATATTTCAAACAATTTTCACCTCATGTGTAAATGAGATTGATTTGGAACTCTGTACTTTATTAGTTTATTAATAAAAGATCAATATAAACATAGTTTTGATTGACAGATATAGCTGCACAGTTCACTCTGGGAGGTACACAGGCTGATTAAATTTGTTTACAAAGAATATTGTGAATAACACATGTAAAACATACAGAATTGTTACAGTACAAGGATGTTCTTTACCCTTGAAATCTTGATGTTTTAAGCTTTATTTTCTTTCTTCCTTATTTTGGTGGGGTCTTTGCTTCAGCAAACGGTAATGCAAGGGACAGAAAATCACAGCTTCTATAAAATGATGACAAAGTTACTAAGAACAGATGAAAGCTGGATAGAGCAGGAATCAATGAATGCCCAATGTAGAATTCCAAAAAAGCATAAAAACAAAGAAGACAGGAACTCTCATTGTTGGTCTCTCCATATGAGATCACTTGAGCTACCCGTTCCAAATTAGGATGCCTTTGTTTCTCAAGCATTATACAGGCTTAATTTTATTATTATTATTATTATTATTTCAAAGTAGTTTATATAATGAAAGTGTATACATTTTTTTAACTTGGTTGGTCAATCGGACAATGAATGAAATCACTGAAATTATGCTCAAATGATCTGATTTCTGCTCAAACTGTGAGATGCATTTCAAGTTTTTCCAAAGCTAGAAAAGTTCCCTGACCTTCTCTCTTCTGAATGAATGGGTTGTCATCCTATTTCTTTAACAATAGATATGTACAAGGAAGAAGTATAAAATTATAACCACACACAAAGAGAATATCATAATGAATAAATGGTGGTATGAAATATTGGCCAAGTTAATCATTTACAACCTTGCAATATTATGTTGACAAGCCTCAAAAATTCGCTCTGTGCACAGTTTTTTTTTTATGATTATTTTTGTACAAAAGTATTTACTGGGTGTAGAATTTTCTCTGAAAACTAAAACCAACAAACTAAAAACACTCATTAGGCTGTACTACATTTTACTTCAAGCTAATGGCTCCTTCCTCCTGCCCATTCAACCCTGTCTTTCCTTCCATTTCCAATAGTTTTTTTTTCTCTGGCTATCTCATAACTTCTTACGCCCACCTTTCCTTTCCCCAACTAAAATTTATTCTTTCTAACACTGTCTTTGATAGCCTTTGATCTGTCATTCATTTAACATCATAGTACTCTGTTCTTTGTAAACTCCAGTACAGAATGTTGTACATGCATTTCTTACTCTCCTGAATGCAGGAAAAATAACTAATGAGATAAACTGCTGAAAGTAATTTAGAAATCAAAGGCTGCACATATAGTGGTGCATTTCAGAAGTTGCTTTAAATTTTAAAGCAACATTAAATATTGCAATAATTTAAGGAACCAAGCCAGCCATTGAGTATAATGATGTGGCTGGGTCAGCTGCAGGAGTTTTGTCCCCAGGGTGATAATTGCAAGTGGTCCCCCTCATACTTACAGATAGAGCTAATCAATTCTCATCCTGACAGAAAATATGTCCACAGTTACAGGGTAGTAAAAATAAAACTCAAAAAGAGATAAATGTGGTGAAACAATGTTTTCTGAGTGAAAGATAAATCATAGAAAGACACAGTAAAAATGTTAAAATTTCAGGTTTAACCTTTCATCATACCCAAAGTTTTAGGTTCCATCCTGGCAGAGGGGATTAGTTTTATTGTAAAAATTCTTAGCATGGCTTCTTTCAAAAGGAAGTAAAGATATTGGTCTTATGTAATTTTTATCTGCATGTAAAAGAATCCCATACCTTGAAGTAGAAGGTTCTTGGGCAAAATTATACTATTTCACCTTCACAAAGTCGAGATTTCATCCTTAGTGGCATCCACGAGTGAAGAACAGATCTCTTGTCACCATTTGCAGACTCACTGATAAATTATTCCATCCGCTCAAGAAAACAGGTAGGTGTCCCAAAATATGCCAACTTGATGGAAATTGAAATAAACTCATCAGAAGATTAAAAATACACACAAAATAAAAAGAGGCCTGATGGTCAACTCCACTGGTTATTTATTAATCCACAATATATGTATTTGGGCCTGTGCTTGTTTTCATTTATGTCCATAATAACAACACAAGATATTAAGGAGTAACTGTTTCTTAAACCGTTTATAGAAATGGTCATGGTTAATGTTTTCATGTTGTTCCTCAGATTTTCTCAATTTGTACAGCAGCAGATGGCATAAAAAAATAGATTTTCAGAATGGGCAAAAATAAAAATCTTGCAAGTAACTTCATGGAGCTTTTAGTTCTGTCATCACATTATACAACAATTAAAAGATGTTAGAATCACCAGGACCCAGATACAAGGATGAGGCTGTGCTTATGTAATTCAAAACCTGTAGAACTATGTAAGCTTGTACATTTGTGCTGCAAGGTGCAGAAGAACCAGACAAGGCAGGAAATTTACCATAGTACAAATGGTAGTTAGTTATAGTTGTGGTCATTAATTAAATACCTATTTTAAACTTTATTCTGAACACATTTTTAATCTTTTATAAGTTAACAAGGAACAGTTTGCAGAATTAGGTTTGAATACTCAGTGTCTTTCTGAAAGCAGACAGCTTACACCTAGTACTGCGAACAGAAAACCATTTACTTTTTTCATATAAATACCTCTCATTATTCAACACCAAAGAAAGTGGACGGTAACAAGTATACTGTTTAAATTTCTACATATTTTAAAGAAATACAAAAAGAGTTTATTTTAACCTTCTACTTCCATAAAATGGCATTTTTTCATGTTTTATTTCTTTCACTGTTGATAGTCTAATTATATTATGGAATAACGCATCTTTACGCTATGAATTATATCATGTATGATATAGAAATCTAAAATATTTATATCACAGGATTTGCAAGTCTTGTGCAACTTGCTTCATTTATAGGTACATGCCTTGAATAACAGATATACAAGACAAGAAAGAACTAGGAAATGCTATTTTCTGAAATATATTTGGATAGACAACATTTTAAAGAAATTTATCTTTATGTAACCTAAAAACATATGTAATATTTGATTTAGATGCTTAGATTTGGCATCTAATCCCTAACAGAAGTGTCTTGGATGAAGAGTAATCTGTACATTTGCGTAAATATATCAAGCTTAGTGTAAACACTAATTATAACCAGACTAAATAAGAAATGACTAATCAAGCCATTCCCAAGGTGCAAAGGACAATGGGAACATAAATAACAATTTATAATCCCACTGTAAATTATAAAATGATTAGGCTACTTTCCATCTTCAGAATCGCTTTCTCTTTTCTTTTACTTAAGCATAAAAAAGTGCACTGCAATGAAAATAGCATATTTCTGACTATCACCCTGATAAAGAACAGGGATATCTCTAATGCCAGCTATTTTACTCTCTTAGGAAACAGCACAACCTTCTTCTGTTTGCTACATTTGGGGTCTGAGGTTGCACATAATGGGACCACAAATGTTCTGCTTTAATGAAAAAGAAATCTGTGTTTTGCACCTCAGGATGCACTTAAAAATCTTTGTGTAACACAGCTTCCTTTTATGTTTATTCAAGTTGTATAACATTTCTACTGTCTCCTACTTTAAACCTTGATGAAATAACAAACTTGACATCTAGATTTCAAGTAAGAAGTATTGTATCACAAAGGACTATGGTGACTAAGACATAAGTTAACACTAACATCAAAGTCTGAAGAAAATTCAAAGTATTTAGGCCACATGATTTTATATTGTTATTATCCATATATGCTTGCATTCACACATCATTCTTAAAATGTAATTTAATATATACCAAATGCCAGTGACATACCTAGTATTTACATGACAACAAAATATCATACATGTAACCAGAGAAAAATTTTGGTAAAATATAATTTAAATAATTATATTTAAATTTAACAGTATCCTATACAGTTATCATGCATCTTTTTCTATAAATGTGCTACTAAGCAGTAGCCCTGCTGTTATGTAACGAAATTGTTGCTTATTTGTTTAATATTAATCTAAATAAATAACATGTATAGAAGTTTTGGGGGACAGTGTCTGAACTCTTAACTCCTCACTCCCTCTAAGTATGACCCTCCTTTCTATGTTTAAATACACATATTATGCACACATTTGAAACCAAGTTATTTTTGTATAGTCATTTTATAATCTATAAATAATTTTATTTATATATTTGTAATCTGGCCCACATTATTCATCAATTGAAATATTAAGTATTTCCAAAACAAAACATTAGCAAAACTAAATCCATATAACAGTAAACAGAATATAAAAAGCTTTAGTCTAAAGAATACACTACTATCAGAAAACTAAAGCGATAGAAGTTTTAAAACTGGAGACTAATCTAACTTCAGATAAAGGGCTGCAAAAAATTTAAAATCTTATTCTTTTTTTCTTAAATAAATAATTGTTGCCCAAATATGTACAACATAATAGGTGAGAAAATTTTGTGATTTATTCAAATAATTTTTGAATAACCTTTTTGTTTGTAAGTAATCACTTTTTATATGCTACTGCAAAATACTCTCTATAACAAATAGTTTATTAAAATTTTCCTAGAATTTTAATTTAAACAAAAAAAGAATAAAGAAAATTTGCAGGCACTGATACATTTTAATTAATCCAAAAGCAAACTGTTGCTCTGAATATCATTATTCAATTTTATCATTATAACTTTCAGGATATATTTAATTGCAAATGACTTGCATATTATTTTGCAATATTAAAGAATAATGTTTAATTCCTTTATACCTCATACTCTCCTGGAAATTTCAATCATATAGCTAAAACTGCAGTATCCAGATCGTCACAATCTGTAAAGCAGTTCCAAAAATTACGGCTTACTGGATTGAATCCTACAGCACTTTCCATTTATTTCACATCAGTCTTCATATGACTTTTATAATTTTGTTGTTAAGAGTGCACCACCATCATAAACAGCCTTGCAGAAATGAATAATTTCCACCTAGGTTAATGCAAAAATCTAAATATACTAGTAATAATGTATTTATTACTACTTAGGAGGTTTGTTGATTGCATAGCCTACAAATACCTGTCAGGTTTGAAGCAAACATATTCTAGATAGAAACACCTTTGAAAAACATCTTTGATTTGTAGTGCATTTAATGATAATATTTGAGAACTGGCTACTTCACCTCAGACACATAAGTAGCTTAAATAGTATACAGTATTATCCAGGAGGCACTATGCTTTGTCTAATTTGCATGGTGTCATTTAAATAGTGTACAGAGAGCTATAAATGACTACAATTAAGAAAATAATAGTATAGGACAAAAATGCAAAATAAAAGCATAATAATAAAACAAATTATAATTGTTATCATTTTTCCAAAGTTTACACATACACTGCTATAAGTGGAATTTCAAAACACAAAAGCAAGCACATTTTCATTACATATTTTCATTTAAATATATCTCTTAACAATGAATATTGCTTAAACTTTGAAATTATAGCTTGTTATAAAAATTAAATTCTCTAAATATGTGTTTTAACTGCCTTTTGCAGCTGTCATGTCTATTTCTGCCTTCACTTTTACTTTTCTTTATTTATTAGATAAAAGAAGCTTATTACAAGAGAGATTCTCTGCTTTTAATATTATTATGGGTCTCAATATAATTCATAGGCTGGTAAATAAATGTTATGAAATTTAACATAATTTCTCCTCAATGTTAACTTCATATTTCAATAGTTAATTTTATGAGGTGCTATAAATGCATTTTTTATCCATTTAGAATTCCAGCATCTCTTTGCACATATGGGTAAATGTTTAAGAGTATTAACTTAGGCAAAAGTCCTGGTAGCTTTCACTGATATGTGCTATTATTTTATAGAGAAGCCAAGCACATATTTCCAATGATACCAACTGCACACAATTACAGCAGGCTTGCCTAAAATGTACCTTGTCAATTTGTCCCAAATTAATAGTATCCATGTAAGCCAATATTTTAACATGACTATCATTGCAACTATAGTTACCTGTATCATCATTGAAAATGTAATCAGAAATATCATATAAATTTGGATCTCTGTTATCTAATGCCCCTTCAATACTTTAAGATGTCAGATCATCTTTTGGAATGGAATTTCACAAATGTTCTAAATGCTAGGTATGTCACTATCATATGCATGTAACCTTCAAAATAAATTAAATAATAAACATACATGGAAGTATTTTCAAAAGAATTTATGTATTAAATTACAATACCTCTAGAAATACAATGCTTACATAACACTTAAAATAAGGTAACAAAGCAATCATACAAACAGCATCAGTAATTCTATTTCTTCTTCTTTGATTTCAGGAACATTGTGCTTTAGAACTGCAGATTCTGTATGTTATTTTTCCATTAAATTAAATTTATTTGTGATTGCAATATTTGAGCCATTAAAATCACTACTTTTTGTTCTCTGAATTATAACACAGAAAAAATTATCCAAATTAAAATAAGAAACAAAATATTTCCTATTTCTTCGCTGTAAAAGTTGGAATGTAATTTTTAAACATTTTTCTTATCTACTCATTCATAACACAAAACAAATTAATCTGGGAAAAAAAAATTGCAACTCTAAACATAAATCTTGTTCACTTAATCTTAATTGTTTCTGTATTTTAAAATATAAACATAATGATAGTTTTAAAGAACAGCATAGCTGTACTCCTGTTTTAAAAATATGTACCAGTCTCCAATGTTTAACTATGGCACATTTTTAAACAATATTTTTGGCACAATTTTAAAAACATACCTTGTTAAATTTTCTAAAGCCAATTAATTTATTAAACTGCATGAATTTAGTTTACAAACATACCATAAAAGTAAAGGGAATATGTTATACATCAAAATAAAAGTAAAGATTTAATGATTAAAGGAGGAAGAAAATAAATACTGTGGATAATCTTTCAAACTTAATACATATTGAGTAATCATAGAACAAAGTTTCTCATGCGGACATAATACACATCCATTCTCCTTTCTACATGTAAGACACACTGGGAAGCCTATATTTTACCTTTTCAATATTGTGCTTCCATTCCATAGTATTTAAAACTCTGTTGTGCAGAATGAATTATCACTTTTCAGTACAAAGTTGGCTTTCCATTCTATTTTATTTTTTGCTATTTTTTTCTTTTTTTGTTATTTTTAAATGTAATTATATAACCTTTACGTGTTTTTCTTCCAAACACCAAATTGCTTCTGATTATTTGTCCTTTTACAAACAACTGCATTGTCCCATTTTCATTTAAAAAGACACATGAAGATAAGAGGACAGAAATACTGCATCATTATACATAAAGACAATGAGGATTTAACTTGGATACAGCAAGGAGGCAAGATATGGAACAACAAACATGATTGAAAAGAGGGGCAAGTTGGGAGTTGCTTATCTTTAGAGATATTTCCTCAAAAACTTTACACATATTGCTTATCCTATGGACATTTTAAAGTTCAGTTTATATAGTGCAAATCAACTTCTAAATTAACAGACACAAAAAGATGAAACTTTTTGTACTGATTATGTTTTCCATGTTAATGATTAGCAAAAATGCTAGTAAAACTTTGTGTGCTATCATTTTTGCACTTGTTTCTCTTTCCTTATGCTCTAATGACACATTTTTACTGATTACCTGAACACAATTTTCAAAAAGCAATCATTTACACCATATTTTATTCATTCATTAAGTTATGCATCTGAACAAACAATTAATTAATATACTCAATTATAAAGTGAGCATCTATATTCAGCAATCAGAAATTAAATTCAATAAGAACTGCTTACCCATGAAAAGTGTTTGCATTAACATACTTTTAGCGACTTTCAGAAAACAAATGCAAGAAACAATTGACCTGACATTGTATTCGTGACTGGAAAACAGAAAGTGTACATTACTATATTTCAAAAAAACTAAAAATAAAATTTAGTTTTATTTATGATGTGTCACCATATATTACCAATAAATTGCAAATAATATTATAATTTATTTAAACATTTCGGAAAATAATACACAGCTTAATCAGGTTTTAAGTAAACAGACATTCTTCTATTTCAAATAAAAAGAAGCATTTTAGACAGTGGAGCGTCATAATTTAAATGAATTGAGTCATCTTTTTACACTTTTTGCTTCAACCTTGCCTTCGTTTGGGAAGACCAGTTTCAGGGTACTTTAACCCTATCTTCAGTTCCGGGGAGGACTGATGGTACATGCAACAGGTGGTTGTATGCAGCCTGGTGTTGTGTTGCCCTCTACTCTTGTCAACTGAATGATGTCATCAATGGTGGGGACCTTAAAATTCATAAGGGAGTCTTCTTCTTTGGTGATAAAGATATTTTCCCAAATTTGCAGTAGAAGACTCTTATGAATTTTGAGGTCCCTGCCGTTGATGATGTCATCCTGTTGACAAGAGTAGAGGGCAACACAACACCAGGCTGCACACAACCACCTGTTGCATGCAGCATCAGTCCTCCCCAGAACTGAAGATAGGATTAAAGTACCCTGAAACCGGTCTTCCCAAATGAAGGCAAAGTTGGAGCAAATATTTTTCAGATTGCTATACAAAGTAATTCCACAAAGGAAAGGGTGATTGTTATGGTCAATTTTGAAACATTTTTCTTCTCTTTGTTTCTTTTTATTTATTTATTTATTTCTTCTGATTCATTTGTTTATTATCTGAAACTCTTTCTCTCATGCTTGATATATCAAACATTAATTATTTTGAAAAGATAAAACTCAAAATTAACAATGTCAATGTTATTGTAAAATACCAATTTAACTTCAATGCAAGTTAATAGAAGCATACTTGTATTGTTGCCGTATTTATACTTACACTGATGAACTGTTGTGCAAATTTCCTTCTTCCATTCAAATTATTGTGATACATTTAACTATGTATTTTAGCATGCTTTGGACATTCTTCTTTTAAGCACTTAATAATGTATATATGATTATTAACAACATTTATATCATTTTTGAAAAACTTGACTTTTTTTTTCATTTTTTTAAGTGATTCAAATAATGTTTTCTAATTTCCATTATGTGTTAAATTTTAAAATTGAGTTACTAACATCCAAATTAGTTTTAGGTTGTATAATATATGAATGAAGCAAAATTATAATAAAGAACAAAATATTGAGCATCATTATAAGTATATTACAGACACTGCATTATATTCTTTTGCAGTTTAGCAGTGATGCCATTAGTTTGATCTTTCTTCATAAGAGTAATTACCCATCATATTGCCACTTGTCATCTCTAGTTCCAGCTATGGCATGAGAGGGAAAATATTACATGAAATGCACATATTCACCTATAGCAGACACGCAGGCTTTTACTAAGCTAAAAACATGTTTTTATACAGGACAAGAACTGGAAGGGTAGAATCAAATTGAAAAATTCAATCCTTTAGGGGCGATTTGAACCATGGATCTTCCTGTTTCAATCTGGTTGCTCTAACCAAATGGAAACTGGAAGATCTGTGGTTCAAATCCCGTCTAAGTAATTGCATTTTTTAGTCTTAATCTACCAATGCAACTCTCTCTTACACATGGCTTGTGTAGAAAAAAAAACAATTCATCATTGAGATTTATAGACTAATCTTTGTTCACTTATAAGTGCACTAACCAGAAATTACTTTTTTAATTATCCCTTATTTCTCAACATGACAGCAATATAAAACTAAAATAGCTGCATCTAGTGTAAAAAATGTGGTGTCCATTAGAGGTGTTGAGATATTGCCATTATTTTTCAAAAACATAACTCCAGCAATCATCGAAATCTTAAGTTTACAAGTTTGGTAAATGAAAAACATGCAACTTGAATATGAATTTTAGTGCTTTATAGCTTTAAGGCAAACAGTTACACACAAAGTTAGTCCAAAATCTTATTCCTCCAAATTATCCAATGATGAATTTAATACTCATACATCCATTTTCTATTACATCAGATTCATTTCTTAATTACAGCAGCATTTTCTATCAAATTATTAATGTTTTTGCAATTAGCCAATATTGTAATCCTTATAGCACTGCAGTATTGTGTCTGCTTGTGAGCTGGATTTGATTTCCAATACCAGCACAAGGATTTTGCTGGTATGGGACTTTTTGATAGAATGGCTCTGTTCTCAGAAATGTGCTCAACAGTCGGAGGGGGAGGCGGCAGTATGTCATCACAATGCCACCTATATTATTGCACTCTGGCCCATCCTGTGTAGGCAAGGGGCAAAGAATGTAGTAGCCTTTGCCCACAGAGCTAGACTATGAAGATTTAAATTTCTGGAGATATGTGTTTTGCTATTAACACAGGTGCAAATATCTACAAAAAAGCATTGTGTCATTCTATCACTCAAGAGTTTCCATTGTTTAATATAATAAATTATAAAGGAGTATTTAAGTTTTCTTGGGGCTCAATTTATCGTTCTCTTTATGCTCTATTATGAAGAGTATTTGATTTACTGCATGTACTTATTGCCCAATGTTATAATCTCATCTTCATCTCACTACACCTAAAATTAGAGCTAAGAGCAATTGATAATTATGTTTATGAAAGTAGTCATACAAATATTTATTTCACTTTAAGAGTTATTATTGGCTGAACATGCTAAATGTATCATCGAATAATGAATCACTGCTTATCTGTTTTACAGTAAAAATGTCTGTTTGCAATTACTTAATGAAGATGAAAATGCAGTTTCCCTTAACAGAATATCAAAGTCCATCACATTACTCTCATATATTGTAACTAAAAATTTCTCCCAAACAGGTTATAAATTCTTTAACTGCTGTGCCTCTGTTGCTCATCTGTCTAGTTATTTTATATGACACACTTTTAAAATACTGATTTAGCTTTATATTTAAATTTCTCTTATGTTTTCAATATGCATTTTACTTCATAGCCATCAGCTTAAGGAGGCAAGGCACTTTCTACCCACCCCCCCAACTTACAAAGACAGGGCCATTGCTCCTCAACAATTATACTAAAGGGGCATTTCCCCCCTTAAAATTCCAAGATAGATTTCTCATTAAAAACAAGAAAGAAAAAATAGTCTTGATCAAATGGAGTGTAAAGGATTACCTTTACTTCAAATGCAGAGTTCAACTGTTAAACAAACTTAATGATGACACAACCTGGGTTACAGTTTTGTTAACATTGGATCAGAATTGAAGTGCACAGATAATGAATTCCTCTTGTGCTGACCTATCCATACTTTCATCAAATATTATGGAAAAAATATTTAGCAGGTTTAATATCTGTGATCAGTTTCTGATGTAATGTGCAATGAAAAATACAATTCATTTTGTATGAAATCTACTTATAGGAATCATTGTGCATCCATTTTTTGAATTTGAGACATTCTTCATGCCTAAGCCAGGTTTTAAAATTTTTGTGTGGCTGAGGATTGAATATTCTTGTATTTGCCTAAACGTTGTTTTTGTGAAGAAGCCAAACCCATTCTTATTGATGTCCACTGCAGGAGGTGGACACTGATAATGAAATACTGAGAAACAAAATTTGGGAAGGAAACATTCCAGCATAACTTTAGGATTCCTCCCTGGCACTTGCCTCTTATGAGGACTGAGAAAAACTGAGTGAAAACTTTAGTCAGAGAGGACCATCCTGGCAGGATTTGAACCATAGACTCTTCATTCATGAGTTCATGCCTTATGACCTCGTCCGTTCATGTCGGTAGGAATGAGATGCTACACATTTACTGGAAAACAGTTTACTCAACCATCCTAGCATTATTTTTCTTCAAACTTTGAATGAACCATATACATCAAGAGCATCTGTACTCTACTGTGATTAAATATATTTTTCTTTAGTAATTGCACTAAATATTTTATTAATACCCAACTTTATTGCAAATCTACAATATACAAGTCAGTATATCTGGGTAGCTCAGTTGGTTAGATGCTGGCCTTCCAATCTCAAGGTCGTGAATTCAAACCCAGTCCATACCAATGGCTATTAGGTGTGCTTAAACGCAATAGCCTCATGTATATTTACTAGCATTTGAAAGAACTGCTGTGGGATAACATTCTTGCACACCAGCGATGCTGATATGATCCTGGCAATTAACAGCATTATTAACAAAACAATAAGTCAATGCCTATGTTTAACTTTAGTCCAAGGATAATGTCTCCTTGTAGTTATGCATTCAATAGCAATTAGTTTGAGTATGGGACCACTTCCAGAAAATTAAGATTGCACATAAAGAATCAATCACTATGCAGAACATAAGGTTTTCAGAGATAAGCAGAAATTTCAATTCATTTAACATGAACATTGAATTGTAATGCCACGTATGCATTAAAACATGTACTTGTAAAATGTAGCACCAAAAATCATTATTAGTTGCAGCATGAACTGTAGAAAGCATTTAAGAAAAAACAAAGAGATTGATTTGAGATCTGACATCAGAGGTAACTAATTTATCATTTAATAATTTACTGGTTATTATTTCATACTAGTTTTTATACCATTAACATGTTTGCCCACTGCACTCCCTTTCTTGCTGTAAGCTATAATAAATGTTTGAATGTATAATATTAAAAATAGAACACAAACAACTGAACCAAATTAGAAATCAGTGATGTTTTAGAGTTACTAATTCCAACTCAGAGTATTTAATTAAAATACACACCACAGTTACTAACCTCTATACGCTAATTACAAATTAAATTTTGCAGCTCTTTAAAGTACCTGGAAGGCAGATGGGTGCAGTAAAATAGTGCCTTAGGAAAGTGCTGGAGAAAGTTCAAGTAGATGAAAAGGTTCCCAGAACATTGCTTGTGGAAATGTTAATTGTGCAAGATGGGCCTAATTCTCTCACACCCCTTTCTGTGAGTAGTAAAATATATGTTATGAGTAATGAGTACTGAACAAAATGCATAACATGCCTTGACAAAAAATATTTATATACATAACTGTAACAACTGTGCCTTTCTTTGATATCTGTACATTTTGAATATGTACATAGGTTTACTAGTCATATGGATTTTTAAGGAAGAGTATAATGTTTTTCAGTTTTTTTCTGTGTACATTATTATTTAAATACTATACCTATATAAATTGATCCCTGTTTCATTTAATAATATGCCCTCTTTTCTTTTGAGGAAATCCATCACCGTGACAAATAATTATTGCATTATTGAAAAGTGATTGGTAATACTGCTTATCAAGTTTATCTATTGTTATGCGTAGTTTGTTATTATCATGATCCTCAAGACCTCAACTTTAAACATAAACTGGCGTGAAAACCACTGTGGATTGATCTGTGCTTTTATTTCTGGTAAAAGAGATAGAAGTAGTTCGGTAGAGTTAATAAAAACAATTCTTGATTTATTTCATTTACAATTAATCATGCAGGGAATTTTGTAATATGGTAATGCTTTGTTAAATATTGCTAGAAATAGCAGTACTTAAGTATGAAAACTCATCTTACAAACATATTCTCAAATGGCACATAGTATATTCTGTAAAGGTTAAATAACGCAAGTTTTCTACAAATCATAAACTTTAATTTGGCTACAGTTAAAAAAATACAATCCCATTTAAGACTACAATATATGTGAGACTTTAGTCTTTAACAGTGCTGCACTCTATCGATAAGTGTGTTCTTATTTTCAATTTGAGAATTTGGCAACTCTAACAGTACATGTCATAGTGTCTGTGGAAAAATTGCAATTTTTGTATTGGAATGGGCAGAACACCTTGTAATTGCTATCATAGGCTTACAAATAACTTTATTAATTTTGTATAGAAGCTTTTAAAATTATTAACGTCAATTCATACTACTAATGAATAATTGCAGACTTAATAATTTAAATACCTATAAAAAACAGAGTGTGTTCTTGGGAAAAGAAGATCTTGAATATGGTATATCAAGCAAAAGCAGATAAACCAGACTTTTAGAATGGCTAATAATATGCATAAATATATTATGTTATTAAAGGCACTACCCAACCTAACAGTTAAGAGCTAAGCATTTGCAAAAGAATATTTCTTAAAATATATGAGAGTAATGTGAATTACAATATTGTTTGGAGGGTACTTCATTCTCAGCCTCACTGAGAGAGAAGAGGCATTCTTTTGTTTACAAGGCAAAGAGTTGATGAAAAAATGAATAGTACGTGATTTCACTAACAATATTTTTCACGTGAATCTAACATTAGGAAACAAAATTGCGTCTTCAATGCCTGTACACATTCAGAAGGTTCACCCAAGGATCTTAAAAGGATAATGATAATATAATGTAACAACCACAGATAAAGTATGTTTTTCCATAAACAACTTATTTTTACTTGCCTACTGGTGTGTAATTCTGGTGTTTTCTGCGCATTTTTGTATGCAAATCTTACTATTTGATTAAGCATACAAATATGAATTCCAGTTATTTCAAAATGTTAAATAACAATACATACAACTCAACACAGAAAACTGCAATAATATCGGAGGAAATTTTAATTTGTAATAATGAAGCAGTATGGAAGATCTACATATCATTTACATACGTTAAACAAAATATGCACTTATCTCACATTAGCAATTAACAACACTGAGTTAATAGGGGCAAATAATATAGGGAATGTTGCATTCTACTAATGCATAATTTAGACTATGTACACATCAATAAATGCATACTTGAAACAATGTGAAATCTTCAGAATTTTTTTAAAATCTGATGAAATATGATTTTGGTGTAAGTTAAAAGTTTTTAGGTACTTATATTTTGAAACTGTAGTTGAAAATAATTTCAATAAAATAATTATGGTTCACATGTTCTTCAAGAATTAATGATGGGTACAACAAGAATAAGTTCTTTTACTGACATTGCAAAACACCTGCAACATTTCTCAAATTTAAATGTTATATATTTGATGTTAAGTGGCTGAGGTTTTACATAGCTAAGCAATAAACTATTGTAATGCAGCTTTTTATCTGAAAATGATTACATAAAGCTACAAACTTTCTTTTTCCTTCATTTCTTAATGCACCTGTGACTCATATTTATTTGCTGATGCCTTTTCTGTCTGCATCAATCCACATTATCTCGTGTAAACGCACACAGAAATTTTTGTTTGTAATTTTCTGCGAGAAAATAAAAGACAATACACAGATTTATCATTAAGTTATATGAAATTAGATTTTCAAGTAATCTTGGCAATCACTGGATAACATAAAAGAAATAGTACATAAAATAAGCCATTAGGTATTATGAAGAGATACTGAAGTTTTCATTTTTAGTAGATGTTAAGCCTGTGCTTATTTCCAAAATATAAAATTCCCTTTTGCCCCCTATTCCATTCACAGAATGGCTTTTGTTATCATCTTGCAAGTCTAGTAGGAGATAAGTTCTCTTTTCTAAAACATTTATATGGTAGAACTTGAATTACAAAACTACTTACTTGGTAAAAATAAATTAATATATGCTGACATATCTCCGTCTAGACTTTGAAATAACTATATTTATTTATTGATTGATTGATTCTGATTCTTACCAGGAAAGTAATGACTTCAAATGCTCTCTATTTTATCTTAGCATTCCTGTAAGAACCAGACAACAGGGTGAGAATTAGGTAATGATTCGATTTTAGGTGCACAGGATATGAAATAGAAAACTGAGTAAAGAACAAAAACCTTTGTTGTCAATACCTAAATTGTGGTAATTAATCACAGACAAAATATACAAATGACCAAAATACACTAAATATGAGTTCATTATTGAATATAATTACGTTGAAAGATGTTCTGTGACATGATGGATATGTGGCTTTGCTCCATCACAGGGATGTAACCTCACTCCTCTTAAATACAGCCATTGGATGCTAAAACAAAAATAATTAACAAACATCAGCAAATTGAATTCATGTCATACTAATTAAAAGTACAGTATACTCATTATCACATCACAAGCTAATATAACACATTATCTCACCAAAGCACTACATGTTTTGCTGTTGCTGTTGTTCTTGTTGCATTTTTTGTTTGAACAATGCTGTCTCTTCAAATATGTACTTTTTCAGCGTTTCTTTTGGCAGGTCATCCAGCTCCATGGCAAATCGGAATGGTTCTTCTGCTACTGGCTGTAAATTAATTAAAAAAACATCCATCAGCATATAAACAAGCTTGGTGTTTTACAACAAAGTCATTAACTACATACATCTTCAAATTAAATTCACTGAATGTATGTGAATGAGTAAACCCTATTTAGATATGTCATTTTTGTTGCAATTTAGCTGATAGGTTGAATTCTACAAACATGCTTATCCACTACAAATGAAATGTTATAGAATTTACAAGTACTTTTATGTTCTAGTTACATTGTAAAAATTAAAGCAATGATAAGAAAACTGCATCGTTTTTTTTATCTCCAAGATAATCTTAAAAATCTGTATCTATAAACATACTATTTTTTTCATTATTTGCCTTCTAACCTGAATTTCTACCAGGCTTCCCTCAAAATATGTGGGTCAGCTACAGGCCAATGGATGGCAAATGGTTGTCAGTTTCATGCAATAGTAAATTTGCAAAAGTTTGGTTGTGATCCTCCTAGTGATAAAAACATTCGTAGATGGTATAATCAGTTTGAAGATACCAGCTCCCTTTGTAAAGGGAAGAGCACGGGATGACCAGGAGTAAAAAAAGAGACTGTTGAGCGAGTGAGAGAGTCGTTCACTTGTAGTCCAAAGAGATCAGTCGTGAATTACAAGTTCCTGTGTCGACTGTTTGGAAAGTTGTAAGAAAACGCTTACAGCTACGTCCTTACCGTTTACAGTTATTACAGGCTCTAAAGCCGACAGACCACGGATTATGTGCCAAATTTGCAAACGACTGTTGTTTCATGAGGATTTTGTGGATCGTGTTGTCTTCAGTGATGAATTGACCTTTAACCTTAGTGGACATGTTAACACTCATAATGTGTGCATCTGGGGCTCAGAAAATCCTCACGAGATGGTACAAATGCAACGAGATTCCCCTAAAGTGAATGTTTTTTGTGCCGTATCCCAGCGAAAAGTTTATGGGCCTTTCGTTTTTGGTGAACCTACTGTAACTGGCACTTCTTACCGAAGAATTCAAATTATTAATCGGGAAAAAAAAAATTAATAAAGGATCCACATTTATTTTTATTTCCTTGATACACTAGAGCAATGGTTCTTCCCTCAGTTGGAAGAAAATGAGCCAGAGAACTTCATTTTCCAGCAGGATGGTGCGCCACCTCACTGGCATAACAAAGTATGCGATTGGTTGAACGTCACTGTACCCGAGCGCTGGATAGGCCACAAGGGCCCCAATGACAGGGCTTGCTATACATGGCCTCTACGTTCTCCTAACCTAACGCCATGCGATTTTTACCTTTGGGGCTTCATCAAGGATCGTTTGTACATGCCTCCGCTACCAGCTGACCTCCCTGAATTAAGAAACTGGATTGAAGCAGCTGGTGCTACAATTACTGAATACACACTTATCAACGGTTGGGAAGAACTCGGCTATAGACTTGATGTGTGCCAAGTGACAAAGGGTAGTCACATTGAACAATTATAAGCTTCTTGGTAAAACTGTTTGAGTTGCTTTTTCATTTGACATATCATTCATAACTGTAAGTTGAATGTAATAAATATTATAAAGAGTTAAAACCCCGATATTCATTTATATGCACCCTGTATATAAATGATTTGTGTTTTCATCTTAAGAGCTGGGTTACTAAGTATTCAATATTTTCTGTTTTATTCTTGCTGCTGCATTTATTTAATATTTGTAATAGTTATAGTGGAAGTGGTTTTGTGATGTGTTAAAAATGCCTGAACAATAATTCTGTTCAGAACAATGCGAAAACAAGCCTCAATTTCAATATCATCTAAAGTAAGCCTGCATATCATATGTTAACATTGCTGATAAGCTTCTTTTTCCCCCTCTTCTTGTCATGTCACCTTGGTACTTGAGAGCCTCCCCTAATTTTCAAAACATGAGCTAAGTTTGATTGCAGTTATATCTTTATAATATTTATATCTTAATATAAGATACAAAGACTAAAATATTACAAAAAACCTTTGCAATGAAAATACAAACCTCATCAGCAGGGTCATAATACTGTTCAAGGTATGGATGTGCCAGAGCATCTTCCACACCAATTCTATTGTGTGGATTGAAGGTTAGCATCTTGTCTAAAAGATCCAGTGCTTTGGGATCAGCCTGTGGAATCATACTGTTCCAAGGGACCTTAGGTTTGTATGGCAGAGACTGGAGGTAACTTCGAGCTTTTTCATTTATAATGCATTCTAAGTCTTCTTGTGTCGGCGATCCAAGCACACCAAGGATGTGATTCAGCTGATCCAGGTAGTGTTTCCCAGGGAAGATGGGTCGGTTCATCAGCATCTCTGCCAGGATGCAGCCCACTGACCAGATATCTATAGATTTTGTGTACCCCTGTGCAGACAGACAAAAATTATGTGTTGTACTTACTCTGTACAAATCATTCTTACAAATTTTTATGCTTCTAGTTAGTTAATGATTAAATGAGATAAACATTTACAGAACTTTTCTTACTGTATAGTTCCATGTGGGTTTATAAGAGGGGATTAGGTAAGTGACAGTAATTTCTGAAGCCAAAAACTGGACATATTTCAACTGATTTTTTTAAAATTAGCCTTAGGTCGTAAGTTAATGCTTAGAAAATTTAAAAGGTTATTTATGTGTATATTTATTATAAACTACTTAGATCACCCTCTTCTTAAGGAGAATTATCATCCCCCCCTTTCCCAAAACTTTCACATAGGTGCCTAAAGTCAGAGGTTGAAAAATATTCAGTCAGAGTGAAGAAGCATGAACAAGGGATTGGCCTGTAGCCATGTATGAGAATGAGGAAGAAAATGATATGAAATGAGGAAAGAGGAGATGGATGAAAGGAAAGTAATGATGGAGCAATTGATGGAAAGACTAAAACAGATTGGGGCAGAGAGAGAGAGATATACAGATTTATGAGATAAAACAGGGAGAGAAGGATATGCTTTGGCAAGAATAGGTGTGTTAAAACCATGGGGAGCTGAGAGGGGACTATGACATTAGTATATGCCTAATGTGTGGAAGCACTGCACTGTGCTCTTAAAGTGCAAGAAAACAGAGTTATGGAAGTGTATATTGAGATTGGATAATTGGGATAAGCTAGAGACAAAGAAATTAGTAAAAAGAATGCTTAACAATAATAGAAGAATATCTATTATAGTCTGTGGAAATCAGTAGAGGAAAGAATGAGATTATATAGTATTAATTAAAAAGGATTTTTATATGCCAATAACCAGGGTGTTAGTATGTATAAGGTCCAAAGGAACAAGCAACTCTCAAGGATAATACTTAGCTGAATTCAAAACTTGCAAATATGCATAGAAGCTTGTGACAGTGATGTGATTAAATAAAAAATAAAAGAATTTGAGTCGATTTTTGTAACACAAACATCACTTATTTTTACTTACTGGGGACCAGTTTCGGGTAACAGTTGTTCCCATTTTCAACCCTTAATTCCGACTACATCTTTCTTCGTTGGCAACAACAATGGGGGTGGTGGTGTATTAATTGTGGAGGCATCTGTTACTGGATCTATGAACTTCCAGAGGTTGCTGTAAGATGGCAAATAAAAATTCATGATATGGCTCTTTTTCTTCATGATGTAGATCTTCTCCCAGACATCTAATTCTGTGGGTTTATAAGCTGGTTTTAATAGTTTTATATTTGGTGTGATTTCGTGTCCTGATGTCCAAAAATGTAAGGCAACTGCTGATTTTTCTATTTGTTTGTATTTTAGGTTTCTCATGTGTTCCTTTAATCTGGTCTCCAAACTTCTCTTTGTCCTTTCGATATACACCAGATTACAGTCCGAGCATTTAATTTCATAAATTCCCGGTTTTTTGCCTGCAGGGATAGGATCTTTTAAATTTCTGCACAGCAGTTTCTGAATGCTGTAGTTGTTTTTTGGAGCTAAGGTGATGTTATAATTCCTGAATATTTTCTGAAGTTTGTTGTGTGCCCAAGGATGATAGGTGAATTTTCTGAATTGAGGTTGGTCACTGGGGTTCTGTAGGGCGGTTGTGTGTGTTATGCGATTCAGTTTTTTGTATTTATGTATTCTCTTGTCTACTGCACTTTTTTGGAAACCGTTGTAGGTAGCTGTTTGGAGCATCTGCTGGTATTCTTTTTGGTATTCATTCTTCTCCATGGGAATGTGTACTAGTATATATGTTAAACTGTTTAGGACTGCATATTTGTATGTTGTAGGGTTGTAGCTATCAAAGTTTATGTGGTTATCTGTATTGGTGGATTTTCTATATATTCCAAATGTCAGGCTATGTTCTTTTGTTCTTATTATTCTAATGTCTTGGAATGGCAGGGCTCCTTCCTGTTCGGTCTCAATAGTGAACTGAATGGACTTGTTTTGCAAGTTAAGAAGTTTGAGTGCATCGTTTACGAGTTTTTCTGGAACTATGGCAATGATGTCATCTACATACTTATACCATTTTTTGTATATATGTGGGAATGAGTCAGTAATGTGTATTTCAAAATTACTCATGTATAGGTAGGCTAGGAATGGTGATAGAGGATTCCCCATTGCAAGTCCTGTTATTTGTTGGTAGCATTTATTCTGGAATGTGAAGTAGTTCTGTTTTACACATAAATTGGTTAACTGGACAAGATCTTCTTTTTCTTCTGTTGGTATGTTTATGCTTTGTAGCCAGGTTTTCAGAGGTTTTTGTAGTTCATCTATGGGTATGCTGGGAATAGGGAGGTGACATCAAAGGATCTTATCTTTAGGTGAAACACTGAAATCTTTCAGGTGATTAATCAGGTCCAATGAATTTGATATACTTTTACTATTGAATTTTGGGAAGGAGTTGAATTTTTGTGTGAGCCATTTGGAGAGTTTATATGTGGGTGCATTGATATTATCTACTATGGGTCTCATTTTTTTGCCAGGTTTGTGTGTCTTTGGTAGGGCATACAATCTGGGTAAGGTTGGTAAATCTGGCTTTAATTTGGATTTCTCTTTTTCTGTTATGGTTTGGCAATTTGCTAAAGTTTCTTGTAAAATCTTTATACTTTTATTTAATGGATTGGATATTTCTTGATATTCCGGATTGTTTAGCAAGGATTCTATTCTTTGGTTGTGGTCTTCTTGGTCCAGTATTACTATTTGGTTGCCTTTGTCTAATTTTGTGTAAACAACTGGTTTTTGAGTTAAGGATTTTATGATTTTTTGTTGAGGGTTTTTTCTTTTTATTCTTGTATTAATTGGTTCAAAATTGGTTCACATTGTTTCTTAATTGCTTTTTGGTCAATTTCTTTTAGGTGGCTTGTGGCTATTTCTATATCTGTTACTAAGTTTTCTGTTTTTTTTACAATAATCTACACACGTTTTTTAGGTCTTTGTTGAGAATGGCTAACTGAGATTTGTTGAAAGTTTCGTTTTTAGATAAGTTTATAACATGGTTTTCGGGAGGTCTCATGTGTCTGATTGGTCTATTTTTATTCTACTTTTTGCAAAGATGATCTAATTTTTTTTTTAGCATAAGCGTTTTCCTGCTCATTTTTCCGCTTAAGATCGGCAGGAAATTTGCGCGCAAATTATCCCAAAGAGCATGGCCTAACTTTTGCGGTAATGCTAAGTGTAGCTCATACAGTTGAAGTTCTAAACTATGTAATCTCGCATAGTGTTTGTTCTTTTCGGTTTCTATTACCTTTTTATCTGCGAGTCTTTGATATTTACTGTTGTTATTATATTTTACGTATCTTCAGACGAAATTTGGCGTGACCTGATGTTGTTGACAAAGATTTAAGAAACGAATGTATGCTGAAATGTATTTTCTCTTTTCTTCTAGTTTTAACAAAGTTTTAACACTTACCTTAGCTCCATCAAGATTTTCGTTGAATTTCATAGATTGCCACATTACCTCCATTTTTCCTGGTATTAGTTATGCACCACGTGGCACACGTGTTGAGTTTTCCGGGAAAGTTTGCTTCTAACAATTTGTTAATCGGAATAAATTCAAAACTTGCAAATATCCATAGAAGCTTGTGACAGTGATGTGATTAAGTAAAAAATAAAAGAATTTGAGTCGATTTTTGTAACACAAACATCACTTATTTTTACTTACTGGGGACCGGTTTCGGGTAACAGTTGTTCCCATTTTCAACCCTTAATTCCAACTAAATCTCTTCGTTGGCGACAACGATGGGGGTGGTGGTGTATTAATTGTGGAGGCATCTGTTGCTGGATCTATGAACTTCCAGAGGTTGCTGTAAGGTGGCAAATCAAAATTCATAATATGGCTCTTTTTCTTCATGATGTAGATCTTCTCCCAGACATCTAATTCTGTGGGTTTATAAGCTGGTTTTAATAGTTTTATATTTGGTGTGATTTCGTGTCCTGATGTCCAAAAATGTAAGGCAACTGCTGATTTTGCTATTTGTTTGTATTTCAATGTAAAAATTTCTGACTTCAAGCCTTGATAATGTAAACTGGGAACCAGTCTATTGTGAAAAAGACATTAATATAAAATGGAATTTATTTTACCAGATGTTTAATTTTATCTACTGAAAAGCATGCTCAATAAGTAAAAAATATGATGTGCTCCATTCACATGATTTTCTCTACATCTTGTAACTAATTATTCTTAATAAGCTTATTCTTCTATCTACATGCTAATCGAGATAAACATTAGCAGAAATAGTCCTATTACTTAGTTACTTATAAATAGAAGGGAAATAAGGGAACACAATACGCTAAACCAACAATCAAATGTTTTAAAATATGGTTGTCATGGGATTGAAATCCATTGCTTTGCATGGCCAGATGTTAACAAGTCCCATATGAGAAAAGTATTATAAAACTGAAACTAATAAGGGGGAATATCTCGAAAATGGTCAACTTCACGGCAAAAATGTACATGACATAAATTATGTGTTTTAATGAGATCTGCATTTTTTGTATAGTAAGTTTTTGTCTATCTCTTACGGTTTACCAGTTATGCAAAATTTAGAAAAATTAATCCAGAATGAAGAGGTCTTCAGAGGCTATTCCCAGAAAATTCAAGATATACATTTTGTCATATAAGAGATTTTAATCAAAATTGTTAGTCATTTTTGAGAAAACGAACATTTTCGAAATTTTTCCATGTAAAGGGTGGTTGAAGCGGAAAGAATTTTCTTGAAAATCTTTGTGTCCCATCCTTGGGAGATGCTTAAATGGTGTCTAAAGGACTTTTTGATTTTGAGCTAAGTATACACGCACACACACATACTCATTTTTCTAAAAATACTTCAGGGGGTCCCAAAACATATATTTCATATACATGAAATCTCAGTATCAAATTTTTGGGTGCAATAAAATACCTTCTCTATACACTATGTACATAGTATGTGTAGAGAAAGTAAAAAGGACTGCTAATAGCACATAGAATGGTTAGAGGATCTATGATAAGAAGGTTGATGCATAACGTTGAGGAAGCCAAAATGGAACAATAGGCTAAACTATGATAATGATATTAAATATTTTCATTTTGATGAACACCAAAACTAAAAATCCTTCTTTGAAATGGAACTTATAATTTTCCTGCAGGTGTTGCAAACAGCAACTAAAATATTATGTTTTAAGAAGAGGTATAAATTGAACATTGAAGTTTATTCCTTTTTATCTAGCACCTTTCCCTCCATTGCAGGGAAGGAAAGTTAGCAGTCAAAACCTACTACTTTAGGAAGGGAAAGTTGGAGGTATGGCTTAAGGCCAACTTAATGGACATGTTCCCTGTAATGGACAAAAAAGTATGAGGGATTGTACAGTAACTTTAACCTCTACTTACGATGAGAAAATGATCAAGAAACCAATGCCTTTTAGTAAAAGTTGAACATAGAAAAACTTATCTCATTAAAGGTTTGTAGTTACCTTGGAGTTTAACATAATTTCTGGAGCACGATACCATCTTGTAGCTACATACTCTGTTAAAAATCCTGTATGGTCATGATCAGGATCTGCAACTCGTGCTAAGCCAAAGTCACAAATCTGAAATAAAAGCCAAGAATTAATTTTTTAATGAACTTTATATCTGTTTTTCTTGAAAATGTACCAAAATTATGCCATAATTAATAAAATATAATAAAGAACAGACACAAAACATTTAACATAAACATACACTTTATAAAGAAAATTATAATTACACTTTTATAAAGTTAATGTATGAATAAATTATGTGAGAGACTATAAAGAGCTGTCATCCATTGCTTTACAACAGAAAACCATGTTAAAAAGTGAAGTTTCTTTCCCTTTCTTCTCTTTTGGTTTGAAAGACACAATTTAAAGATATTCAGCATAGCTTTGTTTTACACATACATGCATGAGATTGTAATAAACTGACACACCGATGATTGCTTATGTTTTTTTTAAAACAAGTAAGAAGCATGCAGATCAAAGACAATTTTATTGAACCAAGCAGCTAACAGTTACAAAACTGAGTTGATCTGACACTGATGTCAGTAGCCTTGAAACATCTGCATTTTTGTAAATAGTAAATATATTCTTTGATGTTATCCCAAAACGTGCTGAATAGGGCATGGCCATATTTTATAAACTTGTATATATAACTAGAATTTGTTATGGATCTCATGTTACAGCCAAACAACAGAAATGTGAACAGACTGGTATACACCTGTTGCATATACTACTCATTTTCAAATCCATTATGCATTATTCTAGGGAAACATTAGGAATAACATGATAGCATCACTGATTCTATGAGCATCTTCATTGATAACTTGAGTAATTTGTCCTCTTCTTGTATTTATCAGTTAGTTTTACAGCAGTAAAATTATCCAATACCATTCTTAATATGACTCCCAGTATACCATTAACTTAAACAATGTAAGTATGATTACTTTCTATAGCGGGTGTCACCAACTTGCTTGATTATGTGCTAGAATAAGCAGGCTTGCTCCATGCACTTCCATGCACATGATATCAGTTAGAGGTGACTTTGACAGCAGCGATAGGTCTCTTGTTCCTGCACAGTTCAGTTTAAATGTCAGGAGCAGAAAGCAGTTCTACATGCAGGTCATCAACAATTATGCTAATGCATGCCTGAAAGGAATCTTTCTTATTTATAGAAAGTGGCAGTAATAATAAAGTGCTTAGTTTTATACACTCAAGTCGGAAAAGTCATTTTGCAGTGATATTATGCAACCCATGTAAGTGAGTATGACATTTATCAAGGAGGACATTTTATTTTTGAATTGAGTTAGATACCAATTAATTGCTAAGATGTCTGCTTATACTCACTGCTATATATGTGAATGGTTTTCATTACAAATTAAAGTTTCATATTGTTAGTGTTACAATATGATTACAAGGGTGTTGACCAAGTTAAAACTTTTTGTTTTACTGTTTATTACTGTAATAATTGTCATACTTTTTTGCAATTATTTATGTTGCAACTGCCAAATCTATGGTGGATTACATATCTCAAATGCAAAATGTTGCATACTGCTGTTCCTGCTTTTTGCATAGTAGAAGTTACTGCAGTGCAGTGTGATTCAGTTTAACAATGAGTAAATTTACTCTCATTACTTTAGTCAAATAGCAACCAATTGGTGATGCCTGCTCTACAGAATCTACTTGTGGAGCTCAGAAGAAATGATATGGTCTACGTGTTGCACCAGTTTCACCCCTTCCTGCAAAGGATATGACATCCGAAAATGACAACCTGCATGTATCACTCCATCATCATATACACAGCATCAGTGCTGCCCAGTCAGGCCAAGTTTTGTACAATCCTGCCTGAGCTGGGCTGTCATGGAGAAACAACAGGCAATGAGGACTCAAGACAACGAGAAAACAACCACTGCTGGACTTTAAACAATTATTCCACAAGTCCACATTGGGAAGGCAATTTTAAGATATGTTTTAGCTGGCCTAAAACTGGGGAACATCTTTCAGTAAGTAAAAATTATTTATATTTAATAATCTATAGGGTATTGCTTTAGAAGGCCACACATTAACTTGAACCATATATTTGCATATATTTATTTATATTATATATATTAATATATTGTGCAAAAGTATTACATCATTTATTAATAAGTTATGAAAGGTTATCAAAATTTGTTACCACCATTTTCTATTACCTCCTTATAAACCTATAAGTACTAGAATCGTATTGTGTTCTGTGGAAAACAAGATGATAATTGTAAACAATCACAACTGAGCACAGTGTTGTGATATGTTCCATTGTCTATTTGATACTATACCACAAGAAGCCAAATGAATAAATATGCCATTGCATATAACCATGTGAGGATTTTTAAGTGATGTGATGTGAGAAGTTGCCAATTATACTTGTACTACCAATACCAGGAACTGTTAAGGTGCTGGCAGCTAACAATGAATGACTTTAGGAGAAGATTTTTTAAAGCACTTTGTTTTCAAACTAGTTTTTATATTATGTGTATTTCACTAATATTATTATCAGTATATACATTTTATTACTTATTTTCACTCTAAATATATTTCAAAACCTTTGATAAGCATAAACTAAAATTATAATGCCACAAACAGATTACACAATTATACACACTAACATGTCAGATTTATTGGAAATGTTAAATACTACCATCAAAGACAAGGGTCTTATAGACAATGTCACAGAAACCAATACTCTATTTTTCAATTTTCCCCAAATAACAAATGGAGGTGCAAGTATTATTTCAATAGTTAATGCTTCTATATGCACAGTCTGGGCTCAAATTATTATTAACTCTCACATGACCCTGCTGAACATCCCACACTAATGAATTGTACATAAGTATGTTGGAATTACTGTTCATTGCCAGACAAGTGAGTAACACAGCATACTTTGAAAACAAAGCAAATATCACATGCTTAAATTACTTCACAGTGGCCGCGTCATTTCTTATACTGCTCTCTGCCGACATTTTGCTGCAACCTATGTTGAGCTTCTACCATGGGCCACTGGCACTGCAAGCCAGGAGCCAGGAAGCCTAGTGAGCTGATATTTATACTCGTATGCTGGCAGGCCCCTCCTCTCTTGCTCTGTTTGTAAGGTTTTCCAAATTGAATTAAGTGGCTTTCGTCCATCTCTGTTGAGTTTGCTGTTTTGTTTAAAGATATTGCTGCTCTCACTTATTATTCTGTGTAACATCTGCATACTGCCAGAATCTTTATATCGTTCAAAATCTATGTGATGTCTGACTTTTTCCACATCTTCGTAAGGGCGGATTTTTCTGCTTGCGATTGTTTTATGTGTCTGATGTGCTCATTTCTGCAGGTTTGGATGGATCTGCCAGTCTGTCCAACATATGAGTCCCCACAATCACAGCTAATTTGATACACCCCAGGATTTAGTAGAGGTGGTGTTTTATCTTTCACAGCTGATACTTTAGATTGTAATGTCCTGCTTTTTGTGTACCTGTCCTTGATGTTGTGTTTTATTAATAGCTTAAATATTCTCTCAGAGACTTGGTGGATATATGGTAAGAAAGCCCATTTGTTGTTGTTGCTGGGTGTTCTTTCTTTGTTCCTATATTTGGCAGTTTGTATTTCTTGTGTCAAATATCCATTAGCTCTTGAGTATATAATTTAGATGTTTGGCTTCCTTGGCCAGATAGTCTGGGTTGGCAGATGCATTTTGCCCTTTGGTGCAAGGTGTTTATCATACCTTGTATAACTGCCGGGGGGTGGTATGAGTCAGCTGGTGTGTATCTTTCTGTATGTGTAGGTTTCCTGCAGACCAAACAGCGCAAGATTTGGTTTACTGTATCCTGTTCCATTAGAAAGTCAAGAAATGGTAGCCTGCCATTGTTTTGAAGTTCCATTGTGAATTGGATATTCTGGTGTAGCTGTTCAGGCATTCCAAAAATTCATTTATTTCATGCTCTCCATATGGCCAAATAACGAAAGTGTCGTCAACATATTGTAGTCACATGGTAGGTTTCAGATGTACATATCCATCGTTGTGGTTTTGAAATCCTCCAGGAATAAAGTTACCACCACTGGGGATAAAGGTGCTCCCATGGTCACTCCTTCTACCTGCTTGTACAATTTTGCTCTATAACTAAAATACGTGGATGATAGACAATGGGCAATCATCTCCAAATAATCATCCGGCATGTTATTAGCAGTTAATTTTTCTTTAATGATGACTAGATGTCTTGTATGGGGATCTTGGTGAAAAGAAACTGTATGTCAAAGCTGACTAATATATGTTTTTCTAGTCGGAAATCTTTGAGTAGCTCCACAAAATGTCCAAAGTCTTTGACATAGGTTGATGTTTTCCCTACTAATTCTTGTAGCTTCTCAGTGAGAAATCTGGCCAGCATGTGTGTTAGAGATGCTATGGTCCTTACTATTGGTCTTAAGGGGACTTGGGTTTGTTTATCTTTGGTAAGCCTTAGTTCTGGAGTCATGTGGTATAAATTGCTCGTTGTTTGTCTTTGGGAATGGAGCAGTTTTTTATAAGTGCTGCCGTGCTTCTCTCTAGCCTTCCTGTATGATCTTTTGTTATTTTCTTATATGCAGGGTCCTGAAGCATGTTTTGCATCTTTTCTTGGTATTCCTTGGAGTCCATGACGACTGTTGATAGTAATTCCAGCTAATAAAGGGAATGCAACAGGATAATCTTTGGAACAAAGAATACATGTTTGCCTTTAAAGTAATTTGCTATTTACATATGAATTCTGTACCTTAAAAGCTTTAAATTACACATTTATCTATTGTTCATGTTTTTTTTTTATTCAAAATGTTTATTTCAGTGCTCTTTTCTATTCCATAATGTTTTCCACATTCTTTTTCTGCACCTAGTCTATACAAAACATTTTTGAAAGCCTAATTATTAAGATAAAACAGCTAGAATTGACACATGCTTTGGTACCAGGCATTTATATTCCCATTTGAAGAGAGGTATTTCTGATCTCAGACCATTTATTTCTACATTAATTATTTTTTATCTAAGCAGCTGAACTAAGCTTCTGAAATGCACAGGTGCATTTAGTTGTTTAACTAGAATTTAACGGACTCTTTACAATATGCAGTATTTCTGTGAATATCTTTAAAATTTGCACCAACCTGGAGCTCTCTCTTTGAAGGTTTCTAAGCCAACACTTTTACATCTATTTTGTGAATGCATCCATGCAAATAAAACAAATACAAATATACATTCACCAACATTCCCTTGAATCATTAATTAGCATAATTGTTTTACAAAAGCTTTGATTAGCAATTTATTTCATATGAACCAGAATAAAATGTGAGGCTCTGTTTTCTTCTGCAAATTATCATGAAGTTTCCAACAATGATGACAATTTTACAAAATTCCATATTTTGTAAACACTGCTAAATGTCTTTTTAATAAAAGTTTCATACAATCTAAATGACTTTTCCAAGGATTACTACTAAGTGCTTAACGACCATGCCATTCATAAAAATTTATTATTCTAAACATTCTTTATAAGTCAAAGCATCACATGTGGCAATTTAAAATTTTCATGCTACCATATAGTGCAACATGATGTTCTATTCTAGCAGCAACCCTTGAAAATCCATGTTTGCTGTTAGCTTTACTTCATAATAAACAATGAGATAATATTTTTAATAATTTAATTATTTATTAGTATATTTACCTTTGTATCGATATTACTCTGTTTTAATTTCAACTTGCTAAATAGTTATTGCTGTTAAGTTTGTGGTCTTTGCTACTCTACACATCACTAATATTGTGAAATGATTAAAATAGTTACAATTGATCCAAGCTTTTATTTAAAAAAAAAAAAACCTCTTAAACCAGTCATTTTGAAAATAATACCCTAATAGTTAAAACTGATTTATTATATATTTGAGAAAAATTAAACAATTTCCTAAATTTGCTGGCTGCTTCCAACGGAGGATAACCTATAATACATAGTAGAAATGAATTTTTAAAAAGAGACTAAGAGCTGTTCTAAACATATTAAATCATGTGAAGTAAATGCTGCATAATGCAGTTTAGTTTAGTTACCTAATATTGTGTTAGTAAACATAAGTGCATGTTTTTTTTGTTTTATTTTAAATTTTCAATATTTACACCTATATATTCAATTTTCTATTATAAAATAATTGGCATGTTATTTTATATGTTATTTTAGAAAAATAAACTATTTTACCAAAAGGAAGTTTTTGGATTCAGTTCTCAGAACCTATCAAGTAAATGCATATATAGGCAGTTAATGACCTTATAAATACAGTACAATCTTTGTCTCCTGTAGTGGATATTAATAATCTTTGAATGCAAGCTATCCAATGTGTATGAGTTTTGAACACAATGGTTTTGTCAGACATATTACCCTGTATAACCAAGAAAGATGTAACTGCCCACAGTGGCAAGCAATTCACTACTAGCACTTTAACTGACACATTAGAACATACAGGGATGAGTTCATTGCAGGATATTTTCTTGCCTCTCTCAACTCCTGCCAAATAAAACTTCATACTTTATGTACAGCATCTGCTTTCTTGTGGGAAATTTAACAAAACTATGTTAACTTGTTTACTGCAATGGTGTTTAGCATCATCATTCATTCATTATTTATTTACTCATTAAAAATTATACATATCCAAATGATGTATTCACTCTTTGATGAACAATATGTCACAAAATATGGAAACAAAATGACATACACTTACAATTTTTGTGCAGGAATATAATATAATGTGTTTTTTTTAATAGGTGTCAGTCTTTTGTGTTCAAAGTGATCACCATCACACTTTAATTGCACAGTGGTTAGATAGAAGAGGTGCCTCTGAGTATCCATGGTCTCCAGGCCTAACACCTCTCTGCTTTACCTATGAGAGACCTTGAAAAATGAAGTCTGTGGGGTGCAATTGAATGCATTACAAGAATCCATTGAAGAATTGTGCTCAACCATCACTGATCTCCTTAGTCCGTTCACCACTTGAGTGCCATGGTGGTCACTTTGAATACCAAAAATGACTGACACCTGTTGTGAAAGCATTACCATATACTTTTGTGCAAGAATTATAAGTTTATGTCATTTTGTTCCCCAGATATTGATCATCAAAGAGTGAGTACATGGTTTTGAACCTGCCTATATATATATAGGCAGATATATTGTAAATTATAGGATTTGCATAAAAGACAATTCTTCTGCTATGAACAAGGGTGGATTATACAGAATTTCTGTAAGGAGTTGCAGCAACTGCATTATGTAGTTTGAGGATCCTCCTCAAAAAATTTAAAAATTTAGACTCTGTGATATAAAAATTTAAAGAATCATGTAAAAGGTGAAAAACAAACAATACTGTATCTGGTTCTAATAATATTTATTACATTTTGAACCGATAAATGAAAAGTACAGTGTGATTCTTTCACTAGAAACCCTGAACCCCTGCCCATATTCCAATCATTCACTTTTGTGATGAAAATCTGTGTGGACATGCCTTGAACCATGTAATGTAGTGCCCCACCCCTCCCAATAGCCTTGGATTGTTCCACTGACCTTGGGGTGTGCAGTTCTGTGTATGGTTTCAAACTTTTATTAATCAGAATCCTGGGATTTTGGACTGCACTTGGTTCACAGATCAAGTGTGAGTGGCTGCATTAACTCTCAGAACACGCAGATATGGGCGCAAACAAATCCTAGTGTCCTACATGCAGAACTTCTACATGCACAGAAAATTGGAGTGTGGTGTGTAGTGTCTCGTAGGCGTATTATAGACCCTATTTTTCATGAGAATATGGTAAACACTGAAGAATACATTAGAATATTCACTGACTTTGTCAATCAGTTAACAGATGGTGAATTAACTCACGAATATCTCCAACAAAATGGTGCAACAAGTCATACGTCATGTGCAAGCATGAGGGAAATTGAAAGCTTTTTTAAAGGTCGAATCATCTCAAAAAATTTTTGGCCACCAATATCTCCTGACCTAACACCACCCAACTTCTTCCTGTGGGGATGTCTGAAGGGAAAGGTATACAGAAATAGACCATGTACAACTGCAGAGCTGAAAGATGTTATATGTCAAGAGATTGAGGAGACTTTAATAAAAGTATTTGGAGTGGTGCACAAACATGCCTGTATGTGGGAGGGGATATGATAGTGTATAGTTCAAGGTAGGTATACACAAATGTTCATCACAAAACTCACATAGATAGGCAAAAGTTTAGGCCTCTAGCAAGAGAATTACACAGTATGGAAAATACACAAAAATATTTTAAGTAAAACATCATAAATAATGCTTCTTGACTTTTGCAAAAAAGAGCACTCATGTAAAGAGTAAATATCCCTATTTTCTTTCTACATGCATTTTCACTTAAATGATAAAAGCCTATCTTCCTGTATTTTTTGCCCACCAAATCCATTTTGAAGACAATGATGATGGCAATGACAATAACCTCAATTTGGATAGGCTCTTTACTGATATTGAAGACGTTTCATTGCTTAGTTCCACTTGTGAAGAATGAAAAAGAGTTTGATCTAATCTTCTTACTTATGAAAAGATCCATTTTGCACAACACAAACCACATAAAAAGCCAAGCAATCGCAGAATAGCACAGTTGTCAGAATCATAATATTATATTAACTGTTGACCTTGTTACTGTGCAAGCAACTACTCTCTGTCCTCTCCTCTCATACCTGTAGACCCGAGTAAACCAGAAAACATAAGCTAAATGTATAAGATGAGCAAGCAGACTATGGTATTTTTTTTTATTTAATTTCATTAATACTAATTTAATGTTACTTAAGTTTACATTTTTATTTATTAAAGTTTATTAACTTATGTTGTATATACTTCATTTATCTTTATTTGAGATTTATTATTTAGCAGTTTGAATGCATGCAACATATTAATGTTTTATATGGATCTGCCCTGGTAATGACAAACATATTTTTGCATAGGAAAGATACCAAATCAAGCAAGACATACTTAATGTTAGTTATTAGCATACAGCATGTGGAAAATGCATTGCAATAAAAAGAAAGAAATAAAGAAAGAAAAAAATCTAGCACGTCCATTAGATGGATAGGTAGAGTCAGACTGAAAAATTCAATGCCATAGCCGGGATTTGAACCACAGATCTCCGGGTCTCTAGCCATTGCTCTACTACTGAGCTACCATGGCAACATGCCGGCATAGCATTGAATTTCTCAACTGACTCGCATGTTTCTCAGTAAACCACAAGGTGTTCTCAAGTTATTTTGAGATGAAAACCCCAATGGCAACTTACAATGCTGTAAGTTTGCTTTTCCCAGATATTTATCTGACTTTTTGAGTTATGCTGCTCTATCTCTCTCTCTCTTCATTTGTGTATGTGTGCATACACACCACATGCAGACGGATTTGGTCACTGGTAATGGGAAAATAAAGGCTTATCTCCATAGATTTGCTTTAATTGACAGCCCCTTGTGTCTTTGCAACGAGAGAGAGAGAGAGAGAGAGAGAGAGAGAGAGAGAGAGAGAGAGAGAGAGAGAGAGAGAGAGAGAGAGAGAGAGAGAGAGTGAGTAGACATATAACAACTGATTTTTTAATGTTAACCGTCTGACAACATTAAAATGCCAAATAATAATAGGAGATGGAGCATGGCCCATTCAAAATTGTGATCTCACAGAAAAACATTTAAACGTCTTTCTCAAGTTCGTCAACCATTTAAACTTCACTAAACTGTAAACACCTGCATTATAATAAATATTTGTACCTTGTAATTAGGCACTAATTAGGTACATCATTATGTGAATAACAAGTTGTTCAATAATCAATCAACTAACATTTATTCAAGTTTCTCAAAAAGATTATTTTTAACTTTTAAAATACCATATGTTTAAGCCACTTTTGTGATAGATAAAATGTATAAGTTGAATTTTCTGAAAATAGCCTAAGTGTCCTCTTTAATCATTGCATAACTGATAAACCATAAGAGATAAGGCATCTTACTACACAAAATGTAGATCTTGTTAAACCTCAGCTGCATTTTTTTTTGGGGGGGGGATATAGAGAAGGGATGAGGATTAGCTGCATACAATACCCAGTACCTTCTGTCTTAATATCTGAATTGAAATTTATGGCTGAAGCAAAAGAACTCTGCCAACTGTTGCAGAAATTGTCACCAGCATAAGTTAGAGCATCTTGTATTTTCCAGGTTCATTTTTTCTTTATTACTGTTTTTCGTGCCATTTTGGTTAAGTGCAGGTTAAACAGAGGTTTGCTGTATTTATAGTTCTCATATATACCCTTAATCTACAACATGATATTCATGGCCTTAATCTCTTTTAAGGCCTATGACTATGTACTGTGTACAGCTGAAAACATCCATCTTCCTTCACATATGTAAAATTAAAAAAAAACCTTTGTCAGCTTTTCTGTAATTTTGTTATATTGTAATTCTTTACATTCTTGTGTGTTAATTATTATTATTTTAACAAAAGTGTAAATGAAGTAGAAGAATAAGTTTTTAAAATAATGAAGATATACAAAATCCTAATTTTAAGCCATTCCTAGGAGGAGGACATATTTTTGTATGCATATTTTTATCATATGAAAAAATAAATAAATTCATTCATTCATCACACATCTACATTCATTAACTTGAACTTGAAGGAGGAAATTATTATGCTGTGATGTACTGTGATAGTCCATTTCACATATTCAATTGCAATCAGTGTTAAATTTGACAGTGCTCTCCTGAAAATAGTTTTGTTTACTTTAATGCTATTTTAATTCCAAACTGAAGAAGTATATATTCTTGATAGCTATAAATACCTGTGGTACTTATGAATTTCAATGCCTAAAGAGTTAGGAGAAACAATTGCCAAATATCTATTAATAATCAGATCTGGAGAAATTAGCCAATTTTTGTACTGTTTAACTGAGAAAAAGTCACTCCAAGGCATAGATAAATGTTTAAGGCTGTTTATTCATACACTTTTATGAAGAACCAAAAATATAATTAATTCTAAAGTAATGCATGAATTTGTATTGTGTTTCTTGCTTAACTTAATGCATATTTTAAATTCATTTCTTCACAGCTGATACCCTGAAAGCCAATATGAATAAGGATTTTGAGATAAGTTTTACTATAATTAAACCTATGAAGATGTACAATACCTAAGAAATTCTGATACCACTATAGCTTGAAAAGATACATAATAAAAACATATATAAAACCATAATTGATATTAACTTATGACTATGTGCTGATATTAAATGTTTATCTAAACACTGGTACATGAACCAAGTTTCTATTTTTCTTCTTCTTAAATCTATTTGATGTATGTTTTCATGTATTAAATAACAGAATATAGAAATAAATAAATATACATTTATCCACAGTAAATCAGTGTAATCAGTTGCATTTCTACTCAGACACTGGTAATGATGATAGAAGTGGATAACTAAAATAGATATTTAGATATGATTTTGCATTATTCTACAATTAATAATAGATCTAATCTACTACCAAAGTGAAAAATATTCGTATATTAGAACTTTTTAGGGTTCCATTCAACATGTGCTTTTGGGGTTCATCATTGGGAAATCCAATAAACTCTGTAACTAATAATTTGAAGTTTGCACATCACAATCTGAATAAGAAATGTTTTGCATGCTTTCAAAATGAAGAAATACAAAGGGTTAGCAACTTTGTTTATCAAAAACGTTCCAGCTCCTGCTGATGTAAACTCAGCACACACAAAGAAACAGCATTAAAAATCTTAAAGCATATAAAAAAGCTTTGCTGACTAATTTATTTATTATTTCTTTCACTTAATGTTATAATTTGGAAGTTTTTCTTGAAATAACATGCATTAAATAAAAGCTGATGACCCATAGTATTCTGGATACTCATTCTCTCTGCAGATCTTTGTAGCAACAAGGTAAATAACTCCATCCCCAAAAGTGCCATTTTAGAACTGCAGTTTTACTACAAATACAATTGAGATTTGTATGAGCCAAGTAATATTATGAATTTAACTGCTTAACTGTGCATATTTTCACAATATGCATTGCTGTTATAATTACATTTACTTTTTAATTTTAAATTGTAAAAAATAATGTTTAAAGAATGGTTTATACAATTTTCAAGGGTTGTTTGTTAAAGATTTCAGGCAAGCTTAAGCCAACTACATATTACACTCATTTTTTTTTAACTAATTGGCAGCTTTGTAATTTGGTTGCAAAATGAGAACCATCAAGACCTCTAAAGACATTGAAAAAGCCAGAGGCAACATTGATAAACTCACTGTAATTAAACAACAATGCAAGCCTGTAACTCGCATTGGTGGTAGAGGAATATAGCCCTTAGGTTCTGTGCAGGAAACCCAATTCTGTAAAACAAGTGTGAAAATGTAAATATAATTCTTCTTTTCTTCTGTCAGCACTGCATAGTATTTTTATTTATTTTTTTAAGAGCATCATTAGTTATTATTTTTTTTTTAATGCTGAGAATGCTTAATCTAAGCAATTCTGAGAAAACGACTTAAGGGAAAATCACAAGTAATGTGCAATAATAATCATGCTGAACCAGAGTAATACTTGATGCATGATTGAATCAGTCATTGTTAAAGGGAGCTGAGCCCTTTTTTAATATTACTGAGCTAGGTAATCACGAAATGCCTATTTGTTGAAAGCTAGTGATGCTATTAGAGCAATAATTTGTTATGTATATAAAGTATGTGAGTACATTAATGTTTTAGTTAAATACTGTTAATGTAATACTGAAAATTACTTTTACTGTGAAAATACCTTTCCGACTTAAATACAAAAGTTATAACTAAATACATTATTACCAGGCATAGGAATTTATAAACATTAAAGCTCCTATGAATGGAAATTAAGCTGAACTTTTAGTGGGCTATAGAGAGTGATGTTGCAGATAACAAACAACCACCACCACCATCCTCATACAGTCTGTTGGCATTTGTAGACGGCACTCTGCTTGTCAGTGACCTTGTCTACTATTGTTTACATTCTTTGTACTTTTATATGATTTGAGTCAAGATAACTTGCAGCCAGGGGCATAGCTAGGGAGGAGTTTTGGGGGTTGAATCTTCCCCTTGCTAGAAATGTAAAAAGTAAAAGCAAAATCCTAATTATAATCCTAATTCATTTCTAGTTTACAGTAACAACACAAAAACTATCTTTAAATCTATGTATTATTTATACATTTTTGCTTGCAATAAATAGTTACTACAAAACTTTAATAATTTATCATATTTATTTTTCCTCTCTAAGGTTCAATAAAGCACAATTTTCATTTTACATGCAAAATTATCCTTTCCTTGCACCATTAAAATTAATGGATTACAAGATGTACATTGAGGTTTCTAGATGCTCCTCTAGATGTCTATTTCACATCTTAAAAACATTATATCAGCAACTATCCTTTCCTTGCACTTTTGAAATGAATGCATTACCAAACCTACTATAACAACTTGGCTTCTAGATGCTCTGCAGTAAAAAATAAGATTAGTTTCACTTCTTAAAGCATTATATTAGCTGTTGAAACCAATGTAAACCGTTATCCAGTGAGTAAATACTGCACCTTAATCATTCATGATTTTTTTAAACATATTTCAACTCAGGATTAATTCATATTTATCATTTGATTTCAGGCAAATTGTTTAAAAAATGGATGTGTATATATAACACCCAACTTAATATTTCTCTGGCTATATATTACAGCTAACACCTTAAGAATTCCTAAGTGCCGGTCCCCATGGCCACGCTCGCTAAAGCGTCTCGCTTTGGTGCTTCGTGCGCAGGGGATCGTGGGTTCGAGTCCTGCCTTGGGCATGGATGTTATATGTTTGTGCAATGTGTATATGTTTGTAAAAGAAACAGTAAAACCAGTAAACCAGTAATCAGTAAAACCTACGGGGGGAAATGTAAATAGGGATACAGTACCGGAGTCCTGATCAGACTCCGTTACTGTTTTTAAATAAATAAATAAAAAAAAAATCTAATTATCACTGACTAATGTTTTATAATAATAGACATCACCAGCTGTTTAAAAAATATGACTATTAACTAAAATCAAGGAGAAAGCATGCACACAAAACAAAACAAAAAAACAAAAAATGACTAAATGCTGGAGTCTACAGAAACAGTTGATAGAGCATAATATAAATGGCCATCAACTTGAAGCACCTAAATACAAGAATAGCCAGCTATTGTATATTCCTTTCTCAGAGAGACACCAAAAGATGAGAGGTAGTAAACTAACTTCCCAACAATGAATGATTCAATTATACACAACAATAATTTTTAACTGGATTTGTGTAAATCACTTACACAACTCAATTTTTAGATTAAAATCAAGACTGCTCAGATTTGATTGTGAGAAAATTGAAAGGAAAAAAAAAAATGTATCATTTTATTTCTTAGAGGGGACATTTTTCTGAATAATTTATTAAGATTTATAAAATTCATGGAATACTTTTTTCAAAAAAGCTTTTGCTATATCAAATTAAAAAATTATTCACAAAAATAGTCTTGCTTTTGATCTCAATATGTCATACTATTAGACACTATACCATTAACAAGTTGGTTATTTTGAGACTTTCAATTATCAGCCGGAACAGCTTAAAAATAACCAAACCCCAGGACATGATAATTTAAATGCAGAGTTGTTTAAGGCAGCAGAATCTATTATTTCAGAAAAAGAATGTACTACATAATATGACAGTTATGAAAAACTGAAACCATACCACTAGAATGGGAACATGGAATTATATGTCCTATCTTAGAAGCAAGAGATTCTATTTTCTATAATAAGTGAGGCATTACTTAATGTAGTATATAAACATGTTTCTTTCATAGCATTTAAAAAGATAATGCAGATAAGCAAAATTAAGCTTATCAATGCAGATTTAAAGACTAATCAAATACACACATTGAGACAGATATGGCAGAGGTTTAAACTTGACACTTGTCATCTGTTTATAGATTTTAAAGCCATATATGGCAGCATTGATCGAGAAGGACTATTCAAAGAAATGAAGAAATTTTAAATCAGAGAAGTTAATAAATTTTACAAAAGCAAATTTAGAAATGTGAAATATAAACTAAGAATCCAAAATCAACTATCTGATTAATTTATTATGCATAACAAATTTTGGCAAGGTGATGCCCTGTCATGTTTTCTTTTTAATGCAACCCTTGAAAAGGTGATCAGAGAATCGGACATAGACATATTCCATAAAGCTAAACAACTGCTTGCTTAAGCAGATATAACTGGACGATCTGAAAGGATGGTAATAGAAACATTTAACAAACTAGAAAAAACAAAAACAGATGGAACTAAGAATAATGAAAGCAAAAAAAACTAAATACATACAAAGAACACATGGGGAAGAGAAAAAAGTATTACAATTGATAATTATACATTTGAAAGTGTTACACAAATTAGGTATCTTAGAGCTATCATAACAAGTGATAATAATATGAAGTTGAAATACATTTAAGGATAAAGATGGCTAATAAATGCTAGTATGAGTTAAAAAAGCAACCTCATTCCAAATTTCTTAGACTGAAAACAAAATGTGTTATACACTGGTTAGACCTGTTTGGTTATATGGATCTCAGAGCTGAACCTAAGTAAAATGAATATAGAAAGGCTAATAACATTTTAAAATAAAGTATTATAGAAGATCTTTGGACCAGTGAAAAACATCTGTATATCAGATATAAAAATGAATTATACAATTCGTATAAGGAACCAAATATAATCATTAAAGTAATTAAGGCCAACAGGTTGAGTTGATTAGAACATATGTATAGGATGGAGAAATAGCAGCCCATATAAAAAGTTAACCGTTACTAATTCACTAAACTAAAAGGGTCAGAAGACCACCAATAAGTTGGCTCAATAATGTAGAAAAGGATCTTAAGACAATTAAAGTAAGCTGCTGGAAAAGGGAAGTACAGGATGGAGGATTAGAACGATCTTGGCCTAAGGAGGCTGTTGAACCAAAGCAGCAGCATGTAGTGTACTTGCAATAAAATTAACAAATTTCAAGGATATTTTCTTGTTGGGAATATGAATACATGATGCTCCTGAATTGCCTCCACTTTGTTTGAATAGGTAATGCAAATGACACCATCAGTGATAGTAAAAGACTCTAATGTTTATCATTACATCCTGTAGGAATAATTGCCTATTTTCACTATCTTATTTAAAAGGGTTCTGACACTACTAACACTTTTTTCTGTACCAAGCCAAGTGTATTAGGTGTACCACCTTTGATTGTCACATCAATCTCTGTTTGTGAGGAATTAATATACAGGGTTACTACAAAAGAAATAGACAACTTCAACTGCCTGTAAAACAAAAACTATTAGAGATAGCAACCTAATTATTTTGGAGGTATGTTGAGAAACTCTCAAAGTTTCGTTTGTTACTATTGGTAACGCTGTAGTGTTTTGTTTGTTGTTGCAGAAGCTGAAATGGCGGAAAATCCTGTGGAAAAGGCATATTGCATGTTGGAATTTGCTAGAACGCAACCAGCAACTGTTGTCCGACATTTTAGAACACATTACCACAAAACGCCACCGACTAGACAGTCAATCTACAACTGGTATAGAAAATTCGAGACAACGGGATGTTTGTGCAAAGGGAAGAGCTCGGGAAGACCAAGAGTGCCAGAAGAAAACGTTGAGCGTGTTCGTTCTGCCTACATAAGAAGCCCACAGAAATCGACATCTAGGGCAAGCATGCAAACTGTATGGAAAATCTTGCGGAAGCGACTGCACATGATGCCTTACAGATTACAGATGTTGCAGTTTCTGAGTGAAGAAGATAAGGTCATACGGCGTGACTTTTGCATCAACATGTTGCGACATGATGAAGACGATGCTGGTTTTTGTGAGCGCATCATTTCATTTTTGTGGTAACGTGTTCTAAAATGTCGGACAACAGTTGCTGATTGCGTTCTAACAAATTCCAACACGCAATATGCCTTTTCCACAGGATTTTCCGCCATTTCAGCTTCTGCAACAACAAACAAAACACTACAGCGTTACCAATAGTAACAAACGAAACTTTGAGAGTTTCTCAACATACCTCCAAAATAATTAGGTTGCTATCTCTAATAGTTTTTATTTTACAGGCAGTTGAAGTTGTCTATTTCTTTTGTAGAACCTGTATATCCTGTTTAGAGTAAATGTGATTAATGGAATAATAATAATAATAATAATAATAATAATATAATGGCAATGATCATGACAATGATGACAACAAACATTCCTTTTGTCACAAATCATACAGTTGAAGATTACTAGTTTTGACCTACATATCTGCAGCTGTTGCATATAGGTAATTAGGAGTTGGGGTATTTGAGTACAAATTCTGCTCCTGTCTACAGAGTTAATAAATGTAATACATACTGTAGTTTACATATACAGAGAGAGCCATAACTCATAACTAATTAAAATTTGCACTACCCCTGAAACCTCTGCAACATACAACCAAAATAATTGCTGCACCAAGAAAAAGTATGAGATATAAGTGGATTGGAAACATCATATATAATGTTACTTTTGCTTGCTGATGGACTATGTTTTTAATCTTGTACTATGAAATTTTCCTCTTTCTCCTCAATAAAGTGTACAGCATTTCAAAAAATAACTCAATAAAAAGAAAATATAAATATATATCACTAGGAAATGAAGAAAATGCCAACAATTTTATTTTGCTCTTCTTTTTGCTTATATATCATTGTGAAACTTTAATTTTGTAGCAATGAGTTGGCTCAAATATAACATAATACTGAAAGATGAAATTAAGCATTTACAAATAAGTCACAAGGTAAAATGAGAGAATGATGCACATTAATGATCATTTTAGTGAACTAAAAACATGGCTTATGTCCAACTAAGCTGTTATATGCAAATAATATGATAAATGCTATAGCACTCTATGATGTAATTAAGAGTTCTTTTTTTTTTTTAATCTGCGATTTATAAGAGTAATTTGTATTACTGTAATCATGATTTTGCTCGTAATTTTATCTTTGTGAAGGCTTTAAATCAAGTACTCTGAAGAAAGGGTATATTAAAAGGAACACTTTATGTACTTGCAGAAAGCCATCGAAAATTACAATTTTTATCTTCAAAGTTATATCTTCTAGATACATTTAGTTTTGTATAGTTTGAAAAAGAAATTTCCTGACTAGGAAGAAAAGCACTCATTATGTAATGAGGATACTTTTTGATGAGGAGTGGAGTGTGTTCAGAGTAACATGGAGATTAAGCTCTATCAATGCAGCTCTATTTTCAATGCTAACTTTAAACTGCTCTCCTGAAAATGTGTTAAATGCAGGAAGAAATCTAATATGTTCACCTCCCATATTATGATTCTATGCACACACACACAAAAAAAAAACTAAAAGGGGATTATTAACCATCCATTAGCATACCTTATTACGAAATCTAGCTGCTTTAAAGAACATATCTGATAAGCTATTTTTGACTTTTATTGCATCCTACTAAGGACTGTAACAACTAATCCACCATACAGGTATACATCTAAGCATTTAAGTGGCTCTGAAAAACTTACCTCTGTCATTTAGGGGTGGACTTAACTTGCTATCACTAGGATATATTTATATTAATCCTTGGTAACTCTAGCCTTGCTTTATAGTCATTATACAGACTTTACTCATATTAAAACATTTTAAAACTCAAATTGACATGGTATGGTACAGTAATTTCTAACAATTTCATATTAATAGCATTTGCTACATAATACTGCTTGAATGTTTACTTGTTATAAGAAATGAATTTTATAAAGAAATTTGGAATTACTTAAGCCTTAACACAAACGAAAAGAAACAATAAATGTAAATGATTTGCATAAAATATATACATAATTACAAAGAATACAATGCAACAACAATGGACTGAATCAGTAATTAGCTCCTTCAACAGATAATGACAATGAGTTATAAATGATTTCTCCCATAATATTTTTTAGTCTCCTAAAACACCCCTCCTCTAAAGTGTCTCCTTCAGCTTAGATATACAAAATGGACTATATTGATATTAATTTTGCTGTCTAGTTTGCACATTATTTGGCATCACTACAGAGTTTTGCAGCCACTACAATGTATGAAATAAAACATTGTTCAACCATTGAAACTATTGCATTGTTCAACTAGTGTTTAGACACAATGTTTGAACAAGAATAACAATCTCACAATAGCTGGTAATGAAATTACTTATTTGTTAGCTTGTCATAAATGTCAATCAATAGTTAAACCTTTATTGGAATTATCACTATTGTCATGAACTCTTAATATGTTTTCACTTATGAATTTGTGGTTGATGTATATTATAAACTTAGAAGACATTAAACAGGGTGGAAGGTGACCTATTATTATCTTTGAACAGGATGTCTGTAATAAATAGAACAAAAAAAAAGTCTTAGTTCAGTTTTGCTGTTTCTAAAGTAGTTATTGAGAAATATGCAAAAATTGTTTAATGTTAATTCTATTTTAAATGAAGATTTCTTTAAACTCAATATTTTTCGATATCTTTAGAAGAGATTGAAAAATAAATATTTTCTGCGTATTTAAACACATTTTGAATTAAAACAATTTACGGTCTTACTGTTATTATAAGTTTTTGAAGATGAATCTACATTGTTAATCATGAAGATTACACAACATGAAAACACTGTAAGATAAAAGAAATGTACTTCAGCTGTTTGCTTATAGCATTTATGACTTGCTTTTGAAATAGCAAATTATCAGTTACAAAATGATTAGGACATTTGTTTTCATCTGTCAAAGACTGCTAGGTGTAGGAAGCATTTCTCATTTGCATTTCTCAATTGCACAAGAAGAAAAAGAAATCCTTCACTTTGTGGAAGAAAATCCTGAAGCAACAGCTCAAATTATCAGTGTATCCCACTGGACTGTTTTGAGAACATTAAAATAAGTTCTCATTGATTTTTTGTTCTTATTTGGCTTTAATCAGGTATTCACAGCATTTTATACTTCATAAAGAAAGGAAACATAAGCATGTAACTTGGGTTTCTCAAGCTTTTAATTATCTTTATAATCATTGTTCCATTAATAATTGGTGTAATATTGTTAATGCTTTCTCAGTTGCCTATTCTGTGTGATGTTTTGGTCGTGTTAAACTCAAGTATGGTTTTCTGCTTATTTAGATACTGGAAGTGTTTATTTTTTTGTTCATTGCCATATCAGTAGAAGCTGAAGAATTAAAAGTTAGCCTGTCGAATGTAAAGTGAACCTGTTAATTTTGTTGTGTTGCAATATTATGGGATGCAAAATGGTAAATATCTTAAGAACAGAAAGATTTATCAAAAAGAAAAACACTCAAAACATGCACTTGCATAGTTTAAAAGGATGTCATAGGTCAACTTCCACCCTGTATTGCACTTAAGGTTGTTTTGGAATTTTCCTTGCCCTCATTAAATACTGAACAACTTCAAGGGAAGATTATCAGGCAAATTCAAAGACAATTCTTATTTTTTGTGTCATTAAAACAAAATATATTTATGAACGTCACTAATGAATACACTGTTAATTAATCTGCAAAGTATTTAGGCTTTTTAAAATAATCATTTACACTACCCAATTTTCTTAATACTATTAATGTTAACAATATATTTTAGTAATTTATATATATATATATTTTTTTTTTTTTTTTTTTTTTTTTTTTTTTTTTCTTTTTTTTTTTTTTAAGATTTGTCTGTAAATCTCAAGTTTGTCTTATATACCATTTCATTTTCCAATATAAAAAAATTACAATTTTTTTAAGCACAATGCTATATTATCCTTACATAGGTGTTTTCTTCCTGTATCATTAGATTACTAACATGATTATTCTCCAATATTCACTGTTATCAGTTGCTTGGATGCAATGACAACATATCACAGCTTTATGTAATAATATGTTACATAGATTGAACATCAGAGCCTTATTAAAAATATGGAAACTTCATAAAGCTTGTATACATCAGTGAAGACTATATCTCAGGTGTTGTTTCTGCCATTGTTTGCCTATGTTCTCTATTGGCCAAAACTTGGCAGGACATTTGGTGAACATTTTTATTATGGGTTGCACAATAAACTTCAGACTTGCAGAAAAAAACACTAAATGTTCAGTGTATCAGACTGTGAATTTCTCTCATTACACATGATGGATAACTCTTATCGCTAAAGTACTATATGCTTTAGTAAATCAGTATTGTTAATTAGCTCAATAACATTTTGACTATTTTTACATAAGTGGTCATGATTGGTAACACCACATGCCATGATGCTATAATTTTTTAATGCATTCATTTTAAAGATGCAAGGAAAAGATAGTTTTGCACATGAAAGGAAATAAATCATATGTTTTATTAACCTTAAAGACTGAAAATAGACCTGAGAAATTATTAATCACCTGGTTAGCATAATAAATGGGGCCAGTGCCATCTGCAGGGAGAGCATATGCATTGAAATCATGACCACATATGGAAAAATGTGCGAAGTATACTATCTGCTTAAGCTTTATATTCTAGTTTTAAAGGGTTAGAATTATAAAAAACATTTTCAGTTAAAGCTTTTGGAAAACATAATTAACTGGATTACTATAAATTTGCAGCAACAACTTTTCTTGTAGCATGTATGACAGTCATACATACAAAATGGCTAAAGAAGCCCAAATATCAAAGATCAAAGTAAGATTAGATCATATCTCCCATTTTGAGCAACATGTTCATCTCTACATTCATTTCTTCAAAATTCATTCACTGTCTTTAAATCTTGTTATGAAGAACAATTAATGTCTACATTCCAAACAAATTTCTTAAAAAAGCCATGTATTTTGTACATTAAAACACACACACATAAAGAAAATGGTAAATGTGAACAAGAACATACCTTGAGATCACATGTTGTGTTTAATAACAGGTTACTTGGTTTCAGGTCTCTGTGTAAAACATTGGCAGAATGTATGTACTTCAGTCCTCTTAGTATTTGGTAAAGAAAGTAACATACATGGTCATTGCTTAGTTTCTGCAACGTAAAAATATATTCATTTTTAAAGAAGTTTCTTTAAAATTATGCAAAAAAATCTTAAATGCAAAGATTGTCTACATAAATATAACTTGAATGGGAATAAATCATAACCGAGATCTTCAAGCTGCATTCTTTTTGGAGGATAGCTCAAAGAACACTAAAAGCAGTGAAATAAAATGAAAATAAATAAATAAAAAAGGCAGAGAAAGCATTTAAAACTTTAAATAACAGCTTGCTGACTGGTCCTCAGTTTATTACATTGGTTTGATTCTACTCTATAGTTGCCCTACATCCTGGTAAACCCAAATTGCCCTTGTTTTGTGGGCTGAAGAAAGTGTCCTGGCTGAATTGGCAAAAATCCTGGATTTACAGCTATGCACATTTTACAATTTAATGCAATTTTCCTATGCATTTAAAACCCAGCCTTGGCCAATATATTAAAATGTGATTATTACTATTGGACTATAATTGTTTAAATTTATTAATTAGTTTTGGCAGGCTAGTTGTTCATGGCTCTTAGTTGGTGATTGACATTTATCACTAAATGCTTGTTGGCTCTGAAAAGAAGGAGTAAATACAACAACACAAAAGCATCAAATGGAAGTAACCCATAAACTCTTCTGTAAAATGTGTTTGATATAAAAAAATATAATGGCCATAAAGTTCAAGTACATTAAATTCTTAGCAAAACATAAAAAATTGAAATATATATGATTTCCATTAAAATGTGATTTTTACATCAAATGCTCAAGTAATTTCTTAAAATACTAGCATGCATTATATTGACATTATATCACCAAAATAAAGTACAACTCATGAAATGAAATGGAGTTTTATTTATGGATGCTCTTTAACTGATGTGGTTTTCAGCGCCCCATTCTATGCAGGGCATGAAAGACTGCTTAATTTTGCTCAGAGGCCTCTTTTATCAGGCTTGAGGTTCTTTTACGTGGCGTAAATCTAAGGCATGGGACCAACGGTTTACTTCCCTTGCCATGCTAAGGATTTTTACACCTTCCGATGCGTAGAAAACCACGACCTTGGATATATGAAGTTAGAATGGTGAGGGCTGAACCTATGCCCCAGTTTTATGGCAAATAATAACAGAAGCCTATAAGAAAATTCAGGAATTAAAATACTTTCCATCATATCTTATTAGTTTAATCTTCAATACCAAAACACTCCTTAAGCATTAGGTTTTCTCATCCACATGTAGGAAAAAAGTGTGTCAGCCAAATATTTAGTTTTTAAAGCATTTTTCTTCCAATCTGTGAAAGACAGAAGTCATGTTCTCATCTTTTTTTTTTTTAAATTTATTTACTCATGATGATTTCTCTCTGATTTATAAAATACCGTTATACCTCTTCCAATCAGTATATAAAACAAATATTAAACATAATAGTTTCATGTTAAGCTGTTAATGTAATTAAGAATATGAAAATACAAAATTCTTTATAATATATCTTCATACATACCTGTGTTTTTAAGAGTTTATAAAGGTCTGTCTCCATAAGACATTGTACAATATACACATCTTTCATTTGATCTATTGTTGTGGCTCGAAGAATATCTCTAATATCTATTATCTGAAAATCAAAAAATGCAATTATACACATTTTAATAATGTATGCTACTGTGAGTAAAGTATAAGAGATGAGGTAATCTATTTCTAAAATATGTGGTACTTCAAGATGCATTAGAAAAGGAGTTTTATTCAAGCATGTGAATTTACCTGGAAAAAATAAAATATATATTTTAAAGGAGAGAAACACGTAACTTTCCAGAAAGTGTATAATATCCTGAGGGCTCAGATGTACTAAGGAGGAAATCTGTTTCTTTAGTTCTTTGAAATGGTATACATTCGTTTGTATAATCTTTTGAATCTTTTTGGTAACAATCCACTAACTGTCCAACTAACGCACACATATCTTTTGGTTCTTCAAAATTATTCATTTTGCATTTAAAAACACAAAGTAAACAATACAATCCAGAAAAACAGTAACAACATTGCTATGCATTTCCTTTGAATCATTCCAAAGCCCCATATACCTTGTCAATAATTTAAAAGTATCTCAATAAAATAGTCCTCATGAAATTCAATAAAAATAAATAGAATAGGACAATTGAGCTCCAGCAATGGAAAAAAGTGGCAGTACATAAAAGCAATGTTAAATATCTAGTTTGATTAAAGACTCCATCAGCTGTTCCAGTTGATGCCTAAGCCTAAAAGTTACAGAAGGGTATAGCTTAAACGCAAGAAAGATAAAATGTAATAAAGTAAAAAACAATCTACTGAGTTTCATTCATGTTCATATCATTTATTAGTGGGTATACAAATTATTCTTATGAAAGTTTATTTTCTATCTACTTAATTTATCCTATTGGGCAAATCAAATGAAAATAGATATGACCTAAAAAGAATAATAGTATTGAACACATTGACCCATTAACAATGGTTAACCTGGAAATGACACACACACACACACACACACATGCACACAAGAAAGAAGTGATTTTAAAATGATCTACATTTTTTGTGAGGTACATTTTTGTCTAATGACTTACACAAGATTAAAAAATTCCTATCCAAGTGATACAGAACATCCCATACAGCAAGATACTAAAATACTCTAAATGCTGTAGAATTCATTCTGAGTTGATCCAGTTCTAACCATTTAAATAATTTGCTTCTATCCAACAATGACAAATTGAATAGCAGAAACAGTGCCTTTCTTCTTGTGGCATCCGTTGTTTTGATCAACAATTATCAATTGGACATCTGAAGCTGTTTGAATTTCTCTTTCCAGTGATACCAATTTTTTGTAAATCGACTTACAAGGGCTGTCCCAGAAGTACCTGACCTAACAAAGGAAGCACAAAAATTTGGGGGAAAAACATCTTAATTTTTCTACATCTCCTTTCAGCTTGGTACCCTTTTCCCAGCGATGTTCAATAGCTTTGATACCCTTTTTATAGTGAGAACTATGAGGGCTGCAAAATAGCCATCAACTGCAGACTCCACCTCTTCATTGTTGGCAAATGTTCTACCACCAAGCCAGTTCTTCAAGTTTGGAAACAGAGAATAATCAAAGGGGGCTAAATCTGGTGAATAGGGTGCATGAGGAAGCAATTCGAACTTTAACTCATTGATTTTGGCCACGGCGATAATGGGCGTGTGAACATTGTCTAGATGAAACATTTTTTTTCTCACTAAATGTGGCCGTTTTTGCTCAATTTCATCATTCAAACGCGGTAACAAGTTCGCATAATATTCACCATTGACTACTTTTCCTTTTTTGAGATAATCCTTGGTCTCAGGTGTGAAGTATTAGACCCAGATTTCATCAATTGTTATGAATCGACGCAAAAATTGAGCTTTATTGCAGCGAAACATTGCCAAACACTCGACTGAATGATCCTCACGATGCTGCTATTGTGAGTCAACGAGGCACCCGCCTTGCACACAACTTTCTCAAATCCAGATTTTCAGTCAGTACGTGATGTACAGAACTTTTTGAAATGCCTACCATGTCTGCTAGCCCACGCACTTTCAGTCGACGGTTATCCAAAACCATTTGTGGATTTTCTCTACAATTTCTGGACTGGTAACCTCATTTGGTCGATCACTGCGATGTTCGTCTTGGCAGTTTGAACGGCCATGCTTAAATTATGCCACCCAATATTTCACTGTTGTAAACGAAGGACCAAACTCCTCCAAAGTAGAATCTAGCTCAGCTTTAGTATTAGTTTGTTCTAAGACATTTCAAATGAAAGTATTGTATCACAATGCCGTCCAGTTTTATCCATGTTTACAAATTCGCTGAGAGCATTCACTAATGCTGGCTACTACACAATGTAAAATCGTCAAACTTAAGCTTTCTAAAGTTGGTACTTTTTACCATTGTTATTTGAAACAACTGCTATCTATACGTCAGGTAGGGTACTTCTGGAACAGCCCTCGTATTATCAGTGCTATACACGGGCCTATTTAAAACCGGGAAATGTTTCTGTGTATTGTATTTTAATCAAAATCATTAGAGCCATTTTTAGATAACCAAATTGTCCAAAAATATTCCATGTAAAGGGTAGTTTGAAGTAGGGGATTTTCTTGCAAATATTCATCTAATCTCTTTGGAAAGTACTAATGCCAGTTCAGTATTTATCTGACTTACTACGTATACATAGTATATAGAGAAGGTATTGCACTCCACCAAAAAATTCTATACCGAGATTTCACCGGAAATATGTTTTAGGGTCCCCTTTATCTAAAAAAAAGCATTTTCGGAAAATGTGAATGTGTGGTGTGGTGTGGTGTGGTGTGGGGTGTGGGGTGTGGTGTGTGGTGTGTGGTGTGTGTGGTGTGTGTGGTGTGTGGGGTGTGTGTGGTGTGGTGTGGTGTGGTGTGGTGTGTGTGTGTGTGGTGTGTGTGTGTGGTGTGTGTGTGGTGTGTGGTGTGTGGTGTGTGGTGTGTGTGTGTGTGTTTAAATTTAATATCTTCCAGGGATGCGACAGGAAGATTTTGAGAATATTCCCACCACCCAACTACCCTTTACATGGAACCTTTTTCGAAAATTTTGATTTTCTAAAAAATGGCTCTAACGATTTTGATTAAAATATTGCATATTAAAGCTATTTACCTGACATATAAAATGTATATCCTGAATTTTCTAGGAATAGCCTCTGAAGAGTATTTTATTCTGGATGAATTTTACGGAATTTTGAATAACTGCTAAACCACAAGAGATGAACAAAAACGTAACGCAAGAGATGAACAAAAACGTAACACACAAAAAATGTAGAGCACGTTAAAACACACAATTTATGTTATATACATTTTTTTCGTGGAGTTCATCGTTTTTGAGACATTCCTTGTTTTTGGTTTCTGCTATGAAAAACGTATACTTTTCTCATATAGGGATTTTTCAACTACTGCCCATACAAACAAAGGAACTTCAGTGACATAGCAACCAGCTTTTGACTATCACTTTAACCTGTGGTACTGCCTTATTTCTCTTCTACTTACAAGGAAGCAAGTAAAAAGGCTATTTCTGCCATTTTTACTTTCTCTTACCCCGTATGTACAGTGTACATAGGGATAGAGAAGTATTGCATTCCACCCAAAAATTCGATGTCGAGATTTCACCGGAAATACAATACCAAACTTGGTATTTAAGTTCAGTATCTTCCAGGGATGCGACACGAAGATTTTGAGAAAAATCCCCCCACCCCAAACTACCCTTTACATGGAACTTTTTTCGAAAATTTTGATTTTCTTAAAAATGGCTCTATCGATTTTGATTAAAATATCGTATATTAAAGATATTTACCTGACAAATAAAATGTATATCTTGAATTTTCTGGTAATAGCTTCTAAAGACCTGTTTATTCTGGATGAATTTTACTTAATTTGGCATAACTAATAAACCGTAAGAGATAGACAAAAACTTACTATACAAAAAATGTAGGCCTTGTTAAAATACACAATTTACGTCATATACATTTTTTTCGTGGAGCTTACTGTTTTCGAGGCATTCATTGTTATTAGTTTCAGTTGTTAAGTACTTATACTTTTCTCAGACGGGAGTGTCCGTTTTCTTTTGTTCTACTCCTGGCCAAGAAAAGAAACCATTTGTAATGACAATCGCATAACGACAGCTTTTAAAACATTTGTCTATCGATTTAGCCTAGTGTATTCCCTTATTTTCTTCCTACTTATAAGGAACTAAGTAATAAGAACATTGTGCTGAGTACCTCGATTAACAAGGTGCAGAAAGAAGAATAATCTTATGTAAGAAGTTTGTAGAACGGCTAGAGAAAGTCATGTGAGTGTAACACATCAGATTTTTAAATATACTTTGTTTTTGGTTTCAGCCTTGAAAAATTTTTCTCATGCAGGAATTTGTCAACTCATGTCCATACAAACAAAGGAACTTCAGTCACATAGCAACCAGCTTTTGATTATCACTTTAACCTATGGTACTCCCTTTTTGTTCGCTTCTACTTACAAGAAGGCAAGTAATAAGACTATTTCTGCTAATTTTTTCTCGATGAGCATGCAGTAAATAGAAGCATAAGCTTTTTATCAATAATTTGTTGCAGGGATGTACAGAAAGTCACGTGAATGGAACACTTCATATTTTTCTCTCTCGATTAGCATGAAGTAAATAGAAGCATAAGCTTTTTAACAATAATTTGTTGCAGAGATATAGAGAAAGTCATGTGAACACATCAAATTTTATGAAAATGCTTTTTACTTTCTCTATACGTACTATGTACGCGTACATAGTGCATAGAGAAGGTATTATATTGCACCCAAAATTCGATACCGAGATTTCACCGAAATATATGTGTTGTCACCACCTGAATAAAGAAAAATAAAAAAAAACAACACATTTTTAGAAAAATGTCCGTGTCTGTCTGTCTGTGTATGTGTCTGTGGGTAGCATAACTCAAAAACGAAAAGACCGTTAAAAATCAAGTTTGGTATCTTCCAAGGATGCAACACGAAAATCCCCCCACCCCAAACTACCCTTTACATGGAAAAAAAATCGAACATTTTTATTTTTACTTTCTCTATATGTACTATGTACATAGTGTGTAGAGAAGGTATTGCATTGTACCCAAAAAGCATTTTTACTTTCTCTATATGCACTATGTACATAGTGCATAGAGAAGGGTATTGCACTCCACCCAAAAATTCGATACCGAGATTTCACCGGAAATATATGTTTTGGGGTCTCCTTTATCTAAAAGAAGCATTTTCAGAAAAAGGTCCGCGCGCGCGCGCGCGCGCGCGTGTGTGTATGTGTGCCCGTGTGTCTGTGAACACGATAACTCAAAAACGAAAAGTCGGTAAAATATCAAACTTGGTATTTAAGTTTAGTATCTTTCAGGGATGCGACACGAAGATTTTGAGAAAAATCCCCCCACCCGAATCTACCCTTTAAATGGAAATTTTTTCGAAAATTGCAATTTTCTCAAAAATGGCTCTAACGATTTTGATTAAAATTTTGTATATCAAAGATACTTACCTGACAAAATGTATATCTTGAATTTTCTGGGAATAGCCTCTAAAGAGTAGTTTATTCTGGATGAATTTTACGGAATTTTGAATAACTGCTAAACCGTAAGAGATGGATATAAAAACTTAACACACAAAAAATGTAGAGCACGCTAAAACACACAATTTATATTATATACATTTTTTTCGTGGTGTTTGTCGTTTTTGAGACTTTCCTTATTTTTGGTTTCTGCTATGAAAAACTTATACTTTTCTCATACAGGAATTTGTCAATTGCGGTCAATACAAAGAAAGGAACTTCAGTCACATAGTAACCAGCTTTTGACTATCGCTTTAACCTATGCTACTCCCTTATTTCCTTTCTACTTACAAGGAAGAAGGTAATAAGACTATTTCTGCTAATTTTTCTAGCTTAGCATGAAGTAAATAGAAGCATAAGCTTTTTAAGAATAATTTGTTGCAGGGATATAGAGAAAGTCATGTGAATGTAACACATCAGATTTTTAGAAAAATATCCGTGTGTGTGTCTATCTGTCTGTGTGTTTGTGGGCAGCATAGCTCAAAAACGAAAAGACCGTTAAATACCAAACTTGGTATTTAAGTTCCATATCTTCCAAGGATGCGACACGAAGATTTTCAAGAAAACCCTCCCACCCCCAACTACCCTTCACATGGTACAATTTTCGAAAATTTTGATTTTCTAAAAAATGGTTCTAACGATTTTGATTAAAATATCATATAGTAAATATATTTACCTGAGAAATAAAATGTATATTTTGAATTTTCTGGAAATATCCTCTGAAAACTACTTTATTCTGGATGAATTTTACGGAATTTTGCATAACTGCTAAACCGTAAGAGATGGATAAAAACTTACTATACAGAAAATGTAGAGCACATTTAAATACACAAGTTATGATAAATACATATTTTTTGTGGAGGTGATTTTTTTTAGGTATCCGTTGTTTTTGGTTTGAGCTCTGAAAAACATACATTTTTCATACAAGTATTTGACAACTCCCATGCATACAAAGAAAGCAACTTCAGTCACATAGCAACCAGGTTTTGACTATCACTTTAACGTAAGGTACTCCCTTATTTTGCTTTTACTTACAAGGTAGCAAGTAATAAAACTATTTCTGCTATTTTTTCTCGATTAGCATGAAGTAAATAGAAGCATAAGCTTTTTAACAATAATTTGTTACAGATCTGTTGAGAAAGTCATGTGAATGTGACACATCAGATTTTTAATTCTTAGTCTCATTACTAGAGCCCGTATGTTTGGGCGTTTCTTTTGGTTAAAATAAAAATGTAAATGGCGTGTTATTTATGGACGCTCTCTAACTGCTGTGGTTCTCAGCGTTCCATTCTATACTGGGCTTGAAAGACCGCTTAATTTTTGCTCAGAGGCCTCTATCAGGCTTGAGGTTCTTTTACGTGCCGTAAATCTACGACACGGGACCAACGGCTTAACTTCCCTTCCGAAGGAAGCCATGCTAAGGATTTTTACGCCCGAAAAAATCCATCGTCCTCCGCCAGGTTTGAACCCGCGACCTTGGGTATATGAAGTTAGCATGGTAACCATTACACCATGGAGGGCGACATTGGTTAAAATAGGCAGGCATATAGGCACTAAAATTGTAAAAATAGGCACTGAAATAGGCATTTATTAATCGCGGAAACAGGCAAATACTAATAAACTATCTCATATGCACTCACTTTTCTTGGTTACATGCCACAACAAGATGATTCTTTAAGTTATCAACTGACAGCCGAGAGAAGGTTTTTCATGATGGAAAAAAACCTTACACAGATCCAGAGAAAACTGAGAGTGTTTACTGGTTGTTTAAATCGCTGTTTATATTAAACAGAGCTTCTTCTGCCCGCCCATTTTAGTAATTCCAGTCTTATGCTTCGCTGTTGCAAAATGTTGAAGAATATATAATACCTTTTCTCATGGTTAATTGTTTTTTTCACAAACTTTGCACATCGGAACAGTACCATCAGTAGATAGCGTATCTGAACCGAATTCGCGGACATAACCATGCATTTTACTACTTAACTGTGCACTCACTTTCGGAATGATAAATATTGCAACAATCACGAAAACTGCAGATGGGATTGTTTAATACAAGCCAGTCTCAAATTAACAGATTCCACTTGCTGAGGCCTGAGTGTGTCTATTTTGTTTCAGAGATCGGGAAAACCCGACTGTGTATTGTCTCAAAAAGAGGGGTGTGAGAAGATATTAGAGAATTCAAAGTACGCAATAACGGGATCTGGAGAAAGAGCAGAGCTTGAAAAGGGATGGGCTGACCATCGCGCCTCCACGTAATACTTTCTTTCGCTGGTAAAATCAAGTAACTTGTTATACTGTTCAAACACTTTTTGGAAATATATGTATTGCTGGAGAATAATATTTTCAAATATATCTGTGCGAGGCGAATACATATTTTTAATTCGTACAACCATTATTTTTTGATATAATCCAAGCGAACTTTTTTTTTTAAACGTATTAAAAATAAAAAAAATATACAATAACGAGGTAAAAAAGGTTAACTTTAAAAAAGGCAACAAAAAAAATAAAACTAACTAAAAATTGCGCCTATCGTCCCCAAATGTGTGGAAACCCTAATAGGTCTTTCATATATACGCTCCGGGTAAAAAAAAAGGCGTTTTACCCAACATCCGGGATCTACTCTTTACTATATGCTTCAGTTGAAGAGTCGGTCTGGGTGGTTCAGTTTGTTTGGCGCAAATCCACTGATCCCAAGGTCCCAGGTTCAAATCTGGCCCAATCCGACTGTTTTTAAGTATCTATGCTTTAAAGAGACAGCCCGGCGGCCGATAGGAGGCGGTGAGCACGGCTTTTAATAGTGTTATTTCTCTGTTATTAAAAAGTGCAACATTTCACAACCAGTTAAACCTGTAAGTAATTTCGCTTATAGAAGTTTTCCCCAAACCTTTAACAAGCAGTGTAAATGTTAGGAATTCCATGCGTTGTACATAACGCATTATTTATTATATATTTAATTTCATTTGGTTAGCTCTCTTCAGAATTGCCTTTTGTTAAAGAAGCAGATCGTAGTTGTCTGCAAAGCAGATCGTCATTTGTCTGCAAAGCAGACTGTCTTTTGTCTGGTTGCCAACACCATGCAATCTAATCAACAAGAACAAACATTCTCAGATTCACATTCTATTAATCCTGTGGACATTTCTACTACATCTCGTTCAATCTTACAAACACCCAAGTTAGTTCATAAACGCCCGCTTGAAGATCTCAATCAAGGTAATGCCTCCATGTCAAGTGACGGGTTTTTCAATCCTAACAAAAAGCATATAACTTCAGGCTCAGCTGTAAACTCTAAATATATTGTGGACTTAACCTCCATACACAATAAATTTTCCCCTTTGGAAACAACGGAGGAAGTTAACGGATCCCACCCATTTTTCTACATGAAGTGAACAACTACCAGCAGATTATCCGCGACATAGGTACTATTGTAAAAGATGACTACTCAACACAACAGCAAAATAAAGTCCTTAAAATAAATACAACTTCAGTCAATGACTTCTGAGCCCTTACAAAATTCCTGGAATAATCAAAGCTCCCTTTTCACACCTTCCGTGATCCAAATTTCAAAAGATTTGAAGTTATCTTGAGAAATGTTCCCTACTCTCTTACAAACGACGACATAACCACAGAATTAACCACTCTGAAGTTACCAGTGATAAAAGTTACAAGACTCTTTTACAAAGATCGTCAACCTATGCCGCTATGCGCTGTTGAATTAGAAAACAATGAACAAGGAAAGAAGATCTTTGAAGTCAAACACATTCACCATGCTTTAATAAAAGTTGAATACCGTAAGAAACCCACAAGCATCCCACAATGCACACGATGCCAGCGCTATGGGCATACTAAAAACTTCTGTCGACTTGCACCTCGATGTGTAAAGTGTCCCTCTAACCATCATTTCTCTGAATGCCCAAAACACAAAGATACTCAGCCCTCCTGCGTGAACTGCGGAGAAGCTCATCCGGCAAATTTTAGAGGTTGTCGTATTTACTTGGAATTAAAAAATAAATCCAATGCAACTGTTACCGAACCCGTAAAAACACCTACACCACCAAAGCTAAACCTAGAGAATTTTCCAAAGCTGACACCAACTTCTTCTTGTTCTGCTCCTGAAACTCCTCAGTGGCCACGCTCAGTTCCTCCTGAAGATAAAAGTTACCGACATTCCACTCAGCAAGCATTTACACAAAATTCTTCTTCTGCTTCTTCCTCCGATGACACTGGAAACCTTATTCAGCTAGCTATTAATTTTCTAGCACCATATCTACCAAAAATCAAATCCTTTTTATTACAGCTTTTTGCAAGTTTTTTTGCTAATGGCCACTAAAAATCAAGTATATACATTCTCTCAACTAACTATACTAAACTGGAACGCTAACGGAATCAAAGCCAAGCGGGAAGTCTTTCTGGAATTCATCTCAAGACACAACGTCGCAGTAGCTTGCGTCACTGAGACTCATCTAGCACCACAGGAAAAGTTTTCAGTACCTGGTTATGCAGCGTATAGGTCCGATCGCGAAGCTCTCGTCGCCTCGGGTGGAGTGGCCATCTTCATTCGAAAGGAAATACACCACTACTCGGTCCTACTACCCCAACTAACTAGCCTAGAAGCTTGCGCAGTTCAAATATCCATGCAAAACTCCACTAAAACGACAATAATCTCAGCATACAAGCCACCAGGACTCTGCCTCAATGACCAGGATATTACTACTATATTCTCTGACACAGTGCCAACCCTTCTCGTGGGAGATCTAAATAGTAAGCATGAAACATGGGGATGCCGTGTGACAACTCCAAACGGAAGACGACTATTAACAGCAGCTGAACGCAATGCAGTTAACATCTTAGCCCCACCTGGTCCTACTTTCCTTAGGCAAAATGTAGCACCTGACAAACTAGACATAGTACTTTACAAAAATGTATTAGGCTTTCCCACCATGGCTGTTCTACCTGAAATGGACTCGGACCACTCCCCAGTCTTGATATCATTTGACAACAATCTGATTTTACGTCCACAGTCCACTAGGAGACTCAGCAGAGGTTTTATACATTGGGAAACCTTCCAACATGTAATTGATAACGAGCTAAAACCTGCGTGCAACCTGAAAAGTCCCAGTGATGCAGAAGCAGCAATTCTTGAGTTCACAAAAGTCATAACTTCAGCCATAGACAAATCCACAGCTCCAGCTAGACCTCAGCCACAAAGAAAACCCTATCACGAAACTTTGCCCTCTAACATCAGATCTTCTTGAAAGAAAAACACAAAATGCGCCGGCTTTGGCAGAAGTACAGAGAAACCTGGCAACTTCATCGCTTGAACCAACTCACAAGAAAGGTAAAAAAAAACAAATGGATGAGTACCGGTACTCGACTTACCAACGGCACCTCTCCAGCATTTCACCAGAAGATTCATCCTTGTGGAAAGAAACCAAAAGAATATTAAAAGAACCGACGCTTATTCCATCCTTAATACAAGATGGAAAACACTACATAACCGACTTTGAGACGTCGGAACTATTCGCAAATACTCTACAATGCATCTTCAGCCCAAACCCAGTGATAAACGAAGAATTCAACCACGAAATTGAACGTTTTCCTGGTTCTTATACCACTGCTCCACTTCCCATTGACTTCACTTTGCCAAAAGAAATCTTGTTCATAATCCAGCAACTACCAGCAAGAAAATCGCCTGGTCATGACCTAATTCCAAATTTTGTATTAAAACATCTGTCTCGCAAAGCACTTGCTATTCTAGCCTCACTCTTCAATAGTTTGATACGTATGGGCTACTTCCCCAGAATCTGGAAACACGCTATAATTATTGTTATTCATAAACCTGGGAAAAGCTCCTCAGACCCAAACAATTATCGTCCTATAAGTCTGCTACCAACTCTGTCCAAATTGTATGAAAAGATTATACTGAAGCGTTTAACAAAATTTCTCAATGCAGCATCAGTATTACCTCCCTTTCAATTCGGTTTTCGTCGTAAACATTCAACCACCCATCAAATTCTCCGGATTACAGAGCAAGTGGCACAAGGCTTCGAGAAGAAAGAACACACAACTGCAGCTTTCCTTGACTTCACTCAGGCATTCGACAGGGTTTGGCATCAGGGTCTTCTATACAAACTGTTTAACAACGGCATTCCAGACTACCTCTATAAAATAATTTCCTCCTTTCTGTCACAACGAACATTCTCAGTCCGCATAGGTAGTTGTCACTCTTCTACAAAACCTATAACAGCCGGAGTTCCTCAAGGATCTATCCTGGGACCAGCTCTGTTCAACCTGCACACCTCTGATATGCCTGCAACGCCTACAGCTCAAATCGCTATGTATGCGGACGATACTGCAATCTTCTCAACACATCGCAATATCCACACCGCCAGAAATCACCTTCAAGAGGCCTTAAACTTAATTATGCCCTGGCTAGACAACTGGCGTATTTCGCTCAACCAGCAGAAATGTGAAGCAATGGTCTTTACACTATGCAGACAAAACTATCCACCACCAGTAACGCTCCCAGCGAAACAGATACCCTGGAAAACTAATACAGAAACAGTGAAATATCTCGGTGTACTCCTGGATCGACGATTCACATGGAAACCACATATAAGCAACAAACTTAAACTAGCCCGAGCAAGACTGGCAAAACTCTACCCCCTGCTCAACAAAAGATCTTTACTCAAACTAAAAAACTGCACACTACTTTACACGACTCTATTAAGACCACTGCTACTATACGCTTGTCCAGTTTGGGGAGGAACTAGTCCTTCTGAAATCAAACGTATCCAGACATTTCAAAACAAAATATTGCGAATCTCAACGAATGCACCATGGTTTGTCAGAAATAGTCAACTACATAGAGAAACTGGAATCAGCATCATTCAACAGTCAATTTCTTCACAAGCCGAACAGTTTTACAGCAAGCTAAAAGACGTCTCAGGAGCCATTCACTATTCTCTTGGCAGAAAATCTAGCTATCCAACTCGCATCAAGAGTCACCTACCACTGGACCAGCTCTCACAACAAGACTTTCTGTAAAATAAAAACAAAACAAAAAATGTACCTACTTATGAGGGGCCCAATGGGGCTTACCTCATTTCAATGTTATTCAGTATCAAGCATGTAAATAATGTCTAAAAGCAATGATCTGTAGAGCGCACATGCGCTGATCGATCAATAAATAATAATAATAAAAAAAAAAAAAAGATACAGCCCCATGTCAGTACATTTACTGCATGTTAAAGAACTCCTGCGGAACGAAATTACAGCTTACCAGCAAGGCTGATATGACCCTGACAATTGAGAGCATTGTCAACAAACAAAATGTTTAAACATAGTTTTTAACTTGAAAAGTACTCTTTTAGCACTTTTATTATAGACTGAAGACAGTGTCAGATATATATGTTTTTAAAAAAAAGAGCTTGACATTCTTTACTAACTCATTGTTTTTATAATGAAGACTTTTTAATCAAGAGTATGCAATGGCTGTACCTTTATTTAATGTCAAGAAATGAATGAATGAGATTTCAAACAGTGAGTCCGAGCAGAGTGATTCTTTTTATTTTCATAGACATGAATATTTTCACAAAAAGAATTTTTAAATCTAGAGATAGAAACGCTTGGTATATTTACATGCAACTGACAATAAAAGTTTAAAACATATTTTAGAAAGTTGTATAAAATGGCATATCATTTATGGCTTCCAACAATAGATAAACACTAGATGTGTAGTGTTTAAATGCTGCTAAATGAGACAGTAATCTTGAAAATAGTATATGCACTAGAAGGCTTAGAATTTATGTATTCATATTGAGATCAGGTACATCATAAAATAAAAGAAAAAAAAAAAAAAGAGATTATTTTTCAGAAGACTTACATTTTCATGCCTGAATCTTGTGAGGATCTTGATTTCTCTTAATGTTCGTTGACAGTATGTTTGATGTTCAAATGGTGATATTTTCTTGATTGCAACTTTAGTTTTGGTTACATTGTCATATGCTGATCTGAAAAGAAATAAAATAAAATTATAAATATTTGTTGCTTTTATTTAGTGTGTGGTAATTCCACTTTTCCTTAAGGAAAATACATTAATTTTCCATAGAAATAGTGTATTCATAATTTATAAACGTCTTTCATTTCTTGTAATTTACAATAAAATCAAGAACATTTAGGCCAGCTAATATGTTCTTATACAAGGAGCTTGTAATACTACATACTTAAATTTATTCAACATTAAATAAATAAATCTATTATTCATGAATATGTTATTTACTTCACAAACATTCAAGTATGGAGCACAGCAATGGAAAATTTAAGTTACAGCTTAATTCCACAAAGTCCAGCAAATGTAATATTTAATGGCAGTGAATTAATACATCAAATCAGATGCATCTAAAATTATTGAGATATAATATTTTCATGGATGACACGTAGAAGTAAATAATTACGTGCATTCAAACACTGAAAGAGAAAGGAAAGGGAATCAGCTGCACACCTTTAACATCCTTACAATTTTAGAGGAGAAATGATGCTGAATTTAAATAGCAAGTTTTAACTGACTTTTCGTTTCTGAATTATCGTGCATGCTGCACACCACACTCAAGGTGGACCTTCTTCTAAATATGTTTTTTTTTTATACAGGAGACCCTAAAATGTGTGTTTCTAGTGAAATCTCGGTACTGAACCTTTGGGTGTATTTATGTACCATGTAGGAAGTACAGAAAGTAAAAACAATATGACCATGCAGTTAAAGACGAGATATAGTGGAACAATAAATAAATAAATAAATAAATAAAAGGCTTGAAACAACTGATTGTCATTTTTGCATCTTGTAGCTGGTGTAATCAAGTGTAATTCCTACAAAGCTTAGTTAAAGTGCATCCTAACAGGTCTTCAGTTTACTCCAGTTCTTAACTTAACTTTACGTTGCGTCATGTTAAGTGGAGTTCATCGTAATCCCGGCTTAATTTTAGAATTTAACCAAATTTTCTTTTTTGAGTTAAACTGTTCACACACACACCACATTTTTCTAAAAATACTTTTTTGGGTTCAGAAGACCAGAAAAATATATTCCCAGTAAAATCTCGATATCCACTATACCTTCTCTACTTACTATGGTGAAAGCAAAAAGAAAGAAAGATCAATCTTGCAACTAAGTGATAAAAGCATAGTCTTCTGTGCCATTACAATTTTGAATTAAATACTAGTGTGTTATTTGGGCATTAACAATTACACTTTCCTCTCCTAGTGTGTACATTCTGTATTGAAAGAGAGAAAATTATTTCTGGTGCAGTGGTGGGCAAAACTTGGAGAAGTCACTGAATGTCGGCACTTGAAGAAGCCTAAAAGTAAGCTTTTTAATATCAGGCTCGGCATTTTAATATAAAGTGTGAAGATAAGGACCGTTATGTAAACAGATAGAAGAAAGCTGCCTTCCCGTTTGTTTCTATTAAGGGAACGACGCCTCGAGATGAAGGTATACGCTCTTTAGTGGAACAATGAATACAAATAGCGGAATTATAACATATAGAAGAAAAAGCCTCATATCTTCTTGCACTCCAAGGAACGAACTTGAAAGTTAGCTAGAGCAAGGAATCACTTGAACTTCACAAGAAGCATGCTGTGTCTTAGCTCTTTTCACGGCAAGAAATCAATGCAATACGAACGTCAGCTCATTGATTGTTTACTATCAATTTGGTCTGCTAACATAATCGTATTATTTTACTGCCCTAATTTATTTGTATGTTAACGTTTATTAGAGAAAAAAAAAAGAAGCTATGATGGCCTAAGAGCCATTGTAATCCTAGTTGCGTTTCACTGAAGGTGATAATTCTAAGTGTAATATAAAATAGAACAATACTTATAGATTAATAAACATCGCCTCGTAAACTAATTTCCTTAAGTATTCTCTTTGCTCCTTCTAATTAGTAGTGCATTGCAGCTAGGTAGAAAAGGTATTGCAAACCATTACGTCAAACAATCGATACCGAAAAGTACACAATTTAAGGTCCTCTGAAAAGAAAAAGTAAGTAGGGAAAAAATTGAAAAAGTTCCACGCGCGCGTCTTGAACATGACCCAAAAGCCCGTTAAATACCACATTTGGTAATTAAGTTCAGCATCTTCCAAGGATGCAACACGAAGATTTTCAAGAAAATGACCTCCACCCCAACTTACCCTTTATTTACAGGGAACCCTTTTCGAAAACTTTTATGTTCTCAAAAATGACTAACGATTTTGATTAAAATACCATAATATGTTTACGATATTTTATGACAAATAAAATACATATCTTGAATTTTCTGGGAATAGCCTCTGAAGCCTTCTTCATTCTAGAGGACTTTTGCACAACTGCTGAATCATAAGAGAAGAGATAGTCAATCTTACTACACAAAAAAGTCGATCTCGTTAAAACAATATATATATATATATATATATATATATATATATATATATATATATATGATGACCTCCCCGTTTCAAAATTGCTTTTATTTTCTCAAATGGGAATTCATCATTCGTTTCTTATCCTTTTTATTTTACTCCTGGCCATGCAAAGAGAACACCACAGCGACAGCTTTTAAAATATTTGACTATCGCTTTAGCCTAGTGTATTCTCTTCTACTTATAAGGAAATAAGCAATAAAACAATTTCTGGTAATGTTTACCTCGATTATCAGAAGCAGACCAAGGAATACGATTTTGTAAGAATAATTTGCTGCCGAAGAGATAAAGTTATGTGAATGAAACACATCCAATGTTTAAAAAAAGGTCTATGCGTGTTTCGTGTACTGTTTGTATGTATGCATTTGTCTCTGTATGTGTAATTTCGTGATGCTAAGGATTCACCATAATAAAGTAAACAAAATAATAAAACTATTTTATTAATGCTTCTCTAACACATACAGGGCTAACAGATGATAAAACTAATAGCCGATACGAATTTAAAATAATGATAAATTAATTACTTTCAATGAAAGCTCTACATATGTTCTTTATTTCATGATGGTGTATCTAATTTTGATGATTCCATATACTTAATTCCGTGGTTATTGCTGCCCATAAGTTCAAGGCTTCATTTACTGTTCTTTTCATTTTTTTTTTTTTTTTTTTGCGTCCAAACTTCACATGTAATACATTTTCTAGTGAAAGGATGACTGCCCTCTCTGAATGCGTTGCGAAATCTCAGACTCTAGACCTATTTTACTCCTGAAATACTGGTGCACGAAAAAAGGTATATCAAATGTTAGGTAGCATTACCTAAAGTAGGATAAATACCAAACTTGGTATTTAAATTCAGTACTTTCTAAACGTGCGACACTAAAATTTTCAGGAAAATTCCAATAGTCCGAACTACCCTTTACATTGAACATGTTTTTTTTTTTTTTGTATTTTTTTTTTAATTTTCTCAAAATGGTTAGAATGATTATGATCAAAATGCTATTCTATATTAAAGAATATTCATTACAAATAAAATGTATACATTGACATTTCTGGGAGTAGCGTCTGAAGTTCTCTTGTTTCTGGATGACTTTCGCATTACTGTTAAATGTAAGAGCTAGACAACATATAATCTACTGTACAAAATATTTATGTCTTACTTTTTTTTTTTTGAGTTAACCATTTCCAAGAATTTCTTGTAATTGGTTTCAATTTCTCAATATTTGCACGCCATACGCAGCGAACAGCTCTTAAAAAATTTGACTATTCCCTTTAGTCTAGTTGGTAACCTTATTCCCCTTGCACTTGCAAGGTAATATGTAATACAAAATTTTTACTAATTTTTTATCTCAGTTAATATGAAATAAATAAAGAATAAGCTTTCGCAAGAATATTTTGTTGCAGAAAAGGTAGAGAAAGTCATGTGAATATACTATTTAAGACTTCTTCACTTTATTTCTTTTTATTTTCTCTACACGTACTATGTACATAGTGTATAGAGAAGGTATTGCACTCCACCCAAAATTTGATACCGAGCTTTCACCGGAAATATAAGTTTTAGGGTCCCCTTTATCCAAAAAAAGCATTTTCAGAAAAAGGTCCGTGTGTGTGTCACTGTGTCTGTGAACACGATAACTCAAAAACGAAAAGTCGGTAAAATATCAAACTTGGTATTTAAGTTTAGTATCTTCCAGAGATGCGACACGAAGCTTTTCAGAAAATCCCCCTACCCCAAACTACCCTTTGCATGGAACATTTTTCGAAAATTTTTATTTTCTCAAAATGGCTCTAACGATTTTGAAAAAAAAATGTATAATAAAGATATTTACCTGAAAATGAAATGTATATCTTGAATTTTCTGGGAATAGCCTCTGAAACCTACTTTATTCTGGATGAATTTTACGGAATTTTGCATAACTGCTAAACCGTAAGAGATGGACAAAAACTTACCATACAAAAATGTAGAGCACATTAAAACACACAAATTATGTTATATGCATTTTTTTTCGTGGAGTTGATCTTTTTTTAGATATTCCTTTTTTCTGGTTTCACCTTTAAAATCTTATACTTTTCCCATATATGAATTTGTCAACTCCTGTGCATACACACAAAAGATCTTCAGTCACATAGCAACCAGCTTTTGACTATCACTTTAACCTAAGGCACTCCCTTATTTCGCTTCTACTTACAAGGAAGCAAGTAACAAGACTTTTCTGCTAATTTGTTTTCGATTAGCATGAAGTAAATAGAAGCATAAGCTTTTTAACAGTAATTTGTTGCAGAGATGTAGAGAAAGTCATGTGAATGGAACACATCAGATTTTTTGAGTAGTTATCACGGCCGCTCTTACTCCATACGGTGATATAAAATATGGTATTTAGGAAAGGAAACGTTTCAGCCCTAAGACTAAGCATTCGTAATTGTCAAGGCGGTATGTCTAGTTTGCGGAACAGAAACACAGTTTCCATCTTAGATGTCTTTGCTTTCTTATTTGGTAACCTGTCGCAGTCTGCTTGAGTTTTCCTTCTTTCTTCTTTCTTTACCGTCTCCTGTGTACACCCGCAAGGGTTTACAGATGAGCCTGGGGCCAGACGCCTATTGAGGAGCAGAGGCTCTATCATAGACAGCCAGGATGGGTGATCTTCCGACGCCACGATAGTAGGAAAGTAAGGAAGTGGATGACATGGAATGACGATGAAGTGGATGACAGGAAAAGGTAATTATGGAGCAATTAGTGGAATGAATGACTCACCGCGGTTCCGCTTCGCCAGACGTCCAGAATCCACAAGAAGTCCCCTGGAATCGAGACAGGCGAGCGGTCTCACCACTCAGTATGAGGTTTAAACAAATATATTTAAAACTAGCTGGCTTGCTCAATACTTCGCGGGTAGCTTTTTAAACTCGAATAACCATTTACTTAATGTAATTTGCCTCCCATCGTTCTTTAAGAAATGATTGCAATGTTCCGCTATTATGATCTGCCCAAATGAACACTACAATATGACTATCAAAACAGCTACTCAACACACGTAAATACGAATAAACAAAAGGTCCATAACAGATTTTTAACATATTGTTTTCCTTATACCTAATAAAACACACCCTAATCCTCATCTACAAGTGACTCAATTTGCATTTCGTTTTTCTTGTTTACGAGCCCATCCACTGTGACTAACAGACTCAACTGCTGCATTTCCTTACTGTAGACCTGTATATGCTACCCACCAGGAATGGTGATATAAGGCCTGTCTGTTGTGTTTCTGCGCAAGCTTCTTCTGCTTCCCGTCTGCGCTTATTCCTCAGATTGGTATCTAATATATAAAGAAAATGCAACGTAAACAAACCCAAAGATATACAACAGTATGCGAATGAAAACGCATTGCCAAATACAGAATTGCTCCAAAGGAAAACCTGCTAATACGAACTTAGAAAGTCTTCTCCAAATAATTAAAAATATACACAAATAAAAAACATAAAAGCTTTCAATATTATAAACCAGCTGTTTAACGTATCGAATTCCGAAAATGCGCATGTTAACATATCTTCGCCCATCCACCTGCACTTATCATTAGGTTTTGCGTATTAAGTCTATTGGCACTACTCAGGAAGATTTTAATCACTATTGTTCTTAATAAGCTAAAATGATGTCAATGTTATGAAATACTCGAATGTAAATGCTAAAGTTTAAAATATCATTCGTTAGTTATAGTTGGTACTGATGTTGACTGGACTTTTACACCATACGTAGGTATGAAGAAGCAGCACTGTATTTTGCTAAAATTCGATAGAGGTTTCATCGGAAATTGCAAAATAATGCGTTTTAATTATTTCCACATGCTCGCGCATGCAAACAGATAACTCAAAGGTGAAAAATCGAATAAGTACCAAATTTCATGACCAAGTAGACACTGTTTAAGCATGATAGAAGAAGATTTTAATAAAATAACCCCACCCAAAACTACCCTTTATATGGAAAATATTCAATTATTTTTCATTTTCTCAAAAAGATTTTTCACAATTTAAATCAAAATATCTACAATACATTTGAGGTATTACAGAGACAAGTTAAATGCATATCTTAAATTTTCTGTGTACCTGTAGCCTCTGAAGTTAATTTATTAAAATTTGCACAGTTTTGTATAAATGGCACATAATAGGAGATAGGAAATACGAGATATCATTAAAATGCACAAATCGTCAATTTTTTTTTTCTCGTAGTCTATTTCTGAAACAATCAGTGTTGCATGTTTCGCTTTCCCAAGCATGTCATCTGAAGGACAGGTTTGAAACAGGTAGCTAAGCACTTATTCCTAGGTATAACAATGTAAAAGTCTTGTGAGTGTTCACATTAGATTTTTGAAAGGCGGTTATTTTAATGTACGTAGAAAGCTTAACTTTACTTTAACCGAGTGAAAATAACGGTAAGCATAGGGCCATATAAAGACTGAGAATATCATTTAAAGTCCATTTTGAAGGAAACCTAATCTGTAACTTTTTCTCAGTAATACAACTTTAAGCGATTATACATTTACTGATGAGAGTTTTCAGGAAGAAAGCCAAAGAGCATCATGGCCGAAAGCTTGGAGTACTTCAGTAATATCACACGGCTCATAACCCGAGAAGCTCTAATCAATAATCATCGCCTTGAAAGCTTCAAATCTTGATTATACTGTTAATTTCGGATTTGAATTCTGACACGCACAAAAGGACCGAAGAAATATTTTCGTTCTCGTCAATTCATTGTTCACGCTACAGTTCCACGCATACTTTGAAACAATACATCGAGCTTTCACTTTTTAAAATGACGTCAGATATCTAAACAATGGCCAACGAGATAGGCTGCGGCACGAACTGAAATCACGTGATTTTTTTTAGTCCAGTCATGGCCCGATGAAGTAAAGTTACCGTCGACACAGAGAAATACATTGCACGTTAACTTCGTGCAGAAGATACAATTATTAAATCATGGGGCTATTCAATGTTAGCAGTGTTTAAGACAACCATTACTACGTAACGCTCATTCGCGCCGGAGCCTATTTCGTTGGTATGTACTGAACGGTATGGAGCAGAACCAGAGTTAACGCTTTTAATTACCGAAGAAACCTTTGAAGTTCACACATTTGCGGCAGTGACTGAAAGAGCTGATATTGTCTTACTGCAAAATGCAGGAATTCTCAGATTTCAAGCTTCAGTGCAATTACTTCAGCTTTCGTCGCTCATTACGCAGGTATTTTAAGCGACTGACGAGTACACGAGGAATAAAATGCAAATCTGATGCGGTACAGATTTTATAAATGCATTGCTACTTAACAGGTATCTCTTATACATATATTATCATAGTGTTCATACAAAAAACGCATTCTTCTATCCACTTTACGGCATTTGCCTAGGATTTTTTTTTTCATTTAGGCACCAATGTCTATGTTACATTAGTTGAAAGATGTGACAGTCAAATTTTTCAAATGTGTATTTTACTTTATCTAGCATGTATGTACAATGTACATAGTAGATAGGGACGCTAAATTCGATACCTATATTTCACTGGAAATATGTTTTGAGACCCCCTGAATCAAAAAAAGAAAACAAAAACTAGAAAAATATCTCTGCAGGGGGGCGGCAGCTTAACTTGAAAAACGAAAAGTTCGTTAAATACCAAACAGTTTGGTATTTATGTTCAGTATCTTCCAAGGATGTGACGCGAAGATATTAAAAAAAATCTCCCACCCCCAATTACCCTTTACACGGAACTTCTTTTCGAAAACTCCGATTTTTTCTAAAAAAAATGGCTCTAAGGATTTTGATTAAAATGTCATATATTTAAGACATTTTTATGACAAACAAATGTATATTTTGAATTTTCTTGGAATAGTCTTTAAAGACCTCTTCATTCTTTTATATTACTTGTAAACCATAAGAGATAGACAAAAACTTACTACACAAAAAAAACGTAGATCTCATTAAAACTCAATTTCCTATGCATTTTTTTGTTGAGCTAACTTTCTGAGTCATTTCTTGTTACTAGTTTCAATTTTAAACTACTTAAACTTTTCTCAAACGGCAAGTCAACTCGTTTTTACCGAGTGTTAATTGTTTCACATAGCGATTAGCTTTTAAAGTATTTAACTATTGCTTTAGCCCAGTGCATTGCTTTATTTTCCTTCTATTTAAAAGGAAGCAAGTAATAACAACAATTCTGCTAATGTTTATCTCGATTAGTATGGTGTAGATGAAAGAGTGCTTTTTTGCAAGAAAAGTTTGTTTGTGGAACAGCTAGAGAAAGTCATGTGAATGGAACACGTCAGATTTTTTTATTGCTTTTTTATTGCCTATAACTGTATATCGGCGGTATTTTTATCTTTTGAACATAAGTATCGGCAGTGTTGTTACATCGTATATGTTTTTATTCTTTGATCAGAATCTTTTGAGATAGGAAAGGGGACGCACGTAGCCGACCTAAACATGAGTAATCTATTTTTGTAGCATTGCCCTCTGCATTGTCTCAAAAGACTCTAGGGAATAATCTTGACGAGAAAAATTCCCTCCCCCGGCCAGGAATCGTACAGAGATCTTGAAGATAGCGGGTGTCTATGCTACCCACTGAGCTGAAGACGGGTTTTCTTTCCTATACGCTGATGTGAAATAAAACAGAAAATCAAACATGAGTATCGCGGATTATCAAAAATTCATATAGGTATTTTGGCGAAAAATCTAAGTTTCATCCGGGGAAAACTTAAGCACAGAACATATTTTGAAATTGGGTAATGTTAACCAAAATGATACTTGACTTGCACTGTATATTCCAATGGTCCACATTTTCCTGCAATAAATTTCCGTTTGTCTCTTATAGCTTCGCACAATTTATACAAAATTCAATCAGAATGGGTCGCCCTCCGTCGTGTAATGGCTACCAAGGTAGCTTTACATACCCAAGGTCGCGTGTTCAAATCCGGCGGAGGACCTTGGATTTTTTCGGGCGTAAAAATCCTTAGGGAAGTAAAGCCGTAGGTCCATTTCGTAGATTTACGGCACGTAAAAGAACCTCAAACCCGATAAAAGAGGCCGAGCAAAATTAAGCAGTCTTTCACGCCCAGAGCAGAATGGGATGCTTTAAAGAGCGTCCATAAATAAAACTCCATTTCGTTTCAATCAGCATGGAGAGGATTTTACACACTATTCATGGATAAGAAATGTACGAGTTCTATTTTGCATGTAAACAATTGACAACCTTAACGTCCTTTAACCAAGTAGGTCATATCGGTCGGCGAATGAAAGAAATAGTTTAAATGATGCTCTAATTTGCCCGGGGTTCCTCGGGCTTACAGTTACGCGATCTTCATTCTCTCACATAATAAGGGGAAATTCCGAAAAGTCTTATGCAGTTAAGCCACCGAAACCCAGATTTGAAAATGAGCCAACTATCCCCACACCACGGAGTTGCTGGGTGCTTTACAAGGGTACGACCGGAAGATTTTCAACAAAATCATCCAACACAAACTACCGTTTACAAGGAACATTATTGGTTATTTTTTTATTTTCTGAAATAGGTACAGCTCTAGTAATTTTAATTAAAATCGCCTGTGATGTTCTTCATTCTGAATTAATTCTGTAAAACGTGTGCACTATAACAGACAAAAATCTTGCTACACTAAAAGAAAATTTCGTTGAAAGACATACCTACTTTCTTTAGCACGTATGCATAGTTCAGTTCAGCGCGAGTGTCTTCCCGAGGTCAAAACCTCCATTCTTCAACCAGGGAGAAATTAATCTCCATGGAGCTTTCCGTTAGGACAATACCTGGAGTTTAAAAAGCCCCCCCCCCCCGGCATGGGGACATACTGGGACAGAAGTGGCTATGCCACCTACGCGCGTCAACCCCAAAGGAAAAACTACCGAAAATCTCGGTAGGGCCGACAGAATCTAGCATTCGCCTACTAGCTATCCAGGCTAGTACCGGAGAGCATTGGGTACGTCTTGGCATAACGCCTTGACGGGGTTGTGAGACACCTCAATCTCACACGGGTATCGGTACTACCACATCGAGTCCAACCCAATCCGAACAACTCCTTCACGGGAGGGGCTCAGATGTCTCAGATGTTCTGGTCACGTCAGAAGTACTACGGATGCTCGGGGTTCGCAGTGCCCGCACCGGAGTAACTGAAGAAGTCGAAACCTCCCCTCTACGGGTAAATAGAGAAGGTATTGTATTCCACCCAAAAACTGGATACCGACATTTCACCGAAAAAACATGTTTTGAAACACCCTAAAATTTAGAAACATGTCCTTACGTGTGTGTGTCTGTTGGCAGCATAGCTCAAAAACGAAAAGTCCGTTTAATATCCAATTTGGAATATAACTTCAGTACTTTGCAAGAATGCGACATGAAGACTTCAAGAAATTCTCTCCACCCCAACTATGCTTTACATGGAACATTTCTCGAAAATTTTAATTTTCTCAAAAATGGCTCTAACGATTTTGATTAAAACACCACATTTTTAATATATTTCTAGGGATAGCCTCTCTGAAGAGCTCTTAATTCTGGATGACTTTTGTTTAACTCGTAAACTGTAAGAAAAGGACAAAAACTTGTTACACACACACACACACATTCTTTTTTTTTAAGAGTTAAGGGTTCTGAGATATTCCTTGTTATTGGTTTCAATTTTAAACGACTTAAAACTTTTCTCAAGCGAGAAGTTAACTTTCGTTTCATCTCTTTTGTTTTATAATCCCGGGAATCCAAAAGAAAATTGAATTTCAATTGTTTCAAATAGTGACCAGCTTTTAAATATCTGGTTATCGCTTTAGTCTATTTACATGGAAGTAAGTAATAAGATCATTTCCGATAATGTTTATCTGGATTAACATGATGTAGATAAAAGAATTAAGAAAAGTTTGTTTGTGGAACAGCTAGAGAAAATCATATGAATGAAACACATCCGATTTTTTGTTGTGACATTAACCATTTTCGAGATCTCTCTATCCTCCCGTGGTCTTGCAAAGAGAACGAAACTTAACGCCATCATATTTTGATCAACTCTTAAAAGATTTAACTATATCTTTAACATGTACTGTATTTCCCTTGTATCTCCAACCAAATGCATGATAAACAATTTTTACAAACAATTTTAATTGTTTTTTCACAGATACCGTGTGTATGTCAGGAGTTGGATAGATAAGAATCAGTCTGAAAAATTCAACGCCATAGCCGGGATTTGAAACACGGATCTCCCGGTCTCTAGTCGGTTGCTCTACCTTTTCCCGAAACTACATTTCTTGGGTTCAGTGGACCTCTACAGGTTTGGTGAACTGTTGAATGTTTAAGTGTGGTACAATATTTTAAGCTTCTCTAGCACGTATGTTCAAGGTACATATTAGGTAGAGAATGTATTGTACCCAAAAATTCTATATCGAGATTTCCCCGCAAATATGTTTTGATACCTTCTGAATTAAAAAAAAAAAATTATAAATGTGTACGTGTGTGTAACTCAAAACGAAAAGTCGGATAGTTACCAAACTTGGTATTTATGTTCAGTATCTTCCAAGGATGCGACACGAAGACTTTCAAGAAAATCCACCAACCCAACTACCCTTTACATGGGCCATTTTTAGAAAATCTGATTTTCTAAAAAAATGTCTCTAACGATTTTGATTAAAATGCCATATATTTTTTTATGACATACGAAATACATATCTTGAATTTTCCGGGAATACCTCTGAAGACCTCTTCATTCTGGATGACTTTTGTATTATGCCTAAACCGCAAGAAATAGACAAAAACAAAAACTGCAGATATCGACAAAACACATGGTTTATTTTTGTTATAGAGCAAACCATTTCCGAGATATTCCTTGTAATTGGTTTCAATTTTATAATACTTATAGGTACTTTTCTAAAACAGGAAGCTGTTCGCATTTCTTTTATTTTGCTCCTGGTCATGCAAATTTCAATAACAATTACATAGCGACAGCTTTTAAAAGATTTAACCATCGCTTTAGCCTAATGTATTACATTAGTTCCCTTATACTTATAGTTTAAGGATCTAAGTAATAAGACCTTCTACTAATGTTTATCTCAATTAGCATGAAATAGAAAGGAGAATCTTTTGTAAGAAGTTTGTTTGCAGAACAGGTAGGGAAAATCATGTGAAGGGAGCAGATAAGATTTTTTTTAGCTAGCATATGCAAGAAAAAGCAAAAGAGGAATTTAAAGGCAATTTTTAACAATTTACGAACGCAAACAATACAAGCAGACCATTTCACCAAAATATCATGTAATATTTAGCAATAACATCATATAATTAGTGTGGTAGGGATAAGACGTTTCTGGAAGACATTTTATTTTCTTGCTGGAAGCGAGAAACCCTGTCGCGGCAACTTGTCATTATCCCCGACATGCGGACGTTCTACTATTAGACCAGAGCAAGGGAGAGGGGAGGACGTGCAAGGCAGCAACAGGTTCTGTGACTAATTGAGTAGCCCATCAGTGCAAGCGAGATGAATATGCAAAAGGTGCTCATTCACAATTTTTATTACGTGTTTAATACGAGAAATGAGAGCATCTTCTTGTTGGTGAGCACTGACACTGATCAAAAGCTGTTCACAAATTAAACACTAATTAGCAGACATACTGCTTATACAAATCTGATGTGCTGCATTCACATTACTTTCTCTACCTGTTCTGCAAAAACTATTGTTACAAAAAGATATTCTTCTACCTACATCATGCTAAGTGAGCTAAACATTGATAGAATTAATCTTACTACTTAGTTCCTTATAAACAGAAGGGGTATAAGGGAATACACTAGTTAAAGCGATAATCAAACATTTTAAAATGCGGTCAAAATGTGAACAATTAAACTTCGCTTTGTATTCCCAGAAAAACAAGGGGGATGAAACGAAAGGTGGCCCTTTTTGAAAATATGCGCAGTTTAAAATTGAAACCAATACCAAGGAATATCTCGAAAACAGTCAACTCTGCAACAAAAATACATACTATAAATTGCGTGTTTTAACGAGCTCTACATTTTTTATACAGTACGTTTTTGTCTATCTCTTATGGTTTACCATTTATGCAAAATTATGCAAAATTCAGCAAAATCCATTGAGAATGAACAGATCTTCGGAAGCTATTCCCAGAAAATTCAGCATATATATTTTATTTCTGATGCAAATAGATTAAATATATACGATATTTTAATCAAAATCCTTACAGCTATTTTTGAGAAAAACAAACATTTCCATTTAAAGGATAGTTTGGGGTGGGGGATTTTCTCGAAAATCTCGTGTCGCATCCTTGAAAGACTGTCTTTTAGTTTCTGAGCTATGCTGTCCATAGACACACACACGCGCGCGCACACATCTTTTTCTAAAAATGGACTCAGGGGTATCTCAAACATATCTCCGATGAAATCTCACATCGAATTTTTGGGTGGAGTACAATACCATCTCTACACACTTTTTACATAGTACGTGTAGAGAAAATATGTTCCCTTGCATTAAAACTGGCAAAATGTCTTCTGTAGCTACTTAAAAATAAATAGCATTAATGTAGGTATGCAAAGTCTGTGAGCAAGCTAAAGTTTGCAGTAGACAGTCTGTAAGTCGTTTTCAAAACATACAAAAAAAAAAAAAAAAAAAAAAAAAAAAAAAAAGTGGCTTTTGTACTCTCTACTACGTGCAATAAGTAGGCTGTTGTATTCCATCCAAAAATTCGAAACTTGAGATTTCAGACATTGAGACTCCTCGAAAAAAAAAATTAAAAAGGTCTGCGCGCGAGTGTATTGCATAACTCAAAAACGAAAACTTCCAAAGATGCAACACAAACATGTTCTACAAAATTCTCCCACCCATACTAAGCTTTACATGGACGATTTTTCGAAATTTCACTTTTAAAAATGGTCTTAGTGATTGTGATTAAAATGCCAATTATTAACGACATTTACACGGCAAATCATACGTATAGCTTGAATTTTAAAGTGATAGCATGTGAAGTCCTCTTCATTAGGAAGTAATTTTGTAAATGTTAAGCAATAAACCATAACGTACTACTCAAAAAGTGCGGATGTCTTTAATGCACACTATTTTAGATTACTTTTTGTTTAGTAAACCATTTCCAAGATACCCCTAATTAATGGTCCAAATTGGTCAATGCTTGGTCATTCTTAAAGTCTTTTTAATGTTCAGTTGTTTGTGGTGATTGCATGGAATTTAAAGCCGGTATAAATAGCTACAGTTAAAACATTTGACTATTGCTTTTCACTTTGTATCTAACATGATATCTGTGCTGTAGCTATTCTACAAAGTTTTATTAGTTTGTTTTTACTTTCTCTACACGTACTATGTACATAGTGCATAGAGAAGGTATTGAATTTCATCCAAAAATTCGATACCGAGATTTCACCGGAAACAGACGTTTTAGGGTACCCTGTACTCAAAAAAAAAAGAAGCATTTTTACAAACAAAGGTCGGCGCGCGCGCGCGTGTGTCCGAGTGTCTGTGAAAAGAAGAACTCAAAACCGAGAAGTCGATAAAATGCCAAACTTGGTATTTACGTTTAGTATCTTCCAAGGATGCGACACGCCACCCAAACTATCCTTTACATGGAAATATTTTCGAAAATGTTGATTTTCTCAAAAATGTCTATTTTGATTAATATATCGTGCATTAAACATCTTTACACGACAAATAAAATGTATATCTTGTATCTTCTGGGAATAGTCTCTGAAGCTCTTTATTCTGGATGAATTTTGCTGGATTTTGCATAACTAATTAACCGCAAAGGATAGACAAAAACTTAATACACAAAAAATGTAAATCTCCTTGAAACACACAATTTATATCATATATATTTTTTTTTTTTCATAGAGTTGACCATTTTTTGAGATATTCCTTTTTACTGGGTTAGGTTTTAAAATACTTAAGTTTTGCACGTACAAACATTTGTCAAATAGTGGTAAGTGCCGAGAAACGGATTTCATCAATATGACAACCAGCTTTTAAAAGCTTACCGTTTTAGCCTAGTGTATTCCATTATTTCCCTTCTACTTATAAGAAAGCATTTCTGCCAACACTGACTGAAGTAGTCAGAACAATAAGCTTTATAATGATAATCTGCTACAGTGACGTAGAGAAAGTCACGTGAATGGAGCACATCAGATTTTTTGAGTAGTGTAACACCCTTTAACCTTGGTGGGTCATATCGGATGAGAATGAAATCGATGAAATCATTCTCAAATGAGACCGAGTCTATTATGTTTAAGCTACATTCAGATGCAAGCACTGAGAAACGCAGCCTTGCGATTTGTGAGAGCCAAGAAATCAAGACGCAGATCACCACATCAATTAAATCAAAGGATGATTCGCAAGAGAAATGAGAGATGGCGTGGCACGGCCAAACAGAAGAGCATGTTTAATAGTAGACGCTGTAAAATCTTGCATTGTGATCGTCTGCTGTTGCATAGAAGGCAATGCATAGAGGAAGGTTTGCACAATTCTTTCTTTATGTACGCAAAGCAAGGATAAAGTTTGGATTGTGTTGCGTTGCATTGCATAGCGTGTGTCTATGTGAATGCTTACAATGAGTAATATGGGTGAAAAGTCTTGCGTCAGTGCTTCTCAATGTGAATGGGGCATGTCTAAAAGAGAACATTACTCATTATTCGTCTTCTCAAGACAAGGGAAAACCCTTGATAAAAGTCTTATCCGGGTAACTCACCCTATCCCAGATTCGAACTCGGAACCTCTTGAATGTGAGGCAGATACGTTACCTCCACACTACAGAGGCGGGATGGAAAGGTTAATTTCTATTAAAATAAGCATAAACTTTGGTAGAGTAATGTGTACACCCCTTAATAAACGATAAAGGGTAGAGAAAGTCATCTGAACTCAACGAACCAGATTTTTTAATAAAGAAGTAATTTGCTAAGAGTAATAGTTTAGGCTTTTATGACGGACAGTTTTTATCTTATATATTTTTATACAAATAATTGCAAAAGGAAAAACTTAATTTTCATCTTTTTTTTACTGTTAAGTTCCAAGTCTCCTGAATCGGAGAAGCCATATCAGAGAATAAATGGGTGAAGTATGCAGATGACCTCGGGTCTTTTAGATAAGTGCCTCCTCTAGAAGACCCTTGACGCAACTGGAATTTGAACTAGGGTCCTACACCACGAAGGTGCTTGTGGAACCTACTTTCAGCGTTGCAGGAGCTAAGAGATATGTAAATTTATGCTCGGAATTGCGATAATATGAGTGCTCAACAGACATATTCCTGCTGCTTTATCAGGAGAAAGGCAATTCGCAGGGTAGGCATGGAGTTCGTATCCCAGTCATGCATCATTTAACAGCATTTTCGATAAATGCTGTTTCAAAGGCTGAACAGCGATGTTTCCCTAATATGTCTTTTTGGACTAGGTGCAAATAAAGTGATTGAAGGCAGAGGAAGGTGCAGGATCTCCTTTCCTCTTTCACTTACATAAACAGGCAAGTGGCAATTGCAAAATCTGAATGACACTCCTCTCGCAGTGACCAGAGTGGGGGTATAGCTAAGGTTATATGTTCTTGGCAAAGCCCAAAATTGTCTTCCTGTTCCGTGTACCTAGACTAGACTCTATGCACATGAAATACAGGCGTTTTAAAAGAGTATGTGCTTTGTTCGACACAAACAAAACAAGATATATTAAAACAGAAATGCTTTCCCTGATTAACATATGGAATTACCGCTTCTTAACGTAAAATACATCGTCTGCAGAAAATAAATAACAATACAAAGTTTAAGAATGGAAGGAATGTTTCAAAGGCTAACGAATATTTGTAGCCAGCTGCTATGAAAATGTTTAAACTCTTCCAACTTTCAAGAATTTTGCCTGGCGTACCTCGTAAAGTGTATTTTGCGTTTCCTTTGTGTTTTCCTGGATGGTCTGCAAATATGAGCATCTTTACAAACCGTCTACTGAAACACTTCCCTCTACCCGCTCCTTCTCTCTCTCTTTCACACAATTTTCACATATTTTATAAAACTATTTGTAGGTAGATTATCTATACCTACTTCTAATAATAATTAGCACATTATGGCAATATCTGATGCAAATGCACTTTCTGCCCATTAATTATCTAAGTAGAAGTATGTTTAAAATGTACAATATAACTTGTATGTGTACGAAATCGTTTATGGTTTACTTTATTACTCTTATCAGATAATGTCGCCCTCTGTGGTGTAATGGTTACCATGCTGACTTCATATACCCAAGCTCGCGGGTTCAAACCCGGCGGAGGACGATGGCTTTTTTCGGGTGTAAAAATCCTTTTCATGGCTTCCTTCGGAAGGGAAGTAAAGCCGTTGGTCCCGTGTCGTAGATTTACGGCACGTAAAAGAACCACAAGCCTGATAGGTCTCTGGGCAAAATTAAGCGGTCTTTCACGCCCAATTTAGAATAGGACGCTGAGAACCACAGCAGTTAAAGAGCGTCCATAAATAGCACGCCATTTACATTTTATCAGATAATGTGGCCGATTGTATAAAGATCACTGATTATAGTTAGCAAGTAACGGACAATAAATCGTTATTCAAGTTGTATAAAATTAAATCAAAACTACCACGTGAACCATGTAATCAAATCATTGTTTACATACACGAAAACAGACAAGTGAAGTGATTTTATGTTTAATGTACATATCTTAGAACGTATATCTTAAAATCAAATTTTACAGTCTTTACACACAATAAGGATGTAAACATCAAGAACCTTAAATGTGTCATTGTGCCCACATTTTAATTAAAAATGTATACTTTAGTATCAAATTTTGACATTCCATACACATAACTAAGAGTATAAACACTAAGTGATATGATACAAGCTTTAGGTCAAGCGAAGTCTGTTACGTTCAGTAACTGTTACATTAAATGGGCTAGTAAATTAATAGTTATTGCATGAATTTATTTTAGTACTTAATTTGAAATATATAGGTATTTTGTATATGTAGTTTTGAGAGTAATAACTAACAAATTAGAAACCATTGACAGAATTTCTATGTACATATTTAATATCTTCAGAAAGTAGATTTAGCAGTAAATATGGACACCGTTGTATATAAGGGTATAAGCATCGTATAGTGACAGGCTGTAAAAGCCAAGTGATATTGAAAATTTTAAGATATTTTTTATCAGTTGTAATGCGAAAACTTGAAATGTTGTACACACGTATTTAATTTTGTATGCTTTGACATATTGTGTGTTCAAGACCTGCTTGGCCATCATGAACCTACAGAATGCAATCTAATCTAATCTAATCAAACACAAAACAGCGCGAAATGGGAGGGAAACTCATGTAAACGCCGAGAAAATGTTCAACTGTTTAACTCATCTAAGTAATTAAAAATGACAGCGTTCCTGCTTATATCATAATAACGGTGACTATGACTTGATGACCTTCATCGACTTTGCTTAACTTTCAATTGTTTCATTTTAAAAATGGATAGCACAGATAGTTTGAACGCTTAATGAAGGCCAACCAAGACGAATTCTGAAGATCTTTTCTGCACTGTAACCCCAAGGAGTACAATAGGGATGTGTGTATAATCTATGGCCTCTTCAATTCCTGCAAATTAGGAATGGTCAAAACTAAGCATGACTTTCCTAACCTCAATGTCTTCAGCTCTTATTTGACTGAATGAGGCCTCAAGTCTGCGATTTCTCAGGTAACTTTATGAATCGTTTTCTATTAGCAGTTGCTTTGTCAATATCTGCAATGATCATTTGGAAGCTTGCAGCAGCATAACATCTTAAAGTCACTAATGTGATACACATATGGATTCAACGTATGGTTTCTTTTTATCTGTTGTAACTGGGAACGCAACAATAACCGAAGGTTATTTTAAACTCTTTGTCATTGAATGGCAAGAACATGTTAAGTATGGAGTACTTCTCTCGTGGAATACTCGAGGAGGAAAATGTGTCTCATTGTTATAATTAGAATAACCCGAAGGCTGAAATAACATTACTTTTGTTATATAAACCTAATTTAATGTAGTTGTTTATTGTGCGTTTATATAAGGTCATAAACATACTGATGGCTATTTTGGTTAAACCATTAAACTGTATTCTAAACTCGTAACCTGTTATTACTTTGCATTACATGATGAAAAACGAAAACTGAAGTATTCCATATATTGTTTCTCAATAATAATTAAACATCAACTAATTAATTTTAATTTTTAAAAGCTGCTATTTTATTTATAATATTTACTAAACTTTTACTAAAATCCGGTTAGCCTAATTTAATTTGTGAAAATTGGCGAATTAGATTTAACTTTCGGTTGAGGCGAAGTAACAATGGAGCAATGTTTATACAACGAAAATTCCTAAGCTAATTGTAATTTATGGTTTACTTCATGTGCTAATCTAAGCTAATGCATTACGCAAGCGAACCTATATCTAGCATATAATTATATTTTAATGACAATAATAAATAGTAATGATAATAATAATAATAACAACAACTTGTGCCTTCGTATAACCTGATTTAAAAACACGACGGTAACAATGCATTGAAAGTTTTGGACACTTGTGGCATTCGCCGACGTATTTTTTCGATCCGCTTTGGATTAAGCAACATTACATTTTTATTGTAAAAGTAAAATGGGTTTTGCTTTCAACTTTAGAGTTTTTAGGAATAATAATAATAATAATAATAATAATAATAATAATAGTTCATTCATATGACTCTCTACACACTATCATTTATGTTAATAGATTTTTATAAATTAATCTTACGAAATGTATTTTTTTTATGTGCTTCATTATAGCTGAATAATATATAGGGTGATAAAACTGAATCAACAATCAAATGTTTAAAAACCGGTCCCTATATGCAAGCCTAGAAATTTCATAGGGACTCTTTCTATGGCATCGCGAGGAATAATTAAATAACGACACTTTAAGAAAAATTCAAACCAATTACAACATACATCTAGGGGGAAAATTGTATACTTTAAAGACATCTACATGTTTAGCAAAGATCTTTCGTATCTATCTCTTATAGGTCACCAGTTATATTCTTTCATCGTCGCCATCACTTTTCCGGCCGATGGAAGAATGTTTACCTTTTTGGAACAAATTCATCGGAAGCAACCCAATGCTTTAATTGTTGCTTAGTGGTAATGATAAATCCAGGTCTCATCAACAGTGACAGGTTGATGCAAAAAAAAAAAATCCCTTGGATTTCGCTTAGGTAGCTCCAAACACAGCTTCGAAGTTCAAAGTCGCAACCGCTAGTTAACAGGGCATCCATCGGAAGACACTTTTTCATTTCCAACTTAAGCAAAATATAAATTGCCATTCCCGTCGACACAACATGACCTCTGCCATTTCGAACTCTCGTTCAGTGATCAGGAGAATCATATCATTGACTTTTTCAATTGTTTCCTCCATAACCATATCTGCCTGGCATCCTGGGCGCTCCTTATCAAAAAACGGATGCTCGATCATGTTTTAAGTGTTGAACAAATATCGAACTATTGTCCTAGACGGCGAACGGTCCCCATAGACAGCATCCACTTTCACTTTTATCTCCTTGCAGGATTTTCTAACCAAAAGTAAAAAGCGAATCACTAAACGATACTGATTTTTTTTTTTTCATTTTGGCGAAAACAGGTTGAACGGCTTTGAAATGCCTGCAAAATCCGAACTACTCTACGAATCAGTACCAAATTTGTTTTGGTGATTTTCAACAAAAATAGTACGAGATGGTAACACCAACTTGCGTTAGCACAACACGTTTTGAAATACGGCTACTTATTGAACCGCCCTCGTAAGCATATAATGAAATATCTCTGCTAACAAGAAATAGGAGAATATGCTTTTGTAAGAATAGTTTGTAGAAGGGTGAGTAGAGAAATGAATATGAATGCACCACATTCGTTATCTTCCTCTCTCTCTCTCTCTCTCCTGAAAATTTTTTCTCAGATTATCCTTTGAATGTACAACAGGTCTGAGGAAAGCTGGTGGTTTCTCGGTCTTGTAAAGCTCATCTCATTTGTACATAGTCTGCACTCACAGACGAAGACCACCCGTTTCCCTTCGGAGTCATCAGTCTTTATGTCCGTCCTATTTCATTACCTGAATGTTAAACGCTAGTCACGCTCTGCGAATCACCATTTTTCTTTATTTCCTTCACAATAAGTGCTGTTTAATTGGACTCGAAGTCATCTAGCTCGTCTGCACTCCAGAAGAAAACCCTTCAAATATAAACAGAAAATATTCTCCCATCGATTAAGACTTTTTATATAAAAATAAACCTTAAAAATACGTTTCCATTACTTTAGAATATGTAGAGTCAATATTATTTTTAAGAAAATAGCTTACACATTTCGATATAAATTTAACAACCTCAGAATGTTAACACTTCTATAGACAACCCTTAAGGTTTTACATTTAAAAGCACCAAAAGGGCAAAGGTTCACATTTTCTAATACATTTATAAGAAAAAGTTTAATATCAGATCAATAATCAAAGGTAAAAGAGATTTGAGCTGGCTTAATGGTGATGTGTCATTTGTCGTGAGCATGGGGAGATATAATTTTGAGATGATACTAGTAATTTAGTAGATAAAACGGAAAAAGTCTTTGTTTGTTCTAGCATTAACTACGTAACATTTATTAATTTGCTACTTTTTTGGATGGGACGGAGTATAATTAATGTCCTTTAAGTCAGAAAATCATATCGGAAGATGCATTAATGAAATGCTACTCTAATGACCACGAGGTCCAAGTAGGTTAAAGTTACCATACATTACCGAATAGCTCAGGTGGTTTCGTCTGTGGCCCGCATTCGGGGGGTCGCGGATTCGATCCCCATGGCCAACCTACCTGACCCGTAGTTTTTTTCGGGGAGGTTTTCCGGGGTCGCCAGGCGAATTTCGATAGGGTTCTTTCATTTCCCGCATCTCCTGTCCCTCCACGTTATTTTCATTGTCATTTCATTTATCCTTCTCCTCGCTGGTTTTTCTTTCAGGGTTGAAGTGTCGGCGATGGTGCTCGGTGCGGCGTGGCGGGAAAAAGGATGTTCAAAGTGACCATCTCCCTCCGCCTCGGTTGGTTGCCGGGTTGATGACCACTCCTGGCGTGGCCTTGGTGGGGCGTATGTACAATAACCATCTAGGTTCGGTGCAGAGTCCTCTCCTTTGTATCCTAATCCTACCGTACATTCAAATATCGAGGATAAGGGAAGACACTGTTATACTTGATCCCGGCAACTTACCCTAACCGATAATAGAACATAAAATGCCTCTTAAAATATTTCATAAAATATACAGCATGATATAGTAGATCACAAGGTCGCTGATATTCAACATCAGAATGCTAAATGTATCCGTGGCAGATAAAGTGCGCTCGTACATTTTTATATAGCATTTGTGGGAGCTGTGCAAAGAGCTATAGAGCTATCATTGTAACAAGTGATGCAAACTAGAGGAATATCGATATTCTTAACTTCTTGTCTTTTTATTTAACTCGCGTAATCCGATTGGACTTATTAGCAATGCTGTGCGCATTCTTAATTATCCCTTTAAAACAATTATTAATGAATGCCAATAAAGAGCAAAAGAATAAAGGAGAAGAGACATAAATACAAGACATGCCAGAAACGTCTTAAACCTATACAAAATGACTTGTTATAGCGGGTGGAGTGGGTGTAGAGGACGCCCTCTTAAAAATGTTATTATTCAATGTGCAGAGATGACGGAAATATTATACCTCCGATTTTAATACCTGAGTTCTTTTTATCATGTAAGGTCATATCGGGGGCTTTGCATTAGAAACAAGTCTCTGTAGGTTTTTACGTTGGGTTTCAATCGTTTGATTTTCCTCAACAACACACATACACACATTCACTCTAACATACATACTTCCAGACTTTGTGGGGGGGGGATAGGAAATATTCTGGTTAAATAAAAATTCCCCGCACCAGACGGGAATCTAACCTGGGATCTCCGGGTGAGAACCTGAGTTCTTATTTTAATAAAAAAAAAAACACATTTTTTTTGTGGCATGATTAAACAGTAAGCCATTAGTTGGTAGTTAGCTTCCTGTCACGCCGATGGAGTATAGCGGTATCCTGGCCGGGCTATAATCAGGCGAATTTCGACACTCACTGATTCCGCCATTAGACGTGTATGGTGTAGGATGATAAGCTACCGCACAGATGCATGTAAATCCGTGCAAGGGAGTATTTCTAACAAAAAAAAAAAAAAAAAAAAAAATTGATTATGGGTCCAAAATCCTTCGTTAGGGAGTTACTATGCGCGCACCTTTTCTTGGACGCTAATTTTACGGAAAAGCTGTGGCCGAGGGTAGAAGAGAGAGATAGCCGGCCTCTTTGTAGTGTTGTCAACCAAAGAAAGTTTCTTTCTTTGAGGCTGTTAGCCATTGTGGTGAATGGTTGTACCGCAAAATAGCTGAATTGTTAAACAAAACACAGCACACTGCATGTGTGTTAAGTCTAGGATGTAAAAATGAAATTTTAGCATTGAAGCCTCTAGATATGAGGGTGAAAAGCGTACTTCATGTCTAATTGCTTTTGCTCTGCTCGAAATTGTGCGCAACCTACCGAATGAAGATTAGGGATTTCAATGCCCAAGAAAAGGTGCGCCTATAGTCCGTCGTTGAATGAAAAGAATTCCCCGTTGTTATCCCTGATTGTGTAATTCACCTCAAACAGGCATTTGTACTCATTTTTGTCTCTATAAGTTAGTCATGGAATTTCTCTTGTTTTGTCTGATTGTCTTTGTGTTTTATGAATTCAGTAACACTCTTCTCATCATGATGGATCAGTTAGTGAAATGACAGATATGCAGATGGGGATGCGGTAGCAGTATGACAACTTAATGCAGAAAGGTATCCCGGGCGGCAGTTATCTTGTGTAAAACATTTGCACGACACCACTATGTGAGAAGAGGGTTTCAGACTTTGAGAGACTACCAGAGGAAGGAAGTTCAGGAACGAGTTCTTCGTACTGTAGAGAAAACCGTACCAACTGCAGCAAAAAGAATTGCGAGAATCTGAAAAATTCTGCAAGAAAACCTGTACCCGCATCACCTTCAACGTGAACAAGGAATAAATACGGCATATTTTCGATAATCACATCTGGGCTTATGAAAACCCCAATTAATTACAAGAAAAACGTCAAAGAGTTCTGCCTCAACATGTGGGGTGGAATTATTCGATCTTGATGACTCCTATTTCTTCCCACAATAGCTTACCGTACAAAACTACCTAAGTACCTACAGTTTCTCAGAAATGACTGATGATGTGCTTCTAGACGTCATCCAAATGTGGTTTATCTACAATGGAACTCCACCTCACTTTACTCTTATAATTCCCAGTATCTTGATAATCAGTTCCTGAACAATGGACTGGTCATTGGGATGCAATGCATGTTCTGCCCGATCGGCAGATTTTAATCCCTCTTGGGGTCACTTAAAACCCTTGGTTTATTCAATGCCTATACCTAATGTCGATGTTCTAAGCGAGCGTATCCAATATGGATTGACCAAGTACAACAAAGCACGGAATGCGGACTCAAGGGATTCATCGAAGAAGGAAGAAGCCAATTCGAGCAATTTTTAAAGTGTATGTTGTTAAATGTATCGTCTGTATAATTAACAATGGTTTTCGAACCCATCTTCATTTGAACGCTTTGTAATATTTTCGTGTCAGGAACATGCCGTTATGTTTATGGACATAAATACCCTGGTTAGTGCTATGGGAGAAGCAGGACGCTGCTGAGGTTCTTTTACATGCAAATAAATATTGCTCGGGAATAATGGTTTTACTTCCCTTCCGAGAGAAGCCATGCTAAGGATTTTATGGTATATATTCTAAACAAAATAAGCCGAAGTGTTATATATTGGCACTGGAGCCACTTTTTGCACACTCAGTATTCAGTTGTTCGGTTCTTAGTGATACTTTTCGATAGAGGAGACAATCGAAGAAAATATAAAAGCTCTTCAAGCTCGCCACCGCCTACGGTAGCCTGAAGAAGAGTATTAAAAATGCAGATTAAGGGAGGGCATTTCTGCAGTGGATCTGTGACCAAAACTACATTACCAATTACAATTACCGTTTAAATTTAGAAAATAAGGTTAATAGTAAGCAGCATGAAGAAGGCAAACAGAAAACGAAATGTATTTTTGGTGAAATATATATGATTACTTTCTCTAACACGTATGTACAATGTATATAGTAGATAGGTATTGAATTGTATTCCACCCAAAAATTAGATACAACATTTCACCAGAAATACATGTTTTGATGAAGTTGATCACGAGAAAAGCATTTTTTTTAGAAAAAATGTGTATCTGTGGATAGCATAACACAAAAATGAAGTCAGTTAAATCTAACTTGATATTTAAGTTTCAGTTTCTTCAAAGATTGCGACACGAAAAGAACCCCCACACCCCAAACTATTCTTTGTTAAATGGAACATTTTTCGAAATTGTCGATTTTCTAAAAAATTACTCTGATTAATTCTCATTAAAATGTGTATCCTGAATTTCTTGGGAATTGACACTGCTCTTCATTCAGAATGACATACATTTACATCATTGTTAAATATACGCGAAAGACAGAAGCTTACTACAAAAAAGAAACAAACAAAAATGTAGATATCGTTAAAATAGACATTTTAATCATTTATGGTTGAATTGCAGAGCTAACCATTTCTGAGATATTGTTCTTTATTTGTTTCAGTTTTAAAATACTTAAACCTTTTCTCATCCGTTTGATATCTCTTTCGTTTTACTCCTGACTATAGAAAGAGAACCGCACTTTAATATCAATCGCATAGCGACAGCTATTAAACGATTTAGCTATCGCTTTAGCTTAGTGTAATGCTTTATTTCCTTTTACTTACGAGGAAGCAAGTAATAGAATAATTTCTGATAATTCTTTTCTCGATTAGCATGAGGTAAAGAGAAGAATAATGTTTTTAAGAATCGTTTGTTTGCAGAACAGATAGAGAAAAATCATTGAACGGAAAGCATCAGATTTTTTTCGAACACACTGTATAAACACACACAGTGTGCGGGTGTGCATTGTGATCAAAAGAGAGATTCCTATACATGAAACTCGGTCAACCGCTTGTTCCTGAACTCTTGTTCACCACGCAATCGGAGTCACAAAGTCTACATACGCTCGACCTGCTAATTAATAAATCAAAACGTCCGCTCATAAAATATATTTGCTGATGCCTGCTATTTTGTTTCACTCCACTGAGAGGCAAATGAAGGCAACAGGTGTGATTGCTCCTAATATGTGTGTTTCCCTAATTTAACGCTGCAGATAATTAGATGACGTCATCGCCCGGTTGTATACAATATTTGATGTGGAACAGGTTGTGCAAACTAGAGAGAACGCTCTTCAGCTAAATAGACAAAACCGTTTTATGATCGGACAGGTTCATCCATCCATTAAATAAATAGCTTACTACCTACAAGGTCCCTTCTATAGTGTAATATTGTTTTTAGTAATTCCATACGTTACAAGTAGGTATTCGCAGTTGATAAAGTTCGTATTAGATTTCTGTTAAAATACACGTACTTTTACAGATGAAACTATTAGAATGTGGTGGATATCACATGGACGGGGGGGGGGGGGTAGCATGTCTCCTTCAGCTCAAGAGTTCCCGAGTTCGAATCTTGATTAGAGTTATATATCTACCTTGGTGGCTTTCTCCAGGTTTATCTTATCCACAAAAATATGAATTTCGCCAGATGCACCTAGGGCTCATTTGAAAATGTTCCATTCATTTCAACCCTAATGATATATTAGGGATGAAACGTTAAACGCATAAAAAAACTGTTAATTTTGCTGAACCAAACTTTCAACTGGTTTTTAACAGTTAAAGACTCATTTAATAAAGTGATTTGTTAGGGAGTGACAAAATTCAGGAACTCCTGAAGGATGTGATTGAGCACCAAAGTTACACATATCAACTATGTATATGTTACAGGCAAAATATATAATCCAGGCATTATATAAAATGCCTGGGAATTTTATAAAATCCAGACGATGTGTGGCAAAGTATAAATTTCTGGCTATGTTTTATGCTTTTCCTAGGCATCTTATATATCACTTAGGCATTATATGCAGTGTCAGGCTGACACGGTAATGTATATATATATATATATATATATATATATATATATATATATATATATATACATTACATTAGTGTATTTCCAGATTTCATTCCTATATTTTTTGTTTGTTTTGTTTTATATATATAAAAACAAACAAACAAAAAACATAGGAATGAAATCTGGAAATACACTAACTTTCTTAACTCCTCTCTGTTTTCTCTGGCACAGCTCGCATGGGTGGATATACAGTCCAACAAAATGTCTCGTCCTCCACGACCAATTGCCAAACGAGAGTCATGAAGCACGTGAAATAGTTCAGAATCTTTAACTAATATTGAAAATTACTGGTTCCCTCTTTAACTTAATTTACTTTTGTTCTCAATAATTACATCATATCTCTTCAACAGCCAAGATTTCCGAGGTTCCTTCTTCACGGCCATAATAGCCTTCAACACATCCTCTACCATCAGATTATAATTTTCATCTTGAGAAATACACCGTTTTTGCACCAATGCTTATAATTTTAGAGTTCATCATATCATGATTTTTCATCAAACCAATTTGATTAACGTATAGCAATATGCTGCGACATCTTGGACACTAATGAAAATAATCTACTTCGAGCGAGAAAGCCAGTGTGCTATACAACAATACCAAAGTTTGTATTTAAATACGAAATATTATAAGATAATTTGTATTTCACGCCCTACCTACAAGGATGATGTGTATGTATTAATATTATTGAATTCTCTAGAACAGTGTTTCCCAACCTTTTGAAGTTCACGGCTCCCTTGGGAATAACATTAAACACTAGGGGCACCCTTCCTTGAATTAAAAGAAAATTAAGCTTAATATGTTAATTTATTGAAATATTATATAATAATAACGTACACCATAACATAATACAGTAAACTTTACTACAATCACTGAGTAAAAATACATCAATAAATTTTGTTCGATTAATGATTAATGTGAAACTTGTGATTGATGCTTACAGCACAGATATGTGATGTCGGGTCTTACAGTTGACAGTGAAACACGCAAATCATCCTCAAGGTTATTCAGTCTATTTCTTGCTTTGCATTTTACTGTCACCATAGCAGAGAAGGCTTGCTCGCATAGATAGGATGTTGAAAAGGGCAAAAGTGCGTTAATTGCTTTCTTCATTAGGTTAGGGTACTCCTCTCTCCGTTGAAGCCAAAAACTAGCCACCGACGCCTCACTCTTGGTGAACTTACCTTTGAGTGTGGAATCAGCGCAAAGATCAATAAATTCATCTCGTTCGCAAGCAGTGAAATCTATTTCCTCTGCACTATCTACGAAATCAAATGGTCAGACAACCCAGTCGAGATTCGTAGTGGAAATAGTTGGAAAGTACGCATCTATTGCATCTTGCAATCTTGATAAGTGATCACAAATGCGGTCTTTCAGCTTACCCAGATCTTTATCTCCTGCCACATTAAGAAGAGATGGAAAGTTCGACAAATCTCCTTTTTGAACTGCAGACTTCCAAGAACTAAGTTTTCTTTTAAAACCTTTCATTTTATTGGTTGAGGAGATTATTGTTTCATGTCGACCCTGCATCGAAACATTCAGTTCATTCAGCTTATGAAAAATATCTGCCAGATACGACAGTTCAAAACACCAAGAATCACTTAGTAAGAGCTCATGAAATGTGTATTGATTTTCATCCTTAAAAAAAGTTTTTAGCTGTTCTTCAAGTTCGAGAAACCAGTTCAATACACGACCCCGCGACAACCACCTTACTTCTGTGTGAAGTAACAAAGAGGTATGAGCTGCATCCGTTGTGCGACATAACTGTTCAAAAATTCTGCACTTTAAAGGTCGAGACTTCATATAGTTCACCATTTTCACAACTTGGTTAAACACTTCAGCAAAATCTTCATTACACGCTTTCACGACTAATGCCTCTCTATGCAGAAAACAGTGAGTTATAATACTGGATGGATTTTCATTGAGAGCTCTGGCAGTAAAACCTTTAATTTTCCCAGACATAGATGGTGCACCATCTGTACATATACCACAACAGTCTTTCCATGAAAGATCATGGTCATTGAGATAGGAATTAAATAGAAACGAAAATATCATGGCCTGTGGTTGTAGTCTCCAGCGGTCTACAGAACAGAAACTGTTCACTAATATCTTTTTCATCAATATATCTGATAAAACCAAGGAGTTGCGGTTTGTCACCAATATCCAGACTCTCATCTACTTGCAAAGCAAATGTTCTATAAGTTTTTATTTTCTCCGTGACTTGTTCGTTGATAATTGCGTGACATTTCAGATATCCTGCGGCTGATTGTGTTGTTGGACAGAGGAACTTTCGAAATTTGATTAGCTGCTCCTTCGCCAAGTATTGTTGAAACTATAACTTGACATGCAGGGCCAATGATTTCCTCTCCAAGAGTATGAGGTTTCCTTTTTTTAGCTATCAGTTCCTCCACAGTATTAATTTACTATAGTAAAAATAATTTTATCAATTCATTCTACAAAAACATAAATTTATTCAATTAATTTAGAATTTGTTATTATTTTAAGGATGTTAAAATTTAATTCTTGTTTTGTTTTAATTTTTATTTAATTTTTTATTAAAATGTTAGATAAAATTTTATAATTTTATCTAACATTAATTTTATCAGTTTTAAATGACGCTTCAAGAGCAGTATCACCTATGGTCATTCTCTTTACCATTCGCACAGCTGTTTTCTTCTCCCCTTCTAATATATGTGAAAAATACATTACACTTTTCTGTGACACACTAGGATGCTTTGTTGTAAGATACCGCTTCAGTTTTCTATGTACCATGGCCTCGTTGCTAAGTGTTTCGCCACAAACTAAACACACAGGGATAGGGTTTTCCTCGTTGTTATTCCACTTAAATCCATACGCTAAGTAACTGTCCTGGTATGTTCTTTTCTTTCGTTTGTCTTCTTTATGTGGTGATTTCGACGGTCCGGGAGAAACTGTAAGATTTGGCTTCTTAAAGCAAGCAGTAGGAGCCGACTGTTCACTTTCACTGTCCTGCCGTTTACGTTTAACAATGAACTTAGCTAAACACTGTGAATCAACGCGAGGAATACAACTGAAAGCGCCAAGCGGCGTACACTTTTATATATTCATCGAAGTCTCGGGAATGTTCGTGAAGAAGCGAGTAGTCTCGGGAATGTTCGGCAGGATATAGCTGTAATGCCATCTGTGGGATACTAGTATAACTGAATTATTGAAATGAATCGACCACTATCACCATCTGCCGTGCATGAGAGTAATTGATTTGACTTATTTTATTTCAAGACCTTACAAGACTTAAGGCTTTAGTAGAAGGTATTTTTTTTTTGTTTATTTCAATATCTCGCGGCACCCCTTAGCCAATCACACGGCACCCTAGGGTGCCGGGGCACACCGATTGGGAACCGTTACTCTAGAATATAAAGGAGCGCTAAATTCTTTCCTGGTCAACTTCAGCGATTAAGTTTGATTTCTTCTATTTCTCTTGTGACTATCTCTATGTGCTTGAAGATGTATTGTTTGTCCCCTGAATTATCCATATTTGCGATTTTGGTGCTAATTGTTTTCACATTTGTTTGGATTTTACTATTTTGATAATAAAACTTAGTTTTCCAGTAGACCGACAATATGAATGCGCGTTGCTAGACCAATGTCATTATTTGATTTCCTCTAATCATCGCTTTCTAGTAAGGAAAATCACGACAACCTGTGGTCGGTCCTTGTGAAAACCGCTAATTATAAGTAACGTATCCGCTTAATCCCTTTGATATTCTTTGCGGGTTTGTAAAGAGTCAAAAGACTCTGCGTATATGCATTGCATGGTATCTGCCAATTTTCCTATATGCGCAACACCTGGAATAAGCAATGGGGAAACTGATACCCTAGAGTAATTTTAACGGCATCAATTCTACTGAGTGAACGAAACACACTGGAATACGTGCATACTGTCGATTCTGCGAACTGATGGTGCGGCCATATTGCTCTTAGGGAGACTATTGACTGAAGATTCCGCAAGTCTGCGTTGTATTCTGTGGAAATAAGGCGATCATTAGGCTATGTATGTTAATTTAATATCGCTAAATTTCAGTATTATATGACGTACAATGTTGATATATGATTCGTATGTGCAAATGGAATTGTTCAGGCTACAATGGGTTATTTCAAATATAAAATTAATTTCAGATAGAAATGTGATCACAGGCTTTAGAGTGAAATACCAAGTACTTCGATTGTTTTGGCAAATTTGTTGCACATGAAATTCGTAACTGCAGAGTTGCCAACATATGGCTAACGACACATCGCCTTCCTTAAAGTAATGTATTTTGATATCTGGAAAATCTATAATACTAGGATATCTTATTGAAATTTATGCCAGTTATTACACACAATACGTGCTATTATTTTTGCCATGTATAAAAATTCTAGGTTGCATCGTTATTTAAATGACATATTTTTACTGTCTTAATTTCTTGTTCTACATAAAATGTTTTAACATATTCACATAAAAAATCCAGTTTTACAGAAAATGAATTTACAAACAGATCTGCCATTTTATATTTTTATATTACCGCTAATTAGAGTAGAAACATTATTACTTTTCAAGCTCCCCAAAACCTTTAGTTTTTTCAAAATTTAATACCTTATTTTTAAACATTGAAGAATTATTTCGAAAACGTATATGGCTATTTTAATGGGATTTTGAGAGGCAGTATAACATTTTTTAAACATATTAGCAAAACATTAATCGTGTGGAACATTTTGAATATGAAAAATGCTGGAAAAAAGTTTGCGAGAAAATAAGGTTTAATACTCGTAATAAGCATGCGCCTTCCTATTTATATCCTCAATTATTTGGTAGTTAAACTGCGTCAAGTTGTGAAAACATATATTTTAATAACGTTTAGAATTCATATCATTTTATTATGAAAACGTGATTTTTTAATTTTCACAATTTTTATCTAATTTCACAGATTCTAAACACATTAATGATGATTCAGGGTCTTAAGCCGCAAAGCGTAGCCTAGGGTTGAGGGCCACAAAACGAGTAGGGGAGTGAAGCAGTTATTTAGCTGCTATAACAACTGAAAACTTTTACGAGGGCATTTGCAATATAAATCTGATTTTTTTCTACCCATATCACTTTCTTATACTTATTCTGCAACAAACACTTTTTTACAAAAGCTTATTATTCATCTAATTCATGCTAATTAAAATAAACATTAGCCGAAATAGTCTCACTGTTTAGTTTCATATAATTAGAAGAGAAATACACAAAACTAAAGCGATAAGGCGTTTGAAAACTGGTTGCTATGTGATTGAAAGTCGGCTCTTTTTGCATGACCAACATTAAAAGAAAAAGAACGCTCCCATTTGAGAAAAATGTAAAGAATTTGAAAACGTAAACGAAAAACAAAGAATGTCTCGGAAATGGTTAACTGCAGAGAAAAATATTTAAGACAAAAAAGCGTGTTTAATGAGATGTACATTTTTGTGTAGTAGGTTTCTATCTCTTGCGGTTTACTAGTTCTGCAAAATTTATCCAGAACGAAGAGGTCATCAGAGGCTATACCCAGAAAATTCAAGATATACGTTTTATTTTTTCATGTAAACATCTTGAATATATGGTGTTTTGATCAGTATAGATAGATTTTTGAGAAAAACCTTTTCGAGAATTTTTCCACGTAAATGGTTTGGGTGAGGGGATTTTCTTGAAAAACTTCGCGTCACATCCTTGAAAGATATAACACTTAACACGGCAAGTTTGGTATTTAACGGACTTCTCGTTTCTGAGCTATGCTTTTTCTAAAAAATATATTTTTTTTAGTCAGGGGTCCTCAAAACGTACTCCTGTGAGGTCATTTAATTTTTGGATGGAAGACTCATATAATACCTTCTCTACTACTATGTATGTACATAGTACTCGGTACTTGAATAATAAAATAGATATCTTGAATTTTCTGAGAAGAGCCTGTGAAGTTCACTTCATTCGGAAGGAATTTTGTATAATTTGTATAAATTGTAAACCGCAAAGCCATAGATGAGGTTGTACTATAAAAACATCCCTTATCCTACCTCTGTAGTGTGGGCTAGCGTGTCTGCCTCACATATAAAAAGACCTAAGTTTAATTTCGATTAGAGTGAGTTATCCGAATGAGTTTTTACCCGGGTATTCCCTCATTCTGAGAAGAATGTCGAGTAACTTTAAGTTCCATGGACCCCCGGATCATTTGAGTAACATTACACTGATTTAATTTATCCTCTGATACGATCTATCATTTAAGGGTGCTAAACTTAAAAAAAACAAAAACAAAAAAACAACTCTTTATACTACATGATTTATTTCAAACATTGACTTGTGGCATACTCCATTTCCGAGATACCCGTTATTAATGACCCAAATTCAATACTCTGTCATTTTTTTAAAAATCTTTTCGATCTTCAGTTGTCTCACGCGATTGCATGGAAAGAGCAAGCAATTTAAAGATCAGCATATAGCGTCCAGTTCTGAAACGTTTGACTGTCGTTATATCTATAACGAACTGTGCAATGTAGCTATTTTTACAAAGGTCTAGCCTGGATTAAAATTAGGCAGATAAAAAGTAAGCACCAGTAAGAATGGTTGTAATACCCACTAATAAAGACAGAACATGAATTTAACACATCAGATATTCTTGATTAGCTATGAGTACATAAGTAGGATTATAATCTTTTTTCACCCTCACAAGATAACTTTATTGTATAATTAGAATACATTGTAGTTGTTCACACACCTGAAATTAAAAAAAATACAAAACAAGACACGTGTGTTCTGGTTCTTATCCAACGATAAGCCTGAGGAAGTTCTGTGGTTAAATTTGCAAGTTCGTGTAACGTTTTCGTTTTAGTCTTCTCAGCGGTGAGGCAGGGATAAATGGTCTGGTATTTGCTCAATAAGAGGATCATAATGATTTCTGAAAGCTTTTTGAAGTCGTGTGTAATTCATGCGGAGGAACGTCGTTACCTTCAGAAGTCCTAAGTCGACGTGCAGAACTCTCTTGCGCACATACCATGGCGATCCTGTTCTGCATGGTTTGAATTCTTTTGATTTGGCTGGCTGAAACAGAACCCCGGATTGAAGAACCGTATTGCCAACAAGGTCGAACCCGCCTGGGTAGTGAGTTCGAATCTCGCTTAGGGCGAGTTGCCCGGATAAGGTTTTCTTTCGGGGTTTTCCCTTATCTTGAGAAGATGAATATCAAGTAACTTTAAGCTCCATGGACCCCGAGATCATTTGAGCATCATAACATCAATTTCATTCATCTTCCGATATGACCAAACCAGGTTAAAGGAAGTTAAACTACAGAGAAAAAAAAGAGTCGAATTATTGATGTATATATGAGGCACTTATATTGCAATGCTAGTTGTGACTTTGCTTGTAATATATGGTTAAAGTGGTCTACTGTGATATTTAGTGAACATATACTATATAACGGTTGCCGATAAAAAATCTCCAGGACGTGATCTTATTGTACAACCACTTTCAGCCAATTTTCCCAGAAAACAATAATGTTAATAACACAAATATATAATACTTGTAATCTTGGGACGGATAACACACACCGTTTTGGTTCACACCTTCCTACTGGGCTGCATACTCGTGAACTCCGCCATGGGTAGTTCACCTGAACGCACTACATTAAAAGCTACTGGCCCATAAAATTACAATCCTACTAATAACACTGTGACGCCCTCCTTGTGTGCTGTTGCGTGGGTTGCTCTGTGGTAAGTAATTATTCTTAGCACTAAATACCTTACCTCGGCCTAGTGCTGAGGATCTCTTCTTCTCATCACGGGTGTAGTTTTATGTAAATTATAATAAAATAATGTCAATCAGATCAAATTATAAATTACTGTTGTCTTTATTGGTAATTAACTACCTTCTCTAGGTTGTCTCCTTAGCGCGGTTGCTTACAAGCGGGATACCTGGGCTCGTATGTCGGTACCGGCGTGGGGATTTTATTCCCCGCTTGGAGACCTGACCCGGGGTACACTCAGCCTCGTGAGGTCCCTGGGGGAGAAGTAGCAGCTCCAGGTCATGAGGTTCGAGGCGCAGACCACGTCTCACCCTCCAATACTGCACCCCATCTATGAGAAAGGGGGACGCAGCTGCCAGGTGGTAGGCCAAGGTTCTTTGTGAGCTGTCGTACCATGAAGTTTAACTACTTTCTCTAGGGCAAATGCAAAACATGCATAGTAAATAGAGAAGGTATAGTGTTCCATCCAAAAATTCGATACCGAGATTTCACCGGAAATATGTTTTGAGACCACCCGAATCCCAAAAAAAGAAAAGAGAGAAAGAAAAGAGAAAGGCCAGTGTGAGAGAGAGATAGAAAAAGAGAGACAGAGAGAGAACAGAATAGCCCAATAGCCCAAAAAAGAAAATTAAATACCAAACTTGGTGAATAAATTCAGCATTTTGCAAGGATGCGATACATGAAGATTTTCAAGAAACTTTCCCAAACTAGCCTCTACATGGAAAATTTTGCTTTCCTCAAAAAATGGCTCCAACGAGTTTGATTAGAACGCTGCATACTACAGATTTATACGGCAAATAAAATGTATATCTTGAACTTTCAGGGAGTAGACTCTGGAAACGTTAATTCTGTATTCATTTTGCATAACTGTTAAACCGTAAGGATAGACAAAAACTTAGTGCACAAAAAACTGTAGATCCCTTTAAAAGCACGATTTATATCATATGCATTTTTTTTGTAGAGCTGTTACCGAGATATTTCTTGTTATTGGTTTGAGGTTTAAACTACTTAAACAATTCCCAAACGGGAATCTATACTCTGATTTCCCTTCTACTTAGAAAGAAGTATGGGTATAGTACGACATTTCTCCTAATGTTTATTTCGATTAGCATAATGTAGATAAAATAATCTTTTGTCAGAATAGTTTTGCAGAAAGTCATATGAATGGAACACATCATATTTTTTAAATTTAATATAAGGATTATTTTTATTTAATCTTCCTGGAGAATTTTATGGACAATGTTCAGAAATTTAAATGGTGCTAACTACAGATTTATATTAACTGTAGTTGAAACTACTTCAGCTAGCGATTTTATTACTTAAATTATCAATTTATCTTTAGTTTCCTTAGAACACCTCCGTGGTCTATGGGTTACATACTAGCCTAAGGTTTCTGAGGTTGCGGGTTCAGAGCCGGCGGAGGGCGATGGATTTTTCGGGCGTAAAAATGCTTAGCACGGTTTTTCTTCGGAGTGAAATGAACTCGGTGGTCACGTGTCGTAGGTTTACGGCACATAAAAAATCCTCAACCTGATAAAGAAGCCTCTGAGCAAAATTAAGCTGTCTTTCATGCCCAATATAAAATGGGACGCTGGGAATCATAACGGTTAAAAAGCGTCCATAAAAAAGCTCAATGTATTTTATTTTGTAACTTCAACCATAATTAAATTCCTTCTTTAATGCAACATAATACTTTATATAAACTTCATGTTTGCGTGTTCGCGTCTATCGTACTCGTAGCACAATAAAAACTGTCACTATAATATTTTCCATGTTATTTCTGTGTATTGGATATGGAATTTCATTCTCAACACATATGTAGAACCACTTTTCCTAATCCATGCTATTATATTTGGAAATATAGAAAGCTAACATTACAAGGTAACCCCGAACAGCAACACAACATCCATGAAGAAATTTGTAACCTTTCCCAAAAAGAAATGCTTAATATTATACTGTTTAATTTTGGTAAACAGCTACCAACAATGCAGGGAAAAAGGGGTCTTTTTCTGGAACTAGTCTTCTCCGTACTGGGCGAGTTTTGCGTAACTGGTAAAACGTACTATATACTAAAACCTTACTTCACAGAAAGCATATATCTCGTTAAAGCATTTGTGTGTGTGTTTGTGTGTGTGTGTGTGTGTGTGTGTGTGTATGGAGTTAAACCATCTCTGATCTATCCATTATTATTAAAATATTACTTTGTTAATTGACGCTGCCAAATGCCAAGATCATATCAGCGCCGCCGGTGTGCCGGAATTTCGTCCCTCAAGATTTATTTTACTTACCAGAAACCTACCGACATAGGTGTTCACTTAAAAACCATCGGTCTGGGCCGGGTTAGAATCCGCGACCATGGGAGCCAGCAGGCCAGCTCCTAACCAACTGAACACCCAGACCGACTCCTTGTTATTGCTTTAATTTCCCATATTTACAACTTTCTCAAACAGAAAATCATCATTCTTTATTTCTACTTCTGGTCAAAGAAATAAAGAGAGAGAGAGAGAGAGAGAGAGAGCAGCACTTGAATTTCAATGATTTTACATAGCTACCAAGCTCTTGAAAGATTCGACTATCGCTTTAGCCTGGCGTATTCTTTTATTCCTCTAGTATCCACAAGGAAATATGTAATTAAAACATTTCTGCTCACATTTATCTGGATCAATTTGATACATATAAAATAAATAGTTTTAGTTAGAATAATTTGTTGAAACTTAGGTAGAGAAAGATCCAAGGATGAAATATTTGGGATATTTTAAAAAACTGCTGATGAATTTTAATCAAAATATGACGTAATAACAAATTTATTGTATAAAATTCTGTGAACTTCGAAAGCATAAATCTCCTCCTATAAAATTGTCAGTCTGATAGCTTAAGGCTTTTAAGGTAATGTTAATAAGTTAGCAGATTTAGAATTTTTAATCTCCCCTTAGCGGTAATGTGTTGTGTGACAGGTTCGTAGGATATCACACAATTGACAACACGGGTTGCAGAATATTTCATCACCCGCCGAATATGTGTGGAAAGCAATATTATGTACGTATGTGTGTGACGTATTTTTGACGAGGTTGAAAATTAAAAACTGAAGAGTATGCGCAACGGACGATTAACATTCCTGTAATCGTACACTTCCAATTAGCTAAAAGGGTAATTTTCATCAAAATCGATTGATTGCGGTTGGCGAACCTCCCTTGTACATAGATAGCTATTTCCTTGCTGATTTATTTCCAAAATGTTGTAGTTTGAAATATTAAAATTCTAATTACTTTATCCTATTTAATGATGTGCATGTGATTAATTCCTTTATCAAGTTTTGTATTAGATACATTTTGTTCTTATTATACCTGCATGCTAAACATTTAGCAATTACGCCAGTTTCTTTACTTTGAAAAAGCTGATGTGTTACCTACATTCATGTGGCTTTCTCCACCTCTATTGTTTTAGTGGATATACATACAAATTATTCTTATGAAAATTTCATCTTATGTTTACAACCTTTTAATCGATAAACCTTTGTATAAATAATTACATTGCGCATTTTATTATAGAAACAGAGAATAGGGACAATCTATGTTTAAGAAATGGAATCTTTTTTTCTTTCTTTCTTTTTTAATTTTATTGATCGATCAGCGCACATAGCGCTGTACAGGCCATTTCTAACATATATGCACACAGAGCAAACATAATAACAAAGATCATAACAGAAGTGAGGTCGACCTCAGCAGTAAGGAAGTAGCGTAATCAAGCTCTGTTATATTGCTGTTTCTGTGTTACAGGGAGAGGGCGATGGAGCAAGATATCCTGAGGTAGCCAACTCTGGATTCTAGATTCCGGATTCTGGTAGCAAGCTGTGATTGTTTGTCCAGAGAAAAGAAAACTGCGCCTGACATTTTGCATAAATTGCGGAAGAATCTGTGAGCCTGTTTGCGGTTTCTTCAACGATCAGAATACCAAGTTCTCGGTGTAACTGTGTGTTCCTGACAAACCAGGGTGTATGGATTGCGACACGTAGAACCTTGTTTTGAAGACTGGAGTGGCTTAATTTTGTTGGAGGCTGCACCGGCTTAGATGTGAGAATGGGACAAAGTAAATCAAATTTAAATGCTTTCCTTAAAATTCCATACTCTTTCCTGCTTTCGCGAGGAACAATTGAAAATCAACATTACTTTAAAAGAATAACAAACTATTGAACAATTCAAACAATTAATAACAGGTATCTTGGAATTGGCATTTGTTGCAAAAAGGTTATTTAGAATAAATATGTGCTTTAAGAGATTTATATTTTTGTGTAATACAGGGTGTTAATGAACTATATTTTCACAGAATATGTAGATTACTTAAATAAGTAATTTGAGATAGGAGACTTATGGCCTGTTTATTGAAATTTCGAAGTAACGGCTATAAGTTTCTGAAGTTGGCAGTACACCACGTATCGCGGCACTTCATCTGGAATGAAAAAAAAAATAATAATAATAATAACAATAACAATAATAATAAACATTTACTCTATGACAGGAATCGAACTCATGACCTTTGAGATAGCAGCTTCCCGCGTAATGCAGTAAGCCACCAGAGCAGTTGAAAAAGCGCCTCCAGATAGGCCACATAACTCAAGAATTTAGTTAATGAATGCTCAGTGTCGCACAGTAAGTGATTAGTTGGAGATTTTACAGATTTTTGCGACACGAAATCTTGAGAGCGCTAGTAACGAGCTGCTAAAAATCGATACTTCTAAGCCATTTTCTCAACCTGCTTTGCTTTAACACCGACTTATCAGCACCTGATGGCCACACGTTTAACGCTATGTAGTTGCGTTATGTTTATCCGGGGACCATGCGTCGCCGATCTCAAATTACTTATATCAGTCACGTGAACAATCTCGCAAATTATTTCGGTGTAGTTCATTATCACCTGTATATATGCTTTCCTTCCTTCGCTAAGTATAGGTACTAGTTATACAAGATTATACAAACTTTCTTTCGAATAAAGTGAATATTACACGCTATTCGCAGAAAATTCAATATATACATTTTATTTTATCACGCAAATGTCTTTAAAATATGGCAATTTTAATCAAAATCGTTAGTCATTTTTGAGAAAATAAACTCCGAAAAATGTTGTATGTAAAGGATAACTGGGGGCGGGGGGAATTTCTTGAAAGTCTTCGTGCCATATGTTTGGAAAACACTTAAAAGAAATAAGAAAATTAGTATTCTTCTGGCTTTTTCTTTTTAAGGCTTTCAGAGCTTTCTTCTAAAACTGTCAAAGATTTTATTTTTTCATTTACATTTATTTTATTCATTAGAAGAAAGCTGTGTTAGATGCTAGATTAATTTTGAAAGCTACCATCATAATTTCTCCGTAACTTCCAAGATTCCAAACTTGAGGTCTTTAAGCATACCTGATTCATTTGCAAACGAGCTTAGAATTTTCTAAACTTCCCTGTAATTTTCGGATAACTTGGACAAATAGGTATAAGGTAAATAACATTTTTAACATCACCGGTACCGTTATACTATATTCACAACCACTCATATTCACATTTAAATAAAAAATTTCAAAGCTACCAGCCCCCAATAAACGATTGAAGCTATTACACACTGTCCTACTGATTCAAGGTTCAGTTTTGCCCTTTATAAACCATTTGGCCCACTAACCATAGGCAGCACTGTGAGGTTCTGAGATCGATTAGGTCGATATTGCTCTGCTTTCCCTCTATATGGTAGCCATGTAAATCAAACCTTTTGTTTCAGCGAACATTTACCTTAACAACAGCAGTTACTATTGTGTCAAGAAAGTTCCGGAAATTTGTCAATACAACACAAAAAATGAATTATTCATCAATTATTTTATCGCCTTCAAAGTAGACTCCTTCTGAAATTATACATTTATGCCAACGAATAATCCAATCATTACATTTTTTGTAGGCACTTTTAGGAATCGATGTCAACGTCGCCGCGAATTTCCTTTATGTCTTCTATTAACTGAAAACGGGTGCCTCAAAGTGGTAACTTGAGAAAGAAATCAGCAGGAGCCAGATCAGGTGAATACGGTGGTTGTTCGATGAAATTTGTTGAGTTTTTGGCCAGAAATTCGTTCACAATAATAGCATTGTGAGCTGGTGCGTTATCGTGGTGCAGAATCCACGAGTTGTCGTTCCACAAATCTGGCCTTTTACGCCGTATTTGTTCTCTCAAACGCCGCATAACGCTCAGATAATAAATCTTTATTTACCATCTGAGCTTCTGGCAAGAACTCTGAGTGCACGACACCGCCAAAATCGGAAAAAAAAAAAAAAAAAAAAAAAAAAAAAAACTGTCAACATGACCTTCAGGTTTGATCGAGTTTGACGTGCCTTTTTTTAGGTTTCGGTTAAGTTTGAAGGCGCCATTCGGAAGCTTATTGACCGGTTTGAGTGTCAAACTCGTAAACCCACGTCTCATCACCAGTTACAATGCGCTTCATGAATGTGGGGTCGGAACTAGCTCGTTCTAGTATGTCTTCAGCAATCCTTACGCGATTGAGTTTTTGTAGAAAATTCAAGTCTTTCGGAACTAACCGAGCTGCAACGCGTGTCATGCCCAAACAATCGTTTAAAATGGTACGAATCGATTCGTGAGACACAGAAAGTTCAGCCCCAATCTCTCTCAGACTTAAATGAGGATTTTCAGACACCATTTTCTTCACTTTAGCGATGTTCAGTTCAGTTGATGGCCGACCAGAGCGAGGCAAATCTTCCACCACATCTCACCACTTTTGAATGCACTGTACCACTCATATGCACGTGGTTTTGATAAAGTCGATTCACCGTAAGCCCTCTGTAACATTTTCAGCGATTCCGCACACGAAATATCATTTGCAATTCAAAATTTGAGCAGATTCTTTGTTCAATATTTGTAACCATCGTAAAATCGCAAATCACCTTTGAGATTTACTAACAAAATGGCGTACTGTAAACAAACTAGATGACAGATGACGATCAAACTCCGCGTGGGTATAGAGGAAAGTTGTACCAACTTAGCACCAACAATAATTTCGAATCCCCTTTTAAACAGGATTTTTAAATGATCAATTCCCGGTATTTTCTTGACAGAACGTATTTTCATTCCGAAATGAGACGTCCCTGCAGCTATAAATATATCGCTGTATTATTGTGAAGATGGGTTCTCCAACGTGATCTTCTGTGATTACATCAATGAACGCTTCGAGACATAAGCAGTCAAATGGAATATTAAATCTTTTAACAACTGGATGCTATGTAATGAAAATTGAAATAGTGTGACTGTGCATCTTCTAGTTAGGTTATATAGGCATATATGCCACATAACCTTCTCTGTTATGAGTATAATAGCCAAAATTACAGTTCAACTCAAATCCACACACGCTCCTAGCATCAGAGATACCAGATGTCGGTTGCTGATATGGTAGGAAGAGGTCCACAACACAACCTCCGCCTCAAATAACAAGTAAAACGAAATAAATGGGGGAAACAAAGCTCTAGTTTTCGCATCTGTTTGTGCATTTTTACTTTCTCTACATGTACTATGTGCACAGTGTATAAAGAAGGTATTGTATTGCACCCAAAAATTCGACACCGAGATTTCAAGGGAAATATATGTTCTGAGGTCCGCTGAGTCCAAAAAAGCATTTTTAGAAAAAGATCCGTGTGTGTCTGTGGACAGCATAGCTCAAAAACTAAAAACTTGGTATTTAAGTTTATTATCTTCCAAAGATGCGACACGAAGATTTTTAAGAAATCCCCCACACCCCAAACTACCCTTTACATGGAATTTTTTTTTAAAATTTTGATTTTTTTCAAAAATAGTTCTAACAATTTTGATTAATGTATCGTATATTAAAGTTATTTACATCACAAATAAAATTTGTATTTTGAATTTTCTGGGAATAGCCTCTGAAGAGCTCTTAATTCTGGTTGATTTTTGCAGAATTTTACATAACGGTTATACCGTAAGAGATAGACAAACTTACTATACATAAAATGTAGGTATCGTTAAAACACACCATTTATGTCATATGCATTTTTGTTGTAGAGTTGACCGTTTCCAAGATATTCTTTGTTATTGGTTTCAATTTTAAAATGCTTATACGTTTCTTAGACAGGAACGACCCGATTTTCTTTTGTTCTACTCCTGGCCAAGCAAAGGAGTGAATTTCAGTGAATATCGCATAACGAGGCTTTTAAAACATTTGACTATCGCTTTAGCGTAGGGCATTCCTTTAGTTCCCTTCTACTTATAAGGAACTAAGTAATAAGAACATTCTGCTTATGCTTTTCTCCATTAGCACTGTGCAGAAAGAAGAATTATCTTTTGTAAGAAGAAAGTAGAACAGCCAGAGAAAGTCATATAAGTGTAGCACATCAGATTTTTTGAGTTGGCATGGAGGCTAGATTGCAGTCTCCGAACATCCGCAGTCAGAACTTGTGTGATATCTTGTTTCTTAATAACATGTGTTAGTGTTTTAAGACTTAGTTTCTAATATGAATTTAAATTCACACAAAGGAGTGCTTCTCAAGGGGTGGACCCAAGTTCTGTTAATCCTAGGACAAAGGATTGCATAAAACAAATTATGAAGCCGATTGACCGCAGAATTTATAGATAGATGGTTTTGGAGCAATTGAGACGAAACTTAAGTTCCACGCTAACACCAAGATGCAAATGTATGAATATGCTTTAGCTGTATAAAATTGTAGATAATGATTCTCCACTTTACGTCAACTTATCAACAGTTTAATTAAATTTGAGGTACCACAGGGCAAACATGTTCACCGAGAGAATCAATAAAAAGCTGGCTCTGAAAATACTGAATACCTCCGCCCCTAGGGGACGCTTAGCATTTCAAATGAAGGCATGAGCTCACAGAGATTCGCGTAAATACGATAGGTTTTATTTGCCTGACCGGTAGTTTCCTGTTGCCTTTGCGCTAACATCCTTCCTCGATAAATAGAGTTCCTTCTCATTGGATTACCATATCTCTTGTTTGCATTTCTGCCTTGGTGTTCAAACTGTGCCAGTTTATCAACACTGCTGCCTTGAAAACCCTATTCATGGATCATTTTATCGCTGTAGGTTTATAACAGATAATTCAGAAACGAAAATCCGTGCCCTACGGTGTCAAATGCAGAAACTAAGTAACAAAGGAAAAACTGTAAATAAACTCGTATAATTCAGCAATATAACATCAAAAGAGTCAATGACATAATTCCACCAAGAAGAACAAAGAAAACATGAGAATCTTTGATGACAAAACTATTCGAACTATTGATCTGTATCAACAATTCTATACTATGTTTTTCAATCAGTGCTCACAACTTGTTTTTATTCGAATGTGATATTTCCACTCTCCATCTTTCTAAGAATTGTAGACTAGCACCCTCCCCCCGCCCCGCTTATGATATTCAAGTATGAAGCGTAAGAAGTCATATCAGGGTAAGGGGTATGCATTAATGGATTAGTTCATTAGGTCATCTGAATAATCCGTTGTCGTTCTTTTGTAGCTAGCAGGTTCAAATGCAAAATGTTAATTTTATGCTAGTTGATTGCGGAATCCCAATGGGGCACCTTGGAATTGTAATGATTAGCCAAAGACTATTATTATGAAGTTGTGTACTCATGAGTTGACTTTCCACGCTCGATTAGAAATTAAAAATGTATATACATTAGATGGATTGCATCACCATTATAGATAATTAAATAATAACGGTCTCCACTTTGTACAAAACGCCATCATTTGATTGAATATTTTTAAAATCGACTCCAGAAATAGGATTCTGTCACAGATAACACGCTGCATTATAAAGAGGTAGAAAAAGCATTGCTTATTCATTATTTTGGAAGAGTTCCGAGAAATGAGTCATTTTAAAAGTAAACATATCTACATCCGATTATACAATCCCAAAATAACAATATTACAGCTTTGCACTAAAGCGACCGTTGGAGTTTATATTTTTAACTATCCCAAAATAAGGCTCTAATCGTAAAAACTACCCGTACTGCGTTACACTGTAATAGTTATGACATATTTAATATAGTATATACATATATATATATATATATATATATATATATATATATATATACACACACACACATTCATATATAAAGACATTGGAACCGTTCATTTTTCATTTTAGTGCTTAATGCCTTGGCCACGCTCGCTAAGGCGTCTCGCTTTGGTGCTTCGTTGGCAGGGGATCGTTGGTTCCAGTTCCGCCTTGGGCATGGGTGTTATATGTTTGTGCAATGTGTATATGTTTGTGTAAAGGAACAGTAAAACCAGTAATCATATAGGGGGATGTAAATAGGGGATACAGCGCCGGAGTCCTGGCCAGACTCCGGTACTGTTTGAAAAAAAAAATGCCATTTTGCGATTCAATTCTTGCGGTACAAAGCTATGTGAGCGGAAGAATTCAGCCAAGTAACAGCGGGACAAGCGTATTTACCATAAACTAGGCGGTCAAAACCCGTGCCACTCTCGCTCGTTACTCGTAAGCCACGCCACTTCTCGAGTGCGTGGCAACGAGAATCTCGGTATCGAGAACTAGTGCTCACGAGCAAGGCGACTCGAGAATTCTCGTAACTACAGACGAAGTAGGTTCACGTATGATCCGTAGTATACACTGGTAATAACTCCTTACAAATAAGTTAGAAAGTTTCAAAGTACATTTATGTTTCAAGCTGTTTGGATGCTAGTGTGTGAATCTTAATTCAAACTATAAAAAAAAAAAAAAAAAAAAAAAAAAAAAAAAAAAAAAAAAAATCTTCAATTCATTTGAATTGCCATTTTTGTTTAACAATTTGTTTTGTTTTGAGTGTACATGTGGGGTTAGTCTGGGAAAGAATTTATTGCGATTTTTATTGGTACCTATAAAAATTGCGTGTACGAAATATACGCCAGCGACATCTTGCGACATCCTTATCTGCCTATAGCAATATATTTAAAAACATCAGAAAATTTGCAAAGGTTGCTAGTTGTGTACAGCAAAACTACTGAAATGTAAAGTTTGTTTTACATGAGTGTCGTATATTAAAAATACATGCTAAACTTTTAGTTAAAGTGTTCGAGCACGAATATATTGTGTGAAAAATTACCTTAAATTGCAGTAACTATTAACAGCATGCTTCCGTGAAATAAAATAACTTTCATATTTTTATCTATATTATTTTATAAAAGGCGTTTGTTGTCAACTTTCTTAAATAGGTAGGAATTTTGTTTAAAACCCTAAGAAAAAAAAAAAAAAAGAGGCTAGGAACATTATTAGAAAACTAAGAGTTTGAAAACCTAAAGAGTTAATAAAAGGCTAAAACTGCATTTATAAAAAGCTAAAAATCCAGGCCATCCGCAAGATGGCTCATCATTTAACAGTACATATATCACAAATTCGTTCACAGTAAACGATTTGAATCAGCAATATTAACCGTTAATGGCATATCTATATTTTGATAAATATTTTCAGATTACAATCCAAAATAGAACTACTTCTTGTAACAAAAACGTCTTAGGAGTAATAAAACATACACACACTTATTTAATAAAAGTGGAGACCATGTACACAATCTGCAGATTCTGTGATATCACTTTTCGTTTTTAACCCTTTCCCTAGAGTGGGTCATTTAAATATCATCTTTATCCTGATAGGTATTTAAATCTTAAATAATTTAAACAGATGAAATAATACAACTTGCAAAACTGATTATGCGAGTTTCCGCGCATTTCACCGCAGTCTTGCTTTTTTCTTTTTTTAAATACGGTACCGGAGTCTGATCAGGGCTCCGGCACTGTATACCCTACTTTTATTTACATTTTTTTTTTTACTTGTTTTTCTGTATTATTACTGGATTGCTGTTTTCTTACTGTTACAACACACACATAAACACAAACATATAACACCAAAGCGGGACGCCCTGGCGAGCGCGGCCATGGGGACCGGCGCTATTAGTGAGACTCAGGAGTCTTGCGAGAATCGAAACTCTCGAGACTCCCGTATGGCTGGCTGGTGAACCTCTCAGCTATGCGGCAGCGAGATTGAAAGCAGACTTGACCGGTTCTACCGTACACCTTTGACCAGAAAACGTTTGCTGTTCTGTGGAGGAGTGAGGGAGGTAGTAGCACATGGTAGTAAGATTTTATATGTTGAAAATAAAGCCGTGGTCTTTCTCAGGTAACACTAGAGTTGTCAATGTCAATATATACCTTACAGTCTTGCCATACCTTACACACATTTGGTGAGTGGAATACAGAATACAGGATAAATAAGTGAAGGCCGGAAGCAGAAGAAACTCGCACACAAACATAAAATACAGTCCTTTGCGTCATAATTCCCGTTGGTATCATATACACACCTGCAGTAAGGAATGCAGCAGTTGAGTCTGTTGGCCACAGCGTACGAGATCGAACATATGAAAGGCAAAATGCAAATTCAGCCACGTGTTGTTTAAGTATGTGTATTATTAGGTTTAAGAAATCAATATGTTAAAATTTTTGTGGACCGTTGAGTTTATTCGTGTTTTCGAATTTAATATAATTCGAACGTAGTGTTGACATTTGGATGGTTACACTGTACTTTATTCTCGGGCGTTGTCTCAACCTAGCCATAGTAATTGGCGATCTCGCCTGAAATCCACTCTTTCGTCAGAAGGTTGTACCTATCATACTGTTACGACAATGTGTAAATGTAAATTCTCGTGATGTAGTTGACTTATGTTGAAACAGTTTTTTGGAACAGTTGAACAATTAGCAAAAATATATATTTTCCACTACTCAATAACAGTTACAATGCGATATTTTGGACCAATCTTGCTTCCAAGCTACAATAGAGCGAGATACCCTCCCTATATCATCCTATCAATCATATTTAACTGGCTATTGAGTTAATGTGATAAACACGCGAAAGTCAGAGAATTTGTTTTAGAACATGATCATTACCACAATGAAAATTGATACAAGATAGAGTCTATGGTGATGGGCGTGAATCCCTTTAACGTGCGTTACCTGAGCTTTGACTGTAACACGTTTATACGTTCCGAATTAATGTGTGTGTGTGTGTGTGTGTGTGTGTGTGTGTGTGTGTGGAACAGATAGAAAAAGAAAGGGCAATTATCTTCCGATATCGAAATGATAAATGATAAATCATGCAGATCATGCAAATACCATACAATGGATCAAGAATTTTCTGAGGTTAGAAGTTGCCACTAGTGACAGTTTTAGTTGTATTAGGTTAAAGATGTGTAGAACAAAATCGATTAGGAGGAATAATGAAATTGGCTTGAGAAATACAAGCCAGTAATTTCCCAGATGTTTACAAATCAGGGTAGTATGCGTGATTTCAAGACGAATATTCGCGAAGGAACGACACATGTTTGGGATAAGCAAATTATGCTGACTCCGCTTGTCAGCGCTAATCGAAGCTCAAACTCAGCATACTCCTGCTGTATTTGATATTTTTAGGTGGGGTATGTCACTCTCTCTGCCAGCCCCGTGCTAGCAGAATCTGTGGCGCTCAGTTATTTAATCTTTGATTTAATCTTCAGTTACGAACTGGGCCCACCAAAACGTGGAACACCGTACTTCCGCAACTGACCGTGTAAACCGACTGTCTCACGTAGAGTAGTATTTCATTTTTATTATACTAAGTTTGGGACCAGAGTTACAAGCAATTGTTGCATTCGTCTATCAATTCGCTTCCCTGCAGACCCCATCACATAGGTGGCAAACGCCGCTTTCAAACTGAGTTACATCACATATGATGGCGCCGCCGGCACCAAATGGAAGCGACGTCACAGCATGTTGCTTTCTAATCTATATATAAAAATGAATCGCTGAAATGTATGTACACGTATCACTTCCCAACGACTACATCAAATTGAACAATTCTTTTTTTGTTGTGTTCATTATTGTCACGACAAGGCTTGTGGAGATGAAAATATTTAAAAATAGTACGGGAAAGTATTTAAAATCTCATAATATGAATAAAAACTGTGCTAAGTGAACGCATTTCAGTTAATGGCCGCCAGTTGGCAGTGGTTCAATGGTGCTAAATGGTCGTAGTACTGCTATATATTTCCCTTCCCTTTCAATGTTAAGGTAACGCACGAGTTTATCGACACAATGACGCAATGCAGCAGTGAAATTCAAATACACTTTTATATATTAACTGTCCTTTCCTTACTCCTATCGTTTCAAATAAAGCATTAAAGAAGTTTTCCTAATGATGACCACCTAGAGTAAGTAGTTATTTATTTTCCGATAGATGGCTATAGTAATATTTTCCCTCCCTAACCAATGTTAAAGTAACGCAACAGTTTCTCGAGACGAGATAATGCAGCAGTGAAATTCAAATATATTTTTAATTATTAACTGTCCTTTCCTTACTCCTATTGTTTAAAATAAAGAAGCTTTCCTAGCGTCGAATACCTAAAATATGTACTTATTATTTGCCACCAGAAGGCCGTAGTTCCTACTGCTCTATTTTTCTTCTTCAATGCTAAGGGCATGCACCTGGTTATGGAGACAATGACGCAAGCTAACTGTGAAAATCAAATATATTTCTTATGTATTAACTATCGTTCCCTTGGTCACATCGTTTAAATAAACAAATAAGTATATTTATGTTGTAATTCTTTAAAATGAACAAGTTATAAACTATGCGCATAACCATTCATCCTTCTTAGAATCTGAAAATAACGGGATCCGTTTTAGGATTAACTTCCTCTTGCAGATGTTGGTTGACGTTATGTGATACATGAGCTAGCTAAAGAACATGAAAATACCTGCGCCACCATCACACTACAATAGCGGTGTTCTTAATACATTAGATCAAGTAATATTTTGGGTTAAATGGAGAAATTTAATACACAAAGCTATCATGAAATAAAAGCTTATCAATTGACTAACTGGATCTACTTGCTCTTTAGTTACGTCATTGTTAGCCTTAGAAATTGCTGTTTTGACATAGAAGAAAATAAAGAAAGAGGTGGAAAATATTAGGAGTAAAGGAAAGAAAGAGATTCGGAAGAAGCATGAATGTTACTTTGTGACGTTCTCCTTAATGTAATTCATTACCTATGCCAGCGTATACCCACCACACTGTGGATGCGCTGCCATTACTGTTATTGTGCCAACGACATCTTGGTTGCCAACGCTGTTAACTCCATATGTCATCCTTTCCACACTACCTTATGGGATTTGCCAGGATTCCCGCCACACAATTTACAGCCTAAGGTTGACTCGGTGGTAATTATGCGAAGCAATATGAATCAGCCGAAATATGCAGCAGAACAAACTCACTGTTAAAACAATTATGAAAAATTTTGTTTAAGTTACTATAACAGGGGAAAGTTAAAGGCGATATACTTATTCCAAGAACACCACAAATGTCAACCGACTTTCGTTTTGAATTTAAGCGCGCCTTGCATTCGCAATGACAATAAATCTCAAGATCAATCGTTACAAGTGTGTGTAATATACCTTGTACGTTGCGTGCTCGAGAGTCGGTAAAGTATTGGCGCTATTTTTTTTTCTCTCAGGAAGGAAAATTGTACATTACAAGGAATTAAAATAAAGCGCTTTCGAATTATTTAATTGTACTTTTATTTCATTGCATGGTCGTACTGTAAACGGAAGATTTTGCCTGAGTTTTTTTTCGTTAGGTACACCACCCCTGCGAAGCCGGGGCAGGCAGCTAGTTTATGTTTAAATACTGATAGACTCATTTGACTGTTATTTGGAACCTATATTTTTTGGAACTGAAACTATCATAACATAACCATCTTTCCAATCCTAATCAAAATGGGCATCTTCCTTGCTGTACATATATGATTCTAGCAAGTTACCATCAATTTCCTCTGTTTCAACCAGAGTTTCAAAACTGAGCGTAATTACTGACCATGATGTAATTGACAAACTTTGATCGGTAAACACACTTAAAAAGGACATTGTAAAATCGCTTCTCGTCTTATTATCGCTGTTCCAAATGGACCCGGATTGGTCTTGCTCTGTCCCACTGAGTAGGTATTTCACACATAGTGCAACGTAAAGTGGGGTAAAAAGCACCACAGAAGACGTGCATTGCAAACATACATTCGACTCTCATATATATGCAAAACTCTCATCCACTTCAGTGGTTTGAATTAACTAGTTATTTCATTTGATTGTCTCAAGTTCATACACAGGAATATGTGAAATAGTCCACACCAGAGAACTTTTCACTCGTCACTGGATTTGTATACAATTAGAATCCAACATCCTTGTACTTAGATCACTGTACTGCGAAGACATTTGCCAATGATAGCACCTAGGTGCTTTGAATGGAATAAAATGCAATGATAGATAAAGATACTGTACGTATACCAAAGCTTTAAAAGATTCGCTAAATGGAGTTTGGGTTAGTTTGATTATGTTTTTTGAAAGACATTTGCTTCGTTTTACTCAAATAAACCTCTTCAAAAATCGTCCCACCTTTATATTTTTCCTACATTTAAGAACAGTTGACAGCCCAGGAGACGTACTACTGCCATACACTACCATCACTGCAATATTTGATAGCGTCCACGCTTTAAAATGTCTATCACTTTAGTACAAGTATGTGTTTTATCAATCGCATGAGGATCATTCACGAAAAGTTTCGCCTTCGTTACGCAAAATCCAATACGCCCTAAGCCTCCCCAACTCTGTATACTCAGCTGACGCATATCCTCTTAGAGGGAAGCACAATCACCGGAGTGTGTAACCGGTTTAAGTTCAACCGATCAGATATACCGATCAAGTCAAGCATCCGGTCAAATATTTGAACATCAGTCGGTTATTCTTTTAGTATTTAGTTTGCTATACCAGCAGACCTATAAGTGTTTTTCCAGGATAAACATGACAGCAAAAGGAAGGTTGGGAAATGTTTCTTTACTTTCATATTCTATGGTTACTTTGGTCGTCTATGCCATAGATAACGTCTATATGTTAAAACATGGAGCATATACACCAAGCATTACTATAGTTGGCTGCTTTTTCTGTAGTGTATTGGCAAATGTTTCACGTGGGTAGCCCATTTGAAAGTTTACCCAAAGAGCCATAATAAAGCGTTTCCCCACCCTTGTAATTGTGTTCCAGCGTCATACGTTTACAGTTTGAAAGCCTTTACCTACCCACCCCAAATAATGAAGTAAACGTTTTCTATTATATCAAACAAAATTACGCCAATCAAGTAAAACATGCCATATTGCCAATGTAAATGAGAGATTCAGATCCGCTTTGGCGGCATTTAAACAAGAGAAATAAAGGGCTGTCTTGTACATTATTGATAATAAAGAAGTGCAATTAGTAGTCATACTGGTATTGTAATATTTTCCGAGTAATTCAGATAGCTTCTTGTCACGCATTAAGCGTAACCTAAAGTTTAAAGCTCTAAGCCGCAAAGCGTAGTCGATGGGTGTTTTTTTAGGAGAGGAGTGAGTCAGTTGCAGCCCTACTGCGGAAAGATGGCTAATCATAACCAAAAACTAAGCGCATCTAAAACCGGCAATCATCCGCGCGACAAGTATAGGAGATAGCTACATTTTCCTTCAATCCTTGGTCTTAAAAGTTAGATCCCTCAGCTCTAGCCTGTCATAACGGATTTCTATTCTTACTTTAGGCTGGTAACAGGATATGCGATGTGTTTTCATAGCTGTTTGTATAAAAGATGGATAAGACGGGTTGGAGGTTAACAGTTTCCTGTCATGTCAACAACTTGCTTCTGACTCAAATGCAAAATATTTTCTTTGCATTTAAATCTGCAACAAGTATGGAAGTACAATTTAAATGGAGTTTAATTTGTGGATGCTCTTTAACTGCTGCGGTTCTCAGCGTCCCATTCAATAGTGAGTGTGAAAGACAGCTTAATTTTGTTCAGAGACCTCTTTATTAGGCTTGAGGTACTTTTACGTGCTGTATATCTATGAACTCCATGAAGATTCAAACTTTAAATTGGAAAGAAAAAAATTAATAAAGGATCTACATTTACTTTCATTTCTATTTACTCCATTATTTTATATAATAATTTTATAGGTTTATAAACTGCTTAAATTAATTTGCTTCTTATTTAATTTCAACTAAATAAGGATAAATATTTATCTTCAGGGCCAATGGGTTTAAATAAAATGTAAATGGCGTTTTATTTATGGACACTCTTTAACTGCTGTGGTTCTCAGCGTCCCATTCTACACTGGGCGTGAAAGACCACTTAGTTTTGCTCAGAGGCCTCTCTATCAGACTTGAGGTTCTTTTACGTGCCGTAAATCTGCGACACGGGACCAACGGCTTTACTTCCCTTCCGAAGGAAGCCATGCTAAGGATTTTTACGCCCGAAAAAATCCATCGTCCTCCGCCGGGTTTGAACCCGCGACCTTGGGTATATGAAGTCAGAATGGTAACCATTACACCACGGAGGGCGATCCAATGGCTTTACTTCCCTTCCGAAGGAAGCCACAGTAAGATTTTTACACCCCAAAAACCCATCTACTTGGGAACCAGATGTTGGCAGTTATCCCTAAGATAAACACACGCAGTGTAAAATGCTCTACCCCTACAATCGCCCCTTCCTTAATCCTTCCACCTGACAGAGAAGCGTGAGGTTTTGTGTGCACCAGTGGGGGTTGATGCTTCAGAACAACTAAATACTTATCCTCCCGGTTCCGATTAAACATTTGCCATTCACTCATATTGCACATGTAAGCCAGCACTGCACTAAATGAACCGGCTTCTTTGGCTCTACAAGACTGTTGAAAGAGAGTAGTGGGGGCAAGAGGGAGGGTAAGTTTACACAACTCTTGTACTTTGCGGGCCCTAGACCACGGAGGATGACAATAAGTATGGGAGATTAATATTATAACATAACCAGTTGTTTAATACATATATACGGTTTTTTTTTCCCCTTTTTTTTTTAACTTTCTGTATGCATATAGTATAGTATGCAAAAATTTGATTTCAAGGTTTCACCACAAGTATATGTTTTGGGGTAACTTGGGTCCAGGAAATCATGTTTGGAAGAAGGGCCATGTGCATTATGAGCAGCATGGCTGGAAAACTCAAGGACTGTTTAAGTGCCAAATTATGAATTTGAATTTAGTGTCTTCCAGGGGTGCGACATGAGGATTTCAAGAAAATCCCCTTCCACACTCTAAACTGCTCTTTGCGTGGAAAATATATTTTTCTCAAAAATGGTTGTGATAATTTTGTTTGGAACATTACATATTACAGATATTTACATGGCAGGTGGAGTGCTTTTTCTGGGAGTGGCCTCTGAAGACCTCTTTATTCGGATGAATTTTGTATAACTAGTGAACCATAAGAGATGGACAGAAACTTACTACATAAAAAAATCTGAAGTGTTCCATTCACATGCCTTTCTCTAGATCTCTGTAACAAATTATTGTTAATAACCTTATTCTTCTATCTACTGCATGCTAATCGAGATAAACTTTAACAGAAATGGTCTTATTACTTGCTTCCTTGTAAGTAGAAGGGAAATTAAATAAATTGGGCTAAAGCGATAGTCAAATGTTTTAAAATGTGGTTGCTATGGGATTGAAATCCATTTCTTTGCATGGACAGGAATTGACATGTTTCTTTAGAAAAGTACGAGTATTTTAAAACTGAAATCAATAACAAGTAATATCTTGGAAACAACCAAGTATACAACAGATATGTAACATAACTTGTGTGTTTTAACAAGATCTATGTTTCTGTTTAGTAATTTTCTGTCTACCTCGTATGGTTTGATTGTTATGCAATTTTCTGCAAAAATCAACCAGATTAAAATCCTCTTCAGAGGCTGTTCCCGGAAAGTTCGGGATATGCATTTTATTTGTCAGGTAAATATCTTGAACATAAGAGATTTTGATCAGGATTGTTGGAGCCATTTTTGAGAAAACCAAAATTTCCAAACATTTTTCTATGTGGGGGGTGGTTGGGGTGGTTCTTGATGATCTGTGTCGTATCCTTGGAAGATGCTGAACTTGGATGTCAATTTGGTGTTTGGCAGACTTTTTCATTTTTCGGCTGTGCTGCACACGCGCGCGCGCGCACACACACACACACACACACACACACACAGAGGAACTTTTACTAGAATGCTTTTTTTGGATTCGGGGGGTCCCAGGGCATGTATTTCTGGTGAAGGATATTATACCTAAATACAAACATACACCAAAACTTACAACAGTCTGTCCCTTAACATTAACTTATCACAATTTAAAAACAAACTCTTCAATTAGCTACTTGAGTAACATTGTAATTCCTAACAATTTGACAACAAGCCCACCTGGGCAGTGTGGTGGTAGCGTGTCTGCCTCACATTCAACAGGTCGTGAGTTCGAATCTAGCTTAGGATGAGTTACCCGGATAAGGTTTTTTTTTCTCGGGGTTTTCCCTTATCCTAAGGAGACGAATGCTGAGTAACTTTAAGCTCCATGGACCCCGAAATCATTTGAGTATCATTTCACCAATTTCATTCACCGTCCGATATGACAAACCAGGTTAAAGGACGTTAAACTAAAAAAAAAAAAGAAAAAAAAAAGAAGGGAAGGTTATATCAATTTGAAAGATCTCGCAGACGCAAAATTAGGAACTGGTGGCTAAATGATAAGCACCTAAATTAACACTAAAACAGTGCGTCATTAGCAAATAAGCTATAACTATAAGATAAGTATAATGTAGAACTGTTTTTCAAACATAGTATTTTCTTATATTTAACTTAGTTTATAAAAAGGAAAATTGACCATTTTAGAGGACATTTTTGTACGGCCACCTATGATGTTTATAAGCATATTTAACACACAAAATCTCTAGCATTCACTCCATGCAACTGACGGCACATACTACACGACACCTAAACTTCTCTGGTCTTCACTGAAGAGCTCGTCACAATATTCACAGATGGAATCACTTGTGCAAAGAGCAAATGCTTGTTCCTATTTTCTTTCTTCTTTTTTTCTATACTTTTAACTTCCTTTTAGTTCTTCTTTCTCGAATTTCTACCGACGAAGTCAAAATGTTTGTTTTCTGAATTGTCCCCGTCTCTTTCCTCTTTGATAAATATGTTGATAACTTTGAAGGCTTACTAAGGCCACTTCTAGATTGTTTGCCTATTTAATCCGAAGTCCTGGGGTACGATCTCTTTCGAGGACCTACTTGCTTGACGCGACGGGCCTGGGACAGGATCTTAAGAGTTGGGTTTCTCTTCTTGAGAGCTCGGCTTTTCACTATGGAACACTTCGGATAGAGCCAAAGAGGATTCGGAAATAATTGCTGGGATGAGAGGAGCCATTCTAGACACCGTTAATACGTTGGTGACTACGAAAGTTAAGGTCGATCAATTTAAACAATTACACCACTGGAGAACCACATTCTTTTCGAGTAGAAAGTTGTATCAGTTGGCATCCCCCCTGCAGTCTACGGCGCTAGGTGATCAACCTCTAGTGTGGTGGCAGCCGGTTTCCAGAATTAAGGTGAAAAGAAAGCACTTTTGTGCGATGATTTTACATTATTTTAAATGAGATCCAAAGTATTGAGAGCTCACAACAGGCGTTTGAGGATAGTACTTCTTCCCATGCCATAGTTTTTATTATTATTATTATTATTATTATTATTATTATTATTATTATTATTACTATTATTAAATTATTAAATTATTATTATTATTATTGTTTCAAGAGTTTAAAAGAGGCCGAGCTTCATTAAAGGACGAGGTTAGGAGTGATCGTCCGTCTGCAGCAGTAACTGAAGAAAGCATTGCTGGAAATAATGATCCGCAAAAACAATTTTGAGATATTTAAGGAGACTGGTGCAACTACAGAGATTGGATCACCAGAAATTGCCAAAATGTTGCATGACTAACTTGATGTGAGGTAGGCGCCATCCCTCGAGCTAAAGCCCATCCGTGTTGAATGGTGTGTAGGAATGCTGGCCAGATTCGATGGAGGCAATTCTCGGCGGGTTTCTGACATTGCTACTGATGATTAAACTTGGATTTCCCAGTTTGAAATGAGATTAACCGCTAGGCGGCTATGTACAACTTTCCAAATGACGATCTTTCAACGAAAGTGAAAAGCCCGCACAGCATCGGGAATAAAATGGTGGCCACGTTCTTCTCTAAATCTCGTCACGTGACTACCGTTCCTCTTGTGAAACAAAGGGCGTTACTGCGCACTGGCACACAACAGTTTGCTTGAGAAGCTTCGTGAATTGCAGCAAAGGACAGGACTGCGAGGAATTCTGCTCCACCACGGTAATGTCTCTACGCACAGAGCCAATGCAACGATCCAATATCTTGAGTCCACAGAGGTGAAGCTGATGACTCATCCCCCTGCAGTTGGCTGAAGTGACTTTTTTGTTTGTTTCCCACAGTGCAAAATCGTATGCATGGAAAGAGGTTTTCAAGCTCAAAGAAGCTATTGCAGCGTATGAAAGCGAGCTTTCACACCTACCTGAAAATAAGTGGCAGGAGTGCTTTAAAAATGGTTTGAGAGAATGACGTTATTAAGTGCGATGATGAATACTTTGAAAAACTCCACCAGACAGACTGATTGTATTGAGTTTAGTTTTACTTTCGTAGTGACCTTAGGTACATTCAGTATCATGCTACATAAATGCCCATTGAGTGTAAAGAATTAAAAACACAATATAATCGACAGTCTTGTGAAACGGTCAAGCAGACGGCTATAAAAACATGTCCACGGAGTTCAACACCTAGCTATAGACGGTAGTTAAATAACGCATACCACAACTTGCCTATTGTCGTCAAAGGTTACACATTAACTGATGTTATACATATTTTATAATTGCTATAATAAATTACGGTTCACAGATATAGGAAAGCAAACTGGCTGCGTTTCGATTACCTTTTAATTCACGTGTGATATATTTCTTTATTTCATATATAAAAATATCAGTTGTTTCTCCCGACAAAACACACAATAAATATGGCAATGTCTCTGTAACACTTTGTAATTTCTATCAGAAACTTGGAGGGCGGCAGAATTTAACGGCCTTTTACAAGACTGGCCCTATTTCAAGACTTGACCGCATGCCTGTATATATAGTAACTAAAATAGATATAGATAGTAATTAAAATATAGAAAGTGAAAACAATTTAACCAGCACGCTCCACACTCCACTCGCCTGAACTTAGCTGATCAGCTAATGCTTCTCAGGAATGAAAAGATTTTGGCCCGAAAAAAAATTTAACAATGGAAATTCGAAAATTCAGCTGTCTTTTGAGCTGCTTCTAATCTCAGTATTCCTTCCATGTGGCAAGACGAGGCCGCCCTTTTAAACTTTAACGTTTGAAATCGCTTCTAATTATTACCGTGGGAGTCATATCAAAATTCAATGGAGCTAGCAGACAAAGACTTATTTAAACGGGAGAGGTACTGCTTATATAAAAGGCGTATAAACGCTTTACTTTAATGTAACATTAATTACCGAAATGCAAAATCGTATCGGTATCCAAATTAGAGGAAGAATACGTTTCCCGAAAACACTGATCTTTTGAGGGGGAGGTCCACTACACTCCTGAGCACACAGAATGGCACGACGGAAAGAAACATTTATTTGCACACTTGCTTCTAATGTATGCCGTTCCCGCAGCTTCGGGAGGTGCTCTAATGTCCCTTCATAGCTTGTGATGGGTGGGTGTAAAAAGGTGTATGTGAGTGCGTGTGTATGCGCGCGCGCGTTTTTCAACATCAGTGACATGCGGTGACAGGTGTGACAGTCAAACCGAATACTGTGAAACCCAGCACGTTTAAGGCAGCCTAGATTTGGTCACCATGAATTCTGCAAAATTTATCCGGTAAACTTGGAAACAGACAAGCTGCAACCCCAGCACAAGCTTTCCTTGCTTTGGAATGCTTTTTTCACAGAAGAGACATCCAATTTAACTCATACAACACAAACACACATCCTGACTGTTAATTAAAAACTATGATGTATTCCATTCACAGGGCTTCCTCTCCCTCACTGTAACAAATTATTCTTAAAAAGGTTATTCTTCTACTACTTTATAATAATCAAAATAAACAATAGCAGAAATGGTGTTGTTACTTAGTTCCTTATAAGTAGAAGGGAAATAAGGGAGTATATTAGGCTAAAGCGATAGTCAAATCTTTTAAAAGCTGGTTGATAGGTATGTGATTGAAATTCAATTTTTTGTATGGCAGATGTCGACCAATTCCAGTATGAGAATAGTTTAAGTATTTTAAAACTGAAAAGGATAAAAAGAAATATCTCGATAGTGGTAGACTTCATAAAAATGTATATTACATAAATGGTGTGTTTTAACGATATATACATGTTTACTTTCTCTACACGTATTATGTATATGGTGTTTAGAGTAAGTATTGTATTCCACCCAAAAATTAGATAACTAGACTTCACCGGAAATATGTTTTGAGGTCTTTTGAATTAACTTTTTTAGAAAAACGTCCGTGTGTGTCTGTGGACAGCATAGGTTAAAAACTAAAAACCGTTAAATACCGAACTTGGTATTTAAGTTTCGTATTTTCCAAGGATGCAACACGAAGATTTTCAAGAAAATACCCCCACCTCAAACTACCCTTTCCATGTAAAACATTTTGAAAGTGATAGTTTTTCTCAAAAATGTTTATAACGATTTTGATTAAAACATATATAAAGGCTATTTACATCACAAATAAAACATATATCTTGAATTTTCTGGGAATAGCTTCTGAAGACCTGTCTATTCTGGATGCATTTTACTGAATTTTGCATAACTTGTAAGAGATACAAACAGCTTACTGCACACAAAATGTAAAGCTCGTTAAAACAGACAATTTATATCATATGCATTTTTGTTGTAGAATTGAGCGTTTCCGACACATTCCTTGTTATTGGTTTCAATTTTAAACTGCGCATCTTCTCAAACGGGGTCACCTTTCGTTTCATCTCTCTTTTGTTTTTCTAGAAATGCAAAGCGAAGCGAATTTCAACTATTCACATATCAATCGGCTGCAAAAAGATGTTACTATCGCATTTAGCCTTGGTATTCCCTTATTTCCCTTCTGCTTGTAAGGAACTAAGTAATAAGACTTAGAAATAAAAATATAATTCTTAAAGTTAATATAATTCTTAATAATATATATATAATATCAAAGGGTAGTTTAAAGTAAAATATTAGTTTTGGGAATTAATGATAAGAATTTCTTCCCTTTGAAGTTTTAAAAGTAAGAAGACTTAATTGTGCTAATATTTATCTTGTTTAGAGGAAGTATTTAATTCCACCCAAAAATTCAATACCGAGATTTCACCGGAAATGCATGTTTTGGGTCCCCCTGAATCCAAAAAAGGGATTTCTGGAAAAGGGTGTGCGCGTGTGTGTGCGTCTGTGTCTGTGGACAGTATAGCTCAAAAACGAAAAGACCGTTAAATATCAAACTTGGTATTTAAGTTTGGTATCTTGCAAGGATGCGACACGAAGATTTTCAAGAAAATCCCCCGGCCCCAATTACCCTTTACATGGAACTTTTTTTCCAAAATGTTGACTTTCTTAAAAATGGCTCAAACGATTATGATTAAAATATCGTATAATAAAGATATTTACCTGACAAATAAAATGTATATCTTGAATTTTCTGGGAATAGCCTCTGAAGATTACTTTATTCAGGATGAATTTTATGGAATTTCGCATAACTACTAAACCGTAAGTGATAGACAAAACTTACCATAAACATTTATAGCACATTAAAACACACAATTTATGACATATTTTTTTTCGTGGAGTTGATTATTTTTGGGATATTCATGGTTTTTGGTTTTTTGGTTTATGCTTTAAAAAATATACTTTTCTCATACGGGAATTTGTCAACTCCTGTCCATACAAACAAAGGAACTTCAGTCACATACCAACCAGCTTTTGACTATCACTTTAACCTATGGTACTCCCTTATTTCGCTTCTACTTACAAGGAAGCAAACAATAAGACTATTTTTACTAATTCTTTCTCGATTTGCACGACGTAAATAGCAGCAATCGCTTCTTAACAATAATTTTTGCAGAGATGTAGAGAAAGTCATGTGAATGGACCACATCAGATATTTTCTAGTAAGTTTTAACTATTTGTTACGGTTTACCAGCTATGCAAAAACCATTCAGACTGAAACGGACTTCAGAGGATATTTCAATAACATTCAAGATATGCATTTTATTTGTCATATAAGCATGTTTAATGCTGGTTATTTTAATTAAAATCGCTAGATCCATTTTAGGGAAAAAATAATAATTTTCCAATTTTTTCCATGTAAAAAATAGTTTTTGATGGGAGAATTTCTTGAGAATCTTGGTGTTGGATTCTTGGAAGATGCTAAATACCAAGTTTGGTATTTAACCTACTTTTCGTTTTTAGTTATCCTGTTCACAGATACACGGACACACATACATATACCCGCGCTATCGGACCTTTTCTAACATTGCGTTTTTTGGATACACGATACCCTAAATATCGGTATGGAATTTTGGAAGGAATGCATGTGCCATGTAATAAGTAGAGAAAGAAAAATAACTGCTACAAGTAGTAAGGACAAACCCAAGGGTATTGTATAACAATTGAGAAATGTATCGTGGCATTGTTAAGTTTACCCAGAGGAGAAAATTTATATTTAAAAAAATCACAATAGTTTTATATCCATAAAATACTTCAAAAGTTTTAGCTTCAATTACTATGACATTAGGTCACAGAGCCATTTAAAAGCTATGGCACATGACTATACGATTTCCCAAAGAGCATAAGGCCTAATTACCCGTACATAATTTAATGCCTTTAATTTTTATTTTTCTTACACTTCGAAAATAAAATTACATTTCTGTGCAATAAAAGTGTTCCATACGATGCAATTTATAATCAATTTTGTTCTAAAGCTTTGCAGAAACCCAGAAAAAATTAACTTAAAAACTCGGATTTGGTTTTTGTTTATTTTTAAATTACTCAAGACATGACGTAATTAATTCTCCCATTATTGATTTGTTAAAATCACCAGAAGAATGAAAAAAAAAGTCCTTATGCCAGTTTTTTTTGTATTAGTGTTAGATTTTTGCGTCGTATAAAACGCCTGATCAATTCAGTAATTAAAATATTTTTCTCTAAAACTATTAAACATATCTGCCATGACATTGAAGCATAAATGTCTTAAAACAGCATATACACTAGTGTCCAAAAGTTGAACATAATTCGGAAAACAGAGAACTGAAAGGGAAAATGGTGAGCGTGTGAGGTTTCTGATAACGTTGGTTTCTGATAAGTAAGATGATTCACGCTTCTAAGGTCAACAAAACCAGAGTATCAGACCCAGTGTGTGGCTCATACGTTATTGTTCTCCCATTGTGAACAAAGAGTACTTGCTTCGCAAAGTGTTTACAAGACAGCACCAACATGCCACAAAGACGTCAACTGGACCCGTTTTGAAGGGTAGAATCATCGGGCGTCTAAAGGCAGGTCAGACACAGACCACAGTCTCTGGGCCCTGAATGTGCCACAAAGTGTCGTTTCCAGGCTTTGGCGACGGTTCCAAGAACCAGGAGATGTTCGTCGGATTCTCTACATGGCCACCCACGGGTCACAATTTCGGAACAGGATCGATATTTGACCATAACAGCATGACAACATTGGAGAATGCCCGCGAGGCAACTGTCTTCCGAACTTGCAGCCGCCTTGGCGTTCGAGTTTTGAGGCAAACTGTATAGGCAGTCGGCCTCTATGCCAGACGTACAGCAGTGTGTGTGCCACTCACTCGAAAACACACACGGTCCCGTTTACAATGGAGTCAGCAACGTCAAAATTGGACCTTGGATGAATGGATGAGTCCAGATTCAGTTTAAACAACGATTCTGGTCGTGCAATAATCTGAAGAGAACGTAGAACCCGGTTTCATCCCACCAACATCGTGGAAACACGCATGTTGGTGGTGTTGGCGTACTCGTGTGGGCAGGCATAATGTTCAATGGACGTACAGATCTGCACATCTTCGACGGTGGTACTGTGAATGCCCAGAGGAACAGAGACGAGGTACTGGAACCATATGTGCAGTTGGTCCACACTTTATCTTAATGGACAATAATGCACGTCTGCAAAGAGCCCACCTGGTGTACACCTATTCTGAGAGGGATGATATTCATCGCTTGGATTGGCCAGCAATGTCCCCGGATATGAACCCTATAGAGCATGCCTGGGATGCATTAGAAAGACGATTTGCAACCCGCTAGCCCCCACCAAGGACACTTCCAGACCTCCGATATGCTCTCCGTGAGGAATGGGAACTGCTGCCCGCAGAACTCTTGAACCATCTTATAGAGCATGCCACGGCGCTGCGAGGCCTGTGTAGCCACGAATAAAAAGGTATCAAAATTGTCTGCTATTTCTACTCTATTGCATTCCATATCATGTGTGATGCATTGATAACATATTGCACTATGCTTAACTTTTGGATACTAGTGTAGATAAACACTGTAATATTTACAAATGTCATCTATGGGTGCCTTTAAGAGGACTACAATAAAGAGAAATAGCGGATTAATTAATAAATATTCACAAACATTTAAAGTCATGACTTTCGAGAACAAGTATCCATGTTTTTTAATACCCAGGGTGCTGGATTTCGTATGACAGTTTCGCAACTTGGGTCAGCATAATTCTCCTGTCTCGAGAACTTTAAAAAGGCAAAACAAGATGAAATTGGTTCTGCCTCACATTCAACAGGTCGCTAGTTTGAATCTCATTGGATGTTTTTCCCTTCTTTTTTTTTCCCCGCGAGTTCGAATCTCTCTTAGCGCGAGTTACCCGGATAAGGGGTTTACGGGGTTTTCCTTTATCCTGAGAAGATGGATGTCGAGTAACTTTAAGCTCCATTGATCCCGAGATCATTTGAGCACCATCTCACCAATTTCATTCATCGTTCCATATGACCAATTAGGTTAAAGGATGCTAAGCTACAAAAAACTACAATTATCCGATTTTTACTGCTACTCCTGTTGCTGCTTCTCCTCCTCCTCCTCCTATTATTATTATTATTATTATTACTATTACTATTATTATTATTATTATTACTATTATTACTATTATTATTATCATTATTATTATTATTATTATGAAATTCAAAATAGATAATTAATACAACTCTATATAAAAGAATGAAAACCATCGGTGCAGAAATAAGTGATTAACATTAAAGGATTGGTTCAAATATACAGAAATTAGATGACAACAAGATCACCAAACAGGTTAAATACAAACCAGGAAGACCAGCTTTGATTGGACGACCAAGAGATAGACGGGAAAATAGCTTTGCGCTTAAACAGGCTTTATAGCCAATCTTGCAGAGAAGGCGAAAAAGAAGAATTAAGCTGAGTACATGTGTTCCTATGTGTTACATCCTTGGAAGATAAATTGGTATTTAACAAATCTTTTTGTTTTTGAGCTATGCTGTCCTCTCTCACACACACATACATGGGACTTATTCTGAAAATGCTTGTTTAGGATTCAGGAGACTCAGAACATATACTTCCATGATATCTCGACATCGAATTTTTGGGTGGAACGCAATACTTTCTCTACCTACTACTATATACATAGTACGTGTATAGAAAGTAAAAAAAAAAAGTGACATATTTTCAGCACCCATAAGATTACACTCGCTAGTAAAATAGAAGCATGAACTCCATACTGCAGGAAGGATATTCCGCTTCTAGTGTTTCCCAGAATGGATGTCTGCCATAAATCTAAGGAAGCGCATCGCACTTTCAACAGCAGGGGGTCCATCTCAAGTGTGCTCTTATCATTCTTCAACGTCTTATTTTTTTTAGCTTGCTTTCCTTTTAATAAACTGTCAATGATTAATTTATTTACTTAACTCTTTAAACATTACGAAGCGACCTAGATAATGAGAATGCTTCTCTCCTTCTCTTTCACTCTCTCTTTGCTTATATATCATGTGATGTTTGAAAAACTACATTTCTGGGGTTTCAATAAAAATTACAAGGAGTTATTGAATTAGGTGAGATGTTTCCGAATTTCAAAATAAATCCGCGAGGCATTTTTAAATCTTACAGCATACATGATTTTAGTTCATATTATGTCGAATTTCATCATTTAATAAATATTTTGTGCCGAGTTTGAAAAAAAAAAGTATTAGGCTTATTGTAGAGTTATCTCTGTAGGAACAATTAATAGGCGGAAAAGATAGACGTTTGGATGTCAGACTATTTCCAAAATAGATATCAGATGAACGACACACTTTCACTCAGTAATAATCTGGAGGTAAATAATGAGCACTTGTTCTATTAATACTGTTTACTTGTATAATCACTCATTAAGTTTATTCATATGTAGAAGTGACGCTCCTTTTGTGAACATTATAACTATGTTTACAAGACCACAAACTATCGAAATGTAACAGTATGAAATAATACATTTAAAAACAAATACATTTCTGAACTAGCTGGCACTTCGGTAAAGCACTTGCCTGCTCTGCGAGGGGTCCCGGTTCAGTACCCGGCTGGGGGATGGGAACTTTTTTCTGGCAAAGATTATTCCCTATTCTTCCAGAGTCTAGAAATATGAATGAAAGTGGGAGTGTGTATGCGATCTAATGTTTAAAACCAAAGAAAAATAATCTAAATCCAATGGCAACTATACGCGAGATAACATCATTGACGATAGGCAAAATGTTCTAAATGTAAAATGTCGCCGATATGACCATTGCAGTTAAAGGTGGGAAATAAATGGAGCAAAATATAAAACATGGAAACAAATCCATTATAACTTTCTCGTGATATGTGGTTTACTTACAGAGAAAATAAAGACATTTATTTTAGCTCCTTAAATATTCATCTTTTAACGAATTGTAAATATCAAAATTTGTTTGAGGCATTATGCCTACACAAATATATTCCTTTCAATCATTATTACAACATGAAACAATTACAAGCCTACTATTCCTATTAATTTTAACAATTGATCTTTACTAAGAATAAAATCAAGGCTGTCTCATTCCACAGATCCTTGATCTCTCACTCAAGAGTAAAAGTTTTTAAAGCCCATTTTAAAATGTCTTTTATAGTTACACATAATCCATTATGTTAGCATCAAATTTTGATCCAAAATAGAAAATAATCATGATTATTCAATTACGGTTTTATTACATGTATTAGTATTTCGAAATTATAACAAACACCATATCTGACTTAATGGATGCTATGGTGTACAGCCAATATTACTTAATCAACAGTCCATTTACTTCTGGAAGTTATGTATTATTTCTTACAACGTCTTTGGGAGTAAACCCGAATCAATTTTGGAGACGATATTTTATTTTTGTGATAAAATTCGTTTATGAAGTTAAATCAGTGACTATAAACTAAAAGGGCATGGGGGTGTATGTCACCAATACAGGGTTACTACAAAAGAAATAGACAACTTCAACTGCCTGTAAAACAAAAACTATCAGAGATAGCAACCTAATTATTTTGGAGGCATGTTGAGAAACTCTCAAAGTTTCGTTTGTTACTATTGGTAATGTTGTAGTGTTTTGTTTGTTGTTGCAGAAGCTGAAATGGCGGAAAATCCTGTGGAAAAGGCATATTGCGTGTTGGAATTTGCGAGTACGCAATCAGCAACAGATGTCCAACGACATTTTAGAACACGTCACAAAACGCCACCGACTAGACAGTCAATCTACGACTGGTATAGAAAATTCGAGACAACGGGATGTTTGTGCAAAGGGAAGAGCTCGGGAAGACCAAGAGTTTCGGAAGAAAACGTTGAACGTGTTCGTTCTGCCTACATAAGAAGCCCACAGAAATCTACATCTAGGGCAAGCATGAAATTACAAATTCCACAGAAAACTGTACGGAAAATCTTGCGGAAGAGACTGCACATGATGCCTTACAGATTACATATGTTGCAGTTTCTGAGTGAAGAAGATAAGGTCATACGGCGTGACTTTTGCATCGACATGTTGCGAAATGATGAAGACGATGCTGGTTTTTGTGAGCGCATCATTTCATTTTTGTAGTAACGTGTTCTAGCAAATTCCAACACGCAATATGCCTTTTCCACAGGATTTTCCGCCATTTCAGTTTCTGCAACAACAAACAAAACACTACAGCGTTACCAATAGTAACAAACGAAACTTTGAGAGTTTCTCAACATACCTCCAAAATAATTAGGTTGCTATCTCTAATAGTTTTTGTTTTACAGGCAGTTGAAGTTGTCTATTTCTTTTGTAGTAACCCTGTATTTATGTTTGACATACGCATCTCTAAAGAATTTCGAACATTGTGAGTACGTTGTATGATAAACGGAGTAAAAGACGTACACCAAAATATTCTTGTGGTACAAAGCTTCCAAGCCTTCGATAACAAAAGACGGTACTGACGAGCGGGTCTCCCCACAAACAGGCAGAGCACCGCAAGTGACATCACGATCTTTATGTCTCTCCCTCCTGGAAAGGAGGGATTACGGGAGATATCCGAAGGACTAGGTCTGGACAACGTGCGCAAGCAAGGATGGGGCCTCTAACGCTTCCAGATCGAAGCATATGCTGCCTCCCGGAGCTTCATTAAGCCCCGAGCCTCCAGTAGACCCCAAAAAAGCACCACCCGAGAGTACTCTCAGGCGGGTTCTAACTGAGTGATCCCGCAATGACCTCAACAAAGCACACATCCAAGGACTAGCCGCAACCCGCCGAACACAGTTGCCTGGACGTATAACTCTGAATCAGATGGCAATTAAGGAATAAATGGGAGGAAATTGACAGGAAAGTTATGGTAGAAGAGGAACCACTCCAGCATTCGCTTGCCACTACGGAGAAACCACGAAAAACCATGGGTCAGTTTGTGCGGTCGCAGAGGATCGAACCGAGACCTCCCGAATGCAAGTCGCGCCGTTGCGCCACATCACTCGGCGATGATAGCATTAAGCTTTTGTAGTCATGGAGACCGTTGAACACCACACAAGAGAAAAAACGTTGGCATCCTACCTTTAAATCAAACTAAATCAGGCTGGGTGCTATTTATTTACTTACAGCTAATCAATATTGCCCTCATCCATTATGCAAAGGGTTAGAACGTAGTAAGACATTTTCGCCTGAACTCCGTATTGTAAGATTGGATAAATCTGTCAGTTTGTATACCAGTTTTAATACCTTTATTGGGTAATGCTATTTGCAAAATAAAGCTAAATGACTTATCCATTACAATGCAATAGAGAAGATAAATGATATGTAAGCTGCCATGTCTAAAAATCATAACATAGTATTAAACTATTGCGGAAGCAAGAACTTAAACATTGATGCTGCGAAACAACTTATTCATTTGCTTCAGGTTTACGAAATAAATAAATGAATGCTAAAAATATGTGGAGCCATTCAACACAAAACATGATTGGATTTAAATACTATCATATAAAATGGGGCCATAAATGCATAAATAAAGTCACATTTCAGTCTTCAGTTCGCGTGTTTATTGACAAAAAAGGAAGTGCTTTTTAGCAGCTTCCCAATATTAATATTCTTAAATTTGAATCCACTACACTCATGGAAATAATTATATATCGTTATTTAACATATACTGGCATACCAAATATGTCGTTTTATTAAATATACCAGTATGCAATTTACAAACCTGGCTACCTATTTGTGTAGGGCCTTAGGTTGTGTGGTAAAATGTTTTATTACGAGATTCTCCAAGGGCTTATTTATTTTTATGGTAGCTCTGATATTGTTTTAATTGTGGAAACATTAAGAGATGCCCAGAAAAACATCGTATTTTTCTGGATATCGATGGATCTAGAATGTTGTTAAAAGATATAAATTCATAAAAATAAATATAATTATTTTCATCAATAAGTTGAGACGAGTAAAATATATTTAAGTCAACAAGGCTTAATGAAATATTATATATAATAAATTCATTCCTTAGCATGGCAAGCGAATGTACAACAATTACACCACGAGATATCATAGAATTGAGCGTATAAATGTTCTCATCACATTTCGGTTACTGTGATGAAATATTTTATCTTATTCGTTTTCTAATGAAAATAAAAAATGAAATAAAGGTTGTATTCATTTCCTCCGGCCAAAATTTAGTCAATTACGTATATAAGTTTAACACACAAAGGTATTTTTAATAATAATAATAATAACAATAATAATTAAAAGTTACTTATGTTTAATTCCAAACAAGGAATATTAATGTTTTATTGGTATAACAACGCATATCTTGGAAACGGTTTACTCTATAAAAATGTATATAACATACATTGCATGTTTTAATGATGTCTACAGTTTTTGTGCAACAAGTTTTTGTGTATCTCTTACGGTTTATGAGTTATATAAAAGTCATCCTGAATGAAGAGGTTTTCTGAGGCTATTCCCAGAAAATTCAAGATATACATTTCGTTTGTCATAAAAATATTTTAAACATAAGGTATTCTAATAGAAATTGTTCGCCATTTTTGAGACAATTAAAATTTTCGAAAACTTTTCCATGTAAAGGATAGCTGGGGCTGGGGGGATTTTTTTTTGAAAATCTTCGTGTCGCATCATTTGGAGATACTGAGGTTAAATACCAAGTTTGATATTTAACGGAATTTCCGTTTTTGGGTTATGCTTTGTTTTTTAGAATTAAGGGGTCTCAAAACAGCATTACAGGTGACATCTCAGGACCAAATTTTTTGGGTGAAATTCAATGCCTTATCTAATTATTATGTACATTGTACATACGTTATTAGAGAACCTTTTTAGCACTCCTCAGCTTTAGGATTTTTCAACATCTAACAAATTTTCCGTTTGCATCTAAAAAGCGTGGTCAACTAACGTCTTTTGACAAGTTTATCATTTTTGAAATCTCTGGAAATATCTCTCCGTTTACTCGCAACACATTTACGACATTTCCTGGACAAAAGTTTGGTTTAAATAAAGGGGCAGGGGAGGTGCTTCACCCAGTTTGTGCGTACGTAAAATGTATTTTATTAATGTTGTTATAAAGAGAGTTAACAGCAGCAGCGCTGCTGTTATGTTTGCTTAGGACTTGAACAAATTACAGCACCAGCGTAAATAACTATTCATTTGGCAGTGGTATGGGACACGTAACAGAGCAATGTTTCATCATAATGCACATTACAACAGCAGCATCCAAGTGTATAGGGTAGCCCGGCTCGCACAGAAGCCACCCAATCTACTGAGTAACATGTGAGGCGTGTTTCATCAGTGTTCCCTTAACGTTCTACTACCGTGCAAGGTTAAATGTTATCCCATATCTATATGGCAAAATCAGCCAAGATTACCTCTGTCACTGTGCATCGCTGAGTAATAAACATGCAAATTGTACAATTTCATATGCCAAGCCAAGGATTGTTGTGATTTGCGTGTTAAAATGCACATTTCACAGAATTTTGGAAAATGTTAATATTTGTGGATTTTACTTTTTTATATTTTGCGTAGGTGTTCTCCCTCTATTAATATTTAAATCGCAACGAATTGGCCTTGTACTGAGACATTTTCCAAGAAAATGCATATAGTAGCTCAATATATAGAGTCCACATTGCATGTACATCTGGAAAAAGCTGTTTCTACTACATTTGAATTTATTGCCGGGACGGAAGACAAACAAAAACAACAACCATCACCATAGCACTCTACAATCTATGACGTAAGATTATTAAGGTAAGACCAGTAAAAACGCCGCAGGAGAACCGTTTACACTTAGCAAATTTGAAATAAATTTCTTGGAAGAAACAATATACCCAATAGGAGCTCAAATCTCGCTTAGGGTGAGTTACACTGATAAGCTGTTTTTTTCTTTCGTTTTTTCCCCCCTGTGCCTGAGAGGACGAATATCGAGTAACTTTAAGCATCATGGTCTCCGAGGTCGTTTGAACATCATTTTACCGATTTCATTCACCGTCCGATATGATGTTAAAAAGAACGTTAAACTACAAAAACTCTCCACAATGCAATAATACAATATAAGAAGTCAGTAGCGTTTTATTGTATTTTTAATACAATATAATTCTGATATGGAAAAAAAAAAAAAATGTATAAGCATTTATTACGCCAAAGATTTAATGTCTTGGAGACAACCCTGGACAGTACGACAGGAATAGGGCGTTTTCGAGCTATATGCCTATTCCTCACGAAAGGGCGCGCCTCGGAGAGAAGAATGAAGTGAGAAGTGACACCAGGCGGCCGGATACAGAAGCGACGGAAGAGCAATGGAATGGTCGCTACAGTTTCCAGATTGAGGCGCCCCGGCCCACCTAGAGGGTCCAACTTCCCCACGCCCCAAAGGTGGTGGTCCAAAATGTTCCTGCATACTACCCCATATACCATCGCCAGACCAAATAGGATGAAGGATGAATGACAAGATTAATGGAACGACATGGAGGGGCAGGAAATTTGGGGCCTGACGACCCGGGGAAAAACCGAATAAACTCCTGGAACAGAGAAGGTCGGGAATCTACAGTGGCGCCACCTCGCTCGGTATTTCAGACAGCAAATAACCAAATCTTTACTAGCCTTCACCATTTTTACGTCTCTGTAAATGTGTTCTCTCTCGTTGGTTTTGGGGAAGGTGGGGCAAATGAGTCACGTAGGCGCAAGTGAGACACGGGGGGGGGGGACGAGCCATGGGGAGGGGCAAATGAGTTGGAGGGGCATGTGCGTCACCACCATTTTCGTCTATAATTCGTATTTTTTGGAACCTGTTAGGAGGCCTTTAGTGAGAGCTTGACTGTCCGAAAATATGACAACAGAATTGTGCTGCTCCGGAAAAAACTGGAGTTTTCGCTGGTAAATATTGCATTTAGGCAATTTTATGTAAGAACTGCTATTGTTAGAATAAGATGTATTATATAATAGCAAGTTAACTTAAAATCAGCTTTAATTGCAGATGAAAAGGCAACGTTTCAAGCATATTCTGGTGCACTGTGACAGAATCACTTTGGTAGGCTCTATAAGAGACACCAATTTATTCCGAGTGTAGAAGCAGGTATGCGAGTCCATAGAAAAAAAAAATACTCGGGGTTCATTTGCCCAACATCCATGTGTGCAAAACCATAATACTGTATTCGTCGATGGTTCTACATCACTTCATTCTGGCTAAAAGCCCGAGAACGTCTAGAGTATATTATAATGTAGATATTAAATTTATGTATACGATTTAACAATGGGCTACATACTTTGACAACATAGACAATAAAGAAGCTGCGAACATGATGCTCAAATGATATTAAACGCTATTAGATCTGGTTTAACATTTGTCCTGAAGTACGGCATATCAATAACTAATTTTCAATCAACATTGTCACCTTACAACCTCGGCAGGCCTTGTTATGTGAAGCCAGTTGAAATTCTATTGAACTCAATATGTTATAACATTTGAATTGTGTACTAAGTGAATATTTTATTTATTATTCATCAAATAAGTTTACGATATGTTATAGCTTTAGAAAAGTATTAGTTTAAAATAGTAGTTACTTATAGGACTAGTTACCAAACCTAATTTTGCAACGTGTTGTCTATAATATTTCATCTACGTTCAGAGTATTTTAGTATATTTTCTATATTTATTGAAATGTATTTATTGCGGTAACAATATATTTAGAGAAAGAGTAATGTGGGCTTTGGAAAAAAAAGATCCGTAAATCAACAATCATTGTTGTTATATTCTACAATTTTGGATGCTAGTATCATATGTGAATTTAAAATATAAATGAGAGAAGGTGATTTTCACGGTTCATCAGGAAAAATTTTAAAAGCATTCCAAGATGCAACTATTAAAATAGTTCCAGAAAATTCAAGGCAAGTTTATGTGATTATACGAAATTCAAGGACTGGTGTATGGGTAATGAAGCAGACATAAATGAAGAATTCTTTGTTGGCGTATTTTCATGAGAAGTCGAAAAATATTAATGCTTCGAGTCTTTGGAGTAAATATTCCATGGTGAAATCAACTCGATTAATTAGTGATATATTGTTATTAGTAAGTTTGGAAAACAAAAATAACAAAAACAATACTTCTCATAATAGAGAAAATGTGCCTCGAATAAGCATTACAAATGTAATGTTGTAATATTACATTAACTAGCAATTAGGAGAGAAAGTTTTCCTTTTAATGCATATTACTACCAAGAAAAATAAGGTATAGAAAATCATCATTAAAGTATATTTGGCGTTTTGTTGAACCTGTATTTTATGTTTTGATAGCGTGCTTGGTGCTTTGTTAGAATATAAAGTATAGATTTCAACTACGAACTAAAGCATCACTGAATAATTATTATAACAGAAGATAAAAGTCATTGCAGTTTTTTTGTTGCTGTACAAATTATTTAAAACGCTTCAAGGTGCACTTGCTCCGAGTGGTGTCTCATTTGATCCACTCATTTCCAAGTCCTTTTTTACATTTTAGGAAACAATAAACATGAACAAACTATTTTAACATAGAAATTTAAGATGCTGAATATACTAGCTGTGATTTCTCGTATTTCTGAAACTGAAATTTAACTACCATTATATTACAAAGAAAAAATCAAAGCGTACTACAAGCCCAAGGCTTAATTATTTCTGACTACGGGAAGTTTAACTTTAGATGTTTTGTTTTCGAATCGATGCGTTAGCACGGTAAAGCTTATTAGACTGTGAGAAATAAGGTGGCACTTTGGAATAAACTTAAAGTAGCTGACAAGAAAGGAGCAAATCAGTGCTTCCGCTGTAATAAGGTAAACGATAGTCTCAGTAAAACACATCTCATTTGCCCGTCCTTCACTACCTATGATAAGTCACTAACATATATGCAGATGTGTTTTAGTGAGACTATCGTTTACCTTATTACAGCGGAAACACTGATTTGCTCCTTCTTGTCAGCTACTTTAAGTTTATACCAAAATGCCACTTTATTTCTCACAGTCTCATAAGCTTTACCGCACTAACGCATCGATTGGAAACAAAACATCTGAAGTTAAACTTCCGTAGTGTTCAGAAATAATTAATGCATGCCTTGGGCTTGTAGTACGCTTAAGTTTGCCTTTCTATAGAACAACCGATACCACCTCATCCATTTGGTGGAAGAGGGGATTTCTAAATATGATCCCAAAATGTTACTAACAAGCTCTGTACACTTCCGATGGACATCAGTTACTCGTATAACGAGGTTAAAGGTGGCAGTCTTTGAGGCATCATATTGCTCGCAGCAGGCAGCTTCTCTGGCAAAAGCTGCTGCTACGATAAATAATGTTTTGGATTTTCCTACAAGCTATTATCATCCATTTTTCCACACTACCAAAATCACTTGAATTATTAAAAAAAGAGGAGTGAAAGTTATTTTAATTTCTATGTCTCATGGTTCAGAAACTTGGGCACTGGACAAAATAATAGAGGTCGTACCGATGCTTTAGGTGGCTATATATGCTTCTCGTATTTATGAACGGTGTATTTTTGCTTTCTCTTCTTTGTGCATAGTACATACGTAAATGTAAGAAATTCCACTAAAAAATTCGATAATGAGATTTCACTGTAAATACGCGTTTTAAAAAAGAAATTAGAAAAGTGTATACACCACACATTCGGAACCTTTTCTAAACATACAATTTTTTATTCAGGGGACTCCAAAGCGTATAAGGGAGTGAAATATTGATATTGAACTTTTGGGTAGAATGTAATATACTCTCCGTACTATGTACGTGGTAGAAAAATAAAAAGAGCTCTATTAGAATTTGATGACCTTATTGCACCTCCATTCCTGAGAGAATTGAGGTACTAATCTAGTGCTCCAGCTATGTTTATAATTTCATATTATGTATATATATATATATATATATATATATACATACATACATAATACGCACGCACGCACACTGATATATAATGCAAAAAGAAAATCCGGTTAAATCCAAACATGATGTTTAAAGTCACTGGCTTCCAAGGATGGGTCAAGAAGACTTCAAGAAAACTCTCCCACTCCAAACTTATCCTTTACATAGAAAAATGTTTGAACATTTTTATTTTCTTAAAAATAGCTCTAATGCTTTTGTTTAAAATACCACATATGAAACATTTGCATGGAACAGCTCTGAAGTCTTCTTTATTCTGAATGCCTTTTGTATAATCGTTAAACCGCAATAGACAAAACTTGCTATTAAAAAATGTAGATGTTAAGACAACGCAAATTGTCATATACAGTTTTGTTGCGGAGCAAACCATTTTTAATAGGCTTAGATTTTCCAATTGTTGCGTTTCCTTGCGTACAAGGACATACCATAATATAACCACTTCAGCTAACATTTATCTTGATAGGCATGAAGTAGATAGATAAGCTTTTGTAAGAATAGTTTGCTGTAGTAAACACAGAGAAAGTTATGTGAATGTAACACATCATATATTACATTTTTTCACATCTTCAGACAGAAATGTCCATTTACTTTATAAAGTTGTAACATTTATAAAATGCAGTGTGGATAATTTATTACACAAGGCAAGCTTTTTCTCTCTAATAAACTTTCCATTTAGTTAATTCAGACGTAGAATTGAAAGAACTGGCACATTTTTAAGATTTTTTAATGTTGAAAATAACGCGCGTTTCCCCAGTCACACATAGAACTTCGTTTTATCAAAGTTTTAATGTTACAATATATGCAACTATTATCGTTTTAACATTTGAGAAAGTCTGATATCGAGATTTCACCGATAAAGAAGTTTTGTGTTTTTTGGACCCAATAAATATATATATATATATATATACACACACACACACACACTCACACACACGAGGGTTGGGGCAAAAGTAATGTAAACTAGTTTGTTTCTTGTAGATATGTGAACGGATCACATAATGTGTCGTGTGGAAGTTCTGCAGGCATGTGTGTGCAGAACAACAGATGGCTCTGTGATAGTTGGTAGTAGCGCAGCGAGGGCTGTGAAATCAGTCAGTTGGTGAGTGCCGTGCGGGATGGAAGTAACCCGTGTTGAGCAGCGCGCTTACATTAAAATAGCCTTCTCCGAGGGAGCAATGCGATGGAATGTCACAGTGAATTAGTGGAAGCCCTTGGGAAGAAGCACGGTGGGTAGGAAAGTTTCAGCAAGGACGTGTGCCAACCAGTGATGAGCAACGTTCAGGACGACCTGACAGTATGCGGACCGACGTGGCACGTGCCGCCATTGAGCAGCTCCTGGATGAAGACAGACGATGGACGTTACTGGAGTTAGAGTGGGCATCGAGAAACGCACCGTCCACAAGATATTGCGTAATGAGCTGCAACTACGCAAGATCGCATCGCGGTGGGTACCGTATGCACTGACGGAAGTTCAAAGGTGGGTGCGCTATGCAATATGCTCCGACCACCTTGCACGCTGGCAACAGGACGGCGATCAATTCTTGTCATGAATAATCGCCATCGATGAATTTTGGGCCAGGGCATACGAACCGGAACTGAAACGTCAGTCCGCGGAGTGGGACATGCTGGATCACCAAGGAGGCAGAAGTTTCGTCAGAATCCTTCCCCAGTCAAATTGATGTGTCATTGTTTGCCACTTTGTTCCACATGGCAGAACAGTGACCGCCCAGTACTACAGGAACTTCCTGGTGCGCAAGGTACGACGTGGCGTTCGGGAGAAACGTCCGTATCTTGTGGACAGTGCAACAATCCTTCACAACAATGCAAAACCGCATAAAGCAGAGTGTGTAGGGCAGCTACAGCGACGTTGGGGATGGGAAGAATAAGAGCACCCTCCGTACTCTCCCGACATTTCACCCTGTGGCTTTGATCTCATTCGAAAGATTAAGGAACCACTACGTGGTAGACGGTTTGCAACACGATAAAGCTGTGCGCGAACAGATGGCCCGATTCACACATAGTGTGGCAAATGCTGCGGCAGATGGTATTCAGAGCCTCCCACATCGTTGGCAGCGTGTGGTGACAGTAGCAGGAGACTTTTTTGAGGGTCTTTAGGCCAGGTTTGTCATGTCACCATGTGTACTGTGTTGTCATTCTTTTGCACCGCGAAGGTCATTTTGCCCTGTATACTACCGTAATAAATTAGTATGTTACGATATTCAGTGCTATTCATTGTCCACACATGTACTTAACACCTTGTCCTTTCGTCTGTATGTCACATTTTCCAACCAGACTGGCATCTTCAAGAAAATAAATAGTCGCCATGACCTTTGCTCCAACCCTCGTATAAAATAAAATCATTTTGTTAATGCTTATCTCTATTAGCATGACGTACTTAGAAGGCATTCGTGTTTCTTTCTGCTCGTCAAGCAAAGAGAACGGAATTTCAAAGCAATCACAAACCGACTAGCTGTTTGAAGATTTTACTATCGCTTAGGCCTGCAGTAAGTTCTCTATCTCGACGTATCTGCAAGATAATGCGTAATAAAATTATTTCTGAAGATAGTTGTTATTGATTTCAACTTTAAGCTACGTAAACATTATCTTCCGCTTCATCTTTCTTTTGCTTTATTCCTGGGCGTTCAAACCGAACCGAACTTCATTTGTTTCATATAGAGATCGGCTTATTAAAATTTTGACTATATTTTTGGCCTATGTACACTCTTATTTCCCTCCTGCTTAAAAGGAAGAAGTAATAACGTTTCTACTAATGTTTATCTCGGTTACCATGATTTAGATAAAGGAATAACCTTTTGTAACAATAGTTTGTAGAAAAAGCCATGTAAGTTGAACACATAGGATTTTATTTACTAGTTAGCTGAAGAATACGTAGACAAGAGTCATGCGAATGTACCACATTAGATTTTTCAGTCTTATTCTACATTCTCATTCTTGTTTTATACACGGCTGAAAGATCAATGAATTCCAGCATTTGTAAGAAAAGTTTTGTAGAAGATGAATTTACAAAGCTTTTTACAGTAACAGATTTTTACTTTCCCTCTCTTTTTACCTAGGCAGAGGAAGTATTGAAATCAGCAAAATATTTTAATCGATCTTACACAAGAAACCGGAAACATTTTTTGGAAAACATCCATATGGATGTCTTTGAATAACATAACCTAAAAACGAAAAGTCGGCAATTTCACATTTGGTATTTAAGACCTACATCTTGCAAGGATTCAGCATGGAGGTTTACAAGGAAATCCAACTCAAACTACCATTTACTTGAAAAAAAAATCGTTATTTTCGATTGGCAATAATTGTGATTGAATTATTATGTCAAAAAATAAGATGTTAATGTTGAATTTTCTGCAAACAGCTGTGAAGCTATCTTAATTCTTATTGAATTCTGCATGTTGTATAAGCAGGAAAACTAAGGACCCAACCGCTCAAAGGATATGTGCAAGAGAATGTTCTGTTTCAATTATTGATCCCCCTGCAGTGGATCGTTTGTAACAACGCACCTGATGCGCATTTCCTATTTGTGAAACGACCATGGGGTATTCAACTTTCTACTGCTAATAGAAGGGCGTTAATGGTGTTAGTAATTATGGTAAGATGATTAGTATGTATTGACATTAATTAACTTCTCTAGAATAAAGTGTTCTTAAGACTGCAAATACATAAGATTGAATAATAGCTACTGCAGATTCTAAGGTTAAAAGTAGGATTTGTGTAATAATTAAAAGGGGTAAAAGGTATATTATTATAGTACTACCAGTATTCATTTACTTTTCGTGTTATTGACAGAATGGAGAATGCCTTTTTACGTTTACCACATGAGTAAACACGTTATAGTACAAATTAAACACGATCATAAATGTATGCGCAGCATCAAATTTCAGGTTTGCAGATTTCGTGGACGGAAATAACGTTAGTGCATTGCATTATTTATTATAATAAATATTCTGCGACATTCATATAATTTTGAATCGACTTAATCAAATTTGAAACGGCCAAGCTGCTATATGAACCACTTAAGGTAATTGATCTGTGAATTTGGAAAATCCAGATTATGTAAGGTATACAAGTTATTATATAGAATAACAGTGATATTTTTACTTTATTTCACATTTCTAGCTTACATGGTTATATAAATACTTTATTTTGTTTTACAAATTTATTGCTTTAATTGCTTAACACGACGTATTTTTTTTTTAAAAACAAAAGGTTACAGTAAATGAGATTACCAATATATCCTTCAAATACGCTTAATTAATACTAATAAAGTTATCGCTCACCTGGGTAGTGAGGAGGTAGCTTGTCTTTACATCTCGCTTAGGGTGAGTTATCTGGATAAGATTCCCCCCCCCCTAATCCTAAGAAGACGAATGTTGAGAAACTTTAAGCTTCGTGAGCCCCGAAGTCATTTGAGCACCATTCACCAGTTTCATTCATCGTCCGAAATGACAAATCAGGTTATAGGACGTTAAGCCACACAATTAAACAAATAAAAGTAAACTAAAAACATTAAACAATTACAATTTAAAAAAATCATTGTAGACAAATTATTGCTCTTTGTGTTTTCTAAAACTACTTATTTTCAAAATGTACAAACCTTTTGAAACAACTTGTAAGTAGAACATTGCACTGTGTTGGAAAAATATTGAGTTTGCGAGAAAACAAATTTTAGAGTTGGTCGTGTATTAATAAGCGTGTACCCATCCATTTACATCTTCAAGTAGTTTATAGTTCAAATGCACAAAGTGGAGAAGTATTTTTTAAAAGTTTAGAATTCTTAATATTTTATTCTGAAAAAGACATTTTTAAAATGTTTCTTAATTTTTGGTTAAGGTTAACAGATGTGAGAAGAGAGAGAGAGAGAGAGAGAGAGAGAGAGAGAGAGAGAGAGAGAAAAAGAAAAAACAGGAAATAGGTAAATGTTGGACTCGCTGCCTCTCTGCAGTAAGCCGTTCGACATGGGTAGCTTTGAAAATATAAAATGCCTGTAATGGATCGTGAACAGTTGCAGACCTTTAGGAGTCCATAAATTCCTTTAATATGGTTCTAATTTCAAACGAATTTGAAATCTATTGATAAATGCCTATACATTTCAAATCCAAAATGGAGCAGATCGTCAAAACTTTAAATGTTTAGGAGGTTCAACACATGCACTATGCTTAGTTTTATATCAATTAAAATAATTTTGAAATGCATAGACACATTTTATACAAATTCATATATAAAATGACTCCCTGCATGCAAGTGTACATACATTGTTTCGTGCTTACGGACGGACAGACAGAAGAAAGCGACGCTTAGCTGTTCTACAGTAGAGAATGTACCTACAATATTATACCTTTAGCAGAACTAATTCTGGTTGCGTCACTGAAAATAAATTACTTTTTCTAAATGCCCGTATGTGATTTATTGCTTCTATAATTTCTGAGGTCAGTAAAATAAATAAGCAAAAGAAAATCTGAATACTTTTAAAAATTTAAGAAAGAAAGTCCTTTTTCTCGTAGGCGATTTTAACAAATTTAACACCACAGGAACACCCATTAGGTTTTCTTCTTAATGACATTACTATGCGCGCACCATCTCTTGGGAGGTAGTTTTACGGGGAAACGAAGCCGGGGGGAAGAAGAGAGAGATCGTTCGCCTCTTTCCATAGTGTTGTCAACCAAATTATAATTTACCGGTAACTAATGCATTATTAAACAAAGCACATCGCACGTGCGGATACGTAAACTCTGGAATCTAAATACAGAATGAAACCTTAGCATTTAAGGCACTAGATCATGCGGAGGTGCACAGCGTACATGTCTCAATGCTGTCGCTCTGCTCTGATTCCGAAATTGCGCGAAACCTGGCGAATGAAGAGGGAGCCAGGTCGTAGAAAAAGTGCGCGCATAGTATAAGAGACTTTGCACAACTATAGTAAGTCTTTCTGAAAGAGAAGGAAGCGCTAATTTGGAAGACAAAACATCGCAAACATAGAAGCAAGAAATAATGATCGCTCTCTGACATTATTTCTAAGTGGACACTGAAACAAATACAGAGGATGGGAGAGAATGCATCATTGAGGAAATGGATGGAGTAAGACGTAACATGGTGGAAACAATGGAAGGGGTGGGCATCTGAAATGGAAGTTATGGAGACTGTAAGAATGAGAAGCATACACACCATACTTTCCGTGGTGCAATCACAGGTCTAGCTGACACTCGCCCGCCTTGTGTTTGAAGGAAGGACAAAAAGCTCCACCACCTTCCATCATCACAATAATAGTGGCTTTGAGCACTACCCATTGTGAACTAAAACATTCGGCCTTAAAACATAAACGAGACCCAGTTTCTTTCACGGTACAGCTCAACTGCTCGCTTTTCCTGCTAGTAAATTACTGCTACTGCAATGTCTTGCAACTGAGGGGACATGTGCACTTGTTTTGTCAGGTCTGTTTTTTTTTTTTTCTCTCATTTTCTATTTTTCCTCCGTTTCTGTTGTTTTTGCTATTTAAATTTAAAACCAAACTAATACAAAATCTCTTTTTAAAATTAATACATTTAAAGATAATCAATGTTTGTTTACTGTTATTTACTTACAAATGTACATACATATAGGTACACATTTACAAACACAAAAACATCCACGACCAAAATGGGACTCGAACCAGCAATCCTCTGTGCATTGAAGCACCAAAGCAGGCACTTTAGCAAGTGCGGCCATGGCGGTTTACAAACTCTGTAAACCAGGGACTTATGCACTTACGGAGTTTGAAGTCGCTATTGAGGCATGACATCTCAAAATAATTTGAGACATCTTGGTTTGCCAGGAATAGCGCGAGTCAGTTTATTTATTGTTTTAGTGCCGTACCGGCATGCTGCCATGGTAGCTGAGTGGTCAGACAAACTGAACATAAAACCTGTGGTTCAAATCCCGGCTACACATTGAATTTTTCAGTCTGTCTCTACCTCTGTAAGGATGCTTTGTTAAAAAAAAACAGGCAGAGAAAGTCATGAGCATGTAAGACCTAAGGTATTTTTTTTATCTTTTTTCTGGACTTAACTACTTCCGAGATACTTCTTGTATTGGTTTAAATTTTCCAATAATTATAGGTTTCTCAATTTGGAAGTCGTCATTCGTTTTTATTTCAATTTTTAAACTAGTGACCACGCAAAGAGAACTTAACAACCAGTTTTAAAGGGTTTGACTATCATTTTAGCCTAGAGTATTCCTTTAGTTACAAGGAGATAAGTAATAAGACTATTTCTGTTAATGTTTATTTTGGTTAGCGTGAAGTAGGTAGAGGAATAAGAATAATTTGTTGAAGAACAGGTACAAAAGTCATGTGAATGGAACATATAAACTTTTTTTCACTTTTACACTTGTGCATAATCCTTTGGTTGAATGAAGCGAAGTAGTTAAAACATTAATGTTATATTAAAATTATTAATAAATTAATACTTTTATCAAATACGGTATTTTTGTTTAGGTTTACGTAATGTTTGATTTGTTTTGTCTTGCAGCGGTGCTTACTTCGCAAGCCGCCATATTAGCCGAGCTGTTTCACGCTGTTTTACGACTGGCTGCTGTTTAAGTTTACGTTGTAACATTAATCCTTATTTTTATTGAATGACCCCTAATAGTTGCTCCGAAGTATAGAACGCGCCCAAAAATGCCAAAGTATAATATAGTTCGCAATGGAATCAGTAATAGGAATGTCAGAACTTCAACGAGAGACTTTCAGAGGCTGTCCAGGGGTACATTCTGAGTGTTCTGGTAAAATGATTCACGGTCTCTGGCGCCTCGTTACAGGGTAATTGAATTTCGTTTGGTTTCTTGCCCTAATTAAGTTTGCATCCGTATTGCAGTGAAAATACTGCACTACAGTGCAAATGTATGAGCTGTGTATCTTGTTTGTAAACGAACTGTTTCCATTCACTCACGATACCTGCTGTTGGCAACAGTAATGCATTCTGCAACTCGTTGCCCTCAAGTTTGGATGCTGTACTGTTCGTTCTATCCGGTGTTTTGTTTTTCCGACAGCGTTAGTCATGCATTAACAATGATACACAGCTAGGCAGGAGTAACTCCAGGGGTGGTGCCTCCGTGCCATATCTGTACCTTAATAAAATAACGAAATACATATCTATATATTGTTTATTATCGTCGACGATTATAGGAATATCAAGAAGTTCAAACCCAGCCCAGACCCCGGCGTCAATCCCATATTAATAGCTTTACCAACAGGTAAAAGAACTCCCTGCAGAATAAAATTACGGCACACCGGCGATGCTAATATGATCCTGGCAACTGACAGCGTCGTCAACAAATATTTTGTTTTTCAAGCTAGAATAAACGGCGAGGCTGACAATAGAAAACCAAATCAGGCTGAAAGAGATACAAGTTTGCACCCATGCCAATCCTGGCCGGGCAGTTTTACAGCACTCTGGTTTTGACAAGAGGAAAGGTCAGATCCGTGCCATTAATACCTGTCACGGATTACTGTTGGCAGCACAGGAAATCATTGACACCAACATTATAGTACCTTTATAAACAAAAGTAATGCTACTCTGAAAACGAAGAAATAAGATATTAATCAATAATTTGCAGTATAAAAGCGGAAAACTATGTTTTGCTATATGGAACTCGTCATTTAACTTTCATTGTTCATACTTAATCTTAAATTAATGACTGTTTTCTAATAATATGGTCTGCATTGTCAGGAGTCCAGTAGACGATTGAATGAAAGATGTGATGTACTGTTTTCTTTATTTAAGTACCATGAATAAAGTAAGTTCTTTACTGAGCAGCAAATGTTCTACATTATCGTTTAATGATAAGATATGGGAAGATCTACACTTCTAATCAGCACATAAAAGTACCGCGTTAGAAAGTTCAATAGGAAATTTTGACCAAAGACACATGGCCCCTTAGTTCATTAGGTAGTGCACCTGCCTGTTGTGGAAGGGGTCCCGGATTCTCAGCTGGGAAGTGGACATTTTTCTCTAGCCGAGATTTTTCCTTACCCTCCTCATTTAAACTATGAATGAATGTGTGTGTGTGTGTGTCTTTGTGTGTGTGTGTGTGTGTGTGTGTGTGTGTGATACCTAGCCAAAAAAAGAAATCCAATCACAAATGTGTCATTGTCATCTTTGCTGATGAGACAATTTCGTATGTTCCAAAGGTACAAAAAAGAAATGTTGATATAATTGTAGTTAAAGGGCTACAAATAAAACAATAAAAATATATATGTGATAAATATCTATGAATGTGACATCCAAAATGCTTTATTTTACTTTCCATGCGATCTGTTTTATTGGGACAACCACTATCCAAGGAACAGTAGTAGATAGTAACACATATTATATAATCAAAACAGTTTAACGCCATTCAGGTTCCCTTACTTAATACTAACGTTTTAGTATCTTCTGAAATTATTACATGAAGACATCATGAATTATTAGAAAATAATCATAATCAAACCATTCAAGGATTAACTTTCACTATTTTATGAATGTGCGCACATTATAGAGCTATAACCATTTTAACAATATTGATAACATTACAACTAAATAAAAACAATTTCGAGGAAGTCATATTGGTACCACCAGTGCATTATGCTTTAGCCACCACTGATTATGGATATTAAGGATTGGCCGATATATACCCTGTGTATGGGTTCACTGAATACAATGGAAAAGCGGCACGACGACTCTATGCGGAGCTGTTTCCGCACCTACGAGAAGCTGATCCTTCCGTGTTCGTGCCAGAACAGCCGATCTGGAAGAGAATATATTATAAGCGATTGGTGACAATCCTGAGGCTAGTGATCGGACATGAACAACAATTACACTCGTAACGTCCCCAGAAGCACAGACATTGTAGCCAGCGGACTTTATAATGTCGAGCTGAGTTTGCATATTGGTTCCTACATCAATGTGCAGAAAATCACTTCCTGCTGTGGTGGCCGTTACAGACGAGGTCAACTTGACATGATCAACAGTGGGAAGAACCTGTATGGGGTTTCGAAAATCCACACGCATATGTGTGTCGACCCTATTGTCGACCCTTTGTTGTGAATATATGGACTGGTATTATCAGCGATTTTGTAAATGGACCTTAAATACTTCCTGATACATTGAACGAAGTAGTGCACAAAATGTTCCTTCAATATGTCCTCCTGCAGTTCCTCGAAGGTGTGCACCGAGAATTCGTCAGCTGATGCGGTTTTAACATGATGGGCAGCCAGCTCACATTGCTCTGGATATTAGGAACCACATTGATATACCTACAACTTGGACGACAGTGCATTGTTTCCGGTGGTCCTTTTACATTAAAACTATTTTATTTGTTTCCGAACTGTCAACTGCCAGAATCTTACCACAGCCACCGGTGTGGCGGAATTTTGTCCCGTAGGATGTCTTTTACATGCCGGTAAATCTACTGACATGGGGCTGTCATTTTAAAGCACAATTAAAAACCATCAGTTTGGCCGTGTTTGTACCTGAGAGATGGGCAGAAGGGCAGTGCCTAACCACCTGAGCCACCCAGGCCAATATCCTGTTCCATGGCCAACTCAGTCATTAGACTTCTTCTGGGGCATATGAAGGGCTAGTTTACTATAGGTTGTTACATTGCTAACGAGGTAAAAACCACTTTAGGTATACAAATGCAATTGGTAGCACCAAGAACCGTGCTCTCATTGGTTCCAGACACAAAATTCAACCAAAGAGTACAAGATAGATTCAAAATTTCCTTTACATCATTGGTTTTAAAATGTGATGATGGATATTTTTAATGCTTCCATGGCAATATGCTGCACTTGGAAATAACAAGCATCAATTTTACTGAAACTAAGCAGTTATCGCACTGAGAAGGTACATGCTGTGCATATTTTGCGCGGAGTAATACAAAAGTGCGTTTCTTAGAACGGATCCAGTAAAGATTTATTGCAGCTACGGAAGCAGTACGCATTAACTCCTGCATTGCTTGAGCGTGACAGTCGATAGTTTGTTTTGTGAGGGATGGAGTTGAGTAAAAGAAAACAAAGGCCCTTCCTTCAAAAAAAAAAAAAAAAATAAAATAAAATAAAATAAAAAAAAAAAAAGAACTTTTCCCAAAATTGGATTCTTAAAAAAAGTACAAAACATTGGTTCCATTAACAATACTTATAGGATATTTTTCATACTTACAGATAGTGAGTAGTGTACACTACCTGTAAGGGGACAGTTCTGTATGTGCTACTTAGTACACTGAACTGTACTGTACACGGACAGATCAGATGGAGTGTTGCATTACTCTGTGTTATGTGTACGCTTTGGTTTTTGAGTGTTACACATAATGTTTTCACAGAAAAAAGAGTAACCGGGGTAACAAACCGAATAAACCACATTACACCATTATTCAGGGGCGCCGTGACCCAGTGCTCGACTCTCACCTGGGGTTCATCCCAGGGGACCAGGTGTGAAGTTTGTGGGTGGACGAAGCTGCGTCTGGCGGGTTTTCTCCAGTACTCCGGTTTCTCCTGCCATTCATTCAACCAAATATTGTTCCACAATAATTTTTCCTGTCATCCATTCACCGTCATTTAATTCACCCATCCTGATTTCTCTCTGATCCAGAGCCTTTACGTCTGACCTCAGGTCAGGCTTGTTAGTCTTGGAGGGTGCAAGTCCTACATAAGAGAAGGGTAAACAGGGAAAGAAAGAATATTATTATTTTATAACGAGTCATCGGGGGCCATGGGTCCTTATGACAAAATGCTGAGAGCGTATCTCTAAATAACCTTTGAAACTGTCGGCGGAGTTCTGATTCATCCTATATGTTATATTTAGTGGATTTTTCTATCTGGTGCAGACGAAGCTCCTGGGTACCGCAACGAAATGCTCAACATTCTCTCTCCCCCATGGCAGAACCATAGTACGTTCCACCAGATCCGTCCCAAAAGCGTTTCATCGAGTTTCGAAAATGTGACATTCGCAAGAGGGACTTTCAATCTATAGAAACGGTTCGCTGAAAAGACAGCCTTGTTGGAAAACACAGAGCGACTTAATCGTTTTGGATGCCGATGACGAACGTAGTGCGAATATAAAATGAGTCTACTTAGCGAAAATGCTCTGGGGAAACTTCCTTAATCCTTTTAAGAGCACGGCTGCGGTGAAGTTCTCTAAACGATAGTAAATACTCCTACGTCCTGAAAGCTCAATTTATTCCTAGCACAAATATCTTCTTTAGCGTTTACGGGTGCTTCCTTGCTATTAGAAGATTACAGAGGCGTCTCTTTTGGATCATGGTAATGGAATTCTGCCAGCAACTGCGACTACCCGTTTTAGAGTTTACTTCCCGATTATCTCACCCAGTTCGTGTTAGTGTGTTGGAACGTGCCTTTCAGCTCGTTTATTCTTCTTTAAATTAAATTACCGGAATTCAAGCTGGAAAGGAAGGGGTTAGTGAATATTGCTCAACCGTGACGAGTGAAATGTTGCTGCTGTACTATTCATGGAACGATTGCTGCGCGTCTGATAAGTCTGACTATGCTAAGCCTATAACTTCAAAAATAGCAATATCACCCCCTTTTATGGCACCCATAACATTTTGCGCCTCAGTATGATCTTACTCGGCGGTATACGCAGCTTCCCTATCGCCTACACATTTAATACCCTAAAATCCGCAATCCAAGATAGCGGAAATGGCAGGCGCGAATTCTGAAACCGACACTGATTTAGAAAAACTAACACCGCCGGAAATTGAGACAGGCTTTGAATGCTTACAACAGTGATTGCTGCAAAAATAAAATATGTGAAAAAACTGATGTTCATTTTTTCTCTAACCTCTATTACCTTGTGGCATTATTCTTATAAAAGCTTATTTCTCTATCTGGTTCATTTCACTCGAGATAACCTTTACTAAATTAGCTATATAATACATTTCAATATCGATACAAAGACAATAGTGATAGTCAAAGTTTAACAATCGGACGCTACATACATGTTGGACTTAAATTTCAAACTCTTTTCATACGATCGCGAGAAAAGCCGAATGCCGACGGAGACTATTTTATTATTTCATTTGTTTATCCCGTTTTAACGTCTATGATCATATTAGTGGCTTGATTTGTGGAACAATTCGTTGGCTGTAGGGCTTTAATGTTTTTTTTATGTTTGTAGTAATTTCTGTTTTTAATTGTACGCATCACTGTCATATATGTGGGGGGGTAGGAATTGATTCTTGTTAAAGAAAAATACCCGACCCAGCTGGGAATCGAACCCTGGGCCCCCGAGTTAAAAGTCAACTCACTGATCATTGGACCACGAAGAGACAGAGCTTTAAAAGAATGGCAAGAACAACATCTCGGAAATTATTTATAAAAAGTTATTTAAAACAACCTGACTTGTTTTAAAGAGATCGACATTTTTTGTATAGCACATTTTCGTCTAGCTTAAGTTTACCAGTTATATCTACAACATTACTTCCGAAAGAAGAGGACTTCACAGGTTTTTCCCAGAAAATCCAAGAAATACATTTTATTTATCACGTATGGTATTTCATAAAAATCGCTACGTTTAATAAAATCAGACATTTCAAAAGTGTTCCAGCACAAGGTAGGAATTATGCTGTTTACACACATGCACAGCCGGATATTTTTCTAAGAATACTCATTCTGGATTAAGGGAACCTCAAAACAAGTATTTCCGGTGAAACCTGCTATTGAATTTTACCACATGCACAGCTGGATCTTTTTCTAAGAATACTTATTCTGGATTAAGGGAACCTCAAAACAAGTATTTCCGGTAAAACCTGCTATTGAATTTTACACACATGCACAGCTGGATCTTTTTCTAAGAATACTTATTCTGGATTAAGGGAACCTCAAAACAAGTATTTCCGGTGAAACCTGCTATTGAATTTTACACACATGCACAGCTGGATCTTTTTCTAAGAATACTTATTCTGGATTAAGGGAACCTCAAAACAAGTATTTCCGGTGAAACCTGCTATCGAATTTTCGAGTGGAATGCGATACCTTCTCTACATATTATGTAAAGGGTAAGGAAAGTGAACAGGAAAACTTAGTAGTCAATGGCAGGGAATGGAAGAGGAAAGCTACGTGGTGCTACCTTTTCAACGTCCAGAAGAAGATTGTGTCTAAAACGGAGAAAACTATACCAAAAGTATCAACGTTTCTGATGTGTACCTTACCTTTACTCACCCATTGAATATAGCTGACTCTATTTCAAGAAATCCATAAGTTTGCAATCTAATCAAACTGCACACAGCGAATAATTCCAAAAAGATTAATACAACTTTTCTAAATTATATAACCTGTTTAAGCTTACTCGGTCAGGTTACCCTTATATATAGGACTAACATCCCCAGAACTTACTCGCGAGGTCTGAGGGTCAGAAGCGTGTCGAGGAGCAGATGGACGGAGCAGAGGGTAAATATCATTTTGAGCGTGTGCTGTGGATTGATCACCAATTTTAATCGATTACCTATTTTAAGTTAATCCATTAATGAAGATTAATTGAGTTTTGAACGAGTTAGTATACTGAAATAAGCATTTATTTAATTGTATTTATGTTTATGTTTCTAGATAGTAAAATATATTGATGCAGGAGTTAAAATTATTAATATTTATAAAGGTTCTTTGCCACAAATACATTAACTAATTTTAAAACTTAAGTATGCTTTCTTTATATTACAAAAAAAAAAAAAAAAAAAAATAGATACATATCTACGTATAGAACCATAGAAATATAGCAAACTCAGTAAAGCTACAGTGCAGTGTTCAAAAGCAGGCGCAGGAGTGCTATTGCTATTCCTTGGCTAGTGCCGAGGCATTTCCAAAGATTCAAATTAACATTTCAGGGAATAAAACACGTGTGAGGAATGTGGCACACAAGCATTTCGTCTCATATGACAGTTTCCAGAAGAAAGTCACAGCTAATGCTGAACTTCCAGGTGTGTGTTCCGCTCATAGAGAAATAAATAGCACTTCCTTAGACTTTTGCCTTATAGTTTGCATTACTATAATAAGCATTATAATTACCAGCCGATTAATTTTAATACACTCGATTAATTGATTAAACTCCAATAATTACTTATTTATATTAAAAGATGAAGACTTTCACGGCCGGTGTTTTGATGAATAAAGGAATAAAGTACCGGACTTAAAGGCTGTAGCCCGCTGGCTATCTCCTCTTTTATCCCAGACGTTTCGCTGGTGTCTGCGACAAGCATCTTCAGTGACACGTAAATGTCCTACGTGGTCTTTCAGTAGCGACTAAAACGTTGCGTGCTTGCGAGATCTGGTAGAGCCATGGTGAGCCTAGGTGTAGTTGCTGTGAATCTAACCTTGTAAGGGCTTAACTACAGGTATATAGGGAATGGGTTAAGGTTTGGTCTGGTGCAGTTTAGATTGATGGTGTTATGAGCTAGAGCTATAGATAGGCTCCTCCTCTGCTGCTCCGCTGATGTCTTGTTTGGTTTATTTCAGTTGGTGTTAACTTTAGTGATGGGAGTATTCGAAAGCAAAATGTCGATGTATTCGATTCTTGGAGGTTCTCGAGATATTTCGAAACGTGAATGCTGTATTCGAATCCTTCACTCGGATGAGTTCAAATGCACGATTCTCGTTTGAGAACGTCCTAAATGCAGTATTCGAATGCTGCACTCGGATAAGTGCAGGTGCACCGAACTGAATCGAGATCTCGTCTCGAGATGGTGCTATATGTAAATCTGATTGGTGCTCTTACTTAAAGCTCATTTATACGCTAGGGCACTTGCCGCTGCCGGGGAAGAGCGCAGGTTTGTGCTACCGTAATAAACATCCTGACTCATGAATAGTTCCTTTTATTTTGTAAAAAAATGTTCGGATATTCAGGTCGTATAATTTATGTTTTACGTTTTTCAATGATATTATCTATAGTGCATGTAAACATGCAAAGAATGTAAAAAAATTAAAATACGTACTACGCGCTTAAATGATATTTCTAAAAATAACTTAATATTTCTGTGTTCAAACAAAATACGTTCCTGCCCTGATTAGCTTTTTAGAAATATTGCAGCACAGCGTCCACACATACAGAGCAAAACAATCAAGCTCGTGCACTGCAGTGAATTGTTTAGGAGTCAACGATCTAATATTACAATTAGCACAGCAGTACCATAATATAATGTAATCTAACGTTTATATTGGTCATCCAATACTTTCTGCGTATGCAGAAAATAGTAAAACCTATCACCTAAATGTCAGCATCTAACGTTGTCGTATTTTTCGTCCGTCATTTGAACTGAAGGTTTTCGAGAACAACTATGAACAACTGAAAAACATTACTTGAGTGAGATAACGTAGCATCCGAGAACTTGTATACGACACAGACTGATTCCAATTAGCAAAAGCATTAACGAGTGATGTAATATTCGAGAACAACCATGGTGAGAACTGAGAATATCACTCGAGTGACAATGTAGCATCCGAGAACTTGCATTCGAATATAGGCTGATTTCGATTACCGAAAACCTTAATGAGTGATACCTAATTGCACAAATTAACTTAAACGTTGCTTTTTATGGGGATTTTGAGATTTATTTCACTCTCATGGCTGTTATATTTTTTTTTTTGGTAGTGTTTAACGCCCGCTTTAACTACTTATGGCACCGCAGGCGTTGACACTGGTGATACATGAATGATGATGGAGCACCGGTGGAATGCGATGACGGGGGAAACCGGAGAAAACCCGCCCCAGTGCCGCTTTGTCCACCACAAATCTGACATGCGGTCGCTTGGGATTGAACCCCGGCCGTGTAGGTGAGAGGCAAGTGGTCTAACCACTCGGCCACGGCGCGGCCTGTGGCTGTTATAGGGCATATTTCGCCCTCTTCAGCCTTATTTTCTTTATTTTTTATTTATGGCAAGGGAAAGAAGGCATCGTGTTTTTCTTTTAAACTTTATTAAAAAATCATTGATACAAGCTTTTTAGTTAAGTTGAAAATTTGGTCGGTGGTGTTTATTATCTTAAATGTTGTCTGCAGCGGCCGGCTTATATGCACTGGGAGGTACCGCCCTCGCGTAACCTGATTGGTTCGTGCAGTCATCCAATTAATCCGTGGTATAGCTGGAGTTGAGTCTGATTGGAGCGCGTGGTTTCATATTAGATCTGTTTCGTAAAGTTTATTCAATCTGAGTGTTTCTTCCTTTCTATTAAAATTATTTGTATGCTTGTACATCTCGATCACTTCACGGTGCAGTCGTGTATAATAATGAATAGTAGACGAGAGAATACCTTGCGTCGTATCCGATCACATGTTCTCCGTCTGCTTTTAAAGCATGCAGTGCAACCGCCGATTTTCCCGGTTAGTTCAGTTTTAGACTAAGGTTATTTCCTGAGCCTTTCTTGTTGGTTACGGAGGCAATACGGCTACGTACAGATGAACGACAGGTTTCGAGATTTCGTCGAGGTTAGGCTACGTTAGGTTAGGTGTATATAAATGAACTGGATCAAAATAAGGGGTAAAAATGGACTTTCTGAAAATCGGTTCTTCTTTCCAATGCGAAATGCACAGTCTCCCGTTCGCTTTGTCTGCTTGTACTTGGGTAGCCATGTGGTCAATCGACCAATGACAGAGTCAAATCTAAAAGTAAACTAGAATCTGCAATGTCGCAGACAGCAGTGTCTGCGATGTTCAGTTAGTCTGGTATTAATGCTTCTTTGGGTGGTGCCAACATAAACCGCGCCACATGAGGTCCGCCTTCATCGGCAAGCGTGTATCGGATTCCCTACTCATGTGGCGCGGTATACGTTGGCTATTATTCCCTATTTCAAACTTCGCTTGTTTACGTAACAGACGACTCGGTAGACCTCCTCTGCCTTCCCGACTATAGGTGGTGTGATGTATGTAAACACAGCAAAGATATAGCGCAGGGCCGTTCAAAAAGCATTAGACGCTGAAATTTGTGTGTGCTGCATTTATGACAATGATATTAGTAAGCGGACATAATCAGATACATTTATGCGTTATATGCATTTTCTCTACCAAATATCGAACTATTGCAATTATTCACTTCCCACCCTTCCCCAAAGTTCAAATTAAACCTCATATACAAGGAAACAATTCGTGGATAAGTTATAAGGTTTGAAAATTCAAAAATTACAATTCTAAATTACTGACTGAATTTTATTCTTGGGTTGTTTCAAAATATGTTACACCTTCCCTAAAGGAATCCTTCCCTGAGCAATAAGCGTAAAATATATCATTACGGAAAGTGCCGGAAATAACCGATCTGTAAAAATGCATAACGGCGAGGAAATTTTCACATAGCCTATCGTGTCGCGACTGTGTCCCGCCCATTTTAACATTTCCTCGTGAGAGATCGCCGACATCACGGTCGGTGCACATTTGAGTCATGACAAGACTCAGTGGCCATGTGGGAATGAACAAAAAGCTCTGTTTGTAATTTATATGGAAGGTGCTCGTTGGCAGGGCATGACCGGCAAACAGCCAGCGCATAGTCGGAACAAGGTAGGCTATTTGGAAATCCACCATTATTCTATATTAGCGATGTTCTCAATCGTATTCGTATCAATCAGAATAATAGAGACAAAAGGGACTAAACCCATAAAAGCAAACTGCTCAGAGAACAGATACCAAATTATACAGATCATGCTCAAGTAATAAAAGATGAAGGAACGCTCCACGCATATGTACAACATTAGCAGCTGAAGGATTTAAACTGAGCGAGAGCGAAAACTATTTCACTGAGTATTTACAGAAAATTCCAGATACACCTCGTGTTATTAATAAAAATATTTCAACTTGTATTTCAAAAGCACTTCTTAAAGTCATCAGTAAGTAGGTAAATAAAGCAAGATCTCTGATTATATAGAAGGTTTGCTGTCCACCCTTCAAATGTTGGTTGTAGAGCTATGCTGTCCTCTTCTCCGAGACTACTTTCATATTATTTTTATTTAGAAAATAATTATGTATATTCGCTGAGATTTTTTGTGGGATGCACAGTTCCTTTGTCTTAATTAAACAGCTGAGAAAACATGCATGAACCAAGTGACATAGCAGGCGGGAAAGAAAGGAAAAAGGAAAAGAAACAAGAAAGAGCTAAATTACAGGCAAAGCCCAAGTAGAAGGAGCAGCTGGCGGAAGGTGCTTAATTTTTTTCAGATGCAAAAATCCTTAGCATTAGTTCCTCTGGAAGGGAAGTAAAGTCGGTGGTTCCGGTTAATGTTTATTTGCACTAAAAGAACCCCATACCTTGAAAGAAGAAGGTTCCTGGGCAAAATTACGCTATTTCGCGTTCGCAAGTCGTGATTTCGTCCTACAGTGCCATCTGTGGGCGAGGAGCTCATCCCTCATCACCATGATGAACAGTGGCTAACTCACGAACTATAAATTCAAATCCAATTGCGGAATTATTGCAATGATGCCCTATGCTTTGCTTAGAAGTTACAGGAAATAATTAACTAAAACTAAATTACAGGGATGTCCATAAGAGAGAGAGAGAGAGAGAGAGAGAGAGAGAGAGAGAGAGAGAGAGAGAGAGAGAGAGAGATTGATTTTCCCCGTGCCACAGTTAAGTGATGCAAAATTTACAAACGTGCAGGTAGAGAAAGCCACTGAATTTTCTGCATGAATGGCAAAAAGCATAATTTCGGTGACATTTGAAAGCGCTTTCACACAAATACCACCGGAGTTCCATTACTCACGGTGAATGTGCTTAACTGATAAAAATTGTGGTCTCTTTGTTGCACCTAACGCTGATTTTGAAAGTTTGATTCCTTTCTGGTAGCCGTTTAATGGTTGGTGATCCACATTTAATGAGATTATGCGATTACAACACGTCCTGTCATCGGATTATTCCGACAATAAATCGGCTTTTCTTATACTTTTGTTTCTTATCTTTAGATAATTCCTATTAAGGGGAAAACATTAAACAAACAACTTATCTTGTTGCGCAAATTTGTTTGAGATGCTTAATATGAAATCATTTTGAAGGATCCACGTAGCGCCTTACTGTAGAGTCAATAAACACTTTTCACATTTCAGGAAACAATTACTACCATCCCTTAACAATTCTTAATGGGTGTACTGCGAGAATCCGAAGGAATGCTACTGTCATATTGTTGACAAAATTAATTAAATAGTTTTCCACATGTATTTTGGGAAAGTGAGAGAAATTTTCCACAAGTTAAAACATATTTATTACGTTGTTTATCATCTACCTTCAGAACCTTAGCGACCGCATGTGGGAATTGTAGTGGACAAAGCGGCACAGAGGCGGGCTTTCTCTAGGTTCTCCGGTTTGCCCCACTACCGCATTCCTCCGGTGCTCCATCTTCATTCCATGTATCATCAGTATCATCGCTGGCGGTGCTATAGTAGTAAAAGCGAGCGTTAAACACTATATAAAAATACCTCTAGAATATAACAAAATAAATAAATACCAAAACTCTATATAGAAATAACATCAAATACCATTTTGAGATCTCTGACTCCCCCACCTAAAAACACATTTTTGAGAAAGACGTCCCCTTGCGGGCATGTGTATGTGTACCTGTACAACATAACTCAGAAATATTTAGCTTGGTATTTACGTTATGCATCGTCCATGAATATGACACGAAGAATGCAAATGCAATTTTTGTTTAATAGTCAATTGCTCAATTCATTTTACCTATTTCCACGTCTAATAAAAACATGTCTTGAATTGTAAATGAACATGTAAAAACTATTAATTTTCAATGAACTTATTTTTTGTAATTTGTATCAGATGTAAACAAAAACTTACCTGAAATCTCCTACTACCAAACTACGCTTTAAAAGAAAAACGCCTTTTATATTTTCATTTCTCAAAATTTCATTTCCAAAGCACATGTTTATGATTACGATTGCCTGGCATAATAATACGTAAATTTTGAATTTTATGCGAAATACCAATGAAGTCCTCTTCCTGAATACATTTCATATATTTTTACTAACTGAAAAAAAACAAAAAAACACTTACGCAAAAGCTTATTACACAATAATGTTAGCAGCTACAATTTATGTCCAAGTTTCAGTGACAGATTTTTTTCTCACATATTTATTTATTTATTTTAAGTGCTAAGTTCCATACAATGGCGGCAACCTCTTAGGCCCAGGCCTTATCTGGGTATGCCACTCAACCCGCCACGTTTTGAATACTTTGCATTCCACTAAAAAATCCACTACCCAGATTTCGCCGGAAATACATGTTTAGAGGACGCCGAATACATGACTTTCTCTAGCTGTTCTTACAAACTTCTTACATAAGGTTATTCTTCTGTCTGCACTTTGTTAATTGAGATACACATTAGCAGAATGTTATTATTTAGTTTCTTATAAGTAGAAAGAAAATAAGGGAATACACTAAACTAAACCGACAGTCAAATGTTTTAAAAGCTGTCGTTATTCGATTGTCATTGCAAATCGCTTCTTTGGTTGGCCAGGGATAGAAACAAAGGAAAACGGGCACTTACTGTCTGAGTAAAATATAAATACTCAGAACTGAAACCAAAAACAAGGAATATCTCGGAAACGGCTACCTCCACAACAAAAATGTAAAGGACATAAATTGTGTGTTTTGATCAGATCAACATTTTCTGTGTAGTACGTTTTTGTCTATCTCTTACCGTTTAGCAGTTAAACGAAATTTAACAAAATTCATCCAGAATAAAGAGATCTTCAGAGGCAATTCCCAGAAAATTCAAGATATACATTTTATTTGGTATGTAAATATCTTTAATATACGGGATTTTAATAAAAATCGTTAGAGCCATTTTTTAGAAAATCAAAATTTTGGAACATTTTTCCATGTAAAGGGTAGTCGGGGGTGGGTGGATTTTCTTGAAAATCTTCGTGTCGCATTCTTGGAAGATATCAAACCTAAATACTAAGTTTAGTATTTAACGGTCTTTTTGTTTTTGAGCTATGCTGTCCACAGACACAGACAGACACACGGACCTTTTTCTGAAAATACTTTTATTGGGTTCAGGGGGTCCTAAAACATGTATTTTCGGTGACATCTCGGTATCGAATTTTTGGGTGGAATACAATACTTCCTCTATACACTATGTACATAGTACGTAAAGAGGAAGTAAAAATTAAAAAAGATCACTGTGGATGTGTGTTTGGGTGTGTGAGTGTACTTGCGCACGCGTGTCGCTAAGTGATGTAATTAAAATTCTGTTCTCTTTGCATGACCAGAGTTAAGAAAATGAATAACGAATTCTCATTTGAGAAAATTAATGGAAATTTTAAAACCAATAACAGGTAGTATTTCGGAAAAGGTTAACTAAAAAAAAATGTGATACAAGTTATGTTTTAACGAGATTTACATTTTGTGTGTACTAAGCTATTGTCTAACTCTTACGGTTTACCAGTTGTGCAAAAGTTACTCAGAATGAAGAAGCTTCAGAGGCTGTTCATAACAAACTCAAGATATACGTTTTAACTTTCATATACGTATATTTTATACGGGGTATTTTAATCAAAATCGTTAAGAGCCATTGAGAACATTTCGAAAACTCTTCCATACACAGGGTAGTTAGGGTTGGGAGTATATTCCTGAAAATCTTCGTGTCCCATCTTGCAAGATATTAAACTTAACTACCAAGTTCGGTATTCCAAGAGCTTTTCGTTTGTGATTTATGCTGCCCGCGCATATGCACGCCCACACATTCAAGAGATACACTCACTGACCTTGTGGCAACTTTTTTATTTTATTTATTCAGGGGTCCTCAAAACATGTATTTTCGATGAAATCTCTATATAGATTTTGGGTGGAATACAATACCCTCTCTACCTGCTCTATACGAATATAAAACTTGGCAGAGAAAGTAGTATACATGAAATTTGGTGAACATAGTAAAATTCAAATTCTGTGTGCTATATTCGTACTAGAATTTTGAAATTTCTTCGGGGTTCTAAATCTGACACTTACACATAAAATTACTTTATTAATGTGTAGCTGCTGTCAAAACTTAATGAAAAATGGCAGTTTCTTCTTGCCTGCGAGCAAGCAGACAAGAATTCCGTGTATGTATGACTTTAATCCATACAATGAAAGCATCTGACACGCACAAGCAGCGGAGCATGCTACGCTTTGTTACAAATCACAAAGGGAGATAAGTACGTGTTGCCAAACTTCCTCAAGCTGTGTATAACCTTTATCACAGACATCACACGCCAGGGCTGAAATATAAGCTGGCAGAGATGCCATCACAACCAGCATGTACAATTTATTTTTAACTGCATTGGAATGTGGTTGTATTGGATTCGCGCTTTAAATCTGCGGAAATTTTGAATAATTTTAGCATCTCGAGTCCTTTCTTATTTTGGAGCAACTTTAAGGGCCTGTTTACGCACACGATTTCATTTCGTGCGACACGTGTGGTGCCATCATAAAGACATTCAGTTAAAACAAAGGATTTATATGACGTGATAGGCGCACACTATTCCTGTATGACCGACAAAGAAACCACATCGGTTGGTCTTTCAATTCGCACGACACATGCGACAGTCGGGGTGTAGTATATGGATCTGCGTATGCACTCGCATTGTCGCATTGTAATCGGGATAGTTGAAATGTGCTGTCATTCTGGGACACCCAGAGCTGCAATTATGATTTTTCAGTGTGATTTGTGCTTTCATGTTGTGGGTGTGATCAGAATTTCCTTCAGACTTTTATCAAATATGGATACGGAAGATTTCATATGAGAAATTTGTACTGGAATTTTAATTTTGAATGTTCCATGAAAAAGCTGCTCACTGCTCACGAATCGTGTACTTAATGGATGCACATACCAACTCATTTTCGTCTACTTTTTGAGTTAACAAGCTTATAGGAATAGTACAACACACAGGAATTCATACTAGCTGTCGAACCGAATGTGAAAACGAGGAGCTGAAATTACCAGCTATACTTGCGTTACTAATAAATCATTAAAAGTAATGCGGCGTCGCATATTCCTTATCGTGCATAAATGAGGCTAAGCGTATGAAACTGAGATGATAAAATTTAATATATAAGACACTTTAAATTTAATTTAACTCTGTGCAAAATTAAGATGATGTTCTTCGGAGAAACTCCTAAAAGTATGATATTTCAAAGACTGTTTTACTAAATGTACTAAATATACATAATACATTTTATCAGCATTACTTATTTAGACTTCAAATGAATGAGGTAATATAACGCGTTACAATGTAGTTAACCTACATTTGCAAATGTTATAGTTATAGCATTATAATCTGATATATTACATTCAATTAGCTCTCTCTCTCTGGCCTCTATCGTTTATTGGTTCACATTTTATAATCTATTCCCCCAAAAGCTTATCCTCACAATCCTCCAAAGTAATATAAATTCCTCTCCACAACATCTGAAGGCGGTGCAACCACTTATAAAAATCTTTACGATACTACTCCGTTTGAGGTACTGTCAACAGAGCTGAATTTATAAGTATATCCTGAGCAAGAATTTGCAATCGTTTTCCAGCAATACAAGATTTCACTCGAGGAACAGCCAGAATTTGTACGGTGCAAGGTCTGGGTTGTAGGTAGTCAAGCAACTGGACATTAGCGACTTCCAGTTTCTTCAAATTTGCTGCTGTTCTGTGAGGAGAGATGCGTTATCATGCAAAAGCAACAACCTCGAAGCTCCTGTCTTTTACTCCGCCGCCTCAGCTCATCAAATAAAATATTCTATGCGCCATAGTATTCTCCATTCATTGTAATTCCTTCTGGAATGCAGTCAATCACTAATGGTGTATCATAGTTAAAGAGCACCGTGAACATTCGTCCTCCGAGAACGAAACTCTTGTCGAGAACTGGTCTAGGACCATCCTCATTGACCCAGACACAATTCTGAGCTTCACATACGGGTATAATAAGAAAACCAATTATTTTCATCACTAATGCATATATCTGTCAAACGTTTAGGGACATTAGATGGAGCAGTTTCCTTGCGCATTCCTTTCTCCCCTTCTTCACTTCATTAATTTAGAGAATACGGAACTCATTTTGCACAGACTTTTCGCAGCTTTCAATGTTCATGAAGTATACTGTCAGTGCTGTCAACCAACTTCCATACTTAGAATTTAAACAGTAGTATGTGATTTTCTTCCACAAAGCTTCTCACTTTTGGATTTTTTTTGTTTTTGTTTTTTTTTTTGTTTTTTGTTCACAGCTCCCCGAGGCCGGCCAGAACGAGGGTTGTCTTTTAAAGTCTCTCGCCCTTCTTAAAAGATGAATATATGTTGCTCTGGTATAAAATGAACACACTTGATCATCATATACAGCTAACAAATCCTCGTGGATTAATTTTTTATTTAATTTTATTTTACACCTAGCTTTCAGCGAGTAAAAATGTTGAATCTATGCTCTTTTTAGAAATAGCCATGATTTTAGTATTTAACGAACTTTTCGTTTTTGAGCTATGCTGCCTACATACACACAGACACACACGGATATTTTTATAAATATGCCTTTTTTTATTCAGGGCGACCTCAAAACATGTATTTCCGGTGAAATTTCGGTAACGAATTTTTGGGTGCAATACAATACTGTTCTCTATACACTATGTAGGTACATAGTACGTGTAGAGAAAGTAAAAATGCGATCTAAAACATTTAATGCCGTCCGTTTAAAGCCGGAATTACGTAGTTTAACGGATTGCGTCGTGGCTGAGTGGTTACACCACTTGCCTCTGACCTAGTCTGCTCGGGTTCAATCTCAAGCGACGCATGTGAGATTTGTGGTGGACAAAACGGCTCAGGGGCGGGTTTTCTCCGGTTTCCTCCGCCATAACATTCCTCCGGTGCTCCATCTTCATTTCCTATATCATCAGTGTCATCGCTGCGGTGCCATGGTAGTAAAAGTGGGCGTTAAACATTTTCAAAGCAAAAAAAAAAAAAAAAAAAAAAAAAAAAATGCTAAGAAATGCTGCTAATCTGAAACCCTATTAAGATGCATTTAAAATTAGCGTTACAGGAATGATTCTTGATTGGCAGTTTTTATTACCTCATGCTGTTACCTCACTTCGTTTGGTTCTAATTATTAACGTAACCGGATGGAAACGTTTTGACACTCCTAACTCTTAAGTTACGTCGCGTTATTAAGTGCGATAAGCACACCCTAAATTGCACCATTTAATACGCTGTGATCATTTTATCAATCTTCATAAAATTACAATTAAATCCACCTTCAAATTATATTTTCAATAACAATCCATATTATAAATAAAATGTATTGATATCCATTATTCACTGTGTGTTATACTTTAATATTACGTCGCGTTCAGTCAAGTTACGTTACGTTAAATTCATCGTAATCCCGGCATAACTGTGTTCAGTAAGGAAAAAAGTTGCCTCCAGAGATCCTAGACATACTTTATAATAAGTTTGTCATTTTGTATTAAAATCAAGCTTATTAGAATCACCGTTTTCAAAATGGGGCACCTTCGCCAACGATGGTGACCAAGTTTTTATGGTCCTGGAGTTCGCTAATTTAAGAAGGAAACAAAAAAGGCGTTCATTTACTGCGACAACAGTGTGGTAAAGTGTCCTACGTCTCTCATATAAACGTTCTGATGGCAACGCGAGCTCATAAAAAGTGCGGGGGAACAAATAGCTGTCATGTTCTTAGTTTGGACGAGACGTGCAAGGCATGTTATATATCTAGGCGCTGGCCTGGTCAGTCATTATTCAATTCAGTCTTCTTTTGAGGCACATTGAAGTTATCCTGCACCAGAACTATCCGTGTGCTGCTAAACCAAATTAAAAGTAAACGTGGAACGGAATTAATGCTGAAAATGAATATGTACAATAGTTTCATAATACATAACGTAATAATTTATCCTGAAACAAATGTTAAGCGTCGCAGTGTTTTGACTGTGTCAAAGCAGCACGCTACTGAATTTAAAACTTCCATTAGATTTCTCTAGAGTCTATTTGAATGGATGCGTTACCAGTTACATACTTAATTATAAGTATGCCTTTAAGCAAATCTGATGTTTTTGAAAAGGAATAATAGTTCAAAACAATTGTTAGAATATTATTACAATACTTCGAATCTATTAAAACATATTTATAATTCTGTTTGTCGTAATACTTAGCAGGCTGTTTAACATTAATAAGTGTGTATTCGATTGGTTCTTGTTTTTATTTTATATTTTTTATAAAACGTTTGAAGTATTTTAATAAATTCACCAAATTTTACTTTCTCTCCCACCAATAATAAGACGAAGTACTGTATTTCATTCTAAAATAAGGTATCGAAATTTCCTCTAAAATATACCTCTTGAGGTTCAATGAACCCCAACAAAAATTATAAACGGATCGGAAAAAGGAGCCCTCAAAATATATGTTTCCGATTACATTTCATTGATATCCAATTGTGAGAAATCCAATACCATATCTACCTATTAAGGTTTGTTTCCTTTGCCCCGTATTTCTTAACGGTCACGTGAACTAGTTACCTCTCATTGGCTGTCGTGGAATAGGAAGTTATGTGGTGCAGATTTGTTTCTTATTTAACATGGTTATACATCTTATAATGTTTTTTTCAAATGAGAAGAGTTCTACGCTGCAGCGAATGAGACGCATTATCGTGCTCTGCGTTGCCAGGTCGCTACCCCCACTCTTTTCATATTTTCCTCACACACTGAGCATGCGAATCTGCCTGACGACATTATGTTATTCATGTGTGTTATGAAAACTATTTGAGCTATAAATCTGTGGTTTTTACGGTTCTGTTACGAACATTACTCCCTATCTTCCTCGTGAACTATTTTTTTGCAAAATGTGTATATTTATGAAAGACGGAATCACTAAGCGCGTTACATCCCAGGTAAGCGCGAATGCAATATATCAACACAGCAGCACTCCGATTGGTTGCCGGCCTAGTGACGCTCAAGGACAAACCTCATCCCATTTGAAAGTCACTGTAATATATTCGAAAACAATTCTCATAACAGTGCGATTCTCTTAATGGTCACGCGAAGTAGTCACCTCTGTCTATCATCTGGAATAGGGAGAGTTACGTGGTACAGATTAGTTCCTTATATAGCATGATTATATACCTTAATATATTCGAAAACAATTCTCAAATATCATTCTCATAACCGTACGGATCAGCTATATTACATAAGATAGTTAAGTAAATTCTTATCACGAAATAAATAGAAGGATCCTTCGCTTTAGACCTGCTTCTTAGGATAGCGACGCCATGTGCGCGTTTCAAAACAAGAGTGTTTATATAGTGTTTGTGATATTTCAAAGGTGTATGTTAGCCAATCAGGCAATAGAGAAAGGTAACGCAGATAAATACATCTCAGCGGGGCAAGCTTATAAGAAAAACGGTAGAGAAACGTAAAAACAATTTGACGGGAGTTAAGACTTCGGATCAACTTGGTTTATGTGAAGATACACGTGTCAAGATTCTCTTCACAAGTGGCACCGCAATGTGACCCGAGCCTCCCTGGATGAAAAGGAACCCAGAGGGACGTTGACTAGTTGGGACTAGTGACGTAGCCCTCAAAGGCCACGCCCCACACGCTCCATACAAAACAAGCGAGCGTGGCGCGGCGCGGCGCGTTCTATCGATTGGTTGAGGGCAACATTGGCTTGGTTGTTGTATAACTGTGAGAGAGCAGTGCCCCGTGCTCCTTAAACAGCCACACGTTTGCTGCACTACAGGCTACATCTCTCTTTCGTCTTCATTCACAGCGGATTTGCATGCGCTTATTCAAGGAATCGTGTTTAACATATTTACCGTACATTTTTTGTTTTTCGAAATAACTGTAGGAGTAAATAACGTTTTATTTTGCATGTTTTTAATTAAAATAATGTAACCTAATTTTCTGTAATGTTTGCTTTTTGTGCTACTTACTAGAGGAGATGTATTTAACCGAAACCATTCCCCAGAACCGAGCGGGATGGCTCAGGCGGTAACGTTTGTGACCCGCATTCAAATGCCGTGGGTTAGAGTTTTCGTGCTTTCCCTCTCTCGCCAAGGTAGGAAAATATGGATTGGATATTTAATACCACAACCCAATAATTTTTTTAAGAATCGAACTTTGGGCAAAATTATTTTCTTGGAAGGAATGATCTTTGTTTTCTTTTACTCAATCCATCCCTCACACACCAAACCAATTCATCCCTCACAAACCAACCAATAATAAGTAAAGGTAGAAAGTATTATTATTATTATTACCTATTGTTCTGCCAATATCTGCTAATAATATTAAAAGGTGACCTGCAATTACATTGGCAGCTAATCGAATTGCAAAGGTACAACGTCGGATAATATTACTAATTGTTAGTTCCATCTTCAGAATAAAACACTACTAAAACTGAAAGATAGATGGTAATAGCGACTGCGCTGCGAACTTTCTAGATACTTACAGCAGCTAGACTGAAAGAATCTCTAACGCCATCTGCTTGTCGCGGAGCAAAGTAATGTATTGTAGGGATGTGTCCTCGAAGGGCTGGATGAAATCCGTCATCTGATTACGGATGGAGGCCGCTAGACTAGAGACCATGATGTCTGGCTGTACGCACCATCTGTGGCACCATAAGGAAAGTGGTATGGTGCGGGGATAGTCTTGAAGACCTACTGTGCACCACATACAGTCAACAAGGTATCTTACGAAACAGTTCTTTGCGATATGACCTGACGCTAAAGCGACGTAAAGTACAGTAGATTAAAAAATGTTCATAGAGATTTCCCCGGATTTACGTATTGTCCTCTGAATTCAATAAATTACATTTATAACAGCAGATTAAATTAAACGAAATGTCGGATAAATACCAAAATTGGTAAGCAGACGTACACTACCTTCCCAATATTTAATATCCTCAAGTCAAAGTACACTTTGCATGAGCAAGTTTCACGTTATTTTTTGAAAAAAAATTATGTTAAAGTTTGGATTAAAATACTATACCCTTACTTAGGACATTTGCAGAAAAAGTCAAAATTGTATTTTCAATTTTATTTTTGAAACAAAACACTAATTCCCGTTAAAACAAAAGTTATGCCAAAAATACTTTTTTGTGTCATTACCCATTACAAAATTATCAATTTCTTTAAGTGCTAAGTCCACATTCGTTCGTTTCTCGTGGTCATAGACAGGATATTATTTCCAGATCAGCACATAGGCACCCGCTTATAAACCGTTGACTGTCGCTTTAGTTTCCGATACTAAAAGAAATTTGTAATAAAACCATTTCAACAAATGTTTAATCTCGATAAACATGAAGTAGTTCGAAAAAAACGTTATGTAAGAGTATTTTGTAGAAGAAATGAAATGCAATTTTATTTATGGACGCTCTTTAACTGCTGTGGCTCTCAGCGTCCCATTCTATGTTGGGCTTGAAATAGGCACTGAAGAGGTGAAATCCCTCTCATTTGTTGTTTTTGTCTTTTCTTTTGTTCAGCAGGAGAGACTACACCGAGTTTGTCCACAGTCAATACTGTCTATACAGTGTGCAAATGTGAAGCTTGTATAAATAAATTAAAATTTAAAATTAAAAATCTCCTTGCAAACTTCTACAAATGCGTTAATCCTTAGTGATAATACAAATCTGTTGAGGAGAGAAACGGGACGGGAACAACGCCTGACGTCTTCAGTGCCTAGTATCGTGGCTCTGGTATTGGTCAGCAAATAAACATACTACATTTTAAAATTATGTGTTCAGTCACAAGACTTTCTCTAGCTGTTCCCCAAATAAACTTGTCCTAAAAATTATTCTTTTACCTACATCAATATAAACAATACGAAATGGTTTTATTACTTCGTTCTTTGTAATAACAGGGAAATAAGGGAGTGAATACTCAAATATTTTTAATGCTAGTCGATATGTGCAGAAGAATTGAAATTATATTCTCTTTGCTTGCCCAAGAGAAAACAAATGAGAGACGAACAGAAAGATGACTTCCCGTTTGAGAAAAGTTTAACTAACTTAAAATTGAAAACACTAACCCGGAATATTTCGCAAACGTTTAACTCTATAAAAATGTATATTACATAAATTGACGAATCTACATTTTTTTTATGTAGTAGGTTTTTGTCTATCTCTTACGGTTAACCAGTTATACAAAAATTTTACAAAAATCATCCAGAATTCCCAGAAAATTAAGAATATGCATTTCGTTTGTAATAAAAATATTTTACAGAAATAGAATTTTAATCAAAATCGTTAGTCAATTTTGAGAAAATCAAAATTTTCGAAAAAATGTTCCATGTTCCCATGTAAAGGGTAGTTGCGGTGGGGGTATTTTTCTGAAAACTTTTGATTCGCACCCCTGGAAGATACTGAACTTAAATATCAAGTTTGATATTTACCTGGCTTTTCATTTTTTTCAATTTTTAGTTATGCTGTCCACACACAAACATACATACACGGATCTTTTTCTAAAAATGCTTTTATTTATATATATATATATATATATTGGGATTCAGAGGACCCTTAAACATTATTTCCGTTGAAATCTCGGTATCGAATTTTTGGGTGGAATACAATATCTTCTCTATCTACTATGTATATTGAATATACGTGCTAGAGAAAGTAAAAACATTAGCAATATACATCTATGTGACCGATTATCTGAAGCTAGAAATGGGATATTTCCCAACGATTTTTACTTTCTCTACATAGTAATGGTACGTAGGTAGAGAAGGTATTGTATTCCACCCAAAATCGATACAGATATTTCACCGGAAGTATTCGTTTTAGGGCCCCCTGTATCAAAAACAAGGCAATTTTAAAAAAAGGGCCGTGCTCCTGGAACAAGATAACTCAAACACGAAAAATCGGCAAAATACCAAACTTGGTATTTAAATTTAGTATCTTTCAGAGATGCAACACGAAGATTCTGAAGAAAAATCCCCCACCCTAAACTACCCTTTACACGGAAAAATTTTAGAAAATTTTGATTTCCTCAAAAATAGCACTAACGACTTTGATTAAAATACCGTACCTTAATGATATTCACATGTAACATAATATGTATATCTTCAATTTTCTGGGAATAGCCTCTGAAGAGCTCTTCATTCTGGATGAGTTTTGCATATCTGGTAAACCGCAATAGATAGAAAAAAAACTTACTACATAAAGATTGTAGATCTCCTTATTACAATTTACATCATAGGTATATATTTTTTTTTTGTGGAATTGACCATTTTCGAGATATTTCTTAATTTTGGTTTCAGTTTTAAAATACTTAAAACTTTCCTCATAAAGGAATTTGTCAACTCCTGGTCATGAAAGAAAAGGATTTCAATCGCATAGGAACCGGCTGTTAAAGATTTGACTATCGCTTTAGATAGCATACTTGTCCCTTATTTCTCTTCAACTTACAAGGAAGCAAGAAATAAGACCATTTCTACTAATGTTTATCTCGATTAAAATGAAGTAAATAGAAGAATATGTTTTACAACAATACTTTGTTACAGAGTTGTAGAGAAAGTCACGTGACTGGACAAATCAGATGTTTTAAATTCTACTTAGGAGTGTAAGTTAATTGAATTATAAAATTTAACAGGCTATTTACATGTATATTATTTATAGACTTACTTACCTAAGGACATAGGAGCAGGAGAATATTTAATGTGAGTTAAGAACGCAGAATGGAAAATCGGTCTGTAGCCAGTTTGAGTGTGAGGAAGAAGAGGATATGAGATGAAGACGAAATGGATGAAAGGAAACGTGATCATGGAGCAACTGGTTGAGTGAATGGCAAGGGAAACCGGAGAATCCGGAGAAAATCTGCAGAGATGCTGCTTTGTCTATCACAAATACTATATGCGGTCCACTGGTATCAAATCCGTCTAACCATTTGACCATGGTACCGCCTTTTATAAACATAAACTATAATTATCAGAACACTCAATAATTACATAATTATTGTAAATATAAACCCCAATTAAGCTATCAAGTAACTCAAGGTAGTTGGCTTACTGGAAATATTTTCCTAAATAATGAACTTTCTTCAAAAGTTTATCATTTTGTTTTGATATAGCTACTTTGTTCAACATCACTTGGCATATAATGGAGAATAATTTTTTTACCTTCACTAGCACGTATGCACACGGTACATAATAGGTAGAGAAGGTACTGTATTCCATCCCAAAATTCGATACCGAGATTTCTCCAGAAATATATGTTTTGAGGACTCCTGAATCCAAAACATTTTAGAAAAAAGGCAGCGTGCGCGTGTTTTCGTTTTGAGTTGTGCTTTCTACACACACACAAAGTTCGTCAAATATACACTTGGTACCTATTTAAATTTAGGATCATCCAAGGATGCGACACAAAGATTTTCAGAAAAATCCTCTCAACTCAGACTCCCTTTTCATGGAGAAAAATTCGAAAATTTGATTTTTCTCAAACGGCTCTATCGATTTTGATCATAATACCGTATATTGAAGATATTTACAAGACAAATAAAATGTATATCTTGAATTTTCTCGGAACAGCCTCTGAAGACATCATTCTAGACGACTTTTGTGTAAATGTAAGAGATAGACAAAACATTACTCACAAAAATGTAGATCTCACTAAAACACACAATTTATGTAATTTACCTTTTTGTAGACTTTACCGTTTCCAAAATAATCTTTCTTATTTGTTTCAATTTAACCTACTTAAATTTTCTCAAACGGATAGTCATTTTTAGTTTTTTTTTTTTTTTTTTTTTTTACTCCTCATCTTTGCAAAGAAACGAATTTCAATTGTTTCACCTAGCGACAACTTTTAAAGCATTTGACAATAGTTTAGCGTAATGCATTTTCTTAATATCTTTACTTATAGGGAACTAATTAATAGACCACTTCTGATGTTTATCTTCATCAGCATGAAGTAAACAGAAGAATAAGCTTTTGTGAGAACAGTTTGTTACAGAATACATAGAGAAAGTCACGTGAATCTAACATCAGATTTTTTTTAAACAAAATGGGACAAAGTTGTGTCCCGACAAAACCTATCAGGACACTAGGTTAAAAAATCTAATGAGTTCCATTCACATGACTTTCTCTACATGGCTGTAACAAATTATTGTTAAAAACAATATTGTCTATGTGCTTTATGATAATCAAGATAAACATAAGGGAATACACTAGGCTATAACGAGTGTCAAATCGCTTAAAAGCCGGTTGCCATGTGGATGAGATCCGTATCTATGCAGGGCCAGGAGTTTACAACTTTCCGTGTGAAAAAAGTTTAAGTATTTTAAAGCTGAAACAAATAATAAGGAATTTCTCAAAAATGATCAATGCAACGAAAAAAAAAAAAAAAAAAAAAAAAAAAAAACCTATATGACATAAATTGTGGGTTTTAACATGATATAGTTTTTTTTTTTTTTTTTTTTTTTTTTTTACAGTAAGATTTTTTCTATCTCTTACGGTTTACCAGTTACGCAAAATTCAGCAAAATTCATTCAGAATAAAGAGATCTTTAGAGGCTTTTCTCGAAAATTCAAGATACACGTCTTTAATATACGGTATTTTAATCAAAATCGTTAGAGCCATTTTTAAAAAAATAAAAATTTTCGAAATCTTTTCCATGTAAAGAGTAGTTTGAGGTGGTTTTTCTTCTTCTTTTTTTTCTCAAAAGCTTCGTGTCGCATCCCTGGAAGATAGTTAAATTAAACTCCAAGTTTGGTATTTTACCGACTTTTCGTTTTTGAGTTAACGTGGTCACAGACACACAGACACATACACACACACGGACCGAAGGCCGCGCCGTGGCCGAGTGGTCGGCCATTCGCTTCTCACCTAGACGGCCCGGGTTCGATCCCAAGCGACCCCATGTGAGATTTGTGGTGGACAAAGCGGCGCAGGGCGGGTTTTCTCCGGGTTCTCCGGTTTCCCCCGCCATCTCATTCCACCGGGGCTCCATCTTCATGTATCATCAGTGTCATCGCCTGCGGTGCCAGAGCAGTAAAAGCGGGCGTTAAACACCACCACAAAAAAAAACACGGACCTTTTTCTGAAAATACTTTTTAGGGAAAAAGGAGACCCTAAAAAGTCTATTTCCGGTGAAATCTGGTATTGAATTTTTAGGTGGAATACTTCTCTATACACTATACATAATGCGTAGGGAGAAAGTAAAAGCGCCAGTGTCCCGCTCATAATGGGACGTCTGGTAACTTTAGCTGCCAAGCGGAACGAACTTGACCGGCTCATCTGTTGTATTTACTCAAATCCTGAAAAATCAGTGCCTTTAATGTTTAACTTCATAATCATCTAGGAAGTTTCATCACAGTGACTAATTACGTGAATAATTATTCTTCCAAAATGTGACAAGTCGTACCGGAATTCCGAATCATTTCCGCTCAGTAATGTGTTTTACTCGCATTCCTTTTGACAGAAGACGAGTGACAAACATTCAGCTACTTCACCATAATTCTATCTGCAGCGGTATAGAATGTCCATATGTTTACAAAAATGAAACAAAAGCAAGATACATGTCTCACGATATATGCGAATGTACTGCTAATGTATGCGATAAGGAAGCGCTTGTTGGAGTGTATTACCATTTCGAAAGAGAGGAGTGATTCACAATGTCAGCTTTCTTTTTTTATCTTTAAGCATGGAGTCAAATGGGGATGTAATGCATTTCTGCTTTTATATGTTTAATAACTACTCATTCTGCTTTTAGCATTCATTATTAGAGGTTAGCCAAACTATGTTAAGCGTTTCTGAAAATATTATTTTTGTACGCCTTTTTAACACATTATAGCGCAATAAAAGGGACCATCTGTATTCCTTTTTTGTTGCCTCTGGATTTCATACATTATCAAAACATTTTTATCTAGTCGTGCGATAAGCTAATACTGTCCACAGCAATAAAACTACCTGGGCATTTACTTTGCAAAAAACACTTAACTTCAAGTAACAAACCCAGATATTCGGAAGTTTTTATGTTTCTAAAACATTTAATGTAGGTACATTAAATAGTGTTTTGAAATAGTAGTAGGGGGGAAGAAGAAGCAGTTCGATAGAGATGTGCAATCCACCACAAAAACAAGACAGATGTCCAATAATCATTATTATTATTATTATTATTATTATTATTATTTTTATCATCATCATCTTCACATTTTGCATGGTTTGGGCCGTCAGGCCTGTTGCGACTTTAAAACTGGTCTTTCCAACGTTTTCTCTGTCTTCCGATGACATTTATCTTATGACCCAGATGTGAATATTCAGCCAAATATTTTAATAATTTCATTTCTGCTGTATCAACACCCCTTATTGTTTGTTTATTTCTTATCATTATAATGTCCTATTCTCAGCACTATAAAGAGCTGCTGCTAGGGCTATCGTCTTGTAAAATTTTAGAATGTTCTCTCTGCAGACTTTATTTTAATATCCGTTAATAGTCTCATTTAGCTTTATAAATTCATTTAGTTTATCTTCTAAATCATTATTTCTTACATTATTTCTTCAACCAGAGGTTTTAATAATTTAATTTCTGCTGTATCAACATTCCTTACTACAGACCTGCTCAATTATTGTATTGTCCACTACTATTTTGACTCCTTTTCACATTTTTTCTTCGAAACCCATCAGTTTAGTTTTTATTCCGTATATATTTTTAAATTGAATTTTTGCGATTTCACTTACTTTTAAAACGGTTTTCTGCAAATTGCGTTTAGAGCTTGCAAAGAGAATATTTTCTAGTCAATTTTATAAATGTTTCCTGTACCTTGTTAACCCATTTCCAAAACTTTAGAACCAGGGACAAAAATCACCCAAGCCCGCCTGGGTAGTGTGGAGTTAGCGTGTCTGCCTCACATTCAACAGGTCGCAAGTTCGAATCTCATTTAGGGTGAGTTACCCGAATAAGGTTTTTTTTGGGTTTTCCCTTATCCCGAGAAGACGAATGTTGAGTAACTTTAAGCTCCATGGATCCCGAGATCATTTCATCAATTTCATTCATGTCCGATATGACCAACCAGATTAAACGACGTTAAGCTAAAATCACTCAAGAAGCATCTAAGAAGTATCTAAGCACCTGCAGAAGAATAGCCTGTAACTATTTGAGAGGGACGTCGATGCCTACAGCATTCACAACGCTTTCTGTATACTCTCTATATTTTATTAGTACGTATATAAAATGTTATTTTTCTGTCGTCTTCATTTTAATTGAAGAAGCATTTTCAACAATAACTATATTACACGTTTGGTTACACCTACAAAGGGAATAGAAATAATCAAATGTTTAAGAACTGGACGTTATATGCTGGTATGAAAATTATATACTCTTTCCATGAAATCGAAGAAGCAAAATTTGAATACCAAGTAGTAATTGAAATAAATTGTGGTTTTTAAAGAAGTCTAGATTTTTGTGTACTATGTTTTGGTCTCTCGTTTAAAGTTTAACGGTAATACAAGATTATACAAAATTCCTTCCGAATGAAGAAGACTTCACAGGCTATACCCAAAAAATTCAGAGATCTCTACATTTTGTCTTTTATATAACTTAAACCAACTATAATTTTAGTTATGACACCTTCTTGAGAAACCCAAAACTTCGAATAAACTTTTGTATAAAAGGTAGTTTCGTTGAGGAATTTTCTTAAAAATCTTATCTTTTGAAGATACTGAACCTAAATACCAAGTTTTAGGATTAATGGTATATATCGTTTAGTAGTTATCCTGTTCACACACACACACATACCTTCTTGTAAAAATATTTTTATTCAGTGACTTCAAAACATGTATTTTCCTTGAAATCCACTTCGATTTTTTGAGTGTATAAAGTAGGAAAAGTAAACTGTATAATCACATCAAACAGGTATTAAAATTAATTCTAGTCAGAGTCTAAGATCGTGCAGTTTATTCACCCTACAATAGCTTGTCATTTTATTAATCAAATTAAAGCAAATAGATTAAATCAAATAAAATCACACAGATGCTTAAATCTTTAAACCTACCATGAAAGTGACAAGGAGGTCCCCTGGCATAAAACAGGGTTGGAACTAATCAAAGGGCGTTGGCTATCAGGATATTAAGCTTACAGCTTACTGACATTACTATTACGCAGCTTGGGTTCGAATCGTTTATAGCAGCTTAACGCATTTACCCTTTTATTTTTATTACTCTGGACTGGATATTGCAGCATCACATATTGTATGAAAGAAGTAGCGTATATTGGCTTAGAATTTATGCCGGCCCCTCCCTCCAAAATAAGGCAACTTCCTTACATTAAAGGCATAATCAAATAGTAACATAAAATATATATTTTAGGAAATGTATTTTCATGAGTGGCAAAACAATTACATATAATTACAACCATTTATATCATTTTTTGAAGCTATTTGGCTCACAAAAACGTCTTTTGTGATGTCCTGATTGCTTTATATAACATTAAACTTCACAACGAACAAAGGAAAGAATGCTCACAATATTTACTCCATGTTACTACTTACTTAAGTTTGCCCGACTTATGCATAACATCTTATAATTTAATCTCTTATTACACATCCACAAATTGAAAGCAAGATTTCCAGCAACAAATGTGTAATTTAAACTTCCGATTAAGCTACCTCAAAATCGCGCGGCATTTCATGAAACGCCTAGACATCATTACCAAAGTGTCTCCATAACGTAGGTGATAAAAATTGTGGAGATAAGCACCGAAAGTAATTGATCGAGCTGACGACTCAAGCACAACTCATCCGCCTTATCTTTTTTTACTTTCTCTACACGTACTATGTACATAGTGTATAGAGAAAGTATTGTATTGCACCCAAAAATTCGATATCGAGATTTCACCGGAAATGTATGTTTTGAGACCCCTGAATCCAAAAAAAGCATTTTTTGAAAAATGTCCACGCGCGCACGTGTGTGTCTGTGGGCAACATAGCTCAAAAAACCAAAAGACCGTTAAAAATCAAACTTAGTATTTAAGTTTGGTATCTTCCAAGGATGCGACACGAAGATTTTTAAGAAAATCCCCCCATCCCAAACTACCCTTTACATGGAACAAATTTAAAAACAAATTGATTTTCTTAAAAATGGCTGTAACGATTTTAATTAAAAGCTCTTATATTTAAGTTATTTACTTGCCATGCATATCATCTGAAGCCTATTTTATTCTGGATAAATTTTCTGCATAACTGCTAAACCGTAAGCGATGGACGAAAACTTAAAACACACAAAATGTAGAGCAGGTTAAAACACACAATTTATGTTATATACATTTTTTTCGTGGAGTTCATCGTTTTTGAGATATTCCTTGTTTTTGGTTTCAGCTTTGAAAAACATAATTTTCTCATACAGGAATTTTGTCAACCCCTAACCATACAAACAAAGGGACTTCAGTCATATAGCAACCAATTTTTGACTATCACTTTTACCTATGGTACTCCTTTATTTCCCTTCTACTAACAAGAAGCAAGTAATAAGATTATTTCTGCTAATTGTTTCTCGATTAGATGAAGTAAATATAATAATTTGTTGCAGAGATGTAGAGAAAGTCATGTGAATGGATCACATCAGATTTTTTTCTCCGGCACTGTATTCCTTTTGCTTATTCCTCTTTTTTTTACCCTTTTTACCTAAATTTCCTTTGCTTAACGTTTTTCTGTTTATGACAAATACACATACATGCACACATTCATAAAAACACAAGCCCAAGGCGGGGCTCAAATCCACGATCCCTTGCGCCACGAAGCACCAAAGCGAGGCGCTTTAGCGAGGGCGGTCATGGGGACCGGCTATTTTTTTTTTTAATACAGTTCTGGAGCCTGGTCGGGACTCCGGCGCTGTATACCCTACTTGTATTTACTAATCTGTTTACCTTGCTGTATGATTACTGAATTGCTGTTTTCTCCTTTTTACAAACACACACACATATAACACACATGCCCAAGGCGGGATTCAAACCCACGATCCTTTGCGCTACGAAGCACCAAAGCGAGACGCCTTGGCGAGCGCGGCCATCTTAAGACCGGCCCGGCTAGGCTACCCGAAGAGCGCCGGTACCCATGGCCGCGCTCGCCAAAGCGCCTCGCTTTGGTGTTTCGCAGCGCAGGGGATCGTGGGTTCGAGAGCCGCCTTGGGCATGGGTGTTATATGTTTGTGTATATGTATGTAAAAAGTAAAACAGTAATTCAGTAATCACAGTGAACAAATTAGGTAAATAAAAAGTAGGGTATACAGCGCCGGAGTCCCGATCAGACTCCGGAGCTGTATTTAAAAAAAAAAAAAAAAAAAAAAAAAAAAAACGGTGGTGCCACACCAAAACAAAGGAAAGGAGAAGCGCGATGGTCACCTGAAAACAAATCCAGAATAGGCTATCTTAGCATCGCGGAAAACAAAGTTGTAATAGATGGAAATATCCGGAATAATTTAACTTCAGAAAGAATATACCTCACATCTGCACAGCTCTCGAGAAATTATACATTTTACTTTACTTTTTTTTTTTTTTTTTTTTTTTTTTTTTTAAAATTCCTCAGCTTCTTTGCATTTATGTAACATTTACCAAGTAACGCAAACGCATGCATTACTTTTTATATATATTCCACGTCAAGAAGTTCGGCATTTTAATGCAATACTATATTCTGCGGATTAGTAAACTACTAACCGACACTTATGTACTGGGACGAAATGTTACTGAGTGTAGGTACGACACCAATGTTTGCATACTTTTAGTTTGTACTCTCATCTTTAAGTTATGTTCGTTATTTTTCTATCGTAATGAATTTTTTATATTTCCTTTTAAAACATTTTGAGATAATGAAATATAAACACTAAGACTTAATACTGTAAGACGAAGAAAAGCAAACAACGTTAATTTTCGCAGCTTGCTTATGCTGCAGGTTCCCAGTAGGCGTGTTCCATTGTTCCGTACTTGACGGAAAGAAGGGGAGAGGGTTCCACGTTACCCATAGCGTTTGGAAGTGGCCAAGTGCTTATCTCGTAGCAGAGTACTCTTCTTAATCTGAAAGTCCCTTCAGCAGCAGAAGCCGCATTCATTTGTCACCTTCTTTTGTATGTAAACAAAAGCAAAGACAAGTTTTAAACTCATCCCAGTCTTAAATGGATGCGTAGGCTTCCACGACCTGTGTCTTGATGTGTCTTCTTAGCTTCCGGAAAAGCGAAACGTCGGCATTCCCATGCAAGATAACGCGGACTTCTCCGGAAGCTAAGAAGACACATCATCCCAGTCTGTCCATTATGTTTCTTATCAAGTGTTCAACCATATTATCTAAATAAACCGGACTGATAGATCGAGATTCACGTCGAAAATTTTTTAGAGAGTGAAATAGCATAAACAGTGCTTAAACTCATGAAATAAATTATTTAACAAATATGTATATATTAATGAGCTGTAATTTTTTCACATAATAAGTTTGCAGTATACCATGGGTAATTTTCTGGTTATAAGCATTTACAGAAACAGAATAACATATATAATATATATGTATATATATACATATATATACATATATATTATAATATTATAATAATTATTTGTCATATTAATGTTTGTACACATGTTTCATTTGATAAACAAGAAACCAACGAAACAAATTTCACATTAAGGGTTACTTTGGGAGCAGAAACTTTTTGAAAATTGTCTTTTTACATCCGTAAGAGGTTTAGTTTTCATTACTTTCTTCACTGCAAATTAAAATGAAATGGAGTTTTATTTATAAACGCTCTTTAACTGCTGTGGTTCTCAATGTCCCATTCTATACTGGGCGTGAAAGACCGCTTAATTTTTCTCAGAGGCCACTTTATAGGCGTAAAAAAAAAAAAAAAAAAAAAAAAAAAATCGCCCTCCGCCGAGTTTTAGCCCGGCACGTTAAGAACCAGAGGCTAACATGTCTCCACTGCAAACTCACAATAAGTAGAGGAAATATATTCCATACCAAAAAATCGATTCGACATGTTTCCAGTTCCCCGTTAACCACCCAAAGCATTTTTAGAAAAAAGGCCCGTGTTTATGTCTGTTTGTGAATAGCACAACTAAATAATAATGATACAAAAATAATATTGAATAAACTACAAACTCGGTGTTTAAGTTCAAGATTTTTCAAAGATGCGACACGAACATTTTCACGAATTCTTTCCCCCACTCACTCAAACAGAAAATGTTTAGTTATTTATTATTTTCTCAAAATGGATATAATATTTTGATTAAATTACCACCATATATTTAAATTATTTTCATCACAAACATGAGGCATATCTTGAATTTTCTGGAAATATCTCGTTAAAATCACTATATATATATATAGCGATCAATTCTTTAAAGATATTACCATTGCTACGCCTAATTATTCTTTATTCAATTTGTATTCTTTATTCTTTATTCTGTATTCTTTATTCAAAAGAGTAATAAAATAATTTATGCAAATGTTTATTTGGATTAGCGTGAAGCAGGTAAATGTATAAGCTTCGGTAACAGTAATTTTGAAGAAGATGCATATATGGATATTTTGTTTTTATTTTATTTATTTAGGTCTAAAGTTCAAATAAACACTGAGTTGAACTGGTATTTCCTAAAAATGTATTTTGTTTTGGTTCAGAGGATCAAAATATTCCAATGAGCTCTTGATATCTGATTACTTCACCAATTAATGCACATACATAGTATGTAGAAAAGGTATTGTATTCTACTAAAAAATTCGATACCGAAATACATGTTTTGAGACCGGGGGGTTTGCATGCGTATATGTAATTGTGCGTGTGTGCGTGCGCTTGTATGTGATTGGACAGCACAATTTAAAAACGAAAGGTCCGTTAATTAACAAACCAGGTATTTAAGTTCAGTATCTTCTAACGATGTGATACGAAGATTTTCAGGAAAATTCCCACCGGAAACTAAATTTACATGGAAGATGATTTTTTAAAATTTTCAATTTTCTCAAAAATGGTTCCAACGATTTTGATTAAAATACCGTATACATCATTTACATGACAAATAAAATGTATATCTTGAATTTTCTGAGAAAGCCTCTTTAGTCCTCTTCACTCTGGGATTACTTTTGCAAAACTGATTAACAGTAAGAGATATACAAAAACTCTTTAAAAATGTATATTCCGTCAAAACAATTTATATGTTAACATTTTTGTTGTAGTATTAACCATTTCCGATATATTATTCCTTATTCGAATTTATGTAATGGATTTAAAATGCCATACAATGCATTATCACGAGAAAACGTGAGCTTAAATATATATATATATATAAAACAAAGAATATGATAAACGTCGCAATTTTTATTTGACATAACTTGTGTGACCAGAACAAATAAAGACAATTTATCCATGTAAAGGTTAGTGAGCGATGAGAGAACTTCTATCTACAAGTCTCAGTTTTGTAGGATGCTGTACCAATGTTGGAATATAGTTTTAAGTTATGACATCCACAAACACACACAAGACTGTTTTTATAAAATTACTGCTTTATTCTAAGTCTAACGAACACTGATGGTTCAATAATTTTTCAGTGCAAGTTTTTCGCGGTATAGAATTATTGGATGGTATGGAATACTTCCTCTATATTCATTATAAGTATCAGACTAGGAAAGTGAAACTAAATTTTCTGTGCGTTAGTGCTCAGATTGTTACTTTATTTATATCTATTTCTACGCAACGACGAAACAAGGATAAATGGATAGAACTTGAAAAGCTAGTACTGATCATATAATTACATATACTGAAGAATATTGCAAATATCTCGCGGTATGAAAGGATGAACACCAATTCAACCTACTGTATTCTCGTCTTTAAATTGTGCCTATGCAGTAACCCCAGAAGAAAATAGAGCAGACTCTCTATTTTCAAGCTTACGCTTTTCATTTAAACCTTTGATTTAATCATTTTTGTATGGCAGTTCCTTTAGGCTAGAGCCCACAACGATCCTATGGAATTCTTTAATATATCCAATGGAAACTATGTGGCTGTCTGAAACGCCAATTTTCAATGCGTTAATGAAAGCTTTAAATTTGTGTTCAAAGCGTTGTCATTTTCCTATTACATTCAAGCACGAGTTTATGAACTTCAGAGTCTATTCTCTCACATTTCAGCCTCCGTGGAATTTACAGTTCTTCTGCAAAGAGAAAGTTATGCCTGACTTTTTAATTGGAGAGTTTATAAACTCGTCATCCATTCAGAGTTGTAATCAAAGGTCCCAAACTTCCTGAAGTACATAACATCTGTTGTCTTTTGTTTTTGTTGTTGTTGTTGTTGTTTTTTGTGCCCCTTCACTTTGATTAAAAACTAACTGAACTAGTAAACGCTGCATCTCTTATGCTGCTGTGGATTATATCAAATCGATTACCTTTCATTCCACAACATAGTCTCCTAATGAAAAAGAAATAAAGTGGATAACTCAGTTCCTTGTTTATACATTTAAACTTGCAAGCAGCAACTAGGAATCTAGAAAAGGCAGAAATTTCCATGCGAATGCGTTTATTCCTATACAGCAAAGCATGAAAACGTTAGAAAAAAAGTTAATCAGCTTCGTGAACTTGCTGAGTTTACTACTTTGCCTTTAATTCTGTAATCCTTGAAAAGGTATGCTATTTTTTTTTCGTAGAGGCTATTTTAAACCGCTGCAATAAAACTAATGAGAATAGTAAAAATAGAAGTGTACTGCATGGAAGATCTGCGCTAAAATCTAAATACTGTAGACCATTAAAAAGGTCTGGGAAAGTAAGGATTAAAATCGAGGTAGCCTCGTCCCCTCCCCCAAATTATATAATGACAGAACTTCTCTCTTGCTTGGTACTCTTTAAGGGAATACATTTCTTAGTCTCTCTAGTACGTACTCATGGAAAAAAGTATTCATGCAGCACTGCAACTAAAATTTGTAATAACAGATATTTTCAAATACAATTAAAAGATAACACTAAGATTTTGATTAGAAGTCTATACGATTAAATAATCAGTAAAGTGGTAATGTGTATTGAATATTAAATAAATAGGCTTCAAAAATAAACAACATCGCGATTCTGGAAGTATTTAACCGGGAAAAAAGTATTCATACATCACTGCAAATATAAACTTAGAAGCCACCAACAGAACCGTTGCAGCAAGGTACACGTACAGTGGCAAGCTGCACCCCCAGCGAGCTGGTTCGATACATGGTGAGTGCTGTGCAACAGACAAATGGGCCGCAAAGATAAAGAAACAACTTTGGAGGTAAGGAAAATTGTTATCTCCCAGAATCAAAACGGTACATTATTTTCAGAAATTGCTGATATTATTAGAAGAAGTTGGTCAACTGCGCAGTCCATAATATTGCCTTATAGATAAAGAAATACTCTCATAAATAGTGAAAGAATATGGCGACCATATTTGCTAAAGCAAAGAGAGGAAAATATGTTAATAAGGATGGTCAAAAAAGATCCTAAATGGACAGCTTCTGCGTTGTCCGTGCATGTTAATGATCACTTCGGGAAGGAAATAACAAGGCTGTTCACTATATTCTGCCGGTTATGGAGCTAGGGTACCTAGAAGATGCAAGAAGAACAACAAATTGAGACGAGTTTTCTCTAAGCAAGAACACAAGTTTCTAGAATAAGGTACTGTTCACAGATGAAAGTAAATTTAATGTATTTGTAAATGACGACAGAATTTTCGTCTGGAGAAGGCCAAATACTGTGCGTGATCCCAAACGTATTCAAACTACAGTGAAACATGGAGGTGGAGGAATTATGGTATGGGGTTTTATGGCTACATCTGGTGTTAGGGAACTTGATTTTGTTGAAGAAACAGGCAGAGATTTCAGTGTTTAAATATTTTAAAGGAAAGTATTGATAGCTTGCAATAAGGCACAGATTACTACTTTCAACGAGACAATGACCCTAAACATACAGCAAAAATTGTTCATATGTGACTGTTGTATCATATCCCATATTCTCAAGTTTCCAACACAGAGTCCAGACCTTCATCCAATACTTGAATACACTTGAAAGAATGGTCAGAAAGCATGAAATACGAAACAATGACTCCCAAATAATGTTTGCAACAAGAAAAGTATTACATCAAAGACAACCAAAAGCTCGTTTATTCCATGCTAAAGAGATTAACAGAAGTGATACATCGAAGAGGAATGCCTACAAGAATTAAAATTGTACATACGTTTGCATACATTGCAATCCTTTTAATGGTATGAATGATATTTTACGCACTGTGTGAAGCCTGCTGGAGCACATTTCTTAATATACATATTCGGAAGGAAATGTCACACCGTTGGTTTATTACATTAACATTTCTGGTTCTTAACTTAGTTCTAATAAATAAAGCTTTTAAACATAAACAACAGTACATGAATACTTTTTCCCCTTGACTGTATGTACAACGTACATACGTAGAGAAAGTACCTATTGTATTCCACCCAAAATTAGATACCGAGATTTTTCCAGAAATACATTTTTATGGTTCCTTGCATAGGCAAAAAAGCACGACCACCCTGACTACCATTTACATTTTTCGAAAATTTTGATTTTATAAAAATGACCATAATGGTTGACAAACTAAATGCATCTTGAATTTTCTGGGAATAGCCTCTGAAAAACCCTTCATTCAGGATGACTTCTGTATAACAAAAACTTATTACACAAAAATACATACATATGTCGTTAAAGCACACGTCATATACATTTTTTTAGTTAAACGTTTCCGAGATATTCCTTGTTATTGTTTTCAATTTTTACCGAAACCTTTCTCAAACGGAAATTAACCTTTCGTTTCACTCCTGGCCTTGCAAAGAGAACCTAATTTACCGACCAGTTTTTAAAGGATTTGACTATCGCTTTAGCCTAGTGTATTCTCTTATTTCTCTTCTACTTACAAGGAAGCAAATAAGAAATCTATTTCTGCTATGTTAATTTCGATTAACATGTAGACAAAAGAATAAAAATTTATTTTCATTCTAATATCCTGGATTTTGCTACTGAGAAAACATAATGTGGCAACAAGGCTTCATCATTAAAGCAATAAGCGTGTTTACACATAAGAGACGCTTGATGTATCAATATTAAGGTAATGAACCCCGGCGGGTAACAAATCAAGCAAGGGAAGTGAAGGTTACATTAATGACAGTATGTGTTCAGGTCGAGCTTTGGGTTCGACGCTCCTGAATACGTAAAATTCCTGTCAAGCAACTCCTAACAAAATTTACAACAGGTGGCACAGAGAAATACGTACAAGAAACAACAATCTTTCTATAAAACTGGCATTTTACGTCTAATTATGGTCCGTGGTCGAAACGCTACCACAAGTTTATCTTCTTGAATGATATCAGCCTGAAGTACGCACTCTCTTTCTATCGACATAATTCTGACGAGAAATTTCTTTCAGGTACGCTGCTGGACATTGCTCAAGATCCAAATGATACACACATCAAAACTCAAAACTAAAAATCTGATGTGTTTCATTCGCATGACTTTCTCTAGCTATTCCACAAATAAACTTTTCTTACAAAAGCTTATTCTTTTATCTACATCATGCTAATCGAGATAAACATGACTAGAATTGGTCTTATTACTTGCTTCTTTGTAAGAAGAAGGAAAAGGGAATGCACAGCATAAAACGATAGTCAAATATTATAAATATATAAAATACATATTATAAAAGCCGATTGCAGTATAAACCATTGAAATTCGGTTTTCTTTGGTTGCTAGGAAAAACAAAAGGGGGGCGAAAAGAAATATATCTTCCTGTTTGAGACAAGTTAAAGAAGCTTAAAACAGAAATCAGTAACTCTACAAAAAAGTGTATATGCCATAAATTGTGCTTTAACGAGATATTCATTTTTCTGTAGTAAATTTTTGTTTATCTCTCGCGGTTTACCAGTTGTACAAATGTCTTTCAAAATGAAGAGGTTTTCAGAGGCTATTCTCAGAAAATTCAAGATATACATTTCGTTTGTCACGAGAATATCTTAAAAATATGGCATTTTAATCAAAATCGTTAGCTAGTTTTGAGAAAATAAAATTTTTTGAAAAAAGTTCTATGCAAAGAGTAGTTAGGAGTGGGGGAATTTTCTTGAAAATCTTCGTGTTGCATTCTTGGAGGATACTAAACATAGATACCTAGTTTGGTATTTAATGACTTTTCGTTTTTGAGCTATGTTGCAGACAGAGAGACACGGACATGTTTCTAAAAGTGATTTTTTTTATTCAGGGGCTCTCAAAACATGCATTTCCGTGAAATCTCGGTATCGAATTTTTTGGTAGAATACAATACCTTCTCTATCCACTATGTACATTGTACATACGTGCTACAGAAAATAAAAATGTAATGAAAACATTTGTGAGATTAACATTCTTAAATAATTTGTTCAGTTTCAACATTCCTATTATGTTCACTGTGCAAAATGTCATTGTTTATGGAACAGCGAAGCGCCTAGTTATGAACTGGAACGAATGAGTAAGAGAGACTGTTTTTCCTAGGCATTCAAGCAGTCTCAACGTTATCGTAAACAAATCCTAGAAATACAGCTGACCTTTCGAACTTTGCTTTCCACAATAAAGAATTCATAGGATCATAGTCATTAGGCGAATTTAAACTTCTTTTATATGACACTAAAAAGTTTAAAGCACGTTCACAGAGCACAAGCGTCACACGCTCTTTAAAGTCCCCTGAAAGGAATTTTAATTACATGATCAATTACGACCGATTACAATATTTTAAGAGTAAAATTCTTAAATTCTACATACTTATTTATTCGGTGAGTAATTCTTAGTTGGAAAACACAATTTTTTTCAAATCAAAATAAAGCATGTGCATTCAATATTGTGGAAAATGTTTGCAAATAATTTAATTTTGCACCAACAGTAATAATAGTAATAATAATAATAATAATTTTTATACAACATTTTAGTAAAACATTGTGTGCTTAAATATTCATAGGAAGTGAATCACCTGCATTTTGATGCATATTTAAACTCATATATATATATATATATATATATATATATATATATATATATATATATATATATATGTCTATAGGCATTTGGTGCACAGTGAAAATGGAAAATATTCATCCCCAAATATTTTGTAAAGACCAAAGTAGGTAAATTCTGAACTTTTATACTACCTCTTGACAGGGAAAAAGTTGTGATGTTTTGCATTCAGGATTCTATTGAATATGTTAGAAAGCTGTAAAACATATTTTACAAAGTATAAAAATAGAAAAACATATTTGCAATAGAAAAATAGTTTCTAAAATAAAGTTCACAAATTCAAAAGAGGCGAGTGTATACTCGTACAATTATTATGATTGGAATGATCACGGATTTATGCTGCTGGTGCTGCGCTAAAATACCTCTAATCAGTTTCAACTAAACAAATATATTTTTAGAAAAAGTCAGTATGTCTGTCTGTCTCTGTAAGCGAGTATCTGTGGAAATCATAATTAAAAAACGAAAAGTCCGATAAATATCAAGTTTGCGACGGTAAGAAAAGCCCTCCACCCCTAACTACCCTTTACATGAAAAACTTTTCAGTAATTTTGATTTTCTCAAAAATGTCTAATGCTTTTTTTATTATTAAAATTCGGCAACTGAAAGATATTTACATGCCAATAACATTCTTATTTAATGATTATCTCAGTTTCTTCCACTACTTCACTTGTAAATTTATAACTCGATTTTGATACTGGTTTTTGTATATTCCTCTATTTCTTATTGCTATATTCAACCATTTATATGTATTCTTGTTAATGTTTATATTTGTTAGGCTTTGTTCATGAAGCAACCTTACAATAAGGGAAGCTATGAAATAAATAATAATAATAACAAACAAAAATGCATATCTCGAATTTCTTGGGATTAGGCTCTGAAGTCCTCTTCATTATGAATGATTTGTGTATAACTGGCAAACCGTAAGAGATAGACAAAACCTACTAAACAAAAATGCATATCTCGTCAAAACACAACATTTATGTATTTTACATATTTGTTATGGAGGTAGCCGTTTCCGAGATATTCCTTATTATTGGATTCAATTTTAAAATACTTTTACTTTTCTCAAACAGTAAGTCGTTCGTGTTTCTTTTGTTTTAGTCCTGGTCAAATAAAGAAGCGAATTTCAAAGACTGTCAAATAGCGAACATTTGACTATCGTTTTAGCATAGTGCATAGCTTTAATTCCCTATTTATAATGAACTAAGTAATAAGAACACTCTACTAATGCTTACCAGGGAAGCATGGGGCAGTTAGAAGCTTGCTTGTTGAAAGTCATATAATATATCAGAATTTTCTTCCACTACTATGCTAATAAAGGCATAGATTTAATGAGTTGTGGCTTCCAGTTCAACGCATACTATGGGTTTTTGAGTAAGTGGTAACCTTAATCTGTGCAGCATATGCAAAGTAAACATCCCCTGCTAAATTAAAAATAGCTAACTGAAGTTTAATATTTAAAGTATAATTTAATAAGAATCCGTTAGAAATCAGGGAAATAACACACAACACTAGTTATTTAACTAGTCATTCCAAAATGCCTACAGATTCCCAGAATTAAGTTACTAATAAATAAATATAAGTCAAAATATAGCTATTTGCAGTGAAACAAGAGCATTTTAGAGTTATAAGCATTTGAATCAGAGCAGCTAAGTGGGAGAATAGGATTGCCGGATTGTATTAGAATACAAAGGTCTGTTCCACATAATTTTACCTCGTGTATTTCTTTAACTGTCACGTGACTGTCACTTCTATAACATTTCCAGCCTTACTTCATCCGTAATGTAAAAAAATCAGCAAGTTTCTGATTGGTTTCTGAACGTTTTACCACTTTTCTCCATCAAAAAATACTACCTCTTAAATTGCTGAGTGAGTACAGAAATATCGTATTAAACTATACAATGTTGTCTATATAGTATAGTGTGAATGATTAAGGTACAAAATTAACTAATCGTTTAATCATTGTTTATGTAATAATGTATATCCGTAGTGCAATTCAACGAATGATTCTAGTCAGCAAGTAATGGCGGATACATAATATAATACCAGTGTAGGGAAACACAAACCAGGAAAGAATTATAGTGTTCAAGTATATACTAAGTTTTGTGAAAAATACATTATTTCTGGATTATGCAGTATTCTTAGCTTAACGGTAGAATTTACTGGTATTTCCGAAAGCAACGTAAAGATCGTAAAGCTTATTAGCGGAGGTGCGACTTCTTGTGTAAGCAGCTTTTCAACAAGTGATAGCCGAAAAATGCAGTGAATATGTGTCATACATTGTTCGGGAAGAATAAACAAACTAAGATTTGGAGGGAATGGTAGAAATTGTTGTTAGCCCACTAATTATCAATCTCTGAGATGGTTCAGACAATTCGATTGCAACATTCGCAAGAAAAAAAAAAAAACTGCTGGAGTGATTTATGTACATATGCAATATTTCAGCAAACTTTCAAAACAACATGTATGCATTTTATAATTTTATGGGAGAATTTTACATTTCGTACTGAATGTATAAAGACTTGCATACCTGTTTTATTTATTATACTTACATTTGAAAGAGTTGAGTTAGCTATTTCTTTTCCTGCCAAACATAGGTACGCGGTTTTAGTATTGTAGACGAGCCAGCTTAGCATCACGTGGTGTGTACACGCGTGTTACGCGTGTTAGCGGAAGAATGCATTTTGATTCGTTTACATCGCCGGTGAATTAGGATGGACAGATAATAATTGATTGCGGTTGTGCGGTACAAAGTACTTCCTTATCTAACATATTAAGGTTAACATCTCCGAATAAAATTGTCAAACTTATATTTTCAAAGCAGCATAAATCAAACTATATTGCATAAAAAGAGTTAATGCATAATTTTGTATCAACAAATACATATAGAAAGATTTCATTTTAAACCTGCCTCTCAGATGACATACCTATTACAATGCTTGACCTTGTATTGGATAGGATTTGTATATCATTCAACTGTGAACTTAGCCAATCAGGGGAAAGGGGAAGGAAATTGTGCGCGGGAGAAGCTTATAAGAAACGAGAATTTAGTAAATAGTATCAAAGCATATGCACCCGTCAAAGTTCAGTTTGTGGGCGAAGAAAAAGGAAAATGGAAGAAACTTACTGGCTAATGTAATCGTGGCCTCTCCAACTACCCTTTAGTTGCCATGAAAACCCCTTCAGTAACCGTCCTATCTTCGCCTCTTCTTTACAATAAACTGTAATAAGCGAAATGACTCCGGCCTTAGCGTCTAGGGCTCAGACACCAAATAGAATCGTGTTTGATGATAATTTTTCTTCACAAAAGTAGTTTGTTAGTACTGAGCAGGAGTTCAATGCAATGCCATAGACGTGAATCGAACCACGGATACTCTTACCATTTTACTATCCACTATTTCTTATTTTTTGGTGGCGGTAGTGGTGGTGGTAACTCCATGGCACGACAGCTCACAAGGAACCTTAGCCTATCGCCCGGCCGCTGCGTCCCCCATCTCGGTCCATGCAGAGTTGGAGGGCGAGACGTGGTCAGGGCCTCGGATAGCGCCTCGGACCTCGCCATGGTAGTTTATCCAGCATACATGGAGCAAACCTATTTGCTTGAACACCAAATTAAGTGACTTGGTGACGCCTGCAGTGAGGTGTTAAAATTGCTCTAACCAGGTAATATGTTAATTAAAGTGACATCTGTGTGTTGTTTTCATACACTTATCTTAAAATTACTGATATCAAAGCTCCATAATTAGCACGATTTAACACACACGTTCACACACACACACACGCAGAGCGATTCTTTTGTGGCACTGTACTCTTGTTTTATGTGCTAGATCTATTCACAAACATGGCCTATAATCTCTCTCACATTGTGTTTGCAGAAGAGTGATGTTGTATGCATAACCACGAGAAATACAAGTGACAGCCTTAGGCAAGGAACATCCTCTTCTCTGACAGCAGCTTGCTAGGGTCCGAACAGTGTCATATAGTATTTACATGTATCCCTTGGGACGCTAATTTACAGAAGCTCCAAGCCACAGGGAAGTTTTACCCTAAATAAGTTATACATTTGGTGACTGTAACAGCTTACAATCTAGGTCGCATCTGAGGCTTAGCGAAAGGTCCTTTATTTGGTTTAAGGTGACTAATTAGTGAAATTTGAGCAAAAATAATGATCAATTTCAACTCAGATACTAGTAATTATAGGAACCTCAAACTTTTGGAAAACACATCGTATTTTGGAGCATTTGAACCTCAAATAACATGGTCTTTTGAATGACACTAGAAGTAACTTTTGATAAATCTAAAACTTTTATGCAATTATTTACAAAATTTTACTTATTAATTAAGTACTTTAACATATGAGCAGAACACACAAGTAAAACTAATTTTAACTAATGGTTTCAAAGGTAAATCTATAACTGAATTTTAATATGACAATTTATAGCATAAAGTGTTAAATGCGAATTGAGTATACGAGCACATAACTAATATTTTTAAAACAGATATTTTATCTATATAGAATACTCTTTAATATAAAGAAAACCGATAACGGAAAACTTCTAATAAAGACCTACTTAATAAATGTGTAACATCTGAAGCATCAAAAACTGAAAATAAGTTACTCATTTTCGATTTTAGTAAATACTTTAGTTGCCGAAAGAAAAGAACTTTTATTGAATACACACATTTTGAATGGACAATATTTTATGAACAATGTTCAGAAATCTGTGATGCTAATCACAAATGTATACTAATCAAGATACTACACTTATTTGTGCACATCTGCGAGACTTTTCACTATACTTGATGAATAATATTAAACTCATGGAGCATTTTGAACATTAAAAATATAGTTTTGAGAAACATTTGCTTTTATCAACCCCTTAACTGCTATTTAAAACCTGGGGCATAATAACGAATATTGAGGCTGAAAGATGAGTTGGCAACAAATTCCTAATAGCTTAAGAAACAAGATTACTGGGGCCGAGGTGCAAACTGACGATCTGACCTTTTTCATTTCTTTCTTCTTAAACAATCTACACGGACAGACGCACAAACGCAGCCAGGATAATGTATTTTTCCCCTTTGTTTCTTTCATTGATTTCTTCCAGTATCTTCAAAATACCCCACACAACACAAATTAATCAATTTTAAGCAAAAAAACAGTTATTGTTTCATAGAGAAGCTTGACATGTAAAGGGTAGTTTAGGGTGGGGAGATACTCTTGTCATATAAATATCTTTAATATACGATATTCTAATCAAAATTGTTGGAGCCATTTCTGAGAAAATCAAAATTTCGAAAAATTTTCCATGTGAAGGGTACTTTTGGGGTGGGGCACTTTTCTGAAAATTTTCGTGTCGGATCCTTGGAAGATATTGAGCTTAAATGCCAAGTTTGATATTTAACAGTTTTTTTGTTTTTGAGTACCTAATGCTCTCCACACACAGAAACACACACACACACACTCACATGCACACATTGACAAACATGTTTTTTTTATTTTCAGGGGATCTCAAAATATATATTTCCGATGAAATATTGGAATCGAATCTACGTACGTGTTAGAGAAAGTAAGAATGCACCTGATATAATAAAACCTTTTTATATATATATAAAACACTCAAAAGAAACATTATCGTTACTATATTTAATAAATTGTATAAGTACCAAATGCTATGGTGTTTAGTGCGAAAAGGAACAAACAATCGTCACCGTTGGTTAGAATGTGGATCAAAATACTTAATAGCAGAAATTAGTCGTTTATAAGACCTGAACAAAGAGTTTCGGTAAGTTAAGATTCTCAATCAATAACCATATTGATGTTTATAATGGGCTAACCGGGAGCCAAAAGTAGCTATCCTAAAAACTGTAAATGTATTACGCACGTACGCCATGGCGTTTTTTGGGTTGGAGGATAGTGTTCCGGTTCCTAGACACAGAATGACTAAGGACCCAGGTCCATCTTGAGATGGTCCATGTATAAGACGTGATATCCATTTGGCGTAGTCATAAGCGCTAAAAACGGTAAACCAACTGAGAAAGCGTGATGCTGACCGTATCCCCTCCCGTATCGGTTGGACGATCAGTCACCTATGCCATGCGCGCATGTAGTCCAGTCAGTGAAGACCAAAAAGCGCGGCAATGCCGGAAGACATTATGTACCACTCGTCAGTACTCATTTAGAGGTACAATAAGCCCTCTGACTCCCCCCGTCATTTTCCGTAGTATGGAGTTAATACTAGCATGTGGTTTCCAAATTTACCTGTTCAAACCTGGCGATGACCTTTTTGGGCGTCCTCCAGAAGAGAAATAAAGCCGGCGATGCCGTGTCGTAGATGTACTACTACAGTGTAAAAGAACTTCAAATCTGATAAAGAGGCCTTTGAGCAAAATTGAGCGGTTTTTCGCGCCCTATATAAAATGGGAGCTGAGAACGACAACAGTTAAAGAATGTCTATAAATACAGTCTTATTCATTTATATTTTCTGAATTCCTCCTGGCGCTTAAATCGCTATTCGCTCTAATCTCCCCTTGAAAGCTTTCACGAGATTACTCATATCTCCGTTACCATATATGTCGGTCTGATCCAAGGTCCCAGGTTCAACCCGACCCTCAACAGTGGTTTTAAGTGTGCTTAAAAGCGGCATGCCCATGTAAGTAGATTTACTAGTTTGAAATATGACGCCTGCGGTACGAAATTCCGACACTGATATAGCTTCGGGAATTGACAGTATAAGCAACATTTTATTTTAAATCATGGTTCATAGCTCCTCAAAACTTTTTTGTCGTTGTTGTTTATTTCTTAATTATATTGTACAGAAATCCAGTATGAATTTTAGCTAGCAATGGCGGTTTATTAGTTATTTGCAAAAGTCGTGAAATCATACTTTGTATTTGCCGCTTTTCCGTTGTAAAACTTTTAGCTTCTAGATTCCCACAGTACTTCGAATAAAAGTTGTAGAACGCTATCTCAGCTTTTTTAAAAATTATATTGTTTTAATTCTATATTTCGGTGTACTGTAAAACGTAGGAAGGCAGATAATGGTAGACGCACGCATCGTGATGCACTGACTAATACACAGGGGACCGCGATAATTATCCCGTTACCACTCCTCTGCCCATCTCTCTCGCAACCAGTAGCTCCTTATATTATAATTATTGTTCTAGAGCATTTAAATATTTTCAAAGAATATATAATTTATTATTTGTAGTTGATGATCAACTCTCTCTTATATATATATATATATATATATATATATATATATATATATAACGGCATAGGTTTATTTTTGCATTAGTGTTACTTTCTCAATTTCAGTTCACATTGGTATTATTTTAATTTGCTTTAATAATACTCATATGAATCCCAAATACAAGGTGGCGATAATTTTGTAATTTATTATATTACCGGATAATATTTTAGAACTAAATAAATGTTATGGTACTGAAACTGAAATAATAGTCCGCCCGTTTACTACAGTAAGGCAATGAGTGAGTCGCCTGTCTGTTGTCTGGCAGTGAGGATGTATAACTTATATATATTATAGTATGAGTAACAGATGAGTAAAAAACGTGCGAACCGGCTGCCTGCCCATGTCCTCTGCGCTCGTTGCCGTCTGCCGCTGTCTTAAAACGGCGCGGATGAAACCATACACAATTTTTAAACTACTTTTAAAGGCTTTACTTACCAACTTTATGATAGGAGATGCTGAAACTGGCCACCTTCGTTGCCCATACATTTTTGGCACCTCTTTAGGAAACTATCCATTATTCGTCGTAGTTCACCTCGAGAAATTTCCTGGCAGATATTTTGTTTTAATTCTTCCAGGCTGTGTGTGTATTTGGCTTGTCACTTTAAGTTTTAAGTTACCCCGAGATAGAAATCGCAGGGGGTTACGTCGGGGGACGAAGGGCGCTACAAATATCTAGTAATAATTCTGTCCTGAAACACACTTTCAATTGTTCTCATTGAAAGATTGGCCGTATGAGCTGTTGCAGAGAGTTGTTAAAAAAGGGTAAATCACGCTCCTTGTGTGTTAATTCTCTAAAGAAAGCGTGAGGTAGGGGAGGAGGAACAAAACTGTATTCACGTATGTACGGGCGTCAACTATTGACTAGAAAAAAATGCCCCCTTATCACTTTCTCCGCTAATGTCGCACTATACACTTATTTTTTTTTTTCATCATGAAGGGGTCCTTCAATATTAGTTTTCTCAGAGCTCCAATAACGATTATTTTGTGTACACACATATCCATGAAGGCTCATCTGTGAAAAATATTATGCTGAGCCATAATACATTTTGTGATCAAGTACTGGACAAAATAATAAATCCCTCGTAATAACTGAAATACAATATTGTATTTCCAATATTGCATCAGAAGCATGACCTTGTGTACAACAGCTGTGCGGAATCATGTGTCCACACGCCCAGTGGAAAAACCCGCGCAGCCGGTTCGGAAATTCTTGACTCGCTCTAGCTTATGCGAAGTGAATTCTCAGTCGAATAGTGTGCAGGTTTCTTCTAGAGAATTTCTTCTTGGGGGGGGGCCACGTTGTCCGGGTCGTAGAATGGACTGGTGATTGGAAAGATATGTAGAAATATTTTCGTTTTTCACGCTGCTGACATTTAAAATAACGAAGTTGACAAAAACTAGAACTGCCTACCAAAAAGTGTTGACATTACGTAGGACAGGTAAATGTTGGGTAGGAACTGGACACACACGTATATTTTTTTTTTCTTCTAAATACAGTACCGGAGCCTGATCGGGACCCCGGCACTGTATACCCTAATTTTATGTACCTATTTTTTTTTACCTTGTTTTTCTGTATTATTACTGGATTGCTGTTTTCTTACTTTTACAACACACACATATACACAAACATATAACACCCATGCCCAAGGCGGGACTCGAACCCACGATCCCCAGTGCTACGAAGCACCAAAGCGACACGCCTTGGCGAGCGCGGCCATGGGGACCGGCTCACATTGAGCATATATATCACGTACACCTAGCGCGTACACACACCCCTGTTGTGGAACATTTCTTCAGAATTCACGAGCCTAGAAAACATTGGCGGTGAATGTGCAAAATACAAAATAGTGTCATGTAAAACGCACCTCTGTGTCAGTTCATGTTTGCTGAGTGTTACTACTACCGAAGTTGCTTTTTTAGAACGAGGCAAGCTAGGTTAGTTCGATTTTAGCATCTAAAAATCGACTTTCACGAAATGAGAAATGTTCTTGTTCTCCACGTCACCTGTTCACTGGATGCACCCTCTCCTTTACACGATAATCCAGTTACGGCAGAAACTCCGAGCGGCTTTCAGAGAAATGGGTAATCAGGGCTGCCAGGCATATTTTTTGTATCCAATGGGTGTTATTGTCTCTATGTATGGGAAATACGTAAAACATATTAGTTGTCCTCACATATTTATAGCTATAGATTCCATACTAGCCATGCCAAGGATACGTTTTATATGAACACACGCATAACTTATGAAACTACGTTTATGAAAAATAACTGCTAGTACAAACCCGGAAATAATGGTGCAAATAACACACAAACATAAATAATAATCCCAAAATTAAACAACAAAATCTAAAGTGAAAGAACTAGAGTAGAGTCATTATCTCCAAATGGGAATATATTACAAATTATCATCATAATGTACATTAATAAAAAAGTTGACTTGGTCTTTGTTAAACCAATCCACAATCCTTATACAATCAATTCCCGACTTTTGCTATATTTGTAAACAAGGATTTACTCAGCTCTGAATGAACTGCAGCGATTGGAACGTCAATAGATCAAGCAAGGCCACCTATACTAGTCGGCTAATATTGCTTGAAAGATGCCCTCACGAAAGAATTTGTAATCTAAACTGTGTTCGGGCAGTTTAGATTATACGCCAATAATACGTTTTGACGGTTGCTTATAATCAAGGCGCACGTAGCTCCGTCTTGGTTTGCCGATTCAAGTTCGAAGATTGACAGCACTAGTGCAGAAGACAAAGACATGATTCTATGTTGAAAACAATGTCATGTAAGAGTATCCGTGTGCCTTTGTACTAGTATCGCAGTACGGTATTCCAGAAAAATGTGTAACTCAACTGCTGTACTTCTTCTGTCCAAAATAATAATAGGATTTCTGCAATGAAGGTTAGATCTGCTCAGTTCTTCGGTTTCTATGTTCACTCACCTGGATGCATCGACAAGTACTTCACTTTCTGTGTTATGCGTGTTGTATAATTTAAACTTATTTGAACCGCTCTGGTATCTGCCCGTCTGTTTCTGTATTAAAATCGAGAAGCACATAGAGTTTAGAATGTTAGCTTTACCTTATATTTAATTCAATGTATAATTTAGCCAAACATACGATCGCACATTGGAGATCCAGAATAAGACGTTATTACTTAATCAAGACCTCTTCTTATGAAGGTATAAACTGCAACGATAAGAAGGGAAATATTCCTTTATAATATATCCCTACTTAAACAATCGGATTTGTTCCATTCACATGACTTTCTCTGCCAATTCTGTAACAAACTATTCTTGTAAAAGCTTAGTTTATGCCAAACGAGATAATATTAGCAGAGATAGTCTTATTATTTAGTTCCTTATAAGTAGAAGGGAAATGAGAGAATAAGGTAGGCTAAAGCAAGAGTCAAATCCTTTAACATCTGATTGCCATGTGATTGAAATTCGGTTCTATTTAAATGGCCAGGAGTAAAAGAAAAAGGAATGACGAATTCACGTTTGAGAAAAGTAATTATTTTGGAAAAGAGGAAATTCTAGTCGGAATTTCAGAAAAGATGGAATTTAGAGACAAATGTACATTTTATGTCAAATACATTTGTTTTGTGGAGTTAACCAATTGAGAGATATTCCTTGCTTTCTATTTCAATTTTAAAATACTTAAACAAGGAATATCTCGGAAATAGTTAACTTCAAAGGAAAAAATAAATGACCTAAAGTGTGTACTTTAACAAAATCTTCATTTTTATATAGTAAGTTTTATTTGTATCTTATGGGTTACCAGTTATGCAAAAGTCACCCAGAAAGAGGAGGATATCAGAGTCTATTCCCAGAAAAGTCAAGATTACATTTTATTTCTATGTAAAAATATATTTAATATAGGGTATTTTAATCAACATCGTTGCCTTTTTTTAGAAAAGCAATATTTTCGAAACATTTTCCTTGAAATGGTTAGATTACGGGGGACTTTCTTGAAAATCTTCGTGCACATTCGTGGAAGATACTAAACTTAAATAACCAAGTTTGGTATTTAACGGAATGTCGGCGTTTTCAGTTATGCTGTTCAAAGACACATGCACACATATACGTTTTTTCTATTTTTTTTAAATTCAGTGTTCCTCAAAACATGTATTTTCGATGACAACCCGGTATCGAAATTTTGGGTGGAATATAATACCTTCATTATGAACTATGTACGTACTAGTACTGGTAGAGAAACGTAAAAGCACAGAATTTCATTTCAGAGTTTGTATCTGCTGGTCTGCTTTGAGAATTGGTATGCTTTCACAACGACTTTATGTGAACAGTTTACGCTCTAATTACTAGAGAATAATTGCAAGAAATGCTGTATTTTAATATTAATATGTGTACTAAAGGCGTTTATTACTTCGGGACAAAAATTCTACTATAGGGAACGTTTAAATCGAATGAAAAGTAGACAGTGAGTTACCTAAGCTGTCATTAGTCATACATTACCATTTAGCGCAAATAGACTGTTTTAAAACTGAATGGAACAAAACCACTTTTTCATTCGATAGTGCCTATCACTACTGTGATCAACCAAGTATATTGGGAGAGTGAACTGGCTTAATCAGTTCTCACCGAAGACAGCAGGGACAAGAGATAATTTCGTAATTTTAATCAGAATCACAAGAGACGTATTGATCATAATGTAAATAATAGCCATATTCTAGAGATGCTTTCACATATTTTTTTAAGGAAACCCCAAATGAGGCCCTTTATTTCTACATTATCAGTTTTGAATAATATGTTCTGTACCTTTGATTTTGCTGATAGTTTACTGAAGTGCATCTGAAGTTTCAAGCAGCTGCTTTCTTCAATATAAAGATGTTTGATAAAACACACCCCAACTCAGGCGTGTGGAGCAACAGATTCATATTGACAAGTTGTCTCACACTCAAAACGCCTTTCCTTTCAACCGTGTAACATCCTCCTTCTTTAACATTAACTTAATTGGGAGAAACTTTGAATAGAGGAGCATCGAGTTTCGACTGCCACTCTTCTATCTCAATTACACTGCCGTGATGCAACACAAAAGAAATGTAACTCGTGTTCCACTTCATAATGCGACTTAAAGGATAGTCGGGATACGTGAATTTTTGATTAGAGAAGTTCTCGTCTATTAACATAATCCTATTACAGGAACGAATGTCAGGGTGGAAATCCGTCAGACGGAGAGGATGTTACGTCACTCTTCCGAGTTCGCGTCTAATTTCGCACCCTTGTCTTCTATTCTTGTGTAAATTTTACAAGTAAGCTTATCATAGTGGCTTGCATGAATTTCTCCGGGGAAGTCCAATACTATAAGATACATTTACTAACAGCGTGTGAAAATATCTTTGAAACTATTTAAATGATGCGTTTGATTATTAAATATACAATGTCATAAATTCTTAATTCCTAAAGTGCTTTTATTGGGCAGAAGTTTACATAAAAAATTACATGTTCATAGTAAAGTACGTTTGTAATTGTTAGATATATTCAAAGATAATAAATTATCTTATATCGGATGACGAATGAGTGAAATGGGTACAATGATGCTCAAATGAGTCCATGCAACTTAAAGTTATCCGAAATTCCACTTATGGGGCAAATCACCATAATCGAGATTCCAAATGGGACCTCTAGAACGTGAGGGAAACATGTTACTCCTCACTCTATGGAGGTGGGCTTTGTAATGCTTTTGTTACGCTAACAAGCACCTATGGTAGACACTGCTTCCATTAAAAACTTTTCAGAAACCTCATAAGTCAATTTTTTTTCCAAAAACAAGTTCAACGCTTTTTTATATTGCTTAGACAGCTCTATAGTGTGTAAATAGGTATAACATTATTCAAAGCATAATCACAGTGGGAAAACCGATCTGCTTATCTGCCTATAAGCCATAAACACATTATGCACAAAACTTTTGCTTGTTAGACAGGAGTAATACGACTCATGCTATCAGGAAAAAAAAAAAAAACAGAAAAGGCTTATCCATTAGGATACACATCAATCTGAAATCAAAATATTTATTGTAATAAAATGAAAACATTACTATGTGCTTAGGTTTTCTTGGGCGCTCAGCTCGTCTTCATTCGGTAGGTTTCGCGCAATTCCGGAAGAAGAGCAAGGCGACGAGAATGAGACATGAAGTAGGTTACACAGCCTCACATATAGTGGCTAAGGTTTCACTCGTTCTACAGATCCTGGAATTTACCCACCTGCTGTGTTTTGTTTAATAATTTAGCTAGTTTGCAGTAAATTAGATAACATATTCACCATAATGGCCGAGGGTGTCAAAGAAAGAAACTCATTGGTTGACAAAACTGCAGAAAGACCGGTGAGAGGGCTCTCTCTTCTTCCTCCCTGCCGTCGCAGCGCCGAAAAAAGGAACGCACATAGGAATGTGGACAAATACAAGATTTATTATTATTATTTTCTGCTACCTTTTTAAGTTTTTCTTCCTGTTTGTTTTTCTACTGATAATGTAGAGGGGTGACGATAAGATAAGCGCTTATATTGCGTAAGTAGTTATTTCTTGTAAAATTATGTAATTTAGTAAAAACTGATAATGGTATGTATCCATTTAAGGTATCAAAATAACCAAGGGCATGAGATGCATGGTGTTTTTGTTGTTTGCTTTCTGTAAAAACTTCTCTTCCGATTTTTTTAAAGCAACAAGACAGAAAACATTTCATTAAAAATAATTATAATAATTCTCTACTGGAATGCTCTCACAGCATATAAGTCTCTGAATTGTGAAAAATATCAGTAGTGCATTATAAAAGAAAAATTATTGTTCTGTTAATTTTATTAAGTTTTTACTTTTTTTTCTCTCCTGTAAAATTTACATTTTCTTGACTTAAGAGGTTTCTTATAGAATAGAAGGAAAGATGACAAATAAAATGTCAAAAAAAAAAAAAAAAAAAAAGAGGAATTCGGCAAGGAGACCCTCTCAGCTCTTTCAATTTGGTTATGGATGAAATTGTAAAGGGTGTCAAACCTATGAAGGGCTGGCTATGGAATGGGCGATAATAATCTCAGATGATGCGTACTGCTGACCAATACAGAAGATGATTTACAAAGACTGTTATATAAATTCTATCTTGATTGTCAAAAACATAATATGAGAATTTCAAGGTTAAAAAGAATAATAACTAAGCATCCTCTAAGATGCAAGCCGGAAATAGATACAGAGATAATAGAACAAGTAATGGTAATAAAATATTTGGGAATTGAATTAAGTAGCTGGGAAGACTCAAATAACAAAGTGACATACCAAACTAATAAAGCAGCAAGAGTGGCAGGCTGTATAATGATGTAATATGGAGAAATGAATACTTATGTAAGTCCACTAGGAGAAGAATCTATAATACGACCAATATCTTCCTATGCTTGTGAAACAAGAGCAGAAACGACTAAAACAAGACAGATCCTGGAGACAAATGAAATGAATATCTTCAGAAGGATAATAAAGACAACTAGAAGGGATAAAATTAGAAATGGAGAAATTAGGAATCAACTAAATATTCAAGCAAATATTCAAGAAGAACTGATTGAAATAGCCATGTAGCACGAATGACATCTGACAGAATAGTAAGGATCGCCAGAGATAATTTACCAATGGATGCGAGAAATCTCCTGGGAGGCAAAGGAGGAGATCGAGAGACTCTCAAATTCCGAACTAAACAGGCCTTAGACCTATAAGAAGACCACTTATGAGCTTTCTGAAGGATAAAAAGCACACACGAAAGAATTAATTGTGACTGTGGTTAAATGTGTAAACACTATATAGTTTATGCAAAAGCCTCGCAAATGTTTGAGGACAAAGGCACAACGATTCGGTCCTTTTTCACAAGTCGCTACTGTCCTGAGGGAACTAGGATAGAGGCATTAACGATCTCATTTAGTGTTTGTTCAACAGCGTTCATTTGTAACCAATGGCAGCGTACGTGTTAGGCAGAGACAGATGCACTACAATTTCCCATGGAGTAGGTAATAGTGATTATCTATGCATGTTTGCCAAACTGCGCCCAGTGCTGAAAAATGTGGTGGCATTGAGAAATAGGAGAGCAACCTGTCGTTATTCAGGGAAACGAAGAGCCTTCGACCAGCAGCAGTGCGACCAGGAGGGGAATAGTAACATTTACTCTAAGCAAGCACCCCGAAAATTACTTTGCTGCGCTTATGATTTATCTGTTAAAAATAAATTAGGTGGAAGCTTAATTAAGAAAGCGCAATAATGCTGAATTTGTCCAAGTCAGAAACATTTTAGAGCGTCCTCCAAATTATACGCAAAAGATAATCAGAAAATAAAATCTGATGTGTGCCACTCACATGACCTTCTTTAGCTGTTTCATAAAAAAAAAAAAAAACTTTCCTTATAAAATATGATTTTATATACGTCATTCTAATCAAGGCAAACATTGCCAGAATTGGTCTTATTACTTGCTTATTTATAAGTAGGAGAGAAATAAGGGAATATACCAGGCCAAAGTGATAGTCAGATATTTTAAAAGCCGGTGGCTAAATGAAACAATTGAAATTCGATTCTCTTTGATTACTACGAATAAACAAACAAGAGATGAAAAGAAATATGTCTCTTGTTTGAGAAAAGTTTAATCACTTTAAAACTGAATGAAATAACTCGGAATATTTCGACATCAGGTAACTCCACAAAAAAGTATATTTAACATAAATTGTGCGTTTCAATGAAAGCTACATCTTTTGTGCAGTACCCACACGTGCATGTGCCTAAAAAGGATTTTTTCTGGATTCAGGGGGTCTCAAAACATGTATTTTCGGGAAAACTTTATATAGAATTTTCGAGTAGAATACAATATTTTCTCTATCCACTATGTACACTGTACATATGGGCTAGAGAAAGTTAAGCAGGAAAATATTTGAAAAGATCGATAATTTTATGTGACACCATTCGTCTGGAAATTTACAAATGTTTTCAAGAGTAACCCTTCCTATCTTATAAGAACTGCAAGGGCTAGCCTCGTAAATCCGTTGGTAGAATACCTCTCTGCTATGCAAGGGGTTCGATTCCAGGTTTGAGGGGGGATTTTGCTCTACCGAAGATTGTTCTCTATCCTCCTCAGAGTCTGGAAGTATGAGTGAGAATGTGAATGTGTGCGTGATCTAATGAATAAAACCCAAAAGAAAAATCATAACAGCAATAGCAATAGTACATGAGTTAATAACTTTGTTTTTAGGCAATAAGTTTCAAAGGGAAAAACTGCCAATATGACCGTGCAGTTAAATTGAGAAAAAAATATTGTGGCTGATTTGCAAGTAAAAGGGAAACCATCAATAGCTTTACAATCTACCCAACCTCAGCCATTTTACCCTGCAACGAATATTCTCAACAAATCATGAAGGCATTGGAACATCAGATTTTATTGAAATTCCTCCTACAAAATGTCCACGCGAAAGGGCAATTAAGAAGTTTCAATTTAAATACTTGAAACTAAATAAGCACAGAATAATTCTATTCGTGGCGATACAAGTTTTTAAGGAAAATCAATCGCTTTCGATTTCATGAACATTATGTGACTACCTTGAACGAAACGAATTTGGCAGAGCAATGTGTAAAAACGTTTGGGATGAAGGTACCTATGATGTGCTCATAAGTTTCCCCATCATGGAGATTAAGTTTATGATTGACGAAACAGCAGTTTCTTAAGAGCATACACGTAGTTCTACGTCTTCTACCTTACTACTGCATTTTAATGTCATCGTATTCGTTTGGGCATATAAGAAAAATTTCAAGGAAACAACAGTGTGACACCATCTTTAAGTGAAAGCAAACTTTTGAAACTTTTGGAGCAGGAGTGAATATTGTAACAAAATCTGTTCTTCATTACTCACTATTTATACGATGCTTTCACAACTCTGCTCGCTACAAATGCACACTCCGAACTTCCTCTCAAAAACTAGCTCTCGTCGGGCTCGTTTTCTCCCTTTTACACCTATCAATGACATGGTACAAAACTTCCAGAAATAGTGTTTATTGTTGCACCTGCAAACAACCGTCGGTGTATCAAACTCACACAAGTGTCTGTGTTCACTAGAACAGGTGTAACAATGCATTAACTAATGGAATGAAACCAAAAATGTAACAGCAACAATTAGCTATGACTTTCGAGGCAAGCCGCCGCGTTTACAACCGCAAAGCTTGGTCATAATATTAATAACCTGCACAGCGATAAGACATAAAAGTAGTGGGAAAAAAGAAGTGGCATATTTTAACAGGAACAATGGAGAAGAGTCAATTAGATTTTAAATGATTTGACTATCGCTTTAGCCTAGTGTATTCCCTTATTTTCCTTCAGCTTACAAGGAAGCAAGTAATAAGACTATTTCTGCAAATGTTTATCTTGATTAGCATTAAGTAGAAGACTAGGCTTTTTAAGAATAGTAATAGAGAAGTAGAGAAAGTCACGTGAATGGAACAGGTCAGATTTTTTATTTCCAATATGGCATCAGTAGTATCACTCGGTTAAAGCTTAATATTTATACTATCATACATCCACTTCGAATTCTGAAGGTGAAATCATAATGTACCCTGTTTAATAATATAAGTAAGGTTACCTGTATAGGGAAAACATTGTTTAAAATTATGATTTTTTTTTCTTTGACCGTTGCAAGAGGAACACAACACCATATTTTAACTGACAATTAAACGATGTAATAAATGGAATTGTTTTCAGTGATAGCGTGTTGAAAGGAGCAGCATGTTTGCTGGGGAAATAATGATACCAATTAGCAGGAAACATGTTACGATTGCAGGCAGGCATGGCGGGAATGGCACGCTATGGGGCTTAAATTAAATGCGGTCCTCCTTTTTTCAACACTACAAAAGCTCGACAGGACAACATTTATACTACCACACAAATCAACTTGGTGTCACAATTTCTCTCTTTATTTATTATTTTTTTCTTTGCTCTAAGCTAGCATGGGAGTTGTGTGCTTCATAACATATCAGGGCTACGTGCACAGAAGTATGAAGGAGAGAATAAAACGCTATAGGCATGTTATAACTTATCATTGGTTACTAGAGTTATGTTGGCGCACTAACTAAAAATTCTGATGTGTTCCATTCATATAACTTTCTCTATCTATTCTGCAAACAAGCTATTCTTGCAAAAGGTTATTCTTTTATCTACATCATGCCAATCAAAATAAACGCTACCTACCAAAAATGTCTTATTACTTGCTTCTTTCTATGCAGAAGTGCAATAAGGAATACACTAAGTTAAAGCGATAGTAAAATCTTTTAAAAACTGGCTCTCTTTAGACGGTTCTCTTTACAAGACAAAAAACAAAAGAAAGATGAAAAGCTTAATATAAAAATGAAACCAATAACAAGGAATATCTGCGAAACAGTTGACGCTACAAAAGATGTACATGCCATAACTTGTGTATTTTAACGGGATCTACATTTTTGGTCTAGTAACTTTTTGTCTGTCTCTCACGATTTACCAGTTTTACAAATGTCATCCAGAATGAACAGAACTTCAGAGGCTATTCCCAGAAAATTCAAGATGTACATTTCGTTTGTCATGAAAATATCTTATTAAATATCATTAACACCATTTTCGAGAAAACCAACTTTTTCCTTTTTTTTTTCAATATTAAGGGTAGTTGGAGGGGTAGTTCGTGGAAATTTTCGTGTCTCGCAATCTTATAAGATGCTGAACATGAATACAAAGTTTGGTATTTAACCGACTTTTCATTTTTGAGCTATCCTGCCACACACACACACACACACACACACACACACACACACACACACACACACACTCAGAACCTTTTCTAAAAATACTTTTTGGATGCAGGGGTCTCAAAACATGTATTTACGGTGAATCTCAGTATCAATTGTTTGGGTGGAATACAAACATTCTCTACCTATTATGTACATTGTGTGTAGTACTGGGCAAAAAAAATAAATATGAAACAAACTGATAAGAAGGTCACATTGATGGTGCAGATAGAGCTGAGATTTTTACAGTGAAATTACATCGAAAATAAAAATACCCGTGTCTCGGTTTTCTCTCCAATAGGATCCCTATTCACGGGCAAAAAGATAAAAGCTTTAAGTTGTACGGCTGACCTTAAGTTAGTCCTCCGCTCAACGATCAGCTGCCTGATACTGCCAGATGCCCCAACTGCCCCGCACTTGACGCGTGTCTTCCTTTTAGCCTTCTCAATGAGCGCGACTCGCTCACCGTCTACGTTGATAAGCATGAGGCAAAACGAAGATCGCTCAGGCCAATTCCTCACTTGCGGGTTTTAATTTGAAATAGCCTCGTTGAGTTCTGACACTCCTTTAATACACAACAGGTATCTGCACAGGTCAGTTGGGCTACTTAGTATTGTGTGCTGTGGAATTTAAGCGATACGAACTCTGCTTCCACCTCCTCTGTTTTTTTCCACAGCCTACTATGTATGTATATCATCCATTGTTTTTATGAAACATTCCACGTGACATGTAATTAATTATTTCAATTATTGAGCATTTGTGAAACTAGCAGAATCAAATACACAATTTTATTCATGTGATCGGTTTCAAATGCAGAACACTTTGCCTGTACTTCAAACACAGTTTTGATTTTTGACATAAACAGAAAACAGCACCAACCGGAAACAGCGGACAGTGTTTCTCGCTTGCCATGTTTGAGAAATTACAAACTACAGTTTCTTGGTCGGTGTTTGCAAATTCGTGGTGAGATTCAGTGTTTTGCGGTAAAGGCGTAGATATATTTGGGTTTGCATAAACTAAAATAACACGAAGAAATGCATATTTTGGAGACACCGGCATTTAAAATTGAAAGTATTAATAGGAAATATCTCGAAAATAGTTAACTAAAAAAAAGTATTTGATAATAATTATGTACTTTAAGGAGTTTCGTGTCACATCCTTGGAAGTAGCTGGACTTAAATATCAAGTTAGGTGTTTAACCTAATTTTCGTTTATGAGTTACGTTGTTCACAGATATGCACATGCGGATCTTTGGCTAAAATGTACCTATTGTGTGTGTTGTTTTTTTTTTATTCAGGAATCCCAAAACGAGATTTTCAGTGGTGGGTGGGATGCAATACATTTTCTACCTACTATGTGCGTGGTTGAAAAAATAAAAACGAATATCACCTACCGCTTCAAAACAGTGTAACTATTTTATATTTATATCTAAACCTATTTAGAATGAAGAAGATTTCAGAGGCTATTCCCAGAATATTCAAAAAGTATTATTTTAATTTTAGCAAATATCTCAGACATAAATTAGGTACTTTAATAATATTAGCCGGATGTCATTTTTGAGAAATTAAAAAGAAAGTGTTAGATTAGCATGACTGTATCTACAAAATACTGTTACAAAAGACTACTCCTTTATCTACATCATAATAATCGAAATAAACATTAACATAAATTATTGTATTAGTTCCTTAGCAGAAGGGCAAATAAACTAACACGTCAGGCCAATATTTTAAAAAGCCGGTCACTATGTGAAACAATTAAAATTCAGCTAGCCTTGCACAGGCAGGAGTAAAACAAAAGACATGGTTAGAGCAAATTTTAATTAGTTTAAAATTGAAAGAAACCAATAACAAGGGATTACTCGGAAACGGTTACCTCATGTTACTACGTATGCATTGTCACTACGCCCTGCGGCCGTAATCTCGAATGTGCCTGTACGGCTTGCTTGGAAGTGATAGGTAATTTTTGTTACATCTGCGTTAGTGGACACGTGTGCCAACGGATGGTTCTTTGATGTCGAAGCCGGGCATTGTCATACTTGGGCAAGTTTGTAACATCTGCAGTGTTTACACGTGCGACTGTTTCTGGAAATGTCCTGTCACGTGGTCGACAGATGTAAAAATAGGGACGAAGTGCTGCCCAGAGTTCAGTTTTGAGGGAAACTCGACGAGCACTAGTAGCTGTCGCCGCAGCGAACGTCGAAAGGAAGCTATACCGCAGAATTTTTACGAAAGCACTGAAGAAAGACAACTATTTGTGAGCATATTCTGATTGTAATCAGTTTGCGGATGAAATAACGAGTTGTTTGTTGGAGTGAAAGAGAATTTTTGTTACAGTATTATCTAAATTGAAAGAATGTTCTACGCAAATCGTGATTAACATAAACTGGATCATAATATATATATATATATATATATATATATATATATATATATATTATTATTATTATTATTATTATTTGATGAGAGAGAAACACAATCGGGTTTCTTTATTTATATAAATGATAATATCAAAAACGGCGTGGATTGTAACAGGATAGGGAATGTTTTCCCAGTCTTCCATTGTTTTCCTTTGCCACACATTTCTGCTCTAGAACCACAAATATGAAATACAGAGTGCTGGAAATGCCTGTAGGTTAGGCAAACATTTGCTATCTTTAATGTTAACAACCCTTTCTAGGAAATGACAGAAAAATATCTACACTTTTACTTGTGCTGATATACCCATCTTTAAACTGTTTCAAACACGTCAGAGAAAATAAAAAAGAGCAAAAAACGCTATCACTCTTCTGTCAGTTAACTGTACAAATAACCTTTTTCCCCTGGGGCGAATTCCAATATTGAACTGTGGCCGGTGAAATGGAAAAGTTGCCTTCCGCTCAATTGTTCGCTGTTGCACTGCTATGTGCCGTTTATAACACGGCTCAACTCCAGTTTATTGCCGAGAGATATCCGCAAACTACTCATTCTCCTTTGTCTTAAAAGTTTCTTCAAGCAATGCAACAGAACACCAAAGGTTTCAACGAAACATACTTGAAAAATCTTTTAAGAAAAAATTTCTCCCATTGTTTTCAATATTAATAAAACTGAGGGATTAATAATACCCTGTTCAGTACAGGTTTTTGTTGAAAACCGAGGTCCTTTGAAGTTTACTCAAATGCGGTATTTCATAATAGTGATGCCACGTGGGCATTTTTGTACCATTCAAAGGAATTGCGCATTACCGATGCTGACATGTAAACGCAAAAACACCATTTGAGTTGTGTAAAATCTGATACATAGAAATGTTTAAATTTTAATGGTAACGTGAATCGTGAATTAGAGAGCCCCCTCCCATTATTTAAACATTTAATGCTCAAATTATGCCACAAAGAGTCGTGTCTTTCAAAACGCTGACTTGTTAATAACCGAGCTCTACGAAAATATCTTAGTTGTACAGTAACTCTGGACATACTGTAACGTCCCCAGAACTGGAAACCCTAGGTATTAGATGACTGCTGAAATTAAGAGTACATGGTAAATCCAGATTAACAGAACGCTGACCTCGCAGTGAAGGATTTTTAAGCTGATCGAATTGAGGACACAGAGGCAGACCACTGACACACGAGATAGAACGTCTCCACGCCGTTCGTGGTCAACAGCATTTTTATAACTTTTGAAGAAGAAGCAACTTCACTACCAATCAAGTACATTACAAGCAGAGGTGCTTACAATTAGGCTAAGAGTCTTAGAATAGAAAAAGGCCTCAAGACGTAGGAAGGGGTTTTATCTGGAGTTCCCGTTGCTACTGGACCCGCAACCCCTTCCCCACCCGCACAGATTTTAGAAAAGTGCTCTCCCATATAGATACGTCACAGGCGCAGCCCCGGGTTATTACGATGTATCGAAGTTAAGCAATATATCATTCATAAACTCCTTAAAACCCTGTACTGCAAAATATACTTGGATAATACACTTCATATTTGAATGGGAAATCTAATTTGAAATTTTGGATCAAATATGTGGGAAGAAATTGCTTTTTGGAAGTACATGAATATATAATTTTGCAAAATGTTGAGAGGTTATAGGTTTTTCAGTTATATTGCATTGCCGTGTACTGCATTTCGTAGTACCTAAATACAGAAGACTGTGAACGAGGTTGGGATATTCTTTACATTTGTCAAACCGGAACTTAAGCCATTCCCCCCCCCCCCCCGCCTTTCAAGAAAACCAAAAGACCTTCTTATGTTTTAATGCACACTACAGTCTGTGAATAATGGTATAAAATCTGCTAATGCATATTTTGTTGCAATGGCATATTACATGGCAGCTCAGTGGTACAGAAACCGGCTAGAGACCAGGAGATCCGTGGTTCAAATCCCGACTATGGCATTGCATTTTCAGTCTGACTCTATCCATCCAATTCCTATCCTACACACGGTTTCTGTGAGAAAACAATTAACATAATTATCAAAATATACTGTTTTCAGTTTGCGCAGAACCAATTAGCTAAAACTAAAGATGGGCAGGCTCATGCTCATTAATAGGGACGCCCAAATTTAAATCTTGTTTTCTCGCAAACTGTTTTGCAGCACTTTTCCATACTCAAAATACTGCATACTATGCAATTTATAACTAATTTGATTTATAATTTTATACTGCCTCTGAATAGACTATTAAAGAAACTCGCAATATACGTTTTCAAAATAATGCTCTAGTTTTAAGAAATACATTATTGGATTTTGGAAAGTAAGAAAAATAATAGTTTTTCCACGATAACTAGGGTTAACATAATATGTGTATTTTAAAATTCGTTTACTATCAAACTTTTACTTTTATGCGAATATTTTATATATGCATCACGTGGCCAATTTGTATTATAACATGAATGTAGACAATAGCATTATTAAATAACCATGGAACCGGAATTCTGATACATGACAGAAATATCACTTTTATGGCGAATAACAACTGGGAATTTCAATGTGACGCTCACATACCGTCGATTTTTCAAATTTCATAGATGCATTATCTTAATAGGTATAGAACAAAATACGCATTAGGAAACTGAAGCCCAAAATAGGACAAAATTAATGGCTTAAGACCACAGTGCGGTATTGCAGGAGCGTTGTATTGGCGTTAATCATTTTTACTTTCTCTGCACTATGTACGACAGTGCCTGATTCTGGCACACTGCTTGGGTGGAAACTACATCTAGACTTCCGATCAACAACAATGATGGGCGCCATTATTGGCACTATATATATCATACATTCTTGGCGAGATTTACACGAAGATGAACTCAATCACCTTCAAGATTTTCAAGATACAATAATTGGCATGCATCAAATGTCTGCAGTTGCTCAAAAAGCTAATTTAACTTTTAGTCTAAATCCATGCAGATGGTATAGCAAAAGAAAGGCCCGTGTGCAAGCAAACGAATACCTATACCTTGTAATCGAAATTCAAAGTTTGCAACAAAACCTAAACACATCAATAGTTGGTGCCATTAGAGCCTGGGTAGCAGCATAATGCTTTTTTTAAAAACTTCCGCTGCGCGCTATATGCCCTTCTTGCATGCAAATATGCTCAAGGACGCGGACTTAAATATTTCAGCAGGGCAAAACGCGTACGCGAGTGCTAGGTGTTCTAGCACTCGCTATCGCGGCGCACTAGGTACCTACTAGTAGGTAAAGAAGAAATTGTATTCAACTAAAAATATTCGATATCGAGATTTCACCGGGAAAATGTTTCGAGGTCCCCTGAATAAAAAGAGTTTTTACGCGCTCGTACGTGTTTGAACAGCGTAGCTGAAAAACGAAAAGTCCATTAAATATCAAACTTGATATTTAAACTCAGCACCTTGCAAAGATGCGACACGAAGGTTTTCAAGAAAATCCTCCCATCCAAAACTACCCTTGGTATGGAAAATTTAAATTTTTTTACAAAAATAGCTCTAACGATTTTGCTTAAAATAACGCATGTTTAAGTAATTGCCATGACAAATGAGGTGTATATTTTGAAATTTTCTGGAAATAGCTTCTGAAGACCTCTTCATTCTGCATGACTTTTATATAAAAGATAAGCAGTAAGAGAGAACTTTTCTCAAATGGGAAGTCATTCGTTTCATATAACTTTTGTTGCATCCTGGTCATGCAAAGAGAAGGGAATTTCAATAGTATCATATAGCGACCGGCTTTTAAATGCTTTGACTATTCCTTTCCCGTAGTTAGAAGAAACTAAAGTATTAAAACCATTTCTGCCAATGTTTATGCCAATAAGCAAGAAGTAGAGAGAAGAATAAAGTTTTGTAACAATTCGTTACGTAATAAGTAGAGAAGAAATACATCAGATTTATTTTCATTATTCCGCCTAATAAGTATGCATTAATAGAAAAAGACAAGGACACAGATATTTCTGTTCAACCTTAAAATACAGGGATGAGAACTCGATACTCTCAATATTCGGTGATTCAAGGATGCTCAATACTTTGAGACAAGTCTTGGATACTTTTCTATGCTTTTATACTTTTTAATTTCTTTATTATGTAAGTTGTTGTGTTTTACTTTATGCTAGACAAGGGATGAAAAAAGTCGAGACTTCATATCATAGACTGTGCAGCAAATATTTATATATTGTGATGTAATAACTATTTTCTACTCTGTGGAATTCTCAACTAAAGGCCAAGGCATCCTTACAAGTATGTTCTTTTATAGCTCGAATGCGTTCGTATTCAAGTACAAGAGGTTTGTTAAACATTTTTAATCTTTCAGTAATTTATGACATAAAATAGGCGTTTAGAATGTATTGGGCTTTTCAATGGTGAAAAAGTTATGAAAATCGGTTAGTGATTTTTGAGACTACATATGCAAACACACATTTTCTCTCTTTTTGTGGTGGATAGTGTTTAACGCCCGCTTTTACTACTTGTGGCACCGCGGGCGATTTTCTCTCTTAATAATATAAATCACATAGCATTCTCACATATTATAACTCAGGAATTCAGATTACGATTTAAGAATATAGCGTAAATAACATGAAATGATAAATTAATCACAATATACTATAATATTGCGTGAATGGATTACGTATTATCCTATTTCGGATATTTGGCTGGGAATTTCTTCATATGCCCTCGTCTTGTTCATCTTGTGGTAATCCACGAAGCACAGGACATATCAACATGACCAGCTTTCTTACACGCTAATTAGCTCCCATACGACATCCCTTGCACTTATGTTTCATTCTCAGCGATGCTGCAGAGCTCATGACGCGCACTCTAAATGCTCGCATTTCATTGACAGTTTTGAACGTTTAGAGCATGTGCTTATTTGCTTTCAAGGCTATTAAAGTCATTAAAAATATTGAAACCAAGGTTGTAAAAGTTGTGGTAACTCTCTCTCTCTCTCTCTCATTTATACCTCCAGACTCACAGGGAATAATCTTGACTAAAGAAAAGTTTCCACCCCCAGCCGCGAATTGAACCAGGGCCTCTCCTACAGTAGGCAGGTGCCCTACCGACTGAGCTAAGGATTCAGCCTCTAATAGTTATTCTTTATTAAACTTGGCGCACTTTTTTTTTATCCATAATTAGGCCTTGGTTTCTTAATCGCACTTATTTGCTCCCTTTGATATTTAATCATGAAAATGTGTGAATGACTATTGAAAAAATTTGATGTGTTCCATTCACATGACTTTCTCTACATCTCTGTAACAAGTTATTGTTAATAAGCTTATTCTTTTATTTATTTCATGCTAATCGAGAAAAATTAGCAGAAATATTCTTATTTCTTGCTTAATTGTAAGTAGAAGCGAAATAAGGGAGTACCATAGGTTAAAGTGAAAGCCAAAAGCTGGTTGCTATGTGATTGAAGTTCGTTTGTTTGTATGGACACGAGTTGGCAAATTCCTGTATGAGAAAAGTACAAGTTTTTCAAAGCTGAAACCAAAAACAAGGGCTATTTAAAAAACGATCAACTCCACGAAAAAAAAATGTATATAATATAAATTGTATGTTTTAACGTGCTCTACATTTTTGTGTGTTCAGTTTTTGTCCATCTCTTACGGTTTAGTAGTTATGCAAAATTCATCCAGAATAAAGTAATCTTCAGAGGCTATTCCCAGAAAATTCAAGATATACATATTATTTGTCAGGTAAATATCTTTAATATACGATATTTTAATCAAAATCATTAGAGCCATTTTTTAGAAAATCAAAATTTTCGAAAAAAGTTCCATGTAAAGGGTAGTTGGGAGTGGGGGGATTTTCTTGATTTTCGTGTCGCATCCTTGGAAGATACCAAACCTAAATATCAAGTTAGGTTTTTAACGGAGTTTTCGTTTTTGAGCTATGCTGCTCACAGACACTACACACACAGACAGACACACACACGGACATTTTTCTAAAAATTCTTTTTTTTTGGATTCAGGAGGTCTCAAAACATGTATTTCCGGTGAAACCTCGGTATCGAATTTTTGGGTGCATTACAATACCTTCTCTATACACTATACATAGCACGTATAGAGAAAGTAAAAATATAAACAATACCAATAGCCAAATGATAAGGACAATGTGTGTTGACCTGCGAGGTTATAATAGCAGAGTAAAGAGGTCTTATTCTTGCTATAGACAAGTTAAATGCCGGGGGGAAGTATCATGATGGATCAAATCCGAGACAAAAAAGTTATTTTTTCTCTGGGGCTGCCACCACAGAACATAACTAGGATGTTGCTTCTGTGTTGAAACTTCCACAAAGACCAGAAAAATATAAAAGATTTATAAAATCCCTTCTTTAAGGTGAAAAACACACCAAATGTGTATTGTATTAATGCCTACGCTTGCCAAAATATTGTTATACATAGCGACTCTCTTTCTGAAGTCCTATATTCTCATAACTTTAATTTATGATAAAACTATAGCAGTTATTAAAATGTTATATAATATTGCTAAAATTTATTCGATTTAAGATAAAATTCGTATTTTCAAGTTTTCCTTGCAAGATTAGCAGCCGCTGCTGTATCTCTACACAGATTTAGAATTCATAACCTTTTTTATGTTACTCCATGAAATGTTTCTATAGTGTTACACAATGTAATTTTTCGCTTCATATATTGCCACCCAACGATATGGCAATGCTGCATCACCACATGTCTAACACAGTCTCTGAAAACACTGTTGTGCACTACGACCACGTGCCACTTCAAACTTGATCCACGCACATTGATGTTGTTTCCTAAGGAACTTTAGAGCGCTTGAACTGTCCTCCTGCACTTTCAGACAATACACAAAAAACTGACTCAAACACAGCCGTTGCAGTTCACTGCACTACTTCAACTAACCTTCTGTTATGAGCTACAAACAACGCGAATGCAATTTGACATACGTCCTTCAAGTGATGACACTGTTGTTACTACTTTTTATCCATCCCTAGTAAAACATTAACGAGTGACGGAAAATGGCGAAAAATAAATAGTTACTTTCCTGCAGTTCCTAAGTGGAGCAAGGGTACCGTTACGATGTTTTCTTGGTCGGATTTAAATTTATAGTTCATCAATTTGCCGCTATGTACCATGGTGACGAGGGATCGGCTCGTCGCCCACAGATGGCACTGTAGGACGAAATCACGACTTGCGGACGCGAAATGGCGGAATTTTGCCCAGAGATCTTTTTCTTTCAAGGTATAGGGTGTCTTACTGCAAATAAATATTGCACGAGAGTATCGGCTTTACTTCCCTTCCGAAAGAAGTCATGCTAAGTATTTCTGCGTCCGAAAAAATCCATTAACCTCCACCAGGTATGAACCTGCAATCTTATGTTTTAGAGGTGGTAACCACTACACACGGAGGGCGACAAAAATAAATAGGCTGAATTATTCATTAATACAACCAAAATATTAATTTCCATATATGAAGCTAACGAAAGTCAAAGACAATTAAAATAACTGAGAAAACAAAAACCGCTGTCCAGAAAGGCTGCATTTGATATCAAGAAGCAGATGAACGGATTTGTCAATGCATTTTAAGGTTATTATCGTAGCTCTATGGCACATTTCTTCAGTAATTGCATTAAAATAAGTGGTTTTCATTTTTTGCAGATATAAGTAACTGCAGTGTTAGAAACAAACACTTCTGGTTAAACATTTAATAGCAGCTGTCTCAGCATTGCTATACTAAATATTTATTAAGAGCATGCTTGTTAATTTCTCATAATTCGATATGAAATTGGCATTTAGTTTCTTTTGCACAACTTAATTCGTAACTATCTATTTCATAATGCTGCTGTTCGGTGTAACCAAACATTTTATGTACTTTAATGTTACACTGATGCCACAACTGAATGATTTACAAACGTAGGCTTTCACAATATTTTACTAATTAGTCACATATTTCTGACACAAATCTTTTACAATGTTATGCCGGTCTTAAGATCCGAGAGTTGCGTGTGTTGGAGACAATTATTTGGTAGTAGTTGCCAAACTTACTTTACGGTGAATCTGAATACAAAGAATCGCATTCGACCCAGAAATTGCGATCTTGAACGTCGCAGAGAGGAAGTTAGTTGTACCTCCATGCAAAAAGGAAGGCGTTAAATAAACACGGAATTCGCTAGATACTTGTAAAGAGGATTTCCGTATTAGAATCTCTTCTTGGAGCAGAGCACGTATATTCTACAAAGCCCTGAGAAGTGACTCCCCATTTCCTGTCGCGGAGATGCTTTCAAATTCTGGTTTCCTGCTCCATTAAGAACGAAAGCATGCAGTTGACGTTTACTGGCGGTATTTGGTAATGTTCACTGAAGACACGGAACGGCCGAAGAAGAAAGAGCGGCAGATCTGTGAATAGTAGAATATAAATCTACAGTTTATTTCCGGTGTTAGTACCTTAGTGAAAGATACATTATTGACTGACTAATAGTTGGCTAAACCATGGAGCCCGGGATTTGAAGTACAAATGACATTACAAGCCACCATTGACGTTTGTCTTCTTAAAATAATTTGAAATCTCATTGTATGGTTTATAGATGGTTTACCGTGTCAGTTGAGAAATTAAATGACGTGTGGGCATGGTACCATGGTAGCTCAGTGGTTAGAGCAATTGGACGGAGACCAGAAGATGCATAATTCATATCCCAGCTTTGGTTTAGCATAATACAGTGTGTCCCGTTGAATCGTTACCGCAAAGAAACCTTAATATCTCCTAAACTAATAGACATAGATATCAGCAATTAGATTGTATGTTAGACAAACTTACCAAGTTTCAATAAATCTCCACATGTGTGCCTTTGGTGGCCAGAAGAATATCAAGACAGAACTCCTCCTCCCTCTATATGTTCCGCAGCGTTACTGGTGTAACAGAAGCACAAACGTCTATTATTCGTCTTCGGAGGTCAGCCACGTCCTATACTGGAGTTCGGTATTTGTGGTACTGTATAGTTTTCCAGCATATCTAGATATGTTGTCTCTGTTTCTGTGATTTCAGAAAGAAAAACCCACGTGTTGTAATGGTAAGAGTTTACTTCGTCTGAGAATGCGATGTGGTTGAGGAATTCATTGTCATCATCAATGATAACAGTGCAAAAGCGAACTCGTCCCGTTTGGGTTTATCACTCCGTTGCAACTTTCGCAAAAGTTGTGTATGCTCGAAGTCGCAGTATTTATGGACAACAATGTGAACAGTCATCTTCGGAATACCTAACTCTAAACTGGCCCGTCGAATTCACTTCCTTGGGCTATTTTTTTTGTAGTGTTTAACGCCCGCTTTTACTACTTGTGGCACCGCAGGCGATGACACTGGTCATACATGGAATGAAGATGAAGCGGGGGAAACCGGAGAACCCGGAGAAAACTCGCCCCTGCGCCGCTTTGTCCACCACAAATCTCACATGCAGCCTCCTTGGGCTATGCTGAAATGCTTGCATTACATCTTCAACAGTAGCTGCGGACACTGATTTTTTGTTGCTTTTTTTCTTCCTCAGCACAGATCCTGCTTCCAACAGGATTATGGCATTTCACAATAGTATGACGATATGGAACATTTAAAACATATTCCCGCCTAAATCTTCTTTGTACTGCAATTGGGAACGTCAACTCGGCTAACCAATAACATTTCACTTTCTGCTGCACCGTGAATTCCACCATTTTAACTCTGTGTGTTGTCATACCACGCGCATGCTCATTAGCGTCATAATTTTCATCTTCAAGAAACTTAAAGAGTTTCTACACACGACAAGCTGAAAAGCATATTTCTAATTTGACTGAGTGAAGGGATATTTACATTTCTTAGTAGTAACGATTCAAAGGGACACACTGTACATGTTTAAATATCTGGGCGGTAAATTAAATACGCAGGATTTATCCCACACCATAGGCGCCGATTTGTTATACATTTGGCGGGAGGCACGATAGTGTAATAACGTTTGGTATTAATAAAATATTCAGAGCAAATACTAAGGTAAAACAAATTCAATTTATATTTAGTATGACGCAGAGACTTTCAACTGTCTGAAATTCAAATAAATCACCCTCTTCTGTTCGGTTTAGGCTGCCAGCCTGTTCCGACTCTAAATTCCTGTACTGTCCATCTTTTTTAAAATCTTCTTGGGTTTCGTCCTCCTTGAGGTCTATAAAGTAGTGTTGTCTTCATTTTATCCTGTATTGTGTTATTGTGTTGTGAGGTTCTAAATCTAACGTTTGTCTAATATCACTGTTTTGTTTTCTATCCAGTCTGGTGTATTCTGTAATTGACCTGATAAATTTCATTTCTTCTATCTCTATTATTTTAGTTTTGTTTTGAGTAGCTGTCCATGTTTTTTGCATCATATGTATTAATAGGCCTTTGTTTGTATAGTTCCATTATTGAAGCGTTTCTAGCTATGTTTTAAGCGCCCGTCTCAATGTTCCTGTTATTGATTCAATTTAATTAGTTTCTTATTTATACATGTTTCTTTATAACTTGTTATACGTAACCAAGAGAATTGAATTTTGATATTTGTTATATTATTTTATTTTCCATGACTATTGCAGATGAACTATATGGGGACCTTTAAAGGCTATCACCTTTGTCTTCTCTATGAAATTTCTTTATTATATTTCTTTTTTGCCGAGCTTAATTGATATGCTGTTTTGTAGAATTCATTTTAATTTGTTGCCAGTATAACTTGATCAGCATAAACCGGATTTGTACGCTGTTTCAAAAATAATACTCCGTGTGGTTTGCTCTTTGCATGATCGTATCATGTCTTCCATGTATAAGTTAAACAGTATGCTTGACGAGGGACAACCTTGCATAACTGGTTCTCGTTAGCTATCTTTAACATTGTTTCGTCATATAGATTTTCATTTCATTGTCATAAATTAATATGCGGTTCATTAATCTGAAGTTTGAAGAAAAATAAAGCAAGTTATTTATTCTAAATTATTAGACATTTTCATTGGAAATCGACACAATCTAATAAAATCAAAACTATAAATAAAAATAATTTATTATAAAATATATAACGGATAACGGAATAACTCCTGCTGAGCCTTAACTTATGCCAGTGTTGTGTCTTAGTTCATTTCAACCGACCCAGCCCGAGATTGTTAACACTTGCACTCGTGAACTGGAGGTCCACGGTTCAAATTTTGCCAGTGCCATTTTCCCTGACTAGTCAATCTTTTCCAGGTTATCCTCATTCTTTGACTGGCAAATGCCAGGAGGGTACCCTAAACTTTGGCCTGAAATGTTTCCTTCCGGATTTCATCTCTCAATACTCTGCAAACAAACTGTTCTTATAAAAGATTATTCTTCTTTCTACTTCATGCTAATCGAAATAAGCAGAAATGATCTTTAATACCTAGTTCCTTATAAGTAGAAGGATATAATGGGACTACACTAGATTAAAGCGATAGAAGCTGTCGTTATGCAATTGACTTTGATATTCATTTCTCTTTGCATGGCCAAAAGCAAGACAAATGGCGTCTTCCTGTTTGAGAAATGTACGAGTATTTTAAAATTGAAAGCAATAATAAGGAATATTTCGAACATCATTAACTGTACAAACATGTATATGTAATAATTGTGTTAGTTTTAATAAGGTTTACATTTTTAGGATTATTCCCAGAAAATTCCAGATGTACATTCTATTTATCATGTAAATATCTTTATTATACGGGAGTTTAAACAAAATCGCTAAGTCATTTTTAGAAATGTAAAAAGGGTAGTTTGGGGTGTGAGGATTTACTTGGAATTCTTGTGTCGCATACTTGGAAGATTCTGAACTTAAACAACATGTTTGGTATTTAACCAACTTTTCATTTTTGAACAATCGTGTTTACAGTCACATGGACACACACACACACAGAGCTTTTCTATTTTTTTTTATACAGGCGACCCAGTGCAGTGCAGTGAAATCTCGGTATCGAACTTTTGGGTTGAATACAGTACCTTCTCTACCAATGTACTATGTAAAACACAGAAGTAATTAATTCCTGCTTATAATCTCGTCTGCCAATGAATGAAGATTTGAGTTCATGGCTTCCGTGGTCACACAAATGACAAACTAATTTTAAAACCTTGCTACGAAGATTTGCATGAAAGAGGTGGAAAATTTAGTTTTCATCTTAACAGCTTGTTAAATAAGTAGAGAATGTCTTGCAAGTGAACACGTCAGTTTTTTTCATCTATTTCATTTTAATCCAGATAAACTTCCCAGAAATAGTAACTATACAAATTTCGGTATAGGTATTATGGGAATGCGATGGTCAATATAATGCCATACTCTTTTCATTTAATCGCGAAAAAAGTTGGCTCTACTTCCGAATGAAGAGGACTTCAGAGGTTACTCCCAGTAAAGTTAAGATAGATATGTTATTTGTCAGATTAATATCTTAAATACGTGATATTTTAAACCAAATCGCCAATGCCATTTTTGGGAAATCGAAAATCTCGAAACATGTTTCATATAATGGGTACTTTGGGGTGGGAGATTTTCTTGATTATCTTCGTGTCACATCTTCAGAAGATACCAAGTTTGGTATTTAAAGCTATTCACACACACACACACACACACACCCGCGCGCGCCGATTTTTTTTCTACATTTTTTTTAATAGTACTATTATTTAGGAAGTCCCAAAATATGTATATAGTATCGATTTTTTGGTTGGAATACATTTCCTCTGCATGAACGTACCAAGAAACGCATTTCTCAACGCCCTTGGTTTCACTGCCGTCCACGAGAATAAGGACAACTGTAATTTTGATGTAACAATAGTTCATCAACCGCTGAAAAAGTTATCAGAAAATTTGTCTATAACAAGAATAACACTGGAAACCACACATGACTTTGATACTCCATTTACCTCGAAAAGCACTGTTTTTTCCTTAAGAACGATTCTTGCTATACAACAGCTTCCAATTTTAACGCTTACTAAAAGATTAGAAAGAATTTAGAAAGCCCAGATAATAAATAACCAATATGCTGTAGTCACGAAAGACTATATTTGCACAGGTGGCGTAGTTTACATCGTTACTGTACAGAAAAAGCATGTAAAAACAAACAGCAAAACTGAATTAGACTAGATATTTCATTCCAAGCCCATGTAAGCAATGGATCTTCTGGATGTCGCAACAATTTAACAATATCTATGCAATGAAGTTTTGCTACATTTTCTTCGAATGTATTCGATTTTCCTACCAGCGTATGATAAATGTGTATGTGGGTGTGCGCAGAAAGTATATATTCAGCGGGTCAGGGCCTAATGTATTTTGAACGGCCCTGAGCTCTGCCTCTCATCATTCCATCTATGATCGGTCAAACGTGTGACTTATTACGTAAACAACCGAGCGTTTGAGACAGGCTATAAAAGCCATTTTAAAAACATCGTGATATTTTCCTCGAGAAGATAATTTTAGAAAATAGCGAAAAAGTGTATGCACATACATTAGGGAGAGACAGTTGTACCCAGATTTACAACAGAAATTGCTTAATTGATAAGTATTTGTAATTAACTACTGAGCAAATTATTTTGTTGTTGTTGTTGTTGGTTACAGATTATATATCATTTCCAAAATTGTAACTTCTGGACTGAAAGTGAGAATTATCATATTCGCCAGTCTCTCTACAATTTCGTCAGAGCTTTTATATGAAAACTGTACTCCACTATATTATCGTAAATACTGAGTAACTATGAGAAGGTAGAAATGTTTAAAAATTTACCTCCATTATTATCTAAAAACGACTGGAATATTACGATAATTAGTTTATGTTTAAAATACAGTTATCACCTTTACAAAAATCAGAATTTGGAACACTGTCGGAGGAGTTAAGGCAAACAGAAACACAAACTCCGCCTTTATTTCATACGCACTTCCTGGAAATGAAGAGGAATTTTCTACCATGCAATGTCGTACAAGACAGCTAGTCTATACTACGTTTGGGAAGGCTACATCTTATCTCCGTTACACGTGCCGTTGCATTTTAAAGGAAGCTGCCCTAGCTTCTGTTCCATAAATGCGTGCAAATCCGGCAGACAGTAAAGTTTCCACGCCCACAACTTGCCGATATTTGTTTGCAGCTGAAAAAACGAGTGTTAAGAACACGTGATGGAGCACGCAATTCCTGGCTCAGTTTTAAGAAGGTCAAGTCCCTTGTGGCAAAATGACTTGTCGGCAGTTTCACAAAGCGCCTGCCGCTTAGGCTATGCGCCTTACAGGGCTGTAGGAGAAGTTGTCTGGAGAGAAAGGACACTAACGACCCAGTTGCTTGCGAGCTTCATTCCACGGCCAAGGAATTTCTCCGCTTCTAAAGGCCGTAATTACACAAGTATGGACCAAACCAAATGGGTTTGTTTTATACAACATTGCTTCTCATAGATTTATGCTTGTACAGAATATGCGAGCAACTCTTATTTACAAAAATAATTGAAATATGTCTATTGTAGAACATCTTCAATATATTTGCTTTATTCATTCAACATGTTTTCCTTTATAATATTTGAGAAACAACGCCCATCAATCCTACTTTCCTGTATTAAAGGGTAACGCCACTCAATAGGACGTTATGAGCTTCACTAATGCAATTTTAACCATCTTTCCAATATATTTTAGTTTGAAATAACTAAAACATAGAAACATATTTATAATTATGTATTTCAAATTTATGTATTATGTATTTTAAGTAAATAACTGTATAATTTGGTACCTAATAGGAAAACGTGAGTATTTTTCGTTACTACCCATGAATTTGGAAGCATTTAAGACATTGTTGCTAATTAGCCACTATCAAACCATTAGAAGTTTTCATTCGCACAGTAAATTATTATGACGAAATGAAATCATCTTTTCAAAATAAATAATGGCTCTAGGTAACCATTAAACGCAAATATTTACAAATGGTATAATACAGCTCTCAAAGTTTATGCGCTTATTTTATACACATATAATAATATAGTAATTATTATTAATCTTCACTTTAAAAATACTGGTAGCCAAATTAACAGAGAGTTAATTCTAATTTACACTAAGCAATAACAACAAACAATGTTTCAGATTATGCGTTACGAAAATTGTCGAGATTATCATTTTATTTATTTCATAACTTTTTAAATGAACGATGTTTCAGCCTTTTCATTTGGGGGTGATTATATATTATTACAATGCACTTAGTGGAGTCATTTTGATATTTGACAATGTCACTGATATAGAACTTAAACCGACGGAGAAATAAATTTATTGTGTCGAATGTGAGACATTAATGAACTTTAGTGAAAACGTTGTTGATTCCTCAATTTTTCACAATATTCTGCGTGAGAACATGAAAGACATTCAAAGCAATTTTTGTTCTACTAACTGGATATAAAACAATTTGAGACTGCCTCCGTGGTCGAGTGGTCAGCGAGCTGACTTCTCACCCGGAGGTCCCGGGATCGATTTCCGGCTGGGGTGGGGAATTTTTCTTTAACCAGAAGTATGTATGTGAGAGTGAATGTGTATGTGTGTGTGTATTTGAGGAAAATAAATAAAAAAAAAACATTTAAACCCAACATAAAGAACCTACAGACGAGTTGTTTCTAATGCAAAGCACCCGATATGACCTTAGATGTTAAAGAGGTGATACAAATGAAACAATTAAAGAAAATTGTAAACACACCATAGAAAAACCTCAAAATCCACGCAATTTAATAATTACTTTCTCTAGTTAATACATAGTACATAGACAGAGAAGGTTTGCATTTCACTCAAAAATCGATACTGAATTAAAATAAAAAAGCATTTTTAGAAAAAGGTGTGTGTGTGTGTGTGTATGTGTGTGTGCCCGTGAACGTCCGTATGCCCATCCCCATCCTAAACTATCCTTTACATGGAACTTTTTAGTAAATATTGATTTTCTTAAAAATGGCTCTAACGATATATAATAATATGTATATTAAAGATTCCTATATGACAAATACAATGTATATCCTGAATTTTCTGGGAAAAACCTCTGAACCCTCTTCATTCTGGAGCACTTTTGCATAACTGGTAAACTGTAAGAGATAGGCAAACAGTTAACACAATTTAAGTCATGTTGTCGAGATACTACTTGTTATTGTTTCAACTTAAAAATATTTACTTTTCTCATAGAGAAGTTTCTCAACTTCTTGCCATGCAAAGAGAACGAATTTCAATCATATAGGAAGCAGTTTTTAAAAGATTTGACTATCGTTTTAGCCTAGTGTGTTACCTAATTTTTCTTCTATATAAAAAAAACTAAGTAATAAACCCACTTTTGCTAATTTTTATCTCGATTAGAATAAATTAGATAGAAGAATAAGCTTTTTAGAATAGTTTGTTACAGATATGTACAGAGAGTCAAGTGAATAGAAACATATAGACAAGATTTTTTAAAAAAAGCTAAACAAAGAAACTTGAAAACACTAAAACACGTTAACTGTAATTATTTCTTGTTTCAGCACGTTAAAATTCAGTTTTTTCTTCATTAATTTGATTCCAAGAACATTTAAAGTATATATGAATGTTTTCTGAAGTCACACTATAATATGGAATTAGAAATTTTTAATACTTTATATATTCGACAACACAAAAAACCAGTGTGAATATCACATGCTTTCTGTGATACGAGTTCATATCAAGTGTTCAAAGTCAAATTCATTGAGGTGGAGTTAATGCATCTCTGAAATTTGACAAAAAATTGTGAAAATTAACCAAATATTCATTTCATAATGATATTAATTATAAACGTTAAAAATATATATCGTTTTTCCCACTTAGCACAATTTCATTAGGTACTAATTAACTGAAGTAATTAATGAACAGGCGCATTATTATAGGTATTAATAACTTTAAACTTAATTTTCTCGAAAACCTATTTTTCCAACACTTTTCCATACTCTAAATATTCCACTCATTGCAATAATCGCCCACTAATTTGTTTAAACATTTTCATACTTCCTCTCAAAGATATATTTAAGAAAATGGCCATATACTTTTTCGAAACAATGCTCAATTATTAAGAGAAAAAAACTTTAAATTTTTAAAAATGGAGTGTTTTGGAGAGCATGACAAGAAACAAATTTTCTACAATAATTACATATAGTATAAGATAGGATATGACAGATCTAATTTTAAACTCATTTGCTGTGAAACTTAAGTTTCTTGTGAATATTTTTAAAAAGGTATCACGTGGCTCAGTTTTATTAGAACAATCACATATACAATACCATTATTAAATAACCATGCATAATTTTGATGCATGGAAAAACTATCACTAGTATTGTTTATAATAACTGGTTTAAATCACAATAGGTTTTTTCCAAAAGTTATTACAATTCAGGTGATAGCTCAAAATATTAGTCTTCACATCACTAAGCTGTTATTGAAATAATTATTATATTTGAATATATTTATAAACATTAAATGTGTCTTTACAATGAAAATATAACGTTTTATTTAAACTATAAAAATTAAATATTGTGGAGTTTCCAAATTCCACAGACGGAATTCCTTTTGCCGCACAATACTGCAAAGTGTACAAAGTATGGATATTTACATTACCAGGTCCTCAAACCACAGGAACGGTCATCAACATTTGAGTTTTGTCAAAAACTAATCGAAAGATTTAAAGATACAGGCCTTACACTGAATTCACAAGATAGCACAGTAAGTTTCCATCACGATATGTGGATCGTTAACATCCTGATCGCAAGACACTCTTGAAAATAGGTTGAGGACCTTCCCGGCAAGCAATCATAACCAATAGCAAGCAGTTCCTGGAAAACTTATCAGCAAACGCTTTATAGGTAGCTCATGCACAACGGCTCATTTTGTCCACAGTATACGCGATTAAGTAAACTTTATTCTCCGGGAAGGTACCACATCTTGGCATGGCCTGACCCCCGAGACTCCGGTAATGAGGAACACCTACTTCTGAGTATGCTCACTAACACTTCAGGAATGGATCTTCAACAAGCATGTTCTAAGAATCGCGGAGAAATCGTGTACTAAAATGAATGAATTTTACATTGAGAACCGCTTGTTATTTAGAGTTGATATTTAAAGAGCACTTTGTTTGCTATGCATCGGTTTCTGTTACACTACTCACTTTTAGTTTATATCCTCTATATATAGTTTAGTAAAAACTGCTGCGACATACGCATATGCAACTGTCTCGACCCAGAAAAATTTCTCACACATCTGATACATTATATAAAAGTGGTTTTGAATACACAATTACACACAAAGGGAACTACTTATAAATGTGCTGCATGGAATAATTCTAAGCGAATTGTGAATTTTAAGCTCTACACTTCTGTAATGTTTGTGCATCTCTCATAAATTCCTAATCATAAAACAGTTTACAAAACTCTGTCAGCTTGAAGAAGACTACATTATCCATCATAAAATACCAAGATATACAAATATATTTTATAAATATTTAATCTCTGGGCCAAGAAAAAATAACTATCTTTCATAGAGAAGGTAGATTGGGATTGATGTCATTAGTTAAAGAGTTTAAGTTTCTTGATGTTGGTTATTAATGATGACTACACGGAATAACAATCGAGTTAAATTGCGGTCGTAAGTAGGCTCTTATCCAATGAAGTCATAATTAATTAATTATTTAGTATCGGACCAGAGCACGAAACTGGGTATTTGACTTATGCGCGTGCGCATACATATAAATACACGAGTGATACTTACTACACAACACATATAACACAAAGTTTTTGCTGTTATGTACAGTAAGTTGTTAAGAGTTTACTATTAGAATTAAAGAATGATTAGGATAATAAGTAAACGACACCTACTCGTGGTTAGAACAAAATACGTATGCTTCGAACTCAACAACAGCTCTGAAAATGTCAGATAAGCAGTATTTTGAATAGGTAACTGACCTTTGCTACTTTACGTGAAAGCTAAGATAGGTTTACTGATAAAGAACAAGGAAAAGTCAATTTGCTTTTATGGGCATGCTTGCCAAGAACACCCTCTAAGGTATATGTAGGCATCATACACCATTGCTTTGGGCGCTGCATAGTGTCAAAATGATGCTATTTTCAATGTTACATAAAACAAACCTGAACGAGTAATGAAGCTGCGACATCAAACTTTCGGCACTTCAAGTATAAGTTGTAAGACATATTAGGTTTCATTTCAAACAGCCTGTACGTACTAAAGAATGTCAGAAATTTCTCGTCCTCCACTTACCGCACTTATATTGCAACTAAGTACTATTTCGGATCCCTATAATATATAAAATATCAGAGACAGTGGCCGGTGCGTTGTTTGAGTATGAACGGACGGACAAAGCAACCCTAACAGATGTTCCGCAGTAGCACCCAATAACTAAGGTAGTTCGGAAACCCACAGAGAAATTAAACTAGGAGTTTATTGGAGTAAAGCAAGAGAAGCGAGCAAAAGAGATTGCAAAATAATCGAGGCAGCAGAGATGAGGTGTCTAAAGACTACCAAAGAATCTAAATACTCAGAAAGTATCGAATTTTACTTGTAACTTCTTAAATTTTAATTTTAGGAAACAACATTTAAGCTGCTGGAGATGAATATTATGCCAATGTTTTAATCAAGTTACTCTGCAGGTATATAGGGGTGACAGTAAAGTTAATTATTTTTAAATGACATTATATTTCAATATTTGCATACTTCGACAATTTTGCATATGAATACGTAGAAATGTCACACATTTAGCCATTTCTTCATTACTCATATCGTAGGTACATGCCACCCATCCAGACCGAGTAGCTCAGTAAACCTAATGAGAAGGTGCTGGCCTTCTAATTCCAAGGTCGCGGGTTCAGACCTGGTCCAGAATGAATTGATTTTTAATTTTGTTCACACTTGATAGCCACACATGTCAGTAGATTTATTATTATCATCTAAAAGAACTCCTGCGGAACGAAATTCCGGAACACCACCGGCGCTGATATAATCCTGCTAATTGACAATGTCAACACACATACACGTTTTAAAATAATTTGTCACCTATCTAGTAGGTTTATGTGAATCTTTTGTTTTCTTTTTCCATGGTCATAACGGAGGCTTCGCTTTAGAAACAATAGCTGGTGTTTTCTCGCTAAACTGCAGGGCTTAGTTTTTTTCAGAATTATGCTTATTCACTCTCACATGCATACTTCCAGACTATGTTAGGGATAGGCAATACTTCTCGCAAAAGAAATTTTTTTCGACCCAGTCGCAATCAAAACCCGGGACGTCTGAGTGAGAAGCCAGAAAGAAAGCTGACCGCTGCAGAGGCAGTCTATGTGAATCTTCTTCAACGGATAACTACATTATATCCGCCTGTAATATTATCTGGTCTTCCATATTTCGGTTTGTCTTTTACGCTTTCAATTTTAAGTTTTCACTAGTTTCAAAACGGCTAATCGGATTAAGCTTCCACTGTGATGTACTCCGTTATCTCTTGTTGACTCCTCTTTCTATCATCATTATGACTTCTATTCTTTTAAGTTAAACGAGGAAAGCCATGCTCAAAGATTTTTCAGCTCAAGAATGAAAACTATTCATTGTTGAATAACACTAGTGTTTTAATATCATAGCCTACTCATGATTTTATACAGGTGTGTGAAATTTTCAAATTCTTGAAACAAGTTAAATAATTTAATGGATAGGAAATTATTCAATGTATACAATTTTATTCAGATTAAAAATATGCAAACATCAAAACAGTGTGCCATAAAAATAGTATTTACTCTCACACCCTGTAAGAGTAAACTTTTTTCGAACACTGATATCATATTCTACGATTTATCTCAAACAGCTTTAGTATAATTTTTTTCTAGACTTAACATTTAGGAAGTTATAAGTGATATACCACACTTTTATACATACTGTGTAGATGCAGTCCCTAAAGGCCAAAACTATATGCCTGTAAACAAAGGGTGTAAATAATAAAGTAAAATAAGAAAATGGTAAACAATATCATACGATAGTAAACACAACAGTAACAAATCTCAGGAAAGCGCAAAGCTATGCGGACTGGAACAACCCTCAAGTCTAAATCTTGAAAGGACGTCCACGTATTACAAAAAGATATGAACTCTGAATACCATAAATCATTGAATGTCTTATACTTCAGTTCTTCCAGCACCAAACGCCTAGACCGGCGGTATCCTACTAAAGATTAAAGCATAAGATAAACGCTTTATTTTCTTGTCGGATATTCCCCATTTCGTCATTTCTTATCATTACTTTTAGTAAAGAACTTAGAGCGCTGATTGATAAAAGGTTACGAGTGTTTGCTTGAAACTGAAATTTAAACAAACCGATAAAGCTGTACATCGAAATACGATCTAATTAAGGAAAGGCGTGATTGCTGACCTGTTTCTCTAGAGATGACAGCTCGCCCAAAAGGTAAATATGCTAGCAGCACCCAAGGGAAAAACTCGCTAATGGCTGCTTTAATATGCTGGTAAACACGAACCTACCTAGGTGTTTTATTTGAAGCCGCATCCTATGACACATATTTGTTTGCTGGGTTGCCCATGTATTTCGTCCTGTATCTCTCACTCGTTACCCCGCATGCCTCAACGCAACTTGTTCTGTAGTTACTCGTTAAAAAATCTGATGTGTTCCATTTATATATCTTTATCTGGTCTGCAAATAAACTATTCTTACCGATTGATTTCATACCTACATCATGCTAATCAAGATAAATATTACCAGAAATGTACTTATTCTTAGTTCCTAAAAAGTAGAAGGGAAACTGTCTTAAGCGAGTCAATTTTTTTCAAGCTGTCGCTATGCGATCGTCATTGAAATTCGGTTCCCTTTCCATAAGCCAGGGGCAACAATAGATAAGCGCTTCCCGTTGGAGAAAAGTTTAAGTATTTCACAGTTGAAACCAATAATAAGTAATATCTCGGAAATGGTTAGCTGTACAAAAAATTGTTTATGACAGAGTGTTTTGTGCAGTGCATTTTAGCCTATCTCTAAGGTTTACCTTATTTAAAAGTCATTGAGAATGAAGGGAACTTCAGGGGCTATGCCTAAGGAATTCAGGGTATTCATTTTATTTGATAAATATCTTTAATATATGGCATTTAAGACAAAAACCTTAAGAACCATTTTTCATTCTTTTTTTTTTTTTTTTTGGAAATTGAACAAGTTAGAAAACTGTTACATGTAAAGTACATTTGAGGAAGGGGGGGCGGTTCCCTGTAAACTTTCATGTCACACTCCTGGAAGAAACTGAGTTTAAATACCAATTATTTAATGGACTTTTCGTTTTTTAACTATGCTGTCCACAGACTCACAAACGGACCTGTTAATCAGGGGCCATCAAAACATGTTTCCAGTGAAATCTCGGTATCGAATTTTGGATGGAATACAATACTTGCCCTATACACTCTTTACATACCTATAGAGAAAATAAAACGTACGCGTACATACCGTAAGTCTCCTACCAGCTAATAATCACCCTTCAAAATAATCACCCAAGGCTTCAACACATCTTTGCCAACGACGAAGAAGGCATTGAATACATCAAGTTTAGTGACATACATCTTGGAACGCAGCCTCTAGGATACTAACTTTAGCTTATGCCTATTAGCACCTACCAATGCACTCAGACGTCATCTGGAGGTGGCAGCCTGTACTGTGTATACGTTTTCAGATGTATATATTACAATAACCGCATATTCAGTTATTCCGAATATATAAAATAGTTCCTATGATTCTGAAATGATCCTCTTATGTATTTCCGGTGCAATCTCGGGTGAAATCGCACTTTGGGCGGAATACAATACCTTCGCTACCTACTATGTACATTGTACATAGGTACTACAAGAACTAAATGTATAAATAGTTGCGTCATTTACGCTAACCGAAAAAGTACCACGAAATTCAATCATACTTTTTCTCCCTTTTAGCCATCGATAGCTATGGAACACGTTACTACAATGGAAGAGGACATTTAAAACCATACTGATTTACACATATTTTAACGGGAAACAACTCCCTGAGGCATGAAAATAATTTAAAGAAAAGCAGAAGCCTAAGCATTAGAAAAAAAAACGATTTTGTGAAAATTCAAATTCTTTTTTATGAATAATATTATACATTCGTATTTCTTCTACAAACTATTCTCATAAAGGTTTAATCTACGAACTATTTCATGTACATCGAGCTATATGCTACAAATAGATTCTTAGCAGGTTTAGGAGAAGTCAAATGTTTAAAAAACCGATCATTATATGAGTTTAACGCTAAATATTCCTTTTTGATGGGTTAATCTCCAGAGACATAAAGGGAATGTGGCCTAGATTTTAAGAAATCATAATACTGAAAATACAAATTGTAAATTGTACAATTTGTAAATTGAAACAAACAGCATCGAAAATCTCGGCAATAGTTAATAAAAGAAAAATTGTGATTGCTTACAAAACTGCATATTTCTAAGATTTTTGCATTCTACTGCATTGAGTGTTCACCTATTTTAATGGTCCACTAGTTGCATAAAATCTAATAGGAATAAATAGAATTGTGCAAGTTTTTCATAACAGAAAATTCAAATATGCATTTTTCTACATGTGAATATCTCAAATATGTAACATTTATTTAAAATCGCTGCATCTGCTTTTGAAAACATAAAAATTAATGCTTCGTTTAAATTAAAGGTTAGTTTGGGATGGTGGGACTCAGTAAAAATTGAAACACCAAGAAATTAGGTGCATGATAAGTAACAAATGATAAACTTTTCAAAGCTATACATGACCTTTGAGCCCTCATATTCAATATGTGGTGTGGCTTCCATGCTCTGCAATTAGAGCTACTATAAGCTGTGGCATTGAAACCAAAATGTTCTGAATAAGGTGCCTGAGGGATTTCTCTCCACACAGTTTGTATTCGAGTCCACAATTCCGTGGCACTGGTTATTGGAGGAGCGTGACGCACCAGGTGCCGACCAACTATATCTCAGACATGTCAAGCGAACGTGCAGGCCAGGGAAGCAATGTTATCCGTCGCTCTTTGAAGAAGGCTGGTAAATTCCTCGCAATATGTGGCCGGGCATTTTCCTGCTGAAATGTGACCTGTGGAGATGCCTGAAGCAGGGGGAGTACCTCGGGCTCTACAACAACCTGTAGGTACCGGTTGCTGTTTTAAATGCCCTCAAATGGTAGGAATCGAGATCGGTTGTTGTAATCAATGGTGAATCAAACCATCCGCTATGTCGCTCAATAATGCTACCCTCCAGGTTGCGCTCACCACGGTACCGCCGAACATGTGCGGCCATCATTGTAGGGCACGTTTAAGCGGGACTTGTCCGGAACGACTACATTTTGCCACTAAGCACGCCGGTGGTGGTGCTCACGTGCCCATTGCAGTCGGAGAGGCTTGTGGTTTCTGGACAATGAAAGCCGACGTCATTGCATGTGTGTAGCCACTCCAACCTGCAGCAGACGGCAATAAACCGTTGATGCAGACAAGTTCACACATGTTGCAGTGCTCCAGCGTCGAGCCAGCACTGTGGATGAAGCTGTAGGTCCATTATGGCCATGCAGACAAGATTCATCTATCCACTGCTTCCATACATGTATCACTGTCGTAGCAGCATGCCCTGTACGAGCCGAAATGTCAGGGCATGACTAACCCACTTCCCGGAGACCGATCATTCTGCCCCGTTCGAACTCATTCACATGCCGATATGGCCCCCTCTGATATCGATGAGGCACATTGGCACTCACTTTATTGTTTCCACCTTGTTTGACAGTTATACACTAACTACATTTGGTGCAACACTGACCTGTCGGACCGAAACGGCACGGCTCTGCTCGGCCTACGTGTACTCCATCTCGCTGCAAACTTAATCACTTATTTCTTGCACACTCTTCTACACTTCCACTAAGTTTTGAGTTATCCGGGAAATTCTTTCTTGGTGTTGGAATTTTCACAAACGGCAGTTTTTATTTGTGTTGAATGCATAAAAGATGCTGGAATTCGTTTGATGTTCGACTTTTTATATTGTACACGAGATAACCACAGCTTGTCCACAGACAAAGGTGCATTTTAAAAATTATTCTATTAGGTTCAGGGGACCATATCAATTGTTTTTCGATGAAACCTCGAAGGCAATATTTTTAGTGGAAAAAAAATTACTTCATCGTTCTAGCAAAGTTTAGTGGGAGATGCGGCAAAATGAAAGAAAAACGTAAGTAACTATGTAAGCTGTTATAACTCCTTCAGCATATTGTCGTAATTAATAAACGCTCCTACACTAAAGGGGGTTATTACGACTGTTTAAATATTTCATAGAAGTTGGTGTAATAATTACTCGTAATATATTTTGGTTAAATAATTCGATTAAACCTAAAGTTTAAGGGTTTCATTTACACTGAAATTATAGAAAAATAACCAAACGTATACGAAAACAATATTCTTGCATCAACGTTTTATTTTATTTTCTATTTATTTAAACTCTAAACTTGCAAATCTTAATTTTATATTAATTTATCATCTTAGTAGCTTTTCCAGTATTAATAGTTCAAATTATTTTTCAGTCGCTAACTTTTTACGGATAAAATGACTCATGTGATTTACAACTAATGATATTTATCTGAGATGTGAAAGTATCACATTTAACAATTGAATGAGATGTAAATTATGTTTATAAGCATTGTTTCCAATGTTCAAACTTCCTGTCAGCTAATTATTGCGCTAAAAAGTTCAATCACTATACTGCAACGGTTCCCAACCGGTGTGCCGCGAGATATTAAGATAAAAAGAGAGAAAGAAAAAAAAAAAAAAAAAAAAAACCTACTGAAGCCTTAAGTCTTGTAAGGTCTTGAAATAAAATAAGTCAAATCAATTACTCTCATACACGGCAGATGGTGATAGTGGTCGATTCATTTCAATAATTCAATTATACTAGTATCCCACAGATGGCATTACAGCTATATCCTGCCGAACATTCCCGAGTCTATTCGCTTCCTCACGAACATTCCCGAAACTTCGACAGATGAATATATAAAAGTGTACGCCGCTTGGCGCTTTCAGTTGTCTTCCTCGCGTTGATTCACAGTGTTTAGCTATGGATAAGTTCATTGTTAAACGTAAACGCCAGGACAGTGAAAGTGAACAGTCGGCTCCTACTGCTTGCTTTAAGAAGCCAAATCTTACAGTTTCTCCCGGACCGTCGAATTCACCACATAAAGAAGACAAACGAAAGAAAAGAACATACCAGGACAGTTACTTAGCGTATGGATTTAAGTGGAATAACAACGAGGAAAACCCTATCCCTGTGCGTTTAGTTTGTGGTGAAACACTTAGCAACGAGGCCATGATACCTAGCAAACTGAAGCGGCATCTTACAACAAAGCATCCTAGTGTGTCACAGAAAAGTGTAATGTATTTTTCACATATATTAGAAGGGGAGAAGAAAATAGCTGTGCGAATGGTAAAGAGAATGACCATAGGTGATACTGCTCTTGAAGCCTCATTTAAAGTAGCAGAACTGATAGCTAAAAAAAAAGAAACCTCATACTCTTGGAGAGGAAATCATTGGCCCTGCATGTCAAGTTATAGATTCAACAATACTTGGCGAAGGAGCAGCTATTCCAATTTCGAAAGTTCCTCTGTCCAACAACACAATCAGCCGCAGGATATCTGAAAGGTCATGCAATATCAACGAACAAGTCACGGAGAAAATAAAAACTTATAGAACATTTGCTTTGCAAGTAGATAAGAGTCTCGATATTGGTGACAAACCGCAACTCCTTGGTTTTATCAGATATATTGATGAAAAAGATATTAGTGAACAGTCTCTGTTCTGTAGACCGCTGGAGACTACAACCACAGGCCATGATATTTTCGTTTCTATTAATTCCTATCTCAATGACCATGATCTTTCATGGAAAGACTGTTGTCGTATATGTACAGATTGTGCACCATCTATGTCTGGGAAAATTAAAGGTTTTACTGCCAGAGCTCTCAATGAAAATCCATCCATTATTATAACTCACTGTTTTCTGCATAGAGAGGCATTAGCCGTGAAAGCGTGTTATGAAGATTTTGCTGAAGTGTTTAACCAAGTTGTGAAAATAGTGAACTATATGAAGTCTCGACCTTTAAAGTGCAGAATTTTTGAACAGTTATGTCGCGCAACGGATGCAGCTCATACCTCTTTGTTACTTCACACAGAAGTAAGGTGGTTGTCGCGGGGTCGTGTATTGAACCGGTTTCTCGAACTTGAACAGCTAAAAACTTTTTTTAAGGATGAAAATCAAGACACATTCATGAGCTCTTACTAAGTGATTCTTGGTGTTTTGAACTGTCGTATCTGGCAGATATTTTTCATAAGCTGAATGAACTGAATGTTTCGATGCAGGGTCGACATGAAACAATAATCTCCTCAACCAATAAAATGAAAGGTTTTAAAAGAAAACTTAGTTCTTGGAAGTCTGGAGTTCAAAAAGGAGATTTGTCGAACTTTCCATCTCTTCTTAATGTAGCAGGAGATAAAGATCTGGGTAAGCTGAAAAACCGCATTTGTGATCACTTATCAAGATTGCAAGATGCAACAGATGCGTACTTTCCAACTATTTCCACTACGAATATCGACTGGGTTGTCTCACCATTTGATTTCGTAGATAGTGCAGAGGAAATAGATTTCACTGCTTGCGAACGAGATGAATTTATTGATCTTTGCGTTGATTCCACACTCAAAGGTAAGTTCACCAAGAGTGAGGCGTCGGTGGCTAGTTTTTGACTTCAACAGAGAGAGGAGTACCCTAACCTAATGAAGAAAGCAATTAACGCACTTTTGCCCTTTTTAACATCCTATCTATGCGAGCAAGCCTTCTCTGCTATGGTGACAATAAAATGCAAAGCAAGAAATAGACTGAATAACCTTGAGGATGATTTGCGTGTTTCACTGTCAACTGTAAGACCCGACATCACATATCTGTGCTCTAAGCATCAATCACAAGTTTCACATTAATCATTAATCGAACAAAATTTATTGATGTATTTTTACTCAGTGATTGTAATAAAGTTTACTGTATTATGTTATGGTGTACGTTATTATTATATAATATTTCAATATATTAACATATTAAGCTTAATTTTCTTTTAATTCAAGGAAGGGTGCCCCTAGTGTTTAATGTTATTCCCAAGGGTGCCGTGAACTTCAAAATTGTTGGGAAACACTGCACTATAGTGTGCAAAAATCCCAGCAACTACGCAACAGCATCACTCAAGTAATGGTTCGGAATAAGTTCAGGAATCAATTTTCTAGACATTTCAGTTCTAGTGACTAAAATACTTCCACTCTCAGCAAACTCATTAGCAGGAATCCATTAAAAACATACTCTAAAACTGTCTTTCTTCGGAAACAGGTGACAGTAATGCTTCACTAGAGCTTCAAGTCGTTTTACACTAAGTTTTATGTTCATCTCAACTCCTGCCAAGTGAACTGATTGGAAGTGATAAACTACGGGGGTTCCAGAGTTTTAATACCTATAAGGAAGAATGTGAGGAACGCTTTATGCACTGCCCTGACATAGGTAGTCTTGCACAATGACACGGTTTTGATCGTTGCAATAATTAAGACAAAACTAGTTACAACCACGTTCTTAAATAGTTGTGTACAAACGGTTGTGGGGAAGGGGGGAGGGTCTGAGGACTGATCAAAATAATTCGTTTTTACTTACTCTATCAAGTCCTACGTTCGTACATGGAAGGTAGAGCAGGTATTGTATTTCACCCAATTATTCGACACAAAGTTTTCACCGGAAACACATGTTTTGATGGCCCCTGAATCTAAAAAAAACAATTTTTGAAAAACGTCCGCGCACACGCGTGTATGTGGTTGCGTGGGCGGCAGTGTTATCTCAAAAACGAAAAGTTAGTTAAATACTTAACGTATTTAAGTTTAATATCTTCCAAGGATGCGATACGAACAGTTTCAAGAAAATACCCCCATCCCAAACTCCCTTTTACATGGAAAATAATTCGTAAATTTTGATTTTCTGCAAAATAGCTGTAACGATTTTAATTAAAATACCGTATGTCAAAGATATTTAAATGACAAATAACATGTATGTCTTGAATTTCTTGAGAATAGCTAAGTCCTTTTCATACTTAACTGGTAAACTGTAGGAGATAAGAAGAAAAAAAAAAAACCTACACAAAAATGTAGTTTATTGCCAAAACACACAATTTGGTTATATAAGTACATTTTTGTTATGAAGCTGACCATTCCCAAGATATTCCTTTTTATTGGTTTCAATTTTAAATTACTTACGCTTTTCACAAACAGGAACTTTTTTTTTACTCCGGACCATGCATAGAGAACCCATTACAATGACAATCGCATACCAACCGGCTTTTAAAAGATTTTACTATCACTTTAGCCTAACATATTCCTTTATTTCCCTATTACTTGTATGGAACTGAGTAATTAGATCATGTCTGCTAATGTTTATCTACATTAGCATGAAGAAGAAAGAAGAATTATATTTTATAAGAGGTTTGTTTGCAGAACAGGTAGAGAAAGTTATGTGAATGAGGCACATCAGGTTTTTACTTTCTGTATTACATTTTGGAGCAGAAGAGGTATTGTTCTCCACTTAATACTCAATACAGAGATTTCAGGGAAAATGAGCCTTTTGGAGCCAAAAACCATTTTTAGAAAAATCTCCATCTGAGTAGCATTAATTCAAAAACAAAGAGTCTGATAAATAACAAACTTTATACTTATTTGTATCTTCCAAAGAACGACACGAAGATTTTCAAGGAAATCTTCCAACTCTACCTACGCTTTACATAAAACATGTTTCATTATTCCTTAATTTTTCAAAAATAGGTCTAAAGAGTTTGATTAAATTAAAATGTTTCATGAAGAATGTTATCAAGTATTTTTTATTTTGACTAGATTGTGAAGTCTGAAAGGCTTTTAAATAATTAGTTAACCGGAAGAGAAAATGAAAAATCTTGCTATATGAAAAGTGAAAAGGTAGATTAAAGAAAAAAAAAAAAAAAGCAATATGCGGCAAATACAACTTTTTATGGTGTTATTTGTTTGAATTTCAAATACCTAAACTTTTCTGATGAAGAAAATCGCTACACGGTCTCTCTCTGTCAATTAACATGAAAGGTATTAGTCAAATAAAAAGTAACAATCTGCCATATTAAAATTATTACTAAATTAAAACACGTAGTTAGTAAAATAAGCTTTAGTATTAATAGTTTGTCGAAGAACCGTAGAGAAAGATATCTAGATGCAGCACACAAGGTTTGTCTTACTAAATATTGTTTGTGTTTCTATGTCTTATTCTTGGTGTCAGAAAAATGTCATAAAATTTAGCTTGGCAGCAATTCATCGTTTCTTTATGGAAATTGCTACTAGCAAATCCACTTAATGAATTTGTTGTCATTCATGAGTCAGTTACATTCTTTGACAAAATATACCATGACATATCATGTAAAGGATTTTTACATAATAAGAGATCTAAAGCAGCACGAAAATTATGATTGTTACAGAAAATAAAACACTTATTAATACCGACAGCACTGAAACTTAAGCAGACCTGAACCATAATAGGAAATCTAACCACGAATCGTCGGCTTACCTTGGATGGAATCCCATCCGAGGGAATTGTATTTTAAACATTTGATGACATTTTCAGCTGAGCGAGTTGGCGTCGCGGTAACGTGAACAACTCACATTCGGTACCAGGTTCCCAACTTGACCGAAGAACCCCCACGCAGTCTTCCTTTCGTTCGCTAGTTACTGAGTTAGATAATTTGATCCGCGAATATTCCTATCATCCTTTTCATCCCTAAATTGCATTTCCTCCTTTTTCATCGGGATACCATACATTTGACTGATCACCCATCATGCATATGCTATGAGTGTAATCCAAAGTTTACTTACTTCTCGACGACTTTAGATTGTAAGTCCTCCAAAGAGAATAATCTACTTAACAATAAAATTACATTTTCTTGGAGAAATGATACACCCAAACTCTGTTGAAAATGCATGGGACAGGTTACGCATTATCTTTGTAAAATGAAGTCATTAGTCATTAATAGATTATTATTCATTAATTATTTCCTTTCACTACACGTACCATGTGCTGTGTAGAGAAGACATATTCGATATCGAGATTTCGCCGGAAATATATGTTTTGAGGCCAGCTGAGTCCAAAAAGTAACATTTTTAGAAAAAGGTCCATTAGTGTGTATGTATGGGTAGCATAACTTAAAAATAGAAGACCGTTAAATAACAAACTTGGTATTTAAGTTTAGTATCTTTCAAAGATGCGACAAAATATTCCACCCCAAACTACCCTATTGTTCTTCTCAAAAAAACTAATGATTTTGATTACAAGATCATATATTAAAGATATTTACATCACAAATATAATGCATATCTTGAATTTTCTGGGAATAGCTTCTGAAGACCAATTCATTGCATTAACTTTGCAGAATTTTACACAGCTGATAAGCTGTAAAAATAGACAAAACCTTACTAGACAAAAAATACAGCTCTCGTTATAACACAAAATTTATGTCATATACATTTTTGTTGTGGAGTTGACCGTTTCCGAAATATTCCTTGTTATTGGCTTCAAATTTAAACTAAACTACCTAACTTTTCGCAAACTCTTTTGTTTTATGGAAATGCAAAACGAACCGAACCTCACGTATCAATCAGCTTTTAAAAGATTTGACTATCAGTTTAGGCTAGTGTGTTCCCTTATTTCCCTTCTGCTTAGAAGGAAGCAAGTAATAGGACAATTTCTACTAATGTGCATCTCGATTAGCATGATGTAGATAAGGGAATAATTTTTTTAAGAATAGTTTATGTGTGAAACGGCTAGAGAAAGCTATGTGAAAACAAACACATTACATTTTACTTTTGTTATATTTAGTTCTCATATGTTTGATACAAGTAGCCAAACAATGGAGTTACAAAAAATATAGTTCACCCTATTTTATTGAAGAATTGCATATACAATCTGTGGAGGATCATGACAATCCTGAATTCTGGTGCTGGTATTAAGTGTAGTCATGAATCACAAAATACAAAGACAGAAAAGAAAAGCATACCATTTCCTTTTTTGTTTTATTAATTTTTTATTTTAATATTATTATTTATATATTTTTTTGGCATTTTATGTTAATGTGGTTTATTCTGTATAATTGGGAGGTTTAAAAAGTATTCCTATGTTTAAAATTTAACACAGTTTTAAAATACTACTATTATTTTTTTTTTAATGTTTTAAAACCCAATCTACTTATGATTACATTTTTCAATACAATGATCAGATATTTCAGAAACGACCATGTCTTTTTGAGATAACGAGCCACTAATAAGGCGGTTGTGAGAAAAAGCAAGGCTGTTAAGTGGAGCAAGAATTGAACATTCGCACACGAATGTGAAACAAGTGAAAACCATATGGTTGAGTTTGTAATAACTCACTCTGCTGAAGAGAGTGGTATGAGAATCTGTCCTATTTGCGAGGAGGAAGAGTCGTGAACCCATATCTTGGCAAGATGTAGGGGTACGGAGGAATGGAGGGAAAAATATTTACCGCGATTTTTTACCAAAGCGAATGTAGAGCTAGAAGCATACTGGACGCTACTGGCAGGCACGAAAGACGTGAACGGGCTAGATAAATTTATACTCTAGGCAAGACAGCTGAGATCTGAGAAGGCGGCCAATAAACAGCTAAACAAAATGCTTCACATACATATATTTTATATAATACTTATGTCATTGTTGTGCTATGGTTTTATATATTGTGAATATATTATGCGTAGATATTTCTCTTGTCTAATGGAACAAGGTACATTTATGCTTCTGAATAAGGTGTACTCTGAGTTGTAAATTTAAATTTCAGTATTTGAATATCCTTGTCTTTTGATTTTCGTGTTTACTTTTAATTGTTTGTTGTTGTTTTAATGTTGCTTACCATTTTGTGTATTAAAAAGCACGTACGGTCTGTGGACCCGTGCGATTGTTGAAACTCAATGTATGATAAGGTAATATAAAAAATACAGTTATTCATTCATTCATTCATGACAGTAAGAAATGATTAACACATTGGAAGATATGATACAATATCCCTTTAGGATTTAAGCCAGCTAATTCTCTAAGGTTACTTTTATACTTCCCTTTCTAAAAGCCGAATAGTGTGTTACTCGTAAAGTGAACTGCTTTCCAGTCCTGCTCTTGTAATGCATTGTTTCAGATTTCCCTTGATGAATGGAATGGGAATTGAGAGTCAATGGTCCAACGCTCTAGAATAGAAATGTATGTGCAGACAACCAGTAAAGTATTGCGAATAGCCAAAAGAATCCCGGCAGCTGTACTGAATAAAGGAACTAGATTAAATAGAATGTGTTTCAAATAGGCAAGAGGTGTCTACTGTTCAAAATTCACTGCATCAATAGCTTACCGTTGGAAGTATACCATGATTTTTCTAACCGCTCTTTTTACACACAGAATGCCACCAACATTTAGGGTTCAATAAATGCAGACGACAGAGGATTCTATTTATAGCATTTTGACCTTAGGAACCTATGGTCAGAAATTAATATTTTGGACACCACACGATCTTGGAAGTGAATGTGAGGGGCGTTTCGTAAGCTGTTTTAACGTGGCTTATTGTCGAAGATGGATCATACTCGCTAGCATTTATTTAATGTAGATTTGGTGCAGCAAAATGTAATGCGTGGAAAGCTCAATGATTGTAGCGAGAGAAACTTTCCAGTAGGCGTCATCCCAATTGGAAGAAATTTATTGCTATTGATAGGAACTTATGATAAACTGGGGCATTCACGCCAAAGATAGGAAAAAATAAAGAACTGTTCGGAAATTAGAGTTCCAGGAGATGCTGTTGGATCGTGTGGCAGACAAGCCATCAATAAGTACCTGTCGACATGCCCGTGAACTTCATGTTTTTCCCCCTTCCTTGATTGTACAGTTTGTCAGATCATCAACCACTAGGATTTTATTTTCAATGTTACAAAAATTGGTCGCTTTTTAAAATAGAATCGGTTAAAGTGCAACAAACGCACTGAATCGCAACATGAATAGATGTGCGACACATTGTTACAACTTGTATTTAACATGCCCACTGTGGTAGGGAAAATATGTAAAAAACATGTATATGCTGGTCGTATGATGTATGATCAAGAAGCATGACAATCGAACGTAATGCTTTCATGTCTTGTTTAATTTAGCCAGATTTCTGTCTCAGTATTAATCAAAAAAGAAATCTGGAACAAAGAAAGAATAATGATTGTTAATTTTACTATCCCTCATTTCTATCAAAACGTCTGTGTAGAAAGGGCTAAAAGAGCAGTCATTACACCTCTATCATAGCCTACGGGTGCAAGCATTGGGGGCAGATGATTTTCTATCTAGAGTTCAGTCCTGTCAATGGATCATTCAGCCCTGTACTACAGTACTGAACTTTCTAGTTTGTATTGTGCAATGGAGGACAGTAAATATTAATATAAAATATAATAAAATATGACAAATATACCACAACCGCGATGGCGTATTCAATTGCCGCATTAGTCATGTCTAAGTGACAACAATCCACATGCCATGCAGTGTCTGGTCGCGAGTAAAGATTTACTGTATTAACATGTCAGATGGAACTGTATCAGATCACGTCACAGAACCTAACCCCTCCACCCCGTTTGAATGGTCTACACTACCTTATGTGTCTATGAGCTGTGCTGCTAGAGTTATTGGACCACTGTACCACTTGTTATCCACTAGAGGATGTTGCTCCAACGCATTGGGAATCCTGCCTACTTCGCTCACGACGTCTCAATCAGCACTTAATCGCTGGATTGAAAGGGGAGGTCCTGCGCCAATGCTGGATCTCATTCTTCTGCACTTTTTCTTAAAAGGACAAATACAGGCGGTGTATGGAAACCCAGTAGAAGCTGAGGAGGAACTGCTTGCTTATGTACTAATTGTTGCTGTCATTGTACAACAGACCCCAGGGATCTTAGAGAGGGTGGAACAAAATGTACGTCCTTATAATTCATGTATTAAAGTAGGTGATGGCCACTTTGGAAACCTGCTGTGAGCTCTAGGTTGGTTATGATTTTCAACATTTAAGCAGCTTTTAAAACTGGTCCAAATCTCCATTTCCGGCCTCTTGTTTCTTCTGTCAAAAGGCTTAGTTTATAATATTCCTAATAACTTTATAATTTTAAGCCTAAAGATTGAGGACTCTCTGTATGTTAAGGTTCCTATTAAGCATATCCCATTTACACCTTGGTTATTTATTCACCATGGACTTAGGCACAGGTGCAAGAGCAATTCAACACATTGAAAGGAATTCAAGTTTTTAATTTGTATTTGCAGTTGATTAATTTTCACACAAAGTGACATAAATGTTGTAAGTACATATATATATATATATATATATATATATATATATATTAATGACAAATATCGTGGCTATTAATGCCAAAGGAGAGACGCTTTCTTAAATGTGTGGCGCTATGGAAATGTACAAATGAAGGGTAGAAAAACAAGTTATGTGGCGCACTTGAAGTTAAAAAAAACTAAAAAGAGATTAACAGCTACTGCGGTGTAGGAAAACATCGTTGACACTGTTTTCAGAGTACACGATTTTTACTTTCTCTACACTTACTATGTACATAGTGCTTAGAGTAAGCATTGTATTCCACCCAAAAATTAAATACCGATATTTCACCGGAAATTCATGTTTTGGGATGCCATAAATAAAAAAAAAACGAATTTCAGAAAAGTTTCGTGTGTTTCTGTCTGTCTGTGTGTCTGTGGACAGCATGGCTCAAAAACAATAAGAGTTAAATTCCAAACTTGGTATTTAAGTTTGGTATCTTCCAAGGATACGACACAAAGATTTTCAATAAATTCCTCTAACCCCCAACTACCCTTTATATGGAACATTTTTTCGAAAAATTTTATTGTATCAAAAATGACTAACGATTTTGAATAAAATATCGTATATTAAATATATTTACCTGACAAATACAATGTATAACTTGAATTTTCTGGGAATATCCTCTGAAGACGACTTTATTCTGGATGGATTTTACGGAATTTTGCATTAACTGCTAAATTGTAAGAAATGGACAAAAACTTACCACACAAAAATGTAGAGCACACAATATATGTTAAATACATTTTTTCGTGGAGTTGATGGTTTTTGAGATATTCTTTGTTTTTGGTTTCAGCTTTGAAAAACTTATACTTTTCTCATACAGGAATTTGTCAACTCCTTTCCATACAAACAAAAGAACTTCATTCACATAACAACCAGCTGTTGACTATCACTTACTAACCTATGGTACTCCCTTATTTCGCTTCTACTTAAAGGGAGCAAGTAATACGAATATTTCTGCTAATTTTTTCTTGATTAGCATGAAGTAAATGGAAACATAAGCTTTATAATAATAATTTGTTGCAGAGATGTAGAGAAAGCCATCTGAATGGAACACATCAGATTTTTTACTTTGATCTTTAAGATAATCGACAAGAAGGAAAATGTATATCCTGAATTCATGAATGCTCGAATACCTGGCTGGTCAAACGATATCGTAAAAAGTAGCCCAGTGCACTTATATAGTTCATGCACTTATATAGTTTTGGAAATAAAGTTATTGTTTAAAACAGAGCAATGCTATATATTTTTGATGGATAGGATATTGGTATTTGAATTTATACCATTTATTTCTAGCATAACATTGTAATTCGTTTTTCAAAATGAAGGCTCCGGTAAATGGAAGTGCAAATACTTTGAAGCGGAGCGTTTATAAACCCAATTTTAAGTGAATTATTATTTTAGTTTAAATTTTCAATTTCATTATTTATTAATTTGATATTACTTTTTTATTTTGATTAACTTTGATATCGTTATGATTTGAATTTTTAATATAATAATATTTATTAATTTAATATTAATTTTAAAACAAAAACGAGTACCTTAGTTTTCCTGTTTAAAGAAATCAATTAAGACCTTGCAAGAAACTTGCATTATTATGGTTATCATAGGAGAGACAGAGATATGCGAGGCTGAGATTTGAACCTCGAAAGCTCTCATTGCGAATTACTTACATCTTTTCGACAATCAGTAAACACATTTGACATTGACATTTCGTTTTAACAGAATGAATAGGAGACCGCGCGCAAAGATGCTTGTGTGAATAGACCGCAGATTCACAAATGTCTTAGCAAATTTACGCTTCAAAAGTATTATTTTGTGCAACTGAGTATTATGTTTATATTTATTTGTATTTAAAACCAAATTTATTGTGGGACTATTAACTTACAACCTGTAACAACATTGGTAAACACCAGTTACCCTTAAAAAATGAAGTGGACTTTTCAGGTTATTTGCAGGAAAGTCGATGTATAGCACATTTTGTCATACAAATATCTTAAACATATGTCATTTTAATCAAAATCGTGAGAAATGTGAGAAAATAAAAAAGTGCGAAGCATTTTCAAAATAAAATGTAGTTTGCGGTGGGATATTTGCTTGAAAATACTTGTCTCGCATTACTGGAAGGTGCTGTTCTTTAGGTGCCTGTTAATTCTCGTGGTCTTTTAAAATGTCGTGACGAATTTATAGGTTGCATTTGCACTCTTTCATACATATAAATATTTAAGTTCTTCATAGCTATACGGGAATACTTCATCATTTCGGCAGCTACTTCGTTTATTATTTTTACGTTCTATTAGGTTGCCTCCTAAGTTTGCTCATTTTGCTCGCAAATTCCATCTATAACGTCTGAACACCCCGAATCTTCTACACTCAAGCTATTACAGTTACCTATCCACCCCTACGATTTAGAAGTCAACAACTAGACTCACTGTACGTACGTCAATGTGTATTTGTGACGTTGGATAGGACACCGTGAACTTGTGTTTATAAACTATGGACTGCAAAAAGAAACATTCCCGAAATCTTATGCTGTTTTACCATCGTAAGCATACAACCGTCTCAATTCCGGAAAAAATTTGTGCTGTCTACGGGGAAGATGCAGTAACGAATCGAGAATGTCAAACGTGGATTAATCGATTTCGAGCTGGGAACTTCTCTCTATAAGACACACCGAGATGTGGAACGCCAATGGTTACGGATGTGGAAGAAATAATAAAATGATAGTCAACAATCCAGAATAACTCGGGTGTTATCATTGCAGCTGAATTTAGCTCCTGCTACTGTAGCCAGGAACTACAAAAAACTGAATTACGCAAATAATCGTGTTATATGGTTCCTCACGAACTGAGTGAAACGAATTTGATTTAGCGCGTTTCTATATGTGACTCCTTATTGAGAGACAATCAGAATAATCCTTTTCTGGAGCGGCTGGTAACTGGAGATGAGAAATGGATCATCTACAACAAAGCCCAACAAAGAGTAAATCATGGCCCAAGAAAGGGCAGCCACCACTATAGATTCCTAAACTAGGGCTGAATCCGAAAAACGTTATGCTCTGTATTTGATGGGACTGCAAAGGAATACTTATTACAAACTTCTTCCGAATAATAAGACTATCAATTGGGAAAATAAAATTAAATGGCGTGCTATTTATAGACGCTCTTTAACTCCTGCGGTTCTCAGCGTCCCATTCTAAATTGGGTGTGAAAGACCGCTTAATTTTGCTCAGAGGCCTCTCTATCAGCTTGAGGTTCTTTTACGTGCTGTAAATCTACGACACGGGAGCAAAGGCTTTATTTCCCTTCCGAAGGAATCCATGCTAAGGATTTTTACACCCGAAAAAAATCAATCAACCTCCACCGGGTTTGAACCCGCGATCTTGGATATATGAAGTTAGCATGGTAACCATTACCCCACGGAGGGCGACTATCAATTTCGAGAAATACATTGTTCTCAGTTGGATCGTCTCAAAGCAGCCATTGAAGTAAAAAGACCAGAATCGGGAAACGATGTCGTTTTTCACCACGACAACGCCAGACCACATAGGTACCTTTATGGTGACCCTCAAAAGTTGTGTAATTTTCAATGGGTGTGATACCCCAACTGCTATATTCTCCAGACATTACCCCATCCAACTTTCATCTATTCCGTTCCCTACAGAATTTCCTGAATGGCAAACGCCTCATTTCCTTGGAAAGCTGCAGACTAAACCCCAAAGACTTCATCATCCAGAAAATCCCTACATAACCGAGAAATGAAATTTATAAGCTTCCAGAGAAATTACAATATACTGCCGACTATAATGGTGTATACTGCAGGCAATAAATAAATAGTTTGTTTACAAAACCTAACGGCCTTATTTGTTAATATTTTGAACGACCTTGTGTTTAAAGATGATAAAAAGAAAGTTCAGTAACTACTTTGTCGTAGCTGTGCTGCGGGTGAGGTGCGTTCCCAGGCGTTCTTCGTGACTGAAACGTATCACAAAAAAAAAAAAAAAAAGCAACAACAACAACAACAACTTATGAGACAACCTTATATATCATGTATCAAATAGGTAGAGAAGTATTTTACTCCAATAGAAATCTAAATAAAAAACGGATATATAAAACCAAACAAGCTTATAATAAGGCCCGCGGGCGTATCTGTGAATAACTACACTAAAAAAGAAAAGGCATGTTAAATAATATGGTGGTATAATTCAAACTCTTCCACGGATGCGGCATACAAAAAAGACTCTAAGAACATTTTGATTAAAATACACACCTTTAAGCTATTTTCTTGACTTTTCTGTGTATTGCTTGTGAAGTGCTATTCGTTCTGAACGATTTTTATATTAGTAAATCGTTAAGAGATAACAACATTTTAATATAAAAACTCTATCGTTAAAGCTCACGATTTATTCCAAACGTTTTAGTGGCATTAAGACATATTCTTTGTTATCTTTTCTCAAGTGAAGAATCGCTGTTCAATATTTTCTTACGGTTATGCGAAGAATATGAAATATCAACGACATCACAGTGATCCGTGGTATAAAATAAAAAAACTTGACTAAACCATATTTTATAAACCTACAACGGTGTGTAATTATCTTGATTAACAAGGAATACTTAAATAAAAGTATACGTTTTTGGAAGAATAGTTTGAGGGAGAAGTGAGAACAGAAAGTTTGTGAATGCAACACAAGGTTTGCAAGGTTTATTTCTAAGGTTATTCTTTAATTAATTCATATCGTTAAATACCTGTTTCGCTGCGAGACTCTAACAAATTAAGATATAACGAACCGGGAACTTCTGGTATGTTTAAGCTGGTTGTTAACACAATCCCTAAAGTGGGATTGAATACCTTTTTATTTCTAAACTGATGAACACGTCATATCCCTGGTGAATAAACCGAAACAAAGGAGGGAAGACAGTTTAAGGGGAGAAGGGTTCAATTCATTAATTAAAGCGCCGCAATCCTTCAAGCGAATGTGTGTCTCAGTATCAACAAACAAGTTCTGTGAAGCAGCTTCGTTATTCTAATTGCTTGTAAACTTCGCTTTGTTTACAGGATCGCCATTCACTTCAGCAGTAGCAATATGCATTACAGGATGGGAAACATGTAAGCTACAGTGGTAGTAGCACTGCAGGTAATACACAACCCACAGTCAACACTTCTGGATTCCTCCACATTATTCATGCAGGCTGATTAGTTGTTAACCTGCACTTTTGAAATTAGCAAGATGGACGAACTACACTCCGTCGTCGTCTATTTTTACATTCTGCAGCACATACCTAGTCGCTATCACCGGTACATTTTAGCAATAGCCAAACATAGAAGAGATTAATAAAATACATGTCTGAGAGATTGATCTATTTATATCTCGGCCAACAGAGGACTGTCCTGAGAGACGACAGGACTTCAAGAGGTTAAGAGCTTATTTTTACTTTCTCTATACGAACGATGTACATAGTGTATAGAGAAGGTATTGCACTCCACCAAAAAATTTGATACCGAGATTTCACCGGAAATATATGTTTTAGGGTCCCCTTTATCTAAAAAAAGTATTTTCAGAAAAAGGCCCGTTTGTGTCAGCCTGTGCGTGTGTCTGTGAACACGATAGCTCAAAAACGAAAAGTCGGTAAAATATCAAACTTCGTATTTAAGTTTAGTATCTTCCAGGGATGCGACACGAAGATTTTGAGAAAAATCCCCCCCACCCCAAACTACCCCTTACATGGAATTTTTTTCGAAAATTTTTAATTTCTAAAAAATGGCTATTGATTTTGATTAAAATATCGTATATTAAAGATATTTACCCGACAAATAAAATATATATTTTGAATTTTCTGGGAATAGCCTCTGAAAACTACTTTATTCTGAGTGAATTTTCCGGAATTTTGTTTAACTGCTAAACCGTAAGAGATAGACAAAAACTTACTACACAAAAAATGTAGAGCACATTAAAACACACAATTTATGTTGTATACATTTTTTTCGTGGAGTTGATCGTTTTTGAGATATTCCTTGTTTTTGTTTTCAGGGTCGAAAATCTAAACTTTTCTCATACAGGAAGTTGTCAACTCATGTCCATACAAACAAAGGAACTTCAGTCACATAGTAACCAGCTTTTGACTATCGCTTTAACCTATGCTACTCCCTTATTTCCTTTCTACTTACAAGGAAGAAGTTAATAAGACTATTTCTGCTACTTTTTCTATATTAGCATGAAGTAAATAGAAGCATAAGTTTTTTACTTATGTACATAGTGCATAGAGAAGATATTGCACTCAACCCAAAAATTCGATACCGAGATTTCACCGGAAACATATGTTTTAGGGTCCCCTTTATCTAAAAAAAAAAATTCGGAAAAAGGTCCCTGTGTGTATGCGCGTGTGTCCGTGTGTCCATGTGTCAGTGTGTCTATGAACACGATAACTCAAAAACGAAAAGTAGGTAAAATACCAAACTTGGCATTTAAGTTTAGTATCTTCCAGGGATGCGACACGAAGCTTTTGAGAAAAATCCCCCCCCCATGTACCCTTTACATGGAACTTTTTTTCGAAAACTTTGATTTTCTCAAAAATGGCTCTAACGATTTTGTTTACAATTTCGTATATTAAAGATATTTACCTGACAAATAAAATGTATATCTTGAATTTTCTGGGAATAGCCTCTGAAGAGTAGTTTATTCTGGATGAATTTTACTGAATTTTGAATAACTGCTAAACCGTAAGAGATGGACAAAAACTTATTACACAAAAATGTAGAGCACGTTGAAACACACAATTTATTTTATATACATTTTTATCCTGGAGTTCGTCGTTTAGGAAACATTCATAATTTTTGGTTTCTGCTATGAAAAACTTATACTTTTCTCATACCGGAATTTGACAACTGCTGTGCATACAAACAAAGGAACTTCAGTGACATAGCAACCAGCTATTGATTATCACTTTAAGGTACTCCCTTATTTCGCTTCTACTTACAAGGAAGCAAGTAATAAAGCTATTTCTGCTAATTTTTTACTGATCAGCATGAAGTAAATAGAAGTATAAGCTTTTTAAGAATAATTTATTCCAGAGATATAGAGAAAGTCATGTGAATGTAACACAGATTTTTCTCGATATGGCCCAATTCATGTCCAAGCTCCGTTGGCAAAGTTCTTTCGTTAATTTGACACTGACAATCCCTCATGTTGCATTCATTTTAAATGATACACATTTACGATATATCTTCCGCTTAGATGCCGCTTCCGGTATAAAAAAGTTGATGGTGCTTCTAATTTTGCAATCTTTCTTCCCTTAACTTTTCTTCTTTTATTTGCATAACGTTCTTTTACGGAAAGGTCATAACGAACGGCCCATAGATTATAACAATTTTCTGAAAAAGTTATCAAAAACCTCTTAACTTATTTGCCATTTTAATCATAATCTTTACAGCCAATTTTGAAAAAAAAAAAAAAAAAAAAAAAAAAAACATTAGAAAATGTTACTTAAAGGGTAGTTTTAGGTGTCAGAATTTTCTTGAAAATCTTCGAGTGCATCCCTAGGTTTGATATTTTACAAAATTTTCGTTTTTATGATTTCCATACCTATATACCTGTTTCTAAAAATATTAAATTCTGTGGACCTCGAAAAGTGTATTTCTAGTGAAATATGAGAACTGAATTTTGGGTGGAATTCAATACCTTCTCTACCCATGTACATGGTAGAAAATGTAACAACACTATCTACTTTTAGAATGGAAAAGAACTTGAGTGCTGGTTAAATAGGGCGATTCTTAATAACTGATTTTTACTTTCTCTATACGAACTATGTACATAGTGTATAGAGAAGGTATTGCGCTCCACCAAACAATTCGATGCCGAGATTTCACCGGAAATATATGTTTTAGGGTCCCCTTTATCTAAGAAAAGTATTTTCAGAAAAAGATTTGTGTGTGTGTATCCGTGTGTCAGTGTGTCCGTGTGTCTGTGAACACGATAACTCAAAAACGAAAAGTCTGTAAAATATCAAACTTGGTATTTAAGTTTAGAATCTTCCAGGGATGCGACACGAAGACTTTCATAAAAATCCCCCCACCCCAAACTACCCTTTACATGGAACCTTTTTCGAAAATTTTGATTTTCTAAAAAATGGCTCTACCGATTTTTATTAAAATATCGTATATTAAAGATATTTACCTGACAAATAAAATGTATATTTTGAATTTTCTGGAAATAGCCTCTGAAGACTACTTTATTCTGAGTGAATTTTACGGAATTTTGCATAAGTGCTAAACCGTAAGACATAGACAAAAACTTACCACACAAAAAATGTAGAGCACATTAAAAGACACAATTTATTTTTGTATACATTTTTTACGTGGAGCTGATGGTTTTTGAGATATTCCTTGTTTTTGGTTTAAGCTATAAAAACATATTTTTCTCATACAGGACTTTGTGAACTCGTGTCCATACAAACAAAGGAGCTTCAGTCACATAGCAACCAGCTTTTGACTATCCCTTTAACCTATGGTACTCCCTTATGTCGCTTCTACTTACAAGGAAGCAAGAAATACTACTATTTCTGTTAATTTTTTTTTCTCGATTAGCAGGAAGTGAATAGAAGCATAAGTTTTTTAAAAATAATTTATTGCAGAGATACAGACAAAGTCAAGTGAATGGAATACATCAGATTTTTGAAACTATTTTTAAGGTGATTCGGTAAAATAAAGATAATATTTTCTATAGTATCGCATACTATACAAGACACTATGCAAATGGTAACCATTATGGTGTTCAAAGTGTGATGCGTTTTGGGGGGTTAAAATGCATCATAAGAAAAACCCAATCCAGAAATCTACAACAATATAACAAAGGCAATCCTTTTATTACATTGCTTGATAACCATTATATCTTACAAAAAATCTGATGTGCTATATCACATAACTTTTTCTAGCTATTCTTACTAAAGATTATTTTATCTATATCATGCTAATCGAGATAAACATTAGCAGAATCTGTCTTACTGCTTGCCTTCTTGTAAGTAGAAGAGAAATAAGGGCAAAACATTAGGCTAAAGCGATAGTCAAATCTTTTAAAGTCTGGTCGCTATGTGAAATAATTGAAGTTCGGTATTCTTTGCATGCTGCAAGGTTTGAGAAACGGTAGGTAGTTTAAAATTTAACCAATAACAAGGAATATCTCGAAAACGACCAACTCTACAAAAAAAACATGTATGACAAATTATGTGTTTAACGAGATCTACATTTTTGATGTAGTAAGCTTTTGTCTATCTCTAACGGTTTAACCGTTATGCAGCATTCTAAAAAAATCTGATGTGTACCATTCACATGACTTTCTCTATATCCCTGCAACAAATTATTCTCAAAAAGCTTATACTTCTATTAACTTAATGCTAATCATTAAAACATTAGCAGAAATAGCCATATTACTTGCTTCCTTGTAAGTAGAGGTGAAATAAGGGAGTACCATAGGTTAAAGTGATAATCAAAAGCTGGTTGCTATGTCACTGAAGTTCCTTTGTTTGTATGGACAGCAGTTGACAAATTCCTGTATGAGAAGAGTATACGTTTTTCATAGCAGAAACCAAAAATAAGGAATGTCACAAAAACGACGAACTCCACGAAAAAAATGTAAATAACATAAATTGTGTGTTTTATCGTGCTCTACATTTTTTGTGTAGTAAATTTTTGTCCATCTCTTACCGTTTAGCAGTTATCCAAAATTAAAATTCATCCAGAATAAATTACTCTTCAGAGGCTATTCCCAGAAAATTCAAGATATACATTTTATTTGTCAAGTAAATATCTTTAATATACGAAATTTTAATAAAAATCGTTAGAGCCATTTTTGAGAAAATCGAAATTTTCAAAAAAAGTTCCATGTAAAGGGTAGTTGGGGGTGGGGGATTTTTCTCAAAATCTTCGTGTCGCATCCCTGGAAGATACTAAACTTAAATGCCAAGTTTGGTAGTTTACCTACTTTTCGTTTTTGAGTTATCGTGTTCACAGACACACACACACACACACACACACACACACACACGCCCCTTTTTCCGAAAATGCTTTTTTTTAGCTAAAGGGCACCCTAAAAGATATATTTCCGGTGAAATCTCGGTATTGAATTTTTTGGTGGAGTGCAATACGTTCTCTATACACTATGTACATAGTGCCTATAGAGAAAGTAAAAATCATTTAGAATAAAGAGGTCTTCAGAGGCTATTCCAAGAACATTCAAAATATACTTTTTATCTGTGTTGCAAATTTCTTTAATATGAGGTATTTTAATCAAAATCGTTAGAGCCATTTTGAGAAAAACAAAAATTTCAAAACAATTTCCATGTAAAGGGCAGGGGGGGATTTTATTGAAAAAAAAAACACACACACAATTTATGTGATATACTTTTTTACTTTCTCCATACGCACTATGTACATAGTGTATAGAGAAAGTATTGCACTCCACCAAAAATTCGATACCGAGATTTCACCGGAAATATATGTTTTAGGGTCCCCAATATCCAAAAAAAGCATTTTCACAAAAAGGTCCGTGTGTGTGTGTGTGTGTGTGTGTGTGTGTGTGTGTGTGTGTGTGTGTGTGTGTGTGTGTCCGTGTGCCTGTGAACACGATAACTCCAAAACGAAAAGTCGGTAAAATACCAAACTTGGTATTTAAGTTTAGTATCTTCCAGGGATGCGACACGAAGCTTTTGAGAAAAATCTGCCCACCCCCAACTACCCTTTACATGGAACTTTTTTCGAAAATTTTGATTTTCTCAAAAATGGCTGTAATGATTTTGATTAAAATTTCGGATATTAAACATATTTACCTGACAAATGAAATGCATATCTTGAAGTTTCTGGGAATAGCCTCTGAAGAGTGGTTTATTCTGGATGAATTTTACTAAATTTTGAATGACTGCTAAACCGTAAGAGATGGATAAAAACTTACTACAGAAAAAATGTAGAGCACTTTAAAACACACAATTTATGTTATATACATTTTTTTCGTGGAGTTCGTCGTTTTTGTGACATTCCTTATTTTTGGTTTCTGCTATAAAAAACGTATAATTTTCTCATACAGGAACTTGTCAACTCCTATCCATACAAACAAAGGAACTTCATTGACATATCAACCAGCTTTTGACTATCACTTTAACCTACGGTTGTCCCTTATTTCGCTTCTACTTACAAGGAAGCGAGTAATAAGACTATTTCTGCTAATTTTTTCTGATTAGCATAAAGTAAAGAGAAGTATAAGCTTTTTAAGATTTATTTGTTGCAGGGATATGGAGAAAGTCATGTGAATGGTACACATCAGATTTTTTTAATAGAGTTGAGTGTTTCTGATATATTCCTTGTTATTGATTTCAGCTTTTAAAACTTACACTTTTTTCATATGGGAATCTATCAACTTCTGGACATACAAACAAAGGAGTTTCAATTACCTAACAACCAGCCTTTAAAAAATTTGACTATCGCTTTAACCTAGTATACCCCTTAATTACCTTCTACTTACAAGAAGCAAATAATGCCATTTCTGCTAACATTATCTCAATTAGGATGGAGTATATAGAAGAATAAGATTTTTAACAATAATTTGTTGCAGAGTTGTAGATAAAGGAATGTGAATAGAATACATAAGATGCTTTATACCTGGTTACATTTGTATAAATGCCCAAGAATAAAACAGCACAGAAAGAAGACTTCAAATCCAAAAATACACCAACCTCAATATTTGTTAATTTATTGGGAAACGCAACAGCGGCTACAAATTAATGTTAACTTTTCATACCCAACTGGTAAAGCAGAAAGGTAACCTGGTAAAATAAAACTATGCACATGATATGGAAACATTTCGGATTCTCATGACCGAAACGGCAAACATTACATTAAGCTGTTTATAGTTAGAATCAGGTGAAAAATTCAACGTCACAGCCGGGATTTGAATACGATTCTCCTGCTCTCTGTGCACTTGCATTTAAATATTGCATTACGGTAGGACGATACATTGTCCTAACTGATTTAAGTTATTACTCGGAAGTCTAACTGTTGTGTCCCACTTCACCTTAATAGTGAATTTAAGCACTTAATTACCGGGCACAACGATAATTATAGTAACTATTGGGTGATGCAAATATGTATATAAGGCCAACTTCCAGCTGGAAAATTTAATGTCATAGCTGGGAATTGAACGCGGTTCTCCCAGACATTAGGCCTTTCCTGAACGGATATGAGCGGTGTAATTTTACGCTCTATAGAATGTCGAAGGTTAAAGTTTGGAAATAGTTCCTCTAGCGCAAACTAAAGAAGGGAAGTGAGCCAAACCACGCTTCAGATTCAGTTAAAAATCGGCGGTGTAGTACCGACCACCAAAATTTGGCACAGCTTCTCTTCTATTACATTAAACACCGCTGTAACCTCCACGGAGATTAACATGGATGGTTAACCACCACACCCGTAGGTCTGCAACTTTCGCTTTGAAGTTCAGAAAATGAACCTGACCGCTGTTTATAAATAGGTTACTGTTTACAAAGTTCTTTCGTGAAATTCTGGTCGTTTTCAAACCCCATTGTAAGTGGTGTGTTATCATACATGTATTATAATTCATATTAAAACTTCTAGTGCACTGCGTTACACCTCCGGGTGTGGCACCTATCACCAGAAGATTTAATACTCCAAGCCAGCGTTCCTGGCAGAGAGCGATGCATTTTTTGGGAAGGGAAGTAAAATACCTTGGTCCTGTGTTGTAGATTTAGGGCCCGTAAAAGAGCCTCAAACCTGATAAAAGGCCTCTGAGAAAACTTAAGCGTCCTTTCACAACCCAATATAGAATGGGACGCTGAGAACCATAGCAGTTAAAGAGCATACATCAATATATATATATTTGTACCTTAACGTTTTTTAACCTGATTGGTCATATCGTACGATGAATGAAATTGGTAAAATGATGCTCAAATGATCTCGAGGTCCATGGAGCTTAAAGTTACTCAACATTCGTCTTCTCAGGATAAGGGAAAACCCCGAAAAAACCTTATCCGAGTAACTCACCCTAAACAAGATTCGAACTCATGCTCTTTTGAATGTGAGGTAGACACTCTACCACCATAATATCCAGGCGGGCAACAAATTATTGATAAAAAGCTTATACTTCTTTCTACTTTATGATAATCGAGGTAAACATTAGCAGCAATTGTCTTAATTATTTGCCTTCTTGTAAGCAGAAGGAAAACCAGGGAATGCTTCTAGGCTATAAAGATACTGAAATCTTTTAAAAGCTGCTTGCCATATGGTTGAAATCCGTTTCTATACAGAAACAGGAGTTTACAACTTTCCGTGTGAGAAAAATTTAAGTATTTTAAATCTGAAACAAATAACAAGGAATATCTCAGAAATAGCCAACTCCACGAATAAAACGTTATAACATTAACTGTGTGTTTTAACGTGATCTTAAGTTTTTTGTGTAGTAAGTTTTTGTCTATCTCTCACGATTTACCAGTTACGCAAAATTCAGAAAAATTAATTCAGAATAAAGAGGTCCTTAGAGAAAATTCAAGATATACATTTTATTTGCCATACCAATATCTTTAATATACGGTATTTTAATCAAAACCGTTAGAGACAGTTTTGAGAAAGTAAACATGTTCAAAATTATTCCATGTAAAGGGTAGTTTGGGCGGGGGGATTTTTCACAAAATCTTCGTGTCGCATCCCGGGAAAATACTAACTTAAATACCAAGTATGGTATTTTACCGACTGTTCGTCTTTGAGTTATCGTGTTCACAGACACACGAACACACCGACACACTGACACACATGGATCTTTGTCTGAAAAGGCTTCTTTTTAGGATACAGTGTACCCTAAAGCATGTACAGGTTTACTACAAAAGAAATAGACAACTTCAACTGCCTGCAAAACAAAAACTATTAGAGATAGCAACCTAAGTATTTTTCAGATCATGATGACCCTCGGGGAGACCTTGAAGTTTGAGTTTAAGTAGTTTGCGGTTAGAAATCAACGCAGTTGCCCAAGTCTTTCACCTACCGGTCCCTTAAATGGGGCGCGAATCTCGACTTGCAAGCAGTTTTCGAGTGTCCAGGAAACAGATTTTATAATGTTGCCTCTCACCCCTAATACAGCTCGTCTTTTGTTTGGTAATCGATATTTCACGGTGACAGAGGGTCATGTTTTGGAGAAAACTATAACTGTGCTGCCTGCCGTGAAGGCGGTAAACATGACCTTAACTTTCGGCTTGGGGGAGTCTCTTTTAGACCTTGGTAGTAAAACATGCTTCCCTCTCTCTCGTTTCTTGTACGTATCCCAATGTTTTTCGTTGGTTTTTTTTCTATCCCTTTAATATTGGGCAATAAATAAATAGGTAAATGAGTTCGGAAACGTACAGCGTAAACTCTTGATACTCATGCCAAAAACTCCAAATTAAAAACTCAGCCAAACAGTCTGACACCAATAGACCCCGAGCAGAGCGGGCATATCTTGATATTCTGTGTTACTTTTACAAAATATGGTAACAGGATCTTTAAACAAATATTAAGACCTTGTTGGGAAATACAAATTTCCTCTTTGAAACAACATTATGGCAGAGTGTAAAACCAAGTTGATAGTTTACTTGCTCTACTATATACCTTTAGTAGGTAAAGTACCTACTGCTATTCCACTAAAAATTAGGTATGAAAATGGCCAGTGACTAACGTATATAGATGGATGACTGGGAAGATCGAGAAAACTAGCAAGAGAAAATGTATGACAACCGCTGAAAAGAGGAGAAGCCCACAAAAGAACAGTAAGTAAATTACATATCCATATTTCTTCAGATATGTGTTTCCAGCTTCCCTAAACCGAAGATATGTTTAGAGAAAGATCCGCGCATGGTTCAAAAATCTGATTTACACTCACATACATTTTTCTGCCTATGTCATAAAAAGGTATTTTTGAAAGCTTAATCTTCCGTCTATTTCACGCAAATCGACATGAACCTTGACAGATATGGTTTCATTATATATTTCATTTTAGGTGCATTAAGCTAAAACGAGAGTCAAATCGCTTAAAAGCTGGTCGTCATGTGATCATCTTGCAATTATGTAGATTCTCTTTGCATGGTCAAAAGTTTAAAAAAATTAATGAATTACATTTTCATAGCCGCCATAAGTACAAAAAATCTGATGTGTTCCATTCACATAACTTTCTCTACTTCTGTGTAACAAATTATTGTTAATAAGCTTATTCTTCCATTTACTTCATGCTAATAGAGAAAAAATTAGCAGAAACTATCTTATTACTTGCTTCCTTGTAAGTAGAAGCGAAATATGGGAGTATCATAGGTTAAAGTGAAGTCAAAAGCTGGTTACTAGGTGATTGAAGTTTCTTTGTTTGTATGGACACGAGTTGACAAATTCCTGTATGAGAAAAGTACAAGTTTTTCAAAGCTGAAGCCAAAATCAAGGAATATCTCAAAAAACGATCAACTTGTCGAAAAAAGTTTATATAACATAAATTGTGTGTTTTAATGTGCTCTACATTTTTTGTGTGGTAAGTTGTCCATTTCTTACGGTTTAGCAGTTATGCAAAATTCATCCAGAATAAAGTAGTCTTCAGAGGCTATTCCCAGAAAATTCAAGATATACATATTATTTGTCAGGTAAATATCTTTAATATACGATATTTTAATCAAAATCGTTAGAGCCATTTTTGAGAAAATCAAAATTTTCGAAAAAAGTTCCATGTAAAGGGTAGCTGGGGGTGGGGGATTTTCTTGAAAATCTTCGTGTCGCATCCTTGAAAGATATCAAACTTAAATACCAAGTTTGGTATTTAACGGTCTTTTCGTTTTTGAGCTATATTGTCCACAAACACACACAGGCACACACACACACGGACATTTTTCCAAAAATTCTTTTTTTGGATTCAGAGGTACCCAAAACATGTATTTCCGGTGAAATCTCGGTATGGAATTTCTGGTGGAGTGCAATACCTTCTCTATACACTATGTACATAGTACGTATAGAGAAAGTAAAAATGGAACATTTAAAGCAATAACAAGGAAGACTTCGTAAATGGTGAACCGCTCGCACGCACGCACGCACCCCCCCCACACACACACACCAAAGTATAGGCATAAATTGTCTTGTCTTTTTTTACCAAGATCTACATTTTTGTTAGTAAGTTTTTGTCTATCTCACGCCAAAAATTCGATATGAAATTTCACTCTGAATACGATATAAATAAATAAAACGTGTTTTTAGAAAAAGGTCTGTGTGAGTATGTGTGTGCGTGTGCGTATGTGTGTGTGTGTACGGCATAAACGAAAAGTCCGTTGAATATTAAAATTGGTATTTAAATTCAGTAACTTCAAGGATGCGACAAAAGATTTTCAAGAATGTTCCTCTACCCCAAACTACCCTTTTTCGAAAATTCTGAATTACTCAAAAGTCTTCTAAACAATTTTCATTATAATTTCATATGTACAGGATATTTTTATGACAAGTGAAAGGTGTTGTATCTTCCCTTTTCTGGGAATAGCCTCTGTTGAAGTATTTCATTCTGGATGACATTTGCATAAATGGTAAACCGTAAGAGATACACAAACTTTACTACACAAAACATGTAGATCTCGTAAAGCGCACAATTTAGCTATTCTACATACTTTTTTTGTGAAGTTGTCTATTTCCGAGATATCCCTTGTTAGTTGTTCCAGTATTAAAATACTTATACTTTTCTCAAACACGAAATTGTTATTTGTTTTTGTTTCCCCTAGTCAAACAAAGAGAACAGAATTTCAAAATCCACACATATCGATCTACTCTTAAAAGATTGGACTATCGGTTAAGCTTGTGTTCTCCTAGTCCTATTTTATCTACAAACATCCAATAAAAACATTTCTTCTCATGTTTGTCTCGCTTATTGTGAAATAGATAGAATAAGCGTTTTAAAGAACAGTTTGCTGAATCAGTAGAGAAAGCAATGTGAATATAACACTTTAGGTTCTTTTTCCCTACAGAGGCATTTAAATAGGAAAATTAATTAGATTGGCCATGGTAAATAACTGAAGTGAAAAACATATTTAACTCTTTACAACTTATTGCTTTTCGTTGCGGAGCCTGTATAACGCTTTAATTACTGTAGATTTTATTTACTCATACCTGAATTAATTTGTTTTTCCTTTCATTAATTTTGCATACCTTTGTAAGGGAACAAGCTTTATTCTTTTCGTACTTTTTCATTTTAAATTCTATTTCATGTACCACAGACTTGCGTATCTTGGAAACTCAATTTAGCGCACCGGATACTGCTTCAAGTCTGCCTTACCCACCCTTCTTTCATTTCCATACGGTAATTGTGAAACAGCCGCCATTCTGTAGAATTTTAATTGAGACTCCTTTGTGGAGTATCTTTCTTTAAAAGACTAAAATATATTAAGAGCAATTAATAAACTGTTTCCAGACCTTGTTTCGCTAATTAATGTGTCGCAGCGCACTGGAAATGGAGTTTTGTTCAGATTTGTGATGAAATATATATTTTAATGGAATGTATCTTTTGACACCTGAGAAAAGCAGTTTTAGAAAAAGTCCGCGCGCGCGCAAATGTGTTGTGGTTGTGAATGAGTGAATGTGTGTGTGTGTTTGTGAACGACCTAACTGAAAAATCTGATGTGTTCCATTCACATGACTTTCTCTATATCTCAGTAAATTATTATTGTTAATAAGCTTATCGTTTATTTATTTCATGCTAATTGAGAAAAATTAGCAGAAATAGTCTAATTCCTTGCTTTATTGTAAGTAGAAGCGAAATAAGGGAGTACCATAAGTTAAAGTGAAAGCCAAAAGCTGGTTGCTATGTGACTGATGTTCCTTTATTTATATGGACAGGAGTTGACAAATTCCTGTATGAGAAAAGTATATTTTTCAAAGCTGAAACCAAGAAAAAGGAATATCTAAAAAACGATCAACTCCACGAAAAAAATGTATATAACATAAATTGTGTGTTTTAACGTGATCTACGTTTTTTGTGTGTTAAGTTTTTATCCATCTCTTACGGTTTAGTAGTTATGAAAAATTCATCCAGAATAAAGTAGTCTTCAGAGGCTATTCCCAGAAAATTCAAAATATACATTTTATTTGTCAGGTAAATAATTTTAATATACAATATTTTAATCAAAGAGCCATTTTTTAGAAAATCCAAATTTTTGAAAAAAGTTCCATGTAAAGGGTAGTTTGGGGTGGGGGGATTTTTCTCAAAATCTTCGTGTCGCATCCCTGGAAGATACTCAACTTAAATACCAGGTTTGGTATTTTACCGACTTTTCGTTTTTGAGTTATCGTGTTCACAGACACACGGACCTTTTTCTGAAAATACTTTTTTGGATACAGGGGACTTTTTCCGGTGAAATCTCAGTATCGAATTGTTTGGTGGAGTGCAATACATTCTCTATACACTATGTACATAGTGAGTATAGAGAAAGTAAAAAGGAAAAGTCCGTTCAATACCAACTTAGTATTTAAGTTCAGCATCTTTCAGGATACCACACTAAGATTATCATAAGTAATACCACGAGTGTTGCGACGGAAGTGAATTGTTCAAAGAGATGAAAACACGAGTTGCATTTGATAAGGCAATTCAGCGAAATAGAATATTAATAATTTATAGAAAGGGAGATTTTTATCAGCTTAGGCTGTAATACTTATATTAGTTTTCAAATGATAGATGACGCATTGGATCATGTTTATTTACCGATTTTTTTTTTCTTTCTTTCTTCACTGCCTCCTGAATTATGATATGGTCGACCACGTGTACACTCTATGTACGAATATCGATAGTAACAATAGAAATACGGAACATTTATTTTATTTCAGCTTTGAATAATTAATACATGAATTGGAAACAAATGTTATTTTATTTGAGGTTATTGCACTCATGTCATATAAGAAACACAAATAATGATTATTTTCACTCCTTCTTGAACATTATGAACTGGGTAAAATTTTAAATAAGCATTGTAACTGAATTAATTTAAAGTACAATTGTGGAATTGGCATTATTAAAAGTGAAGGTTGGCTGCCTTGATTGTCACCTTGTTACCAATAACCAAGACAGGAGATTAAGCACACGAACTTCAGGTGCTACAAGATTTCAAAGAAATGAACATCGGCTGCGATAAGATTTTTCGACATCGCTGCGCAATTGGTTGAAAGTGCCTAATCTCGGCCATTCCATTGGCGCTATAATAGTGTAGCTGAATTGTTAACAAAATCCCCGCCCTAAAGTGCTCTTTACATGAAATTTTATGTGACATTTTTAATGTTTCCAAAATAGCTCTAACGATTCTGATTAAAATACCACATGATAAATTTTAATTGTTTTATCACAGAAACCGAGTGCAGGATAGGGGTTAAATAGGCTGAGTCAGACTGAAAAATTCAATGCCATAGCCGGAAACATACGAGTCAGTTGAGAAATTTAATGCTATGCCGGCATGTAGCTCAGTGGTAGAGCAACCGACTAGAGTCCGGGAGATCCGTGGTTCAAATCCCGGCTATGGCATTGTATTTTTCAGTCTCATTCTGCCTATCCAAAATACCACATGTTTTAAGATATCCTCATCTCAAATAAAATTGTTATTCAGAATTTTTGGAGAATAGCCCCTGAAGCCCTCTTTATGCTGGATGACTTTTGTATAACTGACAAACCATAATAGGTAGACAAAATATTACTACACAATAAATGAAGATCTCGTTAAAACACACACTTACTTTAGGTTGTTTTTTTGAGGTAGCTATTTTTGAGAATTTGTTATTTTTTAAATTTTCTAATACTTGTACTTTTTTTTCAAATGGGACTCATCGTTCGTTTTTCTTTCTTTTCTTCAACACAAACAACATTTGAATTAGATCTGAAAGACATTGTGTTTACAACATTCCATTACGACGCAAAGCGGAATGTGCCTATGCTTCTCACGGAATTGAATTAATTAATGCGCCTTCCCCTCTACTCTTTCAATTTGGACATGCCTGCTAAAATTAATTAAATATGGCGGTTTATCTGTGAGTCTTAAGGAGGATAATCATACGTTGTAATAGCAAAGTGTAAATAATATGAATGCATACGATAACGAATAGTTTAATTCTCACTGCTGATGCTAACGTGGAGGAACAAAAGGTTTTAAATCAGTTCTAAGGCTGCATCGACTACAGCGACAGTATTGCTGATAAATATTATCTAATATCTCCGGGGATATTAAGCTTAGTTTACATTTTTAGGAGTTTTGTTATGCGTACTTCATCCTTTACAAATAATGGAACTTTTTTTCTCCTTTCTTCTTCACAATTTTGATTAATTCACCACATGTTTCACATCATCTGCCTGAAGGAAGCTAAACCGGATTTGAAAAATTCATGCCGCAGCTTGGATTCGTACCATAGACTATTCCTTCTACATGATGCACTAATTAGGCTTTATCTTTATGGCAGTGGCTTTTTAAAATGTCATTTTGTTTTGCGCTATTATCCTACATATGATACAGACGAACGACCTAAATTAATTTTTCAATGTCGGGGTTTCTTATTTACCTTGGCAAGCATTGATTCTGTAAAAAGCATTTACTTAAATTGAGCACAGTATACGAGTTCGAAAACCTTAGCAAAAGGGCATGTAAGAGCAGCTTGGAATTTCAGGAAATTTATGTAGTTTATATACGCGTCGTATTCCGAAAACCTCGCTTATTTCTTTATATTTTTAATAATAACCGTAGATTCAAAAAGTCCTCAGAATCGTTTATTTTCTCTTTAATGTATACGAAAGTTAAGGATATTTTATTTTTTTATGTGTTGGCAACGTCCATGACGACACCTCATTTCAATTTGCATGCTAATAATGATTGTTGTCTTTGCTTGGCAACTAGTTTTTGTTGTGTATGCATGTTCGTTTATCGCATTTTATGTCTGCAACGTTCGAACATAAAAGTTTCTGTTTTGTTAAACAAATCTCCGTCAGAGACATTGAGAATTATGGCAGAAGCTTATGGTGAAGCAGTGATGAAAAAATTCCAGGCATATGAATCCCATATGCCTTTCAGACAACATTTTCGAACGCTGAAGAAATTACTCTACATGCAACAAGGGCACTACGACAGGTATCTGAAAATGGCTTCCAGGAGTGCTTCTAGTTTCTATACACGCGGTGGCAGAAGTGTCACTGCGGATGGGAACTATTTTTAAGGAAATGTGTTAATTGCCTTAAGGTAACTTGTTATTTACACATTCCGGGAACATAGTAAATGTAATATATGTAATTGATAACGGCAATCTCCACTACAAACACACAATTGCTTTCGAAATACCACAGTAGCAACATCAAACAACAAAAATAGCTGTGATATTCTTAAAACGGTGGATACCGAAAGAAGTATTTCCTGTATTTAAAAAAAAAAAAAAAAAAAAAAGTGAAAGCTTTTGCCTTAATTTAATTAGCCTTCCAGGATTTCAGGAGTCATTTTCGCTAACATTAGATCTCTTTTTGCTGACTAAATTTCCTCTAACGCTTTCCATATGCTGTACACACGGTCGTTTACATTTTTTTCTCACGATGTGTAGTGCAATCGCAATTTCAGTTTGTTCCTCTGCGCGAGCTTGGAATTTTAATGCCGATAAAATGTTAAATGGACCATACGCCAATTTTCAACGGTTTCAGCCGGTACTAATGCACTTAAGCAACTAATTGCCACCAGACTGGCTTAACCTTTGAGCGTGGGAGAGCAGCAGTAGATGTTTCAGTTGGAAACAAAATACTGCTGGCTATGTGAAATCCGTTACTCGATAACTCTGTTTTTATTGTTTCATTTTTATACCTTGCTTTAATTTATTTAGTCATATTGACTATGACTACAGATGGTACCTTTATTACTTTCTCTACCATGTACAATGCAATAGTTGTTAGAGAAGGTAATGTATTTCACCTATTCGATAGTATTTCACCGGAAATACACGTTTTAAGTATCCTGAATAAAAAAAAAGGTCAATGTGTGTGTGTGTGTGTGTTTATGAACACGAAAAGTGATTAAATACCAGAACTTGTTATTTAAGTTTTGCATTTTTCAAGGATCGACATAGAGATTTTCAAGAAAATCCCCCCACCCCATCTAATGCAATATTTTTCACAAATTTCGATTTTCTCAAAAATGACTCCAACAATTTGATTAAATATCATTTTAAGATATTTTCATGACAAATGAAATGTACATGTTGAATTCTATGGAAATAGCCTATGAGGTACTCTTCATTCGAATGAGTTTTGTATTATTGGTAAATCGTAAGACATAGCCAAAAACTTATTATACAAGAAATGTAGATCTCGTTAAAACACATAATATGCCATATATTTTGTAGAGACAACTTCCGAGATATTCCGTGTTATTTGTTTTAAAATTTCCAATATTTAATTTTTTTCTCAAAAGAGGAGTAGTTATTCACTTTATTTCATCCTGGTCATGCAAAGAGAAGCAAATACCAATTTCGTCAAATACCTACCAGCTTTTAAAAGATTTGACTATCACTTTAACCTAGTGTATTCCCTTATTTCCTTCCTACTTAGAAGAATTTTTGTTTTAGATAATTTTATAGATAGAATGCGTGAACAAGAAAATGCTACTCAAAGATGATAATGGTTCGCCTTTTATAAGGTTATATAAAACAACTAGCTGTGTTGCTATATGTAGAATTAATGGCGAGAAAAACGTTTGATTATCATTCCTAAGAAAAGATAAACTCAGAAAGAGAAAGAGAGAAAGGGAGCGAGAGAATCGTATTACCAATTTCTCGCAGATAGATAAATGCCGTGAATTTTAGTTAAGACTATTTAATAATTCAATATTGGGATATGGTTAACTTATTCCTTTGACTTGCATAGACTTGTCCAAGATATATGCCCTCTATTCTGCTCTTCACTAACGCTTGTTGAGCGCTTCTATTTGATTATATTTTGCATCCACATCCTACTACCTTTAGAGAATTCTCTGGCATGCTACCATCTTAATGGGGTAGATGTATGTGTAGCAGAAATATGCTATACGATATATGCTGAAAACATATGCATTTTATACTAACATTATAGTGCAGAAATACAAAACGTATTTATTATCTATAAGACCGTGATACATAAGTTACCTACACCGGATACTAATGAGGTTATAATTTCTTTACATGGTATATAAGTAGAGAAGGTATTGCACTCCACTCCACTTTCACGGGTATTACCATTTTAAGGTGCACTGTATCCTAAATAAGCATTTTTAGAAAAAGGTCCTGTGTCTGTGAAAACATGATAACTCAAAAACGAAAAGTTGGTTAAGCAGAAGCTTAGTATTTAACTTCAGCATTTAAGGATGCAACACAAGTATTTTCTGGAAAACCCCCAACTACGCTTTACGTGGAAATTTTCAATTTTCTTTAAAATAACTATAAGAATTTCCATTGGAATTCCACATAGTACGTATTAACATTAGAAATTAAAATTCCATTTAATGTGTACTAAATGTATTTATTGAATTTTCTGGGAATACCCTCTGAAGGCATCTTCATTCTAGAAGAGTTTTGCATAACCGTAAGAGATCTTACTAACAAAAACTGTATATCTCGTTAATACAAACAATTTATGTCAATCCTCTAGTTTCCTTTTTGATGTGGAATTAACCATTTCTGAGATATTTCTTGTTAGTGGCTTTAAAATTTCCAATACTTAAAACTTTTATTCACTTTTTTTCATCCTGATTATGAACAGAGAAGTGAATTTCAATTCCATCACAACGCGAGCAGATTTTAAAAGATTTGACTATCGCTTTAGCCTAAGATATTTCCTTATTTCCCTTTTTTAAATTCGCTTTAATACTTTGATTCTATCGCGAAGGATTTGTTCGGTAAGAAACTTCGCACATTCGCGTGCCACATTATTTTATTATCCCAGTCAGATGGCAAAATGCTAGCCTTCGAAGTATCACCCCCATCCCATACATTTAGCTTCGCAACAAGTAGATGGACTTACGGTGCCATCTAGTGCTTTCATATGTTTAGATAGATGGCACCGCATTCAAAATTACATTTTAGTTTTAGTTTTACTACTGTTTTAGGCTATAGGTGGAACTTTGGGTCGATGTGTTTAATATTCAATCCGGTGTTTATCCATGAAAAAACTACAACTTCATTGGTCTGCAAGGGATTTTATTTCCCTTCTTGTTAGAACGAAATAATATAAACTATTTCAGGTAAGAGTTATCTAGATTAGTATGAAATAGTGAAAAAATAAGCTTTAGCAACAGCAGTTTGTTGAGGAATTGGTAGAGAAAGTCATGTGAACGGAATACATGCGCTTTTTTTTAACCCTTTCCTTCGCCTTCCTTTCGATGCAAATAGAAGGCACACTGTTTTATGGATCAATTATTTTTCCTAACATGCAAGTAGACCGTCAGTTCAGTTTCTACTTTCTCTACCTAGTACATAACCATATACACCACCCAAAAATTCGATACCGACACGTTTTAGGTTCACCTGAATCCAAACAATAAAAGTATTTTTTAATAAAAAAGTGCGTGAGTAATGTGTCTTGAATACGATAACTCGAAAAGGAAAAGTCGATTAAACACCAAACTTGATATCAAGGTCAGCATCTTCCAAGGGTCACGAAGATTTTCAAGCAAATCCCCCACCCCAACTATTCTGTACACAGAAAAAATCAACATTTTTTATTTTCTAAAAAATTGCTCGTTTTGATTAAAATACTGTCAATTACTTGATACTTATACGACAAATAAAATTTATATCTCGAATTTTCTGAGAATAGCCTCTGAAATCTTCATTTTGAATAACTTTTGCATAACTGGTAAACCGTATGAGATAGATAAAAATTTACCGCACAACAATGTAGACCTAGTTAAAATATACAATTTATGTCATACACAATTTTTTGTAGAGTTAACCATTTCCGAGATATTCCTTGGAAGTGGTTCCAATTTTAAAATACTTAAGCTTTTCTTATACTGAATTTGACAACTCCTAGCCATGAATAAAAACGAATTTCAATCACATAGCAACGAGTTTTTGAAAGACTTGACCATCGCATTAGCCTTGTGTGTTACCTAATTTACCTTCTGCTTCTAAGGAACTATGTTATAAGACTTTTCTGCTAATGTTTATTTCCATTAGTATGTAGAAGATAGAAGAATACACTTTTGAGAATATTTTGCTACAGAAACGTAGAGAGAGTCATGTGGATGGAACATGTCTTTTTTTTTTCTTTTTCTTTTTTTCTTTTTTTAATATTTCAAATAAATACACCAAACTATTACCTGCATTAAAATATTATTTTCTTTCTTGCACATTTTAAATGGTATTATTAAAACGGTATTTTATAGGGCAACAGAAAACTGTTTTCTCCTTCATGTTTATGTACGTGGCAGCGGACAACAGCGCTAGTAGTTCAGGGGACAACCTGAATGGATTGCAAGTCCTCTAATAATACATTAAAGCTAGTGAGGAAACATCTGCAGCTTTTTTAAAAGAACGCCGCAAGAATCATTAGGCAGTTTTGCTTGAGCCTACAAAAAGTGAACCGCAGGGGGTCGGATTTAACAAGTGATGCCAACTGTCGTTTCGCAATGCTCAACAAGTTGTAAATCATTGGGCATGCTGCAGAAAAAAATTAACAAACGGAACGCTCCTGTATTGCAACCCCATACATTTTTCATTAAACTCGCATTTTATCTATACTTATCTTTTACTGTATTGCCCACACCGCAAAAAAATCGAGAACTGTTCATTTGTTTACTTCAACACACCATTAACTACGCTCAGAGGAAGTAATTTTTTGCAATAAAGAAAATGAAACATTTAATAGGTAATAAAAAACACTCCCGTATTGTTAAAATTAGGAATACAACTAGGACTAAATTTGTTTGGATAAACATACAGTTTAAGTGTTTAGATATCATTACTATTGCCTTAATGCATACATTAAGGAGGAATGGGATGAATTATTTCTTATAGAAGCTCATACAGGTAAGGAAATTTAGCCGCAAATCTCATCTGTTCCATTCACATGAATTTCTCTCAACAAACTATTCTTACAGAAGATTATAGTTTGTCTACTTCATGGTAATCTAGATAAACATAATCAGAAACGGTCTTATTACTTGAGTCCTTGTAAGTAGAAGGAAACTAAGGAATGCATAAATGTCAAATCTTTTAAAGCCTAGTTGCTATGTGACTGACATTAGGATCTCTTTGCTTGGCCAGGAATAAAACAAAAGAAAAAGAAATTACATATCCCAGTTTGAATTTATTTTTAATTGAAATCAATTGGTAAGGAATAACTCGGAAATGGTTAACTCCACAAAAGAGAATATGGCATAAGTTGTATGTTTTAATAACACATTTATATTTTTTGTGCAGGAAATTTTTGTTTATCTGCTACGGTTTACCAATTATGCACAGATCATCCAGAATGAAGAGTTCTTCAGAGGCTATTCCCAGAAAATTCAATATATAATTATTTGTCATACGGCATTTTAATCAAACTCGTTAGTCATTTTTGAGAAAATAAAAATGTTCGAAAGTTTTTTCATGCAAAGGGTAATTTGGGGAAGATTTTCTTGAAAATCGTCGTGTCACATTCTTGGAAGGCACTAAACTTAATTATAAAATTTGGTATCTAACTAACTTTTCATTTTTTAATTATGTTGTTCACACACACACACACACACACACACGCGCGCGCGCGCAAACGGATCATCGTTTTCTTAAAATGTGTTTTTTATACGGGGATTCTACAAAATGTATTTCCGGTGAAATCTCGGTATATGGATGAAATCCTATACTTTCTCTACCTAAGCAGAACGTGCTAGTAGAGAAAGTAAAAATTATTGGTGTTAATATTTGCTTTTCGTGAAGTCATAGAAACAGCATGGAATTCTAAAGCCAGCAACCTATATTTCACTATCGCTAGAGCATGCTCTAAACTTCCCTCCTTGTTCCGGAAAAAAAATACGTAATGAAAACATTTCTGCTAACGTTTATCTGTATTAACTTGAAGATACCAGAAAATGTTCTGAAAGATTGCTTTGGATATACTAGCATTTGTGGCTGAAAACAGTTTTGTGAATGGACCAATTCAGACTTTTTCTCTCCATGTAATATGAGGACTGACGTCCTTTCTATTTATAGGTTCATTTTATGTGTGCTTTAATATAGGCTACCCGTCCAAAATTAAGGAGCTCGCTTTCATACCTCAAACACCCATACTGGAAACTCCGCTAGATTACATTTACAATATTTAGAACGGAAGGGAAAAGGGCTGAGTTATAAAACAATTAACTTCAGATCAATATCTAGCATTTATCTATTAATTAAGAGAGATAGAACGGCCAGCTCAAAGATCTTCGATTGGGCGACAGCTGCCTCAATCACCATCCAAATTACAAGCAAAAGCTGTTAGTCACGGGCAACGTAGCTTAATTCACACAAGAAACCATTATGATAAACATTTTTGGTTTTGCCAGTTAATGCTACCTAAATATCCTTAATATTAAATAAAACTTGTTTCAGTCATTTTTGAGAAAATTGAAAGGTTTTCGTGTCGCATACTTCGATACTAAACTTAAATATCAAGTTTGGTACTTAATGATTTTTCATTTTTTAGTTAAGCTGCTCACAGACCAATCATACACAGGCATTTTTTTCAAAAATTTTCTTCTTATTCAGGTGTCCTCAAAATATGTATATCCAACGAAATATTCGTATTGAATTTTTAAGTGGAATGCAATACGCTACCTAGTATGTACATTGTGCATACAGTGGTAGGGAAAATAAAAATACAGTGCAATTATTGCTGAACAGAATGAAAATTAGGTTTACATGGCGGCTATATTAATTATGCCCTTGAATGGCAATTCAATAAGTAGTGCGTCATTTAATTAGTTTTTTCTCAAAACTACATTGTATTTTGCTTAGGCACCGTTTATTCTGAAACTAGTACACCAATTGTGGTGAAACTTTGCAGGACCCATAAACAAACTGGCTGCTTATCACTTTCTCTACACGTACGTGTACATAGTGTAGCGAGAAAAAACTTATTGCACCCAAAAATTCGATACCTAGATTTCACCGGAAATACAAGAATGAGACCCCCTGATTAAAAAATACAAAACAAAAAACATTTCATAAAAAGAGGTGTGTGTGTGTGTGTGTGTGTGTGTGTGTGTGTGTGTGTGGGTGCCTGAAGGCAGAATAGCTCAAAAACGAAAATTCGGGTAAATACTAAACTTGGTATTTAAGTTCAGAATCTTCCAGGATGCGACACGAAGATTTTCAAGAAAATCCTCCCCACCCCCAACTACCCTTTACAAGGAACCTTTTTCGAACATTATGATTTTCTCAAATATGGCTCTAACGATTTTAATCAAAGCTCCTTGGTTCTAGATATTTTATGACAATTGAAATGTATATCTTGAATTTTCTGGGAATAGCCTCTGAAGACCTTTTCATCCTGGAGGACTTTTTTATAACTGGCAAACCGTAAGAGAAAGACAAAAAATTTCTGTACAAAAAATATAGATCCCATTAAACATACAATTTATGTCATATACATTTTTTTTTTTTTTTTTGTAAAGTTTACTGTTTTCAAGATATTCCTGATTATTGGTTTCAATTGTAAGCCACTTAAACTTTCCTGTTTGAATATTTAATAGAAATTGGTATATTAATAAATGTATTTTGATTATCAATTAGACATCTTTCCTCTCGTTTCTCATTTGTTGACTTATGGTAAGCAAAGAAGGAATTTCAATTGTTTCACATGGAGACCGGCTTTTGAAGCCTATCGCTTTAGTCTGGGCATTCCCTTATTTTCCTTCTACTTACAAGGAAGCTAGTAATAAGACTAATTCTGCTCATGTTATCTTGATTAGCATAATGTAGATAAAAGATTCATCTTTTGAATGCAAGTTTTGTTTGCCGAACAGCTAAAGAAAATCATGTGAATGGAACACTACATTCTGTGTATGTTGAATAATATGAGCATTGCTGAATATTATTAGTAGAGCTCGGTTTCGGGTGGCACAATTGCCGGATTTAAGGTTTGGTGCACACAGAATATAATTTAGACGTGTTTGTGTATGCGTGAGCTCTACAGTACGTTTGAAAACGTGTTCCACTACCTAGCATTGCTCACTGCCTGGCCTCATTCAGTTTCTGCCAGAAGATAAACCAGTGGGCATTGAAAGAGAGCGCAAATTGAAAATATGAAAGCGTAGCGTCCGACACTGAACAACCTTATGGATGATTCAAACATATTTTGAGTGACAAGAGGAGAGCCTTTTCTTTCGATACAGTGAAGGTATATCTTGTGATTCACAGCAATGAATTCTGAGTGAGTTTGATTGATTGACGTTCATTGTCTTTTCAAAGATATGCACGTTATCATCCTGAATTTTTGTATCAAGCTTTATACTTTTACTTGTAAGGTGTTTTATTAAATAATTATATTAAGAAATAATGGTGGTTGGTTGAACAGGGTAAAAAACATATAATCAGTTGAAAGGTTGAATGCCAGTTGTCACAGAGCAACCGCAAGGAGAGCGGGAGAACCGTCTTCAAAACCCGGCTTTGGCACTGCATTTTTCAACTGATTCTAATAATACTGTCACCCCGTGTACCTTTTAATGTATACCATTATAATAAGAAATTATTTTTATTGTGTTACTTTATAATTAGAATGATGCATATGTCAATACATGTAATGAGCTATTTTTGGAACATAGTATACCTCAACGTGTGCATGTTTACGCTACAAATCCCTCCACCTCAACGTGGCCATGTTTACGCTACAAAATCCTTCCTATTACCTTCCTCTTTATACCACAGACTGCTCTGTGTGTTCATAACTGTGTGCGTTTTAGAACCCAAAATGGAGCTGTAATTATTAGGGTCACGTGTGCATTTTTTCAGGCATATTTTTCATGCATTTATATAACCTTTTTGAAGGCTGTGTTTAGGCTATAGAATTAATTATACACAACTTTAAAGAACATGCTGCGCGAGTTTCTGTATTAAATTTCCAAGTTGCCTTGGTATTTTCTGCAAATAAAGGAGCATAAAATGCATAACCTAAGGATAAAAATCGGATGTGTTACACTCACAGGACTTTCTCTAGATGCTCTACAAAACTCCTATTATTACTGTTATTATTATTATTATTATTATTATTATTATTATTATTATTCCTTATTATTGGTTTCAATTGTGAAGTACTTAAACTTTTCTCACACAGGAAGTGTATGTTTTTCTTTTGTTCTGCTCCTGGTCAAGCAAAGAAGTGATTTGCAAAGACAATCGCATAACGATAGCTTTTAAAACATTTGACAACCACTTTAGCATAGTGCATTCCCTTATTCCCTTCTACTTATAAGGAACTAAGTAATAACATTCTGCTAACATTTATCTTGATTAGCATTATGTACAAAGAAGAATAATCTTTTGCAGGAGTTTTGTAGAGCAGCTAGAGAGAGTCATGTGAGTGTAACACATCAGATTTTTTTCTATGGAAATATGAAGTTTATTATTTAATTACACAACCACTGGTGATAATAGAAAAAAAATCATCTCATCACTTTTCTTTTGTACTACTTTTAATCAAGCATAAAAATGTTCAAGTTCAAATGTTCTGTTTCGAAAACTGCATCGAGTGGAACAATATACAGTTTTGAAAACTGTTTCTTTATAAGTATTAGAATGTCATAGCAGAAATTTTTAAACCAAGAATATCTGTCAACTCTCACGGACTGTTTACACAAATTCTCCTGAATATATAAAGCAAAGAAAAAGTGCAAGTCATTTGGTCCGAGTCAAGCTGCACTCTGCTGCCAAACAGTCTCTATTTCACGGCCAGGAGGCCCGCCGGGTGCTCTATCTCGCATGTGGTTTAGAATGGGGAGGGCCCAGGTTAATAATCGGTGATACGGCATGCCTGGATGATGACGGGACAGGTAGAAGCATCCAGTGTGAGACCTGTTTTGTAAATTTTGAAACATATTACTATACTCACTTTTTTAGTTATTAGTGCAAATTATTATAATTTCAACTTGAAATAGACACATTTAAGGTCAAATGTTATTGGCCAAAACCAAATTTCGGATTTTAACAATTTTTCACCATAGTGAAAAGGTTAAAGCTGCACACCCACTTACGGTCATCCATTTAAATCGTCACGTGATATGGTTTAAAGCACCGCATGGTAATAAAAAATAACAGATATTGAACTAAAAGCATCACATGATCTAATTAGGTAAACATTTTTTTTTTCATTTTTTGCACTTTTTGATCAAATTTCACAGATGCATTACCTTAAATCACCTACACTGTGTTAACATTTAACATTAGTTGCTGAAACGGCCTTAAATTTTCTATCACGGTACTTATTGAGTTGAAGCAATTTCGGCTTGCATTGTTATAAATAGGTCTGTTAAGGAACAGACATGAGGAACAGCATCCGTCGCCTATAGGGCCTTAAAATACCCTACCTCACAGTTCGGTGATAATGCCTAAAGGTATCCCAAGGATATAGGAAACATATACTGCCATAAATAATGCAATAAATGTGTCCAACATGATATGTGAACCATAAAGTACAGCAAAAAGGTCACTGTATAGAATATAAAATAATATAATGGAAAATGCGGCATTCATAACTAGCACATAAAATTTATTGATAACCAGAGATTTTCTTTGATTACACGGTACACGAGAGTTGCAAATGTTTTGTATTACACTACTCTGTCAACCATTGAAAAATATATTTTTCAGATGTTTCGCTTACGTTTACATGGGACTACGTCATCAGAGAAAATAAAAATCAACCGCGACTATTTGAAGAATTAAAACACAACAATTTACATAAATAAACCCTATTTTATTACAAAACAATAATGGTTTAACTAAATTTGTTGCTATAAAACATAACACCGCACAGGCAACGAGGTAATACAGAGCAAATCAGAATATCTAACGATGTTAACATAACATATTCTGTAACACGAATTTATCAGTAGACATATTTATATGCGTGTCACAATTAATCCTAACATTATAAGTTTATACGACTTGTTCCTTAAATGTTTATTTCTTTAAATTATTTGAAATACACAAAATTAAGTATAAAGATTTCACCTGAAATATATGTTTTGAGATCCTTGAACCCAGTAAAATAATCATCATTTATCCTTTATCACGCGTGCATGTGGGACACCTGTGTATGAAGAACGGCATGACTCAAAAAAATCTATTGTGTTCCATTCACATGACTTTATCTACATCTCTGTAACAAATTATTGTTAAAAAACTTATTTTTCTATTTCATGATAATCGAGATAAACAGTAGCAGAGATTATCCTTTTTACTTGGTTCTTTGTAAGTAGAAGGGAAATAAAAAAATGCACGTGCTAAAGAATTAGTTTCGACCTATAAAAACCGGTCGCAATGTGAAACAATTGAAATTCCAATCTCTTTGCTTGCCAGGAATGAACAAAGAAGAAATGAGAAGAAAAGTGTCTTCTCATTTGAGAAAAGTTTAAGTGGCTAAAACTGAAACCAATAATCCCAAATATCCCGAAAACGGTTTACTCTACAAACAGACAAAAAAATAAAAGTGTACAACATAAATTGTGTGATTAGATGTGATCTACAATTTTTGAATATAAGTTTTTGTATATCTTTTACAGCTTGCCAGTTACATAAAAGTCATCAAGCACGAAAAGATTTTCAGAGGTAATTTCTTGAAAATTCAAGATATGCATTTCGTTTGTAATGAAAATATCTTATATATAAGGTATTTTAATCAAAATACCTTATATCAAACTCAAAATGTTCGAAAAATGTTCCATGTAAAGGGTAGTTGGGGGGGGGCGGATTCTCTTGAAAATGTTCGTGTCGCATCTTGGAAGATACCAAACTTAAATACCAAGTTTGGTATTTAACAGTCTTTTCGTTTTTGAGCCATGCTGTCCACAGACACACATAAACGAAAGCGCACGCGCGCGCAGCTGCACGCACACATACAGTGACCTTTTTCTAAAGATATTTTTTGATTCAGGGGAGCCAAAACCTGTATTTCCGATGAAATCTCGGTATCGAATTTTTGGTTCTATTACAATATCTTCTCTATACACTATGTACATAGTATGTGTAGAGAAAGTAATTAAAATCTCATATTTTACCCAGCAATCGAACATTTTCAAGAAATCTTTCCACCCCCACCGAAAAAAATGACCCACATGAATATTTGTTTTATTTTTCAGTCTAAAAATGGCTTAATATTTCGAATAAAATGTCACATGCTTACGATATTTGCATGACCGATAAAAGTATTTTTCTGTGAATAATTTGCCTTTTAATCTGAATGAGATTTCTAAAATTTTGTGATACACCACAAAAGATTGACAAAATATTAACACCACAATAAATGTTGACATTTACTGAAAAATACAATTTATGTTAAATAGTATTTTGTATCAATTCAGCCATTTTCAGTCAAAGTGTAGAATTTAAGTTATTTATGTTTAAAAATGCACAATTAAGGTTCACAATTACAAAAACTTCAAATTACTATGAGGTGTGCATGTTCCCTTAATTAATTTTTCAGATTTTTATTTTTTACAATATACCTGCATATTCAAAACTTGCAATCCACAAAATGTATGCCAGCAAAGCAGAAAAGTATGCATATTCCTAAAACTGTTATTAATAAAACTTAGTCTGGAGCACAAAAATAAAATGTGTGATGAAACATTACCAATTTTAGAAATTTTGCTGTTACAGAATGCTTTTAATTTTCTTTTCTTCTGTAATACACATACTGAAATTTTGCAGCTAGTTTTTCTGCATGCTTCTATGGCGCTGTAAAAATCATTTGTCATTTTACTTAAAAATTGCAATGACGATAGATTTTGAAAAACGTACATTTTAAACCAAAAACCTTCAAAGGTAAATTCAGAAAGTAAATTCTGAGAAAATTCAAGATATACATATTATTTATCATGTAATTATAATTAACTATAGCATTTTAATCAAAGCACTTACAGCCATTTTGAAGAAAATTAAATTTTTCGAAAAAGTCCATGTAAACCGAAGTTGGGTATAGGAAGATTTTCTTGAAAAGCTTTGTTACATCTTTGGAAAATACTTAAAATACTAAATTTAGTATTATTCGCCTTTTCATTTCTGAGTTATGCTGTTCACAGCATAGACAGACAAAGAGAGAGAGAGAGAGAGAGAGAGAGAGACAGACAGACAGACAGACAGACAGACAGCAGAACTGCACAGACAGACCTTTTTCTAAAAATGCTTTTATTATTTATTCAGGAGGCCTCAAAACATGCATTTCCAGTAAACGCTAGGTATAGCATTTTTTAGTGCAATATAATACGTTCCCTATTTAGTACAGAAAGTAAAAGTCTCGAAATAATTTTTAATATGTAGAAGAGATTCGAATATTTGAGGTAAACGTTAAATGACTGACTGCATTTTGACTAGCTGACTGCATTTTGTTTAAAGACCTGCTATGTTACTTTCACGCAGCTTTCTCTGCTCTCTTATCACTTATTTTTCTACCTACTGCATTTTACTGAGATAAATCTTTGAATAAACAGCTACATTACACATTTCGCTACAAATACAAAGCGAATAGTGAGGTGAAATGTCTAAAAACTGGATGCTATATGCTGTTTAAAAGTCCATAATGGCCAGAAACAACTGAAAATCAACATGACTTCTAAAGGTTTGTATGGTAACTTTTCGCCTAGCGCCTAACATTTAACAGTTACATAAATTCCTCTAAAATGAAAAAGACTTCGCAGGCAATAGCAAAAAGGTTGATGACATAGGGTTTATTTGCCATGTAAATATCTTTAATGTGTGGTATTTTAATCAAAATCGTTCAGCCGTTTCCAAATATAGCTAATTCCAAAAATACCTTATTTTTGTATTATTTTTGAGACCCCAAAGCGTACTTCTGGTGAAATTTCTACATAACATATTTGATATTTGAATGCAATACTATACCTCGCCCACTTAATACATGTAGTAAAGAAGTAAAAATAAACTGTAAAAACAACATTCGCTGAAGAATGAAGATGGATATGGAAAACGTTTTACAAAATATTCAAAGAATATATAGCCACCTCATTTGAGGAGTTAACGAAACATTAAAAGATCTATCCTGCCAATGTTAAAATGTGCTATATTCAAGATCAAAGCCATCTCTAGTCATGGCCGGGTCCTTTCTAGCTGACAACACCCCGCAGCGAGTTCTTTGCCACCCTGCTACATATCTGTTAAACGCCTGAAAACCTCCGCATGTTTTTCGTATTTTAAAGAGAACGGATTTATCATGACACACTACGACCATTGACTTGTCCTTACACAATGGACATTTTTATTAACGCTGCTTTTGTTTTGGGGGGGGGGAATGGGACAGTTTAATGAAGTCAAAGCTTAAGTAGTCATTAATTACGCCGTATTTAATGGGTATTTTCGCTTACATGAATTCACAACAATAGTTTTAAATTTCTTCTATTGTTCAATTTGTCCAAAATCTCTGTCCTTGATTGATTATTAATATATGTTACTGATAGTGGATGTTGTATTTTTAATTGCAGTGTAATTCAGTTGAACACAAGGAGACCACCTTGTTTTCATTTTTATTTATCAACAGAACATAGTCTTAACATAGTTCAAACTGATTACCTAAAGAACCTATTTTTTTCATAATTTACTAACAATATGAAACTTGTAGGAAGGTTGTAATTTGGAACAGAAGAGCGATTTTGCTGTCCATATTTGGTGAAATATAACAATCGCAGATGTCTTATTAGGGTTGGAAGTTGAATACATTCTGCAAGTAACATGTTTCTACACCTTATCACTTTAGAACCTATACATTTTATAATCTCATTTGGTAGGCATGCACCATTTATGCGCATTTTTACACTAAAACCCCTGTTCACTCTGAGACTGAAAGCTATTTTAGGAGCATTATTTATGTCTAGTTTATACACTATAAAACTCGATTCGTGTTTACATACTGCCCAGTCATTCTTTTAGGTGGTTATGGGATACATTATCTGCAAAAATTGAAAATCTTGTACATGGTGTTCTTCCTCTACTTATTTCTTTTCATCTTCCATTAGCTTTTTAAGACAATGATACATTTCTCCTCTTCTCTGTTGTGTTTTTCCTTATTTTTCGTTTAGTTTCACTCGCACAGCTTAGATATGAAGGTAAATTCGGAAACAACTGGATGATCGCATTTACGAAAACACGCATTTTCATCCATTCTGCATATTTCTCAATAAACCTCACGTAACTTTAATGAAAATGTTTCACACATTCCTCAAATCTGCTAAACAATGATCAGTAGGGCCCGGATTTTTATTAAATATCATTTTTGTTCCGAGTTGTCGGAGACGATACTTATTGAAAATTAAGCTCCTTCTGCAAGAAATACGTAAAATATATGCGTATTTTATAGGTCATCAAAATTCATTTTTCTCATATTTTGCAGGTTAAAGTCATTTTTAACATTTATGTATAGTTTTAGGTCATTTTCTTGTCTTTATAGTTATCTATATGCACTTTTGTATCTAATTGTTCATTTAGTGTCTTTTTTTTTTTTTTTTTTTTTTTTTTTTTGCTGTTTAATGACGAAGTAGTCATGTAATGCAATACACAAGTAATAAAATTATTTATGGTAGCTTTGGTCAGAGGGCAGATAACGACCAAGCGATTGTGTCGTTCATAAGAAAACTTGTGTCACCAGCAGCCATAGTTAGAAAAGCTTTTCTTCTGGACAGAGTGAAGTGCGTATTACCAGAATGCCGAAACAAAAGCTATCAACTGCAAGCCGTTTAAGACAATATGTGTCAGAATTCGGCAAAAACATGTTCTCATGCAATAGAAGTATCTTATTTTGTAAATTATGCGAAATTAAAGTCGCTGTGCAACAATATATCGGGAGAGAGGAATATTTGAGAGCTGTCGAAAATGCAAACAAAAGAAAAATATCTGACCAGTTTGCTAAAAGAAACTGCTTCCAAGTCAAATAGCAAGACATCTTTATTTTATAAAGAATTATGTGAAGTGTTTGTGAATGGGAACACTACTAGAAAAACTAGGCAATTCTAAATTACGTGCTTTTTTGGAACGCCACACTGGTGATACGATTCCAGATCCGCGTTGCGTAAAGGCTACTTAATAAAGTGTTATAACGACATGTTAAATAAAATACGTGAAAGGGTGAAGGGGAAAGAGATTTTCGTATCAATTGATGAGGCTACTGATGTGCAGGATCGGTACATAGCTAATGTGATAGGGGCCCTAAAAACAGATAGTCCCGGACAATTTTTTTCTTCTAACTTCAGAGGTTTTGGAGGTGGTCAATCAATCAATCAAATATGCAAATTTTCCCATAAAAGTAGGTGTAATGGTGTAGAACATGACAACGTACTCCTTTTTGTAACAGGCATATTGATTCATTGACCACCTCCAAAACCTCTGAGGTTAGAAGAAAAAAATTGTCCGGGACTATCTGTTTTTAGGGCACCTATCACATTGTAACAGGCGCCTTACTTAATATAGGCAGGGGAATCTATCAAGTCATTCCTCAGTAAGATGGTGCATGCTACTAATCTTGCTCATACTTACTTCGAATAGCGGAGGAGACAAGATCAAAATCTCCACAAGTAGACAGACTAATTTCCGTAGTAAAGAAAACCTTTGTGAAAGCTCCAAATTAAATATTTCAAAGACAAGGCAACCTAACGTAGCTCTGCCTCCGCAACCCATTTTAACAGGATGGTGTTCATGATTGACGACATGCATATACTATTATGACAATTTTCAGATTGTGATAGCGTTGATAGGGGATATGCTATGTCAATTAGGAGTGCACGGGACCTGTTTTCTGATCCTGAACTGCAAGGTAAATTGGCGTGCATTAAACCAAAATGTTTCATTTTTGCCAAAAACCATAACGAGCTTAGAAGAAAGTGGTATGTCGTTGGACAAGTCAATATAAATAGCCAGGAAAGCTAAAGACTGCATACGAAACGAAAAAAGGTGAAATAGGGGACATTGTTAGGCAAAAATAAAAAAATTATTAGATAAAAATAAAGAATATAAGGCAATGTGTGATATAGCCAGTATTTTATCAGGAGGAAACTTCAGGGTTGACACTTTGGAACAGGAATTAAATGCCAGTAATATTGTTCTGCAAATTTACTCCCATTACATCCATAGGCGTAGAAAGAAGTTTCTTCCAGTATAAAATAGTGCTAGCTCACACCCGCAGACCCATGGCTTTTGAAAACTTGAGGTTGACTATGATGGTGTATTGCAATGCTGACTAAGGTAGGCTTATTTAATATTGTTTTTATAGAATGACTTACTTAACAGATAAAGCAAATAGTATAATTTTAACAATACAATTACTCTCGCAAAACATCATTAAACCTAATATTAATTTTTATGATGCTAATTTAGAATTTTCATTAGGTTATTTTTAAAATTGTTGGGACATTCTATAGGTCTCGTTTTTTGCCATTTTTAAGGTCTCAAGTTCCGTGCCTTAGTGATCAGTCTGCCCTTGAACAGAGTGAATTCATTTTCTCAGTAGAACGGATTCATTCGGTAACCGAAAAAACCTTATATATTCTTCGGTTTGTATTATGTACTCAATTTCTTGTGTACCCTACCACTGCACATACATCTACCATGTTTTTGCAATAATTATATTGCTACATACACCATAACAGTGGAAATATTAGCACAAAATAAATTTACAAGCGAGGAGAGTATCTTGCCCTGAAATATGTGTTATGTTGCTCAGCTGATAGGACTTCCTGCATTTATCAGGGCTGGACCATGTCTAGAGATGGCTATGTCATGACCCATAAGTTGAAAGACTATTTAGAATATCAGACTGAAATTTTCACAATGAATAGATTCTATTCTTTGTAGCACGAAGAGAAGGTAGCGACTGACAGTTGACACTAACAGCAATAAAGCATAGCCTTGAGAGGGTTATTCACAGTTAGTGAGTCTATGGAATATATCGAGGTTACGGCAGTGCACGCAAACCACGCATACATGTGATCAGGGACATGTTATAAAACGACCGCTCTGTAAATTAGATTCGCAAAAATAAAATTATTAGCAATTAATTCCTCTATTTTCTTCTCAATAAGCATTCGCGTTTATAATGATATGAGGAATTACTTACCAGGAACGCCTTACATCTCTATCTTCTATTATTTATAGGCATGTGATTTTGTACTTACCTGAAACAAAAATATATCAACATTAATCTGAGTTAGCGTTTCATAATACTCAAGTCTTAAACATAAAGGCACAGCATGTGGAATAAAAAAAAAAAAAAAGTGAAAAATTAGAAAAATAGCCTTTTCATAACAAAATAATATTAATTTTAAACTTAAACATTTGATTTGACGCTTTTAAAGTAATTGAAGCTATAAACGACAAGCGCATGCTTATTAATAGGCCCAAACTTAATTCTTGTTTTCTCGCAAACGTTCTTCAGCTTCTCCATATTGCAAATGCTCCATATGCTAATCTGGTTATTTTACTGCCTCTAAAAATACATTAAAGAAATGTCACCAATTTTTATAAATAACAATTTACTTATGAAAAATAAAGACACTTGGGGAATGTAAAATATTATATTCTTTCACAGTGAGTAGGGGTTGATATAAAAAGTAATTTGTTACTTTTACATGACTTTTTCTATGCTTTATCGTTTTTAGTTGATATACAAACTATTCCTACGTAAGCTTATTTTTCCATTTACTTTATTGTAATTGAGACTGCAGGTACGAGCAGAATAACGATAAAGTTTTAAGAACTGGATGATATATGTTGACCTTAAAATCCCATTCTCTTTAAATGTAAATGCGAGAAATAACTGAAAATAGACTGGAGTTGAACAGACTGGCCAAAGTACTGCTCAATTCAAACAATAACGAATATCTCGGAAATGGCTTAGGTCACAAAAAAATATTTTTTTGTAAGCTTTCGAATATTGTTTTCAGATATTCCAGTTACACAAGAGAATATAAAATTCCTCCCAATTGAAGTGGAATTCACAGATTACGTCCAGAAAATTATAAATATATATTTTATTTGTCATGTAAATAGTTGTTTTTAACGTTATATGACACTTTAATAAAATTGTGGCAACATTTTTGAGAAATTCAATAATTTTTAAAAATATTCCATGTAAAGGGTAGTTGGATACGGGGAATTTCGTTGAAAAACTTAGTGCTGCATCTTTGAAAGCTGTTAAACTTAAATATGAAGTTTCGTATTTATTCTCATTTTGTTTTTGAGTTAACTGCTCTCAGACAAACCACACATTGGCCTTTTTCTAAAAATTGTGTTTTTTAATTCGTGGACCCCAAAACATGTATTTCCGGTGAAGTCCAGATATTGAGTTTTACTGACTATAGATGATATGTGGCAGAGAAAATAAAAACGTGGAAAACTCACATCTCAATGCAGTTTCACCTTCATATCATCGTTTGAAGTTTGACCAATATTACACAAGCAAATAAAATTATATACACCTAAAATTTAAGGGGTGTAGAAATTTAAATAATTTTTAAAAGCTTAGAATGGTTTGAAACTATATAAAGCGCCTGGGGACATTGTATCAGTCGCAAATACTTCGAAATGCCTAACAAGTCTTTTTGGCTTCAAATGATGTATTAAGCAGTCTTTATTCAGTGAAATGCCAATTTACGGACGGCTGTGACGTGGCATCTCTCAGGACGCCATTAACTTCTAGGTATGGATTAACAACCTAATGGGTCACTGACCCGTAAACAAAAAAAAACAAAAAAAGCGGCAGGAATGCATGAACCTGCTCTATGTTTGACATGAGAGAGATGTTCACAAAAACACATTTCACGGCTTTAAACTCTGTTGAATGTCTACATACTGCGAATGCACACACCCTGAGCTTGGAAAGATAAGTAACACGCCCTGATTCTTAATAACGTGTTATGCAATTTTGAAACAAAACTAGATACAAATGCAAATACGGAAAGTTGTAATTCCTAGTTCTCCATACATTTTATAGTCTAACAAAGCATATTTGGGAATGTTGTAAAACAAATGAGTTTCAAAAATAGCAAGTTACTAATGTTTTAATAATGTGATTTTAAAAAAAATGCGAATTTTATCGGCTCTAGTTGTATGAGTGTAGCGTTAGCGATAACAAATGTTATCAAGTATGCATGTATTAACTTTTTTTTTAAAGAGTATGACGTTATTTAACCTCGTATGTCATAATGGCCGATTAATGAAATTCGGTGAAATGAAGCTCAAATGAGTCCAGTCAGACTTACTCGGAGTAAGCGAAAAACCCGCAAAACGAATTATGCGGGTAACGCGCCCTATCCGAGATTTGAATTCAGGACCCCTTGAATGTGACGGAGACACGCTTCTCCCACACTACAGAGCGGGCTCATTAACATTTGTTGTATAATCCTGACTCCCTTTTTGACAAAGTTTAAAACATGCTATTTTCTAGGAGAGTTACCACCAATGTGTGCGTCGCGTATATAATTCCTTAACAGTCCGCAATGTCGCCTTTGCTCATTTCAGAGAGATGAATCTACTGGAGGGTGCAGGCACCGGTTCATTGCACGGCGCAAAGTGTACTTCGCTAGTTGATATCAGCACAAACTCCAACTAATCCATTTCTAGCAATAGCTCTCTCTCTCTTTCTCTCTATACAACTAGCAGCAGATGATTACATACAGCTAATACGATATCTGAAGTATTTTGATGCCTACTTCTGTGGTGAATTCTCCGCCCAAAATAAAAGCATAAATTTAATTTTTTAAAAGTAATAATGTATACATTTATTTAAAAGTAATAATTTGTACATTAATGATACTGGATAAAAGTAAGTGCAGAGTAATATTTCGTGCACCCATCGCGTTTTCTTAGGACTGAATTTCTAACATTAGACACACTGTGTATAGTTAAAACACTTTAGTCGCTAACAATCAAATCTGCCAACATTGTAACACTGTTAGATGCACAAAGTTACCTAGCCAAAGACAATAGTGCTCACTTCATTATCAAAGTGCCTTCGAAATGTATTCCAAGGGAATGTGTTGCAACTCGACAGCAATTGTAATCATTGAAACCGGAATACGAGTACGATATAAATGTTGGGCTGTTATACTAGATGTCATTTTTACTTTCTCTATCATGTATGTACAATGCACATGGTATACAGAGAAGGTATTATATTTCACCCAAATATTCGACGCCGAGATTTCACCGGAAAAGCATGTTTTGACATCCCCTCAATAAAAAAAGCATTTTTTTGGAAAACGCGCGCGCGCGCGCGTGTGTATAATAAGGGGCAGCATAGCTCAAACACGAAACGCCTATTAAATACCAAACATGGTATTTAACTGCAGTGTCTTCTAAGGATGCGACACGAAGACTTAAAAAAAATACTCCCGAGCCAATTACCATCTACATAGAACTATTTTCGAAAATGTCGGTTTTCTCAAAAATGGCTCTAAGAACATTGATTAAAATACCATATGTTTAAGACATTTGCATGACAAACGGAATGCATATTATATATGGGATTATGCTCTAAAGAACGCTTCATTTTGGATGAATTTTAATGATTTTTTACTAGTAAACCGTAAGAAATAGACAAAAACTTACTACACAAAAATGTGCAGAATGTATTTTTCTCTTTCTTTTATTTTATTTCATTATTATGTTTTTATTTAACTGTTTCCGAGATATTCCTTGTATTGGTTTCAATTTTAACCACTTAAACTTTTCTGAAGCTGTATTAGCTTTCGTTTCATCTCTTTTGTTTTACTTCCGGAAATGCAAAAAAGAACCGAATTTAAATTGTTTCACATAGAGATAAACTTCAAAGAGATTTTATTATTTTAGCCTAGAATACTCCGTTTTCCCTTCAACTTACAAGGTAGCAAGTAAAAAGGCCAAATCTGTTAATTTTTATCTCGATTGGTATGACGTAGATAAAACAAAACTCTTTTGTAAGGAGAGTTTGTTTGTTGGACAGTGAATGGAACACACAAAATGTTTTGTTTATGGAATACTAGTAGAATATTGAAGGTGAGCAGACCGATAGTCTTCAGTGTGTAAATGGTTGGCATGACCCATAGATTATTCACTTCTGGAGACATGTAATTCTTGTCCATCCTAAAATGTCGAACATGTTACTTAGTGCCTTCATTTTGGCTGATAATAATCACACATGTTCTTTCATTTTATTTTAATGCATTTCCTTTATCTTCCCAGAGCGTGCGCTTAGGGATGTCAATTGTGCCTGGATACTTCTCAGATGTTTTCTCAGATTAAAACAACTAAAAGCAACTAAATGCGTTAAACTTGGGCAAACAAATGCAGGAGAGCAGTTTGGGCCTTCTACCAATAAATTAAAAACTTTGTATTCTTACAAACGTTTATTCTTAAAGCAACACCATCTATTGAAACTGCTCTTGAACTTATCTCGACAGGCTATTCGAGTCGATGTTGAACATGAAGATCGGATTAACAACGCGTATGCAGTGCTGTGAAATCAGCTTCAGGAGTACGCTGTTAACTTTATACACCAACGGCCGGTTTCACCAACAACGATAATCTTTATTTAACTAGGCCAGAAGGTGTTATTGCGGTGTTTTGGTCATACAACTGTTTCATAAACCAGAGTAATGATTGCCGAGGCCTTTAAACCCGGTTCAAGTTTTACCGACTTTTTTCACCGCTTGCGGACTCACAGTTAACGAAGCAAAAAGTACAATGACGCCGCAACGAATAATAGATTTGGTTGTGGAGAACGATAAATATGAAGGAGGGGATATTTATTATTTTAATGTAGATTATGTTTTATATATATATATATATATATATATATATATATATATATATCAATATTATGATGTAGATTTTGTTTCATCTCGACAGCAAATAGCAGGCTTCGCATACTGGCTATCGCAAGTTTATTTTATTTATTATTTTTTAATTAGCAACTTTCTCTGCCTTCCAGAGTCTGGAAGCAGCATGTAGGACTGAATGTGAATGTGTTTCAAGATAAAAATGATTAAAAGTCAATATTAAATAACCTACAGCCATCGAGTTGATTTTCAAGTCAACGCCACCGATATGAACTTAAGGATAGGAGCTAAACAAATGAAACTCGAAAACACTATTTTGGAACAAACAGAGCAAGATTTGGATCTCCGACATGTAACAGAAATTTTACTAATCTAGAAATATTATTGACATTATTATTATTAATTTATTATTGTTATTATTATTACACTGAAAATTTAACGGCGATTTCTAATAAGTGCTTCACGAGTTATCAGCAGTGTTGTTAATTCGATGAAATTGCTCGAGCTTTTGCTCAGGAAGTGAATGGCCGAGAGCTCGATTTCATTTAATTAACACGGCTGAAATCCCTGGAGTCACACACCTAACCTCTATTTCTCTACTGCATTGTGTATATCATCCTGGTACATGCTGTATTGTTCTTACACCGCCAAATACTCGTATCTTGTTTCATTCTCGATATATTTTATGGCACAATAAAATATAAGCGAACTGTCAGTTTCCACTTCTTCTCTTGCTTTCCAATGCCTATATTTTATATCATCGTCTTTATGATTGATCCTGAGTGATCGTGCAATATAGTAGGTACCTAAATTATTTCGTAAGAAATGATCTTTAAATATCAGACTCAAACATACCATTTTATAGATATGAGAAGTTTGCAAACTATCCCGTTTGTGCATTAATCAAACAGTTTTTGATCAAGACCCTGATAGCACTACTGAATAAAAACTATGCAATTATATCTATCCTTCCTTAATATTGGTTTATTCGATTGTTACCAAGAATTCGGTTTTAAAATCTCATTTGGTGCTTTCTATGTAACTATTTTATTAGTTGCATGCTGGTAGATAGTTCCAAACATCTTTAAGTCGTTTTCATCGACAAACCAATACAGATATATGTTGCAATCCTATTCCAGAGAGTATAAAGTAAAATAAACAAAAATATTTATTCCAAAGATTAACGATTTTTTTTTTTTTTTTGCATAAAAGAAGTTAAAGTTGTGATAATGTTGCTGCTTTACGTTTACAGGTAATTAGCAGTCACTAAAGCTACTTAAGTTCCGAGCTGTTTGGGTATTAAGATCGAACAGCATATGAAGCTTAGAATATAGTTGCCGTGTTAGATGTACCTTACATTCTTCAATTCAATCCAAAATACCATTTACCTAAATTATAGCCTAGCACCCCAATTAGAGAAATAATACTAATTACTAAATCATGGCGTCCTCATATTTTGACGAAATAAACATTCTTTTAACCTCAAATCAAATTGTTACAAAATAATAAATGTGCTATCAGCTTTACAACATAACCTAAAACAATTATTGAATCATAACTGCACACAACCCTGCAACAGGTAAATACTCGCAAATATATCTCCTTATACATGTTTGTTTAAACATGCAGGGTTAAACGTGCAGACTGACTGAAAAAGGTATGCTTTCACAATCCGATATTAATAAACTTAATTTATGCTCTAATTACTAGAGAGTAATTTGCAAACAATTTAATAACTGTTTTAATTTTACAACATAATACGCACCAAAGCCACAATTATATTACTTCAGGGCTAAAGCGTACCTTTAAATTGGAATGAAAACCAGATAAAATTATCATGTGCTATTCATGAATTTAGCGTTAATGCGTTTAAAACCGAATGAAAAACTCTTAAATTTTCATTGATAGTCATTTCTTACTATCGTAATACCAGGTGGGTCTGTGGCCAGTATATGAATGTGTCAATATCCCTTCGTGCGTTAAGAACGGTTGCCGAACTCAACGGGGCTATTTTAAGTTAAATCGGTCAGTACGAAACTGGGGTGAGCGACTTTCGTTTATCGAGTGGGAATGGCCAAACCGATATTAAGAAAACAATAGTTTAGCATAAAAGTAAAAGGTTGAAGGTGTAACGTTATTCTTCGGTAGTTCGATCATATTTTGGCGGAAGTAAGTACACCGCCAAACTAGTGGCTAGAATTATACTCAGGGATAAAGCTGGTTAACAGATGATGGGGTTAGATTTTGTCAGTACCAACATAAACACCTCCGTTTCATTATGGGTCACTGTGCAGATTACAGTGGCAATGCTGAACTGTATATTCTCGATTCTTGCAAACAAGACAAACAAAATCTGATGCGTTTCATTCACATGACTTTCTCTACATCTCTGCAACAAATGATTGTTAAAAAGCTTATCCTATTTACTTCATGCTAATCGTGAAAAAGGTACCAGAAATAGTCTTATTACTTGCTTACTTGTACGTAGAAGCGAAATAAGGGAGTAGCATATGTTAAAGTGATAGTCAAAAGCTGCTTGCTTTGTGACTGAAGTGCCTTTGTTTGTATGGACATGAGAAAAGTAAGTTTTTCAAAGCTGAAATCAATAACAAGGAATAACTCTAAAGCGATCAACTCTACGAAAAAAAAAAAAATTATATAGCGTAAATTCTGTGTTCTAACGTGCTCTACATTTTTAATATGGTAAGTTTTTGTCCATCTCTTACGGTTTAGCAGTTATGCGAAATTCTATAAAATCCATCCAGAATAAAGTAATCTTCAGAGGCTATTCCCAGAAAATTTAAGAAATACATTTTGTTTGTTTGGTAAATATCTTTAATATACGATATTTTAATCAAGATCGTTAGAGCATTTTTGAGAAATCAAAAATTTCAAAAACAAAATCCATGTAAAGGGTAGTTGGGGGATGGGGGATTTTCTTGAAAATCTTCGTGTGGCATCCTTGGAAGATACCATTACTAAATACCAAGTTTGGTTTTTAACGGACTTTTCGCTTTTGAGCTATACTACACACGGACATTTTTCTAAAAAGGCTTTTGTTTTGGATACAGGGATCTCAAAACATGTATTTTCGGAGAAATCTCAGTATCGAATTTTTGGGTGCACTACAATACCTTCTCTATACACTATGTATATAGTACGTGTAGAGAAAGTAAAAAAGTTCCTCTTTCCGAGATACAAGAAACAATATTTCCTTACTTAAAATAGAGGATATTACGCTAACCTCTATCAAGTAACTAGCCTGAACGTCTATTTGATTGTGTTTAACGCCCGCTTTTACTACTTGTGGCACCGCAGGCACCGGTGGTATGCGATGGTGGGGGAAATCGGAGAAAACCCGCCGCTTTGTCCACCACAAATCCCACATGCGGTAGCTTGGGGTCGAACCCGGGTCGTCCAGGTGAGAGGCGAGTGGTCTAACCACCCGGCTACGGTGCGGTCCGTAAATCATTTGATACCGTAAGCTTCTCCCCTCCATATAAGTCATCTTTTGAGGAATCTATACGCTACCTCCTTTACACCCTCAATCTCAACTTACCCAACAATGTACAAAACATTCCAAATCTTTCCTGTGGTTAAGACCTAATAAGGGCAAGCACAGAGCAACTACACCTAGGCTCAACACGAGTCAATCAGGCTTTCGTTGTCATCTCTCCGGGCCTTCAAACACATATCCATTCGTCCTTGGAATATCTTCTACCTTTAAGAATCAGTTTCGTATCATAAAAATCTGATGTGTTCCATTCACACGACTTACTCTACATCTCTGTTAACAAATCAATATTAAAAAGGTTATTCTTTTATTACTTCATGCTAATCGAGAGAACATTTGCAGAAATAGTATAAATACATACTTCTTTATAATTATAAGGAAATAAAGGAGTATACTAGGCTAAAGCAACTGTCAAATCTTTTGCTATGTGATTGAAATTCCTTTGTTTATATAGCCAAGAGTTGACAAATTGCCATATGAGAAAAGTATTTTAACGCTGAAACCAAATAACAAGAAATATCTCAGAAACGGTCACCTCTACTAAGAACACGTGTATCTAATGTCATAAATTATATGTTTCAACGGGATCTACAAGTTCTGTGTAGTAAGTTTTTGACTATCTCTTATATTTATCATTTATGCAAAATTCAACAAAATTCATTCAGAATAAAGATGTTTTCACATGCTATTCCAAGAAAATTCAAGATATCCATTTTATTTATTATGTAAACATCTTTAATATACCATATTTCAATCAAAATCGTTAGAGCTATTTTTGAGAGTATAAATATTTTGGACATTTTTTTCATTTAAAATATAGTTTGCGGTAGGGGAATTTTCTTCAAACGCTTCTATCACATCCTTGGGAAATACTAAACTTAAATACCAAGTTTGGTATGTCACGGATCTTTCGTTTTTGACTAAGCTGTCCACAGACACTCACAAACACAAATACACATACAAACACATTGACGTTTTTCTAAAAATGTTTCTTTTTTCTTTTTTAGGGAGTCTCCAAGCATATATTTCCGGTGACAACGCGGTATCAAATTTTTTGGTGGAATACAACGCCTTCTCTAAATACTTTGTACATAAAGCATGTAAATAAAGTAAAATTCTGATGTGTTCCATTGACATGACTTTCTCTACATCTCTGTAACAAAATCTTCTTAAAAAGCTTATTCTTCTATCTACTTGTGCTAATCGAGATAAACAGCAGAAATGGCCTTATTACTTGCTTCCTTATAAGAAGAAGGGAAATAAGGGATTTCACTAGGCTAAAACGATAGTAACATTTTTCAAACGCTGGTGATTAAAATTCGCGTCTTTGCATCGTTAGGAGTTGGCAAATTCCAGTATGGATAAAGTATTGTGAAACTGAAACCAATAGCAAGGAATATCTCCGAAATGGTCAACTCATCGAAAAAATAAATGTGTATATATAAATTCTGTTCTTTTAACGAAATCTACACTTTTCTGTAGTACAACTTGTCTTTCTCTTAAGGTTTACAAATTATACAAAAATCATCGAGAATAAAGGGTCTTCTGAGGCTATTCCTAGAAAAATCAATATATACATTTGTCCTGTAAACACCTTTAATGTATGGCATTTTAATCAAAATCTTTAAAAGACATTTTTGAGAAAATCAAAATTTTCGAAAATTTTTACGTGTAAAGGGTAGTTTGGTGTGGGGGGAATTTTCCTCAAAATATTCGTGTCGCATCCTCGGAAGATACTAAACTTCAATACTGCTTGTTTGGTATTTTACTGCCTTTTCGTTTTTTGATTTCCGTTTTCACACACACACGGATCTTTTTCTAAAAATGCTTTTTATACAAGAGATCCTATAACTGTATTTCCGATAAAATCTCGGTACGACTTTTTGGTGGAGTTCAATACTTCTCTACCTAGGCACTATGTACTAAGTAGAGAAAGTAAAAATGAATGAAATTTCTTCGTAGCGCTTTTTGTATACTTCTGGGAAGCAGTCCTAAGGATGTCTCGAAAGGTGCCTTTAAAATTTGCACTGGATGAAGCCATGAATCGTGCATTATAGACGCCGCGCCGGCACCCAATGGATTCTCAGCATGCTTCTCTACCGGAAACCCATTAAAGGCACAAGTGTACATTTTCAATCTTCTACTGCAGTGTTTCTTCTCCACTTCATTTGATCTCGTTAAGATCTATTTCCAAAGTCGTTAAAACTGTTTCCCTAACGGCTCTAACTTTGCCCTGGAAGAAAACGCAGCGATAACAGTAATACAGGAGGAATAATATTTCGAAAATGAAAATAGTTTATATTTATTGACCATTTATAATCACCAAGAGTCTTCGTATCGGTTCTCTTCTGTAATACCATCACTTCGATTGCGCAACTCCAGCAGCCTCACGTAGCTGCGGAGAACCGTCGCATATTCCAGAGTTACGTTTACCCAAAAACCCTTTACATGTTTAACTGTTTTCTTCCTTCTTCTCAAAAAAGTACCTCTAACTATTTCAAATAAAATACCAATTTTTAATTCCAGTACTATAGAAATGCCTATGAAGCCTCTTCATTCTTAATGAATTGTGTATAATTTTGTATAATAGTAAATAAGTCCATATTTATTAAGGGGAGACTTAATGGGGAAAATTGCCAAAAAGGCATGTTTAGTTTTCTCTGCAATGTTATAGTTTGTGACCTCACATTTAATATGATATACCCATAGTTTATAATTGTAGGCAAAATACTAACATTTTAAATATACTTCTAAAAATGGTATTGGCTATACCATTGTACTGTGATTCCTGAATTTTTTCACAGACAAAGTCTTAACTCTTACAGCTTTGTAGTAAAATGGTAAACTTCAGCCCACATTTTAGCGGAAGTTTTGCTCTACTACTACTGTTAAGCATGGTAGCTTCGGTATGCTCTTGGTTTCTTTCTTTGCAAACATATGCGATTTTATTTTGTCCATTTCGCTTTGAGCGGATTTTCCTAGATTTGTATTGTCTTGAACAAAACTATTGAAAACTATTGCCTAAATTAAAACTTAGGATGACTACCCCATTCTCTGCATCATACTACTTTTGACCATTCAGAGGTTACAAAACGTTCAACCAGTCATGGCTGCTTACCCCATATTTTATTATCCCCCTAATATTTGTCTGCTTTTATCACCTCCTGGTATTTGCCAGATTTTATCGCCTCCCTAGCATATGCTAATTTGTTTGCGATGGCCTTTGTTTTCCGCACTGATATTCAGTTAGCTTCACCGCCCAACACGATACCGAACAACGCAAAGAGAAACAGAAATAGTATGTGGACGCAGCTTGATCAATAACAATTTTATTATTCAACAGGGTTACAATGTAAATCACTTCCTGTATTCAAAGTGTCTATACTTTTTTTATTTTATTTCTCCATTCTTCTCTCGCATCCCAATCCAAATCTTGCAGGCCTCTCTCCTCCATTCCATTTGTTATATGGTCCATTCATGTCTTTCTTGGTCTACTTATCTTTGCTCTCCCTAATAATTCCAATTTAATAAGTCAATTGCTATTTTATCGAATATTCATTTCCTGCAAATGTTACATACTTTCTTTCAATTGTGAGAAGTCAACTAAAGTCCACGCGTGTTTTGATTACTGCTGATCCAAATTGCAGATCTGCTTTGTTAATAAGATTTTTAGTTATTGAGAATAAACTATTATTGGTAATTTTAATCAAAAGATTAAATTAAGAAAACAGTTTTATCTTTCTTATAAAATAAACAAACTCATCGGCCAAACGTAGGCCAGATAACTTGACAGACATGCATCTGCATCATCTGCTAAGTCTGATAAACTTAATAGACTTAACATTGCCTGTATGGTGCTTTTTATGTCCCCTTAACTCGAGATCATTTACCAGGTTTTAATTAAAGCGTAACATAAATAAAATAATTACTTTCCATAAGAATGCTGCAAAGAGGTTATGAGAAGTGCATTGGGTAAAGAAATTGTGTGAATAAGACATAGATGTTTTCAATTGAATCTGCTCATGCATAGATTCACGTTTACGAAGCTGAGGATATCTGGAAGAGTCTACGCTGACAAGAAGCTTACTGACCTCCGCCATCAATTAGTCCAGCGCGTACTTCCAAATGATGCACTGTTATTAACGAGTCAGAATATTAGGCTTTTGGGGTGGGGAACTGGAATCATTAATCCATATGGGTCTGGAATAATCCACATTATTCGCCGCACTGTATTACAGTGCGAAAAATACTTTGAAGGGATATGCAATTTTTACTTTCTCTAGGTCTTTAATCTAGAATACACAGGACATTAGAGGCAATTCCCAATTGTACAGGAATTTGTCAACTCCTCTCCATACAAACAAAGGAACTTCAGTCACATAGAAACCAGCGTTTGACTATCACTTTAACCTATGATACTCCCTTATTTCGCTTCTACTTACAAGCAAGTAAGTAATAAGAAGTTTTTCTCGATTAGCATGAAGTAAATAGAGGCAGAAGTTTTTTGACAACATTTGTTACAGAGATGTAGAGAAAGTCGTCTGAATGGAACACATCAGATTTTTTCTGATTTTATCCATTTTTGAGATGATTTTTTAATGTTGAAGTACCTACTCTATGCTTTTCTCAACTGAAATCGCAGTTATACATCTTATTTATTATGTAAATATTTTTAACATACGGTATTTTAATCAAAACCGTTAGAATTATTCTTGAGAAAACCGAAAACATCGAAAAATACTCAATGTAAAGAGTTATGGGGTGGGGGATTATCCTGAAAATCTTCGTGTTGCATCCATGGAAGTGACTAAACTTACATACCAAGTTTAGTATTTAGCCGATTTTTCATTTTTGACTTATGTTGTCCACACACACACACACACGCAGAGAGAGAGAGAGAGGACATTTTTCTAAAAAAAAAAAAAAAAAAAAACTCTATTTTTGGACTCGGGGAGCGTTATATATATTTCCGGAGAAATATTGACAGAGTTTTTGGGTGGAATATAAATATCTTCTGTACCTACTACCAGCATATATTTACATAGTACGTGCATAGAAAATAATGGGGTCAACTTTTTTTGTCTGCATTGAGAGCAAGATTATTTTAAAAACTCCCATTTTTTACTTCCTCGACACGTATGCACAATGGCTTAGAACACATAATTCAAATATAAGAAATCGCTACACACCAACCTTGGTGTTTAAGTTCCAAGGACCGATATGAAGATTTTCAAGAAATTCCCCAAGCTTAACTACAATTTACATAGAAAAAGTTCACTTTATACTTTCTCAAAAAAAGACTGATTTTGATTAAAAAAAATTGTATTCTATTCACATGAATTTCTCTACATCTCTACAACAAATTATTGTTTAAAAGCTTATGCTTCTATTTTGTCAATGCTAATCGAGATAAAACTTACAGAAATAGTCCTATTACTTGCTTCCTTGTAAGTAGAAGCGAAATAAGGGAGTACCATAGGTTAAAGTGAAAGCCAAAAGCTGGTTGCTATGTGACTGATGTTCCTTTGTTTGTATGGACAGGAGTTGACAAGTTCCTGCACGAGAAAAAACATAACTTTTTTAAAGCTGAAAATAATAACAAGGAATATCTCAAAAGCGACTAACTCCACCAAAAAATGTATATGACATAAACTGTGTGCTTTATCGTGAGTAAGTTTTTGTCTATCTCTTACGGTTTATCAGTTATGCAAAATTCAATAAAAATCATATACAAATCATGCAAGTAAGTACCAGACTATTTCTGCGAATTTTTTCTCGATTAGCATGAAGTAAATAGAAGCATAACATTTTGACAATATTTGTTGCAGAGATGTAGAGAAAGTCATGTGAATGGAACACAACAGATTTTTTCTGATGTTATTTATTTTTGAGATGTTAATGGCTTGAATATTGAAGTACCTACTTTATACTTTTCTTAACTGCAAATCGCTATTCTTTTTATTTTCTTTACACGTACTATGTATATGGTGTATAGAGAAGGTATTGCATAAAAAAATTCGATACGGAGATTTCACTGGAAATACATGTTTTGAGCTCCCTGAATAAAAAAGCCTTTTTAGAAACATGACTGTGTTTGTGTGTGTGTGGATAGCATAGCTCAAAAACGAAAAGATCGTTAAAGACAAAACTTGGTATTTAAGTTTGGTACATTCCAAGGTTGCTACACGAAGCTTTTCAAGAAAATCCCCCCATCCCAACTACCCTTTACATGGAAAAAATTTCGAAAAGTTGATTTCCTCAAAAATGGCTCTAACGAGTTTGATTAAAGTCTCTACATTTAAGATATTTACATGAAAAATAAAATGTATATCTTCAATTTTTTTGGGAATAGCCTCTAAAGACATGTTTATTTTTAATAAATTTTGTGGAATTTTGCATATCTGATAAACTGTAAGAGATAAAGAAAATTTACCACACAAAAAATGTAGAGCTCGTTAAAACCGTCAATTTATGTTATATATATTTTTTTCGTGAGGTTGTTCGTTTTTAAGATATTCCTTGGTATTAGTTTCATACGAGCATTTGTCAACTCCTGTCCATACAAACAAAGGTAGTTCAATCACATAGCAACCAGCTTTTAAGAGATTTAACTATAAATTTAGCCTATGGTACTCCCTTATTTCCCTTCTACTTAATAATGAGTCCCTAATCTGTTAATTTTTTCTGGATTAGCATTAATTAAATAGAAGAATAAGCTTTTTAACAATAATTTACTGTAGAGAAAGTCATGTAGATGGAATCATCATAGTTTTTCCCTTTTTTTCCACGTGTTTATGGAAGGAGAACGAATTTCAGACAAGATGCAGTCACTTTGAATGTATTTCGCTATCGCTTTAAATGACTGTATTTTTCTTATACCAAAAACGAAATGAGTAGTTGAGTAACAGATGTTTATATACGTATATAAAAAAAAGTAGATGGAATAATACATTTTGGTAACAATATTTTGTAGAAGAGTGATTAGAGAAAGGCATGTAAATGCAAGACATAAAATTTATTTTTCTTTCTTTCTCTTTCCCACTTACTTATTGCATTCTTCCCTAATCTTCCATTCGCTATTTTATGTTATAAGGTCCACAGAACTTAAAAACTGCATTAAAATCAGGTGTGTGCGTGTGCGTGTTGTCTATTGCTTAACTCAGACACGGTAATTCCTATTAAGTATCAAATTTCATAGTGAATCAGACAGTGCTTACACAAACCAGGCAGAGATATTCTTAAAAAATTTACACTGAAAGTATTTCGCCATTTTTCTTTTTATAAACAGTTCCATTTTACTTAAAATGTTTGATTATACGTAGTATATAAGATATTTGCATAACTAACAACATGCGCAAGCAAAGTTTGAAAAACCTAGGAAACACTTTTCATTCTGAATGAAAACATAATATAATAATAATAATAATAATAATAATAATAATAATAATAATAATAATAATAATAATGTTGCATGTTTCTTAGTAAATTCTTAGTTTTGCAAATGTCTGAAAGCGCACTTTCTTTTTCTCTCTCTTTACCCTTTCCACACGGACTATGTATACAGTGAGAGGAGGTATGGTATTCCATACAAAAATTCGATACCGAGATTTCACCGGAAATACATATTTTGAGGCCTCTGAATCCAAAAAGCATTTTTAAAAAATATCCGTGCGTGTGTAGCATAGCTCAAAATCGAAAAGTCCATTAAATACCAAACTTGGATTTAAGTTTAGTATCTTCCAAGGAAGCAACAAGAAGATGTTCAAGAAACTTCCCCCACCCACAACTTCACTTTACATGAAAAAAAGAATCCAAAATTTTAATCTTATCAAAAATGGCTCTAAAGATATTGATTAAAATACCCTACTTTAAATATATCTACATGACAAATAATTATATATATATATATATATATATATATAAAATGAATTTTCTGGGAATAGCCTCTGAAGGCCTCTTCAATGTGGATGGCTTTTGATAACTTGTAAATCGTAAGAGATGGACAAAACTTACTACACAAAAAATGTAGATATCGTTAAAACACGCAATTTATGTCACATATATTTTATTCGTGGAGTTACGACGATTTCCGAGATATTCTTTGCTATTAATTTGTTTTAAAATATCTAAACGATTTCACATACATAGCAATCAGTTTTTAAAATATTTGACTGTTGCTTTTGCCTATGGTATTCCCTTATTTCTCTTCTGCTTATAAGCAAGCATGTAATAAGCAATTTCTCCTAATGTTTATTTGAATTAGTAGAAGTTTTTTAACAATAATTTATTAAAAAGATGTAGAGAAAGTCATGTGAATGTAACACATCAGGTTTTTTTCCCACCACCGATGATGTCGGTCAGAAATGTCCACACATATTTGGCAGTTGCACTTGTTTTCCGGCTCGTGGAGCTTCTCTGTCTGGCATAACCGGTACTGGAAAACATGAACCACAAATCTCGTCGTAGCTAATATTGGCTTGCGTCGAAAGAAAATATTAGGTGCTTACAAAAATTTACTTACTCAAAAATTATGCAGAGCTCGTGAAATAGGCAATTTATGTCAACTACGCTTATTCTAGTTCCGATTCTTCTATGTAGTTTTCGTATTCTAATTATTTATTATTTAGTGTCTAACTTATCAGAGGCTTAGTACATAATTTAGGGCATCTTAAGGGTCCGTGTAAGACGGAGCCTGGTTAGCCGTTGGTAGCCGTTTGGTTACCTAGTCGAAAGAAATTGAAAATGCTATTCAAATGAAAGTGTGCAAGCTAGAGCATGTTTGTTCGCCTGTTGGCATGCTTATGTGCTTATTGACGGTAAATGATTTCCCTCATTATTTCAACCAACCAACCAGCTGATTTTTGAGCATGCGTCAGAATGCTACGCTCGCTACAGTTCTTGATATATTTTTGTTGCCGAAATGATAGGCTGTGAAATACTTATTTCGTGTGCATTTATAGACGCGTATTATGGAAGCAGGCTTATGCTGATCAAAAACAGATATATAATCGCACAATCAGGAAAGTGGCTGCTGAAATTGATGCCCATAATAGGTATATTTAATAAAATCTGAGGCTGTGCATTTCACGCACATTGTAATTGCGCCGAGTTTAAATAAACCGAATATAATGCACAGATGTTTACTAAAGGAGAGGCAACCTATTTGCACTATTAAGTATCTTAACAAACATATTTCTTCGTCGTCACAACTAGAATCCATAGCTCATCTTACCAATTGCTTCGTCTTTAGTGTAATAACAAGCGACCAACCAGTTAACAACCAGTCTCCATTTTGCATACTCAAGTTTTTTCCCCAACTACCAACCAGGTAACAAGCGACCAACCCGGCTAGAAACCAAGGTACACATGTACTCTTTATGCGTTTCTCTTTTGAAGTGTTTAGTCGCCATTCTTTTGTTTCTCGTGTTGTCAAGCAAATATTAAGCATGGAGTCATATAGTGAGCGCATTTAATATTTAAATATCCCTTGCCTCCTGCATATCTTGCATCCACAACGCAGTTTTAGTGAAACCATTTCAGCGAAAACTTATGCGTACTAAAGCTATATTTTACTTCCCAAACTAATACAACTTATATCATAGCAAAGGTATTTTATTTTTCTCTTTCTTTCTGTCTCTCTTATCCCCTTACATAAACAATGCTGGGCATTTTAAGAAGCCCAATGTGAACCATCATCAAGATTCAATGACGTGCTACGGATGTTTCCATGTTAGCGGCCTCTTTAATGCATGCTCAGCTTTATTATTTTCTAACACACGCTACCGAATATCAACGCATTTTGTCGATTTATTATTGCATCAAGTTCTGAGGAAAGGAAACTTCCAGGATGTAAGTATTAGAAAAAAAAAAAAACTCTCTTCAATATCCGAGAGTGCAGCCGAAGGATAAGACGACAGAAGCAAAATTGATTCAATGAGGGTAAGATTCTCGGAAATGTTGAATTTAATATTCTTTTAAGTTTCTAGTAAAATGCACATACGCCTTCGACTTGTATCTCTCCCAATGCTATCATATTGGTAAAATACACGCTTTTCTGAAGCCGTCTTGAACCTCAATGGAATGCTGTATTTGCTACACCTAGATTCCTTTCGATGGAGGAGCGGAATAAGTCTTTCCAAGGAAAGTAATTATCAAACTGTACCCAAACAACACAACTTATCTGTAAAGAAAAAAGCTAGGTAGAAGTTTTTCGTCAAGTTGACCAATTTATGTTGCTAAAATTTGCTTCATAAAAAGCCATATCCGAACAGAAAGTACGTTTCTCGCAGTATTCAAGCTTTCAGAATTAAAACTAAAAAATCTGATGTGTTCCATTCACATGACTTTCTCTATATCTCTGTAAATTATTATTGTTAATAAGCTGATCTTTTATTTATTTCATGCTAATCGAGAAAAATTAGCAGAAATAATCTTATTTCTTGCTTTATTGTAAGTAGAAGCGAAATAAGGGAGTACCATAGGTTAAAGTGAGAGCCAAAAGCTGGATGCTGTTTCACTGATGTTCCTTTGTTTGTATGGACAGGAGTTGACAAATTCCTGTATGAGAAAAGTATGTTTTTCAAAACTGAAACCAAGAAAAAGAATATTTCAAAAACGATCAACTCCACGAAAAAATGTATATAGCATAAATTGTGTGTTTTAACGTGCTGTACATTTTTTGTGGGTTAAGTTTTTGTCCATCTTACAGTTTAGTAGTTATGAAAAAATCATCCAGAATAAAGTAGTCTTCAGAAGCTATTCCCAGAAAATTCAAAATATACATTTTATTTGTCAGGCAAATAACTTTAATATACGATACTTTAATCAAAATCGTTAGAGCCATTTTTTAGAAAATCAAAATTTTCGAAAAAAGTTCTATGTAAAGAGTAGTTTGGGGTGGGGGGATTTTTCTCAAAATCTTCGTGTCGCATCCCAGGAAGATACTAAACTTAAATACCAAGTTTGGTATGTTACCGACTTTTCGTTTATGAGTTATCGTGTTCACAGACACACGGACACACTGACACACGGACACACACACACACGGACCTTTTTGTGAAAATGCTTTTTTTGGATATTGGGGACCCTAAAACATATATTTCCGGTGAAATCTCGGTATCGATTATGTGGAGCGCAATACATTCTCTATACACTATGTACATAGTGAGTATAGAGAAAGTAAAAATCTGATGTTTCACTCACATGATTCCTCTACCTCTTTGTAACAAATTATGGTTAATAAGCATATTCTTCCATCTACTTCATGATAATCGAGATAAACATTAGCAGAAATGGTTTTATTATTTAGTAGTTCCTTATAGGTATAAGGGAAATAAGGGGATATACTAAACTAAACCAACAGTTAAATGTTTTAAAATGTGGTTGCTATGGGATTGAAATCCGATTCTTTGCGTTGTCAGATGTTGACAAGTTCCCGTATAAGAAAAGTATAAGTATTTTAAAACTGAAATCAATAACAAGGGATGCCTTAAAATGGTCAACTACAAAATGCATGTAACATAAATTGTGTGGTTTAACGAGCTCTACATTTTTGTGTAGTAAGTTTTTGTCTATCTCTTACGGTTAAGTAATTATGCAAAAATTTCGCAAAATTCATCCAGAATAAAGATGTCTTCAGAGGCTGTTCCCAGCAAATTCAAGACCTACATTTTATTTGCCATGTAAATATTTATATACACGATATTTTAATAAAAATCGTTATGAGCTATTTTTGAGAAAATCAAAATTTTCGAAACATTTTCCATGTAAAAGGTAGTTAGAGGTGGGGGGATTTTCTTGAAAATCTTCGTGTCGCATTCTTGAAGATACTGAACTTAAATACCAAGTCTGGTATTTAACGGTCTTTTCGTTTTTGAGCTATGCTGTACACACACCCACACTCACACATGGACTTGAAATGCTTTTTTTGGATTCAGGAGGTCCCAAAACATACAATTCCGGTGAAATCTCGGTATAAAATTTTGGGGTGCAATACAATACAATCTCTATTAAATATATGTACATAGTACGTGTAGAGAAAATAACAAGAAATACCCAATATGTTTCAATCACACGAATGCTTACCTAACATAATGTACATTCCTAGAAATTCTGCAAATTATACCTACATAAATAAATAAACAACTTCTTTTTAATCATATCTAATAAATATTTTATAGGATTTATCGAATTAGTTTCAATACGCATTTGATTGTAGTCACATAGAACATGGTATCCTCACATTCCAAAGATGCCGGGTTCGAATCTCGCTTAGTGTGTTGCTCGGATCAGTTCCCCCCATTTGTTTCTTTCTTTTCTCTTATACTGAGAAGACGAATGTCCAGTAACTTAAGCTCCATGATCACCTAGATCTCCTGATCATCAATTCACCGATTTCATTCTTCGTCCAATACAACCAACCAACTTAAAGAATTTTTAAATGTTATAAAAAACAAAAAATATAAATAAATAAATAAAAAAAAAAAAAACCACACACACATACAAAAGCGATAGTCCATAGCTAAATGTTTAAAAATAACCTCACTACATATATTCTGACATATTTTTAATACTCTTTTCATGGGCTGATGAAAAAGAAACAAAAAGATTTGGCGTTTCCAGTATGTAGCTTAAAGCACTAGAAAAGGCAGTTTAATAAACCGCTGAAGTCCCCCCCCTTCGCCCAAAAAATAACAAATATATAAAATAAAACATATTCAAAAATAGTCTCAACACACATTCTACTACCTGTATCGAAGGATTCACGACCCAATACATCATCAAATATAAATAATAATAATAATAATAATAATAATAATAATAATAATAGTAATAATAATATAAATAATAAAATATAAATAATTATAAATAGTAATAATAATAATAATAATAATAATAAGTCACAGTCCGTGGTGTAATGGTTACCATACTACGAGTAACTTCATACACCCAAGGTCGCGGGTTCAAACACGGCGGAGGGCGATTTTTCCGGGCGTAAAAATTCTTCGCATGGCTTCCTTCGGAAGGGAAGTACAGCCATTGGTCCCCTGTTGTTGATTTACGGCACGTAATAGAACCTCAAGCCTGATACAGAAGCCTCTGAGCAAAATTAAGCGTTCTTTCACGCCCAGTATAAAATGGGACACTAAGAGCCACAGCAGTTAAAGAGCGTCCATAAATAAAATTCCATTTCATTTCAATAATAAAAATCATTCATATGATATTTTATCCTCTATCGTTTATTAGGGTGAATACAAATTATTCTTCGAAACTTTACTTTTCTATCTACATAATTTTAATTGAGATAAACTACTTTACGCATTTCGTTTTAGCTACAAAGGGAACATCTATACAAGTGTTAAGAACTGAACGCTCTATTATGCCCGGTCTCAAAAATGTCATATTCTTTACATGCATTCGCGAGAACAGCTGACTAACGAAAGGTCAATGTACAATTCGAACCATTAATAAGAACACCTCGGAAATTACTTATGGTAGAATAGAAGTTATGTAGTACAAATTGTGTTTTAAAGAGATGTTTTAAATATTTACATTATTATTTACGTTTTGGTCTAAGGTTTAACATTTATCGATTAAACAAGATTTAAATTTTATTTTATATGTACGTATCTTTAATATACCTAAGGCGTTTTAATCAAAATCGTAAATTTTTGAGTCATTATTAATACATTTGTAAATTTCGAAAAATCTTCCATATAAAGGTAACATGGAGTTGGAAGATTTTCCGGAAAACCTTTGGAACATATTTGAATACCAAGTTTGAAGGGGGGAGTGAGAGTTCTGAAAACACATGTTTCAGGGATGGAGGATCGGCATAATGTCTTGTATGAGAGCGAGAAAGTAGATGATAGGAAAACTAGAGCGAAAATGATAATAGGAGAGCTGATGATGGAGCAATTGGTGGAATAAGTGGCAGGAAAAAATAACGGAAGACCTGGAGAAAACCCGCCCAAACGCCACCGTCCACCACAAATCTCACATGCTGTCATGTGCTATTGAACCTGGGCCGCCTAGGTGAGAGGCAAGTGGTGTAATCACTCTCCCGCGACGCCGTCCATTTATAAGCTTTACTCTACAACTTGTGTAGTTTTTATGCAATGACGCAGCTTTGAATGCCTTATCTCACATGGGGTAAGTTTATCTAGGTGCTCTGCCCTTCTACCAAAGACATGTCTGTTTTTTTTTTTTTCTTTCTTTTGGTACTTCCTCTTTTTCTTGGAAACGCATTTTGCCCAGAAGTAGAGATTACATTTGCAGTTTCTCGCTTTCTTCTCCTAAGAGTTTTCGCCTGGGATAAAGACTGCATGTTTCAAAGAACGAGATTAACTGCCTTATTTCAACTGGCACACATTTTTTCGATCTTGCCTTAGAACCTCATTGTACCGTTATCACCTCATTACACTGGCAGAGGCTTCCGTCCTGCAAAGATCCCCTAAACTTTTATCAGTGCTACTATGCATCGCAATCCATTTGTGGAGGGAAAATATATCTATCTAGCGTTCCTTTCAGTAACCGGGTGGAAGGAATATAGATTTCATGCTTTAACATAAGAGTAATCTCGACGAGTGTGTATGTGTGTGTGCGGCGCATGCGCGCGCGCGTATTAAGAAGGGGTATTCCACACAACAGTCGTGGGCTTATTGTACGTCAGATCCCTGGAAGAAGGGTGAGGATGTGTGAGAGGCGGCCGACATCTGGACAGGGAGACAACCATCGTGGAGAGTCCCTAACAGTTCACAAGCAGTTCTCCATATAGACGCGGGGAGCGCCAAGAGCGGCTCAATCCAGGATAGATCCCTAAGTCCGCAGAAAACCACTAATACCATTCCGCCACCGAGAACTGTATTTCCAGAACGCAGTCACCTCATGCTTCTGCCGCATTGGAATGGAATGAAATGAAGGGACAGGAAGTTCGGTGGATTGAAGAATCCTCTCCAGCATTCGCCTACTGACCAGGAAAAAAAAAAAAAAAAAAAAAAAAAACCAAAACACCCATGGGTGTGAAAGGTCGGCCGCGGGGAACCGAATCCACGACCTCCCGAATGCCAGTCCCAACTGGCTCGGTAGATCTTGACGAGTACAACGCATTAGGGTTTTCCGTATCTCTTAAAGATTTATGGAAAATGTGCAACATATGAATAGGAATATTGCTTTGACAGGTCAGTTAGGCCCGCTGCATAACGAGAGCGCACTACATTACACAAACGAATTGCAATGATTTTGATCTTGCTGTTTAAGGCATTTCTTTAATTTTATTGAGATATTCAATGCTTTAAGAAAACAGCTGAAACCAAAATACGTGTTTACATATTTTAAATCAAACACTTACCTACTTATACACGTAATGTAAAAAGTAGAAGTCTAATTATTAATGCAAACTATTTCAGGTAAAATATGTCGAAGCATATAGAGACAACAAATCCAGAAGAACTGGATTTTCTCAGCCAGATTAAGAAAATGCAATAAAGCAACGGAAGTTATTTTACATAACAATTGAATAATCAAGATCGCCTATAAACTATCTTTTTTACTTTCTCTACACGTACTGGTACTACACTATAGTGTATAGAGAAGGTATTGTATTCCACACAAAAATTCAATACCAAGATTTCACCGGAAATAAAGGAAGATTTTCAAAAAAATCCCCACCCCAAACTACCCTTAGCATAGAATTTTTTTCGAAAATATTTATTTTCTCAAAAATGACAACAATTTTGATTAAAAATTCTTATATTTAAGATATTTACATTCCAAATAAAATGTATATCTTGAATTTTCTGGGAATAGCTTCTAAAGACCTCTTTAATCTGGATGATTTGTATTGAATTTTACATAACTGGTAAACAATAAGAGATAAACAAAAATTGATACACAAAAATGTAGACCACGATAAAACACACAATTTATGTCATATACATTTTTTTCGTGGAGTTGATCGTTTTTGAGATATTCCTTGTTATTGGCTTCAGCTTTAAAAAACTTGCAATTTTCCCATACAGGAATTTATCAACTCCGGTCCATACTAACAAAATAACTTCAGACACATAGCAACCAGCTTTTGACTATCACTTTAACCTATGGTACTTCCTTACTTCGCTTCTACTTACAAGGAAGCAATTAATAAGATTATTTCTGCTAATTAATAATATGCAGAGATGTAGAGAAAGTCATTTGAATGGAACACATGATATTTAACCATTCAATTCAATGATGCAAAAAATCGTGTAATGTAACTGTTCTAATTTTCCAACTTATGAAACGCTTAAGCTCTACCATAGCTGTATAAGCCGTGTGTGGGATCAGTTATTTAGCTGATTTATCATGACTTCAGTGTAAATTGCAATTAGTATAAAACTAAAAATAGTAAATTGTAGGAAAACTAGTCTCCTAAGGAAGAGAACTGAAAAAAAAATTCTGATGTTCTACATTCACGTAACTTTCCTTACCTATGCTGCAACTACTTATTCTTACAAAGGCTTGTTCTTCTATTTACTTCACGCTTATGAAGATAAAACAATAGCGGAAACTATTTTATTACGATGATATTTCCTTGTATAAAGGAAATACTATAAGCTAAATCGATAAGTCATTTTTTTTTTAAATTCGGTCGCTAAGTGATATTGAAATTGTTATCTTTGCTTGACCAGTATAAAAACGGATAACGACTTCCCATTTCAGAAAAGTATAAATATTGCAAAATTTAAAAGTATGACAAGCAAAATCTCTGAAATGGTTATCTCTACAAAACAATAGTGTTAACCAAATTATGGGTTTTGAAGAGATCTTCATATTTTGTGTTTTTGTCTCTCTCTTACAGTTAACCAGCTATACAAAAGTCACTCAGAATAAGCAGGACTTCAAAGGCTATTTCCAGGAAATTCAAAATATAAATTTTATTATTCAAATAAATATCTTTAACACTTTTATGAAAATCGTTAGACAAGTTTTAAAAATTCAAAACCTTCGAAAATTGTCCGTATTTAAGGATAATTTGGGATGAGGGGCGGGTTTCTTGAAAATCTTCCTTGGCAGATGCTGAACATAAATATTAAGTTTGGGTTTAACCGACTTATCGTTTTTGAGTTATGATATTTACAGCCGGACACGGAAACACACACACACACACACACACACACACACAAAATGCCTAATTTTTTTAAATTTTTTTTTTTATTTCAGTGAACGTATTTCGAATTTTTGGGATGAATGTAATACCTTCTTCACTTATACGAACAAAGAAGAAAAAGTTTTGCGTATAGAAATGAAATTCTCCGACAGTTGGAAACACTGAATGTAGTTATTTAATTGAAACAGTTGAAAGCGCAGAATTTCTGTCAATGCAATTGTACCCTATGGCAAGTTATTTCAAGCGCTTCAGTTGACGCATTATGAATACGGCACATATAGAACCAAACACCAATGTAAATGAGACACGGCGAATGTATTCATCGTCAGCACCGAACTGCGCCGAATTACATTTTCATTATTTGAATATCCTACAGGCTTTAAAATAAAGCAAGTGGTTTTCGGGGACTAGCGCCTTCAATGTCACGATATTGATTAGGAAGGTGCCCTAATCTGATTGGTAGCAAAAGTGTTTTAATTACGTGCTGCCTTTGCAATATATACTTCACATTAATTAATACATTTTTTTCATTTTCCCTATTTAGTTCACAAGTAGAGGCCATATTGCAGTTCACCCAAAACTTTGATGCCGAGTTTCGAGATCTCATTGGAAACGCACGTTTTAAGGTCCTTCGTATAAAAACATTTTTATAAAAAGGTATTGTGCGTATCTGTCTATGAACAATATCACTAAAAAAAGGAAAATTCGGTTAAATACCGGACTTGATATTTATATTCGGTATCTTCCAAGGATGCGACACGAAGATTTTCAAGAACATTTTTCCGCCCCAAACTACCTTTAAATGAAAAAAAAAAAAAAAAAAAAAAAAAAAATAGAAATCCTGGATATTCTCAAAAATAAAATATTGCATAGTAATTTAATTAGACGACAAAATGTATATCTTGAATTTTCTGGGAATAGCTTCTGAAGTCCTCTTTATTCAGAATGACTTTTGAGTAACTGGAAAACCGTAAGTCGTAAGAGATATACAAATACTGACTACACAAAACATTTAGATCTGTTAAAACACAACGTATATCAAATACTCAGATTCCTGATTAATGTCTTTAATTTTAATATACTTACACTCCGCTGAAACATTAAGTCCTCAATCGTTTCATATATTTTTTATTTTACTCCTGGTTATGAACGAGAACCGACTTTCAATGTCAATCGCATAGCGATAGCTTTTAAACGATTTTACTGTCGCTTTACTCTACCATATTCCCTTATTTCTCATCTACTCATAGGAAAGCAAGTAATAAGACTATTTCTGCTAAGTTTGTCTCGATTAGCATATATAGGAAAAAGAATAATATTTTATAGAAAAGATGGAGAAGGTCATGTGAATGGAAAACATTAGAATTTTGTAGAATTGGTTTAATTACATGTTTTCTTGCAATAACACATGAACTACCAAATGAAATGTTTAAGAAACTGTCGCTACATGATGCGTTTTATGTTCCATAGTCTTGTTCATGACCACATAAAATTTTGAAAATTCAAACTAACAATATCGAATATCTCAGAAACGGATATCACAAGAAGTTTTATTGGGCATAAACCGTATGTGAATTGAGCTTTAAAGTTTTCTTGCAGTAGGATGTTGTACATCTGTAGCGGCTTTCCAGTTACGGCATATTATACAGAACTCAATCAGAATAGAATATAACTTTATTGCTTAAAGAGAATACAAAATATTGGTACATAAATTTTATACTTGTGACAAATGTGGGTAGCTTAATAAAGTCGTCAACAGCTTGAAAAATAAACAGAAAGGAATGTTCTTCACGAACCGATAGTTTAAAGACGCTGGATTTAAAATACAAAGTTGGATGCGTACCACATACTTTTCTATATGCTATATTTGGAATAAGGACACCTTATAACGTGTTTTTCCACATCTGGTCTTAGCGTAGAATACTTAAATGACTCTACCTACCAAATAGTATTGTAGTCTTAACAATACTATGTGAGCGTGATAACAGTAGTGCTAAACTGTGTAACTAACAAATACCAAACTTTTTCACAGTAAGTGTGCCCCCCGCTCCGAAATTAGATAGTATTGTTTTGCATACCATCTTCCGTTGTATTCTTCTTAACTTTCTAAATATGTGACATTGTTACACACTATATCATAACTATAATACATTTATACCAATGCTGAGTAGAAGTATACTGCATAGAGTTTACACAAGCTTAATATCTCTATATAAGGTCATTCCAATGTTACTAAATATTTAACCACAGTATCTCCAGTAATATTACTATTAGCTAACGTTATCAACAGCTCTTAAGAATTCTTAGGCAGTTGGCTTGAAGTTATCTACCTCAAACCATTATCAACAAAAAGATTGTCAAGCTCTCTATGGATTGGAGCTAGGGTGTCGGGTGTTATGTGCTGTGCGCTACATTAACCCTGACTTTTAAATCGAATAAAAGTAAGATATGTAAGTGCGGTATGATGATTTGTATACAACGCCAGGGATATGTCAGTTACGCCAGGAATAAACGATACGATAAACAAATTCGTAGTACCGGGGTTGAATATTTCTATAGATCACTAAGAATTGCCTTCGGTTTGTAACAATTTTTTTCATAGCGAGAAACAATGAAAATAAATAAATAAATAAAAAAATCAGCACACAAGTGCACTAAAAATCAGTTATTTGTGTTGATAGTCCCACAGTGGTAGGCAGCATGGCCGCGATTATCTGAAATAGAGAGTGAAAACGGGAAAGCACTTATCATTCATTTGTGTAATAATTGCTAGCAAATAACCAAACAAAATAAATAAACTTAGGGCCAAGTTGATGAAATGCCAACTTTTTTTTTTTTTTAACATATCGCATAAAATGGCGGATGAATACAAATTAGTTTCGTCTCAAGATGAACGAAAATAGCGTACTTATATTTTTGCGTTTTCGAAATTTTATTACCTAGTAGCCATCTTTCAGGAAATGTCTTCTTTTATTGCATTTTTTTCCTCTTTCGCCATCAGAATAGACTTTTTCAATATTCCAAACAAAGTAATTCCTTAACTATGAGGTGACGCAATTTAGCTCATGTTATGTTACCTGTAGCTGCATCACTGACTTTTTTCTGTTGCAAAGTCTACAATTTTGATGTAGTTATATCAGTGACATTGATATCTTTGGCAGGAAAAGTGGCGATAATTGGAATTTGCAAATTGACTTCTCGGTCAGTTGATTCTGACTTGAAAATTTTGCATTGAATTAGTAGTAACTGTTCTATTCCCACAACACCGATAGCGTGGCTAGAAAAACAGACGAGAGATGTACTCAGTTCTCGAAAAAAATACAAAGGGTCGAAGTGCATTTGGAACATTGCAGGAAAATTGACTGAGATAGAAAAAGCAAAGTAATTGAAATATGCTGTAAAGGACGTTGTCTACCGGACAATCGATTAAGTTCTGTAATGTGAATTTTTTAATTAGGTGTACCTACTTAAGGAAGACATTGCCTATTTCAGCTATTCAGCTACGCACTCAAGAGTATTAGTTTGAGTGGAAAGACGTTTTTCAGTACACAGAAATCCTTCAACGATACGAATGTCTGCAGTTCTTTACTTCATTGCTGAATTCTTTATTTTTACCGTTTTCAATAAGTCATTTTTGTTTGTTTTTTATGTATTTTTCAGTAATTTGAGGTATTTTTTTCCTAAATTTAGGGTGATGATGTAGCTCATTTTTACTTTCTCTAGCCCCATATGTAGAATGTACATAGGGATAGAGAAGTATTGTAATGCATCCAAAAAGTCGATACCGATATTTCACCGGAAATATGTTTCCGGGTCCCCTGAGTCCGAAAAAAGCATTTTTAAAAAAAGGTCCGTGTGTGTGTGTGCCTGTGGACAGCATAGTCCCAAAACGAAAAGACCGTTAAATACCAAGCTTGGTATTTACGTTTAGTTTCTTCCCAGGATGCTTCACGAAGATTTTCAAAAAAATCCCCCCACCACAAACTACCCTTTACATGGAAAACATTTCGAAACTTTTGATTTTCTTAAAAATGGCTCTAACAATTTTGATTAAAATCCCGCATATTAAAGCTATTTATGTCCGAAATAAAAGGTATATCTCGAATTTTTTGGGAATAGCCTCTGAAGACTCTGGATTAACTTTGTCGAATTTTGCTTAACTGCTAAACCGTAAGAGATAGAAAAAAAACTCACTACAGAAAAATGTACATCACGACAAAACACACAATTTATGTCATTTACGTTTTAGTTGAAGAGGTAACCGTTTCCGAGATATTCCTAGTTATTGGTTTCAATTGAGATACACTTAAACTTTTTTCAGACAGGAAGTGTCCGTTTTGCTTTTGTTCTACTCCTGGCCAAGCAAAGAAGTGATTTGCATTGATAATCGCCTAACGATAGCTTTTAAAAAATTTGACTATCACTTTAACATAACGCATTCCCTTATTCCCTTCTAATTATAAGGAACTAAGTAATAAAAACATTCTGCTAATATTTATCTCGATTAGCATTGTGTACAAAGAAGTATAATCTTTTGTAGGAGGTTTGTAGAGCAGCTAGAGAAAGTCATGTGAGTGTAACACATCAGATTTTTCAGTATGTTAGGTCATCTTCGAGCCCTACTCATCATCATTGATGGCTACAATTTCGCCTGAAACGTAAAAGTCAAGATGGCTGGTAACAGCCAAATAGCGCGCAACAATCTTAAAAGAAAATTGAGAAACATGATAATTATTTCGAGAAAACCCTGCTAAAGTGATAGAGAAATTTCGAAGTACGAGGAAGAAATTAATTTTAATACGGCACTACATGCATTCTCGGAACTTGTACAGCTTAAAGTACTTTGCCTCTATTGCCAAAAGGCAGAGCTGAATGCATGAAACGGTTACTACTGTATCCAATAGAAAGGAAGATTTTTTTTTTTGTCTTATAATAACACGATAAGTAACATGATAATGTATTCATAAAATAATAACCTGAAACTTCTTTGTGATTGTGAAAAACATACGTTAATAGATGATTTATTCGAATCTGCATTCTGGTATCGCTATTATGGATAGAAAAGTAGTCATGACGTACCATTGATTTATGCGTTGTTGACAAGTAATTCGACCGCAATTACATAAGTGTTTTTTTCAAATTCAGGAATTGTGTACAATACGAGGCTAATTGTTCCACCCTGAAGCAATTGTGTGTGATTTTGAACAAGCCATACATACCTCTGTACGTGAAAGTTTTCAGAAGAGTAGGTATAATACGTGGATGCAACTTCCATCTATCACAAAACAGGCACCGCAAAATACTTCACTTAGGCTTCGTAAAAGTGTATAAAGCGGGATCTTGCGATTTGGGCTGCCATTTTTGTAAATCGACAAATGAACCATTGTTTTACTGATGATTTTACGCTTAAAACCCCTGAAAAGATAACAACACTAAATGCTGTGATTATGTATTTGACAATCATATCTCTGCATAATTTCTGCATTATCTCTAATATTTTAGTTCCCAAAGCTCAAAAGCAGGGATGAGCCAGAGTCTGGACCGCTCTTAGCGTTGTATTTGTGTCAGCGTTTTCATTCAGAGAAGATTCATCTTCAGAGTTTAGGGCTCTTTGATTTGTGTAAAATATTCATTTCTGCGACAGAGAAATCATTTCAAGCTCTTTGGCGATTGAAGCTTTTTCTTTTTTTTTCTAATCAAAGTTGCACAGGATTCATATCCAAGATTTGCATGGCGGAAAGATTGCACAATAAAATCGAACAGAGAATATATACTTACCTGTATGCGACACAGTTTAAGCTGGAGGAAATATTGCTTTTTTATACTCGGAGCAGACAATCCTTTTTATTTTTCACATGGCAAGAGGCCGACGCTACCATTACTAGATTGAAATGTTGGAAATAAGAGCAAAACCAGCAGAAAATATCAATCCTCGCCGACAAGGAATTAAACGCCTCATGAAGATGCTTAGATGCCAAAAGATGCAAAATGATCCATTTTTTTTTAAGGAAGGATACTACTAAAGATCTAGAATTTAAAAATATATTGAATCAAACTATCTAATGTGTTTCATTCATATGAGTTTCTCTTCAAACTATTCATGCAAAAGATTATTTTTTTATCTATACCATGCCAATTGACAAAAACATTAGCAGAGTCATCTAATTACTCACTTCCTTGTAAGTAGAAGGGAATACGCTAGGTTAAAGTGACAGTCAAATCTTTTAAAAGCTGATCGTGATCGATTCTCTTTGCGTGGCCAGGAACAAACCAAAAGAGATATGAAACGAATGCTGTCTCTCCGTTTGAATAAAGTTTAAGTATTTTAAAACTGCAACAATAACTAGAAATTTATCGGAAATTGTTAACTCTACAAAAAAGTCATATTGAGATCTACAATTGTGTAGTTTTTGTGTAACTCTTTCGGTTTACCAGTTATACAAAAGTCATCCAGAAGGCATAGGTCTCAGAGGCTATTCCCAGAAAATTCTAGAAATACCTACACTTCATTTGTCACGAAACTATCTTAAATATATAGTATTTTAATCAAAATCATTAGCCATTTTGAGAAAATAACATTTTTGAAAAATATTCCATGAAAAGATAGTTTGGGGTGGGGCATTTTTTATCATCTTCGTATCGCATCCTTGGAAGATGCTGAACCCAAACATCAATCTTGATATTTAACCGACTTTTCGTTTTTGCGGTACAAAGACAAACGCCCCCCCCTAAAAATGCGTCTTTTCCCACGAGAACTACTCAAAACATGCATTTCCGATGAAATCTCGTATCAAATTTTTGGGTGAAATATCTTCTCTACCTACTAAGTATATTAAACATAAGTGGTTTAAATAGTAAAAATGGAATGTTTTATTTTTGCATAATTTCTCTACATATTATTGCTTATTGTAATATTATTTTTATACAATATTCTTATGAAAGTTTACTTTTTCATCTTCATTTAAATCGAGATAAACCTCTGCAGGAATATTCCATTGCACATTACACTGTTGTACAAAGGGGATAGAAGAATCCGAATCGATCGTCAGAAGTTAAAAGCTAATCGCACTATGCTGGCTTAAAGCTTCCACACGCTTTCCTTGAAAAATCGAGAAGCAAAAGAATTGCGACAGCACTTTTACAAAAAATAACACACTGGCAAAATATTAAATAATGAATTTAAATGTGGTCTGACAAACACCGAAAAGGTAGCGCGCTCCGAACGCCCAATAGAGGTCACTACACAGTAAACTATTGTCAATACACATAGTGATGCAGGACCGCTGAATAAAACTTTGTGAGACTGCTGAGACTGTAGGCAGCTCAACTGAGTGAGTGTATAATACCTGAACGATAAATCGGCTGTGAAGAAGCTATGTGAGAGGCGATTACCGCGATTTCTTACACTCATCCAAAAGCGCATCCGAAACATTTCAACATCATCTCTGGCGATGTTTAATCGCAATCCGCAAGAGGTTTTGCACTGAAACTTGGATCCATCAATATACACCAAAGTCAAAACGGCAGTCAAAACAGTTGACAAAGGCTGGTGAAATAGCACCGAAGAAGACAAAGACCATTTTGTCAGTTTTTTTTGGGGATTCCCAAGATTAATAGATTACTTGAAAAAAGGAATCACTATAATTGGACCCTATTATATGTACTTCATTGTTGGATCGTTTGAAACTTGCGTTGGCTGAAACAAGACTAAGGTTGGCATACAAACAAGTGCTCTTTCACCAGGATAAGGCCCGTGTCACACATCAGCTATAACAATGGTGAAAGTGCATGAATTGGGCTTTGATTTGGTACTTCATCCACCCTATTCACCAAAACTGGGTTCAACTAACTTCTTCCTGTTCCCTAATTTGAATGAAATTTTCATAAAATAATGAAATGATATTCGCAGTCATCGAGTGTGCTGCAGAGTTTGACAGAATTGTTCATTCCGACGTAATGATAAGGCCGGAAGATAGCTGGAACATTTGTGTATATTTCTCAAAGGAGAAAAGGTCAAGATGTAAGATAAGCTGCTTACGAAACAAACCTTTTTTCTTGCCTTTTTACCACACTTACCAAACCACCCTCTTGTATACCCTAAAGGATATGAGTAATAAGAGCATTTCTGTTCATGTTTATCTTGATTATCATGGAGTAGGTGAAAGACTACTTTTTTGTACAATAATTTGTTATAATTAGTCGAAAGTCTTGTCAGATTTTTTCAATGCTTTTAATTCTATTTTAGGAGCTATCATCTAAGTTGTTTTGCTCTTTCTCGCCATGTCACGGGAACGGGTATGAAATTCAAAATGTATCATCTAAATTGTTTTGCTCTTTCTCGCCATGTCACGGGAACAGGTATGAAATTCAAAATGTATCATCTAAGTTGTTTTGCTCTTTCTCGCCATGTCACGGGAACAGGTATGAAATTCAAAATGTATCATCTAAGTTGTTTTGCTCTTTCTCGCCATGTCACGGGAACGGGTATGAAATTCAAAATGTATCATCTAAATTGTTTTGCTCTTTCTCGCCATGTCACGGGAACAGGTATGAAATTCAAAATGTATCATCTTTTTTTTTTTTTTTGGTAGTGTTTAACGCCCGCTTTAACTACTAATGGCACCGCAGGCGGTGACACTGATGATACATGAATGATGATGGAGCACCGGTGGAATGCGATGGCGGGGGAAACCGGAGTACCCGGAGAAAACCCGCCCCAGCGCCGTTTTGTCCACCACAAATCTCACATGCGGTCGCTTGGGATCGAACCCCGGCCGTCTAGGTGAGAGTCGAGTGGTCTAACCACTCGGCCACGGCGCGGCCCAAAATGTATCATCTAAGTTGTTTTGCTCTTTCTCGCCATGTCACGGGAACAGGTATGAAATTCAAAATGTATCATCTAAGTTGTTTTGCTCTTTCTCGCCATGTAACGGGAACAGGTATGAAATTCAAAATGTATATTGCGAACTATGTATTAAGGATTCGACTACTGCTTAGGTCTCTTGTATCACCCTACAACTATCTTTGAGAATGTCTATCTTGGAATAAACGTGGTAGATAGCAAAATAAGTTGTTAAGAATAGGTGGTAGAAGGCAAGTAAAACACAGGATAGTATATGGAGAAAACTGTACATCTTTAGAGATTAAAATTTACAAATTGGATTTTAATTTTCTCTATTATGTATAGTAAGTAGGGCAAATATTGCACTGTATTCAAAAATTCGATACCGAGATTTCACCGGAAATACACTTTTTGATACTGCCTGAATTAAAAAAAAAATATATTAGAAAAATGTGTCTGTGAACAGCTCAAAAACGAAAAGTCGGTTAATACCGAACATGGCATAAGAGTTCAGCATCTTTCAAAGACGCGACACGAAGATTTTCAAGTAAACTCTCCTCTTTCACAAACTGTCCTTTACATGGAACAATTTTGATTTTCTTAAATATGGCTAGCCACATATTAAAGGCAATTACATGGGAAATAAAATGTATATAGTGATTTTTCTGGGAGTATCCTGTTAAGTTCATTTCACTCGGAAGGCATTTTATACAATCTGATTATATATATTAAAAAAGAAGTAATTTATAAAAACTTACTGCACAAAAATGTTTATCTCTTCCATTATTGATTGTTTGAACTCCTCAATATTTTTTAAAGTCCTTCTGATATTTAGTTGGTTCTCGCATTTGGAGGAAAGAGTATGGATTCCTAAGGCCAGCACACAGTTTCCAGTTCTTAAACATTTGCCTGTCACTATTCCTTTTGGCTTTATAAAGAGTTCTATAAAGTACCTGTTTCTGCAATGCTTTATCTCAATTAAAATGAACTGCATCTAAATTAACTTTCGTAAGGATGATTAATACACTGTGTAACAAACGATAGAAAATGGCATGTGAAAAAAAATATCCCATATTATATTTTTGAATATACCTTGGTCTTTAATCCAACGAAAGCTCATGTATCTTCTAAATTTCTTGCGATATAATCATAAGCGGCACAAACTGGCTTCGTCCATTTAAATTCAATATGCCAAGTTTTGAAAAAGGGTCTTAATAAAAAACATGGAAGCCATTAATATGCATAATATAAGATTGTATCTAGTAAATTTTGAAATATGAACCAAATGCATGGAACTTTGCTTATTGTAGCAGTATTTTGTTTTTTAAATTTATTAGAATAGATTTCCAAAATCAACAAACAATAACTGAATGTTCTACTGTAAAAATATAATTAAAACTTTAATTTATATATAACACAACCTAGAAACAATTCAGTGTAAGAATCATTCATATATTTCATTGACATAAATAATTTATTTTGTAAACCCAAACCAGGATTTTCATAAATGAAGAGTTATCCCAACTTTAAGAAATTATCAACTACTATATATATAATGAGCATTCCCTATACATAAAAATCTCACATGTTCCATTCATGTCTATCTATTCTGTAACAAGCTATTCTTACAAAAGTTTATTCTTCTATATACTTATGCTGGTTTCGTCTCCCTCTTACGGTTTAGCAGTTATGCAAAAGCTATCCAAAATGAAAAGGCCTTCAGAGGCTATTCCCAGAGAATAAAATATATATTTTATTTCTCATGTAAATATCTTAATATACGGCATTTTAATCAAAACCGTTAACAGCATTTCTGAGAAAATAAACATTTTCGAACATTTTCCCATGTAAAGTGTAGTACACAGTCAGACTAAGACAGACACACACGGACCTTTTTCTAAAGACTTCTTTTTTTGTACAGAGGACCCTAAAATGTGTATTTTAGTGAAATATCAATATCGAAATGTTTGATGGAATGCAATACTCTCTAGCTATGTAAGTAGAGAAAGTAAAAAGGTTTGCTTCAGTACCACATATTGGTGTGAGTTATAAAATATTGAGTTTTATTAAGTGTGCTGTAAAAAGTGCACATCGCTCATTGAGTTTGAAACATTCCGGATAGAAATATAACATAAACAACTTTCCACCCTAAACTTTCTCTGTAAAGTTAATTCACGATAAAACAGATCCACTGCTCATTTCGGCAAGTACTTCGTTAATAATTTATCTCCTTAAGTTTAATCTTTAATGTCGGCTATTAAGGATCTTCTGAAGAAAAATAAATTAATCCAGTGCATACCCTTCCCTCTGCGCCTTTCATCGTTCACTGCAAACCTTTAGAAAGTACAAATATGATGATTCTTCGAGAAAAAAAACTAATGAGATGGAAAAAAGTTCACCCATTTATTTTTAAAGGCAAAGTTGGAGAAACCTGTTCGTTAGGGATAAAATCCGTTCATTAAGGCATTCATTCTCATACACTTCCTCTAGGGTAAAAATCAAAGGAAAGCTCTGTTTTTGGGATGTTTTTTTCTGCATGTCACATAGTTATTACAGAGATCAGATGAAACTTGTTGTAGCTATGTTTTACTGATATGTTTATTTTTGTGCTTTTTTGCTCAGAACTCCATTATTGCCACTTCAGAGGAGCTTGAACTGGTTACAATTCCTTTAAGCGTGTAAAACGTACTACAGTTCATTTGGACAAAAAAAAAAACATATACATGTTAATATGTGTACATTTATTATAATAATTATGTATACTAGTATTTAAAAAAAAAAGAAGGTTTGCACGCACGAGTATTTGTGAGGGGGGCAGGGAGATAACCATTGAATCGATTTTAATAATTCTTTTCCTTGGAGAAGCCCTATTCTCTCTGACAAACTAATTTATCAAACACCTAATTTAAATTCATAAATTGCCAAAAGACTATAAAAGATTTAGAAAGCTTTCGTTGAGAATACCATTGAATAGGAAATAGTCGCTATACTCAATTGAAAATAAGTGTAAAGACAAAATCCAAATAGTTGCTGTACTCCATAGAGGATGAATGTAGAAGAAAGAAATAAAAAGAAAGAAAGAATGAATGAATGAAAAAAGCGAGTTAGCTTCTGTACCCCACAGAGGATGAATACAGAAACAAAAACTGGTTGTATTTTATTTCTGGCAACATACATAGATGGCCATGACGTATTACTCAGAGGGCAACGTTTAAAAAGAGACAGCGATAAATACTAAGATGGGGTGTGTAATGAAACGGTATCAACGCCTCCAGTAACTTTTACTTTAATTTTATGATGTACGCATCGGTGTGACGTTCCTATATGCCAAAACCTTCTGATAACTCTCATGCACGACAGTTCTGCTGCATTTCCTTTGTATTTATGTTAGAATTAAGTTCGTCAGTGAATCAGTGAATCGGTATTATAATTAACAACTGAGAAGATTATATTTTTCGATGGTCACAAAGAAGTTAACTTGATGAACTGAGAGTGGGAAATCTTGATATTCAACAGCTTCACCTCTATTTAATCGTACATGTTAAGGGTTTCATTATTATATGGAAAATGTGCAACTTTTATGTTATTAAATTAACTATGTAACCAAAGAGAAGGTAAAAAAATGTTGTGTCACTGTAAATACGTAACAAATTACTTGACCATTCCGAACGGTACTTATTTTATTAGTTTTGACTGATAAGATTATATATTGACAGAATAATTATACCGTTCAACTGAATGTAATGAAAATTGCATTAGCAACAATTGCTGACACAAGTAACAACAAACACAAGGAGTTATGACAATAACATTATCCTTAGAAAATTAAATAGAGAATTTAAATATCATGTACAGAAATATTTAATATTTTATTTTTATAAACCTTAAATTTCAATACATAAAGATAATTAAGAGATGAATGTAAGTTAGAATATCACATTACACTTAGTCTTTTATATATTTTTAAAATATTACAATGTTATACATACTTCGTTACTAAGCACTTTAATATCATTGGTAATCTTGCAATTTGAAGCGATAATTGTTCCAACACCTAAGCGTACTTTATAGACTGTAGAATTTGAAAACCTTGAAAGAAAATTGGAGAGAAATCAGACATTATGCCGATGTTTCACTCATTTTGCATACTATTAAGGTATTTTCCATCAAATGTCTGCAATATGCGTCTGTGCGACATTATACTCATTTTAAGCAATAAAGAGGTTTTGCTTCTGGCCTGCGAAAAATAATTGAATTTCAATAATAAACGCATAGCTACAGCTTTAAAAGTATTTAATTATCATTTTAGCCTAGTGTATTTCTTAATTTCCCCTAAGGAACTAAATACTAAGATCGTTTCTGATATGTTACTTTAATTAGTATTGTGCAGATAAAAGAAGAAGAATATTTGTTTGCAGAAGAGATAAATATATGTGAAAGAGCACATCAGACATTTCCTGGTGGAATTAACTATTTAAAAAAAAATACCCATTACATTTGTTTTAACACACAATTGGATTTTTCTTCCGCCTGTTTATGACAGGCTTTTACTTAAAAAGATAGAGAAGTCTACACTCAGATTCTATCGAAATGCAAGTTTTGATCTCCCTCTGATTCAAAATAAATGTCTTATTGAAAAAGGTGCGTGTACCAGTGCCTGAGAGTCCAGAATAAAAAACAAAAAAGGATAAATGGAAACGTTGCAGAAATTTATAAAGTTTAAGGAAATGTCAACCTATCCGAGGAATGCTTTAGGTGGATTAATTTTCTAATTATTTTCTCAAATATAACACAGGATTTTATTTAAAATATTGTATGTCTAAGACATCGTTGAATAAAATATGGTGTAGGATCTATTGGATGTATATCTTTGGATAGATTAATAATGTTCTGATACTTTGCTGTTGTTCCATTTTGAAAGCTTAAGTATTCGTTCCGTTGCATTTCACGAACTCATATAAATACTACTTATGTTCATCATATCATGGTTATCATAAATATGAATTATCAGTTTATTTTTAAATAGCTGTGACAGGTTCTAATCTGTATTGTTCTACCTTCTATTCGCACTCTCTACTTAATTGACAATTCCTGAAGAGCACGTTACAGTAATTTACATGAATACATTTACAACGATCACTTAGCATGACTAGCAGAAAGTATAAATAATTAGGTTCGTATGAATAATGTATAGAATGACTATCAAATTATTTATAAAAGTGATTCTTACACAACCATATTATGCCACTTATCTACAGATAAGTTGGGAGTGTACATGCCCCTTGAACCCAAAGGTCATAATAATGTGTTCTGACCTATGCGATTCTGCTCAAAGCCTATGATGCATGACCTACTAGTTATGTTGGTTTTCTGTAAACTATAGTATTAGGAGTAAAAGATTAACCGTGCTGGAAGAAATAAAACATGTCGCAGATTGCCCTACTTTAGGATTGCCTTGGACATACGCAACTCTCCAAACACATCGTATAGATGGCTGTCTATCTCTCAGGCGAGTCGCTCACTAACACTTCAGCACAACCATAATATATTATATGTTAAACAAACTCCTCTAATTACTGAAGTAGTTAACATGCTCTGCAACGGCTGCTGAAAATTTGTAGATTACGCCTAACTAGTAAACGTCAGTGATAAAATATACTGAACTGTGTAAAAAAGTTGAAAACACACACTTTCTTTTTAAATAACTTTTGTGTGTCATAATTCATTTCCGGGGTATCCAAGAAATCGAACTGTTCAATACTTTGTCATTGTTAATTTATGGAAAAAGTATAGAATGATAAGGCTAACATAAACAGTCGCCCTCCGTGGTGTAATGGTTACTATGCTAACTTCTTATACCCGGTGGAGGACGATGGATTTTTTCGGGCTTAGCATGGCTTCCTTCGGAAGGGAAGTAAAGCCGTTGACCCCGTGTCGTAGATTTACGGCACGTAAAAAACCTCAAGCGTGATATATAGCCTCTGAGAAAATTAAGCGGTCTTTCACGCCCTGTATAGAATGGGACGCTGAGAACCGCAAAAGTAAAAGAGCATCCATAAATAAAACGCCTTTTCATTTCGTTAACATAAAACTAATAATGGGACTCCGCAATGAGCAAGCATAAACACCTGCTATAAGCTACAACATTTCTTGGGACTGAAGCGTTACTGTATACTCGTCCTATACTAAGAATTTAGAGTTGGTGAAAAAGGACATTTCCAATCGTCCTAGCAACGTCACCAGTGCGAATTTAAGCATCGTAGTTTATTCTTCTCGAAGGCAAATAATTCATTTTTTCTTCACCGATTCCGTTACGGGCATTTCGGTTCCTCCTCCTCCTCAGCAGCCTCCTCCCAAGTATTAGGCTTATGGAAACCTGTTACTGTTACGTTTTCCTTCCAGCATTTCACAGAGGGCCCCAATGATCTTCGTCTTTTGGTAGATGATTATATACAGTTTTAGGGATGCGATCTGAACTCATTCTTTAAATACAATGATTTCAATTTAGTTGGTATTGTTTATGTTCTTAATGGATTTTGTGTTCCTTTTCGAATCCATCTAGTGTATCCTGCTGTTCTTCATACGCATCTCATTTCGCAAACTGTTATTCTGCGTTCACTGTAAATACTTTTGAACGGGATCTCCAACATACATACAGCTAACTTCGATTTAAACAGTTGACTCTCGAAGTATTGGTGTTTGCTTTTATGTAGATAAAACAAAATGTACGATTCAGAAAGTATACAGCGCAATAGATTGCTAGGCTTTCCAAATAAATCGGGACGATCGAAACTCAACCAACCTTGCTATATTGCTATCTATTTAGTGTTTTAACTTCTCGTTTTCGTAACAGAATAAAGTTAAAATGTCTAAAATAGGATACAACCAACCAAACACTCCGTACCTAGTCTGATAAATGTACTAAAAGGGGGCGCTATTTGGTAAAAAATGCCAAAAAAAAAAAAAAAAAACGGAAATAAGGGAATACACTAGGCTAAAGTCAATATTTTAAAAAATACTATCGCTATATGAAACAATTGAAATTAGGTTCTCTTTTGTACTTCCGATAGTAAAACAAAAGAAATGAAACGAAAGTTGACTTCCCGCTTGAGAAAAGTTTACGTAGTTTAAAGCTGAAACCAATAGCAAGGAATATCTGGCAAACGGTTAGCTCTACCAATATATATATATATATATATATATATATATATATAATATATGCATAATTTGTGCATTTTAATGAAATCTATGTTTACTGTGTAGTAAGTTTTAGTCTTTCTCTTGCGGTTCACGAGTTACACAAAAGTCATCCAGAATGAAGAGGTCCTCAAAATCTATTCCCAAAAAATTCAAGCTATACAATAGCTATACAACATCATAAATATATGATGTTTTAATCAAAGTCATTAGCCATTTTTTTTATCTTCGTGTCGCATTCCTTGGAAGAAACTGAATTAAATTACCAAGTATGGTATTTAGCAGACTTTTAATTTTTGGACTATGCTGCCCTCCCCCCTCCCCCACAGACAAATATTCACGGACAGTTCACTAAAAATGATTTTTATGGATTCATGGGGTTTAAAAACATGTATTTCCGGTGAAATCTCGATATCTATTTTTAGGTGGAATACAATACCTTCCCTATCTACTATGTAAAATTTGCATTAGTGCTAGAGAAAATAAAAATGCTTGCCGAGCTAGGTCTTGCAAATAAAACATAGATAACAAATTAATTTAACATTTTAAACATGTGCATTTAGTTTGTGATGTATCAAAAATATGCCCTAGTATATCAAAATCATTAGCGTCATCTTTCGAGAATAAAAAATGAAGCAAATATTGTCGATGATAAAGGGCAAACAAGTACGAGAAAAAAAATTGATCACGATGTTTAGATGCCCGGAATGATACAATTATCAGAACGTACACACAACCCTGTGCAATAAATGTCTTGCTTCAATTGACGTTGTTACCTTACTAATTGGATCCAGGAGCAGGTACTACCCCACATTCGTTTGTAACGTTTTGCAGAAAATAGAAATTAAATAACTCATTTGTTAAAACAGGTGTCGTAAGTGTTATGAAAGGGTCAGTCACTACATATATTGAGAAATATTTCTTTTGTGCGTAAACTGATTTATTGTTACATACAAATTTAAATAAGACAATTTCCATACACATTGTAGATAATAATTATCTTCAAATAATATTTTACGCTGTGTAATTTTCTTATAAGATATTTGTGTTGTTTAAAGTGCATTATTTATTTATATTGTCTTGTTATTTAGTATAATTTTTAAAAGGCAGTTTCCAATTGGAGGAAGCGGAATGAATGACAACACATTCTGTATATATGTAGCATAATAATAAATAAATACTCAGTTCGGCTAATTGCTAATAACAACTGCACGTGAGCTGCAAGCTTTGCCTTCCTCCGCTCACCCGCAATCAGCAAAATTCTGGTAAGTGCATTAAAAGGGGGCGCAATTTGTTAAAAAATGCAACTTGCCGTCAACGTATCGCTTTCTATATGCCAGTTCCAGGATTTCTGTGAATTGGCGCCTCAATTTAATTGTTTTTTTTTTCCCCTCCACACAAGCCGGGTGTAGGACAGGAGTTTTATAGGTAGAGAGTCAGTATGAACATTAGCAGTATCCATAGCCCGGATTTGGGCTACGGGTCTCGTTCTCTAGCCGGTCGCTCTAACCACGGCAACATACCGACACTGAATTAAATTCCTCAACACTCATGTTTCCCGATAAACCACAAGGTGATCTCAAATTATTTTGATGATATACCCTAATGGTGACTTACAATGTGGTAAGTTCCGGGGTTCATAGTTTAGCCAACTATTATGGTCAATTAGTGTTATTTTAATTGTTTTTTTCACACAAGCAGTGTGTAAGATAGCAGTTGGATAGGTCGAGTGTGACTTAAATATTTAATGCCATAGCATCTCTAGCGACCGGGAGATCCGTGGTTCAAATCATTGCATTTTTAAGTCTGACTCTACCTATCCTCAAGTTGTCCTAAGGACCTCTTACCAGGTTCACAGCAGAGCAACTAAGAATCTAAGTCGGTACCGGAAATCGAACCCGGATTCCATCACACCGGGGGCAGCGAATAGGTCTTTGTTTAGTTTTAATCATCCAACTCATATACCGATCGTGTAATTGTAATAATAATAATAATAATAATAACAATAATAATAATAATTCAATGACTGTGCATTCTTTTTATTTAAATCGGGCCGGTCCAGGTAGTACAGTATAACTAGGCTTCGGACACGGTTGCAATGTTCTTACACTTCTGGTGGAAAATAGTTGTACATCACACAGATGTCACTGCAACCTCCCCGTCCCCAAGTCGGTCACTCATCCCAAACAACGGTCAGTACATGCACAGGCTGTTCTAAATATGCGAAGTCTAATAGACGAACCGAGCGAGAAGGTCTATGGTAACGCATGAGGCTTGTATTCGGGAGTTCGTGGGTACGATTCTCGCGGCCGACCCGCATGACCCATGTTTGTTTTTTGTGTTTTCGTGAGTTTTCCAGGGTCATCATGCGAATGGTAGGGATATTTCTTTCATTCCACGAATTCCCCACCCCTTTATTTCGTTTCATTTTATATTTCAATCCGGTGTTTTTAGGTAGAAATGTCGGTGGTGCTGCGGCGGAGGTTATGCCATTTCGCTTTGTAACTGCTGTTCTCTCCGCTGGGGTGGCATGGCGGTCGTCTGTCCCCGCGCGGGGAGGGGCGAGGACAAGTGTCGAAACCCCTTGGGCTTGCGACTGCCTAGCGGAGGGATGAAGAAATACCAACTTCGTATAGGGCCCACATTGACCGCGCACTTACTGGGCGATGATGATTCCCTTCATTCCACCCAGGTATCTGACACACAATTAAAAAAATGGCGTGTTATTTATGGACGTTCTTTAACTGCTGTGGTTCTCAGCGTCCCATTCTAAATTGGGCGTGAAAGACCGCTTAATTTTGCTCAGAGGCCTCTCTATCAGGCTGAGGTTCTTTTACGTGCCGTAAATCTACGACACATCAGGTTTGAGGTTCTTTTACGTGCCGTAAATCTACGACACGGGATAAACGGCTTTACTTCACTTCCGAAGGAAGCCATGCCTGGTTTGAATCCCTGACCTTGGGTATATGAAGTCAGCATGGTAACCATTACACCACGGAGGGCGACTGACACACAATTGCAGCATACTGTGGAAATCCCTCCGCTCTTTGGTTCAATAGAAGACGTTTTGTTTTTGATGCTTCAGAAGATATATTGTATTTCATTACAATATATACCGCCTATACCTAATAATTGCGAATAATTTATTCAGTACTGCAGAAACTCGGTAGCGCATAACTGTCCGCTCGCTTGTAAACAACGTACCGTACTGTAGAAGTTAACTTAACCTAAAATACTACTCGAAACCTAACTTATAACTTATTCTCGGGATCGATTCAGAGGCTGGTCTCTAGTTGTGTTAACTTGTCTATAGAGATTTGTTCTTAAACAACGATAGTGTAAATAAGGGTATAATATTTTTATAAATGTATTTGATAGTAACCGTTACTATATATAATGCACTATAGAGTCCAAACACCTTACAATCGAAACCTTTTATTCTCCACACTTCGTCACTAGTAATTTTATGAAGATAACATATTGAAAGATTAGTGTTGACAATATTGTTAGATACGTACAACTGTTACTAATACTTTAGTTTCTACTATACACGCACATACACACATAAACATTTATTTCAGCCCACTAGGTTCCTTCACAACCATTCAACTTTCGTGATGTTATGAAGACAAAAGATTTCTCCCAGATTTCTTTGCTAATTTAATTTCATTCTAAACTCCATGCATTAATTCAATGATCGGAAAACTATCTGTACTTGAGGTGTTACAGTTGATAATGTTTTCTAAAACGGCGAACATGAAAAGCAACAGCATGTAAGAGGTGTAAAGCTTTCGCGGTAAACTTTTTTACGGCTCCCCAAAATTCAGCTAAGGTGATCCTAAAGTTTACATAAAATCTAAGGCATTTTACTTCTCGTTCCATTACTTCAATAACTAATAAGGTTTATAAGAATATTAAAATTATAACTCCAAAGTTAAAGGTGCAGTTCGGTTTTCGATGAAAATGTACCCCTTGCATTCATGTTGTATGTTTATTTCACATTCATGTGCCTTCCTATTTATATACATTTCATTCAGTGGGGCCTTAACATATATATTCAGTGGAATATCAATATCAGCCTTTCTGTAGAATACAGTTTTTCCTCTTGAGAAATGGTAAGCAGGGAAGGTAAAAACACAATAAAGCGTCGCATAGATCAATAACACAACGCAGATATTCTTGTTTCTCTTCCAACACCATTCTATGGGCAAGTGTTCATCGACAGGAAAGTAATAAAATCTAAAAATTAATTTGTTTATTTTACTTCTAAGTTGCATTGTTTTGTGTACATCAGTACTACCTTCAGAAACATTTTATTCTTTTATAACATAACTAAGAGTTCCAGGAATCGAAGCCTATGACGTAAATAGCGGATGAAAAAGGAATGCTATTTATCAGGTAAGTAGGATAAACTTAACAAGGAGTGCAATAAGAAGTGAACTTTACATATTATGCCAGGTATCCACCTAGAGAGAGTATATCATTATTCCATTATTAATTTCCAACCAAAAATTCGATACCGAGATTTAACCGGAAATGAGTGTTTTGAAATCCCTGAAGCCCCCAAAAGTATTTTCAGGAAAACATCCGCGGATGTATGTTTGTGAACAGCATAACTAAAAATGAAAAGTAATTTAAATACACTACATAAAAACTATACATCTCGTTAAATGCAACATATGTCAAATGCATTTTTTGTTGAGTTACTCATTTTCGAGATATGTCTTGTTATTGATTAAAAGTTTCTAATACTTGCAATTTTATCCAATAGAAAGTTGTCATTTTTCTGTTTGTTTTACTCCTGGTCATTAAAAAAGTATCATAATATAGCGACCTGCTCCTAAAGTACTTAATTATCGCTTTAGCATAAAGTATTCCTTTAGTTCCTGTTATCTACAAGAAAATAAATACTAAACCCATTTCTGCTAATGTCCAAGTCGAATAGTATTAACTAGATAAAAGAATAAAAATGTAAGAATATGTAGAGAAAAGAACACTTCATTCTTTTTCTCTTTGAAGTGGTTTAAGATTGATAGTGGCAGATCTAGTACTATTTTAAAACTATTTTCAAATACAAGTATTACATCTAAAATAATAACTATGTATCAAATTAAAGTGGAAATTCGAATTGGACTGCATAAAAAAATTGGTTATCTTTGCTATTTAATCAACCCTTGAAACCAAACATGAATGGTAGGTAGATAGAAAGCGCCTACGTGATTTTTAAAGAATAGTCTACAGTTGTCATAAAAATGCATCAAGATTCTCAGAGTGTAGGAAACGATGCGATGCAGGGAGAACTACTCGCTTAATACGTTAAAAGTTTCTGCTCATGCTAAGGCGTTGCCAACACAAACCAATGAGGAAAAAGATGGATATAAGCTCTTAATTTATAGGAAAGCACGAAAACGTTATGCAGCTTTTCACAAGAAGCTACGATTGTTTAGAACGAAATTTATGCCTGCGTATGGCGGGAAGGAAGCAAGGAGCAAGAAAGAAAGAGGTATGAGAGATGCCTTTTGGAAAGCGCACAATAAAACACAACAATAGAAAGCATTTATTTACTAAACTTCTTGTTTAGCTCCCAATCTCAACATTAAAATTTTGATGTTAGCTAAATATCAAATAAATTTTTACAGCATTAAATACATTTAGAAATCAATTTATTAAAGGAAATATTGTTTCGGGACGATGCAGTTTTGAGAAAAATGGTTAAAAAATCTGCAGAATCAGATTTTCCACTTTAAACGCGGTATATTAAAGATATGAAAATTAATGAGACACATTATTATTGTTATTATTATTATTATTATTATTGTTTTAAAACAAAAATATTAGATCGGCCTGCACGAAATCTATACGGACCCAGGATAACAAATTAGAAATACAAAGAAAAGGAGCAGGCAGCCCTGGTCATCAATGTTGGAGATCTGTTAATCCCTAGTTTCAGAATCACTATCGCAGAGTATCTTGTGGGAAACGACTACGGATCCGACAGATCCCCAAGAACATGTTCCTAAGGAGAAATATATTGCACCGGACACGTAGCGCAGTCTGTGGAAGATTGAGCGTGACAGAGAACGGTGTATACCCAGAGATGGTAGAGTCCTGGTTCGCGAAGAAGTTGGGCGCAGTTATGAACCCTGCTGCATTCAATATGCGTATAAACATGAAATGTATATTTTGAATTGTCTGGGAAAAGACCCTGAAGACGTTTTCATTTTGGGTGAATTTTGAATAACTGGTAAAGCACTACAAATAGACAAAACCTCACAACACAAATTTTAGATGTCACTAAAACACACAATTTATATCATATGCATTTTTTTGTTGAGAAATTCGTTGTTATTGGTTTCAATTTTAAAAAACTTATATTTTTCTCAAACGGGAGGTTGTGTAGCCTAACGTATTCTCTTATATCCCTTCTGCTTATAAGAAACTAAGTAATAAGACCATTTCTGCTAAAGCTTATCTCGATTAGCACGAAGTAAATAGAAAAATACGCTTTTATGCACTTAGTTGTTTTTTTGCAGAGCAGCTACAGAAAGTCGTGTTAATGCAACACAATACATATTTTTAGAATAAAGTTTGATATTATACAGGCAATTGCATTTATATCAAATGTGATATACCTAAAGCTGATAAACAAAGATGTTTTTTGTTTTCTTGTTTATTGTGTTTAGATTAACTGAAACAGTACAGGGCTGCAATGTCTCTTGCTGCGCTAAATATTCATGATGCACAGTATAAACAGCAAATGCGGTTGTGTTCTTTTCATAGAGCATGAAAAATGTATGAGATCATGTACACCAAAAACAGAAAGTTTGAGAATCCGAAGAAGCATAAATAAACCAGTAACGGCTCATATCTTATTCAATCTGCCTTCCGAAAGATGCAGGTATCTGTTATTTCTAGAAAAATGCTACTAAGAGGAAACAACTTGCTACGAGTGCGAAGCCCGCAATAAAAACAGGTGCCGCTAAGGAAAGGTTTTTGTTGAAATTTCTTTACTACTGGCTTCACAGGTTGTTTTTGTTGTTCAGAATGTGTATATGCTGCTGATGTTAACCTTATTCTCTTTTGTAATACGGAGCACAATCCGCCGAGGGGAAAACCACTTACAAAATATGTATAAGCTAGAAGAAGTTCGAAGAATGGAAAGAAACATTTTACAACAAAATATAAACCACTAAAAGGGAAAATATATGTTCCAAAAGTAGTGCTCTTTTATATCCATAAATCTAGCAGGGTAATTTGAATAGGGTATTTCCAAATGTAACGTGCTTCTTTCAAGTTTGGGCATTCACGTCCTGCTTTACAATTTTAAGATTGTAACATATTTATGGTATAGGATTCCAGAATAATTTTGATTTCTTTTAGTGTTCTAATGCCGAAGACCGGGTATGAGAGTTCTCCCCTCTAATCAGATCAATATCCCAACTTCAATGAGAATGTTTTGGAGCTCTTCCTTTTTAGCCTATAAGAAAAGGTACAACGAGGAAATAAAGTATATTTTGTAGCACAAATAACTACTGCGCAAAATTCGCTTTCCATTTCTCTAACCCTCCATAAACATCTTGATTAAGTCCTCTATAATAGGAGGGCTCTAAATTTTAGTTCCTTAAATTCATCAAGAAAGAATCGGGAGATCCAGTCGTACAAAACAGCACCACAATAATAAATTTAGTTGCAAGATCCAATGTGACATATTAATGTCGAGCATATGAAGGTCGAAACTGGGAGATCTCCGGAATAATACAACTGGCAAGTATAAGAGGGCAATAGAGAGAAACTTTCGCACGATGAGGTTATCAAATCAAAACGATTAAATTAAAGCGATACACTTGAACCACCGTCGTGAATGGTCCTAATTCAAATCATTTCTATTTTAAATTGATCATTCAAATACATCAATGACAAATATAAATTATTTTTTTACAGTTGCAAACCTATAAAACAGCAAAAAGAACAATATGTTTGTAAATATTCCAGTTGCCGAAGAGACATTTTTGTGAATTAAAATAAATGCTCTTATGAAATATTTCGGATAGCATGCTCATTGTTATTGCCTCTCAAGGAAAATATTGTGACGACCTACAAATATTTCGAAAGTAACGCGAATTAGTAATTATATTAAAGCTATCACTAATACCATCTTAAGATATGAAACGTATACTAACTTGGCTAAGATGTGGCCCATAATGGAACGGAGCTGTTTATTTTGGCAATGACAAATTTTCGCCCCACCTTCTACCAGCGTGACCACCTCTTGTTTCCTGAGCATAATTCTAGTCAGTTGATGGCAGAATGCTTCATCTTCCCCAAAGTATGACCGAAATACCTTAGTTAACATTAAAACTTAAACTTCATATTTTCATGCTCCACCACTTGTCTTAATAGCGAGTTTCCTATAACTGTTTAGTAGCAGAAATAAACCTAATTTAGTCTCCATATCGCCGATGAAAGTTCTCATATAAATGTAGGGCTACAGTACATTTTAACAAACTATGTAAGCAATTCACCCCTTCCTCTACAAGGCCTAATTATATTGATAATTTAGTTTTTCCTTTCGTGAAAATCGTAAAGGAACTCCTTCACAGAATTAGTATCCAACACCCTTCATTTCACATCGATTATAACATCGTTCAGGGTTAATTTGTGGATTCCTGAATTGTTTTCCAGGGAAGTGACTAACAGAGCTGATGCCGTCTGAGGAAATAAAAGAATTTGGTTACCTGAACGTGGAAACCTTACAGAGAGGAAAACACTATTGTGGCCTAGGGGAATGGGCCATTTTATACAGGCGAGTGTACATTACAGTTAAATGCAGACATAACTAAGTGTTCTTGGGCTTCTAGCCCGGTTGACTCCAACGTTTCGAAGATGTGGGCCACCTTCAGGGTAGTACCCAAAGTCGCGGGTTCAAACCCGGCGGACGATGGATTTTTTCGAGCGAAATAGACTATTAATCATTTATAATATATGGGATGGGAGATTTTAACAGGTTACGATTGTAATACTTACATTAGTTCTCAAATGGTAGATGACGCATTCAACCATGTTTATTTACCGAGTGCCCCCCCTTTCTTCACTGCCTCCTGAATTAAACAAACGAACGTCAGGTGCGGCAAGATTTAAAAGAAATGAACATCAACTATTGTAAGATGATTCCACAATATCGCTCTAGTCAGATGACTGCGATTGGTTGAAATTGCCTAATCTCGGTCATTGCATTGGTGCATAAATAGTTGAGTTAATTTGTCAGAGTAAAACATGCTGGTCGAGTGGTCAGCGAGCTGAATTCTCACCCGGAGGTCCCGGTTCGATTCCCGGCTGGAGTGGGGCCGTTTTTCTTTAGCCAGATTTATTCCCTATTCCCCACAGAATCTGGAAGTATGTATGTGAGAGTGAATGTGTGTGTGTGGGTTTGAGAAATATAAAATGACCAACAGACAACGAGTTGTTTCAAAAGCAAAGCCCCCGATATGACCTAAGATGTTACAGATATATAAAACTTCTTGCACGCCACAAATTAACCAATGTACTTAGGTTTCAGTGCACTTTAGTGGGGAAAAATTCTGCATCTGGTATTTGCGTTTCATTGCGATAGGTACCAATTGTTTGCATTTAACAAGCCATTCTCTAATGTCCTTTCGGATAACACTCGTGTACTTCTGTAAACAAAAGACAAGCACTTGTGTCGTCAACCCAATCTACTCACAGTGAAACCGAGCAAAATAAATGTGAATCTAGGAAACGTGCGGAGGATATAAATAGGGAATTCTATCACTCCGCAGTAGCGTCAATTAGACAGAGGGCTACGTTTCATGTTTTATTGTTCTACATATATTACTGCATAATATAAGGCAAAATTTCAGTTAGGTGTTGATCATCAAGTTTTATTTATAGTTAACATTTTACGGCTTAGAAATATTTGATGAAGGGCCTAAAATGATTGTAAATTAAAAAAGAGTTATACAAAAATTACAAAAAAGAGCTAAAACTAAGATTCATTTAATAATTAATGCATTTATTAAAATTAGTATAGCTAAAGTTATAAATTAAATTAAGCATGCGCATTGCTATACACATAGAAAAAGTACTTTAAGAATACTGAGGATTTACTAAACCAAAACAATATATTTGTTCCCTGTTCTTGTTTGAACAATCTCAAAAGAAAACTACAAAACTCTAGTACTTTTCCTTTTGAGTTCTAAGATTATTCAATGCTTACTAGGAATGAAAAGGACTTAACAATCCATGATATAACACAGACAAAGGAGCAAAGCAAAGGGAAAAAATCATGTATTCCATTCACATGCCTTTCTCTATCTATTTTGTATCCAATTACTCCTACAAAACCTTATTCTTCAATCTTCTTCACGCTAATCGAGTTAACAGCCTCGTCTAATTACTTATTTCCTTGCACATAGAAGGGAAATAAAGGAATAAAACGATAATCAAATATTTTTAACAGCGGGTCGCTAAGTGAGACTTTGAAATTCAAAGTAAAGAAAAAACAAAAAACAAAACAAAAAACATGACTTCACATTTGATAAAAGCATGAATGTTGTAAAATTTAAACAAATAACACGAAATATCTGACAAACTGTGTTCCTTAACGAGATCTACATTTTTGTGTCGTGGTTTATAGTAAGAGTCAGAACCATTTTGAGAAAATAAAAATGTTCGAGAAATGTTTCATCTAAAGAGTGGTTTGGTTGGGGGATTATCTGGAAAAGCTTGAATTGTATAATATCCTGTGAAGGACTCTTCATTCTGGATTACTTTTGTATAAATTATCGGTGAATCGTAAGACAGAAACAAACTCTTACTGCGCAAAACAATATAGAACTTGTCAAAGCACACAATTTACGTCAAATCATTTTTTGAGGGGGGGGGGGGAGGTCGTAAATCCTTTCCTCGGTGCTATACTTTTATTTTTTTATTTTTTATTGCCTCCTGGTGCCGCTGCTAAGAGCGCTGGGTTTCGAAAACATCACATAGGGACCTGCTTTTTAAAACTCTAAATATCGATATAGGATACTACGCCTTTCTTATACATACAACAAAATAGTAATGCAAGTTATTGCGATTAACCAAATGTCAACAGAAAAATGAAGCTTTTGTATGAACATTTCGTAGAAGAGAGGGTAGAAAAATGCAAGTGAATGCAACATATCTGATTCACTATTCATTTGTTAAATTTTAAAAAAGGTGTGCAGAAATTAAGTTACTTCGCCTAAGATTAATCTAAACCAGTGCCTTCAGTGAAGAAAGGACACTCTCTCTTTCTCTCTCTCTCTCTCTCTCTCTCTCTCTCTCTCTCTCTCTCTCACTCACACACAGACAAACATATGGCAATCCGCAATACTAACGAGCAGTAGCTTTTATGGTGCAGAATAAAATTACATAATGCGAAAATGAAAAAGAGAACAACCTTAGGATCCATTCATAATGGAAAAATAAGCGTAAGCAAGGTAATTCGAGAGTTAACTCATAAACTTAGCAATATGTACTACCTGTCTGAGACGAAAGAGTGCAGTTGTTAGGGGAGGTCGCTGGTATAGCATGACACGGTTTAAGCGGTGAGAGAAGGCTGGGATATAGTGTAGTACAGTCTGACCATCAAAATCAGCACAGGTACGTAAATAAGAATAAATTTAAAGGTTTTTCAACAGTTAAACTTGCTATTTTCTTTATCACTAATGAATATTCATTTTTTACTTTGTGAGCGTATGACTCGATTCGACTACTGCATTCCAGTATTGCCGAACAGGGCATGCGCCGGGAGTGATGACGTAATACCGCTAATCTGTTTGTGGTTTCGCAAACTTCTACTCGTTGCAGTCTGCATTCATTCTTCAGGCAGGTAATAACGATGTGTAATACTCAGGAGGCAGGAAACTAAGACGTGGACCTTGCTGTATATGTACCCATAAAACGTATCAGTTGAGCGTGTAATTCAAAATGTCCGAGTGTAGTCAAATTCGTTCGAAGGAACATGTTTGAAGCGAAATTTGCCGATTTATTGATGCTCCAAGCTATGTAGTTCACTCAAAGCTGTTAAACTCTTGTTACAAAATATAGCATAGGTCAGGAATTATTCGTGGCAGACCATAAGATTGATTACCCATTTCTTCGAATGCCGTACAGAGCCCTTGAATAAGTAATGTGTAAAACAGAGACCAGTAAACAGGGGACAAATTCGATCGAACCTAGCTTGCCCCGCTCTAAAAAGCAGGCTTTGGTTGCAGCGACACATGCACAATTAGCCATTTAAGAAGAGAGAACAAGCGTAAGTAAAAATGTGACAATGAGCAATAGCGTTTATGTACTGTAGTTAAACTACAGTAACTAGTTTGCTTGCTGTAGCATATTGAAAAAGTCCATTCTCTCAACGAATATGATACTGGTTTCATCCCCCTAAATCAAAGAACTGACCAGGGGGACTTTCATTACCTATTATGCAAAACCCTTAAATTCCAAACAGAGTAGCAAGGTGGGATGGAATAGTTTGCTACGTATCAAAATGAATAAAAGCTAGCAGGCTGGACCCCTAGCTCAATAGGCACCTGCCTGCTGTGCGTGGAGTCCTGGGTTCGATTTCCGGTTGGGAGTAGGAAGTTTTCTCTTGTTAAGATTATTCACCATCCTCACCAGTATCTGGCAGTATGAATGACATGCGTATAATTCACCAAAGATAAACACCAACAGGAAACGAGTGAGCACAACTGCCATAGTAGTTGTTTTAAAGGAGAAGCCGCGATACGACCTAGGCGTTACAGGCGGCACATTAAGGAACAAGAAAGAAAAAAAGACAAGAAAATCTGTCCAGTTAAGGAAAATTCACAAAGCACCAGTGGTCATCTCGGTGGTGTGGGGGTAGTGTGTCTGCCTCACATGCACGAGGTCGTGAATTCGAATCTCGCTTAGGGTGATTAACCGGATAAGGTTTCTTTGGAGGTTTCCCTTATCCTGAGAAGAACAATGTCGAGTAACTTGAAGCTGCATGGACGATTTCATTTATCGTCCGATATGACCAACCAAGGTAAAGGACGTTAGGGTAAAGAAAGAAGCAAAGGAAAAGTCACCATTTACCATGAGTGCGATTTTTTTATATTCCAGTGATTCCTGGCCCCTTTCCTTAAACCTAACGGGTCAACAGCACTCATTATGTTATGTCATTCAGTGTGAACGGTTCCATTACACTATGTAGCGTATAACTTCTAAATGTATTCTTACGGTTAATTTTTATTGTGAATCGAGCCTTGTTCTCTTAAATGCAGCCAATAAAATTAAGGACGATAATGATTACTTTGAGCACACACGCAGTACGGGTATTCCAAATTATTGCACTATTTTTCAGCAACTGAAGTCCACAGAAAGGGATATTATTCATAGGAATGATAAATGCGATCTGCGAAAAGGGAAGGATCAAAAATATTACTAGGTTCTGTCTCATATAACTTTGTATCCTATCTCTTAACTGGCCTCTCATTGGCTGCTTATTTGAAATAGGTCGTTGTGTCATGCCAAATAGTCACCAATTTAAAGCATTCATTTATCCTTATATATTCGAAGAGAATTCAAAATATTACATTTTCATAACTGCAGGAATAGCATATTTAACATAGTACACGCCACTTCTTATTGGCAGATACATAGGAGGAACTTTCGATTTAAACCTGCTTCTCAGGATGAAACCGCATGCCTCTATCACATTTTATGTCGCTTGTATCACCTAAACGTATACTGAACGGGACTTGTGTGTCATCAATGCCATTAAAAGTGTACATTAATCAGGAAGAGTGCATGTCAGCGGAGGAAGATTATACTAATCGTGCACCTTTTCTTGGACGCTCGGCTGCCTAATACTCTATCTGTACCTTTCGCGCAATTTCGGAAGCAGAGAAGAGAAGCAATATCAAGGCATGAAGTAGCTATACATCCTGATATCTAGTAGCTTCAATATTCAGGTTTCATTCTGTATTTAGATCCCAATGATCACGCACATGCTATGCTTTGTTTAATAATTCAATTAGTTCGCGGTATATTGCATAACCTATTCACCATAATGACTGAAGGCCTTAAAGAAAGACATTTTATTTGATTGACAACACTGTGGACACAATTGAAACCAATGGTAAGGAATGGATTTTGTTTTCTCTGTGCTGTAGTGCATTAAAATAATACATTTTTGGATATAAAGTTATATCAGATTGGATTTTTTTACAAATAGCATAGTCTAACAGTGTCGAGAGTTAATGTGCCCGGGCCAGGCGTCCTGATGTACCAAAAACTACAGCTGCAGTAGGTGATGGTTCTCAGTCTTCATAATGGATTGTAATCTAACCTTACTACAATGGAATATAAATGGTTTTCAGTCCCATCTTGAGTATCTACAACTTCTTTTGAATTCTCATAATCCCTTGTAGTATGTTTACAAGAAACCAACGTCACTGCAGATTACATAGCCCCACTTAATGCTACACTGGCTACCACAGGAACCGTACTGAGGCAAGACGCGCTAGTGGTGGTGTGGTTACCTACGTTCAGGATAGTTTACCACAAAAAGAAATCCCTCTTAACACTTCACTGGAGGCCGTAGGTGTCTCCGTATTTTATAAAACAGAGATTTGCATTTACAATATTTACCTCCCAAACAGCACTATTGTTGACCTCCCACAACTTTCTGACTTGGTCATACAGCTGCCTAAACCCTTCTTATTACTGGATGATTTTAACAGACTTAATCCTCTATGGGGTGATGCTAAGCTTGATTATCGTGGAAGACTGCTAGAGACTCTACTTCAATCTTTTGATTTAGCGCTCCTGGACTCTCCAAACCCTACCCATTATGACATATATCATGACACCTTCACTAGCATTGACCTTATGCTATGTTCTCCCAGCATAGCATCTTTATTCACTGGTCCATTTATACAACTCCTCAGGGAGTGACCACTTCCCATTCACTGTTAATTCCACTAATTACACTCATCCTCTGAGAAAACGACCTTCTACTTGGAAACTCGACAAGGCTGGCTGGAAACTTTTTAAAGATTTATTTCAGACTGTTGCAAGGGATTTACGGCAACAAGATGCTTTCCCACAAATGGATATTGGCGAAATTGTTGCTAAGTTTTCTGAGACTGTGACTAAGACAGCGGAGAGTTCTATTCCTACCACAGGAACAGTAATATATAATTGAACAGTTCCTTGATGGAATACTAATTGTTAAATAGCTGTTAGGTTGAAGAACAAAGCCTATTACAAACACAAACGCCATCAAACTCCGACCAACAAATTAGAATTTCAACGTCTACGTGCTGCGGCGCGTCGTGGAATTAAACACAGCAAAAGGAAATCTTGGTTGAAGTTTGTTTCCTTCCTTACTAGTAAGGCTCCCCAGTCTGAAATGTGGAAAAAAAAATTCCAAGCTATAGGTGGCATGCATAAACAGCATCAGATCTCTCATCTCCAAACTACGTCCTCTGCCGACGCTATTACCGAACCACAGGCTATCGCTAACACTCTTCTATTTTTTCTGCTATATGCAATGCCTCTAGTACCCTCTCCATGCATATCTCATCTTCTCCTAGTTCTTCTCCGATGTGCCTTTTGTCTTCCTTTTCTGATAATACCCATCATTTCAACAATGTCTTAACAATGGATGAAATGCTGGCTGAATTACATCAGTGTACAAGCAAAAGCCCTGGACCAGACAATATTCCCTACGATTGCTCAAGCAACTGCTAGAGAGTGGCTTGCAATACTTACTTCACCTCTTCAATCACATCTGGACGGCACAACGCTTTCCCAATCAGTGGCGTGAATCCATTGTGGTTCCTATACCAAAACCAAATAAGGTCATAACACTTCCTAGTAACTATCGTCCAATTTCACTTTCATGTACCATGTGTAAACTACTGGAGAAGGTAAGCAACAGAAGACTGCGTTGGTTCCTGGAATCTATTCATTTCTTTAATGACCTCCAGAATGGTTTTCGTCAATAGCATTCCACTATCGATACTCTGTCTCTTCTTGAATCTGAAATACACGATGCATTTGCCAACCGCCAACTCATGATTACTGTCAGCCTTGATATCACTAAAGCTTATGATATGGTTTGGCGCCTCCCCATCATCCAGAAACTTCTAGAAACTAATGTTAAAGGCAACATGCTAGCATTCATTTACAACTTTCTTCTACATCGACGAATGCGAGTGAGAGCCAATGTCACCTTATCCCAGAGCGTTTGTCTAGAAAATGGCAAATCACAGGAGTCGGTGTTAAGCGTTGTGCTTTTCTTTGTAGCCATTAACGACGTTTTTGCGTGTCTACAATCTCCAGTGAAAGCGACCTTATTTGCGGACGATCTTACAATATTCTGTAAAGGCAGAAATGTTGTAACAACACAAGAACTAATACAATCTACTTTGGACAACCTTCAACGGCAGAGTCACGACACAGGCCTAATGTTTTCTTCCCAGAAGAGTCAATGTATAGTGTTCTCCAGACTCACAAAAGCTTTTACGACTTCTGCTCTACACATCAATCAACATCCACTGCTACTCGTTGATACCATTCGCATATTTGGCATGACATTTGATCGTAAGTTGACTTGGCTCGCTCACCTCAAAACTCTTAAGGTTGACTGTATGAGGCGCCTAAATATTTTAAAAGCATTATCTGCCAAAACGTGGGGAGCTGATTTTAGTGTTCTAGTTCGCACCTATAGAAGTATTATTCTTTCCAAGCTCGATTATGGCGCCATAGTTTACAATTCTGCTAGTCATTCCAGCCTTAAAATATTAGACATTGTTCAGTCATCAGCACAGCGATTGTACTGGGTTCCTTGCATACTAGACCTGTGGAAAGTTTGCAAATAGTGGCCAATGAACTTCATCTTTCTCTTCGGCGCAAGTGCTTAAGACTGTGCTTTGTAGTTAAAACCGTCATCCGCCCAAATTCTGAGACAATTTCTTCCACTCCCATCCATAATAATACACACTATGAAACGGCCTTTGGGCGGAGAATTACAGCATACCTAGAAGAGTTCAATATACAGATTCCTTCCTTGATCCCGCGTACACTTAACATAAATGTTATACCATGGAATCTACAGACTCCTGTAATCAACACTTCTTTGACTAAGTGCGCCAAATCCGATGCAGATAGGCATATATATATATAGTACTACTCGATGAACTAGAGGGAACCTTTCCCGACTTTCAGCCAATATATACCGATGGTTAAAAATGGAATAATAAAAATAGATGTGCAGTGGTTTTTCCTACTCATATCATGTTCTACAATTGGCCTCACATACTCTCTTCTTCTCTTGTGAGCTGGTTGCAATTCGGTTTGCCCTGGACTACGTATCGAAGAGCAGAGATCAATCCTTCATTATCTCCACAGATTCTCTAAGCGTTCTATAAGCTATACAACGACATTCACCCCTCCACACTCTTGTACAGGAAATCCAAGAACTCTACGATACTTTGGTAACTTCTGGCAAGCGACTAGACTTTGCTTGGATACCATCCCACTGTGGTATAGCGGGAAATGAGATGGCTGATTATGCTGCGAAGGAAGCAACAAATCATCCTCCAACCATCACAGATATCAAGATTCCTCATGATGATTACCTCATGCATCTTAGGCGCACTATTTTACAGCAATGGAGAACACATTGGACAGCCACATCTAAAAGTAAATTGCATAAAATCTGCCCAGCACACAACATTGCTTCCTCTCTTCTGACACTTAGTATCGGACACACCGCCCTTATCCATTCCTACATCCTGTCGCACGAACCACCTCCTATATGTTCTCTGTGTGACACTGTTCTCGCAGTTTATCACATAATTACAGCCTGCCCGAGATACACTGCTCAAAGGACTCAATGTGGTGTTCCTACTGACTTTCACTGGCCTTAGGTAATCCACAGAACTGGACACATGTTTTACAATTCCTGAATACCATTCAACTGTACAATAATATGTAATTACTGTGATTAATTTGTGTTAATATTGTTTATTTTCTGTAATTGTAGTCGCGATTTGACTGTATTAAAGCGACATTAATCAATAATAATAAAAAAAAAACACTGTGGTAAGACAGGAGGGCGAGTTCTCCTTTCTTCGCCTTGGCCCTCGCTTCCCCGAAAAAGTAGTGCCAAAGAAAATGTGAGTGTATAGTACCTATAAGAAGCAGGGAACATTCTATCTCGCGCGCCACTTGTAAGAGTTATATATATACATGCCATACGATATAATGACCTAGTGCACTTTTAGAGTTATAATAAGATACAATTACTTGAAAAAACTAAACTTTCAAATAAAACCAGCCTAACTTAAAATCACTCACTTTTACTTATGAAACATCTTCAAAACTCAAAATTAGGTTCTAAAATATTATGCCGACAGAATGAGGAGCAGCAGCAGCAGCAGGAGTAGTAATAGTGGCAGTAGTAATAGTAATAATAATAATAATATAATAACAACACCGTGAGTAGGTGTGATTGCAGAACCGCAAGATTAAGTTTAATACCAGAATTTTAATGTTTTAAGTTCTTTAAAACTTCTAGCGATAGCCTTTATCTTAACACATTCTAGTAAACTTAACAAAGTAGTTGGCAAAATTTTGCCAGGCAAGGAGCAATTTTAAATACTAACAAATACTAAACAAATCTGACGAATACATACATTTACATGAATTACCTTCTATCGTTCTATCGCCTATTGATTATTTTTACTAAACTTTATCCTTAAACTACATCACAATAAGGGGATAATCCAGAAATAGCTTTGAGTACACATTTCATATTATACCTATACAAAGAAAATAGTGATCGACACATGTTTAACAGCTGGGCTGGAAGTTTTTCTTTAGCCGATATTCTTTAGCACATCCTTCCTAGAATCTGAAAAGATGAATGTGAATGCGTGTGAATCTAATGTAAATTTAAAAAAAAACGGCATGTTATTTATGGACGCTCTTTAACTACAGTGGTTCTTAGCGTCCCATTCTATATTGGGCGTGAGAGACCGCTTAATTTTGCTCAGACCCTCGCTATCAGTCTTGAGGTTTTTTTACGTGCCGTAAATCAATGACACGGGACCAACGACTTTATTTCCCTTCCGAAGGAAGCCATGCTAAGGATTTTTACGCCCGAAAAAATCCATCGTCCTCCGCCGAATTTCAATCCGCGACTTAACAGATGTTTCGTGGTTGAGTTACGCTGTTTACGCACTAACACACACACACACACGCAGACCTATTTTTAAATACCTTCTTTATTAGGGGACTCAAAATGGCATTGTCGATGAAACACAGACATAGAATTTGTGAGTGGAGTGCAATATTACTATAGTTAAAAAGTGCAGCAAGTAAAAATCCCGATACAAAGAAATAGTTCCGTAATGTTCACAATAATTATATTTCTACTATACAATTGCTTGGAAGTATTCAGATATCTCACATAATAAATAACCGGATCTATACGAAACAATTATAGAATTTTAGCGCTTTTTTCTGTTTTTCCCCCTTTTTTTTTCTTTTTCAAGATGAAAGTCATCAAGATCAAGCAGGCAAAGCAAATAGTTAAGTTATTCAAACATTCAGATCTTTACTGAGAACTTCTGTGTGTTATTCACTGACAGAGAAAATTAGGTACATTTCGTGCTTTGAGCGTCAAAGAACAGAAACGAGGTCTCAATTTTCAATCAGAATCCAGCGAAGCATAAAAGTTTTCAACCGCTGTGCACAGGTTAATTTTACTTATGCTCGCACAAGCGGTATGCAGACGAAATACGGAACGGAATGTCTCTTTACTATTCTGTATATACACCTATTCGGAACATGTGACACAGCACTTACTGTCGCTTCTCTCTGAAGCCGTATTATTCTGGCCTGAATTCCTAAAATACGTGTACAATGCAGAGTTGCTGACACACGTGTATACAGTACCGCTGCTGCTACTACTACTACTATTACTTCTCTTTATGTATTATCTGGCGTATTCCTAATGACTTTTTCAATCTTACAGGACCTTATACAACATTTTAATTTCTCTACCACGGAGGTACATGGGAAGGTAGGTATCGCATTCCGCCCAAAAATTAGATATCGAGATTTCATCGGCAAAAAATACTAGTAAATGTGGGTGTGAACAACATAAACCAAAAGCGAAAAGTCTGATAAATACAAATCAAGAGTGGGACACGAAGATTGTCAAGGAAATCTCCCAACCCCAACTACCCTTCCCATGGAAGATGGAAACATTCGATTTTCCCAAAGATGGATCTAACGATTTTAATGAGGCATGCGGCTATTTCTGCAAAGGTTTATCTCGACTAAAATGAAGTAGACAGATACGTTTTCTAAGAATACATTCTTTACCTACTAATCAACGATAAAGGGCAGAGAAAGTTATGCGAATGTAACATCACCTCTTTTTCTTAGACTACTCAAATTTCTTCCACCTGATCCGTATTCCAGCACAATTCTGGGAACTTCTTCCTCTTGCATTCATTTACATGAGCCTTGTTTCGCCACAGCTGATTACTTTTATTTTGTACAAATCGTAATTTACCTAAGGTTGCGACGTAAATATATTGACTAAGTAACGGCTATACACGTGCTTCATGCGGTGGTGATCACTTGTCTGAACACTAAGATTCTTTCTTAACTTCGATGTAACTGTTACAATCATTGTACGTCGGTTCTACTTTCTTTTATTGCATTTTAAATATAAAGAAAATTAGTGTTTGAAATAATTCATTAAACTTTTAATGAAGATGATTATTTGAAATATCATTAGTTTAAATCATTAAATAAAATAATAATTGTATTTATTCTCAGTGAATGTTTCGTTGTACCTACACCTGTACTTTACGATACGTGATATGAAGTAATGTAATTTTTTGATTTAAGTGCATAACAAATAAATGCATATGTTTAAACATTCTACTTTTTTCATGGAAACATTTCGATTTTAGTTGATATCACTAAATATTATACAATATTCGAAAGAATTTTCCTGAAAATTAAGTAGCACAAAGAAAACTGATAGGTATTCCGTAATGCAGCGACATACTACTCTACATCAGGACTGGCCAAAACTAGTTAAGTTTGATTTTCCCAGCTACCCGCAAAAGAAAGAGCGCCATTGAATTTCAAAGCGTTTTTCTACAAATGCATATATATTTTCTGTATAGGCATCGAGATCCCCATTAACCCCTCCACATGGTATTCTGACTGTAACTAATTCCTTTAATTTATACCCTATTTTATTTCCTGCTGGGCAAAAGAAATATCATGTCTGAGTCTTCCTTTCTTTATATAACCCACTATGTTATCGCGCATCCACCATCAAATTCAGTTAAGTATCGAGTCTGGTTTAATTTGTCCAAGTTATGTGAACAGTTGGATAAATTTGTTGAAACTTATACTATTACCTTCTTTGGAAATATCACAGCCAAATAATTTTAATTTGAGCTTGCTACGTATTGCTATTTATATTTACTTACTTATGTTTAAGTCTGGAAATACCTACTGTCACAAATAGATCCAAATCATGGACCAATATAAATAAACAGCTCCACTCCTAGATTTGTAGCAGAATATACAAAATTGGACCAAAAGCAGGCTAAGGTGAGAGTAAATAATGAATAAAAGCAAACAACACACAAAATGAAGTGAAAAAGGCGCAAATTTTGCGATGCAATCTCTAATCCCTATTATCGTGATAGAGGAACAGCTGAGTCGCTTAAGTATGCTTTGATATGGAAGTACATACTGTTCCTCTTGCCCACTAAAACCGCTCTCTAACCATCCATGTCAACAAGCGGCTGAATTCTGCTCATAAAGGGCAATGATTTCTCAATGCGGGTATTAGTTCCCGGCTATCACACTATAATCCATATTATAGTGTGTGCCACAATGCAGGATCTAGCCAATAATATAAATGGGCGTAAATGTCCAATACGAACTCTCAAGCTATCTTACAGACACGTACAAAAATTGAAACTCTTAAAAATGTGTGATTATTAAATGTTGTTCGTATAATTTATGTAACAAAAATAAATCGAGCTGTGGATGAGAGTTAGCTGACGCCTTGGAAAGGATTTGCGTCTGGTGGTAACAGCAAATAACACATACACCCGTGAATAACTTTACCATTTACACATTTATTGTCACCAACATAATGCCTATTTCTTCCCGGCTAACCGAATATCTCTCACACAGCAATAGCCAAAGTTAGAACAGTCCGTGGGTAAGTTTAGCCTAATTTGTTGTAGATGGCGCGGAGTGGCCAGGATTCTCCACAAGAGCAATAGTACAAGTGATCTAATTGAGTCCGGAAACAAGATACAGATAACAGATTCACAGGCGGCGTTAACACAAACAAAAAAACAACCAATTTTATGAAAATATTAAGCAGGTTGAATTAGATTATTTCTCAATTAAAGTTCAGATAATTGAAAAATTGTGGGAATACAAAACTACCCTAAGTGATGCCTGTAGTAATGTATAGTAATAAAATAGGCCCAAAATCAAAATACATAAGATAGGTACGAAGGAAGGAGAAACCGGAGAGAACCCTAACATACAAACACGAACGATATAATCCTAGGACACCGTTAGTAATGAAACGATTGAAACGTTTAAAGCAATCATACACAAACCGAAATGCTCTCTATTACGTTCTATGTCACATTTTTAAATCGAACCATTGATTGTTGGTTTGTACTCTTTATTTACTACCAATTAAGTACGATGAGCATATAGCTAACGGCAGTACTCCCAGCTCGTATTTCAACCCATTGTGTTTATTAAATGCGCTTCAAGATTATGTATTTGTTTCTATGACCTGGGTATTAAATACTCGACGCAAATTCATAGCCATATGCTCAATACAGTGAAATGTGGTGATTGCCACCGAATCCAATTTCGCTGAGGGAATGAAAAAATAACACACATTTGCCAACCCAATTAATTCTGCAACATATGCACGAAAAGCTTTTGCTGTATCCATTAAGAAAAAAAAAAAATGTAGTAGTAAGCAATAGCTTCTAAAGTTTTTCGCATCCGGCAACGACACCACTTGAAGGAAAAGATCCATATTGTTGATCAAAAACGTTTCTCCTTTTTAGGTGTTAAGTTAGTCCAGAGTGCCTTCACAAATGCTCCATTCAAAAGTTTCCGCATCAGATCATTAAGCTAAACATTGAAATACGTAAAATGTGTCGTATGTCTTTCACCGCAATAATCCTTATATATTACATAGCCATTAAATAATAAGGTAATCCCTCTCCACTGTGCGAGAGATCCGAGAATCGCCGGGGAAGTGATGCCGCCAAAGGTGCACTGAAGTCCTTACCTTAAATAAATGCTGAAAATATTTAGTATCTGCTGCGAAACAGGCAGTATAACAAGTTAAAGATGTTCTCGCTCATTGGTCCAAGTCCAGCAGTCCATTCATCTAAGCCCAGTGTATTGTGTGTTCTACACACACACACACACACACACACACACACACACACACACACACACACACACACAGACAACTCACACAACACACACACATACACACACACCAAACATCCCTTATCTACATAGAAACCCTTAATAAAGAGGGAAATATCATCTTCCGTTTCGTCACTCTTTTGTTTTACTTGTGGCCGTGCAAAGCGAACGGAATTTCAATTGCTTCACGTAGCGACTGGTTTTTAAAAGGTTTGGCTATCGTTTTAGCCTAGTATTATTTCCCTTCTACTTAGAAGAAACTAATACAACAATTTCTGGCAATGTTTATCTCGATCTTGATCTCGTAACATAAGGTGTAGAGAAAATCATGTGGATGGAACTCATCAGACTGTTTTATTTGGGATCTCATTTATGGAGAAGAAAAGTATTAAGTTATGTTTCATTAAAGACAGTAAATCTATACTGGTTTTGTTAGTTAAATTTTGCCATCCACATTGTTAGTTTTTGTAATTGCATTTATCATGTGTGAGCAATCAGGTGTTGATTTTAGTATTAAATTCTCATAAATTTAAAGAACCTAAAATGGCATTTTGAAGACCTATTTTTAATAGTCTAAGTATCTGACGTCTAGTTATAACCCTTATTTTTCTAGGCTGATTTTACATGAAAGATGCTATTGTTTATGGTGCGTGGGACAAGTGAGATATAATGGATGTTTTTTATTCATGTTCTCAGAAATTTCAAATTTCTCTGTCTTATCCCACAAGCACGGCTAACAACCTTTTTACTTTCTCTGTACGTACTATGTACATAGTACATAGAGAAGGTATTGTATTGCACTCAAAAATTCGATACCGAGATTTCACCGGAAATATATGTTTTGAGACCCCATGAATCCAAAACAAGCATTTTTGTAAAAAAAAGTCCGTGTGTGTCTGTGTGAGTGTGTGTGTGTGTGTGTGTGTGTGTGTGTGTGTGTGTGTGTGTGGGCAGCATAGCTCAAAAACCAAAATACTGTTAAAAACCAAACTTAGTATTTAGGTTTCTTATATTCCAAGGATGGGACACGAAGATTATCAAGACAAACTCCCCACCCCAAACTACCCTTTACATGGAAAAATTTTCTTAAAAATGGCTCTAACGATTTTGATTAAAATCTCTTAAATTGAAGTTATTTACTTGCCAAATAAAATGTATATCTTGAATTTTCTGGGAATAGCCTCTGAAGTCTACTTTATTCTCGATGAATTTTACGGGATTTTGCATAACTGCTAAACCGTAAGCGATGGACGAAAACTTAAAACACACAAAATGCAGATCACGTCAAAACACACAATTTATGATATATACTTTTTTCCCCGTGGAGTTCATCGTTTTTGAAATATTTCTTGTTTTTGGTTTCAGCTTTGAAAAACATACTTTTCTCATACAGGAATTTGTCAACCCCTGTCCATACAAACAAAGGAACTTCAGTCACATAGCAATCAGCTTTTGACTATCATTTTACTGTGGTACTCCCTTATTTCGCTTCTACTAACAAGTAGGCAAGTAATAAGGCTATTTGTGCAATTTTTTTTTTCTCGATTAGATGAAGAAAATAGAATAATTTGTTGCAGAGATGTAGAGAAATCATGTGAATGGAACAAATAAGATTTTTTCATGTGAAATTCAACTTTGAAAAATGAAGGTTGTAACCTTGCTCTGCGGATTATTCAATTGCATTTAATTGTGAAAGTAGTTGTCATCTACGACTGCTATGTTATATTTAAAAAATGGATGCAATACTATATTAGATTTAAAGCATGCAAGTTTGGCCCTTTTAAAATAAAGATATTAAATAACCGACTTAACAACATTTCACTATAATGAAATGAATTTAAAACTCCCTAGAAGATAGTTATAACGGGATCTGACGTATTATGTAGATATTCTCGGTTAAGCTCTACGAAAACAGAAGACGCAGCAAAACAAAGGGTAATCTAATCTGTGTATAACACCAAGATACGTGTGTTATCTAAGCGAAAATATTTTAATACCTCTCACGTAAGAAATGTTTGCTTCATTTGCTTTGTATTTAAGTTATGCTCGTTATCAGGGCATGCTAAACAATTGTATAAAGAGCCATGTTTGCTAACTAAGAAATCAGTGAACCGGGGTTTTTATATTTACAGCTAAGAAGCCTATTTTTCTCCTTGTTAGCAGACTATATTATTTTTTTCTAAAGAGGAATTCACTCTATTTCATTGTATATGTTAAGAGTTACTCTATTATGTAAAAAGTATATAGCGTTTGTGTTATTAAATAACTATCGGACCAAAGATCAGGCCAACAGTTTAAAATTCCACCTATTCTGATTATCCAAAAAATTACTCGATCATTTCGATCAATGCTTATTCCACCGCCAAAGGATACTTGTAGACTATGCAACATTTCCACAGCCGTCAAGGGGAGCATAAGGAAATCGTACCTCCGCCGAGGCTATAGGAAATTACAATTATAAGAGGGTAAAGGGGAAATCACCTAAATTTTTGTACAATAATATCATAAATAACAAACGGCATAATTGAAATTAATTAAATCGTCACTCCAGTTTAAAAAAATCTATCCGTGCAACATTGGGCTGCCAGGTAGTTTAACATAAATGTAATTGAATCACTAATAACGGATGTGCCTTTTGTAAAACATTTTAGAACACTACAATGTATGCTATTCGCTCACGTTTCTTGGGCGCTCGGCTTCCTATTTTTACTTTCTCTACACGTACTGTGTGCATAGTGTATAGAGAAGGTATTGTATTCCACCAAAAAATTCGATACCGAGGTTTCACCGGAAATACGCGTTTTGGGTCCCCCTGAATAAAAAGAAAGCATTTTTGGAAAAAGGTCCGTATGTGTGTGTGCGCGTGTGCGTGTGTGTGTGTGTGTGTGTGTCTGTGGACAGCATAGCTCAAAAACGAAAAGACCGTTAAATACCAAACTTGGTATTTAAGTTTGGTATCTTCCGAGGATGTGACACGAAGATTTACAAGAAAATCCCCCCACCCCCAACTACCCTTTACATGGAAATTTTTCAAAAATTTTGATTTTCTCAAAAATGGCTCTAACGATTTTGATTAAGCTATTTACCCAACAAATAATATGTATATCTTGAATTTTCTGGGAATAGCCTCTGAAGACTAATTTATTCTGGAGGAATTTTGCATAGCTGCTAAACCGTAAGAAATTGACAAAAACTTACCACACAAAAAATGTAGAGCACATTAAAACACACATTTTATGTTATATGATTTTTTTCGAAGAGTTGAAATAAATAGAAGAATAAGCTTACTAACAATAATTTGTTACACAGAAGCAGAGAAAGTCATGTGAATGGAACACATAAGATTTTTCATTTGGCAGTCTCGAAAGCAGAGCACGGCTAACATTACATGAAGTTCGTTATATATCCAGCATATGTTTTCATTCTATCTATAGGTCCTGAGTTCACGCACACGTACATGCGCTATGTTTCCTTTAATAACTCGTCTAGTTTAGGGTATAGTAGTTAACCTATCCGCCATAGTTGCGGAGGGTATCTTTGGTTGACGTTGCGGAAAGACAGGCGGGCGAGCTCTCTTCTTCCACCGGCCATCGCTTCCAAGTAAAATTAGGGCCCAAGAAAATGTACACGCATAATCTCGTATTAAGCACATCAATGGATTCTATGGTAGTTCAGTTTTAGGCAAGAATCTGGTATGGCTGCGAAAAACACCTTGAAATATGTATGTGAAGATTAATTACTAAGTTAACTGCTTTAGAAACCACGCATAGTATGCTACCACCGAGAAAAATAATCTTCTCAGTTGTTAATTGTAAAAATACATTGACTGATTTCTGATGTTAGCTGAACACAATTTTCTCTTTGTATAGAGTTAATTAGTCCAACCTGCTGACGAACTTTATTGCAGCATAGGTAGAATGCAAAATAATGCAAACCTTTCTTTCTTTTTTTTTTTTTCCCGTGAGGTTAATTAATTATTCTGGCATCGCCATCGCTGCGCATCGTGCCGTTATACCTATATTTGATTTTTTTTTGTTTTGTTCATTCTTAGCTCTAGATCCGAATCATTTATATACAGCGTGTGTCAAAACGATACCGAACCAGGATGTGGACGTTTTTATTCATATCCTATGTGATACGAAGAAATATGTTTCAAGGCCAATAAAGGTACACAAACAAAATGCCTCATTGTCAACGTAGATTAGGCAATTGCCCAGGCACTATGCGCGTGCCTGGCCGCCGCAATCAGGGATAACGCAGCTAGATTAGGAAGTACCTCGCGTGCTTGAGCAGTGTTCTCTTCAACACACCGACATGCTGCAGAATGGTTAGCTAATATTTAGGGATTTTAGCGTCCTTTAACCTACTTGGTCATATCGAACAATGAATGAAATTAGTGAAAGGATCCTCAAATAAGCTCGGAGTCCAAGGAGCTTAAACTCACTAGACATTCTCAGCATAAGGGATAACTAGGGTTCCTTGTTTACGAATCCCCGGCAATCAACCTATAACTTTAATAGGGGTGGCTAAGCCTGTAAGCCACACCCGGAAGGTCCTGGTTCAAATCCCATAGCCCCACCAATCTATTTTTTTTTTCCATAAACATTGCAGGACGATTAAATCAAAAGGTTGCTTGACTCCTTAATTTATTAAGACTTTAAGTAAACTAATATCCTTCAAAGTTATAAGAGGTAAGAATGGTGTGAGGAGGTGAGACCTTAGAAGGCTAGCTGCACTTTGCTATATGGCTACAGATGGTACTATGACTACAGTGTGGTAGTGCAGAAAAACTGGAGGGTCCACTAATACCATCTGCTTGGCAATAAGCGAAGGTCGTATGGTACGGGGATGGGATCTTAAAAGGTTTATTGCCCAACAGGTATCTTACCGCGCAATTCTGTCGCGATATGACCGAGTTCTTAAAGCAAGCGACGTAAAATAAAATATAATTTATAACAACAACAAAAACCAGAAAAAACAAAAAAGGAAATTATCAGGAAAAATAAGCTGAGAAACATGCTATATTTTAAAGGCAATTTAACATCGGTGATTGGGCATAGGCAAGAATACTATCAGAATACTACCAAAGAATTATAGATAAAGTCAAACAAAAATAAATATTTTTCGCGGCAAAAAAAAAAAAAAAAGTTTTTAACGTGTAATACTAAAAGAAAGTTATGTGCATTTAACGGCAAGTTCTTACAGTGAGCGTTCTTACAATTCTTAAGCGTTTATTAAGATAACTACATTTTTTTTAGGATACCTAATAGATTTAAGATACTCGTAGTTACCGTAAACTACGTACGTTTCGCATTGAAGAGCAACATCAAAAATTTCCGAATTATACTAATCTTTTGAGTAGATTTGCTCCTTTGCCTTAAATTCAGGACAAATAACGGCAAGAAGAAACCCATTTTTGTTTTTGTGACACCTGCTTACCCTCTGAGGTGTATGTGGTCATCACACATTAGTAATACTTACGCTCCTGATCTCAAAATGATGTAGTTCAATGTTACATAAAAATGCACCTAAAAGTTTCGACAGCACACTTTGGGCTAGTTTAAGTATAAGTTATAAAACTGTTAAATATATTCGTTCGGTGTCGTTTCGAATTAGCAATTATATTGCTTATAATTAATTATCCGCGGGTTTGTTTTATTATATATATATATGTGTGTGTGTGTGTGTGTGTGCGTGTGCATTTTCTGTGGAAACAACAACCATTATCTACTCCACATAACTTTACCTACTTCTTAATTAAGTTTTCTCCACAAATATTTTTTTATAACTTCAATGAATTTGTGTTCCAGCACACAGGCTTTGTTTTAGTAATCTGTGAATATAAATTATGTGTTGTATAGTCTATGTCGCTCAAAAACAATAACAGTTTTCAAATGTGAAAGAATTATCAAAATCGATCAGTAATTCTTTTAAGTTACCCTGACACATATACTCATGTGTGTTCTCTCTTTCTAATAATATAGATTATAGAAAGCAGACTTGCATGATCATGGCAAAGCTGTAACTGAAACCCACTAGCAATGATTCAGTTGTGCTAATGAAGGCATTAAATCTATGTCACCTCGCATTCAAGGGTTCTGTACACAAACCATAAATACAGAGGAGATTACTGTTATTACAAACAAATAGTGTTTTTTCGTTCACTGTTTTTGCAGCTGTGACAGCAAACATGGTTTAAACACGCCTTTAGCCGAGTTTACATGTCCGCTTGATGCATTTTGAAAAGCATTTTCCACTCAGTGAATAAATATTCTCCTCTGGTATACTACAAAAAATGAAAGCAGGTAACAATTAAAAACAAATATGCTGGCGGCAATTACAATAGTAGTTGTGATGATGTTCAATTCATTAATGCGAGAAATTATTTGCAACGTAATTTTGGACATATCAACCTTTAAACAAAAGCGGAAGGTTCATGAAGATACACGATGAATGTATGACATAATCCGTTAAAAGCTGGTCTAGGTGGCTCATATTGGATAGCCACTGGCCTTCAGAGTCCAAGATTGCGGTTTCAAACCCGCCCCAGGTGATGGTTTTTAGATGCGCTTAAAAGCGACATCCCAGGTCCGTTACTGGAATATCAAAGAATTCGTTACTCCGGTTCATCAGCGGCGCTGAATACAATCATGGCAATTGAGGGCATCGTCAACAAAAATAATATAAGTTGCTAGCATTAGTTCTTAAGCAGCTGGCCTCAGGTTATCTGCACTCAAACCGTCATTAATAAAAATGATGTAAACAATAGCGGCCGCTATGAGTCACCGACAGGTAGAAATGAAGTGTTTAGTGCTAACGCCTACAGACTAAGAGGAACTGGGATGGTTTGTAACCTACGACGCTACTATGCAATGTCCAGTCATAGTCCAACTTATTCTTCCTTAGTCTTGGCTTGAATGTTCAGAAATCATTACGCCTGGTTATAATTAAAGTTACAGGTAATATGCTTTCTACACTTAACAATTCATAGGATTACAGTGCCCGCTTACAGTTCTTCTCGTCCTTTTAATTTTGATCTAAGATGGACTACTAGAAGGAAGAACAATTCCGTAATACTGTATATTAAGGTGACTTTTTCATTTTTTTTTTATTTCACTAATTAATTGCTAACACATTCAGCTTTATGTTCCCAAAGTTTCATAACCCAATTCGATTTCTTTGTGGTCCAAATAAGTTAAAAAGTTAGAACTTGTCATGCCACGCCAACTTTTTCTGGCTTGTTTGATTATCAGCTTTGATCCCTTGTTTCTCTAGATTCCTAAAGGCAAACATAGTTATAAATATTTAGAAGGCATGTTTCTTTAGTTTCTGACCAGGAAGAAGAAGCTGGCTACAGTTATGGTGGATTTTAGGCAGTATTTAAGTATGTAGTTCACTCCCTAAATAAAACAATCAAACAAAATTTTCTTTTCTCGTTCTCTCGGTTTTATAATTTTTCACACTTATGCACCTTTTTGTTGGAAACTATTTGAGATATTGCAATGAAATTTTGTACAAACATATTTCAGTCCACAATGAGTATTTTGGCGCAGCTAGTTTTCTTTTGATTTAGATTCTATAGGTATTGTGCTATGAAATATATAATAATTTGAAATAAAAAATTCAGATACCTTGAAAAACACTTTAAAAATCACTGAAAGGAGAAAGAGAAAAAATTTCTGCGCCGAAATATAGTAAAATTCTAATGCTTTATGTACACTTGTTTTCAAGCAACTTCACCAAAGGGATACTAAGAAAAAGGTACAAAGTTTTTTGATGTTTTGAAAATTCCAATGTAGTGTAATTTCTTTATTTGTTGACAAAATTACTTATAAGATAGCACAGTCGTAGAAGATATCAAGACAATTAACTGTGCAAAATGTCATTGCTTTAGGACAAAAACTATGGATATGGGAGAAGTTTAGTTGTATAGAGGTATTTCTGTCTACGTCCCCCCTTAAAGATATTTACATCACAAAGTGTATTTCTTGAACTTTCAGGGAATAGCCTCTGAAGACCTCATTCTGGATGAATTTTGCATAACTGGCAAACCGTAAGCGAAGGCAAAAGTTACCATACAAAAATATAGATTTCGTTAAAACACACAATTTATGCCGTATATATTTATTTTAATTTAGAGTTGACCGTTTCCGATATATTCCTTGTTATTGGTTTAAGTTTTAAATTACGTAATTATTGACTTTTCTTAAGCGGGAAGTCTCCTTTTGTTTCATCTTTCTGTGGCTGGCCGTACCAGCTTTTAAAAGATGTTGACTATCGCTTTAGCCCAGCATATCCCCTTACTTCCCTTCTGCTTAGAACGAAGCAAGTGATAAGTGAATATCTACGATATTTATCTTGATTAGCATGTTACAGATAAAGGGATCTTTTGTAAGAGTATTTGTTTACAGAAAAGGTAGAGAAAGTCATGTGAATGGAACACATTATTTTAAATAGTGATCCGTTAACCAGAGACGGGTTAACGAGCGTGCATCTATCCTCTCTCCGCTTATTCAGCAACCATATGGCTCGTTGATGCAACACACAGTGTGAGTCTCCTGCTTTTGAGTACAGTTGAGTGTAATTCTTACTCATACGGATGGTAGTGAGCATTTGTTGAGTTAACTTTGAGATAATATTTCGTGAATTCTTGCTAAATTGGCAACTCGCCAGTGATAAAAAAGTGACTGTTTACTTCATTCATAGCCGATCTTGTTGCATAACCTATCATTACAAGAAGTCTAAAAAAGCTGGGCACTTGGCTCAATGGTGCCACTGCTAATTATTACATTTTAGAAATGTTTGGAGATGGTCCAACGATTTATTGAGGAATATTTTTGATGATTTCGACCACTTTTACCTGTATAATTGCAGAAACGAGAATATTGCGCGAAGTTTCTACTAAAACAACAGCAGTTATTTCGCAGCTGTAATTTTAGCGAGTGATTTTGAATGAAGCAATACTTCCAGCACGATTCAGAAAAACCATTCCCCGCCTCTACACCATTTCACTTCGCCTGCACATTTTCCGATATCAAAACCATTAGTGGCGAAACCTAACGCTAATTCAACATAAATTTCAATTTATTTTTTCTACAAGCCTTGCAAAGCTCTTATCACCATCGCAATAGAGGCGATGGGCATTGTTTCAATTTTCTTATCAGCAACCGCACGGCTTTCGTGTAAAGGTAGAAAATTTATGCCGACTGGCAATACAGATATGGATCACTTCCATTCGCTTAGTTTTCCCGTCGTTTGGTACACGAGCAGCCATTATTTTCGCCCATCTGCTACAGTTCTTGAAATGCACTTGTAGGGTGATATGAATACTACGTTCGAGGGCAATTTGATGCCTATGTGTGCTTCTCTGTTATTTGCTGTCGATATGGCGATGCATTTAAGTTCTACCAAGCGCGTGTGTCACCATGCATTCCGTACAATTAGCTTTCACGTTGAGTGCGTAAAAAGAGAAGAACGTGCAGCTGTAAATGAACACATTGAAATGCGAATGATGATCAAATTGATTCTGCCTTTCTTGTTAACCTTTTTGAAATGTGGGTATTTAAGCGTGAATTTCACTCGTGTATCAATGCCATTTCTTTTTACTTTCTCTACACGTACTATGTAAATTGTATACAGAAGGTATTGTATTGCACCCAAAATTCGATACCGAGATTTCATCGGAAATACATGTTTTGAAATATCCTGAACCCCTCCCCCAAAAAAGCTGTGTGTGTCTGTGGACAACAAAGCTCAAAAACGAAAAGTCCGTTGAATACCAAACGTGGTATTTAAGGGTAGTATCTTCCAAGGATATGACACGAAGATTTTCAAGAAAATCTCAAAATGGCACTAACGATTTTGATGAAAATACTGTACATTAAATGTATTTACAAGATAAATAATACTAAACAAAATATGTAGATCACATTAAAACATACCCTTTATGTCATATCCTTTTTTTTGTAGAGCTGACCGTTGCTGAGATATTCCTTGTTATTGGTTTATGATGTAAAATGCGTATACTTTTCTCATACGGGAATTTGTCAACTCCTAGCCGAACAAACAAAGGAATTTCAATCGCATAGCAGCCAGCTTTTAAAAGATTTAACTGTCGCTTTAGCCTAGTAGTGTGTACCCTCTGCTTACAAGGAAGCAAGCAAAAACACCATTTCAGCTAATTTTATCTGGATTACCATGGAGTAAATAGAATTAGTTACTAACAATAATTTGCAACAGAACTGTAGAAACAGTCATGTGAGAAGAACACATCGGACTTTTCCTTGGCAGTGCTATAAAGTGCAAGAATTAGAACTTGGTTTTAAAGAATCGACGCTCCCTTTGGCCTGTCTCTCCCTCTCTTCTGGGCGCTGCGGTGTGTTCGGGCCGACGGCTGAAAGGTCATGACACTCGTCTCTTTCTCAGGGGGTGGAGAACAGAAAGGACACGAGACATTTTTTCTGACTCCCATTTATTTTTTGGTTGCGAGGTCGACCTGGCGCGTTCTTTTGATTTTATAACGTTGCGGTTCTGGTGGCTCGAGACCTCGCACGGTTCGGTATAAATTCTCATTTCGCGATTACTTTAACTTCTTTACCGCACTTCCTTGCTTTGGCCGTTCTGCGCACTAGAGCATACTTTACTAACTGAATGAAACAAGTACGAGCAAAACTAGCAAAAAGCAACAACACAGGCAATAAGCAACATGCAATAAGATCTTGTGTCTTCCGCACACCCGTATTTATTTGGTTTTAAAACCTGGCTTTGCGACTTAAAATCACCTGCTTATTAGCCGAAGTTTTCGCGTCGGTTTCTTAATTTCCTGGCAGTTTGAAAGATGTCGACTTCCCATTGGTCGAAACCCGTGGCAAATATCGAGCATTTCTGTGGCCTCCCTTGCCCTCGCGCGCTGAACGGGACTTTTAGAATACAATAGCAACATTACGGTGGCGACTTCGGCCCCTTACGAAATACTCTGCGAGAAACTGCTTTTTTCTATTAAAAAAAAAAAAAAAAAGTGTTCACGTATACATTTACACACATTCATTTCTACTTTCTCTTCACGGACTATGTACATAATGTATAGAGAAGGTGTTATTGTATTGCACCCAAAAATTCGATACCGAGATTTCACCGGAAATACATGTTTTGGGTCCCCCTGAATCAAAAAAAAAAAAAAAAAAAAAAAAAAAACTGTCCGTGTGTGTGTCTGCGGGCAGCATAGCTCAAAAACGGAAACACTGTTAAATACTAAACTTGGCGTTTAAGTTCGGTATCTTCCCCCACCCTAAACTACCCTTTACATGGAACTTTTTTCCGAACATTTTTGAGAAAAACAAGAAGTTCTAAAAATGTTCCATGTAAAGGGTAGTGGGGAGAACTTTCTTGAAAAGCTTCGTGTCGCATCCTTGGAAGATACTGAAATTAAATACCAAGTATAGTATTTTATGGACTTCTCATTTTTGAACTATGCTATCCACAAACATACACACGGACGTTTATCTAAACAAGACTTTTTTGGACTCAGGGGACCCCAAAACACATTTTAGGTGAAATCTCGGGATCGAATTTTTGGGTGGAATACAGCTCCATCCACTATGTACATTGTACATACGGGCTAGAGAAAGTAAAAGAGACTCAAATAGCCCGACTTATTAAGCAAAATATTTCTAGAAAGGCAAACCATATTTACTCTAGTTGCCTGATTCATTTTCCATCTAACTTGTTTGCATAACTCTGACATAGTCGCGTAAATTTTGATGCGCATGGTTTATGCAAATAAGAAAGCATTTCCCAATTCAACGTCGCTTGCACGCTTTCTCGCCCGTTTTGCTGTCTGGGGAAACGCGTTACGCCAGGACCGTGCCGCTGAGATTTACGACATTTCTTTGCTTATGTGCAATCAATCACACGTTCTGCTCCATTTAATCTTTCGCCGTTGAGCTTTAATGAGAGAGCTCTTAGCACGCTCAGTAGGCGACTATCTAGAAGGGGGGGGGGGTGCAGAAGAGCGATGTCACGCAACGCATTTCATAGATCATTTGGCTTTATGTTTTATATCCGCATTTTACGAGATCGGCTCTTATAGTAAAAGCGGAACATTAATAACACCGTATAACGCTATTATGGTTATCACGTTTCTGCTTAGGTTTTTTCTCTTATCTTTTCTTTTTGTTTCTTACTAGTTTAACGTCTAGGCCTTATTGAACGATGAACGAATAAGATGAACTGATACTCAAATAATCCCGGGGTCCATGACGCTTAAAGTTACTCTTCATCCTTTCTCAGGATAAGGGAACAAGTTAATCTCAATGTTTTTATAGTGTTTAACGCCCGCTTTTACCACAAATGGCACCGCAGGCGATGACACTGATACAAGAAATGAACATGGAGCACCGGTGCAATGCGATGGCGAGGAAACCGGAGAACCAGAGAAAACCCGCTTCTGCGCCGCTTTGTCCACCACAAATCCCATATGTGGGTAGTTAGGATCGAACTCGGGCTGTTTAGGTGAGAAGCGAGTGGTTTAACCACTCGGCCACGGCGTGGCCATAACCTCTAAATGCTTGTTTTCGTACTTCAATTTTATTTTACTGCAGGTTGTTTTTCTGGATCCTGTTTAAATGATTATATTAAATCTATATATATTTTCTAGTATAAAAAAAAGTTATGCGAGTGTTCACATCCAATTTTTTAATCATTTTAAAGGCTGCAAACTATCACTAAATCAAATTTTATTTAAAAAAAAAAAAACAACATATTTTCAATCGCTTCTTTTTATTGCTTTTTTTTTTATGACGGATTAACATACACAAGAGCATAATATTTATGTGCAAGTTCTTTGGTACAACATATGATTCAATGATTGTAGGAAAGGTAGCTTTGGTTATATAGTCGGCTCCCTGAAACAAGTTGCTGATAAATGCCTTTGCTGCGTAGTTGCCTTCATGTGGCACCTAGTTTGTTGCTATTGATTTGTTCAGAAGTTGAACGTGTAAATTTCCGAATACGAACCATTTCGTATGATAATTTATAGAGACGTTTCTTAATGTTGAAATTATTCATGCTCCCATAATTTATTTATCAAAATACAAGAAGCTAAATACGCTTAAAGGTATAATATAACATTTTTATTTAATTATCGATGGAAAGAATATGGTTGCACATCAGCCCGCGTTTTCCTTAATTTCTAAAATATTTAGTTATAATGATATTAAACAAAACAATATTAATAATAGTAAGAAAAACTTATGTGCAAGATAGTCATGTCAGCATGCTATTTTTACAATCCATAAAATTATGTTACATTTATATCTCATATTATTGACCACATAATTTTCTTTTTGACTTTAGTCAAGTACTCACCTACCTTCTTATTGTCTTTACTAAAGAGTTGAATTAGCCCTTCCTTTATGCACAACTTCAACCATTCCACCTTTACTCACCCTTTCCTCCAAAGTTCTGTCCCTTTACACTAAAAACTGTATATTCGATATCGTCATTTCCTCCTAATATTGGGCGCTGACTCTGTTGGTTCTCTGTTAATAGGTGCGCAGCCTTGTACCAAAGCAATCTCTCTTTGTTCCTTGTTTAATTTCTCCACATAGACCTAACTTCTCTTTTTTTTCAACATTTTGTTGGTATACACGATTTAATGGTATCCTCACCCTAAGACCAAGCGATTAACATCAGAAATAAATACCGAGAGAAATTAGACCAACAAAATAAATAAGGAAATAATTTTAACACTAAATTATTAAGTTTAAATGCGCTATGTATTCCCATTAGTAAATGAGGTTGCTTAACATGTGTTTATATTTTTCAAGGAACTTTCTCCACAAAAATCAATTATAAAATTCACAATGAATTGCGAAACCAGTTCATTATGGGATACCTTATAGTACTAGTAAAATGTTTAAAAAGCTGATGTGTTCCATTCACATGACTTTCTCTACATCTCTGCAGCAAATTATTCTATTTACTTCATCTAATCGAGAAAAAATTAGCAGAAATAGTCTTATTACTTGCTTCCTTGTTAGTAGAAGCGAAATAAGGGAGTACCATAGGTTAAAGTGATAGTCAAAAGCTGGTTGCTATGTGACTTAAGTTCCTTTGTAAGGACAGGAGTTGACAACTTCCTGTGTGATAAAAGTATGCTTTTCAAAGCTAAAACCAGAAACATGGAATGTCTCAGAAGCGATCTACTCCACGAAAAAAATGCAAATAAGTTAAATTGTGTTTTTTAACGCGCTGAACATTTTTTTGTGTGGTAAGTTTTTGTCCATCCCTTACGGTTTAGCAGTTATGCAATATTCCGTAAAATTTATTCAGAATAAAGTACTCTTCAGAGGCTATTCCCAGAAAATTCAAGATATACATTTTATTTGTCAGGTAAATATCTTTAATATACGATATTTTAATCCAAATCGTTAGAGCCATTTTTAAGAAAATCAAAATTTTCGAAATTTTTTCCACGTCAAGGGTAGTTTGGGGTGGGGGGATTTTTCTTAAAATCTTCGTGTCTCATCCCCGGAAGATACTAAACTTATAGATATCAAGTTTGGTATTTTACCGACTTTTCGTTTTTGAGTTAACGTGTTCAAAGACACACGGACACACACGCACACACACACGCACGCACACACACACACGGAACTTTTCGTGAAAATGCTTTTTTTGGATACAGGGGACCCTAAAGCATATATTTCCGGTGAAATCTTGGTATCGAATTTTTGGGTGGAGTGCAATACCTTCTCTGTACACTATGTACATAGTACGCATTGAGAAAGTAAAAAACGAGCGGAGCGAGCACAAATCTCTTTCTCACATAAGTATTGTACATTAAATTCGTGTTCTTTTACCGATGTCCACTATTAGTTTGGCTTTTAAACTGGCTTTAATGAATCTGATTAGAATATATATGTTAAAGATATGTTTATGACAAGTGAAATATATCTTGAATTTTTTGGGAATAGCTTTTAAAAAAAACCTTCATTCTGTGTGACTTGTGTATAAATTTAATGGTAAACCGTAAGAGACAGACAAGAGCTTTCAACGGAAAAAATGTAAAATAAAGGTCTCGTTAAAAAAACACATACACGTACGCACGCGCGCGCGCGCGCTCACACACACACACACACACAGAGGAAAACAAATTGTGTAATTTCAATGTTGAAAAACTTAAAGCTTTTCATTATTATTTTTTTTCTTTTTCATTCTCGGTAACATACACTGCTAAAATCCTGATTATAACATACAAAGCAAAACTGAGCAAAATGTTTTTATTTACGATACTGCACTCGTATCATAATAAGCAAGTTTGATTCTTTTTTCTTTTGTTGGTCTTAGTTGCTAAATTATTACCATAGGTATACACATATAAAGAGGACATAATGTATGCATCAGTGATATGTCACAAAGAAAACTACTTTAATTTTACTTTACTAGAATTTTATGTTGAAACATTAACACATACGACTACTATCACAATCATAAATGTTAAAATTTTTCCCTTCAGCATTTAGACACTCTTGTCTACATGACACACTCAAACACACTTTACACAGTTATTTATTTGTACCAATTTCTTGGAAAGTCTATCTTATGAAGTGACTAATATCGTCAACAGCAAACACCTTATTTTAATAACACCTAATATACTTTGATTATTATGTGAAGCCCTATCCATCGGCCACAAGAAACAAAGACAAATCGAGAGGCCTGGAAAACTTAATAATGAGATAACTTCCGTACAACAAACTAAATTATTCCCCTCATTCCATCAAATGTATTAATTAGACAACTGTATAGCTACTTATGCCTACCCTGTATATTATTTGGAGTAAAATATTTGCGGCAGTTGTTTTATTTTACACGCGTTTTCTGCAGAGCTTTTTACTCCATAGGATTGCGAACTAAAAGACAAAAAGTTCTCTGCAAATACTTCTTTTATAACTCAAATAGTCGGCAAAAATCCAGCACATAGGCTTAATAAATCCTTTTAATATTTTAGTATCCTATGGATTTTGTAACCATGTCCGTTCCGTGATAAAGAAACTACTTTTCAATGGCTGAAGCATTATCAAACTGGTTGATTCTCTTTTGGATTATAAACACATATACACACATTTACACATTTTTTTCTTTGTAATATTAGCATACATATTACAAAGTGGTAAATATATATGTGTTGTGTGGTATGGATTTGAGGTTTGTTATAACATATAAAATATCTTTAAGCCTATAATGGGCCAAATTAACAAAAGCATTTTTAAAATTCGGGCCTTCCCTCTAGAAAATAATTTTCTCTCACACAAGACAATTTAAATTTGCCGCACCAGCCTAAGAATGCAGAGGAGATGGTAAAATTGCTTTCGGATCAATATAATGGCCCCACGAACACTAAGCTTGGAATACAAACGAGTGTTAGAGCTTTCTCTTGCAGATGGAAACGGCCACGAATTTACATCTAACTGCTTACACCCACGCAATGCTCAGAAAACCAGAACCCCCCTGCACCCGTGGTTTCTGAGGTTTCAATATATGAGAGCAGAAGCAAATACAAATCAAGACACCTGCCACTTATTTAGTGCTGTAAGCAATAATATGTAGAGGTATTGTTATGTTTCCATCATTTATTTGCCAGTTTTAGCATCTATGATCATTTCCACAGCTTTCAACCTTGAAAACAATTACTCATCGGCAAAATTAACTCGTATAATTTGCATCATCCGTTGGATTTAAGCCCTTTTGGTGTTTAAAATGTTAAATACCCCTCCCTCCCATTTTCATACAACAAATGCCCACACACATTCTCAATCATGCTTCTAGGCTCTAGAGAGAATAATTATCCCAATGAAGGAAACATTCCCCTCCAGCTTGGAATCGAAACCAGGACTTCTGTATTTAGAGTTTAGAACGCTAACTCATAGGATGCAGAATCAGTCGTAAAGGCAATTTAGATGATTTAAATTAATTATTATTATCCCTAGTCCGGATATCTGTTTATGTTTATAATGAAGGCCCAAAAATATTTTGAGGAAAATATGACAACTTTGTACACCCCATTAATGTTTGTTCCGTTCTAAGTGAATTTACTTGCTTAGTGTTGCAACAAGTGAAAAATGCTTTCGATAAAGCGCAAAATTGCTAATCTGTGCAGGAAATACAGTGAGTGTTGGCTAGGTAACTACTTCGTAAAGCAGCATGTAAACACGGTGATTGGGTGATTTGTCAAGATGTAATTCAGTTATGAAGGAATATAATATAAAACGACATTACCAGACAAAACATTCAACACAGTTTGATAAGTTTAATGGTCATGAGAGTATTGCGAAGCCAAAGGTAACAGAATCACTTACCAATAGCAATTTTTAATTCAGGGAAAATTTGAAACAAAAAATATTACGAAACCAAATTATGAGGTTTTAAAACTAATCGCTCAGCATGCAAAACCGTTTGCCTAAGGAGAATTTGTAAAAAAGCGTATTGCTCAAATCTGTTTCTCTATCAAAAAACACTGTACGTAAGCAGCGTGTAGAAGAACTAGCGGCTAGTGTTCGGCATCAACTGATTGAGATGGGGAAATTTTTCCAGTGCTTTCTATTGCATGTGATGAGACTACTGACGCGATGGATGACTGCACAAATACTGGTGTTTGTTAAGGTCGGACTTCACATTTGTAGAAGACTTATAGGAATGAGAAGTATGCTTGGAACCACAAAAGGTAGTGACATATTTGATGAGGTTGTAAAAACTATGGATAGATGGAACTTGAATGGGTAAGATCGTGCAGCGTAACTACAGATGGTGCATCCAACATGACAGGAGTTAACCTCGGAACGATGTAACTGATAGAGCATCCAGTCTTATGGGGAGCAAGTGCACAAGTTGCACTGCCCTATAATCAGGAGGCGTTATGTGCAGATGCAGCTAATCTCTGTGATGTTAGGCAGACGGTTTCGAAATTAATTAACTTCACCTGAGGTAGGGCACTAAACCACCACAGCTTTAATGTTGAACACCGTGACGTAATTTACCATTCAGAGATAAGGAGGCTAAGTCGTGTCAATCTTTAGCTAGATTTTTTGTTCTGCAGGAGGAAATTTGCGAATTTCTTAGCATTTCTGATTGACATGACCAGCCATTTGAATAACTTAACCTGATACTACCAGGCAAAGACTTATCTGCGATGCGTACAGTGCTATTAAATCGTTTCAACTGAAATTGTTCGAGAGACAAATTTCTTTGAAGAAATGGACGCATTTTCCTACACTTGGTATTCTTATCTAGAAGCATGTTTGATATTGATCATTTGCAAAGGTAATTTAAGGCACTGAAGAAGAATTTGCAGATAGGTTCGTCAATTTTGTAAGATTGGAATCTGAAATTTGTCTGCTTACTAGCCTTTCACTTTCGACGTTGATAAAACATCACAGCTGCTACAATAATAGCTGTTAAACTTGCAGTGTGATGATGAAATGAAAGGAGGCTTCAGCCCTAAGGACCTTCCCAGATTCTATAAATTGCTGCCAGAAGAAAAAAGCATTCAGTACTGAAGCAAGAAGCCCGATGTTTGATCTCCTCGCGCGCACGCACGCACGCACACACACACACACACACACACACACGTGCGCGTGTGAACAATGAGGAAAAAATTAAATGAATTGAGAAGGAATGTTTGTATGAAAAAATTGTGGTTATTATTAAAACCATTCATACTATGTTTGCTGCTACCTTTGTTATTAATACTCATAAATATAGCATTAAGTAACATTCTATAAGAAATTGTGTTGTTGAAGATAAGTTATATGAAAATGTTGCACATGAATGTAATAAAACATTTAAGTAAATTTATTTATCAATATCCAATATAATAACATATCACTAATTCTAAATAGATCATGCTGTTAAGTGTTGGGTATCTTTTTTAAAAACTGTGATAAATACACGATAGAGTGTTTGACATAGTGTAATATGCTCGACAGGTTTTATTTCTGTGACAAAAATGCGATAGTGTAATATAGGCCCAAGTGAAGTTGCACAAAAACCTAGAGTTGTAAAGTTATTCAAAGTGTGCCAACTAAACACTGCAGCCAACTATACGCGAGCACATACACACACATTCACAGACATTTTGTCTCTTTATAACATTAGTATAGATTTAAGAAGTATCCCTTGATGCATTTGCACAATGTAAAATGTTCATGCATCTTGCAAATGCAGGAATCTGCTGTAACTTAAGAGTTTGCTATAGGGGCATTATGGACCATGAAAATTCATCAACTAAGTTTAAGGCTGCAAGAAATGTGAAGGTCAGCTGTAATCCTGTAGCAGGCTGGGATATCAGCAATTTACAACTTGCCAGTTTGAACCAAACCATTAATCACTCTGAATACAGACTCGGCTGCAAACTAATCTTCGCAGCGAAAGACAATAGCAAGGACGTCTACAGTCATTTCGTACCGCAAGTCTCATTACGTAGACAATGTCCTTTTTGAACGATGGTCGTAGGAGCAACAGTTTGCTTTCATCTACATTATTGAAGATTCCTCTGGCAATATCTCGCTTCAGAGCATCTACACTAGCTTATGAAATGCATTGCGCACGCGTGAGCGAAATAAATGAAAGTGCCCACATCGGTTTTCTTCTTCAACTAAAGAAAGTGAAGACAAAACAAGCATATTGTAAAAGGCAAGCAGGAGGCAAATAATGAAGCGAATAGGGCACAAAAATAAACTAAAAAAATAGCAAGTTCATATCACTGAAACGAACGAGAAAGCAGTAAAACTAGCTATTTTAAATTGCTAAGAAAAAGGAATTTCGCGGATGACGATGGTTGTACTGCAATTAATTTAGAAATATGAATATATTTGCATAGTTGTGCATCCTCCCCCAAAGGGTTTAATAATTTTCATTCCATAAAGTAATCCTCTTTTTCAAATATTCAACATTTTTGTATTTTGCACGCTTATATGTTTCCTTCTTGCACATACCTAGACAAGAAGCATGTTTCGACTCAATTTCCCAAAACTTCTATATATTCTCTTATTTTGGTATATGTATGATTTATTTAGTTCTAACCATTGAAGTTATACTTTCAAACTTTTTTTTTTTTTTTTTTAGTTTCTCTGCTGTATATTTAAATAGCGGTATTATTATATTTCACCAAAAGATTCACCGTAAACATGTTTTGACACCCTCTGAATAAAAAGAAAGTGCATTCTTTTGAAAAAGGTCCACGTGTGTGTTTGCGTGCGCACGTCTAGGTTTATTTATGTCTGACTCAAAAACGAAAAGTAGTTAAATTCGAAATTCGTACTTTAAGTCAGCATGTTCCAAACTATCTTCTACATCGAACATTTTGATTTCTAAAATATGGCTAACGATTTTGATGAAATTAAAATTTGTATTTTGCCTACTTTTCGTTTTTTAGTTACAAACACACATAGACTTTTTATAAATATGCTTTCTTGTTGTTTATTTTTAAACCAGGAAATCTTAAAACACGTATTTCCAGTGAATTCTCGATATCAAAATTTTGGGTGGGATGCAATACCTTGTTTACCTAAGTGCTGGGTACGCAGTAGAAAAGTAGAAAAAGTAAAAAATACCATGAAACACCCTTTAAAGAGCTCAAGAGATGGCCTGTGTTGGGACTAAATATCAGGGTAACTAAAAAAGAGGCGTTGGCGTCTCTTACAAAGCAAACCATGAGGTTTCCTCATACATTACTTCCGTCCTTTACTATGTATGGTGTATCTATTTCCCCTTATATCTCTCCAGAAGTTAGTAGTCATTCCTCCAGCTCCCGGAGTACAAGACCTGTATGGCCCGCTCCTGTAGTGTGGGGGTAGCATGTCTGCCTCACATAGCAGAGCTCCCAAGTACGAATCTCAGTTAGACGAGTTAAGTCCCATTCATAGTGAGATATAAGCGCAGACGTTACACCCATGTTATTAATGTAAACATCCGGAAAGACACATGCATTGCAAGAGTTTACTACGTACATAGAAGCAAAATTCTGCATTTTTCCCTCTATCGTTTGCCTGTAGTTCAACAACAGACAATCGCAGTGCAAGATTTCAATACGCCTACATACAGGCTGCTCTTCGATTTGGTCGTGCACCACCACGTTATCGCTGAAGCCAGAAATTTTAAAATTCATTATGTGTTACTTTGCAGCCATCGAAGTATAGCTACATAGATGTAAAGGGACTTGATTACTTCTCTTCCAAAAGTAAAAAGGACTTATTGGAGCATTCATATCCAAATTGTCGTGTAAGTAAAAAAGAAAGTGTATGTCATTTCCCTCAAGAGGTTATGTCTTCTTGCAGAATCCTTCAATTTAATGGATGTACCCACCATCTGCGTCTAGATTTCTTGCCTCTTACAAATTGTAAGGCGCAAAGAGAATGCACATTGCATTAATTATTATGCTTTATCACTTTCTGTAGTCTCCATGCTTGCACAATTTTAAATATTTTGGAAAATTATTGTGACGTCACGGCCATGAGCGTAGTTCTATGTATGCAATTTGTATAAACTATTTCCTTATTTAAAATATTGATGAATTTTCATTTATCATATATAAATATAGAATATATTCTTATTTATGTGGCTTAACGTCCTTTAACCAGGTTGGTCATATCGGAGGATGAATGACATTGGTGAAATGATGCTCAAATGATCTGGGGGTCCAAGGAGTTTAAAGTTACTCGACATTTGTCTTCTCAGGATAAGGGAAAACCCCGAAAAAAACCCTGTCCAGGTCACTCACCCTAAGCGAGATTCGAACTCGCGACCTGTTGAAAATGAGTAATACACCTACCACCACACTACCCAGGCGGGCCAAATGATACTGTATTTTTTTTTTCCCCAATTTGAAACTTGCGGTGCACTTGGAAGATATCCGCATGCAATTTATGATCTAGAAACACTTGACACCTTACGTTATGTTTGCGACTCCATTGTGAATGGCCTTCCCTCATGTCTGTGCTACGGCGCGTTGAGTCAGGGCTTGCATCTCATTGTGAATGCAGCATTACCCAGATAAGTCTCCCCTCCACTGTGGATTTCCCTTATCCTAAAAAGACAAATGTGGGATAATTGTACGCCTTGCCTTACGTGATTTCTGCCGTGAGATAAAATGACGGTAGCAACAGAACATTTTATATTGTCGTGCGTTAAGAGAATTTTATGTGCATAAATTAAGAAAATAGATTGACTTAAATGTGTGATAACTATTGCTGGCTATCAATCTTATCAGTCAACAATAGTAATAACAAAAATAGAGAGTTTTCTTTCCACATACTTCCTCTCTATTTCTGTATCTCATAATGCAACCAGCTCATGTAATTAATGCCACAGATAATTTCGCCCAAATAAAACATTCCTGTTGTTTGAGATCAAATTGTGAAAAATATGTATCTTATATGAAATCGTTGTTTGTAAGGGAGGAAAAAAAAAATGCAATGTTAATGCTCGACCGAGACTAAATATAATAATTATGTCTGGTAGCTGCACTTTTATGGACCTCATAAACTGTAGTTTTTCACCAATCAGAAACAATCAATATTTTCTTGTCTGGGCACATCTCGTAACGCTACCAAGCACCAACTGTTGAAAGAGTAACTATCGATTATTCTCGTACGCTAAATCCATAGCTTGGCTTCTTTCGGAAGGGAAGTAAAACCATGGGTCACGTGTCGTAAATTTACGGCTCGTAAAAGAACCTCAAGCCTGTTAGAGATGCCTCTGAGTAAAATTAAGCGGTCTTTCACGCCCAGTATAGAACGGGACGCTGAGAATCACAGCAGTTAAAGAGCGTCAATAAATAAAAGCGCCATTTCGCTAAATTGAAGGGAGTTAAGAGAAAGCAAAGATGACGGATTTGAGTGACCGTGAGGTACACTCATTGATTCAAGTAAACGTAGAATATTAAAACTAATTTATAAACACTTTAAATTTTAGATACATAGTTGTGCATATATAGTCATATGAAACTTGACCATAACTGACAATAACTCGCATCTTAATTACCACCATTATACTCTCGATGTATAATATGCTATTGAATTTTTTTAATTCCTGTGATTCTTAAAAATGCAAATTGCTGTTAACATCCTACGCCCTTAAAATCTCTCTTGCCTATTGGTTGATTAATATGTTCAGCATTTTGTTTACCCACATTTTTTTATTTTTTATCCATATTTAAGAACTCATTTTATCATTATCTGTAGAGTACTAAAGCCTCTAAAGCTACCGTAACAGAGCCAAAATATTTTTTATAAATTAAAGGAGAAAAAAAAAAAACAAAAAAAAATAAACGGAATGCGATGCAATTGATCCTTAATTATTGTATAAACTGCATAACATGTCAACTCTTATCTGGGCATAGTTCTTCACCTTACAAAATTTTAGATTGCTTTCAGACACAGTTGTGGATTGTTACAGAATAAAAAATCTGATGTGCTCCATTCACATGTAACACTGTAACAAATTATTGCTAATAAGCTAATCGAGGTAAACATTAGCAGGGATGATGTTATTAGTAACTTCCTTATAAATAGAAGGCAAATAAGCGAATAGTAGTTGACAAGTTCCGGTATGAAATAGTTTGAAGTATTTTTAAAACTGAAACCGATAACAAGGAATATCTCGAAAACGGCCAACTTCACGAAAAAACCATGTGCATATAAGGCATACGTTGCGTGTTTTAATGAGATCTACATTTTTTGTGTAGTAAGGCTTTGTCTATCTCTTAAAGTTTACCAGTTATGCAAATTTCAGAAAATTCACCCAGAATAAAGAGGTCTCCAGAGATTTATAAAACAAAAATTCAAAATAAACATATTGTCATATATAAGTAAATAACTTAAATATAAGAGATTTTAGACAAAATCGTTAAAGCCGTTTTGGGGAAAACTAAAATAGTAAAGGATAGTTGGGGTAGAGAGGATTTTCTTGAAAATCTTCGTGTTGCATCCTTGGAAGATGCTGAACTTAAATATCAAGTTTGGTGTTTAACGGAGTTTTCGTTTTTGAGCTATGCTGCACACACATACGCAAAGACACACACAGACACAACACATACACGGACATTTTCTAAATTTTTTTTTTTCAGGGGGTCCCAAACCATGTATTTCCGGCGAAATCTGGGTATCGAATTTTTGGTTGCAATGCAATACCTTCTCTATATCTATGTATATAGTGTGTGTAGAAAAAGTAGAAATGTGATCTCTACGCATCTTGCATACCCGAGAAAAAATCTGCTGTGTCCCATTCACATGACTTTCTCTAGCTGTTACAGAAACAAGTTTCCTCACAAAAGATTTTTCTTTTCTCTACAAGATGTTAACCAAGGTAAACTTTTATTACTTGTTCCATTTTAACCAGAAGGGACATAAGAGAATACATAGGCTAAACTATTTTAAAAACTGATAGCTAGGTGAAACAACTGAAGATCGGTTCGCTTTGCATGGCCTTTAGTAAAACAAGAGAGATGAAACCAAACGTCACTTCCCGTTTGAGAAAAGTTTAAGAAGTTTAAAATTGTAACCAATAACGGTGAATATTTCAGAAACGGTCAGCTCTACGTAAAATACGTGAGACATAAATTACGTGTTTTAACGAGAGTAAGTTTTTGTACATCTCTTACAGTTTAACCATTTTGAAAATTTCTGCAAAACAAATCCAGAAAAAGGAGTTCTTCAGAGGCTATTTCCAGAAAATTCAATATATACATTTTATTTGTGATGTAAATATCTTTGATAGACGGTATTCTAATCTAAATCGTTAGAGCCATTTTGAGAAACACAACATTTTCAAAAACTTTTCCATGGTTACGGTAGTTTGCGGGAGGGGGGGGGGTCCTTGAAAATCTTCGTATCACATCCTTGGGAAAATACTAAAGATAAGTACCAAGTTTGGTATTTAGCAGTCTTTTCGTTTTTGAGCTATGCTGTCCACCGACACACACACAGACACACATACGGACCTTTTTCTACAAATGCTTTATTCGAATTCAGGGGACCTCATAACATATTACCGGTGAAATCTCGACATCGAATTTTTGGGTGGAATACAATACCTTCTCTATCCACTATGTAAATTGTACATACGGGCTAGAGAAAGTAAAAAAAATCTCAACTTATGCACCAAATATTAAGTACCTCCAGCAAATACAGTGTTTAAGTTTAACGCAATATTTTTACAAATTTTGTTTATCCTGTATAAATAATTCTATTATTTTTTTCTAATGTCATTATTTAAAAGCTTCGTTATAAATGATCTAATAATATATTTTGTCATTTACATAGACTTTACTTTCTAAATATTGTCCTACATAACTTCATATTGCGGTCAAACTTTTTTTCACATTATGCTTTCTCTACTTACAGTTTGTCTAATTCCATGTATACTAATAGAAAAAGTTGAGAATAACAAACAATAACAAACGTTAATAATTTTTTCCCATTTTATACTGCAGCTGAAACTGTCACTTGCGTGTAGTTTTAGCACCAGGTGCCAATGAAAACAGAAATACGTTTCGACCGGTGTCAATTATTCTGAAGAGTGCAATTAAATACTCGGCCGGCAGTTGATAGGTGAATAGTTTCCCGTTTCACTTGTCATCGCGGGAAAAAATATTAAACAATTCTACCTCGGCTATATCGGAGAGGGAGCCCTAACTCACAAGAAAAGAGATTGCAGATTCATAGCATATCGCTATTTGTTTTGTGGTGTGCTTCATAATAATGCCACTATGACAGTTCTGCTTGCCTTTTAAGTTAGACCACCAAACACGTACCCTATAACATTTTTACTTTCTATACTTAGTACCCATATTGATAAACAAGTTATTCTATTCCACCAAAAATGCGATCCCGAGATTTCACTGGAAATACACGGCCTAGGGTCCCCTGTATGTAAAGAAATACAGAAAGAAACAAAGCAAATTGTTGGAATGTGTGCATGTGTGTGAGTCTGTGAGCAGGATAACACAAAAACGAAAGTCGGTTAAATATCAAATTTGATAATTAAGCTCAGTCTCTTCCAAGAATGCGACACAAAGCTTTTGAAGAAAATACCCCCGCCCAAACTAACCTTTTTATGGAAATATGTTCCAACATTTTCAGTTTCGAAAAAAGGCTACAACGATTTTGATAAAATTCAATACAGTAAATATGTTCACATGCCAAATAAAATGTACATCTTGAATTCCGTGGTTATCCTCTGAAGACCTCTTCATTCTGCATGACTTTTGCAATACTGATAAATCGCAAGATATACACAAAAGCTTACTACACAGAAAATGTAAATCTCGTTAAGACAAACAATTTGTCAGAAACATATTTTTGCAGAGTTAACCATTTCCAAGATATTGCTATTGGTTTCAATTTTAAAACACTTAAAACTCTTCGCAAACGGGAATTTGTCATTTCTGTTTTCTTTTGGTTTACTCCGGCCACGCAAAGAAAACCGAATTTTATTCGCATAACAGCCAGAATTTAAAAGATTTGACTATCGATTTCGCCTGGTGTATTCCATTTGTTTTTCTCGTATAATGTTTATCTTGATTAGCATGAAGTAGATGGAATAAACTTTTGTAAGAATTGGCTGTTGCAGAATAGGTCGAGGAAATCATGTGAATTAAACATCAATTTTTCTCTCATATAGATATATTTAATTCTTATGGCCATGTTGGGACTGTGACGTTTGAAACAACGTTGCCTATACGTTCTTTAGTTGAAGAGGTATCAAGACTGAAAAATCAGATATGTTACACTCACATGACCTTCTCCAGCTGCTCTTACAAAAGATTATTCTTCTTTCTACGCAATGCTAATCGAGATAAACATTAGCACAATGTTCTTATTACTTAGCTCCTTACAAGTAGAAGACAACTAGGGGGAACTCGGCTAAAGTGATAATCAAATGTTTTAAAGCGATTGTCATTGCAAACCGCTTCTTTGCTTGGCCAGGAGTAGAACAAAAGAAAAACGGTCACTTCCGTTTGAGAAAAGTATAAGTTCTTTACCATTTAAACCAATAACAAGGGATAACTCGAAAACGGTAAACTCTACGAAAAAAATGTATATGACATAAATTGTGTATTTTAACGAGATCGACATGTTTTGTGTAGTAAGCTTTTGTCTATCTCTTACGGCTTACTAGTTACGTTAAATTCAGCAAAATTCATTCAGAATAAACAGGTCTTCAGAGGCTATTTCCAGAAAATTCAAGATATACATTTTATTTGTGATGGAAATGGCTTTAATGAAGAGTTGTAAATCAAAATCATTACTGCCATTAAGAAAAAAACATTTTTTTCGAAAAATTTTCCATGTAAAGGGTAGTTAGGGGTCTCCCCATCCCTAACTATTTTCTTGAAAATCTTCGTACCGCATCCTTGGAAGATGCCAAACTTAAATACCAAGTTTGGTATTTAAACGTCTATTCGTTTTTGAGCTATGCTGTCCACACACATACGCACACACACGGACCTTTTTCTGAATTTTTTTTTTCTTTTTTTGATTCAGGGGTTATAAAATATGTATTTCCGGTGAAATTTCGATATCGAATTTTTGAGTGGAATACAATACTTCTTAATCACTATGTAAATTGCACATACGGGGCTAGAGAATGTAAAAACACACTGCCATTGCCGGGATTTGAATAACAGATCTCCTGGTTTCGTCCAGTTGCTCCGACCACTGGACTACTAAATTCTCCGACTGACTCGCAATTTTCCCGGTAAAGCACCAAGAAGCAGATTTCAAATTATTTTGATATCACATGCCTCAATCGCGACTTACAAACTCTGTAAGTACTTCAGTCCCGGGCTTTATAATTATTAGGCCAATTAATGTGCATTAATCATTGTTTCTTCCAAACCAGTTGTGTGTAGGACAGAAATTGGAGACGGAGAGTCGGAATGAAAAATGCACTGCCATAATCGAGATTTCAACCAGGAAGTCCATGGTTCAAATCCTGGCTATGGCAGTGCATTTTGCAGTCTTACTCTATCTCTTCAACTTCTGTCCTACACACGGCTGGTTTGGTAGAATCAATTCATATAGATTCTTTAACTTGGGTTTTTAATATTCCTATTTTCAAACACAAATATACTCGTTCTTACATGCATATGTCCAGACTTTGGGGGGATAGAGATTGGTTTTGATTAAAGATAAATTTCTCGCTCCAGCCGGGAATCCATCCTGGGATCACTGAGTGAGAAGTCAACTCGGTGACCATTCGACCAGAGAGAAAGTCTTTAATAACATTCGTTAATTCAGATATGTGATAAAAGCCGTTATCCCTAACATATTAAAACTAGGTAATAGTTTAATTTACCATTTGGATCGTTGTTCTGAAGAAGAAAAACAGTTCTGGCTATATATATGCACTTAAAAAAAAATTAAAACCATTTTCCATTAACTAGCAGGCATTGATGGAAGCCGAGACTGTCAGCTGGTGCTGAAGGTACTTCATAGTATTCACTTATAATACCTACTTTATTTCATGAGATTCTAAAGGTTCACGATATTTCTAATGGTTTCCATAAGTGATTCATTAAATGAACTCCTCTTAATTCCATGCAATTTACTTTAAAAGCTACTAGGACTAGAACGAATAACCAGTCCGATTCTATTCACTTGATTTGAAACCACACTGGTGCTGAATAGTTTAACTTTCTCTAGACTGTATGTACAATGTACAGAGTGAATAGAGAAGGCATTGCATTCCATCCAAAATTAGATACCAAGATTTCAACGGAAAGCATTTCAGAAAAAAGTGTGTGTGTGTGGGGGGGGGGGGTGACAGCATAGCTCAAAAACGAAAAGTCGGTTAAATACAAAACTTGGTATTTAAGTTGAGTATCTCGAAGATTTTTTAAAAAAAAAAAAAACTCCACATCAACTATCCTTTGCATGGAACATTTTTCGAAATTTTTTATTTTCTCAAAAATGGCTCTAACGATTTTAATTAAAATACCTCATGTTTTAGATATTTTTATGACAAATGATAAGTATAGGTATCTTAAATTTTCTGGGAATAACCTATGAAGCCCTCTTCATTCTGGATGTTTTTTGTATAACTGGCAAGCCATAAGCGATAGACAAAAAATACTATACAAAAATGTATATATCATTAGAACACACAAATAACATTATATATTTTTTTTATATAAGGAGTTAACTGTTTTCGTGATATTCCGGATTATTGCAATTGTGATTATGTTTATCTTGATTAGCACGATGTTGATAAAAGATTAATCTTTGGAATAAAAGGTTTGTTTGCGGAACAACTAGAATGTTAATGGAACACATCAGATTGTTTCTTCCGCCTTCTGGTCTTCTTTTGTTATCTTACTTATACCTGTAACATCATTATCCTATTTATCGTGTACCTTTTGGAAATCATTTTGCTCCACATCAATTGATAATGACGGCCCGGTTAATCAGCCCATAATCTTAATTGCACGTAACTGTTTATTTGTACATGAAACCAAATAAATAGTGGTTGCATTCCCATGTTTTCACTATTGATTCTTTCAAAAGGTGTTCTTCTGTCAAGATTTTGTCAACTGAGGTGCACTTGCATTAAAGATTATCCGTAAAAATAAGGTAATCTAAAGCCACAGTCAGCTTTATAAAAATTGGTTGGTATGTAATGGGTTTTATATTCTATTAACGTTTGCATGAGAAAGAATGATTAGCGACGTATTATTTGAACAAATGTAAATATTTAAACATTCAAACCAATAACAAACAATAAATCGCTAATGGTTTACATCACAAAACGGTTTGTCCTAAATTGTGTGTTTTAACATCACATATTTTATGGAAAGATTTTGTCCATAATTTAATTTACCAAATATGAAAAAACCATTCAGAAATAAAAGGACTTCAAGGCCTAAAAATTTAAATACACATTTTAATTGCGCATAGACTATCTTGTGCAATTAAACCAAAATCGATTGGATATTTTTGAATAAATAAGCAATAACCAAAAAGTTTTCATGCAAAGGATAACTAGACTTAAAAATCCTTGAGACGCATTTTTTTAAGATGTTGAGCTAAAATGCAAAATTTCGTATTAAACAGACTTTTCATTTTGGACTTACGGTGTTATTATACATCACACGCCTTTATTTTTAGAACAATAAAAATTATTATTATTATTATTATTATTATTATTTATTTGGGTAGCCATATAATATCTAGTTATGGTGAAATCTCGATATTATATTTTTGGTTGAAATGGAATACTATATGTAACCAAGTAGTAAAAATCTGATGTGTTCCATTCCCATAACTTTCTCTACACCTGTGTAACAAATTATTGTTAAAAACCTTATGCTTTTATTTACTTCTTGCTAATCCGGAAACAATTAGCAGAAATAGTCTTATTGCTTGCATCTTTGCAAGCAGAAGCGAAATAAGGGAGTACAATAGGTTAAAGTGATAGTCAAAAGCTGGTTGCTATGTGACTGAAATTTCTTTGTTTGTATGGACAGGAGTTGACAAATTCCTGTATGAGAAAAGTATAAGTTTTTCAAAGCTGAAACCAATAATAAGGAATATCTCAAAAAGGATCAGCTCCACGAAAAAAGAAGTATATAATATAAATGGCGTGTTTTAACGTGATCTACATTTTTTGTGTTGCAAGTTTTTGTTCATCTCTTACGATTTAGCAGTTATGCAAAATTCTGTTAAATTCATCCAGAATAAAGTAGTTTTCAGAGGCTAATCCCAGAAAATTCAAGATATAAATTTTATTTCGCAAGTAAATATCTTATATATATATGAGAATTTAATCAAAATGGTTAGAGCAATTTTTAAGAAAAGCAACATTTTCGAAACTTTTTCCATACAAAGGGTAGTTTGGGGTGGGAGGGGGGATTTTCTTGAAAATCTAACTTAAATACCAAGTTTGGTTTTTAACGCTCTTTTCGTTTTTGAGTTATACTGCCCACAGACACATACACATACACACGGACATTTGCCTAAAACTGCTTCTTTTTTTTGGGATTCAGGAGGTCTCAAAACATATATTTCCGGTGAAATCTCAGTATAGAATGTTTGGGTGCAATACAATATCTTCTCTATACACTATGTACATAGTACGCATAGAGAAAGTAAAAAAGGAATAAAATGTCCTCCGGATTATGTGATATTAACGTCTTAAAATTACGGTTGAGATAAACTTTAACAGACACGGTGTTAATGCTTATTCCCAGATAGGTACAAGGGATATAAGAGAATGCACTAGCAGAAAGCGATAGAAACATCTTTTAATAGCTGGTCACTATATGATGACATACAATTCATTATCTTTGCATGACCAGAAGTAAAAAGAAGAAAATGGTTAATTTCATAAAAAGAAAAGACAAAAGAAGGTATTTAATATAAGCTGTGTGCTTTAGTAAGACCTATATTTTTTGTGTCGTAAGTTTGTCTACCTCTTACGGTTTACCAGTTATACAGCAGTCATCTAAAATGAAAGGTCTTCAGAGGCCCAGAAAATTACAACCAATTTTGAGAAAATCAAAATTTTCGAAAAATGTTTCACGTAAAGGGCAATTTAGGATAGCACATTTTATTGAAAACCTTCGTGTTACATCCTTGGAAGATGCTTAACTTAAAATATCAAATTTGTTATTTAATTGAGATTTCGTTTTTTTTTTTTTTTTTTTTTTTTATCTATGGTGTTAAAACACACACACAGACACACATGCACGGACCCAAATACGGGCACGCATGGACCTTTTTTCTAATAATGTTTCTATTTGTTCACGAAACCTCAAAACAAATTATTTCCAATATTTTTACTTTCTCTACACGCACTATGTGCATAGCGTATAGAGAAGGTATTGCACTCCACCCAGAAATTCGATACCGAGATTTCACCGGAAATATATGTTTTAGGGTCTTTTATATCCAAAAAAAGCATTTTCACAAAAAGGTCCGTGTGTGTGTGTGTGTGTGTGTGTCTCCGTGTGACTGTGAACACAATAACTCAAAAACGAAAAGTTGGTAAAATACCAAACTTGGTATTTAAGTTTAGTATCTTCCAGGGATGCGACACGAAGATTTTGAGGAAAATCCCCCCACACCAAACTACCCTTTATATGGAAAAAAAAAAAATTCGAAAATTTTGATTTTCTCAAAAATGGCACTATCGATTTTGATTAAAATATCGTATATTAAAGACATTTACCTGCCGAATAAAATGAATATCTTGAATTATCTGGGAATAGCCTCTGAAGACTACTTTATTCTGAATGAATTTGACAGAATTTTGCATAACTGCTAAACCGTAAGAGATGGACAAAAACATACCACACAAAAAATAGAGAGCACATTAAAACACACAATTTATGTTGTATACATTTTTTTTCCGTGGAGTTGATCGTTTTTGAGATATTCTTTGTTTTTGGTTTCAGCTTTGAAAAACTTAACTTTTCTCGTACAGGAATATGTCTACTCCTGTGCATACAAACAAAGGAACTTCAGTCACTTAGAAACCAGCTATTTAACTATCACTTTAACCTATGGTGCTACCTTATTTCACTTCTACTTAAAGGAATCAAGTAATAAGACTAGTTCTGCTAATTTTTTCTCAGTTAGCATGGAGTAAATAGAAGCATACGCTTTTTAAAAATAATTTGTTGCAGAGATGTAGAAAAGTCATGTGAATGGAACAAATCAGTTTTTTTTTTTTTTTTTTTTTTATGGAATAGTTCTTATACTTCCTATAATTATATTACAGAAAGTAGAAATGAAAATGAAAAGTGTGGGATGACAACCAAACTTTGTGTTTAAATCCACTCTCTAAGGCGAAAACGCTTACTAACTCACCCCACACCAAGACAGGTTTACACGGAAACTGTCGTTAATTTTTTAATTTATTGAAAAGGGCTATTATAGCATGTGCTTGGGATATTTGCATAGCAAAGAAACACTAGATTTAGAGTTTTGCATAAATAACCTTTGAACTATTCTTTGCTTTCGCCAAATTTACTATAACTCGAAACTGTAGGGAAGATAAAAATTTGCTTTAGCAAAATATATTTTATAATTATAATAGTAATATGGAACTCTTGTGTGGCTACAACTTCCGAATATTTAGTAACCATTCTTTAATTTTTGGTCGACTCCAGTAAAGATTATACATAGAATATAAAGGCAAGCACATGCAATTAGTTTTATCCTCTCAGCTTCAAACCTATATGTACATAAAACTTTAACTCAGGCATTTTTGTCAGTTTATCAACATTTACAAGGTTTGGATAGAACAAAACGCTTTTCTGTTGGTAATTTGAAAATAGCTATGGAAATAAAACGAGCAGAGAAAGTCGTGTCATCACAACACATCGCATTTTGTATTAACTTTCAATTAGTCATCATACTTCACTGTACTGAAGCAGAAACATTTTGCGAGCCATTACGGCACAAATCATAATTAAAGGAGTGAGCAAACACACCAAAGAGTGCAGACAGCATTACACCAATCTCTCTCAGGGCTGCCATCCGCATCGTTTCTGAGGTTATTAATGACTTCGCGTCTGCCAGGAAATTAATATCTCAAAGTTTTTTTTTTTTTTTTTTTTTTTTTTTTTGCAACTAATGACCCAAGTTGTTAGCGCTGGAAAGGATACGGCCAACAAATTCTTTAGTGCGCCGTTGGTAGAGCTATAACAATGCTATCTCACTTGAATATCCGGGGTAGAAAGCTCTAAAGAAAAATTGAAACGCCCTTTGTTAACTTTTTTGTGCCAAACTTCCTATATAGATAGACGCAAAATGCAATTTAGTACTTCTTTGATGTGAAGGAGCAACAAATAACACGAAAGATTTACATTAAAAACACACAAAGCAAATTTTAATTTGAAAAAATGTGCAATTCCTGTATATATTTTCTACAGAATGAATAACTGCACCAAATTAAAACTTAAACGGATGCTAGTTTACGGGAATTTTTGCAATTGAGCGAAGATTATTTTTTCGACAATCTCTTCCATTATATTTAAAAATAGAACCAGCACTTTAAAAATCCATGTCACTTTAGAGAAAATAAGTACAACGCAAAGTTTTTTACACTTAAAGTACTTTATAATGGGAGCCTTTCTTGAAACCCTTCGAGTCGCATCCTTGGAAGATGGAGAAAATACGCAGATTTTCATTTTCGAAGTATTCTGTTCTCTCTTTTTCTCACGCTCACACATATTTGTATAAAATAATTTTCTTACTTTCTCTAGCACGTATGTACAATGAACATAGTAGGTAGAGAAGGTATTGTATTTCATCCAAAAATCCGATACGGAGTTTTCACCGGAAGTACACGTTTTAGGGTCCCGTGTATCCCAAAACCCATTTTACTTTCTCTATATAGTGCAGGATGCAAATCTGGATACCGAGATTCCACCGGAAATACACGTTTTGGGTCCCTGCTTACAACAAAGGTCCAAAAGTGTGAGTGTGTGTCTGAGAACACAATTAAAAACAAAAGTAGGTAAGACAAACTTGGAAGGCACTAAATTACCAAGGGTGCAATACGAAGATTTTGAGGAAAATCCTCCCACGGCAAACTACCCTTTACATGAAAATTTTTCGAAAATAATGATATTCTCAAAAAAAAAAAAAAATCCCGACTTTTATTAAAATACCCCATATTAAAGATATTTAGATGGTAAAAAAAATGTATATCTTGAATTTTCTGGAATTCCGAAATACTTTTTCATAACGGTAAACTGTAAGTGATAGACAAACTCTTACTGCACAAAACATACAGATCTCGTTAAAACACACAATTTATTTCCTATACATTTTTTCGTTGGAGTTGTCATTTCCTTGATATTTCAGTTATTATTGGTTTCAGTTTTAAAATTCTCTTCTCACATGGGAATTTATCAACTCCAGGCCTTGCAAAGAAACTAATTTCAATCATATAGCACCAGCTTTTAAACGATTTGACTACAGCTTAAGACTATGTATTCCCTTATTTCCATTCTACTTATAACGAAGTAAATATTACGACCATTTTTGCTATCTTCTATCAGCTTTTGTAAGAATAATGCGTTGCAGAATATCTGGAAGCCATGCGAATGGAATATAACAGATCTTTTTCTAAGTAACACAAAATATGCCTTTACTCAGAAATTGTGATACTAGGTGTAATAGAATATCTCGTCTAACACGTATAGTTATTGAAGTTAAGCAGCAGAGAAAGTAAAAAATCTGATGTGCTCCATTCACATGACTATCTCTACCTATATTACACAAACTTTATTTTTCTACTACAGACTAATCAAGATAAGCATTACAGATTGGTTTTATTACTTAAATGCTTATTAGTAGAAGGAAACTAAGGAAATACACTAGGTTAAAACGGTATCCAAATGTTTCAAAGCTCTCGCTATGCGATTGTGATTGAAATTAGCTTCTTTCCATGGCCAAGAATAAAACCAAAGGAAACACGGACGCCTTCCTGTTTGAAAGAAGTGTAAATATTTTAAAATTGTAAACCAATAACAACGGTTTATCAGTTATGCAAGTTACTATGAATGAAGAGGACTGCGGAGGCTATTCCCAGTAACTTTTAGATGTGCATGTTATTTGCCATGTAAATATTTGCAAAATACAATATTTTAATCGAATTCGTTAGAGAAAAATAGAAATTTTATAAACATTTTCCACATAAAAGGTAGACTGGGGGGGGGGGTCCTTGAAAATTCTTCGTGGCACATCCTTGGAAGATACTTGGTATTTAATGGTATTTTCATTTTTGAGTTGTGCTGCCCACAGCACACACACACACACACACACACACACACACACACTGATCTTTTTCTAAAGATATTTTTTCTTATTCATGGGGTCTCAGTATCGAATTTTTTGGTGGAATACACTATGTACACAGTAAAAAGAAAAATCACAAATTTAAAACCTCCATTAAGTATTACACTTCCTTATCCTTAGGGAAAATTAGTACTTAATATGGAATATTTAGAAGGCTAGGGTGCAAAATTAAAGGTACCTACATTATATAATTTTAATGAGCTCGAATTTTTCTTAATGGCTTATGATATTCAAGCCACAAAAAATCAAATTCAATCAGAACTGAAAAGAGCTTCGCAGGATATTTACAGTGAATTCAAGATAGATCCACTCTAATGCCTGACAAATAACAAGATTTTATTTATTATTCTAAACCGTTAAACAGAATCATTGCAAAAAAAAAAAATTAATGAGCATTTTTCATGTAAAGGGTCCTTTAGAATGGGGAAATGATGTGAAAATTCTTGTATTGCACCTTTGATGGTTGCTGAACTTGAATATGAATTATTTATTCATCTGACGTTTTCGAATTATGCTGTGCTGGGTTAGGAGGAAATCAAATGTGTATTTTGATGACGTTTCTAAATCCAATTTTTGGGTGAATGCAGATCTTCCTGTTATCTATAAGAGATAAGGTATGCAATAAAACTGTCACAAATATTTCCTCCGATTGATTTTCGTTATGGAACTTCTTCCATAAACCCATCTTTCTAAAAGGAATTTAACCTGATGCATACCATAAAATGTTGGTACCAAACGCATACTATAAACCAAGTTTAATTACAACTGGTCCTGACATACTAGGGATAAAAATATTATGTTTGCAATCATGTCTTTCTCTACCCTATATAGTTTAGGCTTTAAAAATTATTCTTATGACATTTATTTTGAATTTATTTTAATGGAGACACACCTTTGCAGAAATAGCTATATATATACATTTCGTTACACATATAAAGAGAATAGCGACAGTCAAATGTTTTACGAACGCAATAAGCTGACCTTAAAATGCTATACTTCTTCCATGCAGCCGCGAGAGGCAAATGAAAACAGCCCGCCTGGGTAGCGTTTCTTCCCCACATTCAAAAGCTCGTGAGTTCGAATCTGGCTTACAATGAGTTATCCGGATCAAGTTTTTTCCGGGGTTTTCCCTTATCCGGAGAAGAAATTGGGTAACTTTTACCAATGTCAATTAGCGTCCGATATGACGAACAAGATTAAGGGACGTTAAACTTAAAAAAAGAAAAAATACAGAAGAAAAGAAAGGAAAATAAAAGAATAAATTCAGGACAGCGTGACTTCAGAAAAATGACTGGGTATTCAACAATTCCAACAACATATAACGGATATCTCGAATATGACATATGCCACAAACATGTTATTTGGGATAAACTGAGTTTTAAACTCATCCATAGTTTTTGGTAGTAGGGTTTCAACTATTGTTTTACGTTTACTAATTATACAACAAAATACAAAATTCCTTCCGAATAAAGGTGACTTCCAAGCCTAACCTCATACATACAGTAGAAAATAAGAACGCCAGTTCTGTTGAATTCACTTTATTCGCCAGGGTGTTAAACGTGATACCACACTTTTACACTTTTGGTACACAAATACTTAGTCGCGGCGTTCACGTAACTCTTAGCATTCGTTATTCACCAGATTGACTTTTAACTCACTTCACTTATCAACACTTGTCGGCCCCTTATATAGTCCGTAGCCGGGCTTCGAAAGTTCTAATTTTAGAAATTACTGGAATATTACGTTTTGTCCAGTTAGAAAGAAATCACTCTGGAAATGGAATTTTTTGGGCCGAGAGAAAGAAGTTCCGAGAAGTCTTGCAAGAAACACACAAAGGCATTTATTTGCCCTATATTGTGTCCGTTCGTTTTACTGTTAGAGCGGGCCAGGCAGCAATCCCTTCAGCGGCCGGGCCGCGCCGTGGCCGAGTGGTCACACTTACCTAGATGGCTAGGGTTTGATCCCAAGTGACCGCATGTGAGATTTGTGGCGGGCAAAGCGGTGCAGGGATGGGTTTTCTCCGGGTTCTCCGGTTTCCCCAGACATCATATTTCTCCAGTGCTCCATCGATTCCATGTATCGCCAATGTCATCGCCTGCAGGGCCACAAGTACTAAAATCAAGCGTTAAATGCTATCAAAACAAAGCTTCAGCAGTCGCTCGGGCTCATTCACCGCCGTCAAAATAGTTTGTATATCATTGTAAATATATTTAATGTAAGATATTTTAACAAAATCATTAGAGCGATGTTTGAAAAAGACAAAGAATTTGTAACATTTTCAATGTAAAGAGTAGTTGGGGGTGGAGATTTTTCTTGAAAATATTCGTGCCACATCTTTGGAAGATACTGAACATAAATACCAAGTTTGTTATTTATTCAAAGTTTCGTTTTTGAATAAACATATGCCAACATAGTACGCGCGCGGACCCTTTTCTAGAAATACTTTTCTCACCAAGGGACTCAATAGCTACATTTCTGATGAAATGTCGGTATCGAAGTTTTGGGTGTGATAATAAAAACCTTGTGTAACTTTTGTGTAGGTCCGTGGTAGAAAGGTAAAATTTAACAAACACACACATTTCAAAAAATTGAGTTTTTATTTCAAAGTGACCAATTATACTCATTAACATCAGGTCTAATTTCGTTTTCATAGGGTACAGCCGAATTAATGAAAAGAACGTGAAATATGCTCGGGGACCTAAAGGCTGAAACTGACTGATAATCATCCACATGACTGACGAAAAACATCATCTAGACAGCTAGACCTAACGAAAATTCGAACTCGGGTCCACAGAGGTACCCACCACCGCCATTATGGCTAATAATTGTTTTAAAATATTTTATGCTTGTGAAAACCTATATGAAGACTATTATTACTTTCTCTAGCATAACAAAAATCGTAGGCAGAGAAGGTATTGTATTTCACCCAAAAATTCGATACCGGCATTTCATTGGAAATGTATATTTTGAGGAGACCTGAATAAAAGAAAGATTTTTGGAACTTGTTACCAATATTCAAGTCAGGACGTTAAACTTAAAAAAAGAAAAAATACAGAAGAAGAAAAGAAAGGGAAATAAAAGAATAAATTCAGGACAGCGTGACTTCAGAAAAATGACTGGGTATTCAACAATTCCAACAACATATAACGGATATCTCGAAAAAAGTTCAGTATCTTCCAAGGATGCGACACGGAGAGTATCATAAGTAAAATCAAGAATGTTTTCATCCTGCCGATAATTCACGACCGGATCGAAGCGACGGGAGTGAGCTGTCCTAAGATATGAAAACATGAGTTGTATTTGATAAGACAATGCAGCGAAATAGACTATTAATATGCTATAATATATAGGAAGGGAGATTTTATCAGTTATGATTGTATTACTGATCATGATTTCTCAAATGGTAGATGACGCATTCGACCATGTTTATTTACCGAATGCTTTTCCTTTCATTCTTTCTTTCTTTATTTCTTTCTTCACTGTCTCTTGAATTATGATATGGCCGACCGTATCTACACCTAATGTACGACAATAAAAATACGGAACAACTATTTTATTTCAGCTTTTAATAAGTAGTACATCAAATGCAAACAAACGTTATTTTATCTGAGGTTATTGCACTCACCTCATACATAAGAAATACAAATAATGATTATTTTCAGTATTTTTTTTGTTTTTTTTTTGTTTTACTTCCTCTATATATACTATGACATAGTGTATAGAGAATGTATTGCACTCCACCCAAAAATTCGATACCGAGATTTCACCGGAAATATATGTTTTAGGGTCCCCTGTATCCAAAAACAGCATTTTCAGAAAAAGGTCCTTGTGCGTGTGTCCGTGTGTCTGTGAACACGATAACTCAAAAACGAAAAGTCGGTAAAATACCAAACTTGGTATTTAAGTTTAGTATCTTCCAGGGATGCGACACGAAGATTTTGAGAACCCCCCCCCAAACTACCCTTTACATGGAATTTTTTTTCGAAAATTTTGATTTTAACGTGCTCTACATTTTTTGTGTGGTAAGTTTTTGACCATCTCTTACGGTTTGGCAGATATGCAAAATTCCGTAAAATTGATCCAGAATAAAGTAATCTTCAGAGGCTATTCCCAGAAAATTCAAGATATACATTTTATTTGTCAGGTAAATATCTTTAATATACGATATTTTAAACTAAATCGTTAGAGCCATTTTTTAGAAAATCAAACTTTTCGAAAAAAGTTCCATGTAAAGGGTAGTTTGGAGTGGGGGGGATTTTTTTCAAAATCTTCGTGTCGCATCCCCGGAAGATACTAAACTTAAATACCAAGTTTGACATTTTACCGACTTTTCGTTTTTGAGTTTTCGTGTTCACAGACACACGGACACACTGACACACGGACAAACACACACACACACGGACCTTTTTCTGAAAATACTTTTTTTGGATACAGGGGACTAAAACATATATTTCCGGTGAAATCTCGGTATCGAATTTTTTGGTGGAGTGCAATACATTCTCTATACACTATGTACATAGTGCGTATAGAGAAAGTAATAATGGAAAGTTAAAGAATATGGAAAAGAAACCCGAATAACTACTTCGTACTTGAGAATAATGTATTTTAAAATTTAAAGCAATAACAAGGAATGTCTTGGAATACGTTTTACCTATTTAAAAAAAATTGACAAATTGTTGCTTTCATAGAATCTATATTTTTTTGTGTTATCACCAGCAGGATGGCTCAGGAGGTAACGTCTGTGACCCTCTTTGGTTCAAATTTCATGGGCCGAACAATACTGTTTTTCGTAGTTTCCTCAGTCGCCAAGGTAATTATTAGTCTGGATCCAAAGTTCGGCCTTCAGTCTAAAACAATAGCAAAACTGAAACTAATTGTAATTGCGCTGCCATTATTCCGCAGATCGTGCAAGTAGTAGATTGGACAGCAGCCCTAACCCCATCTGCCTGTCGAAGTGGCAAAAATGGTATGACGAGATGACACTTTAGAAGGTTAGCTGCACATTGCTATCTGACTAATGCAGCTAGACTGGGCAGCACTCTAACACCATCTGCTTGGCGCTAAGCGAAGAAACGGAGATGAGGCCTTAAAAAGTTGCTGTCGACGTACGAAGACCTTACCGATCAATCCCGTCGCGAGGTTTACGAACTGTTCAAGTGACGTAAAATAAACTAGAATCATAAATTTAAAAAAACAAACAAAATGTCTCATTCTCAGATGTTCAAGATATACCTTTTGTATTGATGTCTTAAGACAAATAGAATTTGTGACAAAAAATTATAATTTCTTCCCCTTTAAGGGTAGTTTGAGATGGGAGGATTTGCTTTAAAACTTTCGCGTCGTACCATTGGCAGATGAACTTAAATATCAAGGTTGGTATTTTAACCAACTTTTCGTTTTTGTATTTTGCGTTCAGACGCAATGACCTTTTACTAAAACGATTCTTTTAATCGCAATCATTTTCCTAACGTTTGAGGTTGAAATTGCATTAATTTTACGAATAACCATTAATTTAATTAATTATATATATATATATATATATATATATATATATATATATATATTTTCCAAGGACCTTAGAACATCCATGAACTACTGGAATCGAATTTTTGGATGGACTCCAATGCTTTCTCCACCTATGTACGATCTACGTCGTATGTGGCAGAGAAAGTAAATAAAACTCCACATTTTGAATAATGTAACGTAAAAGGAAATTTTGCTTTTTTTATGAGTACTATAACATACGGGTTGGTTCAACGAGATACAGACATACACACATATATATCTTATTTATTTATTTTAAAGACAAATGTTTTATTTATCCATATAATCGCTTTTGAGGGATATACACTTCTCCCAACCTTCGTTATTTAAACCACTCCAAAACACGAATTTTCAAGCCCTGCAACATACACCCGTCCTCGACGACTTCATTTTATCTATATTTTGTTTTCACGAGCCGTTTCTTCAAATCGGGTTGGAAGAAAATGGAAGGTGCAGTAGCAATCCATAACTTAATTTATGCAATTTGGTGACGACAAATCCGAATGGATGTGTTCGTGCGTTCATGGTGTAACAGTGCCTTCTTCTTCGGCAAATGGGACCGTGCCACTTTCAACTTCTTGTCTCACTGTAGTATTATCCAGAAGTCGTTTTTTTCTTTTTCTAAGAAGTCGCAGAGTATTATACCCTTCGCATCCCCAAAAAATTGTCGCGATTCTTTTACAGCCGTCTTTGCCTTCTTTGGAGCAGATTTACCGGAAGCAACCCACTGTTTGGATTAACATTTGATTTCCGGAGTACAACGATGAATCCAGGTGACAACTTGACGCAAAAAAGTCCTTCGGATTTCGCCTAAATAGCTTTATAGTGCATTCGCATGTTTTTATGCCAACAGGAACTAAATATGGAGAAATACAGTTTCTTGCATCAAGCGACACCCTTCCTCCTCCTACAGTTCTTAGCTTGGTGTCAACCCTGAGCATAGCAGACAACTTTTCATCTCCAAAATATGAATTGCCGTTCCCCAGGACACACGTATGGCCTCTGCTACTTCGTAAACATTCGTTCGGCGATCGACGAATATCATATTGTCGACTTTTTCAACGATTTACTCGGTAAGCACATCTGTAGGGCGTCCTGTAGCTCATCATCAAAGAAGGACGTTCGGACAGATTTAAACTCGTTGGACCGATATCTGTTACCATCGATGGCGAAAGGTCCCTTTAAAAGGTATTCAATTTTGCTTTTATCTCCTCTCAATTTTTCCCATCTAAAAGTAAAAAGCGAATCTCTGAATGACGCGGCACTTTTTTCATTTTAGCGAAAACACATTGAACGATTCAATGAAATTTCTGAAAATCCAAATTAACTAATCAGTTTATGAGAGAAATAGTTAATTAAAAAGAAACAAACGACTGACCTCCCCTATGAATTAGCAGCAAATTTATTTTAGAGAGCGCTTTTAGAAAAAAGGGAACCGAATTTCAATGTAATCACTAGATCCGGGATTTTTATGTAATTACATATTTTAAATCCTGCATAAAATTTCAATGAAAGTAAAAATGTTGGCGAATTACGTCATTTGCGACTCCCTTACAAATGTTTATTTTACATTTTTACTTTCTCTATACGAACTATGTACATAGTGTATAGAGAAGGTATTGCATTGTACCCAAAAATTCCATACCGAAATTTCACCGGAAATACATGTTTTGAGACTCCCTGAATAAAAAAAAAACATTTTTAGAAAAATGTCCATGTGTGTGTGTGTGTGTGTGTGTCTATGGGCAGCATAGCTCGAAAACAAAGAGACCGTTAAAGCCCAAATGGTATTTACGTTTGGTATCTTCCAAGGATGTGACACGAAGATTTTCAAGAAAATTCCCCCCACCCCAAACTACCCTTTACATGGAACATTTTTCGAAATTTTTGATTGTCTTAAAAATGGCTCTAACGATTTTGATTAAAATATTGCATATTAAAGATATTTACCTAACAAGTAAAATGTATATCTTGAATTTTCTGGGAATAGCCCGTGAAGACTACTTTATTCTGGATGAATTTTACGGAATTGGGCATAACTGCTAAACCGTAAGAGATGGGGAAACACTTTGTGCACAGAAAATGTAGCTCACGATAAAATATGTAATTTATGTCATATACATTTTTTTTTTTTTTTTTTTCCGTGGAGTTGATCATTTTTAAGATATTCCTGGTTTCGTTTTAGCTTTGAAAAACTTATACTTTTCTCATATATGAATTTCTTAACTCCTGCCCATACATACAAAGCAACTTCAGTTACATAGCAACCAGCTTTTGGCTGGTTTTAACCTATGGAACTCCCTTGCTTCTACTTACAAGGAACCAAGTAATAAGTCTATTTCTGCTAATTAGCATGAAGTAAATAGAGACATATGCTTTTTAACTACAATTTGTTGCAGAGAAGTAGAGAAAGTAATGTAAATGGAACACATCAGATTTTTTTTATTTTTTTTATTTTACATATTTTGCATATTTCTACATATTTTAACGGTTACATAAAACGTACATATTTTCTGGGTTTCGTTACAATTTTATTATTTTTTAAAAAAATTGTAGTCACATAAACTACTGTTTTCAAAAGTTTTGCTGAAAACAATGAAAAGCAATCTGCGAAATAGGATGCAAATTAAATTAAGAATGCAATAATAACCACCTCGCCTCGTTCTAATCGTTGTCCCTTTATATCAAAGCAGGTGCCGCTCGACAATGTTAACTTCCTATGTCAGGTTTCTCGTAGCGCTTTGGGCATTAACAAGGACTAGAGAAATTGATTGTTACCATTGTCGCGGTAGTCGGCCAGGGGGCTCTCTTCCCACATCTTTCTCGCTTGCTTTGCTTTCGACTGGCCTGGTGCGTGTCGTCATCGAGAGCGAAGTCAGAGCTATTCAGTACATTGCCCGTTCATTTGAGCATGCATTTTCAGATAAAATTCACGTTATAATATAATTTGATCACACCCACAACTGAAACCAGATCGCATCTATAATAATTCACCTCACCTTAGAAACAGGAAGTGATATCTGCCACTTTTTATGGCTAAATAGCCTAAATATCAAACTGGCGACAATTACGTTTTTCTCTTCAAATATTCACTAAAATGCTGTAGATATATGGAAATGAAACCGCGGATATGGCTTACAGCATATTACGGGTTTTATTTGGCATGCGGTATGCGGTTTTTGGTATACACAGATGGAGAAAGAGAGTCAGGAAGCAAATATATGACCTTAAATTTATTCTGAAGTTCTACGCTGTAAACTTTAAAATCGATTTTGTTAGTTTATGTTGTTGCTCGACTTTAACTGTACTATATTAAAAAAATCTGATGTGTTCCATTCACATGACTTTCTCTACATCTCTGCAACAAATTATTGTTAACAAGATTATTGTTCTATTTACTTAACACTAATCGAAAAAAAAGTTAGCAGAAATAGTCTTATTACTTGCTTCCTTGTAAGTAGAAGCTAAATAAGCGAGCACCATAGGTTAAAGTGATAGTCAAAAGCTCGTTGCTATGTGACTGAAGTATCTTCGTTTGTATGGACAGGAGTTGACAAATTCCTGTGTGAGAAAAGTATATTTTTTTAAAGCTGAAACCATAAACAAGGAATATCTAAAAAACGATCAACTCCATGAAAAAAATGCATATAACATAAATTGTGTGTTTTAAATTGCTCTATATTTTTTGTGAGGTAAATTTTTTTTCCATCTCTTACGGTTTAGCAGTTATGCAAAATTCCGTAAAATTCGTCTAGAATAAAGTTGTCTTCAGAAGCTATTCCCAGAAAATTCGAAATATACATTTTATTTGTCAGCTAAATATCTTTAATATATGATATTTTAATCAAAATCGTTAGATCCATTTTTGAGAAGTACAAAATTTTCAAAAAATTCCATGTAAAGGGTAGTTTGGGGTAGGGCGATTTTTCTCAAAATCTTCGTGTCGCATCACCGGAAGATACTAAACTTAAATACCAAGTTTGTTATTTTTCCGATTGTTCGTATTTGAGTTATGTAGTTCACAGACACACACATACACACACACGGACCTTTTTGTGAAAATGCTTTTTTTGGATATAGGGGACCCTAAAACATATATTTCCGGTGAAACCTCGGTATCGAATTTTTTGGTGGAGTGAAATACCTTCTCTATACACTATGTACATGGTACGTGTAGAGAAAGTAAAAATACTTTTTTGGATACAGGATACTCTAAAACATGTATTTCCGGTGAAATCTCGGTGTCAAATTTTTGGGTGGAATGCAATACCTTCTCTATATACTAAGTACATAGTACGTGTAGAGAAAGCAAAAAATGTATTTTCTCATACGGGAATTTGTCAACTCCTGTCCATACAAACAAAGGTACTTCAATCATATAACAACCAGCTTTTAAAAGATTTGACTATCGCTTTTGGCTAGTGTATTCCCTTATTTCCCTTTTACTTACAAGGAAGCAAGTAATAAGATAATTGCATATAATTCCCATATATTTCTCCCTAATTGTACGAGTAAGAACAGAAGTAGAACAAAAGAAAAATGGACACTTCCTGTCTGAAAAAGGTATGAGTATTTTAAAATTGGAGCCAATAACAAGGATTATCTCAGAAACGGTCAGCTTTACAACAAAAATGCATTTGAAATAAATCATGTGATTTAACGAGACACACTGTCAGAAATGGATGGAAAGAATTCGCCAATTTGAAATAGTGTTTTGTGCATTTCAGTTTTACTAAAAGAAAAGTTTCCAGACGTCCAGGAAAAAATTATTCGAACTAGAACGTTTATTAGAATCAGATATTTAAATTCCAAAAATAGGCAACAAGTGTTAAATAAATACGCAGAAAGGAAGAATAAGCAGGTCATCTTCCAAAACACCATAAACCAACACTAGTGGTATAATTTTACGGTCAAAATATGTAGCAGCATAACTATTTAACGTATTATTTTAGTAATTATAAATTATCCTTTGTTGCTCTTAAAGAAATGCATGTCTTAAATCTCTTGTAGCACCATCAGTTTGCGCTCCCAAACTCCTTATACCTGTAGGTTGTCATTACTAATGTAATGTAGTTTTCACGCACTTTGGTTTGCGGTTTGTCCACAATGTACGTGAGTTAATATGTCTTTTAAAAAACTGACATGTGTTTTAATAATTGATAATTAGTGAAGAAATAATGCTTTCGCTGCACTGAATGTGTATTCCGCGCGCTCGACTTCGCTCTCAGCTACGTCACAGGCAGAGAGCCAATAGCAGCTTCTCAACCCAGAGTGGCTCACCTTTAGTATTCTAGCCAAATTGGTAGTCGGCATCTTGTAATGTAATAGCTGCAAGGAAATAAAGTGAGCCTCTGGACAACCATCAAAATGGCACCAATAGTCTTCTAGAAAGCAAGTTCTGTTGACACAAATGCAACAGGAACCGTCCGGAAATGATTTTTTTAAAGACCTGTGCAGCGTAATGGTTGCAGCTAATATTCCTCAATTTCACTCCTTTCTAGAAAAATATTGCAAGAAGGTAATTCCTGACGAATCTGCTCTGAGGAAAAAGCATCTTCATGTGTGTTATGAAGAAGCAGTTGTTCATATACGGAATGAAATTGGAGACTCCTGTATTTGGTTTGCCATCGATGAAACTACAGATGGCATGGGTCGGTATAAAGCAAATTTAGTAGTAGGAAAACTAGATTCCGAAAGCCCAGCAAAAACATTTCTAATCTGTTGCAAGGTGTTAGAACAAACAAATCATTCTACAATTGCAAAATTCGTAAATGATGGGATGAAGATTCTGTGGCCAGAGCGTGTGTATATGAGGAAAAGGTTTTAATTATGTATTCAGATGCGCAGCGAATATGATTAAAGCTGTTACTGCTCTTAAGGTTTTCTACCCAAATGTACTTCACTTCACCTGCTGGGCCTACATTGCAACGTGTTACTGAAGAAGTAAGAAGCAATTTTACCTGTGTGAATAAGTTGATATAGGAAAAAAAAAAAAAAAAAAAAAAAAAAAAAAAAAAAAAAAAAAAAAAAAAATCAGTACTCTAAAAATCATCTCCAACATGTCCCTTTGCCTCCCGAGCCAGTTCTTACAAGGTGGGGTACGTAGTTAGAAGCTGTGAACTATTATTGAGAACATTTTGAAGGAGTCCAGTCAGTAGTGAACATGTTCTCTTTAGAAGTGGCTGTTTCCATACGTGAATATCAGGACATCTTTAAAGATCTGAAAGTTGCAAGCTCCTGTGCTTACAGCAAAAGTAACTTCGGCTGGTTGTCTAGCACTAACAAGCAGTTGGAAACAGATCCCCTTCTTCACGAATCTATGGATTTAATGGAACGTGCATCACAGAAGCTTAGTATAGTTTGCAGGAGATGTAGGGAGGAAGGTAGGTGAAAAATTCAAAGCTGTGATAAACAGGAATCCAGGGTACTCTACGCATATGTCCGCGTCTAAAGTGCTATATGGTGACAGTGTCGATTTACCAAAACATTTCTCTGCAAAACAGATTCCTATGCTAAAATATGCTCCTGTTACTTCGTGTGACATGGAGAGAAGCTTCTCTGCTTATAAGAACATTTTATCCTATAGGAGACAAAAAATGACCTCTGAAAATATGGAAAAATATATGGTTATTCATTGTACGTTGAAAGAAGCAAAAGCCTCAAAATGAAAGTGCCAGGTTGTTCACTGTATGTCAAGAGATAGAAAACTGAAAATGCATCCTCATTATAAAATTTAATTATTTTGAATTGATTGTTTCACTCATTGATAAATTAGTTCAGTACTTCAACATTACTTTACCGTCTAAAATTTAAGTAAAACAATTATGTGAAATGAGCAATTTTAATAAATATAATCCAAAACACATATTTCTTATTTCCTAATTACCTACTTGAAAATACATTTTAGGTAAATTCTGCTTAAAACAAAGCATTTTCCCTATAATTAATTCTATATGTAGTCTTTGAATTTTAATGCATTGTAATTAATTTACGTACTTACAGACCCATCAAATTACAAAATTCTGGGCAATTTGCAGTCTGCATAAAGATTTGAGGTGGTAATCTTAGCATTTAGAATATTACATAAGTTTACATATTTTGTTGATATTACATATTTCATTGCATATTTTGATGTATTTTGTTACATAAATATGTACACATTTCGCACGTTGATATTACGTAAAAATCCGGGCTCTAGTAATCACACAGTCATAGCTTTTAAAAGACTTCAACTTAAGTCTTACTGATTAAATGGAACTAAGTCTTAGGAAGCTTTCCGGTAACGTTTATCTTGACTAACATGATGTAGGTAAATGAATGATCCATTGCAAGAATGGTTTGTTTGCAGAAAAAAGTACAGAAAATCATGTGATTGGAACACAATTTCTATCTTCTATGGTAAATTTAACGCTCTTTAAGGATAGATTAAATGGTGAAAACCTGCCAAAAATGGCACTTTGCTTTTGTGCAGTCTCAGTTATTGGGACTTCCTCCTTAATATCATATACATCTTATTTATGTATGAAAAATACTTATATTTAAATATACTTTCAAAATTGACGCTCCATCTGAAATTTGCAACAGTGAAAAGACAGCATAGCTCTCTCTCTCTCTCTCTCTCTCTCTCTCTCTCTCTCTCTCTCTCTCTCTCTCTTACACACACGCACATACGCACGCGCGTTCGCACACACACAGTTTGGATTAGAGATTCCATCTTTTAGAGGAAGTTATGCTTTGTATATTGGTTACACTATTAAGTACTCTGGCACTTCTGTCCTCAATCTCACTGGATTGTTTTGTCTTTTTTTTTTTTTTTCTTTTTTTAAAATGGCATAAATTTGTTTTATTAATTTTTGCTTTGAACCCTTTATACGCCAACGAAATTTTCTAGCACAATTTAACTGTTTTCTCAGAAACTTTGAAGATACCTGAAAATAAATTTTAGGATGTTAAAAGCACTTTTATTTGGTGTTACGGAACACTTTGGTGTTAATAAGATGTTTGGTTACTTTTTAAAAAAACAATTCTGTAAATTTTCAACCAAAATATGGAATAGTTAAAACAGCTTTTTTTTTTCTTAATAAAGAACAGTAATTTATAAACGTAGATAATAAATGTAAAAGACATACATCTACAATGTGTAAAAATTCAATCTGATAGTTTAAATAGTTTCATAGACAATGAATTATGAATTTAGCATTAACATGTGACACTTTACATCCGCTTAGCCGCATAGATCATACCAGTCAGCGAATGACTGTAATGGGTAAATAACTTAGCTTAAGTAATGATTTAAGATTATTATTTAAATAAGTTCCATGGATCATTAGAGCTCAATATTACTCTACGTTTATTTCTTGAGGAAACACTTCAGAAAACGCTGTATCCAGGTATCTCTCTTCAACCTACGTACATTCAAACTCTGAACTTCTTGAATGCGATCCAGCGTGATACTCCCTCCTCAGAAATCAGCATAAAGCTGTATTTAAATTTTATAAAAAATCGCACAAACAATTTTGATTAAAATATCAACTTGACAATTCAAATCTGCACAGAAACGTTTCTGTAAAACTCTTGTTACAAAACTGTTGCTCTTTGGAATTTTATTTAATAAGATAAAAAACAAAAAACAATTTAGATCAAAAGTATGGATATATTAAATATTTAGCTTTCCTGCGGTTTTTATGGCATACGGCATTTACTGTTATATGCATTTATTTAATTACTTTTCTGTTGTACCTTCAGATAATTTTCTTCAGGATCTCATCGTTAACTATTTCCTTTTATAAACAGTTTCTTTGTTGCCTTATTCTCCCGTGTATCATCTAACTTTGAGAGAGAGAGAGAGAGAGAGAGAGCAGCAAAACTTAAAAACGAAAGAAGTCCGTTCGTTAAATACCAAATTTGGCATTGAAGTTAAGCATCCTCCAAGGATGCGATTGAATCATTCTAGAAAAATCCTCCATCCCAACTACAATTTACATGGAACATTTTTCGAAAATTTTGAGTTTCTCGAAAATGACTAACGATTTTGATTAAAATACCGCTATTTTGAAGATATTTTTCATAATAAATTAAATGCATATTTTGAATTTTCTGGGGATATTCTCTAAAGACTTCTTAATTCTAGGTGAGTATTGTATAACTGGCACACCGTAAAAGAGACAAAGCTTACTGCACAAAAAATGTAGATCTCATAAAAACACACAATTTATGTCAAACATTTTTTTCTAGAGTTAACCAATTCAAAGGTATTCCTTTATTATTTGTTTCAATCGTACACTTTTTCAAACAGAAGGTAGTCCGCGATTCTTTTGTTTTATTCCTGGCCATACAAAAAAATCTAATTTCAATGACAATCATATAGCGAAAGCTTTTAAAACATTATACTATCGCTTTAGCCTAGTGCATTCCCTAATTTGCTTTCTACGTATAAGGAAGCAAGCAATAATACAATTTCTGCTTATGTTTATTTTGATTAGCATAGTGTAGACAAAAGAATAATCTTTCGTCAGGAATGTTTGTTTGCAGAACAGGTAGAGAAAATTATGTGAATGGAACACATATTTTTTTCCTCTGTGAAGAATCTAAACCTATATGTATATCTACATCTTTTAAACAAAACCCCCAGTACCTAAAAATGTATTACGCTTAAAAATATAACGTGTTTAGCCTTGGAGCGTTTATAGTTTTTGAGAAAAGAAATATATTCAGAAAAATGTAATTCTGAAATAATGACATTTGAAATGTAAGTTCATAGCTATGACTAACGTAGTGTATTCCAGGGAAGTAATCATTAACTTCTGTGTTGCCTTCTGATATGTAATTGCAAATGTTTTCGACTTGGAAATAAAATAACGTTTTGTTTGTTACCGACGCTGTCGATTGTTATGATTATATCATACCGAACTACTGAAATGTCTCAAAAAGATTTTTTTTATATGCCAGCAACTCTACTGACATGGGGTTGTCGCTTCCAAATACACTTAAAAGCTATCGCCAGAGTTTGAATCCTTGACCTTGGGATCAGAAAGTCAGCGCCTAATCAGTATTTTGGCCTGGGGCTCCGTAGATGAAGCGGTATTTTTTAGACGCATGCGTTGAGATCTTAAAGAGTTTTAGGAAAACGGATAAAAAATCACTCCCCACACACACACACACACACACACACACACACACACACACACACACACACACACACATAGGTTAAGCGTTTAAACGACCAATAAACTATAAATATTCTGAGCCAGAAAGTCACAGAGTCGTTTCCCATTAAAAACAAAAAAATGCCACACACTTCCCAGCTCCCATATGGACGAAATGCGACTGTCTTCCGTTTCTACTTTTTACCACAAAGTGCCAAGGTAGGCTATAATCTTTAGCTAAATACATGGAATAGTTTTTCCTCTGGGATAACACCTTCAAAAACGATAGAGGAAATAACAGACCATCGTCGCATTGGAGCCAAAGCTAATACCACAGATCAGTGGAGCGAAGAGAATAAATCTTTAGTGCACACTGAACACGTTTTGAGCAGGAATTGGCAAGTATCGGAATATACCTACTCGTATACTTACTTTCATTCCCATTAACGACCAATTTTTTCTTTTGAGCAAATGCAGCAAGCAGTCTTATTCCAACTGTAGCAGTATGTGGTTATTGATTACACATAAATTCGCAATAAAAGTAGAAAACGGTGTAAAACTGAAGTTATTTATTTCAAATGGTCTTCTGTATAGTTTAACAGCTATTTCTTGCAGATTTTATTAATGATTTTTTTTTTTTGTGAAGGGCAATAAACATTGGTTTAATGTACGCAGACCATAAATGAAAACACTGGCAGCTTCTGGCTGTTGGTACGGAGTTGTAACTGATTAAATCATGTGAAAAACAGTTAATACTGACCGGACAAACAAATCAACAACAAACAACTCCTTATTTCTTCCACTGATAACAAATGAAAATCTGTTCACAAATAAATGGCTTTATTCGCTGCTTCCGCTACAATTCTGCCATATAGTTTCCTTTCCACGACTACCACTCCACGCTCCGAATTTTCCGTCGAAACTGACTCAACTGCTGCATTCTATGAATTCCCTCTTGAAACTGAAGTCTCTGCGGGGCTCTTATTTTCCTTTTATACCTGTCGATAACGTGGCAAGAAACTTCCAGAAGCAGTCACTCGTACAAACCACCACTGATGCCAAAACACACACAGTGCAACAATGCACAGCAAAAATCAGCGATTACTTTCGAAGCCGCACACACATGTGCGGTGATTACAGCCGTAAGGCTTAGTCACAGTATTTATATAATCATACACGCTGATCAGAATTTATAGTCAATTCGCATTCTTTTCGAATAGAGCTTGTAGGAGGGGAAAGGTGCAGGAACCGATCTCCCCCTCCTTCCCAACTGATAGCTCCAACTCAAGTACCTTCATCCATGTTGGAACTGTGATTCATTTACACATTCTAATATTGAAATATTAATTACTCTTTATAAAGAAACACTCACTTTTGCTAATCATATCTTCCCATACGACTATTAAAATATAATTTGCAACCACCTTCTTTGATATTTCGTTAAAGGTTATCACATACTAATCACATACAATGGCTAACAGAATTAAAGCTATCCAATGCTACCTTAGCGGCTTTGACAGATCATGCTGCCTACGTACAAAAGCATTCAGCAAGAGGCAAATATCCTTAAGCAAACGAAGGCGGTAGCTGTAATTAAAACGTGTTGCTATTGCATTCTTTGGAATTACCAGAAATCTATAACGAGAGTTCGAAATGACAGGTTTGAATTTTACATACCTACGACTATTAGACCTAATTTTATTTAAATAAAACAAAAACAAATAACGAAAGACGTGTTCCATTTACATGACCATCTCTACTTGTTCTACAAACAAAATATTCTTTACTTTAAAATTCAGTTCTCTTTGCATGGCCAGGAGTAAAACGAAATGAAAACCGACGACTTACTGTTTGAGAAAAGTAAAATTATTTTAGAATTGAAACCAATAACAAGGAATATTTCAGAGCGTTCACTCGAAAAATAATAATTATAATAAAAAATAAATGATAAAGTGTGTGTTTATTTGTGATGTAAATATCTTTAATTTACGGTATTTTAATCAAAATTGTTAGTCATTTTTGAGATATAAACATTTTATAGAAATTTTCTTTCATATAAAGGGTAGTTTGGGGTGGGTGGATTTTCTTGAAAATCTTCGTGTCGCATTCTTGGAAAATATATTTACATATCAAGTTTAGTATTTATTCACAAACACACGGACACACCACGCACGCGTATCTTTTTCTAAATATGCTTTTTCGGATCAGCGGACCCTAAAATGTTCCAGTGAAATCTTCTTATTTTTTTTTTTTTTTTTTTTTTTTTTTAGCTTAACGTCCTTTAATCTGCTGGACATATCGCACGACGAATTACATTGGTTAAATGATACTCAAATCATCTCGGGGTCCATAGAGCTTAAAATTACTCGACATTCATCTTCTCAGGATAAGGGAAAACCCCGAAAAATACGTTATCTCACCCTAAGCAAGATTCGAACTCGCGTTCTGTTGAGTGTGAGACAGACACGCTACCACCACACTATCCAGGCGGGGTAATAAAAGTAATAAGGGACCCATACATCCATTGAATCAAAGTAAAGTGCCCACTGCGCGTTATTGACCTTTGTTCACTTATAGTGAATAACCACCTGAACTTTGGTCTTCCCGTACTTCTTCAATCCTGCGTTTACAGCATACTGATAGCCTCAGCAATCGATCTTCAGGCATTCTAATTTCGTGGTCCAGAGGATGGCAAAGAACACAAAGCATGTAATAAAACTAACAACCAGGGATGGTGAATGAACACATCTCATATTCATCTTGGGATCGCAAAGGCGCGGAGAGATCCTGATTATGGCGGATGTGGCAAGCTTCCAATGCCTTTCACTCCAGGGAATATTCTCCGTGCTCACTTCCTTAAAGATTAATGAAAACATCAAGTTACACCGGCTGTATATCACTAGTTCGGATTACCGTTTATTCCACTCTCATCCACATTTTCTTTTTCTCCAACCTTTGGCTCAAAATAGATTTTTTTCGTAAACATTGTATAGATTGACTATGATCACCTCATTCCTACAATCTAGAGGATCTCAACTGAATTGTTCCCGCTGTGTTAAAGGAAACGCCGAAACATAATGTTTTTTCTGTTATTTTTTGTTTATACACTTTTATCTACTTTTACAGTTTATGATTATCCATTTCAAAATTCAGGAAAATTTGTAGGATCAACTAAGAGATGTAGTAGGGCTGTATTTTTACACCACATCCAGTCACCTTAATAAAATAGAGGTCATTGCTGATTGTGTTCCATTTGACTATTACAGGAATATAAATTATGCAACGAGATTTACATAGAATGTTAGGTAAAACTGAAAAAAAATCTGATGTGTTCCGTTCATATGACTTTTTCTATAATTCTGCAAACAAACCATACTTATAAAAGTTTATTCTTTTATCTATCACGCTCATTGAGATAAACATCAGAAATGGTCTTATTACTTGCTTCCTGAGAATAGAAGGGTAATAAGCGAATACACTAGGCGAAAGCGATATCCAATCTTTTAAAAGCTGTCGATAAGCGATTGACGTTGGCTTCATGGCCAGGAATAAAACAAAAAAGATATGAAAAGGAAGAGGACTTTCTGCCTGAGAAAAGTTGAAGTATTTTAAAATTGAAACCAATGTACAGTCTAACTCAGAAATCGTTAGCACTGCAATTATTTGTTATAGAGCACCTGGTATGTGTATATTCACATACAAAACTGTAATAAAGAAGTCTAAATTCCTAATGCAAGTACAGAAAAAACATACTACGACCATATATAGCGCTTTATTCTCAAATATCAATTTCTGACTTCCGCGAACTGTAACAATACACGTTTATCAATACACACTGCAAAATTAAACTGCTTTATTATCTTGGCTGTTATTAGCATGTTTCTTCAATTAGTGCTTTGTAGCAAGCGATAAGAACTGTGTATCTTTTGTATGTAATGATGGAAACGCGTGTGACGATGTAAAGTGTTATCTGGGACGGATAATTATGTGTTGCAGTGGAGCGTTTAATTAGTATTGAATGCTCGTGTACTGAACCAAATTCCATATTTGCACATAGAGAACACATTAATGCACCAGATCAGCGCCCCATATTTTGCGGCGTGTAAATTTAATCGTAAAGAGAATCATTTTAGGACGTGCCATTCAATGCGGATATTTCAAAAGTGTAATGTTATCAAATTTGGGTTTATTTTGTTCGGTGTGAGGCAAAAACTATGAATTTGATACCCGTCATGAATTGTCATAGAAGGAAATAAAGCCGTTTGGTAGAAATTCGTGTGTTTCCTAAACCCACCACTGCATTGGACTGCTGCAAATATTTTAGGATGCGATTTTAAAGGCAAAACTTTTATAAAATTAATAAATGAATCATGTTCTCATGGGTCTGAAAAATCCTTTGTTTATTAGCATCACTAATACAAAATAGCTGCCTCTTGTAGGAGAGTCTTTAAGGAATTTCAATAGTGTGGCAAAAGAACCGTATTTTAATTCAAAGATAATACTTGGAAATTTTACCCATTTTATGAGATTGTCTTAGATATTAAAACGAAGGCATAACATATCATACGCCACAGGAATTTGATTATGTTGTACAGGAAACGATACATAAATGTTACGTTTCATAAGTCGTCATTTATAGGACTTTTATAGATTTTTAGGTTTTTTTTTTTTTTTTTTGGGTAGTTCTAAATAGCCCACTTTGACTGCTGTGGTCATCTCAGGGGCTTTTATACTGAAATATATGTGCTTTTACTCTTTGAATTTCAGGTAGCTTACCGTAGGTTTCTCACACACTCTCACATCCACACTTCCAGACTCTATGGAGAATATGAAATACTCTTAATTAAAAAAAATCCCCACCCCGGTCTGGGTGTTGCACCCGGAACCTCTGGATGAGAAGTCATATCGCTGACATTCGACCATCGAGTCGCCTGCACAGGTACTTAAGTAAATACGCAAGTTTACAATTAATTTGCAATGGTGATATCCTTCTAGATCAATGCATTTACAACTGAAGTGATAACTTTTCCCTTTGAGATGCGTTCGAGAAGAGTGGTAGATTGGGTTGCTATAAAACTCTATAATTCTGGCAAAATATTTTTGTTTGTTTTGTTTTTTGTAATGTAATTGCCATTCAGTTATGTCCCTGACGGTCTGCCTCGTGTTACAACATGTATGTTGCGAAGGTTCACTTTTGGCGACTAAGTACGAGTGTATGAGTTTGAAATAAGCTATCCTTAGACAGACAGGAAATTATAATTGTTTTGACTTCTAAAGGCATGTGCTGGAATATGGAAATTCTGTGAAAATAAAAATATGTCCTTCCTGTATTTGTTAAAATGAGCAAATGGAACCCAGTGATCCGTGTATATTAATTACATTTTATTTCAAGATTATCGCCGCCTTGCTACATCACTTAACAGCCAACACCTATAGTAATTTCCTGCATGATACAAATTATACAGTTAACAACAAATTATAAATATGTGATGTGTTACAGACATACAGTTATCTTACATTTTAGACTTATCTTACATGAAATGATTACTTATTTGAAGAAATATACTTTTCAACAATAAATGAAGATTAAATCATTATGAATTGAATTAAATAATTATTAGTTAATATGAAGGAAATTAATATTAATGGAACCATTTTTGAATTGATAAGATAAATCAATTTATTCATGAGAGTCCTTCAACTACATATAATAGTTACCTTGAAGCAAATTGCTTTTAAGAGTCTGCATGATAGGAAGGATGCCCATTATCGAATTCTGTATAAAACAAGAATTCATTGCAATAATGACCAAATTATTTTCAGCATATGATTAAATAAAAACGACATCGTTTACAAATAAATAATTTATTCATAGTATTTATATCCTTGTTGCTGAAGTGAAATGATATGAAACTTTTTTATGAAACACAATTACAAAAAATTGCACGTACCATGATGGGGCATAAAATTTGAATAGCAAACACGTCCTTAAAGTATTTATACATAAGACTCTGAATGTGAAACATCTGTACTGCTCGGACTTGAAACTGCTTAGTTAAGTTCTTGTTTTTTATAGATGTAAAAGGGATTAATTTAGGTTTTTAGTGATAAATTGTAATTAATGCAGTTTATGGTAACTCAAACAACTAGGGATTAACAACTGACCGTAATTCTCCAGCACGCTTTGCCTCTTGTAACTACACATTCATTTAAATTGTCTGTTAAAACAATTGATCATGTTTACACTTATTTTTCGGCATGCTGATTCTAATATCGCCAAATATTAATTTTGCGAGTTAGCTTTCATAGCAAAGCGCAACCAATCTTTGTGAATTAAATCTGTTTTGTAACAACGATTACACGATGGCCAATCATCACGGCTAGGTGCAGAGACGTTTAACTATTGGAGGAGAAGAACCTCTTTAAACAGTCACCAATGGTTTACCTTTTTATATTTAGGACAAAATGTTATGAAAATGCAGCATTCCAAAAACATACGATACAAAACAAAACTATTATTTTTACGTACAAAATATATTAAGGGCCTACTCCATAAACACTGGGTGAGTAAGATATAAACTTTCTTCAACCATTACTTCACGTGATTTGTTAAATGATACGAACTGTACATAAACATTATTTAATTTACATTATGTTACTCAGGAAAACATTGTGATTATAATTACCATTCATTATAAATTTTAATCAGCTCTACATTTTTTTTCAGCGAGTATTTATCCACCTCTTACATTTAACCATTTACACAAAAGTGCATGCATTTAGGTTGAAAAGGACTCTACAGATTATTAAAAAATACATTTTATTTGCAATGCAATCAACGTATATTACTCTAATGCGATGAAAATATAATATACACAATTATTGTCTTCCCTGTAAAGAAAAAACGTCCTTTAGATGAGAATGTATTCTTAGCATCTAAAACAGTATCCGACAGTAACACAAAATTGAATTACTCGAATTTTCGTGTTTGAGTTATGTTTCTCTCTCTTTCTCCCTCCCTCCCCCACTCTCTCTCCCGCCTCATACATACACACACTCAGCAAACCTTGTTTTAATGTCCTCTTTGGGGTGAGTGAATCTCAAAATGTGATGTTTATAATAAAATCTACATATCGAATGTTGGATGAAAACAACACTTTCTCCACCTACCATGGTAAAATAAAATGTAAATGGCGTGTTATTTATGGACGCTCTTTAACTGCTGTGGTTCTCAGCGTCCCATTCTAAATTGGGCGTGAAAGACCGTTTAATTTTGCTCAGAGATAGAAAAAATTCATTCGAATAAAGATCTCTTCAGACGCTACTCCCAGAACATTTAAAATGTACATTTTATTTGTGATGTAAATATCTTTAATATTCGGCAGTTTAATCAAAATCGCTAGCGACATTTTTGAGAAAATCTAAATGTTCGCAATGTTTTGTAAGTAAAGGGTAGTTTGAGTGGGAACAGTTTCTCAAAATCTTAGTGTCGCATCCCTTGAAGATACTATACTTAAATATAAAAGTTACGCTCTTTAGGGATTTTTCGTTTTTGATTTATTGTGTTCACGAACGCGCGCACAAACGAACCTTTTTCCAAAAATGCTCTTTTTTGATACAGGTGAGTATAAAACTTGTATTTCGGGTTAAATCTCGGTATCGAATTTTTGGGTGGAATGCAATACCTTCTTTATACATTAGTACACAGTTCATGTAGAGAAAATAACAACTTAATATCGATAAACATTTTAATAGTGTGCACATGAAATTGCGACAGTAAAATACACAGTCCTAGCTTTGAAAAATTGCATAATCATTAAATAACTTGGCAAGGACATCTTTAAAATCTCAAAACGCATACATTAAAGCTAAAACTAATTCAAGAACAGCTGAAGTACAGCTGTGATATGAGCATGATGGAAGTATAGGAATTGATTTCATGCTGCCTTCAACTAATTTTTTTAGAAGGAAAGTCCCTTGCTATTTACAATATCTACATTTATACCTGCTACAGTCAGACATACGTCCTTATAAACTATTGATAACCGCAACTTTTTTATGACCCCAAACTCATCCTTCATAACTTTTCCTCCACACGAGAGAGCTGATGTCTTATATGTGGGATTATCCGCGGTATTTTAATACATTAATTTAGTATTTTGTATTCAGAAATAAAATTTATGGTTAAACAAAAACCACATGTAATTAGAGCGCGGTACTATGTATATTCACCTTATACCCTCTAACACTTTTGGTCATCCGTCCTTCAGTTAAAAGTATTTAAAATAATAAGCTATCTTCTTGTAAACGTAATAAAATAATAGTATTATTCAGCTTAAAATTGTTACACAATATGACTTAATGCTGAGCTGGGAGGTGGAGGCGCTGTGTATTTTTATTGGCATATCTTCTTGGTCAAGATGTAAATTACAGATCTGCCCGCTATTAACGCAGTTGTATAACTGTTGTATGGTCAGTTTTGGATAAGTTACTGATTTCGGATGTGGTTAAGGCATCCTGTGACTGAATTTAATACTTTCTGTAATTTTTAAATGTAGTTTCAAATTTTTATACCTGTATCTCGCGATTGAAATAATTCATGAACACACTGTCAATTTAACATGATACATGCTTACCAAGATATTACATATTTTATAAGGACGAATCTAACTTAAACAATACAAATTTGAATTACATCAATACATACTTCTCCCTCTTTTTTAAGCTTAAAACAGACGATTAGTTAATCATTTCTGAGTAATCGTTTACTCAGAAATATTACTTTTATTTGCTTTCAAGACACTTACTTTTAAAAATGTTTATTCTATAGACTGAAAATGATTTTTGTTTAAACCAACAGCATCATAGCAAAAACAACAATCAGAATTGTGAATTTCTTATTATGATGAGGCATAGAAACATTTGATTAAAACTGGACTGTAACTGATCGCAAGCGATGTTTTATATCCTGAAAAATGCACATTGGAGAAAAATGCATTAAGACACATTATAAGCGTTATAATGCCTCTCCTAACATTTCAATGCTGTCAAACACAATTTTCAAAGCGGTATAATAAAAGAAAGAAAAACTAGATGTTACAAACAAACAAAAAAAAAAAACTAATTCCATTTACCAGCAGTTTTGTGAAATTGGACAATTTTGTAATTTTTGGTCAGAATTTCGGTCCCAGATCTCTTAAATGTCCAATTAGATAAAAGTTACGAGGTTTGGATTATACCTATTTACAACTGATACTGATGACGCAGTAAGAGCAGGAAGGCAGATGATTTTTCAGTCAGTGCGGGTGAGGCGTGTTCCAAACAGATGCAGCACTGTGATGTTTAAACCCCCTCTCCCAGCAATTTTTATTCATGCAAGCGCATACTCTAGAACAAATAACGGGATAATACGAGGGAAAATGTTTTCACCGGAACACACCTGGCTTTGATGTATGTCATTTCAAACATTTCGCTATGAATACGCTGCTGTGACTATAAAATCAAAACTAATGGTACTTGGAATTATCAAACAGACTCGTCGAAATCTTTTTAAATAAACTAAATTTTTTAAATAAACTCAATTAATCGAATTCAGTTTATTTAAAAATATCTATTTTCCTAAATCTTGCTGTTTATTGTATTTTAAAAAAATCTTATGCGTTACACTCACATGACATTCTCTAGCTGCTCTACAAAAACTTCTTACAAAAGATTATTCTTCTTTCTACACCATGCTATTCGAGATAAACATTAACAGTATGTTTTTATTATTTAGTTCCTTATAAGTAGAACTAAGCGAATGCACTATGCTAAAGTGATAGCCAAATGTTTAAAAACCGTCGTTATGCAACTGTCATTGCAAATCGCTTCTTTGCTCGGCCAGGAGTAGAATAAAAGAAAAACAGACATCTCCTGTCTGAGAAAAGTATAAGTACTTTACAACTGAAACCAATAAGAAGGAATATTTCGGTAACGGCTACCTCCACGTAAAGGACATAAATTTTGTGTTTTGACGAGATCTACATTTTTTGTGTAATAAGTTTTTATCTATCTCTTACGGTTTAGCAGTTAAGCAAAATTCGGTAAAATACATCCAGAATAAAGAAGCCTTTAGAGGTTATTTCCTCAAAATTCAAGATATATATTTTATATGGGATGTAAATACGGTGTTTTAATCAAAATCGTTAGAGACATTTTTGAGAAAATCAAAATTGTTGAAACATTTTCCATGTAAAGGGTAGTTTCTTGAAAATCTTCGTGTTGCATTCCTTGGAAAATACTAAACCTAAATACCAAGTTTGGTATTTAACTGTCTATTCGTTTTTGAGCTATGCTGCCCACAGACACACACACACACTCACACACGGGCATTTTTTCTAAAAATGATTCTTCTTTGATTCAAGGGGTCCCAAAACATATATTTCCGGTGATATCTGGGTATCGAATTTTTCGGTGCAATACAATACCTTCCCTATACATATGTACATAGTACGTGTAGAGAAAGTAAAAATAAGAGTAAAGTGGATACACTAAAAATCGCTATTTTTTGACATGGGTGCTGCCACTACTCTTGCGCTAGCGGCCCCCTAACTCAATATGCAAAAACTTTCCATGTCCAAACTATCTCTTATTGGCTGTCTTACGTGTTCCTAAAATACCATTCATCATTCCTGCCTCAAGTTGTCACAAGACGCTTAACCTGATGTCCATGTCCTTCACGTTTTTGTTCAACAGAAGGTATATACTCGGAAGGAAAGGTTAATCAATGAACACAAGTTAATCGATGACAAGGATGAAGCAAATCTGCTTGTTTTTGGGTGTTAAAAGGTGCGATTAACTGCTTTGTGTTTTTCGGTTATTCGTGCTTCTTCTCCCTCACATTACTCCGGATAATCGAGAGTATACTGTAGTTCATTAATTACACCATATAAAGATGCACCTATATGTTCTATCAGGAAGACGTCAAAATGCCAAAATTGATGATCACTTTGCTTCCTTTTTGCTCTTTACGTACAGCAAATTCCAACAAAAAGAAATGTGATAACGTGAAGAAACACCTTTTGGGAGATACGATGTCAAGACTCGTAATATTACGATAGGAACCAAGCAGTTTTATTACCCCGTTTCCTATGGCTTAACAGTTCTACGTGAGAGTAAGAGCACCTTCTCATCAACTAATTCAACTTCCGTAACAACACTTCAACACAGAATTCGCAGTTATTAACTTCTACGATAGCAGGTACATATTGCCACTTGAAATTCTTCTGTTTTATTCTCTTCTTTATCCTCGGCAAATTAACCACTTTGCTTCTTTGCCTTTTCTCATTTGTTGTACATGCATGGTAGTTTCTAATGTTGCCATTATTAGAGCCTTGCAATTGAAATATGTGCTTCTTTTACACACTCAAAGCTGAATAAGAATGATAGACTTTGTGTTTGTACATAGAGGAAAATATTAATGCAAAAATGCTTAACTCACCAGTAATTGTCGGACTATATTTTATTTTCCCCTTTTATTATTAGGCTAAGTAGTGGCAAATAATTAATATATTCTCTGCAATCAGCACAGTATAAAATGAAATAACAAAAGAGTACATAAAATTAGAATCACGCCAAATAGTTCTCTACAACGTACCTGGCGGGTAGGTCCTGCATTTCATGAAAAAAATCGATATCGAGATATAGGAAATACATGTTTTGAGTCCCCTGAATTAAAACAAAAAATAAGTTATACAAAATGGCCTATACGTATGTGTGTCAGTGTAAGTGCACAATCCAAAACGAAACAATTGATAAACAGAATATTTAGTATTTATGTTCAGCATCTTCCAGATAGCAACAGGAAACTTTTCAAGAAATATTTCCCATCCTAAGCTACCATTTACATGAACATGTTTAGAAATTTCAGATTTTCTCAAATATTGTTTTACGAATTTGATTGAAATACCAGTGCTTAAGTTATTCATTATCAAACAACATAATCTGTCCATTTTAACGCTTCTCAAAAGGAAACAAGGTTATTATTTTTTCTTTCTTTGTTTATTACTTCCCTTAGAGGTGATACAGAGAGCATAAGGCCATCCACATAGCAACGCATTCTTCACAAATCTTGACTATTTACTTTACCTACTGCTAAGTATATCCAAATCTGTAAATGCGAAATGAGAATATATCTGGATTAATACGAAGTAGCTGGAATTATAAGTTTTGAAAATATAGTTTGCAACAGAGTGACAAGAAAAAGCCAAATGAATATGGCATTGACTAATTTTTTATTCACAAATCAGCACGGTAATGTGCTGCATTCACATGACTTACTCCATCCTCCATTATTTATAGTGAACCACAAACTGTTCTCACCAACCCTGACATTTCTGCCTACTTCAATCTAATTGAAACACAACTTTGCAGAAATAGCATTGCAGCTAGCATTTCGTTATATATATATATATATATATATATATATATATATATATATATATATATATATTAAAGGGAACAGGACAGTAACATGTTTAAGAACTCACCACTATATGTTGATCTTAAAATTCCATGCCGTTTACATGTAATCGCGTCTAACAACTGAATATCCATAGAACATGAAAAGAATGATCAAGCATTGAACAATGCCAAACACTAATAAGGGATATCATAGAAATTGTTTAGGGCACAAACCAGCCACTTAAAATAAATTGGCGTTACATTTTATCACGAAAATATCTTTAGCATAGTGCATTTTAATAATCATCATTTAAAGTAATTTTCAAGAAAGTATTATCGCGTAAATATCTTAATCATAGTGCATTTTAATAAACATCATTAAAAGTCATTTTTGAGACAATATGAGATTTCAAAAAAATTGTCACATAAAGGGTAGTTTGGGTGGATAAATTTTCTCTAAAATCTTGTGCTGCTTTCTTGGAAGACACTGTCTTAAATATTCCGTTTGATATTTAACTGACTTATCGTTTATGAGTTATGTTGTAGCGCCAGACAGGAGAGGAGAGGAGAGGTCAGGACAGGACCGGTACATCTAATGTGTTCCATTCACATAATTTTCTCTACAGCTCTGTAAACAATTATTGTTAAAAAGCTTATTCTTCTATCCACTTCATACTAATCATGATAAATATTAGTAGAAATGCTTTCTTGTAAGAATGGCATACATTAGGCTAAAACGATAGTCAAATCTTTTAAAAGGTAGTTGCCATGTGGATGAAATCCGTTTTTTTTTTTTTTTTTTTTTTTTTGCATTACAAAGTAGACAAATTACCGTATGTGAAAAATTTAAGCATTTTAAAACTGAAACCAATAACAAGGAACATCTCAAATGATCAACTCCATGAAAAATATGTATATGACATAAATTGTGTATTTCAACGAGATCTACACATTTTTTGTAGTAGGTTTTTTTTTTTTTTTTTATCTCTTACGGTTTACTAGTTATGCGGAATCAAGTAAAATTCATCCAGAATAAAGAAGTCTTCAGAGCCTATCCCCAGAAAAGTCAAGATATCCATTTTATTTGTCGTGTTATTTGTCGTGTAAATGTCTCTAATATACGGTCTTTTAATCAAAATCGTTAGAGCCAAAAATTTTTCCAATTAAGGGTAGTTTGGGATGGGGAGATTTTCCTCAAAATATTCGCATCGCATCCTTGGAAGATACTAAACTTATATACCAAGTTTTACATTTTACCAACCTTTCGTGTTTGTGTTATCTTGTTCATACACATACGGACACACACGTGCGCGCGAACCTTTTTCTAAAAATGCCTTGATGCCTTTTGTTGACACAGGGGGCCCTAAAAGTTGTATTTGTATTCACAGATACACTGACACACACGGACCTTTTTCTAAACATGGTTTTTCCTCGGATCCTAAGACGTGTATTTCTGGTGAAATCTCGGTATCGAATTTTTGGGTAGTATAGTACGTATAGAGAAAGTAAAAACAAACGCGGTTACACATAGAAAACATTGAAAAAATTCGAAATGTATATTTTTTGAAGCATATGATTTGAGGTGCGTCTATGCTTCACTAAAATGGTTTCTTTAAATATGCTGTCTCTTGCAAACATATCTTTACTTTCTCTTCACGTAGTCTATACATAGTGTATAGAGAAGTTATTGCATTCCGCCCAAAAATTCGATACCCTAGATTTCACCGAAAATACACTTCTTAGGATAAAAAAAAAGCATTTTAGAAAAAGGTCCGGGTGTGTGCCAGTGTGTCCGTGAATACGATAACTCAAAAATGAAAACTTGGTATTTAAGTTTAGTGTCTTTCAGGGATGCCTCACTAGATTTTGAGAAAAATTCCCCACCCCAAATTATCCTTTACATGGAAAATTTTTAGAAAATTTTGATTTTCTCAAAAATGGCTCTAACAATTTTGATTAAAACCCCATGTATTAAAGATACTTACATGGCAAAATGTATACCTTGAGTTTTCTGGGAACAGCCTCTGAAGACCTCTTTATTCCAGATGAATTTTGCTTAATTTTGCATAACTGGTTACCATGCTAGCTTCATATACCCAAGATCGCGGGTTCAAAGCCGGCGGAGGACGATGGATTTTTTCGGGCGTAAAAATCCTTAGCATGGTATCCTTCGGAAGGGAAGTAAAGCCGTGGGTCCCGTGTCGTAGATTTACGGCACGTAAAAGAACCTCAAGCCTGATGAGAGAGGCCTCTGAGCAAAATTAAGCGATCTTTCACGCCCAATATAGAATGGGACGCTGAGAACCACAGAGTTAAAGAGCGTCCATAAATAACACGCCATCTACATTTTGCATAACTGGTAAACCGTAAGAGATAGGCGAAAACTTATCACACAAAAAAGGTTAAGTCTCGTTAAAGCACACACTGTATGTAGTATACGTTTCTTTGTGGAGTTAACCATTTTTGAGATATTTCTTGTTATTGGTTTTAGTTTTAAAATACTTATGGGAGTTTATCAACTGCTGGCAATGCAAAGAAACGGACTTCAATCACATGGTGTCCAGCTTTAGCCTAGTATATTCCCTTATTTTCCTTTTGCTTACAAAGAAGCAAGCAATAAGATCAATTCTTCTAATGTTTATCTCGAATAGCATAAAGTAGATGGAAGAAAAAGCTTTTTAATAATAATTTGTTACCGAGATGTAGAGAAAGGTGTGTGAATGGAACACATCCGATTTTTATATTAATATTTTTGTCTTCATTTTTCTAAATGAATTCCCAACTTGTTTTGGATTATTGCTTCACCTTTTAGGAAAACATTGTAATAGGAAAGATCTCTTTCAAACACCTAACCGAATATTGCAAATCATAAACATATATGAGCATACTAGCCACAAAAGATTGCAGAGAACCAATTTTAACTTATGTCCCTGCTATGTTTACAACTTCTCAGCGTTATCGACATAGAAGGTTGCGCAATTACAGGGGTCAGCTCCCCCACCCCCGTCCAGGCGTGCAGCCCCACTGCACAAAAGTCTTATTAGCAGAGCTAGGAAGTTCGTATCAATTTCCTTATGAAGATTAAGAGCGGCCAGGTTTGGCAATGCCATGCCTCGCTACCTGCGCGAGTAAACGTCAACGTAGAGTGCAACCCATTACTGCAATACAGGTATCACTGCATAAGACAGATCTCGGCGATAGGAAGGCGTTGAAATACTATCTTGTTCTGCTTAAATATGAGCATATTTAGTTTGTTTCACAACCATAGTAAGTTTACTAGCAGTGTATTTATTAATGTAGGTACTTATTTAGAAGTCGATGGTAGTTCTAGTATACAAACTGTCAAACGTCTAGTGACAGAATATCTTCACAGAAGTGCATTATTGATTGCAAATTTATTCAAAGAGTTAACCTACAACTATCACACCGTTACAGTAGAGGTATGGAGGTGAGCTGAATCTGTGCGGCATGTGGAAGAACTGCCAAGACCGATCTTCAAATCTGCGAGCATCCCACCTGATAAAGATGAAAATGAAAAAGTGTAATTGAAAAGAATGCAGGATCCAGTGTGATGCATCGCATAACAAGCAGGACATTTAGATCCCAACAAATGCTATTTGCTTCGTGATACTGATACATCATGCGAAATGGAAAGAACTTTTTCGCATTCAAATCTTATTTGTCAGAACGTAGAATGAGGTTTTTATTTCAAAGGCTTCAGAAGTACATATAGTTTTCAGTAATACGGCTGCAGATGTAAATATTTAGTTTAATTCCTGTTTTCGTTTTTACTTAATAAGCATCTGAAGATATTTAAGAAATTAATTTTATTATTTGGACATTATTTAGCATTCGATCAGTAAATATTTCAATCCGTATTATGATTGCTTGGGTGTTGTCATAATGTACGATATAAAATCAGTCACCCTTAAATATGTAATAATTTGTATGTTGTACATAATTATCTAAATAGTGTGCTTATATGAATGTCTCGTAAGTCATTTTTGTTCTCTAGAAAAAGTACTGTTTACTTGACAACAGGTTAGTTTGCCTCTCCACCCCCCCCCCGACATGTGTTCTTATTAATGACTTGTTTTGAGGCTGCAAGATCGTCGGTCGCAAACTATATGAAAAACGGCCTACGGTACGAACTTCATAGCTCTGCTTATTAGTTATTTGCGGCTTTCCCATTAGACTGCATCGCCCCCCTTCCTGTACACTTAAAGCGATGAAGCCCCATTGAAAAACAACCTTATATAAAATTAAAGGCTTTCAAACGTCCTACAATTTTAGACAATCTGGCATGTCCAACTACATTCATGGTCAAGACGTGTACAGAACAGATTTAATATGACATCTGCTTTTCTCAATAATAGTACTTCATAAGGTTTGAATTGAGTGGAAGAAGGAGAAATAAATGCTTAGACTTACATTATCAAGGTTATCATAGGAAACCTCTAGCTTATCCTAAAATCAGACGTGCTAAATTACATGAAGACTTTAATTTTCTGCTTCTAGAGCAACCAGTTCTGAAGTGGTGTCTTTTATGCATAATTTCTTATTCATTCCAGTGTACACACAAATGAATATCGAGAAGATGTTAGTATTAAAAAATCTAATATGTTCCATTCACATGACTTTCTCTACATCTCTGCAACTAATTATTGTTAAAATGCTTATGCTTCTATTTACTTCATGCTAATCGAGAAAAAAATAGCAGAAATAGTCTTATTACTTGCTTCCTTGTAAGTAGAAGCGAAATAAGGGAGTACCATAGGTTAAAGTGATAGTCAAAATGTGGTTGCTATGTGAATTAAGGTCCTGTGTTTGTATAGACAGGAGTTGACAAATTCCTGAAGGAGAAAAATATACGTTTTTCAAAGCTGAAAAGAAAAACAGGGGATATCTCAAAAACGATCAACTCCACGAAAAACATGTATATGACATAAACTGTGAGTATTAATGTGTTCAACATTTCTTGTGGGTGAGTTTTTGACCATTTCTTAAGGTTTAGCAGCCTTGGTAAATTCCGTAAAATACATCCAGAATAAAGTAGTCTTCAGAGGCTATTCCCAGAAATTTCCAGATATACATTTTATTTGTCAGGTAATTATCTTTAATATACGATATTCTAATCAAAATCGTTACAGCCATTTTTGAGAAAATAAAAATGTTCGAATAAAGTTCCATGTAGGGGGTAGTTTGAGGTGGGGGGCTTTTTCTCAAAATCTTCGTGACGCATCCCTGGAAGATATTAAACTTAAATACTTGGTATTTTACCGACTTTTCGTTTTTGAGTTATCGTATTCACAGACACACAGGCACACAGACACAGTTTTTTACTGAAAATGCTTTTTTTTTGGATACAGGGGACGACTCTACAACATATATTTCCGGTGAAATATATGTTGTAGATATATGTTCGATATCGAATTGTTGGGCTTGTTGATTATTTGGCATTAATATGCTTTCCATTTCTGCTGTGGGATATCTAAGCTTACAAATCCTTTCAGATTTATCTATGTCCATCCATTATTGCATACAATTCAATTTTGTTGTACTTATATATCGTCTGCAACATCCATAACTCTCCATTTCTATTTTCCTTATTGTTGTTGGGTGATCTGAGTAGTATAAAATATACACAGTATATTAATGATAATAATTAACAACGTTCATAAATCAATATGTAACTAGCTTATGTCCCCAATGGCATGTGTGAATTAAGTGGGTAACCTTGTGTTCAAATGATTCCGGGTTCCTTAGAGCTTAAAACTGCCAGACACTGTTCTTAGCTTGCACCTGATGAAACGAATTCACGCACTTTCTGTGATGAGTGCAATAAGCGACAGATACGAATAATACGAGTATATAGCAGAATCTATGGATGGTGCACAAAGCGGTGGAACGTTACGTCGCTGATTAATATCACTATTGACGTCACAGATGCAAAAAGAGCCCTAGCTAGCGCCGACAAATTCGTACGTGATCAATCGAGGCATACCAAAACGCAGACCGTCAATTCGATGTTAAGCTTCTCTCACATGCCCATTACTTTGTAATTAGTAATAGTGATATAAATTTAAGGACAGACACAAAATAAACAGATGCAGTACGATTGCTTCAAAAATGTTCCTTCAATATTTTAAGAACAAACTCGAGCTAAACAGCTTTTTAAAACAGATGAGCAGCATCAAGTACTGAAAGTTTCTTCCCCTAGTTTCTCTACCACATACACGGTAAATAGAGAAGGCAGCGAAACCCATCAATTCGATACTGAGATTTCACCGGAAATACATTCTTTGAGGACACCTGAATTAAAAAAAATCTTAAGAGTTTCTCTACATCTCTACAAAAAATATTAAGGAGCTTATGCTTCTATTTACTTCATGCTAATCGACAAAAAATTAGCAGAAATAGTGTTATTACTTACTTCCTTGTAAGTAAAAGCGAAATAAGAGAGTACCATAGGTTCAAATGATAGTCAAAAGCTGGTTGCTATGTGACTGAAGTTCCTTAGTTTGTATGCACAGGAGTTGATAAATTCCTGTATGAGAAAACTAAGTTTTTAAAAGCCGAAATCAATAACAACAAATATCTAAAAAGCGATCTACTCCACGAAAAAACTCTATATTACATAATTGTGTGTTTTAACGCACTCTACATTTTTTGTGTGGTAAGTTTTTGTCAATCTCTTACGGTTTAGCAGTTATAAATTCCGTAAAATTCGTCCAGAATAAAGTAGTCTGCAGAGGCTATTCCCAGAAAATTAAAAATATACATTTTATTTGTCAGGTAATTATCTTTAATATACGATATTTTAAACAAAATCGTTGGAACCATTTTTTGAGAAAATCAACATTTTCGAAAAAAGTTCCATGTTATGGGTTATGGGTAGTTGGGCGTGGGGGGAGGGGGGTATTCTTGAAAATTTTCATATCGCATCCTTGGAAGATACCAAACATAAATACCAAGTTTGGTTTTTAACGGGTTTTTCGTTTTTTAGCTATGCTGCCCACATACAGACACACACATGCACACACACGGACATTTTTCTGAAAATGTTTTTTTTTGGATTCAGGGGGACCCAAAACATTTATTTCTGGTGAAATCTCGGTATCGAATTTTTGGGTGAATTACAATACCTTCTCTATACACTATGTACAGAGTAAGTGTAAAGAAAGTAAACAGTTAAGAAAAATGGTACTTAAATTCAGTATCTTCCAAAGATGCGACAAGAAAATTCCTCCAATCCTCACTACTATTTATTGGAAAATGTTTCGAATTTTTTTGTTTTCTGTAACAATTTTGATTAAAATATTACACATTAAAGACAATTGATGACAAATGGAGTATATAGGTATCTTCAATTTTCTTGGAATAGCCTGTGAAGTTCACTTCATTTCTTTAACCTTCTGGTATACATTAAGCGATAGAGGAAAAAGTAACTTACAAAAATGCAGATCTTTTGAAAACACAAATTTTTTCCAAAAATCCTTTGTTTATGGCATAAGCCTTTCCAAGATATCCGTCAAATATTGGTCAATACTTAGTCATTCTTGAAAGTCCTGTCGATTTTCAGTTGCTTTTCACAATTGCGTGGAACAAGTGTGGATATTTAAGGCCAAGATACAATGCCCGGCTGTAAAACATTTTGAGGATCGCTATTCTCTTTGTATCTATAACAAAATGTGTATAGTAAGCTTTTCTGGAACGGTTTATCTCAATTAAAATGAAGTAGATAGGAAAGTACACGTTCTTAAGAATAAGAGTATGGAGAGAGTAGAAAAAATCTTGTGAATGTAACACATCAGACGTTTTTTAATTTTGAAGGTGTTTAGACAAGATACATGCCTCATTCTCATATTATAATTAACATGTAACTAATACACTAAAATAACATAAATTAACCTTAATAGTGTACACTGGGCTATAACTATTAACAAACAAAAGACGATCTTGTATTAGGGGCGAGGGCAATGTAGTAAAATCTGTTTCCTGGAGACACTGCTTGCAAGTCCAGAAGCACACCTCAGTTAAGCGACGAGTAAGTGGAATACTTGGCAACAGCGACGTTTGGTTTCCAGCCACGTACACATTATTTCAAACTTTACAGAAAAGGAGCAGGGCAGAGTCATCATTTTCTAAAAAAAATACTGTAAATGCAACATTGCAATCCCTCTTTAACTTGAGTTTACCAGGACACATGAACCATATGACAAAGTTGACATTCAGTTTTCTCGCCAAATATTTTAGGAACATCGACATGGAACGCTGAGTATCCGTGGTTCCAGTCCTAGACTAAAGGGGCTTCTCCGAAGAAAAGATACGCATCCCCCCCCCCACACACACATCTATCCCCGAATTTGGCATGTGCACATATCCCTATATACGTTAAAAGAATTCCAGATCTAACGGGGCTAATTGAAATAAAAACCTGCAAATGGAGAACTGGCGAGAGCGACCTTTTCTTTACCCGTCTCTATAATCAGCAGAAATGGTGAGCGGGTTGCGGTGATTGCAAGGGGTAAAACGAAGATCATTCATGCTAGTTATCCACTAGCGGGTTGTAACTTGAAAAAGCTCCATTAAGGGATATCTGCACACGTCAAATATGGGACTGTTGGGCCACCTGGTACACTCAAAATATTTAACCAAAACCTCTTTATTTCGGAGTTTGGAGCAGGTTCACTTTATTAGTTTAAAAAAGTACGCTCTGTTGGTTTGTGCCTATTTAACACCTAATAAAATATCAAAGGAAATTAAATAACACTTGATATGAACCATTCACATGACTTTCTCTATTTGTTCTAAAAACAAACTAACCTTAGAAAATATGGTTATTTTACCTACATCATGCTAATTCAAAACAGTAGAAATGGTCTTATTACTTGCTTCCTTACAAACAGACGGGAAAGAAGGGAATTGCACTAGGCTAATGGAAAGTCAAATCCTTTAAAAGCTATCGCTATCTGATTCGCATTGAAATTCTGTTCTTTTCCCATGGCCAAGAGTAAAACAAAAATGATCAGGAATTCCGGTTTATTTTAAAATTGAAATAATAAGAAATATCATTGAAATGTTAAGCTTTACAAAAAAAAAACAACTGTATATGACAAATTATATGGTTCAACGAGATGTAATTTTTTGTTTTATTTTGTTTTGCATAGTCAAGTTTTTGTCTATACCTTATGACATTGTCATTCAAAATAAAAAGGATTTCAAGGGTTATTCACGAGAAATTCGGGATATACATTTTAGTCTCCATTTACGTTTAATGTACGGTATTTAAACCAATATTGTTAACGACATTTTTGAAAATGATCGAAATATCTTCCAGGTAAAGGGTGGTTTGGGGTGGAGGATTTTCCTAAAAATCTTCGTATCGCATACTTGGAAGAATACTGAAGTAAAATGTCAAGCTTGATACTTATTTGATTTTTCGTTTTTGATTTATGCTGACCACGCACACGCGCGAGCGCGCAGAAAAGAACATTTTTTTCTCAAAATGTATTCTGTAACATGAGGTTTTTGTCAATTACATTGAATTTCACACACAGCAAAATGAAAAAATGCAAATCATAATGATAGCAAGCATGATTGAGAAATGCAATTTTATATTTTACTATCTCTAGCGATTTTATAGAACAAATTATAGTATACTCATCACTAATATCATCTAAATTCATAAAATTAAATTATTTATGAATTAATGGCTGAACTCCAATTCGGAAAAAAAGACTTGAAATAAAGAAAATTTACAAGGGAACTTGAATTCTTCTTAAACTAAACAGGAAAAGTGCTTACTATTGTCTGCACAATATAAGATCAAATTGGGATCTTAGACACAAGTAAAAGGCTACACGATCGATCAGAACACAGATTAACAGTGAATTTTGCTCAACATGTAGACTTTCAAAGACATTTAAGGAATATTCTTTCTAATGTGTTACCAAATGCGAAGTTTAAAGCCGCGAAAGATGAAAATTAACATTTCGCCTTCCCGGCAAAGTTCGTTTGAGCAGACTTCTCGCCTGCTCAGTTCATAACATAATTTCACTTTTACGAGTACATACCACTGGTGAAATAATTTTGTGAATTTCTGTTGAATACCGGGTAGGTGCCAGAGATTCGCGGTTTGGTAACGATGGTGGTATGCAAAACTATAAAATCTGGCTTGTTCTCCGACCGCATCCGGAAATTTCAAAATATTATAATCATTTCCAACATGTTCCTTCAAGCGCAAGTATGAAATAATTATTTACACTTACATCACACTCTTTATATCAGCAATTATTAATATAATTGATATAATCGGCGAGCTTGAAAATTAACGCAAACTGCAGCTCGTGATCTCCATTATTCATATGTATATTGGAAACTCTATATCTAACATTTAGCTAAAATTACATACAATAACGCAGCACTCATCGGAATCGACGTGTTATTTTTATTGAAACTCTGTAGTTGTTTGTTAGCATTCTGTTTTACGACTGAAATTCCTACTATTGCAGTCATTCATTATAAGCCCCGTAAATCAAACTGCCATCAACGATATTTCAAATTGACTTGTTCTATTTTAAAAATATTCTACTGTATTTCCCATTAACTTCGGATCCGTTCTCTAGCTAAGCGTATACACATATTGATACCAAATACTGTCTCGAACGTGTAAAACGAATAGCTGTTAATAAGAGCCTCCTTATTTGGTAGAGCTACGTGCCTCGCAGAAGAATCAGAACATTATGCTACAACTCATGAACACTGTGAAATATCGTGGCTTCATGCATTGCCTACATATAGCCAGAGGGAGACTGTTCTCCAGATATTTCACATTTGTTATACGAAGAGCAGTAAAGTTTGGGTTGATCGTACGGCCCATTTTCCATAGTGGAAACTGTTCGTCCGATGTAATAGCGGGAAGCATTATGTTGGCAATTATACTGATCAGCTTATCGCACTTTGCAAGAAAGTTTGTGTTATGAATAGGTACGGGTGAAAAAGAAAAGGTTCCCTTTATTTTGCAAGGAATTGTACAAATACGTCATTTACATGATTACGGCATTACGCCATACTAGACGACAGCCAGCGTCGTATTTTGTACATATAAAAGACCCACCTGCAGTAAGATGAATGGGATGCATAATCGCTGGTTTTCAAGGGGACAATGTCGCTTAAAGAGATAACTTGATGGCCATACGGTACAAAAGATTATTATTATTATTATTATTATTATTATTATTATTATTATTATTATTATTGAATTTAAGTTCTACTGTAATCAAAGCACTTTAGTACATTATTTACAATTTAGCATTGTTGCAGGTGGATATATCATTAACGGAATGTGCTAATTGCAGCTCTGTTCGTCGAAATATTCTTCAAGGTAGATGTTTGTTTGGAAATTCCATCCGCATATACCGTCTGGCGCTTCGGCTGGATTCCAGCCCATTTGTCCATAGGCTTAAATCATTTCTGTGTATTCTCATTACTGAACATTCAATCATTGTCGATTTGTTAGGAGCATTTGTAAATGCAATAGCCTATGAATGTAAGAATTGAATAACATTACTGCAGATAAGAAGATAACAGTGATTAGAGCCAACACCACCTACAGAGGTGGAGGGGGTGGTGTTGGTAGAGCATGCTCTAGCATTGAGAAACACGTAATGGTTGGTACCTTTGAAAACTGATTTCAATAGGCATTATTCCATTCATCCTCACCCATGAGGTACATTTATTAAGTAGAAAATGCGACGCTGGCGGGCCACGAGGTAAACTTAGATTAATATTCGTATTATGGATAGTGACTGTATTTTAAAATCATATTTAAATTTTAAAGCAGTGCTTTCAGCCCTTTAAAAACTGTCCTTTATACGTTGTAAGAGCCAAGCTAAAGCTGTGATGTGAAAGTATACAGCGATTCAGGATAGACAAGCTCCAATCAAGTATAGATTGATAACTGGAAGTATCGCTACGGATATCAAAATTGAACGACAAGCAGAAAAACGTTAAGTACGACGATCTTGCATGCAGACCTTTTTAGGTGTGTAAACTATACTAAGAAAAGGCAACTCATCTTTTTCTTCCTTCTTTTAATGTAACGCAACTCAAAATGAAAGGAAATATAATCACGTAAAGCTTAAAGAGTTTACTTTGTGATGGATAATATTCGCTACATTTATCAAAGCGATGCTTACTACGTGCCAGGATAGAAAATAAGGTTTGATAACATCCTTAACAAAAGTCTTTTACAGGAAAGGGGGGGGTTATGTTGCGAAAAGAACGGGTCTTGGTACAGACGGCTTAACTTTCACATTAAAAATAGATTGCACTGAAATTCAGCTTCTTAAAAAGGAAACTATAGCCAAGAAGGTAACTTTTTCTTATAACCAATACACCACGTATTAAAAAACTCAACATTGTCGATATTAATTATAAATATCTAATACCATTCAACTACAACGGCAATTAACCCTTTTAAGATAGTTTATACCGAATTTACTAAAATAAATAAAATAAAATAAAAAATAAACCCAAATTAAAAGTCTATAACCCTCTTTTGTAAGGTGTTCATAAAATTAGCATTAAATAAAATAAAGAAAATACATGACAAACATAATATAATAAATAATTAGCTACTAGGATTAATGTGCTTTCAGTTGTTCACTAAATGATTGTTTTAAGTATAACTATATAAATGTTGCATCATGAATACTCAATCTAGACTATAAAAGTAAATGAACCTAACAGTTGATGAATCAAATAGCCTTTAGGGGATGTACTAGTTTCGAGTATTCACCAATATATCCTGGGCATTAAACTGAAGTTACATTTTTAACGTCCTTTAACCGGGTAGGTGATATTGGAGGATGAATGGCTGAAATTGGGAAAAATATATTCAAGGGTCCCGGGAACCATAAATCTTAAAGCTACTAGACATTGATATTTTCAGGATACTTAAGGGCAAACTGAGGAAAAAACCTTATGCAGGTAATTCATCCTAACAGGGCTTCGAACTTGGGGCCTGTTGAATAGGAGGCACATACGCTACCCCTACACAAGGACGTGGGCTGCTTATGTTTCTGAATATATTTGTTAAAAATTGATATATTGTAGGAACTGGGTCAGAATCTTAGAGCATAAGATGCTAGGCATACATATATCTAAATTTGCAAATAGTATAGCACTGGTCAACAATCAAAATCTTAACGAATTTAAAATAGTAATTTCCATTATCTAATTTTAGTTTGAAGTAAACGAATATGGTGATTAAAACGTTTAGCTATCTTTCACTCTCTTGAAATACAGGATTTCATTTTATGATAGATACATTTTATTATGCTAACACTTTTTTAATATTTTTACAAATACAAGTAGTCAAAACTGAATAAGCTATATTTTGTTTCTAGAAGAAGATATTTAGTTTACATAAGCGTCTTTTGTGTAACTGGGAAAACCTATAGGCTGTTATTTGTCAGTAAAATGTTGTATTTGAAGTTCCTACGAGGGCAGTAAATAAAGTAGTGGCAACATTGATAGAACACAATATTTATTGAACTCACAAGTACAATTGCATTACATTCCTTCAATATAGTCATCCGCAAAGTCCCTGACCTTTTGCCAAATGTAGTGCAGCCGTTGGGGACCATTGACAAGGCGGTCCCTGTCGATGACTGCGACGGAGCGCGCTACTGCGCGGGCTACAGATGCCACGTCAGGAAATCGGCGGCCTCTGAGGGGTTCCTTCAACTTCGGAAACAGGTCGAAGTCACAAGGACTCATGTCTGGTGAGTACGGAGGATGTTCCAAAACCTCCCAATGCCACCGTTGCAATAAGAGCTGGATATTGTTTGCGACATGACAACGTGCGTTGTCATGCAGCACTATGCGGTGATCGTCTCGCAAAAACGTGCGCGTTTTCTCTGCATAGCCGGAGGAAGATGTCGCTCCAGAAATCGGCAATAGTAGTCACTGTTGATGGTTTGTCCTTCAAGCACAGCATGCGTAAGAATAGCCCCCTCGTAGTCGTATGCCACAATCAGCATCAGCTTCACCCGACTGGGTTCCTGTCGAACTTTCTGTGGACGTGGTGAACTTGGGTGACGCCATTCATTCGACTGACGCTTCAATTCCGACTCATAGGCTCGTGCCCACGCCTCATCAACGGCGACAATACGCTGCAGAAATGAGTCTCCTTCGTTGCGGTATCTGTCCAGGTGGGTGCCAGCCAGTGCATACCGGTGCCATTTCTGTACCTCAGTGAGTCGACGTGGAACCCAACGGGACGCAATTTTCCTCAGGTGAAGACATTTCGACAGGATATGACACACAGTTTGATGACTGAGACCAAACTCTACGGATAACTCCCGGACATTCCATCGATGGTCCATGGCAACGAGACCACTCACGATGTCAATCTGATCTTGCTTGAATGGACGGCCGACTTGTGCGGTGCAAATCCGCAGTCTCAGTCCGACCTGCGCGAAACTCCTTGACCCATCGTGCAACCGTGCTGTACGGCAATGCATTCCCGCCACAGGCTTCACGAACCCTCCATAAATTGCTGATGCATTTTTGCCACGGCAATCTCGATTTTAATCTACGAACGCTGTTCGCCTTTGGTAAACATGCTTTAGAGCGGTGCACTTGGCACTGTTCACTTCAACGCTTCACAGCACCAACACACTCTCAACTGGCAGCCCGACCAATGTACACCACACATCGACACTAGTCACCTGATCGCTCCCATACCCTATTGGCTCATACCCGCTCTCCTGTGAATGTGGGGACCATGTTACCACTACTTTCTTTACAACCCTCATATAACATCCATATTGGGGTAAATATGAAATGAATATAACACGCATATATATTTATTTCAATGGATGCAAACAGACAGATTATTCATATATAATCTACATTTTCTTACACTAATTTGTTATTTCGTTTACATTTCAAGGTGTATTCGACGTGAATGTACCATGCATGTGCTAATAGATTCAGTAACTTTTGTTTTATGTGCAGTGAAGAAACACATTGACTCCATTAATGAAGACAGCATATTACTATTATTTCGACTGTAAAATGGACGAGGATAACCTTTGGGCACCACAAATTTGCTGCACTAACTGTACAGCAAGTCTACGAAGTTGGTTGAACAAAACCAATGCTTGGTCAATGCCTTTCGCCGTTTCTACGGCATGGTGAGAACATTTAAATCATGTCAGTGACTTGTTTCTGAGTGGTGCCTCCTCTTCAACTTACGTCAGAAGTACGAAGAAGCGATACACGACCAGTACCACAGGGATTGGTGTGCCTTACCCACCAGAGCATTGTGGCTTCCAATGAGGATGAAAACAAACAATAGCCTTAGGCTTCACAGCAAGATCCAGATTGTACTCGAGAATCTTCATTGGTCCGCGAATTCGAGAACTGCTTAAGGATGACACCTTTAATAGGATCACTGAATGGAAAGAGCAGACAGCTTTGGACTTCAAAATTTTTGTTCATTATTTTTTGGGAAATTGAAGAGCTCAAAATTACACTGTAGCTGTTATTCAACTTCTGAGGACAAGACAATATTTAGGTTGTAATATGCGCTGAAGATCACTTTCTCCTCCACTCTCATCTCGACTAATGTAAAAGCAATTGTGGCGTCTTAAGTGACGAACACGAAGAACACTTTCATCAGAATATTTCAGTTAAAGAAAAGAAATATCAGGATAAGTGGAACTTATCTATGTTTGCATACTATTGGTGGAATGAGAGGTGCCCCAGAAATAGAGAAACGAAAAAACACAAGCACAAACACCTCCGATGAATAGTTAAATACGAGTACGTCGCAGGCTAAAGGAAGAGCTCCATTCATTTATACGAGAACATATCTACACATAAATATTTTGAAAGGAAGAGAGGAATTGTTGGTAAGGATAGACTGCTTTTGTTAAGGATATATATATATATATATATATATATATATATATATATATATTTTGCACAAAGTAATCCGTCAAAAATTGTTATAAGGTTTAACAAACCCTTAAATACTGTTTTCAAAGCTTTATTGTGGAATGTATGGAATACGCAGTATGACGTTTTCTCAGACCACATCATTCAAATGTGCTTCTCAGACGGGTTAGCATTATGAGTGTCTGAAAGCCGCTAAGCAGAAAGTGCTCATACTAAGAAGATATAATTAAATGAAATCTGTGAATACAGTTTTGTTAGTTGTTTCAGCTTGTGGTAAAGGAGGTTGAAGAGTTGGTGAAGAATATTCTAAGGTCTGAATAGATTCCTAATAAACAGTGAATCGACAAATAGGTTTTACTGGGCACCAAACATCCCTCACGCTTATTCGACAAAGGAACAACTCTTCCAGGAAATGAAGCTCTGGTATGGGTTGTGATATAGGGGTTAAATAGACTCTTCTTTTCTGGAGGTACTGTTATTGATGTCATATAAGTAGAAAAAACATTTACCAGTTACTCATGCACGCCATGGAATTTGTGAGTTTCCCCAATAAAGTGGAATATCGCGACACAACCGTGCGTGCGGGCTTTTCTGGACCGAATCTGCAGAGGAAAGGACAAACAGGTGGTGCATTTGAGTTCCCAGCACGATCACCAGATTTAACACTTCTGAATTTTTACCTGAGGGGATGCGTCTTCAAATATTGCATGAATTGCAGGTAAAGGCCCAGGCTGGAGGCCTTTCATCAAGAAATTACAGCAGTATGTGTAAAAATTCCCTTGGATGCATTGAAGTTGTTCAAATAATCAACTGTCATTGAGGTCAGGCCACTAAACAGCAACTATTCTGAGCACCAAAAATTGCTGATGAGGATCAGCAAGCTTGTATTAAACTGTGATACGACGTCATTGAGTAGTAACATACAATAAAGAATTTGCGTTCGTTAAAGTTTGTATCCAGTTTTTAAAATATATTTTTTTATTAGTTTTACTGTCTCATAAATGAAGCGTTTTTGGAGTGTTTTGTAATTCAATAAGCAAAATCAAACTGTTTTTGGCATACGTATAATACAGCCACCCCTTAGATTATAGTGAACATTTTCCGCCATCATACAAACCGTATATCCTTTGTTACTTTGTCAATAAAATACGAGTCCACATTGTTTTTTTGTTTCAACAGGTAAGCTTTTCAAAAACCATTCTCTCTCCCTCTCACCAGGTGGACCAATAGCATAGTTGAAAAGCAAACATAGGTAACTATTAAACTGGAGAGAGCACGACGTGTTTGTAAATTCAAGGGACAATAAGAGTACTAATGAGACTGCTACTGTTCGTAGAAAGCCCAAAAGGAAACTCATTACAATTTTAAATTTGGCAATTATTTAACATAGCTGCCCGCAGAAATGTAATTCAATAGCTGCTGGTGTTGAGGTGCTCTTGCTGCGCGCGCGCAATACACAAACACACACACACCCGCGCGCGCCCAACACACACACACACACACTTTTGTGTGCATTACTAATACATTGCCGTCCATTTCACGACCGTTTGAGTATTTCACAAGGTAGAGTAAGGAAACCTTACTTGGTGACATTGTTTAGTTGGTGATAAGTTTTGTTTTCTCTTTCACTAAGGTTCCCCCCGCTTTAATTTAAAAACTGCTGATAGGTAGCATTGGCTAGGATTACCGCCATGGGCTTCAGGCTTTCTTCAGCTTCAGCACAACATAATGTATAATAACAGGAATTGTGGAAGAAACCTTAAGTTAATGTAAACATCTAATATCTCAAGTAGTTTTTACACAATAGCTTAGGGTCAGTGGCCTGATTCGTAACATTTTCGAGGCTATTTCAGTAACCGATTCGAAGATAAAATTTCAAAATCCATTTATCGCTTAATTACCTAAAAAATTATAGTTGCTATGTAACTGTAATATACTGATTTTGTTGTTATGAGTGTTCATGAAAGAGAGTATCAACCAAATTAGTTATCCAACATTTTAATGTTTTTTCTTAAATCACACCAAATATATATTGCTGCTAAATAATTTCTTTCTATATATATTGATACTGGCCGCAAGAAATAATTTACACCGAATAATTTATTACTTAACCTAAATTGATAGGTATAAAGTACGTATTCATACATTTTTTTTATTTATTTCCTAGGTTCATTGTTAGTGAATCATAGCTCCAGCTCCTGAGAAAAGGCAAATTAAAGAAAACAAGGCATAATAACGAAATTGATATGTTAGAAGCTGCTAGATTACTGAGAGAATATAAAATGTGACTGTATAAAGCTTCAAAGAAAACAGGTGTAAAATAAAGAGAGGTGAATTGGATCAGTAAGAGAGAGGTGAATTGGATCAGTAAGAGAGAGGTGAATTAAGTAAAAATAAACAAAGGCCTTTCCTACCTAAAAAAGAATTTTTGCCCAAAAGAAAATGATCAGACTGGACACCAAGGCAGACTGCAGGATGTGCCATGAACTTACTAGAAAAACTTATTATCCGCGGAAAACGCGCCTATCACAACAAAAAACGAAGGCCTGAACCAGTCCTGCCTCCACCACCGCCGGTACCGCCGCCGCCACCACCACCATGGATGATAAGCTAAGCAGCAGCAAAAGCAACAAACTTAGTAAAATCAAATCAGTAATGCCAGAATTCAAAACACAGAACATCAAAATAAAAAAGATGAGAAGACAATGATCAGATATGTCAAATAGTTATGTCAGAATATCAGATTTTTAAACCATCGCTATGAGACTACGAGGTTAAACGTTACGTTAAGCCATTGGAAAAGCAACTTTCTGTTTCATCGGCCGATGTAAACTTGAGCGTGTTATACTTCGTCTTAAATTAGCATCCTTATGGCAAGTTTTCAAAAATAATACGTTATAATATGGCTGCCATAAATGAAGTGCAGATGATTAATTATGACATTTGTAAACGTAACAAATAAAAAAAAAATATTTTTTTTATTTTAATTATATTAAATTATATTTGTTTATACGAGGGCTGTAAATAAAGTAGTGGCAACATTGATAGAACACAATATTTATTGAACTCACAAGTACAATTGCATTACATTCCTTCAATATAGTCACCCGCAAAGTCCCTGACCTTTCGCCAAATGTAGGGCAGCCGTTGGGGACCGTTGGCATGGCGATCTCAGTTGATGACTGCGACGGAGCGCTCTACTGCGCGGACTACAGTGCCACATCAGGAAATTGGCGGCCTCGGAGGGGTTCCTTTAGCTTCGGAAACAGGTCAAAGTCACAAGAACTCATGTCTGGTGAGTACGGAGGATGTTCCAAAACCTCCCACTGCCACCGTTGCAATAAGAGTTAAACGTGCGTTGTTATGTCGCTGTTGACGGTTTGTCCTTCAGGCACAGCATGCCTAAGAATAACCCCCTCGTAGTCGTATGCCACAATCAGCATCAGCTTCACCCGACTGGGTTCCTGTCGAACTTTCTGTGGACGTGGTGAACTTGGGTGACGCCATTCATTCGACTGACGCTTCAATTCCGGCTCATAGGCTCGTGCCCACGTCTCATCAATGGAGACAATACGCTGCAGAAATGCGTCTCTTCACCGAACGGAACGCAATTTTCCTCAGGTGAAGACATTTCGTCAGGATATGCCACACGGTTTGATGACTGTGACCACTCTACGGATAACTCCCGGACAGCCCATCAATGGTCCATGGAACGAGACCACTCACGATGTCAATCTGCTTTTGCGGAATGGACGGCCGACCTGTGCGGTGCAAATCCGCAGTCTCAGTCCGACCTGCACGAAACGCCTTGACCCATCGTGCAACCGTCCTGTACGACAATGCATTCCCGTCACAGGCTTCACGTAATCCTAGATAACATGCTGATGCATTTTTTCCACGGGCAACCTCGATTTTAATCCACGAACGCTGATCGCCTTTTGGTAAACATGCTTTAGAGCGGTGCTCTTGACACTGTTCACTTCAACGCTACACAACAACAATACACTCTCAACTGACAACCCGACCAATGCACACCACACATCGACACTAGTCACCTGATCGCTTCCATATCCTATAGGCTCATACCCGCTCTCCTGTGAATGTGCCACTACTTTCTTTACAGCCCTCGTATTAATTTATAGGTTAAAATTTATATTTGATCTATAATTGTAATTGATAATTTATTAAGTTGAATTGGAAGAGCCTTATATGTTAACAAGCAAATCTTAACAATTATATATTTCCTTTATTATATTTTAAATCCTTTAATTATTAAAATTTGAGACAACTTTCTCTTTGTGCATAGGAGGTTAAATTTTAGCGGCTTCCGCCGTGGATCGGTTGCTCCACATGGGCCCTTTTTTGACGTTAGGCGTTGTTATCCAGGATCTGTGAAGTGCAATCGATGACATCTTGCTGCTGTTTTTGTTGCTTCGGTGAAAGTGCAATGCTGCTGAATGGATTTAGATGAAGAGGTCTGAAATTCCTGAAGGTGGTCGCTGGCCGTCAAATTCAGGATCTTCGCGTCGAGATCTTTGCATGATATTATGTAAGCCCTGGAATTCCTGATAGGTGATGTCGATGTTGTGGTATATGCCGTTACAGCGGCGACTGCGGAACATATGGTTTTTTGCACCAATAGCGGAACCATTGGACCCGGCCCGTAAAATGTGAAGCACCTACACAGAATGCGCAGTAGAAGCAATAGATTTGGGAATCGGTTGCTTGTAAGCTGATGTGGTGGAGGCAGCGCCCCAAAATCTGGAGGTTTCTGATCCTTGCCGGCAGGAAGATTTCTATAAGCGCAGGCGGAAAATCTGGATGTTTTAAATAAACCTAGATAGTTAAAAATAAAACCACAGAAATCTCTAATTTGTACTTTCTGTACATTCTTATGAAAGATCACGTATTTAAACTTCCGGATTTCTTATATGCAGCAAAGATTGTGCTTCTTCTTAAAGCAAATCTACGAAAATGTACTAAGTAGGTATATTTTTATTTGTCCAGCACGTGTGTACATACTATGCACAGAACAGCAAGAAAAAGTACCTACTGCTTTTTACCAAAATGTTGATGACAAGATTTCATCGGAAATATATGTTTTGAGGTTCGCTGAGTCCCAAAAAGGCATTTTTTTTTTCAGAAAAAGGCACGTTTGTGTGTAGGTGTCTGTGGACAGCATAGTTTAAAAAACGAAAAGACTGATATATTCCAAACTTGGGATGCGACACAAAGATTTTAAAATAAATCCTCCCACAGCAAACTACCCTTTGCATGAAAAAAGTTTTGAAATATTTGTTTTATTCAAAACTGATTCTAACTTTTTGATTAACACACAGTATGTTAAAAATATTTACATCAAAATAAAATGCATATCTTGAGTTTTCTGGGAATAGCTTCTGAAGACCTCTTTATTCTGGATGAATTTTGCTAAATTTTGAGTAACTGGTAAACCGTAAGAGACAGACAAAACCTTACTGCAGAAAAAATACAGCTCTGGTTAAAACACATAATTTATGTCATATGTTTTTATATACAGTTGACCGTTTCTGAGATATTGTTTGTTATTGGGTTTCAATTTTAAACTGTGTAAACTTTTCTCAAACGGGAAGTCACCTTTCATTTCATCTTTTTTTTGGTTTTTTTTTTCGCAGGCCATGCAAAGCGAACCGTATCTCAATTGTTTCACATAGTGGCCAGCTTTTAGATGATTTGACTATCGCTTTACCTTAATGTATTCCCTTGTGTGGTAATTTGGGATTAAAATTTTCCAGAGCTCCTCAGAAAATGTGCTACTTTATTTTTGAATTGCTTTCATAACCTTTTATACTTTTATTTTATACAGTTGTAACACTGGCGTGCATCTAATGTTCCTGATAGTAGAGAAAAGGACTAGATTAGTATTAAGGAACTCTCAAAATGTCCACCCCCCCCCGCAAAATGGCTGCACTACCGGAATAAAAGGTGGAATATTTTTATGTTGCTGTTTTTCTAAAGAAAGTTTTGTAATTTTGGCAGTCCTAGTCGATCTGATGATGTTTTTATTGAACTCATTGGCACCTCTTGTTGCCTGGCGTTATAGCGTAAAACCTCGCTATCGCCAGGCAAACGAGCGGCGTAGGGCCTGCGTGATAACCGAAGTTTTCGGGTTACCATAGTCCTGCTACCAATAATTATTGTTTTGTAACATAGTCGCAAGTTTTTACTCCGCTATAATGCCACTTTATCTTGTGGTTAGCTGTGCTATTCGATAGATGTGTGATGGGTGAATTGAGTAAATATAGACAAAAATCTATCCTCCTAAAATGAACAAATTTAAACCAAAAATCGATTTAAAGAATGTTTTAAAATATTGGTTCGCTAATAATGTGTTAATATTTTCTACAGCTGTAAAGATTTATTTATTTTTTTCTTGTTGTAACATTCATATGTTTTTCAATTTAACTTCGGCAAACATTGACAGAATTTATAGTTACGCTATCCCCCAAATTAGTTTTTAAGTTCCTCGACATTCTTCTTTTCAGGATAAGGGAAATCCCCCCAAGCAAGATTCGAACTCGCGACCTGTTGACTGTGAGGTAGATACGCTATCTCTAACTATCCAGGTGGGCTAAATTAAGATCTGCTTAAATATTTACATAAATGCACTCTGTTTAAATAGAAATAATATAAATTTATTATCTATCAAGTGTCTAATTTTTCCGGAGTTCTGAAACAAAAATTGTAATACAGGTTAAAATTTAACCTTCTTTCCAAATCAAAAATTAGATCCCTTTTCATGGTAGCAGCAATCTCAGATTTTAAACTCTACCAAAAGCTTTCTCCCAGTTTAACTCAAAACAGAATTGCAGACTCCCTGCTTTACTGATAGTAAATATCCAATGAAAAGTATGTTTAAACAAAGGTTAATCCCTGAAATAAGAGTGAATCAATGCAAACAAATAAAGAAGGACGTAGTACCAAATCAAAGAGGCATTTTTTCGATACGGAGTGCTTTTTGTGCGTGTGGGCGTATGTTCGTGATTTATTCTCTGTAAACACTACACATTCAGTAGACGCAAGATACAAACGGTCTTCTTGACTGCATTGATCGGAGACCTGAGCAGCAAGCTGCGGGAAAGGTTCGGTGAAATGCAAAGTCTTAAGACGATGTTAAAATTTATTATAAACATTTGTTAAACAATTAGTATATTTTTAACATCTGACATTTAAAAATGAAATCCAGCCGGAGTATTACACGAATTCTAGTTTGATATATGTGTTAGATGATACCAATTCTTTCAGTAATTTTTACTTTCTCTACACCTACTACGTACATAGTGTATAGAGAAGATGTACTGCACCCAAAAATTAGATTCAGAGATTTCACCGTAAATACATGTTTTGGGTCCCCCTACATCCAAAAAAAAAGCATTTCTGGAAAAAGGTCCGTGAGTATCTGTGAACAGCATAGCTCAAAAACGAAGAGATCGTTAAATACCAAACTTAGTATTTAAGTTTGGTATCTTCCAAGGATGCGACAAGAAGATTTTCAAGAATATCCCCTATCTCAAATTTTTATTTTCTCAAAAATGGCTATAAGGATTTTCATTAAAATCTCTTATATTTAAGATATTTACATGACAAATAAAATGTATATCTTCAATTTTCTGGTAATAGCCTCTGAAGGCATATTTATTCTGGATGAATTTTGTGGAATTTTGCATAACTGTTAAACCGTAAGAAAAAGACAAAAACTTACCACACAAAAAATATAGAGCTCGTTAAAACACATATTCAAGTTATTTATTTATATATTTTTTGTGAGGTTGACCGTTTTTTGAGATATTCCTTGTTATTAGCTTCACGCTTTAAAATATTTATGCTGTTCTCATACGGAAATTTGTCAAATCCTGTCCATACAAAGGTACTTCAATCACATAGCAACCAGCTTTTAAAAACATTAACGACTGCCTCCGTGGTCGAGTGGTCAGCGAGCTGACTTCTCACCCGGAGGTCCCGGGTTCGATTCCCGGCTGGAGCGGGGAATTTTTCTTTAACCAGAATTATTCCCTATCCCCCCACAGAGTCTGGAAGTATGAATGTGAGAGTGAATGTGCGTGTGTATTAGTAATATAATAATGATTAACCTACCGTTCTAACCTACAGTAATACGAGTTGTTTCACAAGTCAAAGCCCCCGATATGACCATTCAAGTTAAAGAAAAAAAAAAAAAACATTAACAATTGATTTAGCATACGGAATTCCCTTATTTCCCTTCTACTTACAAGGAAGCAAACTTCTGCAAACTTTTTCTCGATTAAGACTAAGCAAATAGAAGAATAAGCTTTTTAATAATTTATTGTAGAGATATAGAGAAAGTCATGTGAATGGAACACATCAGATTTTTAAAGTTTACATTTAAAAGAATATAATAAACTCGTACCATCAATAAGTTCACGCATATATGTGCCTTTACATAAAGGTCCTTCCTTTGATATTTTGAATATTACTGCCACATTATGTTTGTCGTATGGCATTAGAGATGACACTTTCACACATTTGCATCTATCTCATCACTATCGCGTTCATTCATATTCAGTAACATCCACTCCTACTAATTCAACTCGACCCTTCATAGAACTGTGTTTGTAGAATTAGCACTCGTTATGTGTCACAAAGCATGCAACACAGAAAAATTCGTGTTAACACATCATTATGTGCTCGGAACTTGGGACAAAAAAATCTTATGTGTTCCATTCACATGACTTTCTCTACTGTTACAAAAGATCATTCTTTTATTTACGACATGCTAATCAAGGTAAACATTAGCAGAAATGTTCTTGCTTCCTTGTAAGTAGAAGGGACGTAAGGGAATGCACTACGCTAAAACGATAGTCAAATCTTTTAAAAGCTGGTCCTACGTGAAACAATTGAAGAATGGGCTCGCTATGCATGGCCTATAGTAAAACGAGAGATGAAACGAAACATCACATCCGGTTTTAGAAAAGTTTAAGTAATTAAAAATTGAAACCAATAACAAGAAATATCTCAGAAACGGTCAATTCTACACAAAAAACGTAATAACATAAATTATGTGTTTTAACGAGATCTATATTTTCTGTATAGTAGGTTCTTGTCTATCTCTTACTGTTTAACTGTTATGCAAAATAAAGAGGTCTTCAGAGGCTTTTCCCCAGAAAATTCAAAATATACATTTCATTTGATGTAAATATATTTAATATACGGTATCTTAATCAAAATGTTACGGTCATTTTTAAGAAAAAACAAATTTTCAAAAAATGTTCCATGTAAATGGTAGTTTGTGGTGGGGTATTTTATTGAAGAGCTTTGTGTCGCATCCTCGGAAGCTACTAAAAAAAAACACCAAATTTGATATTAACGATATTTTCATTTTTGAGCTCTTCTGTCCAAAGACTCACACGGGCCTTTTGCTAAAAATAATTTTTTTCGAACTCAAGGGACCTGAAAACATATATTTTTGTTGAAATCTCCACATCGAATTTTAGGGCGGTATACAATACCTTCTCTAACCACTATGTACAATGTACGAATGTGCTAGAGAGAGTAAAAATGAAGTATATACAAGTTAGAGTTTGCTAATTAATTACAATCATTTATATTATTTGCAACTTTATTGATGTTTAAAACTATTGGTTTTACACGGTGCAAGATATAAGTAGAATTAAAACATAAATAGATGACCATAAAATACTTCCCAAGAAAAACACTAGCTTAATGTTAAGGCACGAGAGAGATATGCATTACGTCTAGATCAAATTTTATAGTTACACAATGCAGAAATTTAATATTCCCATCCGTTTAGGTGTTAACAGAGTAATGGGGTTGCCTACAAAGGCGATAGCTTATAAATTAATCGCAGTCCCCTTCCTCCTCCTCTTCTTTCTTTTGAAATGAAATAAAATAACGCATTTTAACAACATTCTTTGCTTCATTTGCTGTGGGTAATAATCCCGTTTTTTTGGGGGACTAAAAAAGTGCCTAAAATCACGCCTTAGGCGGGTTACATGTGGGGGAACGAACAAACAAATGTCACTAGTGACAATGATTTCATATTCCAGCAAAGTTTAAAATTCTGAGACCAAACGTATGCTGTAATAATTATAGTGGTCATTTTTATCATAGTGTTCAATATTTTATATCCGGCATAGAATATGCAACGGGACATTGCTTGCAAAAGAAGGAATAAAGTAAAACCGTATTAAACGTAGAATTTATGTTAGTGAGGAGGGCATTCAAATTAATTTAGAGGCAGAATTATTGCAAACTCCAATAACACGCTTAAGAACCTTAAAATTAATAATTAGTATTGTAAGTAATATCCCACAAAATTACAAGTGTCTTCTTATCTTTTTACTGTATTTAAAACGTATCACAATATGTAAGCAGTTCTTTTTATGCTAAACTCATTTCATTGCTACATATTTTCACAATATTAATTTCAGAAGTTGTTTTACTATAAAGTACACTATCAGTTCTGAAAAGATTAGAAACACAACTTAAAATTCAGGTTACATCATTGGGTACATGGTTCTAATTTATTTTAGTTTGGAAGCAAAATTCGCTGTAATTTACTGCAGGTTGGAGGCAATTTATAAAAGTTTCTAAATATTAATACCATAACTATTCATAATGTGCATATTTAAACTGAATTAATGATACAACGTTTGAAGATTTTAGCCCACACGCAGATACTTAATATTAACTTCTTTTCCCGAATGATATTGGTTTATATTCTTTTGTTGAATTAAGCTTTACAAGCAAAATTAAATGGTGATGATGTTAATAAACAAAAACGTATAAAGGCAAACCTACCTTCACTGTTGGGCAGCATCCAGTTGTCATTTCTCAAAGCGGTGATTGAAGAATGAAAACTCAGTGGTGTACTAATATTGCCAGTAAGAATTAAGTCGCTTTCATACTAATACATTTTGCAATCAATCTCGATTCTCAGAAATTAGCAATTCTGAAGGGACAGTGAAATTTTGAGTACAATCGGACACAAAATCGGAAACTAGCTTTGTTTTTTGTTACAAATAGTTGTTGGAAGCTTTGAACATCTATAGAAAATCACTATTTAGCTGCCCTCCCCTTGGTTTGGCTTCTACAGCCATTTAAAGATCGTACAATTCATCTGTATCCTAACAATATATTTCATTAAACATATTCTTTCTCAAAAAATACATTTTCACGCCTTCAACATTTTCCAAGCGTCTTACTTTTTGTTTAAATACACCAAAATTTACCATAATGAGTATTGATTGTAATATTACAAAGGGAAAAAGTATCTTATCAATAGTAATTTAAAAAAAATGTACGAAAAGATTATTAATTTTGGAGATTAAAATATCTGATTAAAAAAAAAAAGAATATAAATCCAGTGACTAAACTTACTAAATATCGCCCTTTAAAGTTGTGTGTGGTTCAAAGCTCCAATTCACAAAATATCAATATTTTGAGACGCTTGGGGCATTTTGATCAAGCTACATATTTACATAATAAAATGTATTAAATAATTTATATTTTCCAAAATATTTATCCGATTTGAATGAAATTTGCTATTCATATTAGCATAATAACAATGTAATCACGAAAAACTTTCAGAAAAAAACTATACACAAATTTAAAATTTTGAAATTTCACTCCCAGTGTGCCTTAAACCATTCCGCAATAACGCACTAACGCGAGTTTACCTACGGGCCTGTACGTATGAAATACGAAAGCATCAAGACGTGCTCTCAGTTTTCTCTGCTCAGTGAAAGCTGTTATTTATACGACAAAAGTACTTACATGAAATATTGTGACTATCTCCAGCGGCTGTAATCGCTGAGCGTGTGTACGGCTTGCTTCGTAAATTATAGCTGATGTTGGCATTCATTGGTACACGAACATTAGTGGACACCTGTTCCTATGGCAAGTTCTTTTGACATCGCAGCTATGATTGATACACCTGTACCAGATGACAGACATTCTGTCGTTGGAAGCTTCTTAACGTCGAAGCCGCGCATTGTTAACCCTGAGTGAGTCTGTGACAGCTGAGGTGGTATCGCACGTGAGGCGGTTTCTGAAAATGTCCAGTCACATAGCCAACACATATAAAAAGGGCAATGAATCTCTACCCAGTGGTTAGTTTTCACCGGGAATGTTTCCCATGCAACAGTTGAGCGAGTACGACGAGAATTTCGTAGCGAGCTATGTTGTCGCCTCAGTATACGTCGGAAAGAAACTGCACGGCATTGTTACGAGAGATAGTTGTGAGCATATTTTAATCAGCTTGTGAAAACATGTAAAAGAATTGTTGGAGCAAAAAAGAGTTTTTGCTACAATATGCTTTAATGCATCACCATTCTGACACAACTCTTCTGCTTAAAATGTTAGGCATTGCTGTTACACTTTTCTCTCGTTTTGGAATAGAGGACTTGAAGGAAGCTTTTTGTTACACTGTACACAGTGTGAAAGGAAATTAGTGCATTTATTTTTACTTTCTCTGCCACGTACACCGTATATAGAAGCCGAGAAGGTATTTTATTGCACCCAAAGTTTCGAAATCGAGATTTCACCGAAAACACTTGTTTTTAGAGCCCCGAATCCTAAGCATCCTTAGACAGAGAACCGCGAGTGTGTCTGTGAACAGCGTAACTAAATGTGAAAAGTCGGATACATACATTTTGAGTTCGATATCTTCCAAGGATGCGACCTGAAGATTTTCAAGAACCCCCCCCCCCCAACTATCCTTTTACATGGAATATTTTTAAAAACTTTCGATTCAAACCCGTATATTAAAGAAGTTTAAGTACATCACAAACATAAAGTTAATCTGGAACTTTTGGAGAATACTCTGAAGCCATCTTCATTCTGGTAAGCCTGATTTTTTTAATCCTGGACATGCAAAGAGCGAGGCCATTTAATGCCATCACATAGCGACGAGTTTTAAAAGATCTGAGTGTCGCTCAGCCTAGTGCATCCCCTTATTTCTACTGTACATATAAGGAGATAACTAAAAAAACTGTTTTAATATTTATCTTGATTAGTATGGACTAGATAGAAAAATAAGCGTTCATACGAATAATTCTTGTAGAGATCTGATGTGAGTGGAGCACATCAGATTTTTACGATATGATTGTTTAGAGCAAACTATGAAGAAGCCTCTCTTCCCCGCAACTAGCTGGTGCAGCTTTGCTGTTTAATCTAGCTTCCTAGTAACGCTATCTTAAGTAGGATTAAGCAGGCCTTCGGCTTTAAGAAGAAAATTAATATATTTTCCCCATTCTAACTCTCCACATAGACAAAAGGGTTCCTATTTGAACCCTAATTATCAAACCAGATTACTTAACAGAATACAATACAAAACGAAACGATTTCGTATCAGTTTTCCATTAATTTAACCACTGTGTTAAAACAGTTATTCCACTGATTCAATGTAGGACTAAAATAACAGAAGGTAGCATTATCACCATTGTGCCTCCTTAAACTCGAATGTCGAAAGTTGCATTTGCCTCTCTCTCTCTCTCTCTCTCTCTCTCTCTCTCTCATGTTTAACGTCCTCTAACTTGGTATGTAATACGGACGATGATGACATCGCTTAAATCCTGTGGCTTTAAATTACTCGGGATAAGGGAAATACCCGAAAAAACATCCAACTAACCCTAACCGAGATTCGAATCTGCTTATGGTCTTAAGACAAATATATATAGTTTTATTTATGCACCTCCTTTAACTACTGTGGTTCTCAGCGTCCCATTCTATATTGCTCAGAGGCTATCAGGCTTGAGGTTCTTTTACGAGCCTTAAACCTACGACACGGGACCAACGGCTTTACTTCCCTTCCAAAGGGAGCCATGATAAGGATTTTTACGCCCGAAAACATGCATCATCCTCCGTCGGGTTTGAACCCGCGACCTTGGGTAGGTATATGAAGTTAGCATAGTAACCATTACACCACGGAGGGCGTTTATCTTAAGATAAACACAATTTTTGGTATATACATTTCTTTAATATTTGCATATCTAACTATGCACATGAGCCTCAGGAATTCTAGAACTGGGATCACAGGATCGGAATTTAAGTCTTTTGACGATAAACTAATTTCTCACTTACATTCTTACTGCAATAAATTAAGAAATTAATAGGTATATATACACACATTAACCAAATAAAAAGTAATAGCGCTATTTTCTATATTCTTTGAAATATCTAGTACATCTAAACAATAAAAAACATTAATATAGCATATAATACCCGACGAGGTACTTGACTCATTTTTAAATCTTAAACACACTACAAAAATAAATAGTCAATATCTAACTTCTTCATTCCATTGGAACTTTTACAGCGGGCCTAAATAAAACAGTGATGACTACAAGAAGATATCTGCTTAGAGATCGGCTTGCAGGGTGCTCATCAATGATGCCAAGTGTCTTTATAATAAAATTACATCGTCCCAGTTTATTTTATTTTTATGTTGTTACTCAGAGGTACTGGCTAAGTTTTAGACAGGACTGATTTTCCCAAGAGTGGCTCTAACGATTTTGATTAAATGGCGTATATCAAAAACATTTACCTCAAAAATAAAATATAGATAGGGAATTTCTTCCCTATTTTTAACTACATAGGGGAATACATCGCTGTTAAATTTAGAGTTATTTATAAGCGGCTGTTGAGCTGATTTGGAAACAAATTATTTTCAGACATTTTAAAATAGATTTTTGATTTTATATGGAATTTTACAGTATTTTACATTTAAAACTGTAGCACTCCTTGACAAGAACAAGTACATTTGAAAATACGTCGTTATAACCTTCAAGCAAAAGCAATGCAGTTTCTCAACATTTTCTGAACTCTTCCAAAAATGCGGTCCAGATATTAACACATTAAAATAATAATAAAAAAAGAGGTTATGACCACGAAGTGTAAATATTAGATCAGTCTACTGCACAGTAACGGTCATGATACATTGGGTGATCACGTGACTGGTGTGTTCCTATTGGATATGTGGAAATGAGACGCTTGGAAATAAAACGACTGGGAGATGTGTCACACTTCAAATAACATGAATTTTCGAAGCCTCTGAAGCTGACATTTACTTAGTTTTGAACTTAATACCACTTGAACCTTCATGGAAGGTATTCTTAATACTTGTCATGCTCGGTCCAAGCCTAAAAATTCGAGTTATGTCACTTTACATTACATTTTTAGTACTGAAAATGTCGTTACTACCAGTGATGTTATACTGTATTTTGGTTGCTAATATTTAAATGTTAAGAATGATTTTGAATTTACTGTGTTCCAATTTTTAATGACCTGCACATACACTCCTTAGAAAACCAGGAAAATTGTGATTTTTTAAAGTGTTGCAGGCATGAAACAATGATCACAAGACACACTATTCTTTGGAAAACTTCTAATTCCTGAATGTTACAATGCTTTATATTACTTATATTATTGCTCAACACTATACATGGTGAAGTTGAAAGGAGCATAGCTGGACTCTACAATAGTAGCTTTTATAGTATATTTTAGGCGAATGTTTTAAACTAGTAAGCTACAAAACAAGGTTACCACTGGAGGGCAAATGAGTTTACGTACTACTGTTCAGTTCTTCCGTTTCCCTATAGTTCAAAAATGTATTCTACTAGCAGTGTTCGCCCATCCCAAAACACGAGAACGGATTGCGAGGGTGAAGAATGATCCGAGTGTAACAAAATGAACAATAGAGACCCGTTAAGTTTGAATTGATTTACCGATCCATCAACTCCAATTAAAGAGATTTCAGCAGGAACATTGGTGAGAATAAAATACGTCTCTCATATAAGCGACTTTGTCCTCTCTTGGTCGAGCGCAGAGGCTTGTCTTTAGTAGGTGGTAGGTTTGAAGTTCCAGAACCTTATATCAGGCTGCACAGTCGTGCTTAACACCATCTGCAGGGGCAAGACTTCTATGATAAAATGTTCAAAAATGATTAAAAGAGACTTCTGAAACAATAAAAAAAACTATTCCTCGATGTTTTTATTCCAAAAATATAATTTTAGAAATGGTTTGCTAACGAAGTTTAAATATATGTATTCACTAACTTTTTCTACAGGTTTATCAGTTTGTTATTTTTACTTTCTCTAGCCCGCATGTAAAAGTACTTAGTGGATAGTGACGGCATCCTATTTCACCCAAATATATGCTATCGCGATTTCACCGGAAATATATTGTTTTTCAGGTCTCCTGAGCCGAAAAAAAATTAGAAAAACATTGTGTGTGCATAGCTCAAATACTGAAAGTTCGTTCAATACCAAACTTGATATTTAAATTCAGTATCTGCAATGGATGCGACGCGAATATTTTTACGAAAATCCCCCCACCCCCAACTACCCTTTACGTGGAAAAAAGTAGATACTTTTGATTTTCTCAAAAAGGGCTGTAACGATTTTGATTAAAATCTCTTATATTCAAGATATTTACATGACAAATAAATTGTATGTCTAAAATTTTCTGGGAATAGCCTCTAAAGACCTCTTTATTCGGAATGCTTTTTTTTAAATTTTGCATAACTAGAAACCGTAAGAGGTAGACAAAACCTTACTACACAAAAAATGTAGAGTGACTTAAAATATTCCATTTATGTCATATACATTTCTTTCGAGGAGGTGACAGTTTTCGAGATAATGCTTGTTATTGGTTTCAGTTTTAAAACACTTAAAACTTTTCTAATACAGAGATTTGTCAATTCCTGCCCACGCAAAGAAACGGATTTAAATTCTATAGCAACCACATTTTAGAACATGTGACTGTCTGTATTCCCTTATTTCTCTTCTACTTATAAGGAACCAAGTAATAAGACCGTTTCTGCTAGTCTTTATCTCGATTAGCATGAAGTGGATTGAATAAGCTTATTAACAACCATTTGTTACGGAGATGTAGAGAAAGTCATGCGAGTGTAACACATCAGATTTTTTTTCCGTTTATTTTATTACGTCTTGTGAGGTTTTACTTCACCTTTTATGCTCTTTCGTTTTCTCATCATCCTATAGTTTGTCAAGTTAATTAAAAATATTACCATATTTCGGTCCGCGCATCTCACGCCTTTGTCTCTTCCCGGTGAAGCCGGCCGCTGTTGGAAGATGGTAGGAAAGGTAGGGATGAAGGTGGGAATTATTACAATACACGCGTGTATGGCTGAATGTAGATGAGAACAAGTAATTGTATTCGCAAGTGGCAGCATTGTAAACAAATTCCCTTGTCTGTCCTATAAGGGACTTACGAGAAGAGAACTTAGATCTTGAAGCTCCCAACATTACTGTTAACAGTTCTCAGTCTACATACTCTTACAAAAAACAGTACACTAATGTTTGTGTTCACTCGCTGCCGCTTGCAATGCCCTCCTCTCTCTCGCATTACTGACAGAAACTTCGCGATGCGCATGTGTGTTGTCTGATGCCACATGGGCATACAGGAGAAGGGAGAATGACGTAATCGGGAATAGTTGCGCCTACAACGTTCTGCGCAGCTTTATCATTACCCTGACAAGGTATAAAACACTGATACGCCCTAGTGTCCAATAGAGGTTAGAGTATGAAAAAGGTGAACTGATGTGTAACAGCAAGCTGCCTTGCTGCTAAGGATAGCGTTATGTAAAACGTTAAGAAGCGGAGGAGCATTTCAGTGCTGCCACCAGAATAAGCGTATTGCGCCTAATAAACCTCCACGAAAAAGAACATAAGATACGAACAAATGTCGGTCAGATTTAATGGCAAAAGATGCAGCGCAGTGGGTTTGCTAACGTTTCCAGGTTGAACTTTCACCCTCAGTGGGGACGGACAGGTTCAGGTAGAACGTCACTGCTCCAAGCATATCCACAGCTCCATCCATCCTTTAACCCTTTTAGGGTAGTGTTTAACGCCCGCTTTAACTACTAATGGCACCGCAGGCGGTGGCACTGATGATACATGAATGATGATGGAGCATCGGTGGAATGCGATGGCGGGGGAAACCGGAGTACCCGGAGAAAACCCGCCCCAGCGCCGCTTTGTCCACCACAAATCTCACATGCGGTCGCTTGGGATCGAACCCCGGCCGTCTAGGTGAGAGGCAAGTGGTCTAACCACTCGGCCACGGCGCGGCCCTTTAACCCTTTTTGATCAGGCTGTTTCGCCTTGGTTGCACAGTTAAGAGCACCGAGCTGCTTATTTATTCATTACCATTAGGATTTGTTAAGAGAGTGCAATACGCCTTAGTATTGAGGGTAAGCTATCGACTGAATCAAGTGTTGAATGCAGACCCAACAATTGTGCTGAGACCTTACCCCATGACGTATTGGCTATCACTAAGCGGTGATATACAGATCATCGCCATGAATGATAAGCTGGTAGAATGCGTGGCACGTTCTATAGTATAGCAGCGGGTAAGGTGTTTGAAGTTGTGTGCGCAAACTGGTGATTACGATGATCGATTTTGAAGAATTGAGCTTTATAGGAATGCAAATTTCTATCGCATATTTATATATCATAAGAAGGCTGTATTTGAGAAGATTATAAATCAAATCATTTTTTCTATAATAATACACATAGTTTTCGTTGTGCGATTAAACTACTAATACTTTCAGAGGGCATTGATCTGAAATAATAAATTGCTTCTGCAATTTGATATAGAAACAAAGCGAAAATATAACAAAACTGTTTGTAAAGAGGAATAGTTCACATATGTAGGATATTTGCTGTTCAGAACGTATTATTATATATTAACTTAATTACTTTTGCTTCCTTTCAACGGCATCAATCCATCAAAATCTGGTCTTAAGTTATCAGAAATGCAGTTACATGATGGAAAATGCGTGTCCCCACACAAAAGTACTTCCAAGTGTTACTAACAGTTTTGAAACATTTTTGCAACATTACTAAATTACATATTATCGAGAGCTTTATAAAATGCTTCTATATCCTGGTGAATATAGAAGAACTGATCTCCTAGCCAATGACCGAATACCAGTTCAATAATCCCTAACTGCAAACCTGCATTTGGAATTACGTTTTACTGACAGTGGTGTGCACACTTAAGCAATAGAATCATTTTGACTAAGCAGGGAGCCTACTAAAGGCAGTAGCCAGTTAGCTAACAGTGAGACACTCCACCGGAGAGGCTCTGTTGCCTTGCAGCACGTTATCTTGTCATGGCGCTAGCCACTATCACGTATAAGAGACCTTGATACGCCTTCTCTATAGCCATTTTCCAAGGTTTTTGGTTGAGTAAGCACGAATACTTCGGGTCAGACGAGCAGAGTTGAAACAGCCTGCTTTAAATGAAAGGTAATGTAATGAGAGGAAAATACGGACAGGAAAATCCATAGTAGTACATAATACACTCCCGACATGGAAAACTTAGTTAAAAATCCAAATTCAGGGTGGTCGGTCCAACGGGAATTGAACTCGCGATCTCTTGATTGGGAGCCTGGGTTGTCCCGATATTTATAACATTAAAATAAATTAAAAGTACTGTTAAGTATAGATTTATTTAATTTTTAAAAAATTATGAACTTCATTTCAGTTGAGACCGAAAGAGCGCTGGTTTGATGGTTCTTTATTTCTCCTTGCAAAATGGTAAGAAATTCTTTACTCAAACGATAATAAAGTTACCCCTTTTGAATAGCGGTGTTTTGACAAATTATCTCAACCGGCAATGCTATTTTTCTGCTAAAGAGGACCTTAATCGCATTAAAACATTTAATATTTATGTAACAAAGTGATCAAAGTATTTATGTTTTAAGGCATCTCTAAATGAAACGGTCTAGGCACACCTGTGACGTCTGACGTCAAATGTGTTAATATGGGATGTATTCAGAACATTGAACCCTTTGGCAATCCTGATTGGTTTATATTAATCATATATCTAATATTTCACTGGCTATTTTATCACTTCTGCTAAAACACCGGTTATATTTTATACTGGTAGTTATATCTGTAACAGATGTCATATTTCAAGATAAAGCGATTTTGAAAACATCTATTTATGTTTTTGGAAAATTCCTCTAAGCCTACACGTCCGTCATAATGCTTGATCCAAACGGTCATGACTGCACTCGTAATGATTATCAGAGAAGAAGGAATACAATGTTATCTGTTGCTTGTAAGCGGGTGGTTGTCAGCTGCACACTGCGTAACTGCCAACCCAGAAAACTTTTTTTCAGTAATATAAAGCGCAGATGCCCTTTTGTGCTATGTACAGAAGGCGGAGAGCTACCCACAAGCCAGACGATGAGTGTAAGTAAACAAAGCGAGATCCACTCGCTAAAAGCAAACATGACAATCTAATAACGGGACGTGAGAGGGACAAACAGCAATAATCATGAGGTTTAAATGTCTCCACCACTTTATCCCTTAACTATAAGAGAAAACAGATGGAGAAGAAGCAACAAGTAGGGCTCGACGATTGGACGTGTTATTTTATGACTGATGTGATGTGACGATAGAGAAGCACGCTAAGAAATTCGTTCGGCATGAGAAAGTTCATGTCTACAGTTTTCAAGCTCACGAAAACGCTTCGTCTACATGTTCGTAACACTCACTTTCTATGGAATACCTGAAACTTTTGGGAAAGCGAAATATTGCTCACATCTTGCCTTTCGAGGAAAACTCTTCGGATATCTGATAGGCAAGGAACATTTCTTTTGGAGAACGTTTACAAGGGCTTTTCCACGAAAAAAGTTGAATTTTGGCACTTGTTGATAATATAAGGGCTGAAATAGGCCGATCACAAAATGTGAAACGATAACCTGTGCGTCAGTTTCGTCCAGAATTCCGATAACACTAAAATTGACATGAATATCTCTCACCTTCTCCCATTGTTCTGTATGTTTTCATTTGAATCTAAACATACATAGATGAAATGTTGCCTTGTGGAAACCACATTATAGATGTCGATTTATAGAGAATATTAAGCACGATTTTTCATTCCCTAAAACTATTCTAAAAACTTGTTGCTTCCTTAAGACACATTTGATATTCAAAATCTATCCAAAAATCCGAAAAAAAAAGCAAACAAAACTACTACCTTTTACAGAAATAATATTTCAAATAAAAAAAAATTCTGATGTTCCATTCACATGACCTTCTCTACATGTTCTGCAAATAAGCTATTCTTACAAATGATCATTCTTTTATTTACATCATGTTAATCGAGATAAATTTAGCAGAATGTTTTATTTCTTGCTTCATTATAAGTAGGAGGGAAATAAGGAAAATTCAGTCTAAAGCAAAAATCAAAACTTTTAAAAGCTGGTCGCTATGTGAAACAATTGAAATCCCATTCTCCTTGCACTGCAAGCCAGGAGAAAATAAAATAAATATGAAACGAAATATGACTTCCCGTTTGAGCAATATCGGTAACTATTAACTCTACATATAAAGTATAAGACATAAATTGTGTATTTTAATGAAATCTACATTTTTGTCTACTACGTTTTTATCTATCTCTTAAGCTTTAGCAGTTACGCAAAAAGAATGAGATATCTTCAAAGAATATTCCCAGGAAACTGAAGATGTACATTTCGTTTGCCATAAAGATATCTTAAAATTATGAAGTTTTAATCGAAATCGTCAAAATAACTTTGAGAAAATCAACATTTTCGGAAAGTTTTCCTTGTAATGAGTAGTTTAGGGTGGAGCTAATTTCTTGAATATCTTCGTGTCGCATCCTTGAGAGATACTGAACTTAAATATCCAATTTGGTATTTAATTGACCTTTCATTTTGAGTTATAGTGTTTATGGACACACACACGCACACACGGAACTTTTTCCAATAAAGGTTTTTTTGGATACAGGGGACTCTAAAACGTGTATTTCCAATGAAACATCGGTATATCGAATTTGTGGGATCCTGTTTTTACGGTATGGATTTTGTATACTTTTTACTGTCAAATAAATTAATAAATCAATACACACACACACACACACTACCGCTCAAAAGTTTTTGAACAGCCTGTTTTGCTGCAATTAACAAGTGTGTAACGCCAAACAAAGCTAGTATCATATTATAAATGGTAGAAATCTATGGAGACATAATTGAAATTTACTACGCTACCTTTTGTTTGTCAATTATATGCATTTTGAACATGTAGCGCTTGTTGGCCCTTATAGGAACAATTACCCTAATGTTGTTTTGGATGTCATAGTATGTCTGCGATTCCCTAGATGTCGTTCACAGAATCTGTACATAGGTATTGGCTGCGAATAGCATTTCAGTGCTTCATAAGCAGGTGAATGGTACACATTGTTACTGTTCAGTTGAAAAGTCTGAAATGGGTAAAAGAAGGGAGCTTTCAGCAGAAAAACGTGCTGCAATAGTCAGCTTACATAAAGCAGTCCACACCATGCGTCAAATTTCGTGATCGTTTCAAAACAGCACCCATGCTGACAGCAGAACTGATCCAGTTGAGGGATAAATCTGTGAGTGTTTCTACAGTGAAGAGACGACTTCAGGATGCACATCTGAACACGGTTGCATTGCGGCAAAGAAACCCCTATTGAGAGCTGTCAATAAACGGAAAATATTACAATGGGCCAAGCGACCTGTAAGCTGGACTGTTGATCAGTGGAAAAAGATATTATTTACTGATGAATCTAAGTTGGCTCAAAACGTTGCCAGTTCATTCAACGTGCAAAAGGCGAACGCATGGCACCTCAGTGCATAACCCTTATGGTCAAGCATGGAGGTGGTTCGGTGCTGGTATGGAGTTGTTTTGGTGGCAATAGGACAGGCGGTATTGAAGGAGTATTATCACAACATTCTCCAACGCCATGCTAAACCATCTGGGAAGTGGTTAATTGGCAAGGGGTTCATTCTGCATCAGGACAATGATCCCAAGCATACATCTATACTCTGTTGAAGTTATGTTGAACGATTGGAAGAGTCTTGAAGAACATGGTTTGGCCCCCTCAAAGTCCTGACTGCAATCCTATTGAACTACTTTGAGATCATGTGGACAGAGAGGTAAAAAAGAAACAACCCACTAATGTAAATGTATTGTGGAGTCATGTCAACATATGGAGGGACATTTCTGAAGATACACTGGCGCACTTAATAGAAATAGAGTTTGCGCAGCTCCAATTAAAGCAAGGGGAGGTTACTTTGAAGATAGCAAAATCTAACATGTATTGCTGATTTTCATTAAATATACTGCTGTGACCACAAACTATGTATTTTTATTCCATTGTTTCAATAAATCCAAAAAATGAGGTTTGTTCAAAAACGTTTGAGCGGTCGTAAATATATGTATATGTGTGTGTGTGTGTGTGTGTGTGTGTATGCATGTGTCGTGGCCTCAAAGAGGTTTTTCAGTATGTTTATGCTATATGTTATATGATTAACATCTATTATCTGACGGAAGATGTTTGTAAATTTCCGATTCCTTTTACTTTCTCTATACGTACTATCTACATAGAGTATAGAGAATGTATTGCACTCCACCCAAAAATTCAATACCGAGATTTCACTGGAAATATATGTTTTAACGTCCACTGTATATAAAAAAAAAAAAAAAAAAAAAAAAAAAAAAAAAGCATATTAATAATATCTTCTGGGATGCGACAGGAAGATTTTGAGAAAAATCCCCCCCACCGCAAACTACCCTTTAGATGGAACTTTTTTCGAAAATATATATTAAAGATATTCACCTGACAAATAAAATGTATATCTTCAGTTTTTTGGGAATAGCCTCCGAAGCTTACTTTATTCTGAGTGAAATTTACGGAATTTTGCATAACTGTTAAACCGTAAGATATAGATAAAAATTTACTATACAAAAAATGTAGAGCACGTTAAAACACACAATTTATGTTATATACATTTTTTTTTCGTGGAATTGATAGTTTTTTGGATATTCTTTATTTTGGGTTTCATTAGCAGAAATTGACTTATCACTTAGTTCTTTATATGTAGAAGGGAAATAACAGAATACACTAGGCTAAAGCTGGCTGCTATGTGATCGAAGTCCGTTTTGCATACCAGGAATTGACAAATTCCCGTATAAGAAAAGTTGTGTAAGTATTGGAATACCTCTGAAATGTTAAAAAAATAATATATATATATATATATATATATATATATATATATATATATATATATATATGTAACATAAATTGTGTGTTTTAGCCAAGATCTACATTTTTTGTCCAGTAAGATTTTGTGTCTTAAGGTTTACCTGTTATCTTCTTGTCGTATCCTTGGAGAATACGCTGTATTTAGATTCACGGGCCTCAAAAGATGTTTTCCGTAATATCTTGGTATCGAATTTTATATGACAATTTTTGTAGAGTTAACCGTTTTCGAGATATTCCGAATAGTTTTAGCTACATAAGTTTTTCTCAAACGGGAAGACATCTTTTTTCTCGTTTCTCGTTTGGTTACCGAACCTCATTTGTTTCACATAGGGACCGGCTTTTGAAGGACGAGACTATCGCTTTAACCTGTGCATTTTCTTATTTTCCTCCTACTTATAAGGAAGCTAGTAATAAGACTAATTCTGCTTATGTTTATCTTGAATAGCATGATGTGGATAATATATTAATGTTCTGAATAAAAGGTTTTGTTTACAGAACTCTAGAGAACACATCATGCGAATGGAACACATTATATTATTTTCCCTTCTATTTACAAGTAATAAAATAAAAAGACAATTTTTGCTAATGTTTATCTCGATTATCATGAAGTACATAGAAGAATAACCTTTTTAACAATAATTTTTACAGATGTGTAGAGAAAGCCATGTGAATGGAACACGTAAGAATTTTTCGCACAGAGAGTTACCCGCTTTTCTTTTATTTCACTGTTGGCCGTGCAAGAAGTGAATTTGAATGACAATCACATAGCGACAGCTTTTAAAACTTTAGCTATCACTTTAGCATATTGCATTCCCTTAGTTCCTTTCTATTTCTAAGGAACTAAGTAATTACACCATTCTGCTACTGCTTATCTCGATTAGCATGGAGTAGAAAGAAGAAGAATATTTGTAAGAAGTGTGTTTGTAAAACATATAGAAAAAGTCATGTGATCATGTCAAAATTGTTTGCAATACTGAACATAGTTATTCGATTTTCCTGTCTGTTTTCTGGACATTTGTTTGATTATATAGCAGTAGGTATTTTTCGTCAACTAGTAGATATATGTGGAAAAATGTACTGTAAACTACGCTGGGGCTAATTATGAATGTTTCGAGGCTTTGCGAGCTCCTGAGTTATGCCATTACTATCGTAAATTTTGTGGTTGTGGTTACGAGAGACTGTGATTACGTCACAGCTTATGCACAGTAACATATTTCGATGCAAATTAGCATCCTCTAATATAGAGATATAGGAGAGCGAATGAAACAGATTCATTTGCCTTCACTGTTCTTAGGATTAAATAATTTAACCAGGAAATCAAACAATTGCAAGGATTTCAATAAGTGACTAATAAGAGGTCTACAGGCTTTGCAAAAGAGGCCAAGGTTTTAAGGTTGCCTTTGTGGATGAGTGATATGTGAACTGATTTCTCACTCCGAGGCCAGCGAGGATGGACTTTTTTTTAAAATTAGAATCCACCACAGAATCTGGTAGTATGAATGTGAGTGTGAAAAAAACTACAGTAAAATACCAATGATTAAACCCCGATCGACCAAAGTATTTAGAGGGGGCTAGAGAAACAAAAAAGCTTGCGACATTAAATGAAGACTAATCGTAAGTGGTTGCAGTACATTGGTCATTTATTGCTTTCCCTTTCCTAAAAATGTAATAAATAAATAAAACATTTTAACCACAGACAGCTCAGATTGTTACTTTTCCTTCTATGTACATAATAGAGAAGGTATTGCATTCTCCCTTAAAATTTAATACTCAGGTTTCACTGAAAAACAAGTTTTGAGGATCCCTGAATTCAAACAAGTGTGTATAAATAAACGATAATGTCCGCGCGTGACAGTGTGTGTGTGTGTGTGTGTGTGTGTGTGCGTGTGTGTGTTTTGTGTGTGTGTGTGTGTGTGAGAGAGAGAGAGAGAGAGAGAGAGAGAGAGAGAGAGAGAGTGGGTGTGTGTACCGCATAACTCAAGGACAAAAATAGATTACACACCAACCTTGGTATTTTAAGTTCAGTAGATTTTTCAAGAAAATCTCCTTATCCAAAACTATTTTTACGTGGAACATTTTTCAAAATTTGCTCTAATGATAATTAAAGATTTTTACACGACAATTAAAATGTATATCATGAATGACTGTGAAGCAAGTGCAGTTCATTCGAACGAAGTTATGTATAATGTTGTATAACCGATAAACGTTAACCAATATACGAAAACTACTACACAAAATTATGTATCTCCTTAAACCACCAATTTATTCCAAATAGATGTTTATGTACTATCAGCCAATTCCCAGATGTCCGTTATTAATGGTTCGAATTGCTCAGTACTTTGTTATTCTTTTCAAGTCCTTTGGATATTCGGTTGTATATTGCGATTGATTGGAATATTTACCATGGATTTTAAAGAAAGTTACGCCTAGTTCTTGAATATTTAACAATTGCTATTCCCTTTGTATCTATAACCAATTTGTACATACCACATGGTACGTAGGCAGAGAAGGAGTTGCATTCCACCCAAAAATTTGATACCGAGATTTCACCAGAAATACAAGTTTTAGGGTCCCCTGGTCTAAAAAGGCATGTTAAAAAGTGTGTGTGTGTGTGTGTGTGTGTGTGTGTGTGTGTGTGTGTGTGTGTGTGTGTGTGTGTGTCTGAACACGATAATCCAAAACGAAAATTTGGCATTTAAAGATGCGACACGAAAACCTTTAGGAAAATCCTCTCCACCCCAAGCTACCCTTTATATGGAAAAAATATCGAACATTTTTATTTTTTTCAAAAATGGCTAACGACTTTGATTAAATTATAGAATATTTAACATATTTACATAACAAATAAAATATATATGTGGAATTTTCTGAAAGTAGCCTCTCAAGACCTCTTTATTTTGGCTCAATTCTGCATAACTAGTAAATCATAACAGATAGAAGAAACTTACTACACAAAAGGATAAAGATATCGTCAAAACACAATTTATGTAATATACATTTTTTTTTTCGTGGAGTTGACCATTTTTGAGATATTCCTTTTTATTGGTTTCAGTTTTCAAATGCTTAAACTTTTCTCATAAGATAATTTGTAAACTCCTGGCAATGCAAAAAAAAAAAAAAAAAAAAAAAAAAAAATCCACATGGCAACCAGCTTTTAAAAGATTTGACTATCGTTTTAGCCTAGTGCATTCCCTAAATTTTACTTTCTCTACATGTAATATCTATACAATGTATAGAGAAGGCACTGTATTCCACTCAAAAATTCTGTACCGAAATTTCACCGGAAATACATATTTTGAGACTCCTGAATCCAAAGGAAAGCATTTTTTTGAAAAAAAGATCAGTGTGTGTGCGTGTGTTTGTGAACAGCACGGCTCAAAAACTAAAAGACCATTATATAACAAATTTCCAGCATGTGACACAAAGATTTTGAAGAAAATCCCTCACTACAAACTACCCTTAAATTGATAATTTTTTTTTTTTTTTTTTTTTGCTTGCTTTAATTTGTTTTTCTCAAAAATGGCTCTCACGATTTTGAATAAAATAAAATATATATTAAACATGGCAAATAAACTGTATATCTTGAATTTTCTGGGAATAGCCTCTAAAGAATGGATTCTGGATGAATTTTGCTGAATTTTGTATAACTGGTAAGCGGTAGACCAAAACTTACTACATAAAACACGTAGATCTCGTTAAAATGCATAATTTAGTAATACACCATTTTTGTAGTTTGAATATTTCCGGGATATTCTTTGTTATTGGTTTCAATTGTAAAATACTTAAAAACTTTTCTCACATGGGAATTTATTAATTCCTGGCCATACAAAGAACAAATTTCAATCACATAGCTACCAGCTATCGTTTTAGCCTAGCGTATTCTCGTATTTTCCTTCTACGCATAATGAAGTAAGTAATAAACCTATTCTGATGTTTATCTCGGTTAGGTTGTAATACATAGAAAAACATGGTTTTTAATAATACTTTGTTACAGAGATGTAGAGAAAATTATGTGAATGGAAGTTCAGATTTTTCCATTGTACTTACAATGAAGCAAGTAATAAGAACATGTCTGTTAATGTTTATTTCAATTATCATGATTAGATAGAAGAATAAGCTTTTTAACAATAATTTGTTACAGTGATGTAGTACAGAAGTCATGTGAATGGATCACTTCAAATTTTTGGATTAAGGGATTTCCTTTAGAAGGATTTTTAAATAGTTTCAGAAGCACTGCTTCTTTCGCTATTTACCCCCCCCCCAAGACTTGCAAGCTAGTGCCCGGAATCAGATGCTTTTAAGGAGCAGATGGACTCTTGATCAAAGAGAGTAGCCAGGGTGGGTGATCAGCTCGATACCTAGTATGAGAGTGAAAAAGATATGAAATGACGGTGATTATGGAGCATGTGGTGGATTAAATGGCGGGGGGGGGGAACGGAGAAAAGACGTCCTGACGCAGGGCGCTTTATCCACAAAAATTTCCACATTGGTCCTCTAGGATCAACTTTGATGAGAGGCAAGCGGTCTAACCCGGCTACGGTGTCGCTTTAATGAACATAATTTAATATTGGTGTGCCGTCTTTCTTTATTTATATCGTTTTCAGTCTGACCTTTAGGATTTATTCAACTTTATCCGAGATGCGTATTCATAAAGCATGTTGGTTGTGAGGGAAAAGCCTTACGTCAGCTGACTGGGGCATTTATTCCAAAGAACAGGCGATATTTAAGAAGAGCTAAATGAGCTTTTCGTCGTTTCAATTAGCACAATGTACATAATTAAAAAGGAAGTTATGACAAGATGTACGAGCAACAAAATGATAAACGCTCTTTGGAGCGTGTCAGAATGAGGCTGTAATTAAAACATGACTAAATTAGAGAGCAAAGAAAGGATAATTAGGTGCACACTAAGAATACACTCTCGCATTATCAGAGCGAGAATCTAAAGGGGATCACCGCAACTCTGAGCTCCATGGTCCTTAAGGTCAACAATCCTCTTAGCGCGTCGACAACTCCCTGTTGATGATGAACTAATGATCTTCCAACAGCTCAATACGTCGCGTAAACAAATGAACCTAGGGCATAGCACATGCGTCGCGACGTTCTTATTGCGTAACCCTGCGTACCGCAAAACATGGCCTGTCCCAAGCGTTAGACAGATGCGTACATAATTCAACCTTCACGTTACATCTCATTTCTGAAAATTTTAATTAATTGGCATACATTTTAATTTTATTATTATTATTATTATTATTATTATTATTTAAACTTTGTTATTTTAAGTAAAATTATTACTCATGGTATAATAACTTAATAATATATATTTACTTTATTTGCATTTAAGATCTTATCAAGGAAGATTTATTTACATTATTCGTACAACTTAACACAAAGGAAATTGTATTCTGTGATCCTTCAATATATGGTCGCTTTTGTGGCATGGGGTAGCATGTTTGCTTCACATTCAAGAGGAGTTCAAATCTCGTTAAAATGAAATACCTGGATATGATTTTTCCGGGGGTTTCTCTTATCCTGAGAAGACTAAGATGGAGTAACTTTAGCTCTATGGACTCCGGACTCATTGAGCGTCATTTCAGCCATTTATCATCCGATTGTGACCTACAAAATTAAAGGACCTTGAACTACCACAAAAAGTAAAATAGGTAGATAAAAATATAGCATGTCATTAAATAGAGACGCCTAGCTTTGTAGCAAACTATGTGTTCACACATTACCACATAAGGTGGTAACAAATTAAGATCGTAAGTATTAAACTACAATTAGTCGTGTGCGGTACTCAACTAGATTTTAATGTGTGAACAAATTATGCTTACAGTATTATTTATAAAATGTTAAATGTCGCGTAAGAGATTTTCCAAAGATACTACAATTACAATAAAATCTGAAAACTGATTGTGCAATAACTTTTTGATTTTCTTTACAAGTAGTAACTACGCCAGATAAAATGGTATGAAGCATCTATCATTATGCTACGAATAATTAAAGTAAACTGAATCGACTTCATTCTACAACTATTTTATAAAAATCAGCATGCTGCTCAACAAATGCCCACAAAATCTTAATCTCTGTGGTATAGTACATTATTTTGAGCAAGCATTGGTGCAATACTACTTCACATGAAGCGAACACAATCTTTTCCGCCCTGCTCCGTGGTCTAGGGCTTCATGTGGATAGCAGAAATTGAACATTATCCTGAGATGAAGCAGAGGAAACCAGGGGATGTAGCGTCATCTAAAAATGTCACAGCTGGGGGGAAAAAAAAAACACACACACACGCACGCACACACACACACACACAAATAGCAATTTGATTTTAATGAATGATATTAACTTTAAAGCTAGCCTTTCTTTTGAAAAGTCTCTGTTACTCGCTGTGTTTAACGCATACACTGACGCTATTGGTAGACTGCATTGAGAAATGTTACAAAGATTCATTCTTTTTAAAGAAGAAGCTGATATATTCAATTCACATAGCTTTCTCTATCTGTTCTCCAAACAAAATACCGTTACAAAAGATTATACTTTTATCAGCAATATGCTAAGCTGTAAGCATTACCAAAAATAATCTTAATACTTAGTTCCTTATAAATAGAAGGAAAATGAGAAAATACCTACGCTAAACCAACAAGCATATCTTTGACATTGAATTTGGGTTCTCTTTCCATGATCAGGAGTAAATACAAAATCTGATGTGTTCCATTCACATGACTTTCTCTACATCTCTGCAATAAAATATTTTTAAGAAGCTTGTGCTTCACTTACTTCCTGCTAATCTGGAAAAAATTAGCAGAAATAGCCTTATTTCTTGCTTCCTTGTAAGTAGAAGCGAAATAAGGGAGTACCATAGGTTAAAGTGATAGTTAAAAGCTGGTTTCTATGTGACTTAACTTCCTTTGTTTGTATGGACAAGAGTTCACAAAGTCCTGTATGAGAAAAATATAAGTTTTTATAGCTTAAACCAAAAACTAGGAATATCTCAAAAACAATCAACTCCACGAAAAAAAAAAAAAATGTATACAACATAAATTGTGTGTTTTAATGTGCTCTACATTTTTTGTGTGGTAAGTATTTGTCTCTCTCTTACGGTTTAGCACTTACGTAAAATTCCGTAAAATTCACTCAGAATAAAGTAGTCTTCAGAGGCTATTCCCAGAAAATTGAAATATACATTTTATTTGTCAGGTAAATATCTTTAATATACGACATTTTAATCAAAATCGTTAGAGCCATTTTTTAGAAAATCAAAATTTTCGAAAAAAGTTCCACGTAAAGGGTAGTTTGGGGTGAGGGGATTTTTCTCAAAATCTTCGTGTCGCATCCCTGGAAGATACTAAACTTAAATACCAAGTTTGGTATTTTACCGACTTTTCGTTTTTGAGTTATCGTGCTCCCAGACACACGGACACACAGACATACGGACCTTTTTCTGAAAATACTTTTTCTTTTGGATACAGGGGACCCTAAAACATATATTTCCGGTGAAATATCGGTATCGAATTTTAGTGGAGTGCAATACCTTCTATATACACTATGTACATAGTGCGTATAGAGAAAGTAAAAAGCAGATGACAACTTCCTGTTAGAGAAAATTATAAGTGTTTTAAAATTGAAACTAATTACAAGAAATACCTCGGAAATGGTTAGCTCCACAACTAAAATATAAATAGGACATAAATTATGTTTTTTGACGCGATCTACAGTTTCTGTGTAGTAATTTTATTTTCAGTTGCGGTTTACCAGTTATGCAAGCCATTCAGAATGAACAGGACTCCAGATGCTGTTCCCAAGAAATTGAAGATATAGATATATTTTATTTGACATATAAAGTTCTTTATTATATAATATTTTATTGATAATCGTTAGAGCCATTTTTGAGAAAAAAATAGGAACTCTTTTCATGTAAAGGGTGGTTCCGGGAAGAGGATATTCTTGAAAATCTTCTTGTTTCATCTCTAGAGGATGCTGAACGTAAATATAAAATTTTCTATTAAACTGAACTTTGTTTTTTAGTTATGTTGTTCACAAACAATAAGTTTAGAAATGCAACACCAGCCTGCTAAGCGTTCATGATACGCAACAAGTACGTAAACAGTCCCTTCAAAATATTTTGTTCGATATGGTAAGGAACGTAGCGTTTCCTCCAGTTAAGATGACATCATACTTACGAAACTGCACCATTAAAAGGTAAAAACCTATTGAAGCTGTCATTCCAATTCACCAGACGGGAATATTACGTATGGGGCTCACCCTAACTAACGTGATGCATTTAAAGTGTTAATTGTATGATCTAGGAGTAGGACTTCACAACTCTGGCGACTTAGCTAAGAGCCTTTGTTCCCCTAGAGCTTGTTCTCTACATTAAATAGTTTGGAACTAGCACCTGCAGGTCAGGTAAGGTCACGCCAGGTCATGTCTTTTGGGGAGACTTAGCCGATTACTTTCTCAGCACTGGAGAACCAAAAAGCACCGCTATGTACGCGCTGTATTCAGTCTGTTGCATGATTTTAAAGAGACAAATGTTTGGAAAAATGTATGCCCTTACTTAACATTTGATTTTTACCGTTGATAAATGTATACCATTATACTTTACTCAGATGGGGGAAGCACTACAAATACTGTCATCACAAAGAGAAAAAAGGCGTAACTTACAAGGGTATCGATGTTGCAGAGAAATGTCCCCCCCCACATAAATAATGATTAAAAGTTTAAATTACCTTAAGGTATTAATTCTATTTATGTAATGTAACTAGATTAGCTTCGAAATAATATTGTCTGACTCAAATAAATTTCTCTTTAACTATCATTATTAAATGGAATGTGTGCAGTATGAAAATATACTGTAAGTATAATGTCATTATTTTTCTTTTCTGAAAGTAGATCAAAAATAACAATACCGGTGTCTCGGCTTTCTCTACAATAGGTCCAAGTTTGACAAGAAGAAAGTCTGATGTGTTCCATTCACATGACTTTCTCTGCATTTCTCGAAATTATTGCTAAAAAGCGGATTCTTCCATCTAATCCATGCTAATCGAGATGAAATTAGCAGAAGTGCTCTTATTACTTGCTTCTTGTAGGCAGAAGGGAAATAAGGGAGTACCATAGGCTAAAACGATACTCAAATATCTATAATGTATAAATATCTATTTTATATATATATAATTGGTTGCTATGTGGTTGAAATTTCTCGTTTGTATGGCTAGGAGTTGACAAATTCCCGCAAGATAAAAGTATAAGTATTTTAAATCTGAAACCAATGACAAAGAATATTGTAAAAATGGCCAGCTCTACTAAAAGTAAACAACAATAATAATAAAACAAAATAAAAATTATATAACATTTATTATGTGTTTTAACGAGAACTACATTATTTGCACAGTAAGATTTTATCTATGTCTTACGGTTTACTGGTTATGTAAAATTTACCAAAGTTATTCATCCATATAAAGGTCTTCAGAAGCTATTCCCAGAAAATTCAAGCTATAGATTTTGCCACGTAAATATCTTTAACGTGTGATATTTTAATCCAAATCATTAGATACACTTTTGAGAAAATCAAAATTTTCGAAACATTTTCCATATAAAGGGTAGTTTGGGGAGGGGGGCATTCTCTTGAAAATCTTCGTATCGCATCCTTGGGACCAAACTTAAATATCATGGACTTAATGGACTTTTCGTTTTTGAGCTATGCTGCCCAGACGCAGTCGCACACATACACACACAGGCATATTAATTTTTTTTGACTCAGGGATTCTCAAAACACGCATTTCCGTGAAATCTCGGTATCCAATTTTTGGGTGGAATGCAATACTTTCTCTATACATTATGTACATGGTAGGTGTAGAAAAGTAAAAATCTGATGGTTCCATCCATATGACTTTCTCTACATCGCTGTAACAAATTACTGTTAAACAGCTTATACTTCTACCTACTGTAATAATAATGTGTAATGGCGTCTTATTTATGGACGCTCTTTAACTGCTTTGGTTCTCAGCGTTCCATTCTATATTGGGCGTGAAAGATCGCTTAATTTTGCTCAAAGGCCTCTCTCGTCAGGCTTGAGGTTCTGTTACGTGCCGTAAATCTACGACACGGGACCCACGGCTTTACTTCCCTTCCGAAGGAAACCATGCTAAGGATTTTTACGCCCGAAAAAATCTATCGTCCTCCGCCGGGTTTGAACCCACGACCTTGGGTATATGAAGTCAGCATGGTAACCATTACACCACGGATATTTTCTCATACGGAAATTTGTAACTCCTAGTCATGCAAAGGAAAATATTTCATTCACATAGCAACCGGCTTCTAAAAGATTTGACTATTGCATAATCCTGGTGTGCTCTCTATTTCTCTTATACTTACCAGGAATCAAGTAATACGACTATTTCGATTAGCATGAAGTCGGTAGAAGAATAAGCTTTCCAACAATAATGTTAGCGAGATGTACAGAAAGTCATGTGAATGAAACATCAGATTTTTAAACCTTCATACTGATTTAATCCGATGACAGTGCATTCTTACATCTGCTGGTAGAGCCCTAATCGAGTGTGTTCAACCGTCTTTACCTTCAGTTTGCAGTTCTTTATGCTAAAATGTGTCATCAAGAGTTGTCGCTATGTTCACAACGTGTACATTATCTAATCAAACCACTTCCACTTCCGCCAGGCCTAGGTTCTCCTGGAAGTTAATGTTTGGTATCGCTTCATAAACAGCTGCAAATCGGTTCCTTTAATGTTAGGTACACTAGAAAACACAAATTGAGTACACATTTCGCGTCTATAGAGACTGTGTTATTGCTGGCATTTCGAGCAAGCGTCCTAGTGGCAAGGGCGAAAATATTTTTCCGGAAGAGACTACGATTGCTGTACGTGATTGCTAGCATTCGTTTTGCGTGGACGTAGAGAATTTGAAATATGGTCACTGTAACTAATTTGCGATCGAGTGTAGCATGCGTTGGATTTCGGAAAATAAACTGAGATACGTCATATTTCAGGCCTTCCGCCCATCCCACCCCCAAATAACAAATCTTCAAATCAGTTAATATATATTTGACATAAAAGAAAGATTAGGAGAACTATATTTCAAGTGTTTACGAGAAACTAGTATCAACCTTATTCTGTTAAAAATCAAAGTAAGTTTTTTCTATAATTTCTTTTTAGTTGAGAGAGAGAGAGAGAAGAGATCGATAAATCTTGTATATTTAAATAATAAAAATGTTATTGTTAATTAGGTTTATAAGAGTATTATGTAGGAATGCGATTTTTGCGTAAATATTATTTTCAGATGGATTCCCACTGGAAGTCATAAAAGATTAATGTAAATGCAAAGCAGGCCTATCAGAACGTTGTAACCATATTGCTATTCATTTCGGCGAAGGAGATACCTCAAAGACAACAATTCTATAACAATGGGAAAATCCAAGAACTTTCTGTTACAACCGCTTCTGTATTCTAAGAGCGAAACAGTTCAGGAAATGTTTCACGATAAAATACTGAAACGAGCGATTTACTCTACGAAAATAGAAAAAGGAATATTTCTCCAAAAAAGAGCTTTTTGAGAAAATAAATTGTTGGAATGTGAAGACGGAACAGGCAGAAATGTTTAGTTCGTGAAGTGAAGGTGATAGTCGTCGTCGTCGCAGTAGTAGAGGTTATTTGTTTTTTATCTGCATCATATTGCAATATGCGGCGATGTAAGGGTGTGAGAAACAATCAGTTTACACGAATACGGACTGAATATATGAAGCAACTAGCTGAAATATCAGGCAATGCAAGGTGGTTTTATTGCTTAGCAAAGAGAATAATATTTCAAAATTTGGAAAGGTAGAATAAGACTGAAAAATTCAATGCCATAAACGGGTCTTGAACCACGGATCTTTTGGTCTCCGTCCAGGTGCTGTAACCACTGAGCTACTAGGGTAACATGCCGGCACGTCATTAAATTCTCTGACGCGCGTTTTCCCCGGGAAATCATAAGAAATTTCAAATTATTTCGAGATTTGTGAGACTAATAAATAAAAGTGGTATTAATCTTGTTTTTGATCCTACTGCTATTACCAAAGTCTACTCGAATTTTGTTAAGCTGCCAACCAGCGGTAGTATGTATTCAATGATCGTAAATGCCAGAACGAATATAACGAATAATTCGTTAACTGTTCTTTCTGTTGTTATTTTGCAAAGCTATGACGGGCTTAGTGATTATTATTCTTATGTTAGTAATATATTGGAGTTCTTATTTGAGAATCATAGGTTTATCCTGTTAGTTTTTAGTATGCATCACATAAAGCTAAATAATAATCGTACGAAATGAAGTGGAATTTCGAATTCTGCGCTAACCAGCTGTTTCCATCTTTAATATAAGTAATATTCTTAGTTTGATCGAAATCAAAACAAAAATATATGTAGAAGTCTATAACCCAGCCATCCACCAGTGTCAGTATCGTCTAATAAGTCCAAAAGACGAAGAACGGAGTGGCAGATATCTCTATATGAAGAACCGGGATTCGAAGTGGCATAGAGACCCTGGTGCTCGAAGACAGGCGAATCTTAATCATACGAGGAGAGAGTGCATAAGGTAACAATCAATCATGAATAAGTTTTGAACATTTTGAACATGACAAAGCTCGCGCCCGCTGGATTCCAAGACTGCTCACACCCATTCAAAAAGCCCGTCGAACTGAGGCAGCAGCGGAAAAGTGCAGCCATAGATTAACAAAGCTTGTGCAACTTTGTCAAGTCCAACCCAGGTGTCTTTTTGGCTGCCTAATCACCATGAGAGTAAAGGGTGTATCACTATGACTACGAGACGAGGAGCGAAGCAAGCAGTGGAAACACGTAGATTCGCTACCGTCGAAGCAGGCCACCCATAATCTTGCTGGAGTGTTGTTTGGGATTGCCATGGTATGATGCCAACAGATTACGGCTGTAAGGGGCAAACCATTACTGGAGCATATTACCGAAATCTCCTGACGAGGTTACGGAAGGCTCTCAAGATGAAGCGTCGCAGGACCCTGTCCAAGAGGATCTTTTTGCCCCACCATTACGCCCCAGCTCATTCTGCACAGGACACAACTTCTTTCGGCTAATAAATTTCCCCACCCCAATTCCTCATATTCTCCTGATATGGCATCCGGTGATTCCTTCCTCTTTCATAGGATGAAGAAATCATTGCATGAGAGGCATTTCCAGAATGGTTTGGTGATTTTCGAGGTTAAATGTTTCTTGAATAGCCAAAATATTTTTTTTTCTAAAATTTAAAGTCACCGCAGGTCATCCATCATTGGGAAATATGTGTCGTATTGAAGGGTGAATATGTAGAGAAACACTAATACCTTCACCAAGTTTCATAGTCGAAATTGAATTGGTAATAATTATAACTTTATGACCACCTCTTCTGTATACACAGAAAACTACTGCTAAGAACATAGTTCAATGCACAAGCTACAGTTTTATACAATTGAGTACCGAGCATTCGCACTTAAAAATCAATGTCAGTATCAAAAATAGTGGTATCGTTTCATCACTAAAATGGCGTGTAAAAATAAACCAAAAAATACTGATAATAGTTATAATATTTCTATGACCGACATCATTCTTTGCACTGCACTGAAAATTCCGATTCGTTTTAACAATTAAGGCGGTAGGGGGGGGGGACAAAATGAAAAAGATCAAAAAGGTTATTTTAGTTTGTAGTTGACGCTTATGGAATCAATACATTCTACAGGAATGTTGCGTCATAGGAAGCTATGTTGATGGCTGTCAGTCCCTCTCGTATTGAGAATTCATTTCAGTTAATTAGGATTTATTAGAAACCCTGCAGGTACTATATAAAATTGGACTGTGGAGAGTTCTAATTGTATAGTCCACAAGTGAATTATGGCAGTAATTAACAGGTTCCTGGGCATCTGCATTCGATTGACTCTAGAGAATCGAACCGGCAGTATAAATGAAATCATAAGACAAATTACTTGCGGAGGATTTTCTTACACTATCACTGATCTGTGCACTTTTATTTGTCCGTCTCTGAAATTTGGATTACTTTGCCAACGCTGAATTTATTATTGTTGTTGGTTTTAAAAACTGTCAATCTGACATTCTATATAAGAGTAAATCTCTTTATTTTTCATTTGGAATTCGTCCTGCTTTAAAAGCATTATAAATGTCAATTCAAAAATGTACTTTAGCAGCTTTCTAAAATGACTATCCACTATAAACAATAACATTTATAATGAGTTTTATTACATTAATTGATTAACAAGTCTCACACTCAAATATATAGTATTCAGTTGATGCAGGACTGTAGGATAATCCTTTTAAGGGTTAGTTTTACCACAAGAGATTTTGAAAAATACTATAGATATTTCTGTAGCAAACATGCCTATTAAACACGTCATTAAACAACTAAATATTATATTCTCATTTTCCGTCACTTTCTATTAATTGCATCATTTCTTTTACTTCCTTCGGATAATTGCTGTTCTTGGCTCCAGCATACTATACATCCTTATCCTTGGAAATATTCGTTTTAAATAAATTTCACTGTATTTCTAATTATTCAATAGCGCCCATGGTATTAAAAAACTCGGTTTTTCCTGAGTTTCTCGCGAAGCTCCTCAAAATACAGGGTTACTACAAAAGAAATAGACAACTTCAACTGCCTGTAAAACAAAAACTATTAGAGATAGCAACCTAATTATTTTGGAGGTATGTTGAGAAACTCTCAAAGTTTCGTTTGTTACTATTGGTAACGCTGTAGTGTTTTGTTTGTTGTTGCAGAAGCTGAAATGGCGGAAAATCTTGTGGAAAAGGCATATTGCGTGTTGGAATTTGCTAGAACGCAATCAGCAACTGTTGTCCAACGACATTTTAGAACACGTTACCACAAAACGCCACCACTAGACAGTCAATCTACGACTGGTATAGAAAATTCGAGACAGCGGGATGTTTGTGCAAAGGGAAGAGCTCGGGAAGACCAAGAGTTTCGGAAGAAAACGTTGAACGTGTTCGTTCTGCCTACATAAGAAGCCCACAGAAATCGACATCTAGGGCAAGCATGCAATTACAAATTCCACAGCAAACTGTATGGAAAATCTTGCGGAAGCGACTGCACATGATGCCTTACAGATTACAGATGCTGCAGTTTCTGAGTGAAGAAGATATGGTCATACGGCGTGACTTTTGCATCGACATGTTGCGACATGATGAAGACGATGCTGGTTTTTGTGAGCGCATCATTTCATTTTTGTGGTAACGTGTTCTAAAATGTCGTTGGACAACAGTTGCTGATTGCGTTCTAGCAAATTCCAACACGCAATATGCCTTTTCCACAGGATTTTCCGCCATTTCAGCTTCTGCAACAACAAACAAAACACTACAGCGTTACCAATAGTAACAAACGAAACTTTGAGAGTTTCTCAACATACCTCCAAAATAATTAGGTTGCTATCTCTAATAGTTTTTGTTTTACAGGATCTCTAATAGTTTTTGTTTTACAGGCAGTTGAAGTTGCCTATTTCTTTTGTAGTAACCCTGTATATTGCTATGGCTTGCAACTCTTGTTTTTTTTTCTCCTATTGATACCCCTGTATTCTGTATATTTTTATTGTTTCGTTTGTACGGCATATCGGGAGTTTTGACTTAAAAAACAACTGACGGTGTTATAAGCTAACATAAAGCTTATAGTTGGTTTTATTTATTTTTACTTTGTCTACATGTATTATGAGCATAGTAGGCACAGAAGGTAATGCATTCCACCAAAGTTTTTACCGGAATATATTTTGAGATCACCGAGTCCAAAATAGGCATTTTTGAAAAAGATCCGTGTGTGTGTGTGTGAGTGTGTGTGTGTGTGTATACGATAACTCAAAAACGAAATATCGGTTAAAACTAAACTTGATATTTAAGTTCAACATCTTCCAAAGATGCAACACGAGATTTTCAAGAAACAGCAAACTATCCTCTACATGGAAAAATGTTCGTATATTAAAGATAATTATATCACAAATAAAATGTAGATATATCTTAAATTTTCTGGGAATAGCTTCTGAACTTCTCTTCATTCTGAATGGCTTTTCATAACTGGTAAAATGTAAGACAAACATAAAAAGTTACTACACAAAAAATTTATTTTCGTTAAAAAATACAATTTGTCATATACATTTTTTGTAAAATTGAAGCTTTCCGGGATATTCCCTGTTATTGGTTTCAATTTTAAAACACTTAAACTTTTCTCACAGAAAGTCCTCATCCATTTAATCTCTCTTTGGCTTTACTTCTTAACATGGAAAGAGAATCGACAGCTTGCAAAAGATTTGACTATCACTTCAGCCTTGTGTATTCCCTTAATTCCCCTCTGCTGACAAGGAAGCAAGTAATAAACACATTTCTGCTAAAGTTTACCTCGATTATCATGACATAGGTAAAAGAATTATCTTTTGTAGGAAAAGTTTTTTTTTTCGGGAAGCGACAGAAAAAGCCATGTGACTGTAGCATATACGAATTTTTTTTTTGTAATGAATGCACATTCACTCCCATTCTACGGAAAGTAGAGAGTTATTCCAGTTATAAGATTTCGCCATCCCATTCGGAAAGCTTTTAGATGAAACAAGGAAAAACTGATCATTCAATCTACATTAAATTACGTGTCTTGTTTTGAAGCTTTTAACTGTCAATTGTTACATAATGTTGCAAAATAAACACATATCAATATAAAAAACCAAACTGGATTGCATGCGTGAAACAATAGGTTATCAGTATCCATTGTGACCAGCCGATTACCAGTAATAAACATGTTTTACTAACATTGGCTTAATTTATGTGATAATGTAACAAAAGTCCAAATTTAAACTTCATATTCGCATAAATTTTATTATAGAGGAGACAAAACTGCTTCAAATAAAGCAAATATTTCGAGATAATGCAAGAGTGCATTAAAATATAGAATCCAGTTTCCAGACATCTCTAACATTTCTAAAAATTTAAACTTTCCTAAACAACAAAAGATATACATATTTTCCATCAATTTTATAATTATTTTTTCTAATGTTAATAAAACAATGCCCAAAATGATTTTAAAATGAAAGAAAGATAATTTTAATAAATAATAATACAAATATGCTTGCGTTTATTATCATGTATTTTGCTCTTATTCTGTTTCCTCCCTCTCCCTTTACCTCCTCCTTCTTAAGATTTTGGCAGTAGTAATTTCCTAATAGTTAACAAATCAATACATTTTTATATTATTTTCTAAGTTCCTCAAATGCTACAATTTTGCTTTAATCCGACAGTTTCTATGATTAATTTCCATTGAACTTTTCCAGCTTTATCTTCTTTCCTTATTGAACAAAACCGTGTTATTATCATCGTTATTATTAATCTTAAAGGAAAATTCATCTTTTGGTTCCTTGACGAAACAGTAAGTGTAGAGAAGATCTTTATCATAACTCCAAAGACTTTGACGTCACTAGGAACGATTTCTTCCGGTTGCGTCACTTCCGCCTAAGACGTGCACGTGCCCTATTCACGAAACCCATACTTATCATAACGACGCAGACCCAATAACATGGTGTGGGCTATAAGCTGATATTAAGTGCTGTGATTTATTGTCGCTAGAGAGATGTGTGACAAGTTTGTAACAAAGAAGCTGGATGCATGTACTATTTGTTACTGCTCCTGTTGGGCGACAGCAACGTCCCAGTTTTATGGGTTTTACAGAATAGCGGCTCATAAATTCCTATTAAGGCACCATACATCTTGCGGCGGATTTCAGCAGGATTGAGAGCGCGTATGTGCATTGTGCGATTTGCAGCAACTTCTCTAAAGAACGCCGTATCCGATATTTTTCTAGAACGCTGCATTTAGTAAGATGGAGTGGGAGGGGAATGTATGCTTTCATACGGTATATTACAGCATGGGAGTAACGTGCAAATATTGTATGTCAAAGCTGCAGCGTGTATACAGGGCTTTCATTTCAAAACTTCCCTCTCTAAGAGCTAGATAACAACAAAACAGAAATATCTGATGTGACTGACGAAATCTCCATCGAATTTTTAGGTGGAATACATTCTATATCTACTATGTACATTGTATGTATACGGCAGAAAATGTAAAAACCTGCTCTGAAAGAAACATAAAGCATTTATAGTACAAGTAGAGTACAATATCAAATGAAAGTACGATACAATCGCAACACTTTTGTAAAATAAAATTTAAACGACTAATAATAATAATAATAATAGTTCCAAAATATCATAAAGGGGTTCAAATTTGAACAAGTGAATTACTTGTCTTAATAGCTAAATTGGTACTGAACAAATGTTGCCGGTCACAGCTTCATTATAACCAATTATGGGTTATGGATTTTATATCTGTTGGGTGCATTTGCTGTGTTTTCCAGACCTATAGCAAGATTAAATATTTTAGAATAGATATTAACATTTATGCAATAGTATCTGACCATTTTTATATTTCCTCGAGCGCAAACATTTAAAGCAACGTCATTAAAGAGAAGTTTTAGGAATTTATTATTATTATTTTTATTATTATCATTATCATCATCATCATAATCATTCAGCCATTTTTATTCATCTTGAGGCAAAACCAAATCACATTACATCCGGGAAGATGGCATTTCAACAACATGCGAGGAATAACAGCAATAATTATAATATTAATAGCTTATTTTTATTTGCATTATTTGCCAACTTTTGCCTACTGGGTTTTTTTAAGTTTCGCATCAGAATAAACTTTTCCAACATTGCAAAGACATCTCGAAATTCCTTAACTATAAGAATACGTAATGGCTCATGTGAAGTTACCTCCAGGAGCAAGTTAGGCCTTATTGATTGGTTTTGATTTGAAAAGTTTGGCATGCATTAGTGACAATAGTGGAATGATACCACTATTTCTCGATATTCGATACCGATATTTATTTTTGAGTACAGATATTCCATACTCACTTTATAAAACTGTAAAGACTATAGTTTGTTCACTTAATTATCTTCTCTTAAGTAGATTTTGTGTATAAGCGCATGTAACCAATTTTGTAAGTACTATTTTATCTCATGTGGCTGATGTTGATGCTACATAACTGCATATAGATAATAGGTATATCGCTTTCCTCATCATGTTTAGATGTCGGGGTTTCCGACAACAACGGGAAAATAGTACGTTGCTTTTTGAACACAGATTTTATAAACTTCCTCGAGGATAAAATACAACATACTACTTTAAATTTATTTTGTGACTTATCACCGCCCGAAAATGCTTTTCTGCACATTTTACATACTGCTCTGTTGTTATGAGTACTCTCCATTTGAAATTGTTGCACCCTTCACTCATGGTTTATTATATCAGTGTTATGAATTGTTTACGGAAATTAGTCCCACGGTATACTTGCAAACCACGCCCGTGACCCGTTTGATTTACGTAAACACAAATAGATGAAAGGAAATAATATATTTCCAAGCGCTGTATTATTCTTGTCTTAAGATTTGTTTTGTTTTTGCTGAATTCGTGAACATTTTCGTCACCGGAGTAGGAAAATGTAATGACTGAGAGTGAATCAGCAGGCCATGCTATTGCAAAAACGTGATTTAGAGCGTCAGCTAAAACAGCTCCATTCACAACTCAGTTAACACTGCATGTTACACGAGTACCTCTATTCCTTCACAAATTGTTTTGCACGATTTTACTTAGATACAAGAGTGTATAGAATGTTGCACACATTCACCCACAGGAAACGCAATCAAGACCAAAAACTAGTACAAGAAATCTTTGAGGACATGTACTAGACAATAATGCGAAGTCTGATTCCTTTATTTCCTTATCAAGCTTAAACTTAAAACACATTAACCTTCAATAATGCAAAAATAAAAAATAAAAGTATTCAAAATGTATCGAAGGTTTTTTCTTAATTATTCGATTATGCGTACTTCGATACCACCGATAACGAGGTCCCATCTCTCGTATATCTTTTTGTATTCTAACAACACGATAAGTTAACTGGGGGGGGGGGGACGCACGCACAGAGAGAGAGAGAGAGAGAGAGAGAGAGAGAGAGAGGAAGATGCACTTAGCTCTAGATAAGATGCAAAATATTGAAGACGTTTCGCTAGGTGACGCTTCTACTAAGCACACATGACAAAGTGGAAATAAAAGTTTCAATGTATAGAGATCAGGACATGGGGATCCTATAAGTTCCACACTCTAAGAATGTCATGACTCTTTACTACAGTGAGGAATGAGATATTCGTATGACTACAGATTTCAATAGTCTTCTTTTTCTTTCCTTTCCTTCTTTCTTCCTTTTTGTTGTTGTTGTTGACATTTCATCATGTTTTTATAGATTTAACGTCGTTTTATATGAAATTTTCAGTAATTTTAGGCCATCAGCCTACATTATTATGATGATAATGTACGTACCCTGTAATGCATCTCAAATGAGTTAGGGCACCAGCATAACGAGCAGCATGAGTTGATAGATCTGGAATACTTACCTGCAAAAATGTAAAACATAGATTAGAATAGTTATATAACAAATACATAGGTGAATTGCAAATGGAAATTACACACGTTTAAACAATCATATTTTAAGGCTCATACTTTAAACATTTAACTATTCTGAAATGATTACATATTAATTTTGTTTAGGAGTGTTTAGGGCGCATTAAAAAATACAATAGTGCATTAAGGGTATGCACGCGATATAAAGTACGTATTTAACTTCGCCAAGGCAGTGACCTCCTATGAAATAAATATGTCTATTAAAAGTAGTAAACAAACATTAAAACATTGTCCGTTCAAGCGTAAATGGACATTTCATTCCCATTTCTTTTTCCATTTTTTAATTGATGAGCAACGTTGGAATTTTGACATTATTCTATTGTTGGCACTAACTGTACCATATCTTTCTATTTCCTTTGACTTTTAAAAACAATTTGTTTGTGAACCATTGATTGAAGTTTTTTAACTTTGATTTTATTCATTTACGCTATGAAACATGCCTGCATTTTCTCCCATATTCAAACTTGTGCGGGCACTCGTGTAGAATTAAAGAAAACTATTCACAACGCAGCCAAGGCTCGAACACGGGTCCTCTGGGCTGTGAAGCCATAATACTGACCAATTAACCACAGAACCAGTTAGCTTATCTGATTATTGTGAATATTTTCAGTTCTTATCACATATGTAATTTCGTGTATATTCCATTTTATTGCTTCTATTATGTGTGCACACGTATTTTCCTTCTGTTACTATACTTTCTCCACTAATCAGATATTCTAAATGGGCACCGCCATCAAATTATACAGCAGTGGAATTAATTCTGGACATTTGTTATATTAACTTGCAAATTTGAATATTGCATTCGATTGTTATTCAGGATCATTTTTATCTGATAAATTATAGTCATTTTAATTGTGTTTGATTGCTTTCTACTTCTTGATTAAGCTATGTATCAACTTCATTGTCTTATCTTTTGATTTATATATATATATATATATATATATATATATAGAGAGAGAGAGAGAGAGAGAGGAGGGAGAGATAGGGGGAGGGACAGAGAGAGAGCGAAGGGGGCTCAGTGGTGTGTTATGGTTTATGATTTACAGAAATTCCGATAATTCTGTGCTTCTCCTCTATGAATTTTAGTATATGTTTTAGTTACACTATTTGTCTTAAGAAAGTACATAATTCCACACAACCCACCACCACTTCCATATTATAGGCATGAATGTCATCTCTGAAGGTAGATGTTTCTAGGTTTTCCACTCGACGTTTCTCTACTATATGTTATGGTGTGAAAACAATATTGCTGCACATTCGAACATTCATTTACTACCCCCCCCCCCTATTCAGATCATGATACTTCACTTATAGCCTGCATTCTTGTTATAATTTTCATATATATTTTATATACAAGGGCTGTTCAATAAAAAATTACCATAATATTTTTGGCCATAATTTTTCGGGATAGAATTTTATCTTATGATATTCTGTTAGCTTAATGTGTAACAAACACGCCGTAGTAGTTTCACTGTTGGTACTCCTGATTCCCGCCTACGCGAGGTGGGTAAATAGTGACATGATCAGTACCACCTACTGCAAGAATGGAGGTGACGCGCGAGGAATAATATGCGGCTTTGAAATTCGTCGTCTCAAAAATCTTTTAGCTGAGGTCTATTCAATGTTACTGGAGGCCTATGGAGAGTTGTTCTTCCCTTAAAGACAGTTTAAATTGTTTAAAGAGGGGAGAAAATCAATTTCAAAAGAGGTTGGACCCGGCACTACAGTTACTCCTCTTACGGAAAAAAACATCAACACCGCTGCTGTAATTGTGAGAGAGGATCGATGAGTAACCTTAAGTACATTGAAATTGAAAATTTCTCTGGGTGCCACCCATACGTTGATGACAGAAAATGTAGACATGAGACGCGTTTGTACGCAATGGGTTCCAAGAATGGGTTGATTCCCGAACAAAAGGGCATTCGCGTGCAGCTCTGCATGCAGTTGAGGTTGATGTTTAAGAAAGATCCGGAGTTTCTTTTGAATCTGCTAATGCAACTTGGCTACATCGTTTTGATCCTGAGAGCAAACAGCAAAGCTCAGTGTGGAAATCTCCTTCATAACATACCCTCCAAAAAGCAAAAGTGGTTGCTTCTGCCGGGAAAGTTATGGTCATCTCATTTTTACTTTCTCCATACGCACCATGTACATAGTGTATAGAGAAAGTATTGCACTCCACCAAAAATTCGATACCGAGATTTCACCGGAAATATATGTTTTAGGGTCCCCAATATCCAAAAAAAGCATTTTCACAAAAAGGTCCGCGTGTATGTGTGTGTGTCCGTGTGTCTGTGATAACTCAAAAACGAAAAGTCGGTAAAATACCAAACTTGGTATTTAAGTTTAGTATCTTCCAGGGATGCGACACGAAGATTTTGAGAAAAATACCCCCACCCCCAACTACCCTTTATATGGAACTTTTTTCGAAAATTTTGATTTTCTCAAAAATGGCTCTAACGATTTTGATTAAAATTTCGGATATTAAACATATTTACCTGACAAACAAAATGTATATCTTGAATTTTCTGGGAATAGCCTCTGAAGAGTAGTTTATTCTGGATGAATTTTACCAAATTTTGAATAACTACTAAACCGTAAGAGATGGAAAAAACTTACTACACAAAAAATGTAGAGCACATTAAAACACACAATTTATGTTATATACATTTTTTTTTTTTTTTGTGGAGTTCGTCGTTTTTAAGACATTCCTTATTTTTGGTTTCTGCTATGAAAAACGTATACTTTTCTCATACAGGAACTTGTCAACTCCTATCCACATAATGTTATATTTATCTACACACACATAGTAACTGGACAACACTATAGGGATGTCTTGAAAACATTGCATGTTTGGATCAAAAGACCGTATTTCCGTGAAACAAGCTGGATGCTGCACCACGATAATACGCGGCCGCATATTACCAATATTGTTATAGGATATCTTGCAAAATTCAACGTGATGTGTGCAGCTCAAGCTCCGTATTGTCCGGATTTAGTCTCGTGTGATTTTTTCCTATTCCCTAACGTGAAGCACTCCTTCGTGGGAGGGAGGCATCATTCATCGTCAGAAGCAATAGTGAAGGCTGCAGAGGCGATTTTGAAGGTCCTCTCAAAAATGGTTTTCAGCAGACCATCAAAATTATGAAGATGAGTAAAGGTATGCTGTAATATATATATATATATATATATATATATATATATATTTTTACAACATACCTTTACTCATCTTCATAATTTTGATGTTATATATTTAGATATTAAAGATATTTAGATGAAAATTAAAATCTATATCTTCAATTTCATGGAAATAGCCTCTGGGCTACTCTTCATTCTGAATAACTTTTGCATAACCAGTAAATCGTAAGAGATAAGACAAAAACTTACTGCGCAACATTTTTAGATCTCGTCAAAACCCACAATTTATGTCCTTTACATTTTTGTTGAGCAGGTAACCGTTTCCGAGATATTCCTTGTTAATGGTCTTTTCTCAAACAGGAAGTCGTCCCTGATTATTTTTTGTTTTACCCCTAGCTATACAAAGAAGCGAAATTCAATAACAATCGGATAGCGACAGCTTTTAAAACCTTTGACTATCGCTTTAGCATAGTGTATTCCCTTAGTTTCCCTTCTATTTATAAGGAACTTAACTATAAGGCCATTCTGCTAATGCGTATCTAGATTAGCATGAAGTAGAAAGAAGAATATTTTAATTCGGTAAAGAAAGTCATGTGAATGAAGCACATAATATTTTTTTAACTTTGCGATAACAATTGGAGCAACATATGTAGTTCTGAGGGTAAATATGAACTTGTCAGTTATTACATAACTTGGCATGTGCATTCACATTTCTGCAAGCGGCAAAACTGAATTCTTGTTTATGGAAGAATTTATTAAATAAACAATAATACATTCACAAATCAAGTCTCTAGACTGATGGGGAAGCCGCGAAACCTTCTTGTTAAACAAAAATGCTTTTCCCGAGCACAGCTGGGGATTGAACCTCGAACCACTCGCAATTTTAATATTGTATTGTTTTTCTAAAAACCTGCACCAACTAAAACTAAACTGTAAACTATTTCATAAATTATACGATGAAAACTCTTGAACAAACGCCAGATAAAAGTAAACTGCAACACTGATTGTTCTTTGTGTATAATCGCTATAATGTCCTCTATGCTTATTTGTCAGCTATATATATATATATATATATATATTTTTTTTTTTTTTTTTTTAAGCTTAACGTCCTTTAACCTAGTTGGTTATATCGGAAGATGAATGAAATTGGTGAAATGATGCTCAAATGATCTCCATGGAGCTTAAAGTTACTCGACGTACGTCTTATCAGGATAAGGGAAAACCCCGAAAAAAACCTTATCCGGGTAACTCACCCTAAGCGAGATTTGAACTCACAACCTGTTGAATGTGAAGCAAACACGCTACCACCACACTACCCAAACGGGCCCAGCTTTAATTGTTTTAAAGTGAAATTATACTTTTTACAGTTTTCATTAAACTTGCGAAAGTCCTGAGCCAATTAGCAAAATGTCTGGGATATTTTATTAGTACAAAACGATCGCACGTGCCATTTAACGCTGAAGAAAACCTCGCGACTTTTGTAGTTCTTCCATTTCACAAGGAACGTTACTTATATATTTTGCAGTATGAAATGCTGAAAGGACACACATTTCGGTTTATTACGTTTATCCATAAACTACGGCAGCGTGTGAGACCCATATACAACATATTCCTTTAGAATCACAATGAGTGTAAGCCGGCCAGTCGAGCTATATTGGCGAAAGCTGTCAAGCAAAGCCTTCCTGATATCTTTCTTTCTCCACCTAGAACCCCCTCCCCCTCGCAGGACTAACAAGCTTGGAGTCAGACGTCTGTTGAAGAGCTAAGGATAGGTAACGAGCCCCATGCCTGGTATGAAAGTGAGGAAGTGGATAATAGCAGCTGAAAAACCGGAAATGATGTGAAAACCCGCCCAAATGTCGTTTTGTAACCACAAATCTCACACGCAGTCCCAGGGCTCGAACCCCGGCCACGTAGGTGAGAGGCGAGCGGTCTAACCACTCGAGCCACGGCACCGCATGCCTTCTGATATCATTATCCTCAATATTTCAGCGTGGTACAATCTCGAACAAAGGTAAATACCCTGCTATATTCTATAGGTCTGATGGATATTAGAATATTATTCAAATTTTATACGGAACGACATGAAAATGGCATAAATGTGACTATGTCTATCGTGACCTCCTACAGCTTATTTCAGAACATGTCATTTGTTCCGAAAGAAGGTCATAGTTCCAACTTTATGCTCGATTTTAAAACTCGGAAATTATTTATCATTTGATTGGTAGATTACTTCCAGAAAAACTTGTGTGAATACACACATACGCATACAGACCAATTCTTGTTTATGAAAATCTTTTGTGTTCTATTCACACGACTTTCTCTACACATCTGCAACAAATTACTGTAAAACAACTTATTTTTCTATCTACCTCAATATAATCAAGATAAACATTAGCATAAATTGTCTTTATTACTTGCTTCCTTGTAAGTAGAAGGAAGATAAGGGAATGCACTAGGTTAAAATGATAGTCAAATCTTTTAAAAACTGTTGCTATGTGATAGAAATCCCTTTCTTTACGGGCCAGGATCTGGCAAATTCCCGTATGAGAAAAGTTTAAGTATTTTAAAACTGACACCAATAACAAGGAATATCACAAACAGGGCCAACTGCACGAAAAAAATATATATCACATAAATTGTGTTTTTAACGAGATCTATATCTTTTGTGTAGTAGGTAAGTTTTTGTCTATCTCTTATGGTTTACCAGTTATTCAAAAATCATCCAGAATTAAAGAGGTCTTCAGAAGCTATTCCCAGAAAATTGAAAATACGCATTGTATATGTCATATAAATATCGTAAATATAAGAGATTTTAATCAATATCGTTTGAGCCGTTTTGAAAAAACAAACAAACAAAATGTTCGATTTTTTTTTTTTTTTTTTTTTTTTTTTTTTTTTTTTTTTTGGCATGTAGAGAATGTGGCGGATTTTCTTGAAAATCTTCATATCACACATTTAGAAGATACTGAACTTAATTATCAAGTTTGGTATTTAACGGACTTGGTATTTTGAGCTGCCCACAGACACATACACAGTGACATTTTTCTAAAATAGTTTTTTTTATTAAGGGGGTCTCAAAACATGAATTTCCGGTGAAATCTCGGTATCAAATTTTGGGTGCAATACTCGTATAATAGGCAATGTCTGTATACACTCCTACATAGTACTGTAGAGAAAGTAAAAATATTTTCTCTATTCAGAGAATCTCAAAATGTGTATTTGGTGAAACCTCGGTATGAAATTTTTGGGTGGAATACAATACTTCCACTAAATGTGTAGTAAAGAAATAAAATTTAACCTCAAGTAGCTCTGTAACATAATATACGAATATTCATGAGAGTGAGGCCTGTGTAAAAGCTGTTACGTAGGTAAATGTTTACATTAATGTAAGCTTGATAGCGCCGTTCAGTTGTGTTTAGTTTATAAGGGGGAAAAAAGAAAAAATAATAACTACGTATTAGCTTGCACCACAGCATATATGAGATATACAGTGCTAGTCTTGTAGGTTATTGTAATCAATCTAGCTCCGCTTAATTTGATACAATGGTTACTTTGTTCAGTACACAATGGATGAGCTAACCATGATGGTTATCCCGGCGTTAGCTTTAGGTAATGCAAAGCTTGTACTATGTGCACAGCGAAGTATTGGATTAGATTAACTCAACTAACAGTTGATGTGGGTTCACAAAACACAAGTTACCAGATTCAGTAGTTTAAATCTGATTTGTCAGCAGGCGCCACTTTGCAACGTCAACACACTACGCATCTCCAAAAATATTGAACTCTACGCCTTTACAGATTAGGAATGCAAAGTACGCTTATATCAGAATGATATGCAATGCTAATCTAACTTAAAATGATGGTGAACATCACTTCATTTGTCATCTATACTCATGTTATAAAGAGAAAAAAAGTTGTGTGCTTCGATAAAATTCCTTCACCACTGTAAACCTCTATTCTTCAGGGCGGCCATAGCTAAATAAGATTTTCAAAAATGTTATAACTTATGGCGTTAGGTTTTGTTTTTTCTTTCACTGCTGTCACCCAATTTCAATTCCGTTTCATTGATTGGAATATCAGAGGCCACTCGTGGCCTTTTGTTGCAAATATAGAAGGTGTTTACGACTTTGAACCCAATGGAGTAAAAGATGTATGTAGATAAGATACGTTGAAGTATTTTTTACCTTCCAATAATGTTTGAATTAACCAGCATGAAAACTTAGAATTTCCTTTCATAATCTACAATTTCCTTGGCTTGATAGTGTGCGGGAGGCGGGAGGTTGCCTGGCTACTTCACTTTGGGTGAGTCACCGGCATAAGGCATTTTTGGGGTTTTCCCCTTACATATCCTGAGAAGAGGATTCGAGCAGGTTTTAAGCTCCATGGACGCCAAGATCACTTGAGCGTCATTTCACCGATTTCATCCATCGTCCAATATGAACAACCAGATTAACGGGCGTTAAGCTACAAAAAAATAACGATAAAATAAATAAATGAAACAATTTCTAATTATAATCATCTCATCGGGTCATTTTAGAACTCTAATCTTTCCTCTTAGTATAGGAGAAACTTGGCTGTATAATAAAGACTGCAGTTAATGTTACTCGTCATATTTTGGTGTATGTGGCACTGTTAGTGCAAGCCACGCAGCCCTTTACTCCTGATTCAGAATATGTTATATGCACTCTGCTCATTGGCAACTTTAACCGCAGCCGTCGTTGTTCTTTGTCGCGAAGTTTCCCACTTAGGCGTAATGGCTGCCGTCTAATGAAGGCTTAATAAAGAACTGCAACGCAGCAATGGAAATGCTCCGCTTTCTTATGTAGCTGTTTGTAATCAAAAACAGCGGTCGTGTTTCACTCATCACAGCACAACAGTAAAGCTTCGAAAAGAAGTGAAATACGCAAAATAGTCCAACATTTGCATTAAAAAGAAAAAAGAAATCCAGAGAGGTAGCACAAGCTCTGACGTCAAACCTAAAATTCCCCAACGATTTTTGTGAATGAAGTGATGTAGTCAGCACGCCTTAGATTTTTTAGGGGGAGGGGTAGGGAATATTGTGAGGAGAGCGAAACGAGTTTCACAACTGAAACATGCTAATGAAAAGAAACTCTCACATTTCTACCAAAGATGCTCTAGGAGATTCTACATCACAATAGATCCCTTTTCGTTCACTAACAATCTGCTGCTCACACAAACAATTGCTACCAAATAATATAATTATGCACAGAAAAGCAAGCTTGCCTATAGCAGCAACAAAATAAATTCTTAACTAAATCACCAATGTAAAAGAAACGCTCGCGAGTCGCTGGAATACACAAAATGAACTAGCATGCCATTACCTTCGCTGCTACTTGTAGCTTTCTTATGTACTATACTTTCTCTACACATACTATGCACATAGGGTATAGAGAAGGTATTGTATTGAACCCAAAAATTCGATACTGAGATTTCACCGGAAATACATGTTTTGGGCCCCCCTGAATCAAAAAAAAACAACACATTTTTACAAAAAGGTCCGTGTGTATGTGTGTGTGGACAGCAAAGCTCAAAAACGAAAAGACCGTTGAATACCAAACTTGGTATTTAAGTTTGGTTGCTTCCAAGGATGCGACACGAAGATTTTCAAGAAAATCCCCCCAGCCCAAACTACCATTTACATTGAAGTTTTTTCGAAAATTTAGATTTTCTCTATAATGACTCTAAGAATTTTGATTAAAATATCGCATTTTAAAGATATTTACCTGATGAATAATATGTATATTTTGAATTTTCTGGGAATAGCCTCTGAAGACTACTTTATTCTGGATGAATTTTGCATAACTGCTAAACCGTACGAGATGGACAAAAACTTACAACACAGAAAATGTATAGCACATTAAAACACACAATTTATGTTATATATATTATTTTCGTGGAGTTGGCCTTTTTTAAAACATTTCTTGTTTTTAGTTTCGGCTTTGAAAAACTTATACTTTTCTCATACAGGAATTTGTCAACTCCTGTCCTTACAAACAAAGGAACTTCAGTCACATTGCAACCAGCCTTTGACTATCAGTTTAGCCCATGGTACTCCCTTATTTCGCTTCTACTTACAAGGTAGCAAGTAATAAAACTATTTCTGCTATTTTGTTCTCGATTAGCATGAATTGAATAGAATCATAAGCTTTTTAACAATTAGTTGTTGCAGAGATGTAGAGATTTTTTTTTTTTTTACTCGTGGCTGGCCGGCTGTCTGGAAATAGCTGCTGCAGAACGCACGCTGCTGCCGGCCGAGTTGAATATTCACACACCCTGAACTTATGGGCATAGCGTGCGGACAATTCAAGCGCACAGATTTACATGCAAGCAATAACCACATATCTTATCACAGAAGGTGTTGGGAAGTATGTCCTTATGCTGTCACGCATCTGACACCTTTTAAGAAACTATCCATTAACAGGCATTAAATTTGAAGTTGCAGTAATTTCTCTTCTGATCTTGCCTTTCAGTTCTTCCAACGTATGCGGGTTGTTCCGATACATTTTGTTTTTTAAGCTCCCTTATAAAGTCGCATACCGCAAGGTCTGGGGAGCGTAGTGGCCATAGTCCTTTACTGATGACCCTACCTTAAAAATTCTCAATTAATTTAAACGATAGATCAGCTGTATGCGCTGTAGCTGAGTCTTGTTGAAATACGCCTGTGTGCACTCAATGTCACACAAATATTCCACGAACGATTTGATTATTGTATCCCTGAAATCTGCCCAAAACTGTATCCTCAAAATGGAAATGGAGTTTTATTTATGGACGCTCTTTAACTGCTGCGGTTCCAAGCGTCCCATTTTATATTGGGAGTGAAAGACCGCTTAATTTTGCTCCGAGGCCTTTATATCAGGCTTGAGGTTCTTTTACGTGCCGTAAATCTACGACACGCAACCAACACCTTTACTTCCCTTCTTAAGAAAGCCATGCTAAGAATTTTTGCGCCCGAAAAAAATCCATCGCCTTCCGGCGGGTTTGAACCCACGATCTTGCGTATATGAAGTTAGCATGGTAACCATTACACCACGAAGGGCGCCAACTGTATCCTCAAAGAATTCATACGCACACACACAGCACACCAACACACCGATTTTATGGTCATATAATGGCATTTGGTGTAGAATATCGGGGTGTTCTGTACTCCAATATCTGTTGTTTTGGAGTACATTTAAATAAAACCATGTTTCGTCTGTGAAAAAAAAAAAACTCTGGATCCATAGGACTATCATTAACTTTACCCGACACCCAATTGCAGAAATTTACCCTACTCACAGTATCACATGGTTGCAGTTCCTGAACTATGGTTATCTTATAATGTTTTAATAATCAAAAGTTTAGTGGCTTTGCAAGCCGAGAATTGTGAAACTCCCGTTTCCTCTGATTACCCACTCAGAGATTTTCTTGGGCTGTGTTCTAATTTTTGTCCTATCTCACCGAGTTCTTCCTGTGTAAGCACACTGACGCGGAGAAAAGCGGGCGTCGGGCCCGGTAAGAAGCACTGTGCGCACGCAGCTATCTCCCGTCGGCGGCCGGCCAAAGGTAAAAAATAAGGCGCTATATAAACGAAAGATGCTCATATGGACATATTCACCACGATCCCTTAATGCCTTAGTGTATACACGCGTTTGTTTAATATGATACGAGAGCCATGATTCCTGCAATAATAAGTCGTGACCGACGGTAGTGTCTGTCGCATTCGGCAGTCGCGGGTTCAAATCCTTTATATCGGCCTCTGACTTTATTTAGCTTCCCTTTGCTGCCAAATAAATAGTGTATCCTTTCTGTAAAATGAAAACTTTGAACGACTATGTGTCTACTCTAAATATTATGAAACTCGGTGAGGTCATTAATTTAACAATATTGTATAAAAATATATACTGCGATTCATTGCGTAACCGATTAAGTTTGGAGTTTAAAATAAATTGTGTCATGCTTCTCAGTTGTCAGGGCAAATTGCATTTCATAACTTGATTGTTAAAGTAAATAAACTAATACAATTTTGTAATTGATTTACCAGTTTTGCATTTTCAGTTATAATGTTGCATTTATATTATAACAATTATTATTGCTTAAAATGAAATAATTTCCTTCATGTTTTTGTTACACGTTTAGCTTTTACTTCATGCTGATGTATTATTAGTTGTGGATGTGTAATTTTCAGTAAAACCGTTAAATATTCTATTAAATTTATATGGCTGAAAATGAAAGTATAAATGTAATGTATACGAAATGTACCTATGTCTTGAACTATCTGGAAGTAGCCTCTGAAGACCTCTTCATTCTGGATGAGTTTTGTATAACTGATAAACCATAAGAGATAAACAAAGGCTTACCATGTAGATCTCGTACACGCAATTTATGTCAAACATTTTTCGTAGAGTTAACCATTTCCGAGATATTCCTTGCTATTGGTTTCAATTTTAGACTACTTATACGTTTCTCAACCGGAAGCAATCTTTACTTTCATATATCTTTTGTTATACTCCTGGGCGTGCAAAAAGAAGCGAATTTCAATTGCTTCATATAGAGACAAGCTCCTAAAGGACTAACGCTGTATCCTAATGTATTCTCTTATTCCCCTTCTACTTGCAAGGAAACAAGTAATGAGACCATTTCTGCTTATATTTTTCTCGATTGGCATGCTATAGATAAAGCAATAATATTTTGTAAAAACAATTTGTTTGGAAAGGTAGAGAGAGTAAGTGGACGAAACACATCCGATTGTTTATCTATTTTGCTATTTAAGGTATTCTGGGAGAGAAGTTTTAAATGTTTGTATTTTTCTGTTGATTTTTGAAAATGTTACTGTGGTCGCATTGCTGTTATGTTAATATGAATGCAACATTTCATTCATATTCTATAAATGCTGTGCAAGTTATAAATGGTATGTAAATATTTTATATAGGTATACGGAACATGAAAAAATAATTGCTACATAATATTTAAATAAATTAAAATAATAATTAAATCTGTTTTAAATAAAAATCTTCCTAATCATAATCCTAATAATCTAAAATTAAAAAATTTAAATTCCAGAAAACAAAACTTTGTAATCTATTTTAATATACTCATCAAAATGTTCCACGCGACTCGAAATTTGAGAAAATTTTGTAATTTTTTTGAATCCGAGTTTTTGAACACAAAGACTTCATGCGGTGATATTTCAATAACTTTGTTAACTAAATTATAATGTTTTTTTTTTTTTTTTAGCTAGAAATGTTAATCTCTAAAAATTAATTCTTTTCATTAAGATTACCTTTTTAAATTCTGTCGGTATCAGGATAACTGTGTAGCCTGTAATATTAGAATAGGTACTTCTGCACATTCTGATACATTTTATTTTAACAAAAACTGAGACACCTGGAACAATTTGAAAGTGTGAAAATATAGTTTTGAGAAAACCGTTGGTTTATAAAATAATATGATAGGAAGCAGGTTTATTGTACGGTACTTAAATGGTTGTAGAACCCAAAACATGGGAGCAGGAGAGTTAAATGTAGATTATAAATACCCAAAGGCTCCCAAAACTATTAACTTTAAAAAGCGATGTTCGATTTTTTGTCTGGTTGCAGTCAAAATTGCATTCCCAGTGCGCCTAATTTCCTACTGAAACCATGCTTAGGACATATTTATAGATTAACAGGAAACAGCTGTAAAAAAAAAAAAAATAAGCCTTAGTGTGAATAATGACAAAAACCACATGAAGATAGACAAGATCTAGGCAACAAGTCAAAATGAATCAATCAGTGTCGTGTCTGCATGTTTCCATGGTAGCTGAGTGGTTAATGCAGTCGGACGGAGGTTGGGAGATCTGTGGTTCAAAAATCTCTGTTTTTATTGCATTTTTCTATATTGCAATATCTGTTCTATGCATGGGGTAAAAAAATAGTAATCACTGAAGCTTTAATTTTAGAATGCGGTTATGACGAAGCAGGACGAGGTCGCACATGTTGCTATGGCAGCATAGCATCAAAGTACACATCATTACGGTCCGTGTAACACAAAAACTACTGGAGCGAGGGTTATTTTATATTCTACTTATTTTATCGACTAAAAAAAAAGTTTTACAGCAAGCGCGTTTATTCCTACTAGTGTTTCGCATGTGACGGTTAATAGGTAGTATCTACTATTAATGATGGAACATCTTTCGGTAATTTTTGATATTTAATGAACGATGTTAAAGCTTATAATCAACTACTCTAAAACCCCAAAAAATATTTTTAAAAATTATGATTGCAAGAAAGAGTTTTATATTATATTTTACCGAAAATTAGTCAAACCGATTGTTACAAAATTAGTTGCATAGCATTCCTACGTATCACCTCTCACTTTTCCCAAATTGGGAGGTTCTAATGGGACAAGTCAAATATATCAAATATATCATATATCATTGACTTTTTAAACAATTACGTAAACGATTTTAAGTACACTGTTTCTGCAATGTGCATTACTTAAAAATATCGATATGATGAATCGGCTACTTCATCTCAAATCGAGAGAAAACTCAAGAACGCGGGTATTTTAGTGTTAATTGTGAAAGAATACTAATTAATCAATCAAATTTTGTACGAGAGAAGCTGACATATCGTGGTCGGCTAATACGTTGGCGAACTCAAGGTCAGGCGACGATAAAGCGGTTTAGTCGTTCTGAGCTGATTAGTCTATTATAGAAACACATTGTCACAGTACGAAACAAGCCATAATATTGGTTAAGTATTAAAACTAACACTTTTACTAATGGTTACAAGGGTGAATTCATCGCTCTCTGAAGCAGGATTTTATTATAGCGTTTGTTTTGAGACACCAATTAGGCACATACTGAACATTTTCTCTTTAACGTACGTGTAGGTAAATTCGAAACCTAGCATGCAAGCTGTTATTCTCCTTTTGACTTAGTTTTATATATGTATTTATTTATTTTAACAACTCGTAAGAAACTACACAAGACCTCGCTTAATCGAACTGCGCTTAGCCGTAACAGCGGTGGGGAGAAAAGAAAGTAACGCTATTTAACCCCAACCCTGAATTCCAATACAGGTACTTTTTATAGTAGATATTTATTTCTCATCCACTACTTCACAAGTAGTTAATTGCACGCGGAGACCATTGTTATTTCTGAGGCATTTGGTCAGAACATGATAACTCCAAGACTGACTTTTTGTGCTAAGACAGTAGTGATACAAAAAATACAATCCTCTATCATTTGGTGAAGCCCTGGTAACTCCATGGCTCACCAAACGATAGAGGATTGTTTCTGGAGATAGCCGGGCTGCACCAAACGATAGAAGACTGATTCTTTTATATTACTACTTTCTTAGCACAAAAAGCCAGTTTTGTTCAGACCAAAAGCCACAGATTTTACTGTTGGTGTTGGTCAGTGTGGCTCATTTGGATTTAACATGTCAGCGAAAAACTAGGAAAACAAAGGTGTACTATAATAAATTGACGTGACTTTAAAGCAGCTAGCTGGCTTCACTTTACCTACACCCAAAGCTTTGTCAATACAAAGAGCGTAAACAGTAGCCAAGGCCCACTCACTGATGGCAGTCAAACCGTTGTGGTGAGTGGCCAAGTACTGTCAGCAAACTTTATTAATGTTTGGGTTGTTTTCTGCGACGTCACCGCATAAAGTTCTATAAAGTTCAACCTAATTTCCTTTCGTCCTGGCTATAAACTTGCAAAATTCTATGGCATTGAAGAGAAACTAGAAGCCGTTAGCGAAAGTGACTTAGGATTCGAATCATTAAAGATAACACCGACTATATGTATTCAAATCTTAACGGGAAATACTAAATTACGGTACTATAATATATAACTTTGGTTTTTAAGTCACCTTTTCTTTTGTGAAACAAACCATTGAATCAACTTCGACAGATATAAAGCTATCACACGGAGGGGTTATCCGCACACAAGTGTTGCGTGAGGAAACTTCGGGAGGAAAATGCTGAATTTATAAAACGCGCAGTCTTTTAAATACTATAATACAGTACACTTTTTACTTTCCCTATAAGTAATGTGTATATAATGTATCGAGAAGATATTGCACCCTATGTCGAGATTTCACCAGAAATATGTTTTGAGGTCCCCTAAATAAAACATTAAAAAAAGGATCCATGTGTGTGTCCGTGTATCTTTGAATATAATAACCCAAAAACAAAAGTTTGTTAAATACCAAGGTTGATATTTAAGCTCACCATCTTCCAAGGATGTGAGACACGAAGATTTTCCTTTACATGGAAAAGTTTTCAAAAATTTTGATATTCTGAAAAATGGTTCAAACGATTTGGATAAAAAATGTCACATTTTATTTACGTGACAAATAACATGTTAATCTTGAACTTATTGTAAATAGTTCTCTTCATTCGGAATGACACCTAAACCGTAGGAGGTGCAGATTTCCTTTAAAAACAATTTATGTCATATATAGGTTTATTCTTTCTTTCTTTTAACTTTTAATTTTTCTCAAACGGGATGTCCTCGTTTCACATTTCTGTTGTTTTACTCTTGGCCAAGAAAAGAGAAACAATGTCACACATATAGTGAGTTTTTAAATTATTTGACTATCGCTTTAGTCTAATTTATTCGATTATTTCCCTTCCACTTATAAGGAACTAAGTAATAAGGCCATTCTGCTAATGTTTGTTTTGATTAAAATGAAATAGAAGAATATTCTTTTGTAAGAAACTGCAGAACAGGTAGAGAAAGTCATGTGGTGGAAACACATAGGATTTTCTATTAAACAATAGGTACATGAATTGGAATATATCCCCCCCCCCTTTTTGCTGCTTAAAATCGCCACCATCGATTATCCGAAAGAAATTGCGTTAGCCAAAATGACTCTGTACTCTTAGTTAAGAAAACGATTACTGAAGACAGGACAAAATAACTAAAATTGGTTTTAGGGTTCAAAAGTAGCGATTATTATATCAGATTCCTTGGGAAAATGTTCTGTCAATATTTTTGCTATCGGAAATGACAATAAGAGACAATTTAAATCATCCTATACGGATGGTGTACCCACCCATTTAAGCTTTTTAAATATTTCTCACATTTGTTTCCAAAATTTCTAGAAATCCTTTTTCAAAAGTTGTTGCACGTCAGTTGGTCAGTTTCAAAATTAAATCATGTGAGGCGAAATGTACACTATATAAGAAAAACTACAGTTTGAGTCCAGTTAAAACTGCCAATTTTCTGTTGCGCTTTTCTCAATTGTATCATTTTTCAAGCAATTAAAATAGCACTTATGATGCAATTTAACTATAAGAGCGAAAATTCCAGCCTTTTCCGCGGTAGCTACTAACTAAAATAATTAAAATGCAATTATCAATATAAGATAAATGTGTTTCACCACGAATCCCATAAATTTAATAAGTATGCCTTATTTTGCAAAAGCCCAAAATCATAGTTACACAAAACCTATTTTAAAACCAATTAACTTAAAAGTGTACTTCCTATTTTCTTACTCAGTAAGGAACATAATTCTGATGCTATTTAAAATAAAAAACACTGCATAGTAAGGATCACCTATTTAAAATTGTTTCATTTATACAATCCTATTTTAACTTTGTGGTCATATCGGGGGTTTTAACTTGAGAAACAACGGCCTGCATTTTGCTCGCTGAATTGAAGTGTTTCTTAACGCTGCTTTTTGTTTTCTTTCTTTCTCCAGTTTTAAACTATTAAACACACACAAACATACACACATTCATACTTCCAGAAACTGTGGGGTATAGGAATGATTCTTGTTAAAGCAAACTTTTCTGTCGCAGCAGGGAATCGAATCCGGGACTTGTAGGTTGAGACGCCAGAAAGCTGACCACTCAACCGCAGATGCAGTCAAATGAGCATTTTCTATTAAGTAACATGCCTTAAAACTTAAATTCCAGGAACCTAAAATAAATGCATCAAACATTTCCACCACACTTCTTTATAGACATACGATGAGCTAAAAATATAGAACATTGAGTAGAATATCTTGGGGTTTCGGAAATTCACAGATGAGTTCCCTTAAGCGGGTTTTACGTATCATAATAACATTTTAATAAATATCTATCTTGCTAAATTCACTTAACTCCATTCCATTATTTATTTATACCCCACTTTAAACTACTATAGTCTTAACGGTCCCCCTGCTACCTTTGGAACACATTGCTTATACCACCAATTAGCTCGTGTACTGTCATTGGATTTTATTTATTTATTTTGGGGTTTTATAAATTGGATTACGACCACACACACATTCAGACTCCCAAACTCTAGGAAAGATAAAGAATTATTTTGGATAGAGAAAAATTCCCATCCCCAGGCGAACCCGGGATCCCTTGCACAGCAGGCAGATATATACCTACTCTACGGCCAGCTACGTAGCCAGTCTACTCCTTTCAACATTAGCCTACTACTCTTGTTCACACGGAACGGCTGAATTAATTCAAAATATGCACGAACTGTTTATATCCAATCAGCGGGAAAGCTGTTGCACAAAGTCCGGCAAAACCTTGTACCCCCGCGGGAAGGCATTGTACGCGCAACAATGTTAACTGCGTTTATTTGAATTTTATTCCATACCTAATAACACCAAATGATACCTCTTTACTAACATCACCGGCTTCTCCTAATGAGATTCAAATTAAATGAACGAGATTCAAAACATTCAGAGCTTAAAACAGGTAAAGACCGGATCAAAAACTGAAAATAAATTAGTTATCATTTTCAAGTTAAAGTTTTAATAATTACTTTAGTTGAAGGAATAGAATTTCTTTTATTGTAAGATATATAATAGTTTATTATATTAATTCTATTTAATATCTTTTTTACTTTCTCTTCCACGTTCTACGTACGCTTTAGGCAAAGAAGGAATCGCACTTCACAAAAATATTCGATAAAGAGAAATACAAATTTTGGGGTTCCCTCATTCAATAAATAATAAAAAAAAAAAAAAAAAAAAAAAAAAAAAAAAAAAAAAAAGCTGTATGTATGTGTCTAAACAGCATAACACATACCGAAAATCCATAAATATCAAACTTGATATTTAAGTTCAGCCTTTATAAAGTTACCAGACAGAAATTTTCAAGAAAATCCCCACCCAAAACTACCCTTTACATAAACATTTTCCAAAAATTTTATTTTGTAAAATTTGACAAAAATATTCTACTTTTAATAAGGTACATGAACCAAATAAGGCCATTTAGATTAATAAGGCCCACTAACAGTTTCTAAAAAAATTCTACATAATATCGGTAGGTGGCAGCATCTGCTCGATTGTTCTCTGTTGACCTTGGAACATATCAACCTTTATTTTCTTCTCTGTATTTGTGAAAATAAAAAAGAAACAAGTATTCCTATGGACCTGATTTACTTTACACTACCAATTGTTAAGTATATTGTCATTTATGGCGCCATGTATTCTTTAATATAATGCTATAATATATGTTGTACTAAAGTGTATAGAATATACTTGCATACTGTATAATCAGTTTTATGATGCATCGAAATTCTTAGGCTTTCACGGCCGGTGTCAATACTGGCTGGAGTATAATCCGGGCTTGTGGGCCGTGGTCTACTGGGCTCTTCCTTCTTCTTCCCAGACGTTTCGTCTGCGACTACGGCAGACATCTTCGGTGGCAGCGGCGAGGTCGAAGTGCTCTAGTGGACGTTTCAACTGCAGACGAAACGTCTGGGAAGAAGAAGGAGGAGCCCAGTAGACCACGGCCCACAAGCCCGGATTATACTCCAGCCACTTTTATGATGGTATAATATTTGTGCTTTTTATTGATAAAAATTCAAGAGAGAGCGCAAACGGGCCTTAAAGGCCAGAGGTGTATTTACAAACAGGACAAAAAAAAACAACAGGACAAAATGGAGCAAAAGTTGTAACATTTATGTTCATGAACTTTGTGTTGCTATAAATATGCATAATAAGGTTGTTTCATTTTCAGTGTATAGAATGTAACAAGGCTTAAGTGAACGCTTGTGTCATCTTTTTTAATTTTTGGATCTGTATCAGTAAATTTGTCATTACTGAACTTTCATATGTCATTATTTTTTTTTTAATAAGACACAGTTATGTTCAGAATCTTACTTAATTATTCACATGGTCACCTCTATCTTGTACCTCAAGTAAAATAATTGGAACTGGCCGTATTTGGAACCTCTGGTTTTAATAAAGCCAATTTGTTCCATTTTAGAAAACCAAAACATTTAACATCATATTCCTTGAGTTATCCAATAAACTCTGTATTTTCATTTTCCCCAAGGTTCAATATATAGGTTTTATCAATTTTTTATAAAATTGGCCTGGTAGATGTAAATTAACGTTTAATCAAACCTTAGCACAGTCTCTTTTGGCGCGCTTACCTTATATTTTCTGCCAAATGAAATATCACCTTGAATTTTCAGAGAATAGCCTTTGAAGTCCTTTCCACTGTGAGAGAATTTTACATACCTAACTGATAAACCGCAAGAAATAGAGAAAATGTATACCTCGTTAAAGCACACAATGTTAAATGCATTTTGAGACATTTCCGACATATTCCTTGTTTTTGGGTTTCAATTTAAAAAAAAATCTGATGTTTTCCATTCACATGACTTTCTCTACTTCTCTGTAACAAATTATTGTTAATAAGCTTATGCTTCTATTTACTTCATGCTAATCAAGAAAAAATTAGCAGAAATAGCCTTATTACTTGCTTCCTTGTAAGTAGAAGTGAAATATGGGAGTATCATAGGTTAACGTGAAGTCAAAAGCTGGTTACTACGTGACTGAAGTTCCTTTGTATGGACACGAGTTGACAAATTCCTGTATATGAGGAAAGTACAAGTTTTTCAAAGCTGAAACCAAAATCAATGAACATCTAAAAAATATGATGTGTACCATTCACATGACTTTCTCTATATTCCTGCAACAAATTATTCTTAAAAAGCTTATACTTCTATTTACTGTATGCTCATCAGAAAAAATTAGCAGAAATAGTCTTATTTGTTGCTTTATTGTAAGTAGAACCGAAATAAGGGAGTACCATAGGTTAAAGTGAAAGCCAAAAGCTCGTTGCTATGTGACTGATGTTCCTTTGTTTGTATGGACAGGAGTTGACAAATTCCTGTATGAGAAAAGTATAAGTTTTTCAAAGCTGAAACCAAGAAAAACGAATATCTCAAAAACGATCAACTGCACGAAAAAAATGTATATAAAATAAATTGTGTGTTTTAATGTGCTCTACATTTTTTGTGGAGTAAGTTTTTGTCCATCTCTTAGGGTTTAGTAATTATGAAAAATTCATCCAGAATAAAGTAGTCTTCAGGGGCTATTCACAGAAAATTCAAAATATACATTTTATTTGTCAGGTAAATAACTTTGGTATACAAAATGTTAATCAAAATCGTTAGAGCCATTTTTGAGAAAATCGAAATTTTCGAAAAAAGTTCCATGTAAAGGGTAGTTTGGGGTCGGGGGATTTTTCTCAAAATCTTCGTGTCGCATCCCTGGAAGATACTAAACTTAAATACCAAGTTTGGTATTTTACTGACTATTCATTTTTGAGTTATCGTGTTCACAGACACACGGACACACACACATACACACACGGACCTTTTTCTGAAAATACTTTTTTGGGATATGGGGGACCCTAAAACATATATTTCCGGAGAAATCTCGGTATCGAATTTTTTGGTGGAGTGCAATACATTCTCTCTATTCACTATGTACATACTGAGTATAGAGAAAGTAAAAACGGCCAACTCCTCGAAAAACATTTATATAACATAAATTGTGTGGTTTAACCTTCTCTACATTTTTTGTGTGGCATGTTTTTGACCATTTCTTACGGTTTAGCAGTTATGCAAAATTTCGCAAAATTCATCCAGAATAAAGTAGTCTTCAGGGGCTCTTCCCAGAAAATTCAAGATATACATATTATTCGTCATGCAAATATACTTAATATACGATATTTTAATCAAAATCGTTAAGAGCCATTTTTGAGAAAATTAAAATTTTTCTAAAAAAGTTCCATGTAAAGGGTAGTTGGGGACGGAGGGATTTTCTTGAAAATCGTCGTGTCGCATCCTTGGAAGATACTAAACTTAAATACCAAGTTTGGTATTTAACGGTTTGGTATTTTGAGTTATGCTGTCCAAGACACACACACACACACACGGACCTTTTTCCAAAAATACTTTTTTTGGATTCAGGGGGACCCAAAACATGTATTTCCGGTGAAATCTCGGTATCGAATTTTTGGGTGCAATACAATACCTTCTCTATACAATATGTACATAGTACGTGTAGAGAAAGTAAAAATACATTTCCCAAATTGAAAGCCCGTATTCGTTTTCTTTCTGAAGTCAAACGAAGAAAACGAAGCGACCTACTATTAAAAGATTTTTCTATCGCCTAAGCGATAGATATTATGTTCTAATACACATCTGTAGCTACTAAGAGGAGAAGGTATTACATTCTATCCAACAATTAGACATCGAAATTCCACTGGTAATAAATGCATTGTGGTCCCTTTGAATGGGGTATTTTAGGTTTTTAAGTCTTTTAAAAATAAAAGGACAGCAGAGGTTATCGAATGTGCCAAAAATATCTACAAAAAATACTGTTACATATTTGCTTTTTGTGTTATTGGTAGCCTCTATTACTGCGTAGGCATCCTCGTGGACCTTCCCTTACGAAAACCAAATTCGTTATGATTCTTGCCAATCATGGTTCTAAATTCTGTTATTCTTTTAATAGAGATTTTAAAAATTTCCCTAAGTTGTTTAATAAGCAAATGCGTCGATAAAACTTAGGATTAAGTGGACCCTTATTGTTTTCTCTATAAGTATCATGTACATAGTGTATAGAGGAAGTATTGTATTGCACCCAAAAATTGATACCGAGATTTCACCGGAAATATACGTTTTGAGATCCCCGAGTCCAAAAACGATTTTTAGAAAAAGGTCTGTGTGTCTCTGGACAGCATAACCCAAAAACTAAGACCGTTAGGCACAAAACTTGGTATTTAAGTTTGGTATCTTCCAAGGTTGCGACATAGAGAGTTTCAAGAAAATCCCCCCCACTCCAAACTACCCCTTACATGGAATTTTTTTTCTGAAGACCTGTTCATTCTTAATTAAATTTGCTGAATTTTTCATAACTGGTAAACAGTAAGAGATACACAAAAACTTACAATTCCATGGCACGAAGCTCACGGGGAACCTTGGCCTACTCTGCGTCCCCCATCTCGGTCCACTACAAATGTCATGGATGGGGTGCAGTATTGGAGGGTGAGACGTGGTCAGCGCCTCGAGTCCCCCCGGTCGGTTAATGCGGTCCTCATGACCTGGAGCCGCCACTTCTCCATCAAGTAGCTCCTCAATTGCCCCCCCCCCAGGGACCTTACGAAGCTGAGTGCACCCCGGGCCAGGTCTCCCAGCGGGGGAAAAATCCCCACGCCGGTACTGGGGATCGAACCCAGGTCTCCCAATTGGTAAGCAGCTGCGCTACCACCGCGCTAAGGAAACGACCACACAAAAACTTACTACACCAAAAATATAGTTCTTGTTAAAACACACAATTTATGTAATACACATTTTTGGGTAGACCCATTTGGGTTTCATAAATATTCCTTTTGCATCTTCTCAAACGGGGTGCTTCTCGTTTCTTTTGTTTTTCTGAAAATGCAAAGCGAACCGAACGACAATTGTTCACATATCGATCAGCATTTACAAGAGTTCACTATCTCTTTAGCCTGGTATATTCCCTTATTTCCCGTCTCCTTATAAGAAACTAAGTAGTAATACTAATTGTTTTAATGTTTACCTTGTTTATTTTTTTTTGGTAGTGTTTAACGCCCGCTTTAACTACTTATGGCACCGCAGGCGGTGACACTGATGATACATGAATGATGATGGAGCACCGGTGGAATGCGATGGCGGGGAAAACCGGAGTACCCGGAGGAAACCCGCCCCAGCGCCGCTTTGTCCACCACAAATCTCACACGTGGTCGCTTGGGATCGAACCCCGGCCGTCTAGGTGAGAGGCGAGTGGTCTAACCACTCGGCCACGGCGCGGCCCTACCTCGTTTAGCATGATTTAAATAGAATAATAATCTTTTGTAAGGATAGTGTGTTTGCAGGACAGGTAGAGAAAGTCATGTGTATGCAACACATTACATTTTTTCTACAATAATTATAGTTAAATTAAAAACACATTGTTTCGCAGATCTGTATGTAAACTGATTTATTGTTAAACTTGAATATATTTAAAAATGCATCAGGTTGCTAGTTTTTATTAGAACAATGGATATAGACGGTAAAACTTATTATACAAATAACCAGCAAGCTGGAATTTTGATACATGTCAAAAATATCACTGTTATTGTTCATAATAACTGGTATAAAATTCAATAAGACATCTTGTATACCATGGATTTTCTAAATTTCAAGCTCCTAAGTGGAGAGTTCCCATCACATTGAGATTTGGTGTTATTTGTACTGGGTCATATTTATCCATGCTCAAGACAGGCTAACTAGCAGCCACGCCTGTCTATTCTGTGCCCGTTTACTCTTACTTGCTCCTGAACATGCTTCTAATAATGAGAAAGTATGCTACTATCGTTAACATTTATGCACATTTCTCTCTTAGGTGCAATTTTGAAACAATTTTGTCATGAAATACAACTAAGCAAGGCATGGTATATGCAACTTCAAGCATTTAAAAGGTTATTTTAAATTCTGACAACAAGCTTATATTAAGCATTCGTAAGCTGTTATCGGTCTTATCTGCATGCTTTTAGCTGCAACAAAATGCTTTCTGAATGGGGCACCATGAATGGAGGAAAACGTGGGTGCAATGCTGAAATGGTGATGTGTAACCCAAGAGGAAGGCTACTTGAATGTAACGTTGCTGTGAACGGCATGAAAGAGAGGAGAGATGGGTGAGAAAGAGAGAGAGGACGTCGACCGAACGATGACGTCAAAACCCCTTCCCCAAGTTTTCATTACGGCAAGTTCTGCACCCCACCCTAGCGAGCTGCACGGACCTCACAGCTAACCTGTACACAAAAGCCATCAACTTTGAATTCTCGTGGTTCTTCGAGAACATTCATAATCGGCTCAGATCTTACACTCCGACAGAATATCAGATTAAAGCAAATAACAATTATAATGATAAGCAGGAACTAGAAATAGCGTTTTACCGGCTTCTTTTCCAAATACAAACAAAGCATTTCAGATTTGAACAAAATGAAAGGCTATTTTGCGGTACGCTCTGTTTAAATTCCATTTATTTAAGGTCGCATTAACTGATTGGTCATATAGCGACTGTTCTCTTTAATATACCCGCTTGATATGTATGGTAGACAGTAGCCTTCATAGTCTTTTTCCCATGTCCATACTTTCGCTGCGCGTTAAGGAGACGGTACACAAAAGTGTCATCCAATCTTACTTTTTCACCATCTGTACTCAGATGGTATATAGCCAGCCTTGTAGGTTTCATGTCCTACACGCCATATTACTTGCTCTGCGACAAGGAGATGGTGCTGGGGTACCGTCCGGTCCAGCTGCTTACATCCAGCTGGCAGCATAATCAAAATCAATATTACAATCTTTTTTCAGTTTTACTGCCGATTTAGATTGAAGGTGGAACTTTGGGTCGTGGTATTAAATATCTAATCCGGCATTTATCTGGACGATTGAGGAAAATAACGAAAAACCCTCAGCGAGAATGGTTGGCCCACCGAATTTGAACCAAGTTCCTCCTGAACGCGGGCCATAGACGTTATCGCCTACGCCATCCCGCTCAGTAATAAGCCCTTTGTGCATTTTCTTAAAAAGGACCGTTTCAGAGCTTGAGGCAACTTTCGCTTGGACGCTAATTTTCAATTGCTGAGGGCAGAAATCCTCAAGCCACCTGCAATAACGATTTAATTAATTTCATGTACCTTCACGTACGGTGTTCGATTACGGCACAATTAAGCTAAAGTTTATTAGTACGACTCCCCAACCTTATAAATGTAATTTATAAACTCCCCGAGGTATTGTAAATAACAGTAAAAAAAAAAAAAAAAAAAAAAAGAAAAATGAGGTGAAAAAATAATTGTAGGAAAAGCCGAGAAAAACTTAAATAATTGATTTTTAAGTGTTTGTACGTTCACTTTGGTGTCAAAGTATTTTGATAATATAACGGCTTCGCAGTTTTCACAGGATTCAGTAACCTTTAACAATATTTAATAAACTAGAGATACGAAGAGGGTCTTTATCATATTTAAAATGTGAATTGGCGGAATAATTCTCATTTAGTCATATTGTACTAAATTAGTTTTGAATTCTCAACTTTTTACTTTCTCTTTACGTGCTATGTGCATAGTGTATAGAGAAGGTATTGTATTGCACCCAAAAATTCGATACCGAGATTTCATCAAGAATTTCTTCCAAGAATGCAACATGAAGATTTTCGAGAATATCCCCCCACCCCCAACAACCCTTTACATGGAACAATTTTCGAAAGGTTTTATTTTATCAAAAATGGTTCTAATGATTTTGATTAAAACGTATATTAAAAATATTTATAGGACAAATAAAGCATATATCATTAATTTTCTGGAAATAGCCCTCTGAAGACATCTTTATTTTGCATGCATTTTGCGGAATTTTGCATTACTGGTGCTTACCAGTAAGAGATAGACAAAAGCTTACTTCATAGAACATGTAGAGCTCGTTGAAACACACAATTTATGTTATTTACATTTTTTTTTTTTTTTTTGGAGTTGATCGCTTTTACTTTCTCTAGCCCCATATGTACAATGTACCTAGGGATAGAGAAGGTATTGTAACGTACCCAAAAATTCGATACCGAGATTTCACCGGAAATATATGTTTTGGGGTCCCCTGGGTCCGAAAAGAGCATTTTTAAAAAAAGGTCCGTGAGTGTCTGTGTGTGTGTGTGTGTGTGTGTGTGTGTGTGTGTGTGTGTGTGTGTGTCTGTGGACAGCATAGCCCTAAAACAAAAAGACCGTTAAATACCAAACTTGTTATATAGGTTTAGTATCTTTCAAGGATGCGACACGAAGATCTTCGAAAAAATCCCCCCACCAAAAACTACCCTTTACATGGAAAAAATTTCGAAAATTCTGATTTTCTTAAAAATGACTAAAGATTTTGATTAAAATCCCGTACATTAAAGATATTTATGTCCGAAATAAAATGTATATCTCGAATTTTTTGGGAATACCCTCTGAAGACCTCTTATTCTGGATGAATTTTGCTGAATTTTGCTTAACTGCTAAACCGTAAGAGAAAGGAAAAAAAAAACGTACTGCACAAAAAGTGTACTTCATGACAAAACACACAAGTTTTGTCCTTTACGTTTTTGTTGTGGAGGTAACCATTTTCGAGATATTCCTTGTTATTGGTTTCAATTGTGAAGTACTTAAACTTTTCTCACACAGGAAGTGTCCGTTTTTCTTTTGTTCTACTCCTGGCCAAGCAAAGAAGGGATTTGCAATGACAATCGCATAGCGATAGCTTTTAAAACATTTGACAATTATTTTAGCATAGCGCATTCCCCTATTCTCTTCTACTTATTAGGAACTAAGTAATAACATTCTGCTAATATTTATCTCGATTAGCATTGTGTACAAAGAAGAAGAATATTTTGTAGGAGGTTTGTAGAGCAGCTAGAGAAAGTCATGTGAGTGTACCACATCAGATTTTTTTAGATATTTCTTGTTATTGGTTTCAGCTATAAAATACTTATCTTTTCTCATACGGGAATTTGTCAACTCCTGCCATACAAACAAAGGAACTTCAATCACGTAGCAACCAGCGTTTGACTATCACTTTAGCCTATGGTACTCCCTTATACATTTTAATAAGACAATTTTTGCTAATTTGTCCCGATTAGCTTGAAGTAAATTGAAGAATAAGCTTTCTAACAATTTGTTGTAGAGATGAAGAGAAAGTCATGTGCATGGAACACATCAGATTTTTACTTTCTCTATACGTACTATGTACATAGGTTATGGAGAAAGAGATATCACCGGAAATATATGTTTTAGGGTTCCCTGTATCCAAAAAAAGTGTGTCCGTTTGCCCGTGAACACGATAACTCAAAAACGAAAAGTCGGTAAAATACCAAACCTGGTATTAAGTTTAGTATCTCCCAGGGATGCGACACGAAGATTTTGAGAAAAAATGCTCCTACCCCAAACTTACATGGAACTTTTTTCGAAAATTTTGGATTTCTTAAAAATGGCTCTAACGATTTTGATTAAAATATCGTATATTAAAAATATTTACCTGACAAATAAAATGTATATTTTGAATTTTCTGGGAATAGCCGCTGAAGACTACTTTATTCTGTGCGAATTTTACGATAACTGCTAAAACGTAAGAGATGGACAAAAACTTACCACACAAAAATGTAGATAGAGCACATTAAAACACACAATTTATGTTGTATACATTTTTTTGGTGGAGTTTATCGCTTTTGAGATATTCCTTGTTTTTTGTTTCAGCAATGAAAGACATACTTTTCTCATACAGGAATTTGTAACTGCAGTCCATACAAACAAAGGAACTTCAGTGACACTTTTGACTATCATTTTAACTTATGTTACTCCCTCATTTCGCTTCTACTTACAAGGAAGCAAATAATAAGACTATTTCTGCTAATTTTTCTCGATTAGCATGAAGTAAATAGAAGTATAAGCTTTTTAACTACAATTCATTGCAGAGATATAGAGAAAGTTCTGTGAATGGAACACATCAGAATTTTTATTTAGGTTTTCTGTAGCTCATAGAATTACACATCTGTGTATTTGATACACAGATGAAATATTTTTAAATTTCCAGTAATAATTTTAAATTACCGTATATTCACATTAATTTCGTGCTAATTTTCGGGCAGAATCAATGAGTAATGACACGACTGAAATTACAATCAGCAGATAACTAAAGAATATTAATGTTAAAACCCCTTATCTCCAAATCCAAAAACTTTTATTTCGAATCAATAACATGAATAGAATCAAATATCACATATCATAAACGCCAAATTCCAACTAAAATGAGATCGTGACAATTTTGTTATTCTTTTCTCTCTCTCTCGGTAGCTTCTGTCAGAAACAGTTACAAGTTGACTGATCTCTATCAGTAGGGTGCACAAAAAGCAGCACGTGCCCTACATACAACCACTGACGCGTGTGAGGAAAAGTAGTTATTGATGTTCGAACTTGAGACGGGAAACCAAGACGGAACAATGCGAGCCTTCCTACATATTCAACGCATAAATGGAACGTGTCATCTGAAGTGCCCGAGCACAGTCAAATTCGTTTGATTTATTAAGATTTATTAATCTTCTTAGGGATGTAGTACATTCTAAGTACACCCTTGTTTACAACGATGAATTAGTTTTAACCAAACCAAGCCAGTTTTTTATTAATTCATAGCGTTATGGCAATCAGTAATTCATTTCCATTTGGAGGTAGCGTCTCTATTACTGTACTTATTTCCCTTTAGATATGCTAGAGAACCAAGGAGACCCTTTTGTTTTATTACTTTTGAGGTGATTATTGATGTTTATGTTCTTTAATGACTTCATAATTTACACCGTCATTGCTTCAGGGTTTACAATCAGATGTTATTTTTCAACAAATCTGTCTCATTAATTTAACTCTATTTTATACAAAGTACATCTTCGGCATGCCAGTAGTGAAATGCATAGCTTACCCATTTCTCCGAAAGCCACACAGAACTTCTACCTGTGACGGAGGCGAGTGTCTATCCAGTAAACAAGAGGCAAATTCGAACGAATTGTCTCCGGTTTAGGAAGCGAAGTTCGGTAGCGAGCACATTCAAAAAACATGAACCGAACAGAAAGCATGTTTGCATGGCATTAGTAATATAGTACGCAGAACCGAACATAAAATAAATACCCAGGATGATGAAAACCTAAAGGCGGAGGAACAGCTATATTTCTGAATTTATATCAACTTGCCGGCACCAATAGAATGCTATAATGTATTCACTTGATATGAGTTGCCTTATTTAATAAAACATAGACTAATATGCAATACGGTTTTTCAACTGAATATTAATACGTATGCATATATGAGTATATGTTGAAGTAAATTGCATATTTTTTCTATCTCTCTATCTGTTCATTCATTCATCTATCAGCTATTTATTTTCTTTACAAATGTCCAAGTAGTTGAAAGACAGCATTTAGTGAACGTGTCAGATAAACCGAAAGAAGGGTGTATACAGTGAAGACTATAAGCTTATATGACCAGGACAAACTATATGTTTCTATCACTAGAAAATCTGATTATTCCATTCACAGGACTTTATCTGCCAGCTGCAAACAAACTGTTCTTATAAAAGATTATTCTACATCATGTTAATCAAGATAAAAAATAGCATTACCATTCTGCTTCGTTCTAAGCAGAAGGGAAATGAGACAATACGCTAAATTGATCGTCAAATCTTTTAAAAGCTGGTCGATATGTGATCAATTGAAGTTCGGTTAGTTTTGCATTGCCAGTAAAAAAAAAACAGAGATAAAACGAAAGGTGAACACGTCTGAGAAAAGTTACGTAGTTTAAAACTGAAACAAATAACAAGGGATATCTCGGAAACGGTCAACTCTACAGTACAAATGTTTATGACATGAATGTTGCGTTTTAACGAGATTTAATAAGGTTTTATCTCTTTCATAAGGTTTACCAATTATGCAAAATTCATCAACATTCATACAGAAAGAACAGATCGTCAAAAGCTATTCCCAGAAAATTCAAGGTGTAGATTTTATTTTACGTAAACATCTTTAATACACGGTATTTTAATCAAAATCATCAGGGCCATTTTTGAGAAAAACATAATTTTAAAAGTTTCTTCTATTTAAAGGGTATTTGGGGTAGGGGAATATTCTCGAGAATGTTCGTGTCGCATCCTTGGAAGATATGTAACAAGTTAAGTATTTAAAAGAATAAAAATAGCTCATCTGCAAATAGCATTCTTAGAATCCCATTAGAATTCATATTTTAAAATAAATGGATGTGATAAAACACCCTTTCTATTACAGGTGGGACTGACACACTGCGGTTCTGATATGGGTTGTACATTGTTTAAAAGATATTGCCATAGCCATCATGCTTTGAATTCTATTTTAGCAATAAATCACACAACGGATCCAGCCAGTTGACACATTCGATCACAGGCACTGTTGTCCCTGATAACCGTGTTATGTTCAAAACACAGGTTGTTTGTTGCCAGACGAGTGCATTTGATGATTACAAAGAGCAATTAAACACACTGACATCAAACACAAAAATATCACTTTCAGCTTTTCAACAATTAAAACTTAATGATCGTTAACAGTCCCATGTTGAATGTTTAAGCTACACATATCACAAAACTTACAGCTTCTTTGGCAAAAATTATAGGATCTGTGAACCTGCGTAGGATATGATCAGTCAAATTTTACCGTGACTGACCAGCAGTAAGCATTTTAATTACGTGACTTTTTAGCGGGAAGCTTACATATGCACGTAATCATATTAAAGTACATGATTAAATTTCTTCGGCAGTTCATATTTGATCTCTAGTAAGTAGGAATTTTTATTTTTATTACTTTCTCCATACGCACTATGTAGATAGTGTATAGAGAAAGCATTGCACTCCACCAAAAATTCGATACCGAGATTTCACCGGAAATATATGTTTTAGGGTCCCCAATATCCAAAAAAAGCATTTTCACAAAAAGGTCCGTGTGTGTGTGTGTGTGTGTGTGTGTGTGTGTGTGTGTGTGTGTGTGTGTCCGTGTGTCTGTGAACACGATAACTCAAAAACGAAAAGTCGGTAAAATACCAAATTTGGTATTTAAGTTTAGTATCTTCCAGGGATGCCACACGAAGATTTTGAGAAAAATACCCCCACCCCCAACTACCCTTTACATGGAACTTTTTTCGAAAATTTTGATTTTCTAAAAAATGGCTCTAACGATTTTGATTAAAATTTCGGATATTAAACATATTTACCTGACAAATGAAATGTATATCTTGAATTTTTTCTGGGAATAGCCTCTGAAGAGTAGTTTATTCTGGATGAATTTTACGAAATTTTGAATAACTGCTAAACCAAAAGAGATGGACAAAAACTTACTACACAAAAAATGTAGAGCACATTAAAACACACAATTTATGTTATATACATTTTTTTCGTGGAGTTCGTCGTTTTTGTGACATTCCTTATTTTTGGTTTCTGCTATGAAAAACGTATACTTTTCTCATACAGGAACTTGTCAACTCCTATCCATATAAACAAAGGAACTTAATTGACATAGCAACCAGCTTTTGACTATCACTTTAACCTACGGTTGTCCCTTATTTCGCTTCTACTTACAAGGAAGCCAGTAATAAGTCTATTTCTGCTAATTTCTTCTGATTAGCATAAAGTAAATAGAAGTATAAGCTTTTTAAGAATTATTTGTTGCAGGGATATCGAGAAAGTCATGTGAATGGAGCACATCAGATTTTTTTCTTTATTTATGTATGCAGCTCCCTTAAATTACATGGTCATATTGAAGGCTTTGATTTCAAAAAGAAACGTTGACTAGAGAGTTTTTAACGTTGAGTTTACTTACTTTTTTTTGTTGCTAAAAATGCACAGTCACATTTTCTGCAGAATGTAGGGAAAAATTCTAAATTAAAAGTAAAAAACGTCTACCCAGGCGCCCATTGCTAAGCCAGAACGTTAGCCACGCGATCAAAGAAGCAGTCTGCGTTTTTGACTTGGATTATGCAGCTGCGTTTCGTATCGAGGTTATTCTTGATTCTGCCTTCTTTTTGGTCAAAACGTAAGTTTCATTTCCCTTGGGATATGACATTGACTTCGAAGTTTTAAGTTTTATAGTTTCATAATAGATACCTGGAAGAATAAGGTATCGTATTGTATAAATAGTCCTGAATATAGATCTATACCTACAGTAAAGCACCGGTAATTCGAACCCCAGGGTTTCGAAGTTCCCTCTACTTCGAGCTGGTCTTAAGAAAATTAAAATGTTACAAAAATCTAGAGTAAAATTCCGTTTTTATACGTTGCTCACATGTACGTTTTACGCACCTCCGAATGTGTTCCATTGAACTTTCTTTCAAAGTCCCATATACTATACAATACAGGTAAGCCTGTACCATGGAAAAAAAAAAAAAAAAAAAAAAAAAAAAAAAAAAAAAAAAAAAAAAAAAAAAAAACCAACAACAGCTTGGCCTTAGATGCCTAATGCATTTTTTTTTTAATTCACATATATTGGCCTTCAAGCGTAACCTATGAGTTGCGTAGAACACTAAGAAACACACAACACTACACTTGAACCCGCGACCCTTTCGCACCAGAGAGAAATGAGCCAACGATCACGGCTACTGGGCGTTAATGCACTTCCGATTGAGTAAGAACTAGGTATAGAGGAATGTGCTTGCTCTTTCTTTGTCGACCGTTCACTAATTGGACCACGTTTAAATCAGTTATACAGCGTATACGACGGAGATTATTAATTAACAAGTAAATTTAATACCAAGAATGACATTATTATGTCTTTATTAAACTAACGGTATAAATCATATAGAACCTAAAAAAATAATTGTTCCATGATATTTAAATAAACCATCCTTTCAGAAAAAAAAAAAATACTATATTGGTACAGTAATCCCTACTGAGCGACAGTGATCATTAAAATACGTTTAACTAAAAATACACGTTTTACAGCAGTAACAGAATGACTGCTGTTGCAGATTATATCTATCCATATTGATCTGTAGTGAGCCTACTTGTGTCACGTTAAGTTTAAGAGTGTTTTACAGTATAATATATATGTACTATGTGTAACTTAATGTTTTAATTGTGTATATTTCATTGAGTGCTAGGAGTAGGAGAAAATGTGTGTCGTTGAATGTGAAACTTCCGAGTTTGTTGTGATTCGAGGTAGCCTCCGTCCCAATTAGCTCGAATTAATGGACCTCTACTGTATTTGTCATAATACGCAAAAATATCTTCATTCTCGTACATCATGTCTCTGATGTTCGCTTCTGTTGAAGTAACTGCCGTAAACGAACCATAGTAACCGTGTCTTTGTGTTATCGTTTTTGAACGGATAAAAGTCATCTAGAGCTCGCCTCGGGTAGTGTAGGGGTAGCGTATCTGCCTCATATTCAAGGGGTCGCGAGTTAAAGTAAACAGTAGGTAACAGGATGAGATAAATTAAAGCACTAATTTTTTTTAAGAAAAAAAAAGTTATGTTACATTCACATAACTTTCTCTACCCATTCTTAGGTAAACTGTTGTTTGAAAAAGATTATTCATCTATTTAATTCTTGTTAATCGAGATAAAACATTAGCAGAACTGGTTTTATTAGTTTGCTTGAAGGTGTAATGGGAATAAGGGAATACACTAATCCAAAGAGATGGTTAAATCTTTTAAGAGCTGGTCACTAAATGTGGGCACTGAAATTCGTTCTGTTTGCATGACCATGAGAGAGGGAGGGAGAGGGAGGGATAAGGACTTCCCAGTTGAGAAAAATATACATATTTAAATACTAACATAAAAATAATACATATCAGAATGAAGAGGATTTCACAGGCTATCCCTAGAAAATTCTATATAGGGCGGTCGTTTTACGGTGAGGCCGCAGATCACGCATATGCTTGCTTACTCGTGCGTATGTCGACTGTCGATCCTACTCGGAGGGTCGGAGGCTTTTTGTAATGTTCTGTTCCGTAACTCCCGCATTAATTACTCAGGATGATAATAATATTACGAATATTACTCCTGTTACAAGTAGTGTTGAAAATGGGTAGTGTCCCATCTGCGTGAGCATTTCTGGCATCTTCGGATGAAGTTGCCATTCATATGCAAAAGTTCTCTACGTTTTTCTAAGCTCCAATAGTTATTGTTCTGTGATGCACCAATGCCACATCTGAAAAAGTTATTAAACGTGAGTCAGTAGTACTATGCTAAACAGACTCGTTTTTACTTTCTCTACAAGTACTATGCATATAGTATATAGAGAAGGTGTTGTATCCCACCCAAAAATTCGATATCAACATTTCATGGAAATACACATTTTAGGGTATTCTGTATAAAAAAAAAACATTTTTATAAAAACTCAAAAAGGAAAGTCGGTAAAATACCAAACTTGGCATTTAAGTCTAGTATCTTCCAAGAATGCGACGCAAAGATTGAGGAAAACCACCCCACCCCAAACTACCGTTTACACGGGAAAAAATTTCGACAATTTTGATTTTCTCAAAAATGGCTGTAACGATTTTGATTGAAATACGTATATTAAAGATACTTACATGACAAATAAAATTTATATCCTGAATTTTCGGGGAATATCCTCTGAAGACCTCTTTATTCTGGATAAATTTTGCTGAATTTTGCATAACCGTAAGGGATAGACAAAAACTTGCTATACAAAAATGTGGATCTGGTTAAAACACACAATTTATACCATATACTTTTTCGTGAGGTTGATCACTTTTTGGATATTCCTTGTTATTGGGTTCAATTGTAAAATTCTTAAACTTTTCACAAACGGAAATTGTAAACTCCTGCTAAAAGAAATGGATTTCATCCACAACACGGCAACTAGCTTTTAAAAGATTTGACTATGGATTTAGCCTAGTATTCCCTTATTTCTCTTCTTCTTAAGAGGAGGTATATAATAATACTATTTATGTTGATGTTTATCTCAATTAGATGAAGTAGGTAGAAGAATAAGCTTTTTAGTAATAGTATTTTAACAATTCGATAGTCAAATCGCAATTTGGACACTGTGGTCACTCTATAGGGTTTCAATTTTAAAACTTTATAACTGTAAAAACAGAACACTCACTGCACTATGAAACGTCTGGTAGATAAATGTGCAATCTTCGTTTCACTTACTTGAGAGATACTGAACTTAAACACTAAGTTTGGTATTTAAGAGCATTTGGAGGGGGGCGATGCTCTTCACAGACACACTACTGCGTATGTTTGACAGTATGTGTAACTCACCACACTTCCGTTCCTTGATTGGAGCAGGGGAAAACTGCGTTCTGACGTCAGTACCTCGCAAGAGCCATCTTTGGACACGCCTACTCTAAAGGCTTCTAGGTTTACGTTTAATTCAATGTTTATTCTTCAAATTCAATCTGAATTGTATTACAGTATATACAATTTTGTTTTTAAGTAAAGCGTTGTGATTATGGTTAATATTCGCTGTGAATGAGGCCTAAGAACTATTTTCGTATTCTGCTATTAGTGACCTTCAATGAAATTTAAGCGTTAACATTTCAACGTAAAGCTTTAAGAGTAAACTTTAACGCTAGATGCCATTCACAATAACAGCTGGAACATGAAAAGTAGCTAATCGCAAGGGAGCGTGAAAAACATGCAATGCAAACCGATCCAATCCAACCCTCCCAAACCTAAATATGAGTTTTATTCTTACTTTAAATGGTTCCGACAGCACACACGACAAAATGCGTTATGTGCATACATGGCTTACAAAAATAATAAAGCTAGCGGAACAATTAAAAGATGTTACAACTCACAAAAACCACCAGTTATTATCCCAGTGATCTTTCAAAGAGAAACACGGTTTTCTTTGGCATTTAACCTGCTGAGCCACTGACTGTTAATAACAACGATAATAATCGAAAGAAAGGCAATTAGCGATTCAATTCAGGAGGACGGTTAATACCGGATAAGATGTGCGAGATGGAATAGTATGATAAAAATCGCTCTCTATTGTTTTTTTTTTTTTTTTTTTATAATGTTTACAACCAGGCGATGACACTGATGATACATGGAATGAAGATGGAACACAGTGGAATGTGATGACGGGGGGAACCGGAGAACCCGAAGAAAATCCGCCTCTGCGCCGCTTTGCACCACAAATCTCATATGCGGTCACCTGGCAGTCTATTTGAGAGACGAGTGGTCTAACCACTCGACCACGGTGCGGACTCTCTTGGCTGGTTTCCTATATTTGACGTAGACAATACATTTGAACTTTTTTATCTTGCAAGCCTCAAGTTTAAGTTTATTCAATGGTTGTTATGTTTTAGTTGTTTATTTTGAACGGTTCAATTAATATATGTACATATATTATATATATATATACACACACACACACACACAATTTATATTTTTTATAACAAGTCAAGTTTACGTTTAATTCTAATTGTGAATGGGGCCCTAGAAACAATTACTGTATTTTACTAGTGCTATGTAGGTGTACAACATTTCATTTGGATTTAAAATATTACTAAGATTGAGTTTCACGTTTTTTGATGCAAGAGTGCTCAGGAGTCCGAGAAGAAATATCACCACTATCCTTCCTGGAAGAAACAGGAGGAGTGCAATAGGAATTTCCCTTAGGCGTCACCATTTATACGTGTGTCCTTACAACGCTTCCAGTATGACGAATGACACGACAAACAGCTGAATTGGAGTGCTGGAAAAACTGACAAGAAAACTGAGAAATGAGACAATTCAAGTAATGCAACTGAGCAAGGGGAACGTTATATATGTGAATACTGCGATATCCTTCAAGACATTCGCTAGTTAGCAGCATAACGTTTCCAGTCTTATTCTAAAGCTTTAAGCGTTCCATGACATTTACCAGAGATCTTTGGGACTTGAAACCGCTCATGCAATGCTAAAGGCATGTAACCAGAAAATGAGCACACATTATGTAGTTCTCATGTTGCTTTTCCCTTAGGTTTTCCGCAATCATGGTACGTAAAATCGAGTAATTAGTCCGTATATATTCGCCCTATGTTAAGAGCGAGCGCATATATGCTTATCCAGATTTGCCAAGAACCCTTAGCAATTAGAATTAACATGTAAGAGTGACATAAATGCTAAAGTGGAATTATCACGGTCTGTCAGCAATTCCAGTTATTTAGGTATGAGTAAGCGACGATGTATGGTTATTTATATAGGTGTAATTGTTCTGCGAATTATTCTATCGCCTATATTATTATTATTATTATTATTATTCAGCAAAAGGTCGCGTATACTTTCGTTAGCTCTGCAGGTCATAATAAGTAACTTCTAATGCACGGTATATAGTTCCTAATTAAAAGATTTTAGCCAATGCCTGGACAGAGTTAAGGGCCATTCACATCGAAAATCAACCGCAAACGTAACGTAGACACAGAAACTTGCAGCCAATATGTGTATAGACTCATTCACGACTTGTACATTGGCACTGACGTAGACATAACTGTAGTACGTTAACATAGAAGCTTGCAAACGCCAAGCTTTTACGTCAAAGTTAATATGCAACGTAGGAATCAACCAATGAGAACATTGCTCGACGTGTTATTAAAATGGCTTCGCTTGATGTTCTCTCTCATTTTTCTTCTGTTAATTCGTCTTTGATTAAGGGGATGCATCCACCATCGTCTATGACGAGACAACCGTTCTTTAAAATATAGAACACCAAGCAAATGGGCTACTCCAGTTTACATGTGCACGAATGCTTCCACACTCTCGTCTCTGTCAGCCATTTTACTTTGCTGTTCCCTCGCAAGGCGCAGTTCACTTGTTTTAATTGCCTACATTTACGTTTGTCATGAAGAAAACTCATGGTGCATTTAATTCTGCGTCTATATTTAAAGTCAGTGCGTCTACGGTTAATTTTCAATGTGAATGCCCTTTAGACCAGAGAATTCAACTGATTGTCTACACAAACTCGTAACCTAATATCGAAACTTACTTAAATACTTCCATCTACCACTAACATGGGCGTTACTTCTTTTGCCCCTTTCTAGCACATAAATTTGTCCACATCTACAGAAGAATTGTATTAACTCCTAAAACTTCTAGGCGATATTTGTTGTATTTCCTCCTCTGAAGTTTAGAATATATTATTTTTGCAACAACCATGTCCCCCTAGACTTATTTCATTTGCCCACGTGGTATTTTTAAACCCAAGTGACTTGCTTGCTAATATGTTAATGAATTTCGGGTTTGTAGAGAATAGCGATTAACTAGTTCCTTTTGAAACGCCCTGGCGATCTCTGTAATTTTATTGTAAACATGTCTTTAAGCAACAATAAAGTTAGTGAATAGCAGAACACATCGGCTGCTTACTTTTTCTTGTGACAAACGAAATGACACGACATACACACATTCCCTTATAAACTACATATAACATTAAAAGTAGAAATTCTGGTAATTTACCTTAATCTGTGTAATACGTCGAGTGAATCTTGAACCCATTAGTGGAAAACGGAAATGTGTTGACCACAAATAATGCATTAATGGGTTCATGCAAACGACTGGCTCACTAAAAGCCCAGGCAATAGACGACAATTTCAATCCCAGTTATCTCACCACCACGCATCAACCACTCTCCTCGTCTACCACTAGGATTACAGTTGATGAACATTGGAGAGCTCAGCTTAATAATTTAGCAAACTGATGATATAACCTTTCAAATATACTAAACTCGTCGCCTTAGTTGTCTATATACACGATATAATTATAATCTAAAATATGTTTAGTTAAATTCACAACTTGGTTGTATCTATAATAGCGGTCCAGTCTTTAAAGCCCTAAGGATAACGGGAATGAAAGAAAAAAAAATCTGATGTACACCATTCACATGACTTTCTCTGCATCTCTGCAACAAATCATTGTTAAAAAGCTTATGCCTCTATTTACTTCGTGCTACTCTTAAACAAATTCGCAGAAATAGTCTTTATTACTTGCTTCCTTGTAAGTAGAAGCGAAATAAGGAAGTAACCATAGGCTAAAGTGGTAGACAAAAGATAGTTGCTATATGACTGAAATCCGTTTCTTTATATGGACAGGAGTTGACAAATTCCTATATTAGAAAAGTACGTTTTTTATAGATAAAAACAATGAATGTCTAAACAACGATCAACTCCACGAAAATAAGGTATATAACATAAATTGTGTGTTTTAACGTGCTCTACATTTCTTGTGTAATCAGTTTTTATCTAAGTCTTACGGTTTAGCAGTTATGCAAAATTTCGTAAAATTCGTCCAGAATAAAGAAATCTTCAGCGGCTATTCCCAGAAAATTCAAGATATATACATTTTGTTTGTCTTTGATACATGATATTTTAATGAAAATCGTTAGCCATTTTTGTGAAAATCAAAATTTTCGAAAAAAGTTCCATGTAAGGGATTTTTCTCAAAAGTTTCGTGTCGCATCCCTGGAAGATGCTAAACTTAAATTCCAAGTATGGTATTTTACAGACTTTTCGTTTTTGAGTTATCGTGTTCACACACACACACACACACACACACACACACACTCACACTCACACACATGGACGGACCTTTTTGTGAAAATGCTTTTTTTGGATATAAGGGACCGTAAAACATATATTTCCGGTGAAATCTCGATATCGAATTTTTGGGTGGAGTACAATACCTTCTCTATACACTATGGTCTATACTCTATACACTATGCATATAGTGCGTATAGAGAGAGTAAAAATGAAAAATTTAAGGTTATTTATCTCCAAACTATTAGGCTTAAAATGATATATTAACTTGCTTATGGTAAATAGTACTACAATTTAGTTTAAATTATTTTAAAGAACCACTCATTTAAAAAAAAAACTGTATATTTTGAATTTTCTGGGAATAGTCTCTGAAGACCTTTTTATTCTGGATGAGTTTTGTAGAATTTTGCATAACGATTAAACTGTAAGACATAGACAAAAATTTACTATACAATAAACTGTATATTTTGAATTTTCTTGGAATATCTCTAAAAATGTCTTTATTTTGGATGAGTTTTGCATACATTTTCAGAACGGTTAAACCGTAAAAAATAACAAAAACGTAATAAGCAAAAAATGCAGATGTGATATACACCCTCCGCCAGGTTTGAACCTGCAATCTTGGGTTTTTGAGGGCGACGTTTGTTCTTTAGGACCATTTATATAAATCTCTACGACTTTAATCCAAATATTCATACCAGCACTGCTACTTCCTGGGAAACACTAGAAAAACGTAGGAGACGAGTAAGAGTATGTGCAATATTTAGAGCCTATAAGGGTGAACCTGAATGGAAAGACATATCCAAACGATTATTAAAGTCATTATACTGTGGGAGGAATGATCACTCGGAAAAAAATAAGAAATAGGGAACAGAAAACAGATATAGTTAAATTTCCCTTCGCAAATAGAACAATAAACGAATGGAACAAAATACCTGCAGATTTACTGGAGACTTTGCCTCAAAGTGTAAGTAGTGTAAGTGTAAGTGATTTATAGTCAGGATAGTAAATAAAAATATTGCGTTATTATTACTGTTGTTACCATTATGTATATATTAGTATACTATGATGTCATTGGCATTTTAACAGGGTATTGCCCACACTATTGTTTAATTCAGTTGTATTGTACATTGTATTATTACATTGACAGCGCTGCCAGCGGGCCACGCCATCAGCAGTGAAATAAATTATCTGCCTGCCTGCCTGCCTGCCTACCTACCTACCTACCTACCTACCTACCTACCTACCTATCTATCTATCTATCTATCTATTTGAGATCTATATTAACCACCGAAATATGTTCCATATACATGTTTTAATCAAAATCGTTATAGGCAATTATTTTTTAAGCAAAGTTTAGCAACCAATGTTATATCTAAGGAATATTTTAGGTAGGGAATTTTCTCTAACATCTTGTGAAATTTGATATTTATTATCTCATAACTGTATTTTGTTCATATTTTCACATCCACAACTTTTTTTTTTAAAAATGATATTGTTGGATTTCCTATGCCATAAATGTTATGATGTATTTTTTGTGAAATTCAGAAATAAAGTTTTGTGTAGAATATAATACTTACACTACTTATTCAGGCAAGTTGTATATGCCGATTATATCATGCATTAGTATTATATGCGCACCTTTGCGTTCGGCTCTCTAGCCTTCATTCAGTAGGTTTCGCGGAATTTCGGAAACAGTCTACAGCGACAACATTGATACATGAAGTACAGTAATTTACAGAAAATGATGGCCCTGCCCCACCCATTTTCCAAACTAGGCCTGACTTTAAAGTTTGCGGTTGAAAACTACCCTCGCTGTAGCCAAGTCTTCCCCTTACTGGACCCTTAACTGAGGCGTGATTCTCGTCTTGCAGGCAGTATCTTAGGAAGCTACCCCTAATACAGGTTCGTATTTTGTTTATTATAGTTATTGCCCTGTGTTAGGGGGGAGCGGTACCGTTTGAGGTTCATCATGTTTTTGAAAAACCTATAAGGTAAAAAATCTATTCCATTCACACAACTTTCCTAGCTGTTCCATAATTAAAGTATTCGTACAACAAATTACTCCTTTATCTACATCATACTAATGAGGTGATTTTCTGGAAAATCGTCGTTCGCATCCTTGGAAGATACCAAACTTAAATACAAAGTTAGGTATTTAACGGTCTTTTCGTTTTTGAGCTATGCTGTCCACAGACACACACACACTCATGCACTCCGAAAATGCTCTTTTTGGATTCAGGGGGACCCAAAGCATGTATTTCTGGTGAAATCTCGGTATCGAATTTTTGGGTGCAATACAATACCTTCTCTATACACTATGTACATAGTACGATTAGAGAAAGTAAAAATTGCAGCCCGCCTGGGACTGTGGGGGTAGCGTGTCTGCATCACATATAACAGGTCTTAAGTTCGAATCTTGCTTAGAGTGTGTTATCCGGATAAGGTATTTTGGGGGGAGGGGTTTCCCTTAACCTGAGAAGACGAATGTCGAGTAACTTGAAGTTCCATGGACCCCAAGACCATTTGAGCAACATTTCATTCATCGTCCGATATGACCAACCAGGTTAAAGAACGGTAGGCATGAGGGAAAAAAAAAAACAAAAAAAAAAAACTTATGTGTTCCATTCACATGACTTTCTCCATATCTCTGCAACAAATTATTGTTAGAGAGCTTATGCTTCTATTTACTTCATGCTAATCGAGAAAAAAATAGTAGAAATAGTCTTATTACTTGCTTCCTTGTAAGTAGAAGCGAAATAAGGGAGTACCATAGGTTAAAGTGATAGTCAAAAGCTGGTTGCTATGTGACTGAAGTTCCTTTGTTCGTATGGACAGGAGTTGACAAATTCCTTTATGAGAAAAGTATAAATTTTTTTAAAGCTGAAACTAATAACAAGGAATACCTAAAAAACGATCAACTCCACGCAAAAAATATATATAACATAAATTGTATGTTTTATCGTGATTTACATTTCATGTGTAGTATGTTTTTGTCTATCTGTTACGATTTACCAATTATGCAAAATTCAGTAAAAATCATCCAGAATAAACTAGTCTTTTGAGGATATTACCAGAAAATTCAAGATATACAATTTATTTGGCAAGTAAATATCTTAAATATAAGAGATTTTAATCAAAATCGTTAGTCATTTTTAAGAAAATCAAAATTTTCGATTTTCCCCCCCATGTAACGGATAGTTGGACGTGGGGGGATTTTCTTGAAAATCTTCATGTCGCATCCTTGGAAGATACCAAACTTAAATACCAAGCTTGGTTTTAAACAGTATTTTCGTTTTTGAGCTATGCTGCTCACAGACAGACACACACACGGATATTTTTCTAAAAATTGTTTTTTTTTTTTTGGATGTAGGGGTTCTCAAAACATATATTTCCGGTGGAATTTCGGTATCGAATTTTTGGGTGCAATCCAATACCTTCCCTATACACTATGTACATCATAGGTATAGAGAAAGTAAAATTGAACAAATGCATAATTTTAATGTCACATTTTTATGCATTTGTTCATTTTTATGTATTATGTACACAGTATATAGAGAAGGTATTGTATTCCACCTAAAAATTCCATACCGAGACCCCTGAGTCCAATAAATGAATTTTTATAAAAAGGTTGGTGTGTATGGGGGAGGGGGGCACCGTAGCTCATAAACTATAAGACCGTTCAATTCCAAACTTGGTATTTAAGTTTATTATCTTCCAAGGATACGATATGAAGATTTTGAAATCAACCCACCACAAACTACCTTTTACATGGAAGAAACTTTGAAAATTTTGTTTTTCTAAAGAATGGTTCTAACAATTTTGATTAAAATGTCGTATTTTATAAATATGTACATGACATATAAAATGTATATCCTGAATTTTCTGGGAATAGCTTCAGAAGACCTGCTCGTTCTGGATAATTTTTTCTGAATTTTCAATAAGTAATAAACCGTAAGAAATAGACAAAAACTTACTACACAGAAAATTAAATCTCGCTAAACACACGATTTATGTCATATGCATTTTGTCGTAGAGTTGGCCATTGCCAAGATATCCGTTGTTAAATGTTTACATTTTAAAATGCGTATACTTTTCTCACACAGAAAGCGTCCGTTTTTCTTTTGTTTTACTCCTGATCAAAAAAAAAAAGCAAATTGCAATAAGAATCGCATAACGTCAGCCTTTAAAATATTTGACTATCCTTTTAGCATAGTGCCTTCCTTTAGTCCCCTTCTACTTAAAAGGAACTAAGTTATAAACGTGTTCTGCTAATTCAGCCCGATTAGCATGGTTTAGAAAGAAGAATAATATTTCACAAGAAGTTTGTTTGCAGAACAGCTAGAGAAAGTCATGTAAGTGTAACACATCAATTTTTTTTCTTCTAAAAAAAAGAAATAGCATGGACACTTGTTATGTTTGACATTTTGCGCTTTTCTATGTTGATATTAGAACGTGTATTGCCAATGGAAAATTTTGCTTATAAGAACTATGTGTGCATTAAAAGTATTATGGATTTGATTATACTGTATGTATTATTTACTTTTTCTCGAAGCTAAGATTTTTCTCTGCATATGCTCCATCTTTCGGAAATGATGACATCTAGAATAATAAAACTAGGAACAAAATTTCCTTATTTAACTGTGCAACTTTTAAAACGAAATTATATTATTTATTAATAAATTAAAAAGAAGAGATTTTATTACCGACATTACATAAATGTGTGTTAAAAGTTTACAAAAATATTGAAAATATTTCACAGTTGTAATTGTGTGTGTGTGTGTGAGAGAGAGAGAGAGAGAGAGAGAGAGAGAGAGAGAGAGAGTAAAAACTAACTAAGCTAAGCTTAACTTGCAGACGGAATAGAATTAGAGAAAAAACAGAAACGTGATACCATCGGTTCTCCAAAGTATGCTGCTAAATCCCCTGTAGGATGGCTTAGGATAATCAACTTAGCGCAGTAGATACATCAGACGATACGAACCGTGTGATATCCATGTTCACCGTCCTGAACAAATAGAAGAGGACTTGGGAAACGGATCGAATCACCTGCCGAACATCAATCTACTTCTTCCAAATCAATCTACCAGCTTCGGCACTTTTACACCATTTTATTTCAGTTCAAAACTCCCTCAGCTTTACTATTCACCTAGAGCAATTTTACTGATATTGTGATATATTTTACTTTCTATATACCTACCATGTACATAGTGTGTAAAGAAGGTATTGTAATGCACCCAAAAATTCAATACCAGGATTTCACCGGAAATACATGTTTCGAGATCACCTGAATCCAAAAAAAAAAAAAAGAAGCATTTTTTGAAAAATGTCCATGTGTGTCTGTCTGTCTGTGTGTCTGTCTGTCTGTGTGTGTGTCTGTCTGTCTGTGTGTGTGCGCGTGTGTGTGACTGTGGGCAGCATAGCTCAAAAATGAAAAGACCGTTAAATACCAAACTTGGTATTTAAGGCTGGTATGGTCCAAGGATGCGACACGAAGATTTCCAAAAAAATTCCCCCACTCCAAACTAACCTTTACATGGCACCTTTTTCGAAAATTTTTATTTTCTTAAAAATTGCTCTAACGATTTTGATTAGAATATCATATATTAAAGATATTTACCTTACAAATAAAATGTATATCTTGAATTTTCTGGGAATAGCCTCTGAGGACTTCTTTATTCTGGATGAACTTTACAAAATATTGCATAACCGTAAGAGATGGACGGAAACATAAAACACAAAAAAATATAAAGCACGTTAAAACACGTACTTTATGTTATATAATTTTTTTACTTGGAGTTCATCGTTGTTTAGATATTCCTTGTTTTTGGTTTCAGCTTTGAAAAATATACTTTTCTCATACAGGAATTTGTCAACTGCTGTCCATACAAAGGCACGTCAGTCACATAGCAACCAGCTTTTGACTATCACTTTAACCTATGGTACGCCGTTATTTCGCTTCTACTTACAAGGAAGCAAGAAATAAGACTATTTCTGCTATTTTTTCTCGATTAGCATGAAATAAATATAATAGTAAACTTATGAACAATAATTTGTTACAGAGATATAGAGAAAGTCAAGTGAATGGAACACATCAGATTTTTTTCACTTTAGAAACACCAAAATCTGAAAGTATATATTTTAAACATTATGTAAAGGAGTATTTGTTGCGTTTTGCATTCGAAAATTGAATAGACGCGACAACAAATTTCATATTTAATGACATTTTATGATTTTTCGTTTAGCATAATTTCCGATAGCAGTGAACCGGGGTTTTCACATAGTCTATTCATATCATTTTCTGTGAAACACACTTACAAAACCCAAACACTTTTTCCAGGAAACATGTCTGAAGAAGAAGAAAAAAATCTGATGTGTTCCATTCACATGACTTTCTCTACATCTCTGCAACAAATTATTCTATTCACTTCATCTAATCAGAAAAAAATAGCAGAAATGGTCTTATTACTTGCTCCCTTGTTAGTAGAAGCGAAATAAGGGGGTACCATAAGTAAAAGTGATAGTCAAAATCTGGTTGCTATATGACTGAAGTCCCTTTGTATGGACACGAGTTCACAAAGTCCTGTATGAAAAGTATACGTTTTTTATAGCTGAAACCAATAACAAGGAATATCTCAAAAATAATCAACTCCACGAAAAAAATGTATATAACATAAATTGTGTGGTTTAAAGTGTTCTACATTTGTTGTGTGGTAAGTTTTTGTCCATCTCTTACGGTTTAGCAGTTATGCATAATTCCGTAAAATTTACCCAGAGTAAAGTAGTCTTCAGAGGCTATTCCCAGAAAATTCAAAATATACATTTTATTTGTCAGGTAAATGTCTTTGATATACGATATTCTAATCAAAATCGTTAGAGCCATTTTTTAGAAAATCAAAATTTTTAAAAAAGTTCCATGTAAAGGGTAGTTTAGGGTGAGAGGATTTTTCTCAAAATTTTCGTGTCGTATCCCTGGAAGATACTAAACTTAAATACCAAGTTTGGTATTTTACCGACGTTTCGTTTTTGACGTGTTCACAGACACACGGACACGGACACACACACACACACACACACACACGCGCGCGCGCGGACCTTTATCTGAAGATACGTTTTTTGGCTACAGGGGAGCCTAAAACATATATTTCCGGTGAAATCTCGGTATCGAATGTTTTGGTGGAGTGCAATACCTTCTCTACACACTATGTACAAATAGAGAAAGTAAAAAAGCATGCAACCAACCTTTCAAAATATGCCAGGTACGTCGAGAAAATGTAACATTTAATTTGACTCACATACGAAATTAAACACTATTCTTAAAAATGATAATTTTTCCAACGGTCCCAATACTTGGACTTTCGGGGTTACCTATTCCACCAAGCGATGCTGGACTCATTTCTGAAGTGAGTATCCAATAGGCGATGTCCGTTACCACCGATGGTAGGGTAATGAGGATGGTGGTGGTTTGAGAGGACCTACAGATTTTGCAGTAGACCCCGAATAACGATGGGCCTTGAGGATACTCCACAAGAGGTAGTCACAGGTGGAGGCATGATAGGGTCGACTTAAAACCGCCTCCTCAGACCCGGGAATCGAATCACGGACCCTCAGAATGAGAGCCGCCATCCTTCTCGAAGAATACGAGCAGGTGCTTTGAGATCATCACACTAAAGACGAAGCAACCAGTAAATGTTTTTCTCCCTCTGCGCATAAGAATTTTACAATTATTAAAATTATAAACTCACGCAATATTATTGTATTTATTTCTATATATATATATATATATATATATATATATATATATATATATATATTACTTTTACATATAGACAGTATAGGCAATTTAAAATATTTTTGGATTTTACGTCATAGTTTCATATTTCAACAATTTTTTCTTCATATCTTGCTTACCTGCACTGAAAATATTAAGTTAATGACAGAGGAGCCGCAATGGCAACTGTTTCTGCTCTGTTGGCAGCGATGACATAGATACGCTATAAACGCACTTATTTACTTAACGAAAGCAGAAGCAGGCACATGGGGGGTAAAGAATACCAAGACACGTGTATTATTGGATGTAGTTTGAAATATTGTGAACATTGGTGCTGTACATTGTGTCATTTGAGGTTGCTGTTTGTAGTTTACCTGTGGCTGAATCATCTTGTGGAGCGTGGGGTAATAGTGATTTTGAAATAATGACACTTTCATTCCCTTAGCCGTTACAATGCTTTTTATTGCATTCCTCATGCATCTATTTATGCTTTACCCGAATAAAAATGTATCTATTGTAGGTGTTACTTTCAAATAATTCATATTGCTCATTAGACGAACCAAGAACACTTACACCCTTTTACATTGCATCGTTTTACCATCTGATCTGAGCGCTACGAGCAGAAAGAGTCAAAGGTTAAACAAGCGCAAGGCGCAGTTCGTTACTTTCTGACTTCTGAAGCATGGGCTGGAAATAAAACGTAGCAACACATGCATTTTTATTTTAATTACGCTTCCGGTTTAAGACTGTCTTAATACTGACACGTATTATTTTCCCCACGTACCTAAGTGTTGCTACAAATCTGCACCAGGGCTTCGCAAATAGCTTACTCCGACCTGAGCCACTAATTACTTCCCATCTATCAAACTGTTAACTTCTCCGTGTTTTACAGTTCCAATTCTTATACAAAATATTACACGTATATTCAAATTGCTGAAATCATATAATTAATGTATCACTATTTGCTTTAAATATCCTCTTTCCTATTATTACTATTTTCTGCGTTGATAATTTATTTTTCTGTGAATCACTTGCATGTTTATTTTAAGAAGTGTATTTACTATTGAACATTAATTGCTAGTCTGGTGGAGCCAACCTAGACTCAAGACATACAATGAATTTAATTCTTCATGAATTAATTTTCTCTTAACGTTCGCTATGAATGGTGACTATTTAAATGTTACGTATTGCATAAATCAGTGTCAGCCAATCAAAAGCTTTGTGACGCAGAGAGTCGAATAGGACTGATTAAGCAAGGATAAATGTTCCTTAGAACCGGCAGCAGATGATGATTCTAAATGTAGCGACTTGGAAGACAATGTTTTTAATCGACTTATTTGACGAAGTAAACATAATCAAGATTTTAATATCTATTTCTATTGGCTCGTGAGCCTACTGTTGAAGCGGCATTGCCACTTGATACAGACATTCTCTTGTGACTCATCTCAAGCTGAGAGAGTTTATAATACACTGTAAGTTATTATCCTTTTCCTATATCCTTAATAAAAGCATATTTGAGGCCTCTGTTGTTCAAGTAACTAATGTAGGGCTAATGCACTGAATAATCAATTTACCAAATATGAAGGAAAACTATCACACCTGTAACAGCCAAATATCTTTCCTCGTTCCCTATGCTGTTTTAGACCAGGTTTCTTACCTACATAAAAGCTGAAGAGAAATTTTGGGTCTTCGGGATATGGTAACGCGTAGTTTTGCTAACTCTATGTAAATTTTGTTGTTCAAAGCAAACAAAATTGGCACTGCAAATAAATTTACTTACAGCTTGTAGCCACGTGCATGTTTGGAAGCGTCATAAAATGGCACACACACACACACACATATATATATATATATAAAGCCAAACCCGTATAACACGATGCTATGATTGTGTAACCCACCCTAATCGTCACAATTACAATGACATTGTCACTGAAAACTTTAGATTTTGCAAAATCAGGGTTTTGTTACAACAATAATAAAATAATAATTTACTCAATAATGTACACGAATGTCAAATCCATATGATTATTACAGTTGTGTCAGAATTTAATATCACCATATTTCTCTTACCTCAAGGACTTATGTGAGGTTGTTGCATTTAGCATCTACAAGCCATCTTCTAAACGTGATCAAAGAAACAAAATTAAATCTGTATGTATTGCTTTCCTGCGAACTTCATACTTAAATAGGTCACTGTGTGCTACTGGCATCAGGACAGCACGTTCGGTGCAGAGGGAGCAGTTTCTCAAGGGAATTACACCACTTCCCTGTCCGTTAATCCGTTTAATTGTTTAATCAAAGTCCTGCCCCACTTCGGGCATGCTATGATATTTGGAACTCCCTGTAGCATTGCCACATTGCAATGCAGCGAATTAGATACACAAGCAAGTCTGCAGGGGAAACTAGTGCTTTAACACGTCAATCACGTGTAAGAATGTCGCAGACATGATTAGTGGGACACTTTTACTGCCTCCTATAAAATGAAGAACACACAATCAACTGAAAATTCCAGCTTGTCGGTCAAAGTTGTGGTTTTGGTGGTGTTTTTCGCTCTATTTAAAAGTGGTATAATTGTTTACCACGCATCCTTTTCAGTTGTCTCGATAATCATTTAAACATTAGAATGTACTGCATTTCTAATGTTGAATGCATCTTATTTCTCAAAACTCCATTTTTCTTTGTATAAAAAGCCCCTTACGCAGCAATGTTGTATAGTTTGTTACGAAATTTAGAATATAAACTCTCTAGCACCTTTGATTTATAATTTGGTCTCGGTTTCAAGAGACTCAGTTTAGTTCAACATTTTTGTGGCAATATTTATTAAAATATATACTTTAAAAATAAATATGCAAATACAAAAAAACAAACCAAAACCAGGCCAAACTTCATTTGCACGTACATTAGGCACCATCTTACCAAATATTATTAATGAAACGTGAAAACTCTCTGTTTAATTATTATCCATTGCAATATTTTTTCTTTCCTTGTCTCCTTAAAACACAAACTTTATGTGAAATGATCTTTTTTCTTTATTTTATATTTTAGTTAAACATTTGTCAGACATTCCTTGTTATTGCTTTCAATTTTGCAAAACTTTAACTTTTCTCAAATGGGAAGTTTCTACACGTTTTGCTTTCTCCTAGTTAAGCAAATAGAATGGCACTTCAAAAATATCATATAGCAAGTAGGTATCTAAAGATTTGAGTATCCTTAGTCTAATATTTCACTGTTCCAGGAAATATGCAATAAAATCATATTAGGGAATGTTTATTTCGATTAACCTGAAGTAGATAGGAGAATAAGCTTGTTTAAGTGTAATTTATTGAAGTATGAGTAGAGAAAGTCTTGTGAATGTAACACATCAGATTTTAGATACTCGTCCATCGCTTCAATCTCTCATAACAGCCTTTGTCCTACAATGAAATGTGTTAATAAAACACATTCTGCAAACATTTATCCCGATTCACATGAACTAGAGAGAAAAATTATGAGTTCCATTCGATTGACGTCCTTTATCTATTCTGCAAACAAACTATTATTACAAAATATTGTTCTTTTGTCTACAAACTGCTTATAAAGATAAACATGACCAGAAATGGTCTTATTACTTAGTTCCTTATAAGTAGAAGGGAAATAAGGGAATAAATACACTAGGCTAAAGGACAGTAATATCTTCTAAAAATAAAGCTACATCGAAATGGCCATCAGAAAAACAAAAGCGGATTTCCTGTTTGAGAAAAGTTTAAGTAGTTTAAATTTGAAACCAATAACATAGGGAATATTTCTGAAATTATTAGCTTTACAAATGAATAAATAAATAAATAAAAGAGTACGTTTTTTTAACTCAGCTTTTATCTATCTTTTACGGTTTACCACATCCAGAATGAAGAGAAAGTGGCGCCAAGTCGGGTGGTTAGTCATTCGCCTCTCACCTAGACGGCCCGGGATCGATCCCAAGTGACCGCATGGGAGATTTTGAGATTGAAATAGTGGTGCAGGGGTGGGTTTTCTCCTGGTTCTTCAGTTTATCGCACCATCACCTTCCACAGGTACTGCATTCTTTATTCCATGAATCATCAGTGTCATCGCCTGCAGTGTCTAGAAGTAAAAACAGCCGTTAAACACTATTAAAAACACAATAAAACAATTAAGAGATGTTCAGAGGCTACTCCCAGAAAACACAATTGCATTTTATTTGTGATGTAAATATACGGTATTTTAATATACGGTATTTTAATCAAACTCGATCTTGATTTTTAAGAAAATAAAAATTTTAGACTTTTTCCATGTAAAGATCCCGTAGAAGAAAAATAAATAAATTAAAATTTCTTAAGAAACAACGGGATTAACTTTTTAAAAGATACAAAAATTATAATGTGAATGATTTGATTAATGGGATTATGTTATAGTTTCGGGTGGAGGATTTTCTTCAAAATCTTCTTACAGCAAAAATTTAAATGCCCAGTTTGTTATTTTACCGACACTTCGTTTTTGAGTTATCTGTTCACACACACACACACACACACACACACACACACACACACACACACACACACACATGGATATTTTCCTAAATATCTGATGTGTTCCATTCACACGACTTTCTATACATCTCTGTAACAAATTATTGTTAATGTCTTCTTCAGCCTGCCTGGGTAATATAGTGGTAGCGTGTCTGCTTCACATTCAATAGGTCGTGATTTCGAATCTAGCTTAGGGTGAGTTACCCGGACAAGATTTCCTCGGGGTTTTCCCTTATCCTGAGAAGACGAATGTCAAGTAACTTTAAGCTCCCTGAACCTAGAGATCATTTGAGCATCATTCCACCAATTACATTCATCGTCCGACATGACCAACCAGGTTAAAGGACATTACACTTATTAAAAAAAGAAAAAAAAGAAACTGATATGTTCCATTCACATGACTTTCTCTACCTCTCTGCAACAAATTATTGTTAAAAAGCTTATGCTTCTATTTACTTCATGCTAATCGAGAAAAAAATTAGCACAAATAGTCGTATTACCTGCTTCCTTGTAAGCAGAAGGGAAATAAGGGAGTACTATAGCTAAACTAATAATCGAAAGCTTGTTGCTATGTGACTGAAGTTCCTTTGTATGAACAGGAGTTCACAAATTCCTGTATGAGAAAATTATGTTTTTCATAGCTGAAACCAAAAACAAGGAATATGTCAAAAACGATCAACTCCACGAATAAAATGCATATAACATAAATTGTATGTTTTAATGTGATCTACATTTTTGTGTGTTAAGTTTTTGCCCATCACTTACAGTTTAGCAGTTATGCAAAATTCTGTGAAATTCATCCAGACTTCAGAGGCTATTCCCAGAAAATTCAAGATATACATTTTGTCAGGTAAATATCTTTAATATACGATATTTTAATCAAAATTGTTAGAGCCATTTTTAAGAAAATTAAAATTTTCGAAAAAAATCCCATGTAAAGGGTAGTTGGGGGCGGGGGGATTGGATTTTCTTGAAAATATTCGTGTCGCATCCTTGGAAGACATCAAACTTAAATACCAAGTTTGATATTCAACGGTTTTTTCGTTTTTGAGCTATGCTGTCCACAAAAACACACACACGCGGACCTTTTTCCAAAAATGCTTTTTTTTGGATTCAGGGGGACCCAAAACATGTATTTCCGGTGAAATCTTGGTATCCAATTTTTGGGTGCAATACAATACCTTCCCTATACACTATGTACATAGTACGTGTAAAGAAAGTAAAAATCTACTTCAGGTTAATCGAGACAAACATTAGCACAAAAAAAAAAAAAAAAAAATGTTATTACTTGCTTCCTTGTATAAAGGAAATAAGGGAATACATTAGTCCACAGCCATAATCAAATCCTTAAATTCTGACTGCTATGTGGTTGAAATTCGTTTCTTTGCATGGCCAGAAATTGACAAATTCCCTTATGAGAAAAGTAAATCTTTTAAATAGTCAATTCCATGAATATATAAACCTATATATACATATATATTACCTATGACATAAATTGTGTTTTAACGAAATAAATAATTTTTGTCAAGGTATCTCTTATGTTTTACTAGTTACGCAAAAGTTATCCAGAATGAAGAGATCATAAGAGGATTTCCCCAGAATACGGTATACATTTTGATTCTGGTAAATATCTTTAAAATACGGTATTTTAATGCAAATCTTTAGTCACTTTAGAGAAAATCAACATTTTCGAATTTTTTCTATGTAAATGGTAGTTTAGATTGGGGAGATTTTCCTTAAATCTTTTGTAGCATCCTGAGAAGATACTAAACTTAAATTCTAAGTTTGGTATTTTACATATTTTTCGTTATTTATCGTAATCACAGAAAAACGTGCCTTTTTTATAAATGTTTTTTTACTTTCTCTATACGAACTATGTACATAGTGTATAGAGAAGGTATTGCATTGCACCCAAAAATTTGATACCGAGATTTCACAAAAAAAAGAAGCATTTTTAGAAAAGTATCCGTGTGTGTGAGTGTGTGTGTGTGTGTGTGTGTGGAGGGGGGGCAGCATAGCTCAAAAACGAAAAGACCGTTAAAGCCCAAACTTGGTATTTAAGTTTGGTATCTTCCAAGGATGCGACACGAAGATTTTTAAGACTCCTAACTACCCTTTACATGGCACTTTTATCGAAAATGTTTATTTACTTACAAATGGCTCTAACGATTTTGATGAAAATGTCGTATATTAAACATATTTACCTGACAAATAAAATGTACCTAAATCTTGAATTTTCTGGGAATAGCCCCTGAAGACTACTTTATTCTGGATGAATTTTACGGAATTGTACATAACTGCTAAACCGTAAGAATGGGGAAAAACTTACTACACAGAAAATGTAGCTCACGATAAAACACACAAATTATGTCATATACATTTTTTTTTTTTTTTTTCGTGGAGTTGATCATTTTTAAGATATTCCTGGTTCTTCGTTTTAGTTTTGAAAAACTTACTTTTCTCATACAGGAATTTCTTAAGTCCTGTCCATACAATCAAAGGAACTTCAGTTACATAGCAACCAGCATTTGGCTATCATTTTAACCTATGGGACTACCTAAAGGAAGTAAGTAATAAGACTATTTCTGCATAAATAGAAGCATAAGCTTTTTAACTACATTTATTGCAGGGATGTAGAGAAAGTCATGTGAATGGAGCACATCAGATTTTTTTTATTAAGGGGAGCTAAAACTGTATTTCCGACGACATCTCGGCACCTATAGAATTTTGGGGTGGAGGACAATATCTTCTTTACCTTACTACGTGGAGCCAGTTTTAACACACGAGCGTTTTATATTTATCCTAATTTATTTTAGTTTGCATTATTTCTGTAATTAACACGAAGAAGAAAGAAAGGTAATTCAGTTACAGTCTGTTCGTATTCAGCTACATTTATGAACGTTAAAAATATAGACGTTTTAAAAACTTCGATCACCAAAGACCCGAGTTTAATAGGTAAAGAAAAGAGTAAAGATGAAATGGGGGGGGGGGGTGAATCTGAAACAGCGCTAGTTACAAACTGAACACTAATAAATACACAGAAAACAGGCTTTTACATTTAAGGTGCCTAATAAACAAACAAACAAACAAACAAAAATACCGATTCATTCGCTGTTTTTTCTTCTATTTTGCTCCAAAGTTATAACGAGAGTTTCTTGGAAATACAGTTTCTTTTTGTTCGAGAGAGTGGAAATTAGCCTGATGAAAGCCTTCTGTTTGATTAAAGGAAAACAAACAGAAAGCAGGTTGCAAAATGCCGCAAAGATAAACAGATGAAGCAGATAATTATAAACACATTAATATGCATAGGTTTCATTACGCATATAGAAACAAACACAAAAGAGCTCGTAATATTCGTGATCCTATGAAAGTGAAATCTCTGATATTTGTGCTGGACTGTGATCATCTGGCGCCTCTCTTAACAAGCATTGTTTCATAATAAAAAACGGTAAATGTTTCAGGAATATCATTAAGAAAACAGAATAATTACGAAATGAAGATTCTTATCCGTTATACTCGATCGTAGGCAACGTTCATTACCTTCTCTATTTCGAACACTAATACATGGAGAAGGTATTGCTTTCTTCTCAAAGCTGGACACCGATATTCACCAGAAATACATGTTTTAGATTCCCCTGAATAAAAACCTTTTTAGAAAAAGGTGCGTGTGCGTGTATGTTCGCGCGTCTGTGAATAGCATAACTGAAAAACGAAAAGTAGGTTATAAACCACACTTGATATTTAGGTTCAGCATCTTACAAGGATACGATATGAAGATTTTCAGGAAAATCACCCACCTCAAACTCCTATTTTCATGGAAAAATGTTCGAAAATTCTGATTTTCTCCATAACGGCTATAACGATTTTCATTAAAATCCCGTATATTAAAGATATTTACATGACAAATTTATATGTATATCTTGTATTACCTTGGGATAGCCTCTGAAGTCTTCATTCTGAATTAGTTTTGCATACTGGTAAACCGTAGGAGATAGACAAAAACTTACTACACAAAACATGTAGATTTCGTCAAAACACATTTTATGTCAAACATTTTAATTGTGAACCTAACAATTATTTATTATAGGTTTAAATGTTTCAATATTTATACTTTTCTGATTTGGGAAATCGATATTTACGTTTTCATCATGATCAAGCATACAGAACGGAATTTCAATACCCTCATGATTGGCTTTTAAATGCTTTGATTAACGCTTTAGCTTATTCTTTTTTTTTTTTTTTTTCCTTATTCCCCTTGTACAATAAAAAAAAAATTATAAAACCATTTATACATGAACTATATAGAAGAATACGCTTTTGTAAGAAAATGTTACTGTAGCCTAGGGTTTGGGAATGTAGCATGTCAGATTTTTTGGAGGGGGATAATAATAAAATTTAGGCAGCTCATGTAAAACGACAGTTCCGGAAAAGTTTATAAAGCGAATCATGCCAATGACGCAATTCCTTAAGCGTTTGTACTATATGATTATTTACACACATTTCTGAAGTAATTCATTTTTACTTTCTCTACACGTACTATGTAACAGTGTATAGACCTAAATATCACCGGAAATACACGTTTTAGGATTTCCTGTATTAAAAGAAAGCTTTTTTAGAAAAAGGTCCGTGTGTGTCCGTGTGTCTGTGTTCACGATAATTCAAAAACTAAAGGTCGGTAAAATATCAAACTTGATATTTACGTTTAGTATCTCCCAGGGATGAGACACGAAGATTTTGAGCAAAGTCCCCCTACTGCAAACTACCCTTTACATGGAAAAAGTTTCGACAAGTTTTATTTTCTCAAAAATTACTTTAACGACTTTTATTAAAATACCGTATATTAAAGATGGCAAATAATATATATATATATATATATATATATATATATATATATATATATAATTTTCTGGGAATAGTCTCTAAAGGGCTCTTTATTCTGGATGAATTTTGCGTTAACTGGCAAGACGTGGGAAATAGACTAAAACTTAATACACAAAAAATGTAGATTTCGTTAAAACCCACAATTTATGTCATATAGTTTTTTTTCGTGGAATTGATAATTTCTGAGATATTCCTTGCTATTAGCTTCAAAAATGCTTAAACCTTTTCTCATATGGAAAGTTTTAAATTGCATAAAACGAATTTCAACCACATGGCAGCCAGCTTTTAAAAGATTTAACTATCGTTTTAGCCTGGTGTATTTCCTTACTCTCTCTACCCTTCTACTTACAAAGAAGCAAGTAATAAGACAATTTCTGCTAATGCTTATCTCAATTAGCATGAAGTAGATAGAAGAATAAGCTTTTTAATAGTAATTTGTTACCGAGGTGTAGAGAAAGTCATGTGAATGGAACACAGAAGATTTTTAGTAAAAGGTTGGTGTGTGTGCGTGTGTGTGTTGTGCGCCTGTAAGAACAGAATAGCTCAAAACGAAAGACTTTTAAGTACCAAACTTGGTAGTAATGTTTAATATCTTCTAGGGATGCGACACGAAGATTTTCAAGCAAATCCACCCACCACAAATTACTCTTTACATGGAAACATTTTTGAAAATTGTTTTTCTCAAAAATGATTCTAACGATTTTGATTAAAATAACGTATTATTAAATATATTTACGTCAAAAATAAAATATATATTTTGAATTTTCTGGAAATAGCCTCTGAAGAGCTCTTTATTCTGGTTGAATTTCATAGAATTTTGCGTAAGAGTTAAACCGTAGAGATAGACAAAAGCTTACAACATAAAAAAGTGTAGATCTCGTTAAAACAAATAGTTGACCTTTTTGAGATATTGGGACTAATCAAGGCGAACCGAATTTCTATTTTTTTTTTTTTTTTTTTTTTTTTGGAACAGTAGAAAAAGTTATGTCAATGGAACACACAAGATTTTTTCTCTACCATCTGCGAAACTAAATGGAGGCACCATTGCATTCACTAAAATATTCGATAGAGAGATTTCGCTGAAATCAAATGATATTTTTTATATTGAGCGTAAAAACCAAACCTAAACCACCAATTTAATTACAGATTGTTACAGTGCTTGATTTTATCATTACTGTTGCATCGATGTTAATTAAATTAGCATAGGCTATTTAGAGATTTTGACATAAAAGGTAGTTATAGCTTTCTATGAGGGTGCCGGGATTCTACGCAGAAAAAATAACGGCTTATGATATCGTGAACTTTGTGGAAAAAATATACACAAACACACATATATTTATATTTATTCTGTCATCAGCCTTTTACCAAATAGTTATATGTTTTAAGTTTTCTAGATTACAGCATACTTTGAATGCCACCTAAGAACGCTTGAAAATGATTAATTTTCCTCTTTAACTTCTTCCTAATAATACTGATTTTAGAAAACCCCTTTCATTCTCGGTGACTTTTGCATAACTGGTACACCGTTCCTAAGAGATTGACAAAATGTTGCTATACAAAAATCTGATGTGTTACACTGATATGACTTTTTCTAACTGCTCTGCAAACTTCTTACAACAGATGATTCTTCTTTTCACATAATGCTAATCGAGATCAACATTAGCAGAATGTTCTTATTGCTTAGTTCCTTATAACTAGAAGGGAACTAAAGGAATGCGCCATGCTAAAGTGATAGTCAAATGTTTTAAAAGCTTCGTTATGCGATTGTGATTGCAAATCCTTCTTTGTTTGGCCATGAGTAGAACAAAAGAAAAACGGACACTTCCTGCCTGAGGAAAGTTTAAGTGCTTTACAATTGAAACCAATAACAAGAAATGTCTCGGAAACGGTTACCTCTACAACAAAAACGTAGACATAAATTGTGTGTTTTGCCGAGATCTGCATTTTTTATGTAGTACGGTTTTGTCTATCTCTTACGGTTTAGCAATTAAGCAAAATTCAGCAAAATGTATCCAGAATAAAGAGGTCTTCAGAGGCTATTTCCATAAAATTCTAGATATACATTTTAATTGGGATGTAAATATCTTTAATATACGGCATTTTAGTTAGAGCCAGTTATTAGAAAATAAACATTTTCGAAAAATTTTCCATGTAAAGTGTAGATCATGGAGGTGGGATTTTCTTGAAAATCTTCCTATCGCCTTCCTTCGAAGACATCAATACTAAGTTTTTTATTCAACGGTCTTTTCGTATTTGAGCTATGCTGTCCACACACACACACACACACACACACACACACACACGCGGGCCACTTTATAAAAATGCTTTTTTCGGACTCAGGAGACCCCAAAATATATATTTCCGGTGAAATCTTGACATCAAATGTTTGGGTGGAATACAATACCTTCTCTACCCCTTTGTACATTGTAGATACGGGGCTAGTGAAAGTGAAATATACATGTCGTTAAAATACACAATTTATATCCAATATATTTTTTGTGGAGATATTCCTTGTTATTGCTTTTAAAAGTTGCCAATGCTTTGACTTATCTCAAATGGGAAGTGTTATTCATCCTGGCGAAGTAAAGAGAAGGGAATTTGAATTGTGTGACATAGGGACTGGCTTTTAAAAGATCTGACAATCGCTTTAGCTTGGTGTGTTCCCTTATTTCCCTCATACTTAGAAGGAAATAAATAATATAACCATTTTTGGTAATGTTTATCTGGGTTACCATGAAGAGAGGATAAGAATAAGCTTTTATATTTTTACTTTCTTTAGCCCGCTTGTACAATATACATAATGGATAGAGAAAGTATTGTATTCCACTCAAAAAGTCGATGTCGAGATTTCACCGGAAATATATGTTCTGGGGTCCTCTGAGTCTTAAAAAAAAAAAAAAAAAAATAGAAAAAGGTTCGTGTGTGTATGTCTGTGTGTGTCTGTGAACAGCATAGCTCAAAAACGAAATACCGTTAAATACCAAATTTGGTATTTAGGTTTAGTATCCTCCAAGGATGCGACACGAATATTTTCAAGCAAATCCCCTTTACTACCCTTTATGTGGAAAGTTTTTTGAAAATTTTGATTTTCTTAAATTGAAATCCCATATATTAGAGATGAAAGTAAAAACGAAATTAAATGTGTCTCATTTTTATTTAATAAATAATCCAAATAAAAAAAAAATGTCATCTTCCAAAATTTAATATTCATGCAATAGCTATTAATAAAGCAACCATTTCATTTTGTTTTTCCATGTATTGTAGCTGCTGCAGTTATAGTTCACTTATTATTCCTTCACCAAACTTAAGTGTATTATCTTGAATTTTCTGGGAATAGTCTCTGAAGACCTCTTTAATCTGGATGATTTTTCTTAACTGCTAAACCGTAAGAGATAGACAAAAATTGATTGCACACAAAATGTAGATCTCGTCAAAACACACAATTTATGTCCTTTACGTCTTTGTTGTGTAGGTAAGCGTTTCCCAGATATTTCTTTCTATTGGTTTCAATTGTAAAGTACTTATGCTTTTCTCAGTCAGGAAGTGACCATTTTTCTTTTGTTCTACTCCTGGTCAAGCAAAGAAGCGATATGCAATGACAATAGCATAATCACAGCTTTTAAAACATTTTACTATCACTTTAGCCTATTGCATTCCCTTAGTTCCCTTCTACTTATAAGGGACTAAGTAATAAGAACATTCTGCTGTTTATCTTGATTAGCATTGCGTAGAAAGAAGAATAATCTTTTGAAAGAAATTTGTTTGTAGAGCAAATAGAGAAAATCATGCGAGTGTAACACGATTTTTTTTAATTTTTATTTTTTTTAATAGCACCCTTTAACTTCAACGGCCATACTGGTGGCTTTGATTTGTGAAACAACTCGTATTACTGTAGGTTTAGAACATTAGGTTAAACAACTTGTATTTCTAACACACGCACATTCACACTTCCAGATTCTGTGGGAGATAAGGATACTTCTGGCTAAAGAAAACTTTCCCGCTCCAGCCGGGAATCGAACCCGGCCCCTCCGGGTGAGAAGTCAGCTCAAAGAATAAGCTTTAAACGAATAATTTGTGTGACACTAAAAGTGGACACTTTATGGATAAATATTAATTTATATTTTTGCGAAGTTACCCACTGTGGTAGAAGGTTATATAAAATTCTGTTTTTCAATATCAGCATAGTTGTCCGACGAGCGTCACAGAAATGACCTTTGTACATGACGATGTAGCATACTGAAACCCCATTAACCGATTGGCACAGCTTCGTTGAATATCGTTCTCTAATTGTCACAATACAAGCGAATCAATAGATCTGCCACAGCTGTATGAATACAAATCCCGGGAATAAATTAGTAGTACCTACCAATAATTGCTCAAGGGGATAGGGGTTTAATCTATGCTTACCTCGGTAGTGTCAATTCACTCCAAATAAAACCACAAGTAATGCAGAGCATCTTTTATGGAAAAAAAATTACATAGATGGCTTTTCCAATCTCTCAGTCTTATTCGGGGGCCAGCCTGAATATATTCATTTCTGCTCATACATAGTTTATACGTCCTATTTTCCAAAACCGCAGGTTTTGCACTGTCCATGTTTTACCTGGTCAACTAGTTTTCCCCCTTCATACCTCACCTTAAGTTTTCGATTGGTAGGTACTACCACGCATATTGCTGTTCCTCAATTTCTTTCATCTTTCAATAAGTGGATATGCACAAGGTGGTTGCTTTAAGAAGAAAAACCGGAACCTTGAGTCCGAAACTGTGCAAAGATATGCGAGGCTTTGAAGCGGCGTCCAGAGATGCCGAATTTCGAAACATTAAGAACGTTGGCTGTATATCGTACTTTCTCACCACATTCTTTTCTCCGAAGGTTCAATGGGTACATAGGCCTAGTCTTGGCAGCGGTATTGAAATATTCCTCCGTTTCTTTCTCTTATCGGCTTCGTATTCGGGACGCTGAAGTAGATAAAGTAAGCTTGAATATTTAAAGTTACATAAAAAGATGTGGTAGCGACTTGCAAAAGTCATATGAACCTAACTATAGATTATCATCTATATTTTTTTAAATCGCAAGGCCATGGATATTTGCCAAGAAGTCCAGCCATCAAATTTGGTACGTTTTTACCAAGCAGACCACAGAAGCTTCAGAAATGTGTAATACAACTAAAAAGTTCCGATGTGTTACATTCAAAAGTCTTCTCTCGTTTATTAGTGTGAATACAAACTATTCTTACTTTTATTATATCATCTATTTCGTTTGAATTGAATTTGAGCTTTGTTTATGGACGCTCTTGAACTGCTTCTCAGAGTTCCATTCTATATTGGGCGTGAAAGACTGCTTAATTTTGCTCAGATGCCTCTTTATTAGGCTTGAGGTTCCTTTAAGTTCGGTAAATCTATGACACGGGTCCAATAGGTTTGCTTCCCTTCCGAAGGAAACCATGCTAAGGGTTTTTACGCCCGAAAAAAATCCATTGCTCCCCGTCGGATTTGAATCCGAAAACCAGCATCTAGCATATTACCTTTTAATTGTGATAAACCTTTGCAGAAATAGCTACATTACATGTTTCGTTATACTCTTAGATACAAAGTGAACAGCGATAATCGTGTTTACATGACATTTGAGTTTACTTTGTGACCTACCTGGAGAAGTGCCAGCTTTAATTCAGTCAGTTTGTTGCTGTTGAACACTGTTGACTACACATTTGCCATTATTTTTGGGAAAGCCCGGTGTAATGGAGGACTCCTCGTTGCTATTTTCATATTTAGATCATTTTCAACCACACCAGACATCTTCGAACCTGCTAAGATTTGCCAGAAGCACTTTGGTGATGAGTGCATTCGCAGATAATAGGTCTAATTGTGGTGCTCCACAACGCCGAGTTTGAGGAATCTGTTTTTCAAGCAGTGGACTATGAGCCAAAAGATAGACCATTAACTTCCTGTGGATCACAGCGCTGTCTGTCTGTTATGAATGGGCGGCAGCTACACACTTAAGGATACAGGCAATTCGTCCAAAGTAGTTTTCACCACAAGCCTATTTCTGCAGATGATTCTGGTTCCACTGTGTTGATAAATTAGTCTTTCAATGGTGGATCCTATTTATTGATGAATCCAAGTTTTCCAATGAAGGTATTTTCAATTCCTGCAACAACCGCATATTGATTTAAGAACAGGTGCTACACGCCTCGCAACGATACGGTATCACCTTTGAAGAATTTTTGGATAGGCGTAGTATTGTGAACTACTGTCTTCCATCTGATCTCATGAGATACATGTATTTGTTTTTCCTCCAACACATAATGCATGAGCTTTTAGAACCTAAGCTACTGAACATTCGGCATAATCCTGATTTCAGATAATGGCACACTATTGTTCATTTTACGCTTTAGTATTCGAGGCCATCTGACTTAATGATTTGAGCAAAAGTGAATAGGCGAATTACTTGACCTGCTAGTTCGCTAGACTTGACGCCAGTAACTACAAATTTGTTCCAATTCAGGAACTTCGATGAATTGTGAAGACTAGGGAAATTCAAATGCATGCACTAGGAAGATGTCTTCCTAATTCAAGAGATACGTGTGGAGGAAAGCATTCGTTGAAGCCTGTTGCAAAGAAGGGACAACAAAGCACAAACACTGTTTCTTCGTACTCCAAAAGGGAGAAAAATCACTTGTCCAATCACTTGTTCCTTTAGAGATCGGCCAGGGTGAGGAGGATGTGAAGGATCCAGTCTGGAGCTTCTCCCCCATGAATGTATGCTGTGATCATTCCAATAACCATGAATATCTTTCTCTATGCATTGTTAATCTGTGTATCTGAGAGGCATATACAATGAAGTTGGTTAGCCCGAACCTTGAAAATGGCTTACTGTGTTGTTATTTACCTCCACTCAGGACAGAATCACCTTTACGAGACCTCAAGAAATCAGAGGAAGATCTGCTGGCGAGGGTCATGGCAACGGCGGATACAGACAGCCGGTGCTGTTGATCGTGTGTACTAAAACAAGGCAGCTAGGGCGATGTTTGTGTTAAGCCAATGAGCGCTTCAACGAACTCTACTTGTATGTGGACTCAGAAAGTTTTCGGACATTAATTCCAACACAAAATATAACCCTACCGGTCCCCACTACAATCCCTCAAAGTTAATGTGATCTTCAACACATCTTGTACAAAGGATTACGTGAATATTAACTATATTGGGTGGAGAAAATGTTAAGTGTTACTCATCAGATTTTTAAATTTATTTATCTTGTTCATTTAATTCGTTAATTTATCAGTAAAATGCAACTGGAGTTTCATTTATGGACACTCTTTAACTGCTGTGGTTCTCAGTGTCCCATTCTATGTTCGGCGTGAAAGACCACTTGATTTTGCTCACAGGTCTCTATCAGGTTTGAGATTCTTTTACGTGTCACGTAAATTTACGACACGGGACCAACGGCATTACTTCCCTTCCGAAGGAAGCCATGCTAAGGATTTTTACGCCCGAAAAATCCATAGTCCTCCGCCGGGTTTGAACCCCCGACGTTAGGTATATGAGGCTAGCATGGCAATCATTACACTACGCAGGGCGAATTTTATCAGTAGGCTCTAAACTTGTCTCTTGATAAAATTTCAAGCCCATATATTCTGAATCGAGGGAATGTCTATGTAAACATAAAATAAATACATAAACAAATCTAAAAATAAAAAAAATACTCTAAGAAATACTTCCCAAATTAGGTCATTTCTTTTGGAAACGATTTAAGGGTAAGCAATGATATTTTAAGTGTTGATTTGCACCAGGCATTTCTGTGGTTCTCTTCTGAACTCAACCTCAATGTACCGCAAACTGTTGACAACAAAACATATGTTTTACCCTCAATTTAAACTAAAACCTGCCGTATCTTGTTTACGTTTTCAAAACTGCAGACTCTTAAACAAACAATTATAAATTAATTACGTCTATCTTCCATTGGGCACTTCAATGCCTCGTGTTGTCATATTTACAAACTCGAGCAAATTAGAGTAATGCGCTAGTTTCCACTAGCCCATTACACATTTTATGCCATGTGACATCAAAGTTAATACGTAAGGTAAACATTAATAAGTTTCAGGAGGCCAACTGCTACAGCAAAGGCCCTGTATTCCTGTATTAGGCGACATTGGCAAGCTAAGCCGATTTGACTGGGAAGTCTCAACAAAAACCAATGGCAAGCAACGGTATAGCAGAAGAAATGTTCAAGGCAGAGGCTGACGCTCGTTATTTTCGACTTTCCCAAGTAAACCTCAGCCCTGAAACTTGCAGGAACTAATCAACAGAGAATTTACAACAATTGTAGCAGATGGAATGGAGCAACAGGAGGTAAATGAGGTCACAGAAATGGCTTTCACTTTCTGCCTTTTCCATGTCCGTGTCGACTATCGCAGAATAACGCTGGTCAATGAAGTGGTGGCTCCAGTACGGAAAGTTTTATAATTTGTTCAAAGCTGGATTTTCAACACTACCCACACCACAGCAAAACATCAGACCAAAAAGAAAGAAAGAAGAAATCTTTCCATCAATTCTCAACATTGCTTTCAACGGTAAACTCAAAACTAAATATTCGAAAAACAACACATTTTAAAATATTTATAGATATCCAGAAACATTTTAGAAATAGGATTGCATTTGTAATTGCATTTCTGGTCATTGCAATGATAAAATGAAACTCTTATAGCAACAAGGATCCTCAGGATCCATGTTTAGTTTGGTCTATTTTAAATTTTCAGCCATATTCTTTGAAGTTCGTTGTAAAGATTTAAAAAATATTTTATTGTATCAAGTACAGTATCAAATTTAGGATGTTTAGTCCAACGTTCCTGTAAAATTAAAAGTGCTACAGTGTATTCCTTGATTAGGTAAAACATAGTTGCTGCAAAATTAAAAGTATAGACTCTGATTATAACCACCTATAAAACTTGCATGCAACATTTAAAAGCTTACAATTTTAAAATCATCTCGAGGGGCATTTTACGTAGTATTTCCTGTTAGAATTTTAGTCTTTGAAAACTATTTTTTCGGCAAGCTAGCAACAAATTTGTGTAAAAATGTAACTACACTGATTGAATTTAATAAAACTAGGCAATTTCAGGCACGAAAGAAGAGACAATTTTACATTACAAGTATAAATTGTAATGTTATTGTAATTGCAGTATTCTTTCCCACTTATAATATACAAAATCTAATATTATAAACAAATGTATGAAGTACACAATTATGTATATGTACTACAAAGAAAGTATATTTTACACTAATATACATGAAATATATTTATACCTAGGTATGCAAAAAGTCTAAGATTATAAATAAAATAAAAATAAAAAGTGAAATGGACCCCTGAATTTTTTTAAAAATTCTTTTCTCTACTTCGTAAATATTATATAGCCAGAAAGGTATTGCATTCCACCCAAAAATTCAATACCAAGATTTCACTGGAAATAATGTTTAGGTCCCTGAATTACAAGAAAACGAGCGCGTGTGTATGTTCCGATAATCACAGTACCTCTCCTTTCTCCTCCCTAGAACAAAGCACGCGTTCGCCCATAACGTAGTAGTAAAAGCACTTTCTCTTGTGAGTTTACCACTTTCTATCCCTAGATATCGAAAATCCCTAGCAACATTTTAGCTACAATTTTGTTTTATAGGGAGACAAATTGGCGAAAGATGGAGAAAAATGGTTTTCTGCATAATCTTATGAGTTGGAATTTCCCCTTTAATTTCATGATATATTTTCCCACTATAGACACAATACCTATATTTTAAATTTATTTTTAAAATGGTACTTACTACATCTGGCATTTTGTACTTAGAACACTGCACCGTTTCAAAGCAAATAATTCATAAGTCCTATACTCTTTGAGGCAGAGAGGTAGATTTTAGCCACTTTTGGGGGAAGATCTGTTTTACAAATTGGTACCACTTCTAGTTGTAGCACCATATGTTGAAGCAACGTCATTTTTTTTCTTTCTAAATATGCATGCCCTCCCACATTTTTTTCTTTGTGTAGTTGTTACTTTAAATGGAATTAAAATGGCCTATTTACCCAAGATATACTGAAACTAAATGAAATTCTATTACTGGTTTATTCCGTTGATATTTAAATTGGCTAATTATAATATAAAATTAATTACACATATAAATAAGACGTGTAAGGAAGAAAAATAATATATTAATAAACATCATTGTATAAAAGTAGATCATTAAGCTTATTACATCCTGTAATATTTTCAGTGAAATGTGTTAATAGTTTCTGAGAGTGGTTTAGTATAGTGCCTATAACTATATTCAGAAGCAATTTGATTTTCAGAACAGCATCAAGGAGGCTTAATTTTGTTCAGCTCGCACCCTGTAAAGCAAGAGCTGGGTTTGCTTTGTGGATACAGAACTAATGAGATGCTTATTATTCTGCTATGAATATACACAACATTGGAATGAAAGCGCAAAGATCCAAAGGATATGAAAACTGCGCTAATCGCTATGTATATCACCGAGTCGAAAGGTAAAAAACGAAGCCAGTAACCAAAACTTGTAGTTTTTCTATCGCCGAATATCTGATGCTTGGATGGTCGGGTAAATTAGAAATATCTGCTTTGGTGAACGGGGATATACATCGAGAAGAGAAATTTGTATGCCACCCTAGAGAGCCATGTTCGAGCAAATGCCACAGATGTCAGGCCATTAAATCGACACAACTTTGCCCTCTCCTAGCAGGTTTTCTCGGCAGCATTTAAATAACCTATTACAGACTTTCATCCCTCAGAAATTTACAGCGTCCAACCCATTATTCAATTGAAGGGCTTATAATAAAGTATAATGCTACTACATACATTCTGCAATTATACAAGAAGTCAAGCTTTTTTTTTTTTTCCAACGCGAAAAACTCAAACTAATAACAACGAATGTCTCGGAAGTATACAACGCCTAATAACGAAGTTTTTGGACATCATTTGCCGGTTTAAACAGATTTACAAACTCTTAAAGTATGCCAGTTATAACAAACAAACAAAAAAAAAAAAGAAAAAAAATGAAAAGTACTTCACAGAACATTCTTCAAGACATTGATTGCCCATGTGAATTCTTAAACAAATGATAGTTCAATCCAAACCGTTATAGTATTTTTTTTTTTAAAAGAAAATCAGAAACACCTAAACATTTTACTTGTGAGTGGGATTTTCTTGAAAATACTCCTCTTGCATCCTTGAAAGACACTGAACTTTAATTCAAAGTTTTGGTATTTATTCGACTTTTCATATTTTGAGCCATGCTGTTTACATGCACATACACACACACACACACACACACACACACACACACACACACACACACACACACACACACACACACTGATTTTATTCATACAAATTTCCGGCGAAATCTCGATATTGAAGTTTAAGGAGGAATGCAGCGCTACCTCTCCCTAGTAAGTATAAATACATAGTAAAAAAGTAAAAGTAATAGAAGTAAAAGGTCATTGTTAGCAACTATATTAATCCAAAGATGGAATCATTGAGGTGTATTATTTATACACACATTTTAAACAATATTTGTGAACAAATAGTTGATCGACGAAGAAAAATGAAGCAGAGAAAGAGTCCAATACTATGTATATCTCTTAGTAGTGTGTACAAAACATAACATCGTAGTGTTGCAGCATTCGAATGTGAAGTTTCTGCATTACAGCCTGACATCATCACCGAAGCTAATCAATACAGGACTCCTCTCAAAGGGAGAATTGCGTTTTACGCCACGTATGTCAAAGGGGTTATTTGTTTATACATGTACAACGAATGCTTCTCTATTATGACACAGAGAATGACCAAATACTGCTTCAAAGAACCTCTGACATATTATAATTTACTACGTGTGAAATGCTTAGCCATCCTGTTAGGTGACAACTTCTACTGACATAGCACGCTGAACTTTGTTATGTGCGAAGCTGATAAAGTTAGACACATATGAAACCATTTTAAGACAAATTCCCCATTATAAATACTAAATAGAAATTATTACAGGAAGAAATGCTAAGTAATTTTGAAACATACAAATTTGGAGGGGTACAATTAGGATTACCCCCATTAAACGAAAGGGCCTCCAGACAATGGCGTTCAGCATTAGAGGTAGTCCATTGTAGATCTTTGTGGCTACGTAATCTCCTGGAGAAACCAGATCAAGATAACAATGCGCGCTAGCAAAGAGAGGATCCCACGATTTCCGAATGATCAAACGTAGGGTACCTACCGGGAATGAGGCGACCCCCCTGGCGCAGGTTGCAGCTGATCATCCAAGCACCAGGAAAAATCTTGGCACGTGGGAAAACAACGTCCCGCCGCAACGCACCAGCCCCCAACGCTTGAACTTACAACTCTGAATCTCATGAAGATGGAGCAGATGCAAAAAAATGATGGGTATAGGTAATGATGGACATTTGTGGTCGAAGAGAAAGCCACCCCCCGTTCACCTATCGACTTGGGAAAACAACTGAAAACCGAGTTTAAAGTGGCCGGCGCGGCAAGAATCAAACCCTTAAATAGATTGTGAACCTCAGACGTTGCCCCATTCGTTAGGTAATTTGGAGGAAACATTAAAACTAGGAATGTCACAATCCGATATTTTTCTAACGCGGCTATAAGCCTTTCAGTTTATAGTTATGGATTACTGGCAGTAATAATAGTTTCTGTATACCTGTTACAGGATAGTATCTGTTATTCCGGATTACAGCGAATAAATAATTAGGCACAATTGCTGTACTTTAACTAAAATAATAACATTTTATGTTAAGAATGGTAATCCACTCAGTGTCTTTTCGCAATTATAATCTACCACGTGAAAGAACCCAATGTAATTGGTTTTCATGATTTACTAATTTTAAAGTTTATGACAAGATTCATGTTTTGGATTACAGTTGAGGTGGAAGAAGAAACTGCTACTTTTAAATTATCAGAACAATTTCGAAATCTTGAAACGTTCGTTAGGAAATGTTCAATTAACATGAACAGAAAATACCTCTCTTTCTGCTCCGTTGTTCAGCGCTAAAACCACCTACGTGCGATAAGTGTGAATTCTGTCGTTAATTGTTCTTATGTTAGTTCTTTCTGTTGCAAGTTCCTTAACAGCTCATGTAATAAGCATATTCAGACCTATTTGAGTGTGATGTAAAGCAGAATATGGCAAGAGAATGAATAACACTGTGAATACAAGAGAATTAAATTAAGCAAACCAAACGAGCAACGTTATACGTATTTTATCGAAATTTAAGAACTACAAATCCAACAAACATAACTTCTAATGAAATGACTTAAATGCCATATTTGTTTAAAATGTGTTTCAATTCACAAATACATATTGCGACTGCATTCTGAAGATTATCTCTTATGTATGTCTGTTGGTGCGATACTAACACATAACACTAAACATCTGATGTGTTCCATTCACATGACATTCTCTACATTCTGCAACAAATTATTGTTTAAAAGCTTATGCTTCTATTTACTTCTTTCAAATCCAAAAAAAAAAAAAAAAAAAAAAAAAAATAGCAGAACTAGGCTTATTACTGGCTTCCTTGACCATAGGTTAAATGATAGTCAAAAGCTGATTGATCTGTGACTGAAGTTCCCTTGTTTGTATGGACAGGAGTTGACAAATACCTGTATGAGAAAGGTATGTTTTTCAAAGCTGAAACTAAAAACAATATCTAAAAAACGAGCAACTCCACAAAGAAAATGAATATGGCATAAATTGTGTTTTAACGTGCTCTACATTTTTTGTGCAGTAAGTTTTTGTCAATCTCTTACTGTTTAGCAGTTATGGGAAATACCGTAAAATTCATCCAGAATAAAGTAGCCTTCAGAGGCTATTCCCAGAAAATTCAAGATATACATTTTATTTGTCAGGTAAATATCTTAAATATTCCACATTTTAATCAAAATCGTTAAGAGCCATTTCTGATAAAACCAAAATTTTAGAAAAAAGTTCCATATAAAAGGTAGTTAGGGGTTGGGGGATTTTCTTGAAAATCTTTCTGTCGCATCCTTGGAAGATACCAAACCCTAATACCAGGTTTGTTTTTAACGGACTTTTCATTTTTGAGCTGTGCTGCCCACACACACACTTATACACAGACACACACACGGACATTTTTCTAAAAATGCTTTTTTTTGGATTCATGGACTCTCAAAACATGTATTTCCGGTGAAATCTGGTATCGAATTTTTGGGTGCATTACAATACCTTCTCTATACCCTACGTATAGAGAAAGTAACAATTTTGGTAGCTGAATCAATTTGCCGTCCATATTATATAGCTTACTGCTAAAAATGAGGTCTCCCTCCGTGGTGTAATGGTTACCATGCTGACTTCATGTACCCAAGGTCGCGGGTTCAAACCCGGTAGAGGACGATGGCTTTTTTCGGGCATAAAGGTCCTTAGCATGGCTTCCTTCGGAAGGGAACCTCAAACCTGATAGAGAAGCCTCTGAGCAAAATTAAGCGGTCTTTCACGCCCAATATAGAATGGGACGCTGAGAACCACAGCAGTTAAAGAGCGTCCATAAATAACACGTCATTTACATTTACATTTCAAAAATGAAGTTACAGAGAGAAAATGGCATTACCAGCCAAGGAATTTTTAAGCAGCTGGCTTCGAATCATCAACACTCAAAGCATTATGTCAATACAAGCGAATATAAACATCGGTCAATAATTATCCTTATTTAGTTGAAATTAAGTAAGAGGCAAATTAACTGTAATCTCCCTGACATCCAAGTAAACACGGTTTGGTGAGTAGTGCTTGCAAACGCCAATCGATTGTGCGATGGATGGGGGTGGTTTGTTACCTACGATGTCCCTACCTAAAGTTAAATTTCGTAATATCCTTTTGTCCTGGCTTTAAAGCTTAGAAATGTTCTTTTCCTGTTATTGCTAACTACGTATAAGTCATATTGGGAGATGTACATATTATAACCCGTGAGTGCTTTAAACTATTTTATATCACATCATGGAATAAAATGCTATATTATTTTTTAATTACAGTTTTAAAATGGTTATTTTCAGTAATATCTGTTCTGGTGAGAAAAAAAAAATAACCCTAAAGTTCCAACAACCTCCCCTAATTAAGACGATATACTGACGTGCATAAAATCCTCGCCGCATAATGGAAGATAACTATTAATGTTGGTATTGGCACATCTAGAATAACCCCCGCTAAGGTAACATCTTATTTTCCTTCGGTATAATACTCGTACTAACCACAGGATTGGCAAGACAAAGGCCAAACTGTCCAAGTGTGCTCTATGTTCTGCTTAGTGGAACTCCATTAAGGTAAAATACTTCATTGAATTTTTGCGCAAAAACAAAATACAGGATGACTCAAAAATATTTTTATAACGTTTGGGGATGGACTCCTGAAATTACAATATGAGAAATCAATGAACCGACATTTTACATAATTTATTAACTGAGGACATTATTTTTCTCGACGATCTGAAACTTTTCCAAAGAGGGTTAACTTGGTAACGGGGTGCGCAGTCTTCGTATTCATCAGCTTCACCTCACTGTGTACGGTTTCTGTATTATGTGAAAACTATGTACCTTTTATGGTATTAAGTAACTTTGGGATCAAGAGACGGTACAAATCTTTTAAAATTTCACCTATTGCAATTACGTAAAACATTACTATACCATTTCGACAGATGGCCTTCCAACGCTCTGCAACATTTAGAACTTGGGAGACTTGTGGAAGGTTAAGAAAACCGAGATAATCCGCCAATGCAGCATATATTTTTGAATTAATAGCAGGGCATTTTTCATCTATTAGCCGGGGATGTATGAAGTACAGGCATGCTCAAACTGATGGAGCAGAGGAGAGGCGCAGCAACTCATTCCACTCAGTTTGAAGCATTGGCATATTCCGCCACGCAACGTAATGGAATGTTTGTGAACACAAGTCCTTGCATTAAGCATTGTGTTGAAAGATAGAACAACGAATGCTGTTGGACACTTGAGAACTGTATAAGCATTAGAACGTTTAAACCAATAACAAAGAATTCTCGAAAGTAGTTAACTGATAGTTTATGCAAAAGCAATCAAAATGAAGAGGGCTTCAGAGACTATCCCAAAACGATTCAATACATAACACTTTATTTGTGATGAAAATATCTTAATAATATTTTAATAAAAATTATTAGAGCCATTTTTGAGAAAAAAGTTTCCAAGTAAAGTTTCATTTACGGGGGGGGGGGGTTCTTGAAAATCTTCTTATCTCATCCTTGAAAGACTAAGTTGTATATTTAACGGAATTTTCGTTTTGGGGTTTTGCCACACACACGCTATTGTACGTATTTCACCACCTTCACCTCCTTGAGTGGACTCGTGGGAACGACGTTATATCAATACCTTGCAAGAGTTACCTTTGCACAAACCTAGATCATTGTATAATAATTGCATAAAAAAGGCAGAGGGTAAATGATTTTACTCACCATTCGAGTTTAAAAAGTTACCTATGCAACGCCGGATAATGTAGTAATAAAACAGTTGTAAAATGCAATATACCTAATAATTTATCTTGTGTTGCCATGCAGTATAAAATAGTGTCACGCCATCTTGAGCAATATTAAAAGCACATACTCCTATTTAGTTTCTAATTTAATACCCAATTCCAGTGATGGGTAACAAGATCCGTTTGGCTTTGTAGCTCAGTCCATAAAGCACTCATCTGTTTTGCGAGGGGTCCCGGGTTCATTCCCTGAGAGGATGGGGTTTTTTTTCTCGCCTAGATTTTTCTATCTTTCCCAAAGTGTGAACAGTGTGAGTGCGCGTGTGTTTGATCTAATGATAAAAACGAATAGGACCCTGGAGTTAAAGTCAGGTATAAATGGAATTAAAGAATAAATTTGATGTGCTCCATGACTTTCTCCACCTCTTTGTAACATATTATTGTTAATAAGCTTATTCTTCTATGTGCTTCATGCTAATCGAGATAAACTTTAGCTGAGATGGTTTTATTACTTAGTTCCTTATAGACAGAAGGGAAATAAGGGGGGCTACACTAGGCTAAACCGACAGTCAAATGTTTTAAAATTTGGTTGCTATGGTATAGAAATCCGAGTCTTTGCGTGGTCAGTGTTGACAAGTTCCCGTGTGAGAAAGTATTTTTAAACTGAAATCAATAGCATGGAATATCTTAAAAGCGGCCAATTCCAGGAAAAAAATACACACCACATAAATTGTGTGTTTTAACAAGCTCTACATTTTTGTGTCGTAAGTTTTTGTCGATCTCTTAACAGTTATGAAAATTCCACAAAATTCATCCAGAATAAAAACAGTTTTCAGAGGCTATTCGCAGAAAATTCAAGATATACATTTTATTTTTCATGTAAATGTCTTTAATATACAATATTTTAATCAAAAAGTTAGTCATTTTTGAGAAAATCAAAATTTTCGAAAATCTTTGTGTCGTATACTTGGAAGATACTGAACTTAAATACCAAGTTTGGTAATTAGCCATTTTTCGTTTTTGAGCTTTGCTGCCCACAGAGAGACACATGCACACACATGAACCTTTTTCTAGAAATGCTCCTTCTTTTTTTTTTTTTTTTTTTTTTTATTATTATTACTCAGGAGGTCCCAAAACATGTATTTCAGGTGATATCTCGATATCGGAATTTTTGGGTGCAATACAATACCTTCTCTATACACTGTACATAATACGTGTAGAGAAAATAAAAAGTATGAGTGGTTTATTCATACATAGTAAATGGAGTTAATGTGAAAACGGATGATTTCTATTTCCGCTATTTGTATCTAATCGTTCCCGAGCAGTTAATGATTGTAACATGTTCATCGCTTCTGATCAACTAGTTACTTCATATACTCGTTATTTAACAACCGTTACGTCGCTAATTCACATTACTTTCTGTGCCCGCATCATTCAATGCAATTATCCAAGCAATTTATAAATGGAGAATACACAAGCAATGATCACATTAAATCAACTAAGTTTTGAGAGGTAAAAAGGACTGATATAAATACTGCTCAAAATGCTGAAATGTATACTATTCGCATAGCTTGACTCCCGCAGTGAAATGCATCTCAGCCCCGAGGTGTAATTTCCAACATAAATTACCGCTAATTGTCTGTGCTTGTTGCTGTAGTGTTTTAACTGAGCATAATTAACCTTCACGTAATAAATATTGTTATAATTAGCTTTTTATTTGATGAATGCTTACTGACCTCACGGTAAAATGTGATTATATTAAAACTGGATATAAAATCAATGCAAAATAGCGCTAAAAAGTAAGGGGGAAAAATGATCATAACTATGAATTTCAATTATATACGCCCAGTTGCAACTAAAGAGTGCTCTAGCAACAGTTTCATTGTATCAGGCCGGCTTCATTACTTTCTATAATTATGAGTTTAATATGATATTAATTTTATGCCATGCCAGAGAACGAGAAAGTTAACATTTGACACCAAGTTTTCTTTCCCGTTCATTGAGATAGTTCAACTATAAAACACACATTTTAATTTCTCGTTCTGGTTTTAGTTATTGTGAAGCAACATTTTTAATCGAGGGCCGCGATACTAAACGCTTAGCGTATATAATTGTTCAGCCCCACCCCACCATTCCGTATTCTCTCGATAGAGTAGGTAAATCGTTTCTCCCAGCGCTATGGCAGTGAATTTGGTGTAGGTATTGGGAGAGATGTACTACTTACAGCGCTGCTTTAATCTTTCATGATATTATTCAATCCATTAATCAGCATTGAGAAAAAAACACAAAAAAGACGCAAATCTTAGCGTTGCTTTGTGTTCAGAACTGTTGTTTCCATGGTGATATGCAGCTGTTCAGAGATTTTCATACGTATTCAATTTCCATTACGCCATGTCGGCGTATATTGGGTAGCGTTTTACAATAATTTCTTGATCAGCGAATTTTTAGTTCGCAAGTTCGCCACTATGTGCACATGGTGTCCACGGAACAACTCGTAGCACACAGATGGCACTATAAGACGAATTCACGACTTGGGGGCGTGAAATGTTCATAGGTATAGACAATAATACTGAAGAATTGCTCTAATACATTTATTCCATCCAAATAAATCCTAGCCAAATTACGATAAGACCTCTTTAAGTAGGTACTTTTTTTTTTTTTTTCACAAGATACAATAACAAGTTGATTACGTTTTGACATGCAACGTAATATATGCCATTTTCCAAATTTTACAACAATCAGTTTAGTAATCGAGTGAAAACGTAGCAATGCTCATAAATACACACCTACAAAATTCAATGGCAATTTTGCCTTCAGAATTGTCCGTTGTGGAATTTATTCAGTAAAATGGAAAGCTACCACCAATAAATAATTTACAGTTATACTATAGGTTTACAGTTTGAGGTTTCTCAAAATATATGAATTCGATGCTGCATATTCAGCCCTTTGTTTTGAGTTTACTTCAGATTCTTGTCAATCTCTGGAAAAACATTTAATGATTTATTCAAATCTTTGAGCTATTCTCACCATGCTGCATAAAAAAATTATGTTATTTTTGCTTTTCAAAATAAAGCTAAACAGTTTTATATTCGACCACAAACGAGATGAGTACAAGTTAGCAAGCAGTGTCGTGTTAGTGCTGGATTTAATCTTTTTGATTCAACACGAAATGAGTATAATTTTGCGGAATCTGAAAGGAAAAGAGACCGCATGTCATCACCATGAAATATGAATTGGGGAATAGCTCCCCCCCCCCCCCCAAGCTCTAAATAACCTCGTAGTTCAAACCGTTATAAATATTAATGAATTTGGTTTTCACTCGAAAACAGCACATACAAAGAAAAACATGTAAATTAAACCTTTAAGCCATAGATAGCTGTACTCATATTGTTCATATTATCCCCAGTAATTTTATTCTGTTGGATTTAACTAATTTGCTTGCTTTACAAAAGCTTATTACAGTAAACAGTAAAACAGCTGAAGCAAATCAGAGTCAAACGCTAGTATAAACGATGTTCTGCATAGCAGAGGTTCAGTAAACCAAATTTGTAGCATTGGTTTGACGCCACACCTTCAAACAATATTAACGCTTTGCTAAACGTCAAAGTTGCACTTTTTGTAAAAGGCCATAACAACGTGTTTATTCTTTTTAGCCACTAATAAAACTGACCTTGTGAAGTGATAGTGAGAATATCTTCTGAAATAAATGCTGTTAGTTGTCATCTAAGTCGATAAATATGAGTGGCTATGATGATTACATTCAAGAGATCACGATTTCGAATCTCGGTTGACTGGGTTACCGGGTACGGTATTTTATTTTTCAGGAGTTTTCCCTTCTTCTGAGGAGATGGATCACGGGCCCACATTTTATTCATCGTCCGATATGATCTATCAGATTAAAGAACGCTAAACTAAAAAGTCTTTCGATCTCATTTGCAACAGGAGCAATACGGACATCGCCTGCAGCATACGTTGCCCGCTTAGCAGAGATGTCGGAGAAGTTGTGGAAAACGCTGCTTTCCACACAATGCGGAGCTAAATGTGGGCAAGTGTGTCTTGAACAACGACATTGCTTTATTTTACTGGACCATCGATATGTGGGCCATGCCATTCTCCGACTTCGAGCATACAACGTCGAACCAACTCTATACTTTCCATATCTTCCAAGAAGTTTTGGATCGAACCCCCCCCTCTCTCTCTCTCTCTCTCTCTCTCTCTAAAATATGTACTCATCGCTCAATAAATTACTTTGCGACAGCTCATAACTATATTTGTTGCACCTCATTGACGTTTTGACAACTTAATACAATCTTCCCTACTAATTTTGGGGATTGTCTGCAAGTTGATTTGCGATGCTTGTTTCTTCCTTGTAAAACTGTGACAGTCACTGGCGATCAAGGCAGCTAAAACAAATGAGATTGTGCTGTAGGCTGCTGCACCACTGAAAGAGGAATGTGATATCCGTGTGGAGTAAATACAAAAATAGCACGCTTGGATTTATAATCTCCACATTGACGTTTCACCAAATACTGTACCAGGTGACCCAACTGACCCTATTTAACGTGTGCAGATATCTCTCAGTGCATTAAATGAGGTGCAGACCGGTGGGCTATTTCAAGTTAAAACCCCACCAGTGGAGAACTGGAAGGACTAAGCTTCGCTTTCCCCGTCTTGCTTATCAGCGGAGACGGTGAGCGAGTGGCGCCCATTGCCAGACGTAAAACGAAGGTCGGTCTCGCCAGTTCTCCAATGTGCTACCACCACCACTACTACAACAACAACAATGTCGAATTTTAACTTAAAATAGCCCTGTTGAATTCAGCACCAATTTTAACGCAACAAGAGATATCTGCGCACTTCAAATACAGAGCATTTGGGCAATCTGGTGTAGAACATATATCTGTGTGGAGATTCAAAATCGGTTATGTAAAATGAAAACCAAATTTTAAGATAAAATTGCGTCCGTAAACAAGGATGGTACAATCTACATGGCCTTCAATACATTATCCTCAATTCTCCTAAAATACAACATTCTCTAAGCAGATGTGAACTGGCATTTAAACGTCAGATTACATTGTTTTGGCGAGAAATGTTTTTCAATTTGGAATGTAATTCCCTTCAGGAAAATGAATACTACATATTCTTATAGGAATTAACTAAGCATTGTTAATGTTACTTTTTTTAGGAAAGTTGCGACGAATTTTTATTATTATTATTATTATTATTATTATTATTATTATTACAAACACTATCAGTGAATATTAATTGAATAGCAGATACAAATATGCAAACTTAGGAAGTCTTGCACACCACACAAGAGTGTTTCCTGTCGTTAGCTGTAACAGTCCTTTCCTTGCTTTCAAAAGGCGTTATCTCCCTCACTGCTGAGACATTAACCTTACCTTTTTCCCATTATTACATTTACTTCAAAAAAATGAACAAATAATCTGATGCGGTCCACTCACTCGACTTTCTGTTGTTCTGCAAACAAACTGTGATTTCAAAATATTTTTTTTTTATTTACATCATGCTAATCGCTAATTTTATTGTTTTCTTCCTTATAAGTAGAAGGGAAATAAGGGAATACACTAGACTAAAGCGAGTCAATTCTGGTCGCTATATGAAACAACTGAAGTTCCATTCTTTCTGCATGGCCAGTAGTAAACCAAATTACATATTAAACGAAAGATGGCTTCCCGTTTGAGAAAAGTTAACATAGCTTAAAACTGAAACCAATAAAAAAACAACTCAAATTGTTAACAAAAATATATGACATAAATTGAGATTTATATTTTTGTGCAATAAGCTTTTGTCTATTTCTTACCGTTTTTCAGTTATACCCACCAAATTAATCCAAAATGAAGAATCTTTGAAGATATATATTTGGTTTGTCATAAAAATATCTTAAACATATGGCATTTTATCAAAATCGTTAGAATCATTTTTGAGAAAATTAGAATTTTCGCAAAATGTTGAATGCAAAGGATAGTTGGGGTGGGGGGATTTTCCAGAACATCTTCGTGTTGCATCCTTCGAAGATACTGAACTTAAATACAAGTTTCGTTATTTATTTTCGTTTTTTATGTATACTGTCCAAAGACAGACACAAGGACAATTTTCAAATATTTTTTTCCAAATTTGTTTTAATTCAAGGAATCCTTAAACATGTATATGCGATGAATTTTCGGTATTGAATTTTTGCGTGGGGTTTAATATCTTCTACACTTCTTCTCAGGAGTGCCATTATGCCGGAAGAAGCAGTTAGTGTCTGGCATATGCACGCTTAAGTCTGGTGATTGTTTCTCCAATCATGGCATGCATCTGTTACAGTCCCGTACAGTAGCCGAATAATGAATTTATTGCTGTCAACCTTCATTTTTTACCTATTTACAGCTACTGCTTTTCAGGTTCTAACTTACTAAGTATTTATATTTCATTCTATAGACTATCTGAACCGTCTAAATCAATAATAGTTATTTCACTGTTTACTCTTTTATTTAGTTACAGAAATACGTCGTTAACGCCATCGAGTATCGGATTAAGTGCTGCGATTAGCCATTAATGGAACATTCGGTGTAATTATTCTGCACCCAGCACCTCGCATTCTAAACATTTCTGACCCATTTAGAGAGCATTCGACATTCCGCAAATGGGATTACTAGTCATTCCACTTGTTTTGGTTAAACCACAAAACGCTAGAAAATAACGGCGCTCCACTAATTCTGACACGCCTGATTCATTCCAATGTTCTGACCTGGGAGATTCACAAGAAAAACGCACTCAACCGAATAATGTCGACTTGGTCCTCGTCCAACTCAGGTAAGAGATTATCTGCAAACTTGCGTTCAGTTCCTTTAAGACTGCACGTACGTGAAGAAGAAATGTTCTTACAATTAATAAGCTGATAGAAGATAACTTTCAAAGTTGAACACTCGCACAGTGCATTGAGTAAACATTTTGTGTATTACATTCATATGACCTCTACATCTTTTGTTAATTAGTGAATATTTATGACGATTCATAAATAGTACTACAACAAGTAAGTTGTAAATCGGTGTTGAGATTTCACCGGAAATACGGGTTTTGAGCCCTCCCCCCGAAAACCTAAGGGGGGAAAAATGCAATGTTTTCTCCATGCAATCGTAAGAAACAAATGAATATCGAAAGGGCTATAAAAGGAAGTTGGACAATTCGAATCATTAATAATGGATATCTCGTAATAGGCTTATGGCGGAAGCCAGGGCTTCATCCCAAGCGAACGCATCTGGGATTTGTGGTGCACCAAGCGGCGCAGGGGCGGGTTTTCTTCGGGTTCTCCGGTTTCCCACGCCATCACATTCTGACGGTTCCATAGTAGTAAAATTGGACTTAGCACAAATCATTTATTTGAAATGATTTGTGTGTTTTCGATAATCTACATTTTCTGTATGGCAAGTTTTCGTCTAGCACTTAACAGTATTCTATAAAAGCCCTTCCAAATGAAAAGGACTTCACGGGCTATACCCAGAAAATTCAAGATATTTATTTTGTCATGTAAATACCTTTAATACATATATAATATTAATCAAAATCGTTAAGACAAAATAAAACACTTCGAAAATCTTCTGTGCAAAAGCAGTAAGGAATCTAAATGTCGCATGCTTGAAAGATACTGAACTTAAATACCACGCTTGATATTTATCCGACTTTTCGTTTTTGGGTTATGCTATTCACTCGGGCGGAACATTTTTTATATTTTTTTCTTTCTTTTGTTTTAAAGATTTGGGGAGCCTCCATATATATATATATATATATATATATATATATATATATATATATATATATCAGGTGGTTCACCTGTCCCTTATTATTTTTGGAGATATGCAACACTTCATACTCTGAAAGCAATAAGGTCAAAATTATTGTGATTGTAGAACATTTGGTAACCATGCAAATCTAGCCTGCTCTTCATAGGAAAATAGACCTCAGCAGCAAGCGTTACATCCGTTCCAAAAGTATTCTCTTATAACTCCTATTACAGTAGGTACATGTTATATCATTAGGATCGCTGTCATGTGTTCTGCATAGTAAATAATAATGAATGAAGGTTAAACGAACGGTTTAAGCTACAAAAAGGCGTCGCACAACAGATATAAAGAGATCAGAAGCGGAGAGGGAGACATGTGTGACACCATACCTATAAGTTTTAACGAAGAAGCAAGCTCAGTGATTGTAGCTCAACTGGTTAATTTCGAGTCCCACAGTCTGCGTGTAATTTTTCTCTTCTTTAAGTATTTTCCATCAATGTGCAAAGTTAGTTCAGTGTTTGTCACTGTAATAATTTTAGCTGTAACCAAAAAGGTATACAAATGAAGAACAAACAACAGTTTATTTTACGTGTTCTTCAGTTTTCGATCCTTAATTTTCATTCTAATTATTTTGAAAAATAAACTTCACCAATACTTTAAATAATAAAGAACATTTTCTAAACGTATAAAGTAAATAAAATAATTGCAAAATACTAGAGCACCTAAATGTTATCGATTGTTCTTCGTAGTAAGAGGATGTTCTCTACAAAATGTTGGCAGCTGGAACCCTCGGTGGGTTAATGAATACTACCGGAAGACACTTCAGATCTATACATGCCCCATTAGAAACAAATGCACGAGGTAAACCAGTAGGTATGTTCTATACCTACAGCTGAAATTATTTCCTATGAACCTCACACAGGCAGCCTCAGTCGGTCGTGAACTCGTCATCCTTTGGAACAGCTGCTGCACTAACTGAATAAGCTTCATCATTAAGTTTCATGTCGGAAAAGCTTTATCTAGTGGATATTGAGAAGTTTGTTAAATTATGGGGATTAAACCTAGTTTTATTTTCAACTGAAAGTATTGCTATGTATTTGGCACAGTTTGTGATTGTCAACCTAGGTATTTTGTGTATTTTTCGCTTTAGAGAGACCCTAAAAATGGGTCTGGTTCTGAAGTACTATCTGAAATATCTATGTTAGCTTCAAAACATTGTAATAATACCTGTATATTTAGAAGAAAGGAATGAATATGCCTCAGAATGTTCCTTTTCATTTGTATTTCCTGTAACTGGACTGAAAAAGTTAGAATAAACATAAATAAAGAGAACAACAATAAAAGAAACAAATAAGCAAGGTAAAATATGTTCCGATATCCCATCTAGCTTTGTGTCAAATCAGAAAAAAGAAAGCGGGGGGGGGGGGGGATCGACAACGTTTTGGTAAGATTCGAACCAGAATCGAGCATCTTGGAATTCGTGCTAACAGCGTGCGTTAACCAAATACGCTACGTTTAGCTGTGACTTGCAGCGCCAAAGTCTATATTGTTAGTATACAGAAGATGGTTCTCAGAACGATGTTTTCAGGTTAGAATGTAATCTGCGGGTTTCATGAAACCAGAGAATAAGGGACAGGTGAACCACCTTGTATATATTTTCGATGAAATCTCGACATCCGATATCTAGGTACAATATCATAGTTCGCCTACTTTACTAAACATAGTAGAGAAAGTAATTTTTTTGTTCAAATTTTACTTGCGATATAGTAATTATTGTGCCAAATCACCGCTATCGAACATTCGAGTTATAGGAGTAAAAAAAATTCTAGATATACCTTGCATTAAACGACACTCTCAGGTGAAGCTTGTTTCTTTCAAAAAGTTGCCTGACACCCAAACAACAGGCGCATCCATGGAGCTACCAGAGTAATTTTCAGCCAGCTTAGACCTCAAATGTTTCCCACTCTGCCTTCGATCGGAAAGGAAACCTCAATTCCTTCACGCTCGCATATAAACGCTCCACTCCTTCAAAGAATAGAAACGCAAAGAGCAAATCTGGAGAAACGAAATGCACCTAGATGGAGTATTCTTTTGTTTTCGGTTCGTACCTGTTGGAACCTTAAAGAAGAAAGGCTCAACAATATATCTGAATTTCACAGTGAAGAAAGGTAAATAAAGTCGACATTTTAATCTCTTCTATGTAAAGTAAGCTGGCAAATTAATTGTATCGCATCCAAAAATACGATGTCGAATTCCCCCCTCCTTCAAAAAATTAGAAAATACAAGTGTGTGTGTGTGTGTGTGTGTGTGTGTGTGTGTGTGTGTGTGTGTGTGTGTGTGTGTGTATATATATATATATATATATACATGTGTGTATATAAACATAATAACTCAAAAATAAAAGTATTTAAAATACCAGACTTTTATATATGACACACAAGATTTTCAAGAATAGCCACAAATACTCTTTTATATGAAAAAAAAAATCGAAAATTGATCAAAACTAGCTTTAGCGATTTTGATTAAATATGTACATATGTTTAAGATTCATGACAAACGAAATGCTTATCTTGAATTTTCTGGGAATAACCTTTGAAATCCTAACCATTCTAAATTACCTTTATATAATTGTTAGCTTTAGATAAAGAATTAACTGAAAAATTCCATTCCTTCAAGTAAAGGCTGCTGTGTATAAAATTTACCTCGGTGCGAAGTATTAAAATAATAGAAACACATATAAGTATTATCAAAACAGATTAAGTGCAAAGTATAAAGAGAAAGTATGCGATGAATAATTTTCAATAATTTTATACAAAAACCTTACTGAATATGTAAAACATCATTTATGAAAAATAACATTTTTTGTGGCGTTCATCATATGCGAAATATTTTTGTTATAGTTTGAATTTTCAACACACACACACACACACACACACACACACACACACACACACACACACACACACACACACACACACTGCCGTTTGTGAAACATTGCAACACCAAGAAAGAATTTCCCGAATAACTTCAAACTTGGTGGAAGTGTAGAAGAGTGCGCAAGCAATAAGTAATTAGGTTTGCAGAGAGCTGGAGTACGCATAGGCCATGCAGAACCCTGTCGTGTCGGTCCGATAAGGTCAGTGTTTCACCAAGTGTAGTCCGTGCAGAACTTTCAAACAGGGTGGAAACAATAAAGTGAGCGCTAGTATGCCTCGTCGACGTCAAAAGGAGCCATATCGGCATGTGAGTTCGAGCGGGGTAGAATGATCCGTCTCCGGGAAGCGGGTTTGTCATACCGTGACATTTCGGCACGTACAGGGCATGCTACTGCAATAAATATGCATGTGTGGAAGCAGTGGATAGACGAAGGTCATACGCAGCGAAGAACGGGACCATGGAAGATGACCACAGCACGGGATGACCGCCATCTTGTCCACATGGCCATAACGGACTGTACCGCTTCATCCACAGTGTTGGCTTGACGCTGGAGGACTGCAACAGGTATGGACTTATATTCTGCATCAACGGTTCGTCGCTGACTGCTGCAGGTTGGACTGGTTGGACACACTCCATTTCGTCGGCTTCCATTGTCCAGAAACCACAAGCTCTTCAGACTGCAATGGGCACCTGAACGCCGTCTCTGGGATGCTGAGTGGCAAAATGTAGATTTTTCGGACCGCTTCAAGGTGTCCTACAGTGATGTCCTCATACATGACCGGCGGTACAGTGGTGAACGGCACCCGGGGGGGGTGCATTGTTGAGCGGCACAACGGATAAACACAAGTGTGATGGTTTGGGGCGCCATTTGTTGCAACAACCGATCTCGCCTCCTACGCATTGAGGGTACTTTGAACAGCAACCGGCACCTACAGCCTGAAGTACTCCCCTGCTTCAGGTATCTCCACAGGTCACATTTCAGCAGGACAATGCCCGACCACATATTGCAAGGAATGTACAAGCCTTCTTCGAAGAGCGACGGGTACCATTCTTCACTGGTCTGCACATTCGCCTGACATGTCCCCATCGAACATGTCTGGGATATGGTTGGTCGGCACTTGGTGCGTCACGGTCCTCCAGTAACCAGTGTCACCTATTTGTGGGCTGGAATACAAATTGCATGGAGGGAAATGCCTAGGGCACTTTAATCAGAACCTTTTTGATTCAATGCTACGGCGTATAGCAGCGCTAATTGCAGCGCATAGAGACCCCACCAAACAATGATTATGAGGGCTCAAAGGTCGTGTATAGATTTGTCACTTGTCATGTACCTAATCTGTGATATTAAAGTCGTTGCATTCATTAGTTTCCTTCTTGGTGTTGCAATTTTCACAAACAGCAATGTGTGTGTATGAAAATAAAAACAGAATTTCAAAACTATCATATAGCGACCCACTCTTGGAAGATTTGAAGATTGCTTAAAGCCAACTGTATTCCACTAATCCACTTGTACTTACAAGGAAACGTGTAATAAGTCAATTTCTGCTAATGTTTTTCTGATTAACATGAGATAGTAGAGGAATATGTATTTCCAATAACAGTTTACTGGGGAATGAATAGAGAGATCCATGTGAATGTAACGCATCAGCTTTTTCTTTAATTATCAGTGACATAGTTTGGGTCTGTTATACTGGGAAGCAGCTGTTCGTGTAGGCATATAGGTATTCATTTCAGAGTACTTTCCTGACACCGTCGACACGAAGTTACTTAGTACTCATATTTTGAAAGGCGAGCGGTTACAAAGACATAAATTTGATCTTCAATTAGGATGCTGCAGAGTGGAAATTTTGAAAGAAATTTTGTCTACGTTACTTGCTGCAGCGAAGAGGGGAGAAAAGTTCCTCTGTTTGAACGCCATTTAAACAAAACAAAAAAGAAATTGGATCCACAAAATCGAAAAGGGCTAGATAAACCGAGTCTAAGATATCATCCTTTCGGGTGAGTGAGTGCTTAGTAGCCAATTTTGTGCTGATTTTCATTTTCCAGGCCAATTGCACTGCTCAAAGAATTCCACGTTTCTCCACTCCACAAAAAAAGTAATATTTCGCATTTCTTCTTTTAAATAAAAACTTAATTTTTAATAATTTTTGAAAGTACAAATTTAAAGCAGAGGGATTCTAATTTCATGAACTTAGATGTAGAAAGTTCTCCCTTTGATATCAGCTATATTATTTATTTCCTGCAGTCCTAAGTAAAGATGTACATTTGTGAATAAATGTGTATGATGATGATTGAGACGAAATTGGAATATTCATACATTTTTGTAAGGAACGGATGATATGGTGTTGATCAACACAAGTAAATTTTTAGAAAGATGGAATCGGATTGAAAAATCCAACGCCATAGCTGATCTACGGCTTACTTTGCAGCTGCTCTATACTGAGCTGCAATGGTGAGGACATGCTGACCAATCCCCAGCCGGTCCCCATGGCCGCGCTCGCCAAAGTATCTCGCTTTGGTACTTCGTGGCGCAGGGGATCTTGGGCTCGAATTCCGCCTTGGGCATGGTTGTTTATATGTTTGTGAAATGTTTATATATCTGTGCGTGTAATGGAACAGCAAAAACGGTAAATGTTAGGGGGAAAGGAAACAGAGAGGTGTGTGTATGTTAGGGGGAAAAGAAATATATATATTTCTTTTCCCCCTAACATTTACTGCGTTTGCTGTTTGATTACCGTTTTTGCTGTTTCATTACACACACACATACAGATAAACACACATTTCACAAACATATAAACAAGCATGCCCAAGGCGGGACTCGAACCCACGATATGAAATCCCCAATTAATCTCGTGCCAGCCTTTTGCCGAATTGGTTAGCGAAGAGGCACGGTAAGCAGAATATGCATGGTTCAATTCTATGGTATTGAATTTTTCAGTACCATTTTACCTTATCAAATGAAGTTTTACCCATATCTTATTTATTAATTTAATTTTTATTAACAATTAATTTAACAAGGAAATTTTAGTACCCGGTAATGGGAGGGAAGGGATATTCTAACATTCTGTTGCATCATACACTACTGTTGCTTCGAGGTCACATAAAGCGATTTCCCGTGGGAAATTAAGATTGATGTCACATCGGGCTCTTTGAAGTACTGAACCCCCTTTTTCTAATTCCGTCGCTGCCTTACTTCCTTCCACTCACTTCCGCTATCTCCTTCACAACAATTCACTTTGACACATTTCATTCCGCGGAATGAGGTATTTTCTATAAGAAGTGATAATACGGCTAATGTTTGCCAGTCCACTTACCTCCCTGTCACCGAGAGATTATGAGTAACAATATTTTTCTGTGTCAACGGTTTAAGAGTCAGGAGAAGGAATTTTCGTTCACCTATCAAGCGAAGTTGATATATTCCTTTTGAAAGAAGCCTTTAGGGAATGATTACTGCTCTTATCGAAGCTCATTAATATTATCACAAGAGCAGCGCCAGTTTGCTTAAGTGAGGCAACATTTTCAGGCCCTGACTCTGAGGCTAATAACATTATAGAAGAGGTACTCTTTGTTTACTAACTCTTGATCCGAGGCAGAGGTAGGATGAGGAGAGGAGAAAGGAATTGCTTACGCAGTAAACATGGCGATATCCAGGAACATCTAGATTGTGATTCAAAGGTTGCGCACAAACTTAAGAGTTTATCGAGGGGTGTCGAAATACAACTATGGCATCGGAACTTGTGGCCTAGGGAGTGATCCTGGGACGGTGCAAACCTAGTAATGTCAATAAATTACCCGTATTTTGTGCAAACATTTAAGATAAAGATTGTTTAATCACAAATGTTACAAAAGCTGTTCAAAATGGCGCCTACCACAATCAAGACCTGCAGGCATAAATACGTAGAAAATTCTTACTCTTATCAAACGCATTATGCATCGTACGAAACTCATCACATGCTACAAGTATCCCGGAGAGAAGTGTTTCTTGGTCGGGAACTGGTATCTCTTTCACGAGATTTTTATGCGCCCCCCAGAAAAAGAATCAAGAGGCGTCAGATTAAATTGAGTTTTATTTACGGACGCTCTTTAACTACTGCGGTCCTCGCCGTCCCATTCTTTATAGGGCGTGAAAAACCACTTAATTTTGCTCAGAGGCTTCTTTATCAAGCTAGAGGTTCTTTTACGTGCCAGAAATCTACGGCACAGGATCAAGAGCTTTACTTCCCTTCCGAAGGAGGTCATGCTAAAGATTTTTACGTCCGAAAAAGAATCCATCCCATCGGCCAGGCTTGAACCCGTGACCTTGTGAACCAGAAGCTAGCATGTTATTCCTAGACCTCAGAGGACGGCAGCATCAGATCAGGGGAGCGAGGTGACCATGCAATTGGATCTTCCATTGCGATCCAACGGCCGGGATGGAGGACATCTTGAACGTTACACACAGAGTATAACGTGTGCTGGTGTTCCGCCTAGTTGCAACCACATCTGACGACGCACGATAAGTGGTACGTCCTCAAACAGTTCAGGAGGAACGTATTGTTCTTTACCATAATAGGGCACACTAGTGTATCGGAATACTTTAGCAATTCTCCAGTCAGTATTGACACCGGCCGTGAAAGCCTAAGAATTTCGACTTTAGCAATTGTTCCTGTATTGTAAATGTTAGATGCTATACTTGCTTATGCTTGTCTTTTTATTTTTGTGTTCACTCATTATTATTATTATTATTATTATTATTATTATTATTATTATTTTATTATCCCCTATAATGCTGCTTGTTATTTTGTGTGTTTTATAAGCTCGTATGGTCTATGGACCCTGCGATTGATAAATATCAACATATGTATACTGGTATGTAAATAAATACACTTATTCATTCAAGAAGACCCTGTAACGCGATCCATCAAAACGTAATGGTAAGAAATATGGTCGACCCACGTCATCAACTGATCACCAATAATACCGGCTTATACATTCAGTGTAAACGTATGTTGGTTGTGGTTCTGTTAGAATGCAGCTTGGGGATTGTGCCGTGCCCAGACACGGTTATGACAAAAACTCCATCTCTAGTGAACTGTCATGTGTGAATAACACACTGTTTAAAAAATGAACTAGTTCTCACATTGGTCAACAATCCATTTACTAAACTTAAATAGTCGTGGAAATTCATCCACATCCAAACCATGAACACGCTGTGGATGGTATGGCCGAATTAGGTTGTCATTCAAAACTCGCCAAACATTATTTTAGGAACCTCCCATGGCATGGGCGATGACACGCCTGCTAGTAGATGGCTATTCTTTCGCGTGAGCAATAAATCTGAAACAAAAACTAGCAGCATGTTATTACCTAACAATGCGAACTTTTACAGTCATTTTGAGGTTAACATTGTGCATATTGTTTCGTTAAACTCTAGAACGCGCTCGGTGTAAAGAGATGACATTGGTGAGATAATTAAGAAAACGGTGAGAATGATGAAGTGAGTACTGGTAGTAATGAAAGTGACTAAAGCAAAATATGCCAGTGTGTTTGGTCTCTATGTGATTTACAGTATTATGTTAGGAAAATGTTTAAGGACATGTAAGTACAATAAAATAAATGTTTATAATGAACTAATGATTTTACTTGCCTCAATCCAGATGGAGCTAATTTGGTGCCAAGACCTCTTCTTTTTCCTTGATACTGTTTTGAATTTTAAGGATGCGTATATATGCGAGGGTGACTTATTTTCGGTGTATAATAATTCGTAAATGACGCCAATAATGATGCAAATCGGGGAAAAAAAAAAAAATATGTACTAAATGCTTTGGTACTGCAATAACGTATGAGACTTCCATTCCTAGTTTCGACACCCGGTGGTTCTCCCAGTTGGCAAGGCAAATGCTGAGGTGGTGTATATTAGCACGACTTTTCTCTCATTTCATCCCTCTTTCATGTTTGTCGCCCTCTGTAGCCTAAGAGTAACATGCTAATTTCTGGCTCCCAAGGCCGCAGATTAAAACCAGCGGAGAGATGGATTTTTTTCGGACGTAAACTACTTAGCATGGCCACCTTCGTAAAGGAAGTAAAACCGGTGGTCCTGTGTCTTAGATTTGCGACACGTAAAAGAACCTCAAGCCTTATAAAGAGGCCTCTGAGTAAAAAATTAAACGGCCTTTCATGCTCAATATAGAACGGGATGCTGAGAACCACAGCAGTTTAAGCGCGTCCACAAATAAAATACAAGCTTAACTAATCTTTCTTGTTTCAAGTTCACTCCGGGACTGAGCAACTGCTTTGTCGGACAGAGAGCAGAGAAGCTTATGCATTGGAGCTTCTTGGTCCTACCAGACATTCTTTCGAGCTTACACTGCTGGGCCGAGTGTTCCCCGGTCCCGCTGAGGGCGGCATTGCCTATTGACTCGTTACTTAATTCTTTTTTTTTTTCTTTTTTTTTTTTAATTCTGCTTACGAAAAGAAGTATAAAATTTTAATTCATTTTCAGACATTAATTTAGTTACTTGCCAACACGAAGAAATATCCAAAAAAATAAGCTTATTTAGAAAAGACATTAATTTCTGAATTAAATCCCTTAACTGCCATGGAATTGACATAGTCTTTTTCACGGTATATTCTTACCAATAAAGTTCTAATCTGACACAAAAAGGCACTACATTTACTTTCCGCACGAAGTATTTATTCTGGATAGCATTACACTCAACTTAAAAAAAAAAAAAAAAAAAACAATAAACTATAATGGCGCATACTGTTGCAAAGTTTTCAGTTTCTTAATTGATCAATCGTGCAGCACAGACTAAAGTCAGTGAGGTTCCTAGCAAATCCAATTACAAAAGCGAATATGCAATCCAATTTTAAAAGGAAAAAGAACACGCGGTACCTTCATTCTATGGTTTTGATAAAGATCTTCAATTACTGAAATGTAACTAAAACGGCTTCCTTCGGGAGATCACATTCCATTACCTTTCGCAACTTGGAGTTTCTGGAGCTCTAATATTCTAAAAGATTACTTCTTGTTACACACATGAAATGAACGTTTCCAACTTCGGTATTATAAAACGACCATAGTGATATAAATGTATATTTTAAAAATCTGATGTGTACCATTCACATGACTTTCTCTATATCTCCGCAACAAATTATTCTTAAAAAGCTTATACTTCTATTCACTTCATGCTAATCAGAAAAAACTAGCAGAAATGGTCTTATTACTTGCTTCCTTGTAAGTAGAAGTGAAATAAGGGAGTACCATAGGTTAAAGCAAGTCAAAAAAAGGTTGGATATGACTGAAGTTCCTTTGTTTGTATAGACAGCAGCTGACAAATTCCTGTATGAGAAAAGTATAAGTTTTTCAAAGCAGAAACCAAAAACATGGAATGTCTCAAAAACGATGAACTCCACGAAAAAAATGTACATAACATAAAGTGGGTGTTTTAACGTGCTCTACATTTTTCGTGTAGTAAGTTTTTGTCTATCTCTTACGGTTTAGCAGTTATTCAAAATTCCGTAAAATCCATCCAGAATGAAGTACTCTTCAGAGGCTATTCCCAGAAAAGTCAAGATATGCATTTTATTTGTTCAGGTAAATAGCTTTAATATACGATATTTTAGTCAAAATCGTTAGAGCCACTTTTGAGAAAATCAACATTTTCAAGAAAAAAAATCCATGTAAAGGGTAGTTTGGGGTGGGGGAATTTTTCTCAAAATCTTTCTGTCGCATCCCTGGAAGTTACTAAACATATATACCAAGTTTGGTATTTTACCGACTTTCGTTTTTGAATTATCGTGTTCACAGACACACGGACCTTTTTCTGAAAATACCTTTTTTGGATACAGGGGACCCTAAAACATACATTTCCGTGAAATCTCGGTATCGAATTTTTGGTGGAGTGCAATACCTTCTCTATACACTATGTACATAGCACGTGTAGAGAAAGTAAAAATGTCCTTACAAATTCTAGGCTAGTAGACAATATTACGTTCCTCTCAAACATAAAACAAGTACAGGGGAAAAAATCATGTTCGGGATGTCCAATTCTGATTCAATTGCTTATCACCCCATAGCTTTGTTGAATGAAATAACTATAATGCGTAAATGCGTCTGCAGTTTATGACACTAAAATAACCTCAAGACTGGTAGATATTTTTAGTACAATTTCCGGTCTTGCACCCCAATATAGAACGGAATGCTGAGAACCATCGTAATTAAACAGCGTCCACAAATAAAACTCAATTTAATTTCTGATTGCGGTAAAAAGGCTATGCTTTATGTCATTTTGCCTGATAACTTTAGGCAATGGATTTTAATCGAATTACAAAAGTTAATTTAATCACTGCAGGTTTCGGTATTTGTTTTTGTTTTTTATCCTATTTTATTTTACGGCGCTTTAACAAACCGGCCATATTGCGACGGCATTGTTCCATAAGGTACTTCGTTTACTGTATGTGGTAGACATTAGTCCTTCTAAGATCTCATCTTATCTACTTAGCTCCGCAACAGGCAGATGGGGTTAGGGGTGCCGTCCAGTTTACTGTTTGCACCATCTGTGGATAGGTAGCAGTGCAATCGCAATTACCACATATTTTCAGCTTTTGCTATTATTTTAAGACTGATGGTGAAAACTTTGGTTTGTGCCAATAAATATTCAATCCGGTATTTATCTTGGTGTCTGAGGGAAACCATGAAAAAATCCCAGAGATTGGTCAACCCATGGGGTTTAAACCCAGAACCTCCCGAATTCGGGCCACAGACATTACCGCCTAAGCCGAACGGGATGTTCGGTTCCATATTTGTGCTTTAGTGAATAGTAGTTATTCTGTCGGACAATAAATCCTTTTTATTGTGTTAGAGGAGAAAATATTCTTGCTGGATCGTGTTGCACTCGAGAGCTTAAGACTACCGATTTGGTGTTTTGTTCTAATTTCTCTGTGAAACTAAGTGCACTTAGAAATGAAGGGGCAATTTACAGAGATACATTGTATATGAAAAAATAATATTTGGAGCGAATCTACGTAAATTTGCTTCTACCAACTGATAGTGTGGTATGAGATATCTGTAACTAAAATTTGGGTAAGCCCAATAATGTGTGACAATGTTCAGGCTACTACACTCTATACCGATTGATGCTGCCCGCTCAAGACCACTGTAATAATTGCAGTTAAGCTACAAGTGTTTGCGTTATCGGGCATGCAGAACAAGCTTCTCTCTACAATTCATCCCACTAATCTTTTGTTTGTTGACCACAAGCCGTCGGGAGGAGGGGGATGAACAACAAGCTGCAGAACGAACGAGACGTGCTTGTTATTCATATTGCACATGTGTTGTTTCTGGCTGACAAGGGATTAATTAACTTCCGAGATTTACAAAGAATATTATTCCCTGTAGCTTTAAAGTAGCTTCTAAAATTAAGAAATATACAGCTTCAAAAACGACAATTTTAACTTTCAAGAAAACAAAACCAATAGATTACTCTTCTTAAAGGTTAAATTATTATTATTACTACTTACAATATATGAGGTGCGTCCAGAAAGTAAGTTCCGTTTGGTAATAAAATTATATTGTGTACAGATACAGAATAATTATTTATTGCACAAAAGTCTACAACTCTTAAACTTCTTTTCCACATAACTGCTGAAATTTTGCAGGCATTTGTCATAGCGTGGCACAAGTTTTTGTATACCTTTTTCATCGAAGTTTGCCGCCTGTGTCTTCAAAAAGTTGGAAACATTTTCTTTCAGCTCTTCGACATTGTTGAAGTGTTGACCACCAAGGAAAGACTTGAGATGTAAGAACAGATGAAAGTCGCTAGGAGCGAGGTCAGGGCTGTACGGAGGATGGTCAAACACGTCCCAGCCAAATCCCCGTAGGAGGTTTTTCGTCACATTTGCAGTGTGTGGTCGTGCGTTGTCGTGAAGAAAAACAACACCTTTTAACAGCAATCCTCGGCGCTTATTCTGTATTGCGCGGCGCAATTTCCTAGGTGCCTCGCAATAAACATCTGCTTTGATTGTTTGACTACGCGGTAAGAAATCAATGAGTAACATGCCTTTCCAGTCCCAGAATTGTACACATTATTTTTCGAGGTGTCAAGATTTGTTTCGGCTTAACCTTTGCTGGGGATGAAGTGTGCCTCCATTCCATTGATTGCCGCTTACTTTCAGGGGTGTCGTAAGAAACCCAAGTCTCATCTCCTGTGACTATCTGTGTCAGAAATTCTTCGCCGTCTTCATCATAACGGGTTAAAAACTGAAGTGTACTACCCATCCGTTTTGTTTTGTGTTGCTCAATAAGAATCTTTGGTACCCAACGTGAGCAAAGTTTACGACATTTCAGTTTTTCGGTAACAATTTCATGAATTAGTGATCGTGAGCTTTGGGGAAATTCCATAGCGAGAGCACTAATTGTAAACTTGCGGTTTTCCTGCATCTTGTCATCAATCGCACGAACCAGTTCTTCTGTAACCAAAGATGGACGCCCACTTCGTTCTTCATCGTGCACTTCACTGCGTCTTTCGGTGAACTGTCGGACCCATCTTCTCACCATTGAATCACTCATCGCATTTTGTCCGTAAACTTCGCAAATTTGCCGATAAATTTCAATTGGTTTCACTTTCTTAGCATTCAGAAAACGAATCACAGATCTGATTTCACAAGCGGCGGGATTTTCAATCAACACCGACATTGTAAACAAGCACAACAAAGCGTATGTGGCTGACAGCGATCTCAAAATGGCGCACGTTTCTTCTCCTTGATACAGAGCGTCTACCGCGCAAGTGCGGAACTGCGATCGTAGCGCTGCAGCGGAGATAAATTGAAGCGGAACTTACTTTCTGGACGTACCTCGTAATTTCTACAGCAAAGTATACAACATGTCAAAGGTTTGCAACGCTTTCAAAATCAGTGTACAGTCAGTCTAGATACACCAAACAAACAAACAAATTGAATTTACTGTTGGTCAAATCTTTTGATATGAAGTAGCTAGCGATTGCTAATGGTATTACAAAATTCTACAAAATGAAGATGTTGGATGAAGCCATCAACATTTCATAGTCTAATATATTACTCTTTTCAGTTTATTTCAGATGTTAATTATGTTTAAGGACATATCTATTTAGTTGCGTTTTAATTTTGCTTTTTAAGTGAACCCGGTTTTATGGGGAGAGAATACGTTCTTATAACTAAGGAAGAACCGCTAAAACTCTGACGCGATTTACATGGGCATCTCCTGGTCATTCAGATTTGTAGCCGTAATCTTCAGCTTATTTCTACGATTGGAGGTGATTTTTACAAACTATTAATCACTTACAGCCAACTCACAAAATACTCCAAGCCAATCAACATAAAGAATGTTAAAAAAGTCTGGAAACTTTCTTTTGTTTTTCAGATCTTGACTAACTGAGCAATCATGGTGTACTCGTTAGAAGAGCGTATAATTTTCACGGGGTACATCCACTCTGGGAGTTACCACTTACTGTGATAATAAGGTCATGTGGTATCATAAGAGATATTGAAATTCTTGGTTTTTCTATCCGCATCTCAGAAAGTTGAAATTCACTCTCGGGAGTCCAATATCCGAAAATGAGTTAATCTCTCGCCTGACATTCTTTGTTCTTATAAAGTATGGAGATTTGTTACCTACACTTATGCTTCATGGAGCATCATAGTCGGGTAAATTTCAGTAATTGGATTTTTGTAAAAATACAATAACTGAACCGTGCTATATATTCTTCCCTGACGAAGCATGGTTCTATCGATAGAGCTATGGTTCGGCGCAAAACATCAGATTTTGGACAACAGAGAAACTCGATTTCACACGAGATTCCCTTGCATGGTGCGAAAATTGGTGTGCAATAAATGTATATAGAATAATAATTCCTATGTTTAAAAAATGTGCAGAGATACAGGAATGTCATATATACACGATGTTTTGAATAGCTTACCGACGTTAAATGTCAGTCTGTATTTTCTAACAAAACTGGTGCCGCGCATTCCACTAATGAGTCCTTAAATTAAATTCGTGACATTTTTGAAGACATGGTAATTATTAGCAGCTATGGGAAAAACTTGAAAAATAAAGCGTATACAAAATAAAAAAAAATCATTGTAAGAAATAAAAGAATACATCAGATAAGAAATTCACTCAATTTCTGAAATAAACTTTCAAGTGTGAATGCACATTTCGAGAAGATGCAAGATATGTCCAGACAGCGCTTATGACACGGATGTACACATTATCCTTGTAATTGTAACTGTGAGAACTGGACAGTTTGTGGGGGATGATATGCCTCTTTCGACGGTAGACACTACCAATGCAGTAGTGAGTTCAGCAGCCTCGTTCATTACGGTAACCAGCACTTGTGTACACGTGCATAGCAGATAGAGAAGGCATTGCATTCGATATCGATATTTCACCGGAAATATAGGTTTTTATGCTATCATTTTTACCTTCTCTACTAATGTAAATTATCTAATGTAAACTACTTCTCTAATGTCAATTATCATGAAGTAGATAGAAGGATAAGCTATAATGGGACTCACAGATTTTTAGAGAAAAGATCTTTGTGTACGTCTGTGTGTCTGTTAACAGCATACATCTTAAACGAAAAGTTAGACAATACCAAACTTGTATGTCAAGTTCAGATCTTCCAAAGATGCGAGACGAATATGTAAATTTCAACAAAAATCCCACATCACGCTGCCTTCTACTTGGAAAATATTAAAATTGTTTTTATTTTGTTAAAAAATGGACCTAATGTTTTTTTATTAAAACACATATTAAAGATGTTTGCAAGAGAAATAAAACGCACATCTTCAATTTGTTTCCGAAAACAGCCCGTGAAGTTCTCTTCTATAAATCTATCTGTTTCTCGTTAATGCATAAAACGTTAATAAGTACACATTTACACATTCATTGCAAGTATAAGAAAAACACTATAGGCAAAAGAGATAACCAAGATTTTTAAGAAGCGGATCGCTATGTAATGGCTCTGAAATCCCCCGCTCTTTGCTTTTTGAAAGAAGTATAAGTTTGAAAGTTCAAACCAATGGCTAAGAATATCTCGTCAATGCATTTCATATGAATTGTTTTTAATGAGGCAGGGAATTTCTGTATAGTTAAGACTCTGTATATTTCGAACTGTCTACTAGTACAGAATGAAGTTCCAAGACCTACATTTTATTTGGGATGCAAATATCTTAGAAATATATTTTATTACAATTTTATTACAATTCGTAGGTGTTATTTTTAAACGACAAAAAATAGGCAAGCTCTTTCAACTCGACTAGTCCTAGTCAAGAGCATTCCCTGAATCTACACTACAGAGACTTCGGAGACCGAATGGATCGCCGGTCCCAATGGCCACGCTCGCTAAGGCATCTTGCTTTGGTGCTTCGTGGGTTCGAGTCCCGCCTTGGGCATGAATGTTATATGTTTGTGCAATGTGTGTATGTAAATTTAGGGGGAGGATGTAAACAGGGGATACAGCGCTGGAGTCCTGACCAGACTCTGGTACTGTTAAAAAAAAAAAGGTAGTGAACTTAGATACCAAGTTTGTAACGTACCTAAAATTTGATTTTTCAGTTGTGTTGTTCTCTCCATCCCTCCCTCTCTCACGAACCTTATTACTTTCTCTACACGTACTATGTACCTACATAGTGTAGAGAGAAGGTATGGTATTGCATTTAAAAATTCGAAACCGAGATTTCACCGGAAATACATGTTTTGGGACCCCTGAATACAAAAGAAGGCATTTTTTAAAAAAAAATGTGTGCATGTATGTGTGTGTGGCGAGGGTGCATCATAGCTCAAAAACGAAAACTCGCTAAATACCATACTTGATATTCAAGTTCAGTAGCTTCACGAAAATTTAAAAAAAAAAAAAAAAAACCCCACCCGCAAATGCCCTTTAAATTTCGAAAATTTTAGTTTTCTCAAAAATGGCTCTAACAATCTTGATTAAAATCTGTATATTCAAGACATTAACATGGCAAATAAAATGTATATCTTGAATTTTCTGGAATAGCCTGTGCAACCTCTTTATTCTGGATGCATTTTTATGAATTTTGCTATCTGGTAAACCGTAAGCGGTAAACAAAAACTTACTTCATAAAAAAAAACACAGATCTCGTTAAAACACACAATTTATGTCATATACATTTTTTTGTGGAATTAACCAGTTTCGAAATATTTATTATTATTATTATTATTATTATTATTATTACTGTTATTATTGATTTAAGTTTTAAAAAACTTTAAAACTTCTCATACGGGAACTTGTGAACTCTGGCCACGCAAAGAATTTGATTTATTTCAATCCCATAACAACCACATTTTAAAACATTTGACGGTTTATCCTAGTTAATTCCCTATTTCCCTTAAAAGAACTAATTAATAAGACAATTTCTGCTAATGTTTATCTGGATTGGCATGAAATAGAATAAGTTATTAACAATAGTTTCTTACAGAGATTTAAAGAAAGTCATGTGAATGGTGTACATCAGATTTTCTTTTACTTTCTCTGCTTCGTACATAGAACTTAAATGGAGAACGTATTACATTCCACTCGAAAATTCGATATAAAGATTTCACTGAAAATACAGGTTTTAGGGCCCCTGTCTCCATAAAAGCATTTTTAGAAAAAGGTCCGTGTGCGCGCATGCGTGTGAGTGTGTGTATCTGTGACCACGATAACTCAAAAATCAAAAGTTGGCTAAATACTAAACTTCAAAGAATCGCATCTTCAAAGAATGCGACACAAAGATTTACAGAAGATTCGCTGCCCCAAATTACACTTTACTTAGCAAAAAATTTAGAAATGTTTTATTTTCGATTAAAACGATTTTGGTTAAAACACCGTATATTTCAGATACATACATGAAAAATAAAATGCTCATCTTGGATTTTCTGGAAATAACTTGGATGAATTGTGCATAAGTCGTAAAACAAAAACTTACTATATAAAAATGTGGATCTAATACACATAATTTATACCATACTTTTTTATGCAGTTAACCATTTCCGAGAGTTCCTTGTTATTGGTTTCAATTTTAAGATACTTATACTTTCCTCAAACGGGGTGTCGTCATTCGTTTCAGATTTCTTTTGCTTTACTCCTGGCCATACAAAGAGAACCGAATTTTAATCACAGAAGCAACCAGCTTTTAAATGATTTGACTATTGATTTAGCCTAGTGTATTCCCTTATTTCCCTTTTACTTAGAAGGAACCCAGTTATAAGATCGTTTCTTTGGTAGTGTTTAACGCTTTAACTACTTATGGCACCGCAGGCGGTGACACTGATGATATATGAATGATGATGGAGCACCGATGGAATGAGATGGCGGGGGAAACCGGAGTACCCGGAGAAAACCCGCCCCAGTGCCATTTTGTGCACTACAAATCTCACATGCGGTCGCTTGGAATCGAACCCAGGCCGTCTAGGTGAGAGGCGAATGATCTAACCACTCGGCCACGGCGCGGCCAAAGATAGATAAAAGAATAATCTTTTGTGTCAATAGTTTGTTTGCAGAACTGGTAGAGAAAGTCATGCTAATGGAACACATTAGATTTATATATATTTGTATTTATTTATATTTTAATTTAGGGTACCCTAAATATGTATTTCCAGTGAAATGTCAATACTGAACTTTTGGAGGGAAAGCAATAATTGTCTAGCCTACAATACCGGCATTGAAAACAAAACGAGCCTCGAAAATAACCTATTTACTGCGTTATTTATACTTTACTCTTACTTTGACTCAGAAGGAGCATTGACTCAAATTGTTAAACCCTTGGGTTGAATACAGCATCATCTTTGGGATGAAAACCTTTATGCAACTCATCTTTAACTTTAAATAGAAAAAAATCGTTATTTAATTCCAAACAACTATATACTCAACAATCCTTACGACACTGATAAACGAATCTCTTCTATGCGTACCGCTGCACGGTATTTCCATTTTTAAAACATCTTTCTCTTCCATATGCAGATTTTCTCTCAGTTACCGCTAGGGAAAAGTCCTTCGCATAATTACTACTATGCAATTTCTCAGTGCTAAGGGGAAGACGGAACACAGGTTTAGATTTTAAAATTTCACTTATTATATTCCACTTTGCTGCAGCATTGTGGAAGCATTTAGAGGGCGTTAGTTTGAAAAGGAAAGCCTACTAAGAGTTTCCCCTGTTGAATGTCATGTCAAGATGATAAATAATGTAAATAAAGTCATTTAGCGCCTGCATATATTGATATCTTGTTCATGAGACACGCAATTTTCTCATTAACACACCCTGCTCTTTAGAGTAAAGTAAACATGCGCACGGAACACACACAGCTAGCTATATAACGTATGTACATACAAGGTACATATTAGCTAGAGAAGGTACATATTGTATTCAACCCAAAAATTCGATGTCGAGATTTCACCGGAAATATGTTATGAGGACGCCTGAGTCCGAAAAAAAAAAATTTAGGTGCGTGTGTGTGTACACAGCATGGTTCAAAAATGAAAAGACCGTTAAATACCAAACTTGGTATTTGTTTTATATCTTCCAATGATGCGACACGAAGATTTTCAAGAAAATCCCCACCACAATTACTCTTTACATGGAAAAATATTTGTAAATATTTTCTCAAAAATGGCTCTAACGATTTTGATTAAAATGTCGCATATTAAAGATATTTACATCACAAATAAAATATATATTTTGAATTTTCTGGGAATGGCCTCTGAAGAGTTGGATGAGTTTTGCACAATTTCGCATAAGAGTTAAACCGTAAGAGAAAGACAACATCTTACTTCACAAAAAATGTAGATCTCCTTAAAACACATAATTTTGAATATATACGTTTTCTTTGTACAGTTGACCGTTTTCGATATTCCTTGTTATTGGTTTCAGTTTTAAACTACCAACTTTTCTCAAGCGGGACATGCAAAGTGAACCGAACCTCAACTATTTCACATAGCGACCAGCTTTTAAAAGATTTGACTATCGCCTTAGCCTAATGTATTCCCTTGTTTCCCTTCTACTCACAAGGAAAGTTGTTCTGAATGGAATGGTTTAATCAGTATGGAAAATACGAGTGTCGAAAAAATACTTTTTGGACGATGTACCTAATTTCTACTACTTACCGGTATTGTTTTTACTGGATGTAAGCTAACATTCCCACTTCTTATCTGGTTGCTATAGAAACAAGAGAAATTGCAATATTGATATAGATTAAAAAAATACATGTGCGGTAAGTAAAACAGTTGCTTAACAATTTTTTGAATGTGTTGTACACCAACTCGTACCTTTGTTTAGACTTCTCCGGAATTAATGTAGAACATCCCACCCTCCAGGCTGCTTCTATTTGCCTGTTCTTCACTTTCTCCGTAATAAAATTGTCAAATCGATTCTAATTAGGGTACTATAGATAAAAACTCTCCACGATTACCAAATGTTTCTTTCTCATAGAAGTCAATTGCATCCAATTAATATTTTAATTCATGTATTATTATATTTTAATTAATATTGACTCATGAAATACACGAGCGTTAAGTGTATTGCAGAATCTCGTAAATTGAAAAACTCAACTTCATTTCGTCTTTTCAGACTTTTCCTCGGGTCCGCAATAGTATGTACACTTCCCACAGTTGTATCACAATATACTACGGCACATGCGTAGCATTCAATGTTTCTTGCACGGCAATAGGAAATTAAAATAAAATTAATATAAGAAGGGAATTAACATTTTCACAGACACATAATACAGCGATTCATGTGGCCATGTGTATTTAAATAAAAAATAATTTAATAAAGATTGTCATGGCCTGAGAACAATAGCTTTGTTTCGTTACTTGCTTATAAAATATTGAATAATTCAATGAACATAGCTCATTTAAAAGATTTTGCAACATGCTGTTACAGATCAGCACAAATAGATGAAACCGATCTTGCTACAGGATATCTGTTACCTAAAGATGTTAATTGAAATTATTATCCAAGTTATGAATATTTGCACCTGCTTAAACAGAATCCATAACAATGACTTCAGAAACGCATGCTTCAGCTTAATTACAACGCATTAAACAAAGGTATTGAGTTACTTATAAAGCGTTAATAGGAAATGTGGATATTAGAAACAAACTACATAGCAAAGTTTGCTACATTCAGACGTTCTAAAAGCAGAGAAGACAATTCTGCAACTCTTCATGATTTGTTAGATTTTTAATTATTAAATTAGAATTACTTTGCTTAAGTTGAATCCGGATTATGTGATTCAACTTTTAAGTTTATTCTTTAATGCACAACAGTAATTTGCATATGTCTGCTCGTCCGTCTTTCCGAAAAAATAATTTCTGTCAAATGTCAGATTTAGAAACTGGTAGGATTTTAAGGGTAGTTGAAGTGCAGAGTTTCTTGGAAATTCATGATTATGTTATTCGTCATACATTCCTTAAGGAATAATTTAAAGCCCTATACCGCCTATATTAAATTTGATGAATTCATTTTCAGAAATTACAAGTTTAAGTTATGAAACTGAAATCTTTAGGGCAACGGTTCCCAACCGCTGTGCCCCGGCACCCTAGGGTGCCGTGTGATTGGCTAAGGGGTGCCGCGAGATATTGAGATAAAAAAAAAAATACCTTCTACTGAAGCCTTAAGTCTTGTAAGGTCTTGAAATAAAATAAGTCAAATCAATTACTCTCATGCACAGCAGATGGTGATAGTGGTCGATTCATTTCAATAATGCAGTTATACTAGTATCCCACAGATGGCATTACAGCTATACCCTGCCGAACATTCCCGAGACTACTCGCTTCCTCACGAACATTCCCGAGACTTCGACAGATGAATATATAAAAGTGTACGCCCCTTGGCGCTTTCAGTTGTCTTCCTCGCGTTGATTCACAGTGTTTAGCTATGGATAAGTTCATTGTTAAACGTAAACGCCAGGACAGTGAAAGTGAACAGTCGGCTCCTACTGCTTGCTTTAAGAAGCCAAATCTTACAGTTTCTCCCGGACCGTCGAATTCACCACATAAAGAAGACAACCGAAAGAAAAGAACATACCAGGACAGTTACTTAGCGTATGGATTTAAGTGGAATAACAACGAGGAAAACCCTATCCCTGTGTGTATAGTTTGTGGCGAAACACTTAGCAACGAGGCCATGGTACCTAGCAAACTGAATCGGCATCTTACAACAAAGCATCCTAGTGTGTCACAGAAAAGTGTAATGTATTTTTCACATATATTAGAAGGGGAGAAGAAAACAGCTGTGCGAATGGTGAAGAGAATGACCATAGGTGATACTGCTCTTGAAGCCTCATTTAAAGTAGTAGAACTGATAGCTAAAGAAACCTCATACTCTTGGAGAGGAAATCATTGGCCCTGCATGTCAAGTTATAGTTTCAACAATACTTGGCGAAGGAGCAGCTAATCAAATTTCGAAAGTTCCTCTGTCCAACAACACAATCAGCCGCAGGATATCTGAAATGTCATGCAATATCAACGAACAAGTCACGGAGAAGATAAAAACTTATAGAACATTTGCTTTGCAAGTAGATGAGAGTCTCGATATTGGTGACAAACCGCAACTCCTTGGTTTTATCAGATATATTGAAGAAAAAGATATTAGTGAACAGTTTCTGTTCTGTAGACCGCTGGAGACTACAACCACAGGCCATGATATTTTCGTTTCTATTAATTCCTATCTCAATGACCATGATCTTTCATGGAAAGACTGTTGTGGTATATGTACAGATGGTGCACTATCTATATCTGGGAAAATTAAAGGTTTTACTGCCAGAGCTCTAAATGAAAAATCCATCCATTATTATAACTCACTGTTTTCTGCATAGAGAGGCATTAGTCGTGAAAGCGTGTAATGAAGATTTTGCTGAAGTGTTTAGCCAAGTTGTGAAAATGGTGAACTATATGAAGTCTCGACCTTTAAAGTGCAGAATTTCTGAACAGCTATGTAGCGCAACGGATGCAGCTCATACCTTTTTGTTACTTCACACAAAAGTAAGGTGGTTGTCGCGGGGTCGTATATTGAACCGGTTTCTCGAACTTAAAGAACAGCTAAAAACTTTTTTTAAGGATGAAAATCAAGACACATTTCATGAGCTCTTACTAAGTGATTCTTGGTGTTTTGAACTGTCGTATCTGTCAGTTTTTTTTCATAAGCTGAATGAACTGAATGTTTCGATGCAGGGTCGACATGAAACAATAATCTCCTCAACCAATAAAACGAAAGGTTTTAAAAGAAAACTTAGTTCTTGGAAGTCTGCAGTTCAAAAATGAGATTTGTCGAACTATCCATCTCTTCTTAATGTGGCAGGAGATAAAGATCTGGGTAAACTGAAAGACCGCATTTGTGATCACTTATCAAGATTGCAAGATGCAATAGATGCGTACTTTCCAACTATTTCCACTACGAATCTCGACTGGGTTGTCTTACCATTTGATTTCGTAGATAGTGCAGAGGAAATAGATTTCACTGCTTGCGAACGAGATGAATTTATTGATCTTTGCGCTGATTCCACACTCAAAGGTAAGTTCACCAAGAATGAGGCGTCGATGGCTAGTTTTTGGCTTCAACGGAGAGAGGAGTACCCTAACCTAATGAAGAAAGCAATTAACGCACTTTTGCCCTTTTCAACATCCTATCTATGCGAGCAAGCCTTCTCTGCTATGGTGACAATAAAATGCAAAGCAAGAAATATACTGAATAACCTTGAGGATGATTTGCGTGTTCCACTGTCAACTGTAAGACCCGTCATCACATATCTGTGCTCTAAGCATCAATCACAAGTTTCACATTAATCATTAATCGAACAAAATTTATTGATGTATTTTTACTCAGTGATTGTAGTAAAGTTTACTGTATTATGTTATGGTGTACGTTATTATTATATAATATTTCAATAAATTAACAAATTAAGCTTAATTTTCTTTTAATTCAAGGAAGGGTGCCCTGGTGTTTAATGTTATTCCCAAGGGTGCCGTGAACTTCAAAAGGTTGGGAAACACTGCTTTAGGGACATAGATGCATATGCTATAAATTTGATTTACCCTTATCTAGCAAGCCTGTTTATTCAAGAAAATAGATTTTTTTCTCGAAATTCTGCAATTTTTTCATGATATATAAGTAATTATTTATTTAGAAAATAACTAACCAAGGTATTAAATTCAAGAACCTGAAGCGCACTGTTGCAACTCTGCTTGTCTGAGCCGGAGTACTCGTGCATATCAACCACAACCGCCTCAGCCAGGCTACAGAGGAAGGTGATATTCAATACTTCAATACTGGTAAGGTCAAGTACAATGCTTGTCCTTGCATTCTAACATTTGATTCAGCCGTGATGAAGAGTGTGAACTGCTTACTGAATGCACATCACTGTTAGTAAGTGAGCAATTTTCTTTTTGACCCGCAGTCAAACTGGAACAGCCTGACAAAGAGGTTATTTCCATAATTCTAGAATACTAAGAAAATCGTAATATAAATCAGAAAAACCCAAATGCACATTTACAAAGAAAGAAACCACCCGGCTTGAACACAAAAGAACTGCAGTCCTGACAGAAGTAACAGGCTGTAGAACAAAATTTCTCCTAAAAGAAGCACTTTAAGAAAGTGTAAGAGTTATGTTTTTTTTTTTTTTAGTCTAAAATTCATACTATAAAATGCAGATGTAGATCAATTTAAAGCCGAGGTATTCAAAGTGTAGATATTGGACCTATAACTGGCAATATCCACAACAACCTAACTGTGCTAAAATGTGTCCTATTCTGATTACACATTTCACTTAAGATCTGAAAACAATATCAGTAGGGAAAAAACAACTCTAAATAATATCACTAAATTACAAGTTAATCTGCAAAGAGATCAAGGGAAGGAACTACAAATCCTCAAGGGTCTGACGCCACCGTTCAGTACATGGTAACAGAAAAAAATGTATCATGTTTAGCAATGTAATCCACCGTGTTTACTTCCTTTTATCTTAGTGAATGGTGTAGTTAAGTGCAGTTTTTGAGAAGAGTATGTAGCAGAACAATATTATTTCCGCAACTTGCTAAACATTAGGCGATATTCCTGGTTATTGGTTTAAAGTTTCAAGCGGAAGTCGCTATTTGCTTTTTCTCGTGGCTATGTAACAACTTAGAATTTGAAAGCCTTCACATAACCACTTACTTTTCAAAACTCTGAATATTCCTTTCGCTTGCTGTATCACTCGTATTCCCACAAAACGTCCTCCGTGGTCTAGGGGTAACATGTTAGTCTCTGGTTCACAAAGTCGCGGGTTCAAACCTGATGCAGGGCGATGGATTGATTATAATGCAAATTCTCTTTTAAGCGGACACCGAAATAATAAAAATAATTTCTGTACAACCATTACCAACAACAAAAATGATACGCACACCAGTTTCATTAAAATATGTGTTTTCATTCTGGATATATTAATTTATTCGATTTAACTAGCTAAATCAAAATCTATTTTCTCCAACAAATGTAGAGCTATGCGCATTTTTACTTTCTCTTCACGAACTACGTACATAGTGTATAGAGAAGGTACAGTATTACACCCAAAAATTCTACACTGAGATTTCACCCGAAATACATGTTTTGAGAACCCCTAAATAAAAAAAAGCATTTTAAGAAAAAGGTGAGTTTGTTTGTGGACAGAATATCTAAAAAACGAAAAGTTCGTTAAATACCAAACTTCGTATTTAAGTTTAGTATCATCCAAGGATGCGACACGAAGATTTTCAAGAAGATCCCCCCTCCCAACTACCTTTTACATGGCAAATTTTTCGAAAATTTTATTTTCTCACAAATGTCTCTAACGATTTTTATTAAAATGTCGTATATTAAAGATGTTTGTATGACAAATAAATTGTGTGTGTGTGTGTGTGTGTGTGCGTGTGTGTGTTGACTTTTCTGGTAATATCCTCTGAAGACGTCCTTATTCCGAATAAATTTTACTGAATTTTTCATAACTGGCAAACTGTAAGAGACAAAAATTTACTTCACAAAAAATGTAGATTTCGTTAAAACAAATAATCAATGTACAAATGCTTTTGTAGAGCTGACGTTTCTGAGATAGTCTTAGTTATTGATTTCAGCTGTAAAATACTTATACTTTTCTCATACAGAATTTGTCAACTCCTGGTCATACAAATTAAGGAATTTCGATCACATAACAACCAGTTCTTACAAGATTTGACTATCGCTTTAGCTTATCGTATTCCCTTATTTACCTTCTACTAATGTTTATCTCGATTAGCATGAAGCAGATAGAAGCATAAGCGTTTTAATTATAATTTGTAAGATATGTAGAGAAATTCATGTGAATGGAACACATCAGAACTTTTTCTCTAGCCCGTTTGCACATAGCAGATGAAGAGATACTGTATTGTACACAAAAATTCGACATCAAGATTTCAACGAAAATACATGTTTTGAAACCCCTGAATAAAAAAAAAACGTTTTTTTAGAAACATGTCCGTGTGTGTCTGTCTATGCATGTGTGCGCACGCATGTGTGTTAGTGGGCAGCATAGCTCATAAACGAAAAGTGGGTTAAATACAAACTTGGTATTTAAGTAATTCAGTATCTTCTAAGTAGACACAAAGATTTTCAAGAAAATCGCCCCACTCCCAACTACCGTTTACATGGGGCATTTTTTCGAAAATGCTTATTTTATCAAAAAGTCTAACGATTTTGATTAAGCTGTCATATTTAAGATATTTTCATGAAAAAGGTAATGTACCTATATCATGAATTTTCTGGGAATAGCTTATGAAGAGGATGACTTTTATATAACTTCCGTATAACTGGTAAACTATAAGAGATAGACAAAAACTTACTACACAAAAAAGTAGATCTCGTTAAAACATACAATTTACGTTACATATATTGTAGATGTGACCGTTTTAGAGATATTCCGAGTTGTTGATTTCAGTTTAAGATCCTTAAACTTTTCTCAAACGGGAAGTAATTCCTAGCAAGCAAAGAGAAGCAAATTTCAATTGTTTCGCATAGTGACCGGCTTTTAAAAGATTTGACTATGGCTTCAGCTTGAGTATTCTCTTGTTTCCCTTCTACTAAAAAAAAAAAAATAAAAAATAATGAGACTAAAACTGCTAATGTTTACCTTGATTAGCATGATGTAGATAAAAGAATCTTTTGTAAGAAAAGTTTGTTTGTGGAACAGCTAAGAAAATCATGTGAATGTAACACATCCATTTTTTTTCTTCTAATTGCACTGTTTAATACCTTTGTAACAAATTGACTACTTGAAAGTTTCCTAATATATTTTCAAAAAATATATTTCATATCACAAAGTTGAAAAAATCAGCAAAAAAAAAAAAGTGTGTTTATACTATCGTATTAATTATTTATTATTGACCAATAATAAAGTTGAACCAGATTTTTATTACACATATTTTGCATTGCTGTGGGGAACATTTTCATACCTCCAGCTGTATTTTTGTTGGAGAAGGTAGATTTTGAATAGGTATGGGAAAACAACAAAATAAATTACTTCAAAGTTTGACATAGCGAGTAATTTAACCAGCGCAACGCTTTAAAATGGTGTCCAAAACTTGTGTTACATCCGCCCTGGCAGAGTAATACATTGTAAATATATACTTTAAACTATGGAGCATTGTTGATCAAATATCCTAAAATAGATTTTTTTTTTTTTTGTTAACAAAACAGCTAATAAAGCACTCCTGTGTCTCCTTATCTTTAATAAGACGTCGTATATTTTTGCAGTTCGCTTCGCGGAAGACCGGCGCATCACAATGGATAAGCGAGTGCACAAAACGAAAATCATAGATCAGTTTTTAACATCTTGCACGACATTTTGTCAAGTGGTCGCCAACCGCTGGTTTCCACAAGAGTAAAGAAATTAATGTGAATGCTAAACATCAGATTTTTTAGCTATGTCCTTGTTTAAGTTCAACTGTTGGTTATACTTGAATTGGCTAAATGTAATTAGATTTGGTGTAAACACGGGGCTAAGTGAAGTTTTGCAAGCTTATATCTGATGAAGCTGTTACTCCTCTCAAACCTTTGTCATAAGGCACAGACAATGTTAGGTAGGAGTACTGCGGTTGTGCTGTATCTCCATTCCACCAAACTTTTAAACAAATCATACAAAGTGCATAACTTCTTGCTGTTTACCACAAAAGGCATCCCTAATTTAATGATGTGCGTACATTTAATATCTTCTTTAAGCTCTGTTGCCAATCCTATTTCATTCACATAAGTGGAACAGTTTATTCCACCATATTTTAATTACGGTACATTGAAATTTCGTTACACTCACATAATATGCAATCAAGGGTATCATCTGGTGCTGGTGAAGGGAAGGATTTCAGCCCGATGTTAAATAATTCGTATGTGAGTCTTTCACAAAGAATAAGGTAATCGAGAGCCAGCGTGGGCTTATTACTTCGTGCCACACAAAGACTCTATCCCGGAGGGCAAATTGCACGGAAAAGCCAATATCGTCTACTTGCAGTACCCCTAAAGCTAGGCAATTCCGTTAAAACTGCAGGCACCTTCAGGTTGAAAGCCAACCAGAGTAGTCGTGCCAACGCTGAAAACAAAAAATTATTCTGTACAATACTACATATCTAATTCAAAAAAGCGTTAGAGACAAGTGGGGCTGTTTAAAATCTGTGGCTTCCAATGATGCAAAGCACTTAAATTTGTTTATAGTTCTAAATATAAGGTGCATTTTATTCTGAGGTTCCGTGATCTTACCAATCGTAGAGAACATTGTTAGAATGTAGAAAAGAATTGATTATAGACGGCCTGAAATTAAAAAATACAATCTTATATTATTTAACTACAAACAGCTTCTCTAAGATAAAACGCTTACTAAGTTTTGTATTAGTTCATGATATTTTATACACATGTCATGAATGAAAATAAAACATGTTTAATACTAATGACCTCAAAAATAGAAAAAGAAAGATAAAAAAGTTGGCTTGTATTACCGGAAATAAAACTATAGCTTTCGGTAGAAAACTATAGTTTCATAATGAAAACTACAAAATAAATAAATAAATAATAATAATAATAATAATAATAATAATAATAATAATTCTGCTTAGAAGGGCTCATTGTCACACTGATATCGCGGATTAAACTGGGATTTTACAGCGAAAATATATCGAAAACAAAATGTCGTATCTTGAATTTTTCTCCTATAGCAGGTGTTCTCGTCCGAAGACTACACGCGCTTACTCAGCTACAAATCTCGGAGCAGAGCTGGAGGAGGAAAATCACTGGGCAAGGGTCACACTGTAATACCAGTTTATTTCAAACACCTGATACAGCCATGACTATAGCTTACCCTAAATGTTGCGCTGCATGCGACATTGCAGATTCTAGTTCAGTTTTAGATTTGAATCTGTCACTGATCGATTGACCATCATGGCTGCCCATGCACAAACAGACAGAACGAACAGAAAACTGTATATTTCGCATTGGAAAGAAGAATCGCCCATTTTTACCCCTTATTTCGATCCAGTTCATTTACATACACCTAACCTAAAGTAGCGTAGCCTAACCTCGAAACCTGTCGTCCACCTTTCACGTAGTCTCCTTAACCAATAGGAAAGGCTCAGGAAAGAGCCTTAGTCTAAAATTGAACTAGAATCTCCAATATGCGCGCTGCATTGCAAATTGCAACTACACCCTTGTGAGTCGCGCGCGTCAATGCTGGAACAGCCTGTCTTATGTGGCCCCTATTCGCCAGAAAAGGTATATAGGTATAAAGTTTTAAGTTGCAACGGCTGATTCTGGGTTTCTCTTCCCTGAACGATCAGCTGATCGGTAATATACCAGGCGCTGGTGATAGGCTTGAACTGCACCGAGGCTGCAGTATCTGATCACAAAACCGCACTAAAGGTTGACTTCCCCAGTGATAAATGCCTCTAAGAAAGAAAAAAGACAGAATTACGCAGCTGCAATTTTTAAGTTCTCTTGTACAATACCTTTTAAACAACGATATATTCAAAGAATTAGATATTACAATTAATTCTAATTTGTAAATAATGCGTTTGTCAAACTTTGACGTATGAAACAGAAAGCCGAGACACCAGTACTTATGTTCGATCTACTAAAAATCCCAGCTCGATTTGCAATATCAATGTGACAGAAGTAGTCATTATGACAATTTCACAATAATACAAATAGATATTCAATACGACTAAACTCAGTTCCTGTTTATTTGAACTAATTATGATAGTTAACATCGAAATCTTGTCGATATGTGGTTCACATGAACATTATTATAGCTAATCCGCAGTTGATCGGTAGGATTAAATAAACAAAAAACAAAAACACGATGTGTTCCATTCACATGACTTTTTCGCTAACAAATTATTGTTAAACATCTTATTCTTCCATCTATTCCATGCTAATTGAGATGAAATTAGCAGAAATGGTCTTATTGCTTGCTTCCTGATAAGTAGAGGGGAAATAAAGGAATACACTAGGCTAAAGGATAGCCAATTCTTTAAAAAGCTGGTTGCCATGTGATTGAAATTCGTTTCTTTGCATAGTTAGGAGTTTACAAATTCCCATATGAGAAAATATTAAGTGTTTTAAAACTGAAACCCATAACAAGAAATATCTCGGAAATAGTAAACTTCACGGGGGGAATATATATGAACATATTTTAAGTGTTTTAACCGGTTCTGCATTTTTTTAATAAGTTTCTGTCTATCTCTTACGGTTTACCAGTTATGCAAAATTCAGCAAAATTCCTCCAGAGTGAAAAGATCTTCAGAGGGTATCCCCACAGAATTCAGAATATATATTTTATATCATGTAAATATCTTTACTATGCGGTATTTAATCAAAATCGTTGGTGCCATTTTACAGAAAATCAAAACTTACGACAGTTTTTCCAAGTAAAGGGTAGTTTGGGGTTGGAGGATTTTTCTCAAAATCTTACTGTCGCATCCCTGGAAGACACAATGCTTTTCGTTTTTGATTATCATGTTCACAGACACATGGACGCACATTCAGGGACTCTAAATTTGTTTGATAATGGGACTCTAAAACATGTATTTCAGATGATATTTCGGTATCCAATTTTTGGGTGGAGTGCAATACTTTTTCTAGCCATGTACGCTACATAAAGTAATACTAATAAAAATCCGATGTGTTCCATTCACATGACTTTCTCCACATCTCTGTAACAAATTGTTAAAAAGTTTATGCTTCTATTTACTTCATACTAATCGAAAAAAAGTTAGCAGAAATAGTATTATCACTTGCTTCCTTGTAAGTAGTAGCAAGTAGGTTAAAGTGATAATCAAAAGCTGGTTGCTATGTGACTGAAGTTCCTTTGTTTGTATGGACAGGAGTTGAAAAATTTCTATATGAGAAAAGTATAAGTTTTTCAAAGCTGAAACCAAAAAACAGGGAATATCTCAAAAACGATCCACTGCACGAAAAAAAAATGTATCTAACATAAATTGTATATTTTAACGTGCTCTACATTTTTTGTTTGGTAAGTTTTTTTCCCATCTCTTACGGTTTAGCATATATGCAACATTCCGTAAAATTCATCCAGAATAAAGTACTCTTCAAAGGCTATTCCCAGAAAGTTCAAGATATACATTTTATTTGTCAGCTTAATATCTTTAATATATATATTAATCAAAATCGTTTTGAGAAAATCAAATTTATCGAAAAAAAAACATATAAAGGGTAGTTTAAAGTGGGGGGACTTTTCTCAAAAGCTTCGTGTCGCATCCCTGGAAGATACTAAACTTAAATATCAAGTTTGGTATTTTATTGACTTTTAGTTTTTGAGTTATCGTGTTCACAGGCACACGGACCTTTTTCTGAAAATGCATTTTTTGGATACAGGGGACCCTAAAACATATATTTCCTGTGAAATCTCGATATCGACTTTTTGGGTGGGTGCAATATCTTCTCTATACTATTTGTACATAGTACGTGTAGAGAAAATAAAACAGAACTTTCTTGTCGAACGCAGGACGCCATGGATGATAAAGACATTAGTATACGATAAATAACATTTAAATCTATACTACTAAAAGGGAAAGCGGAAGTGGATGGGTGTAATCCCAGAAAACCTTAATTTATTTCGATAATTCTCCAAATGAAAATGCCTATAATAGATTTGCAATATATGAATATTACAATGTAGAGCCCTGAATGAACACTCTTGTGACGAACGAACTGTCACGAGACAATGGTCGCTATTCCATAGAAAATGCTGGCAAAATAAAATAAAAACTATAGATATTCTTTCCAAACGCTATACATAAACATTACTTAGCAACTGAGAGCACAAAATACACAGTAAAATAAGACAATTGTATCTACTTACAACAATATGATAGCCTACAGCTACGCATATGAATACTTATACTAAAATCTTTTAATAACATCTAAACGAGTAGAATAAAGTTTTGCTGCATTTCTTCTGGGATGTAGTCGAGTATATTATCACTGTAAATAATTAATTTCCTACATATAGAGCAAAAGCTCTTGCATTGCCTTGTTAGCCGCAAGGCAATGAATAAGACTCTGAAGTATAAATATTGGAAACCCTTTTCATTTGTTACTGAGTTTATTACTTTCTCGGTCATGTATGTACAATGTAGTAAGTATAGAAGATAATGTATTCCACCTAACAATTCGATACCGAGATTTCACCATAAATACATGTTTTTAGACCCTTGAAAGCACTTATAGAAAAAGGTCCGCGCGCGTGTGTGTGTGCGTGTGTGAACAGCATGACCCAAAAACGAAAAGTCGGTTAGGTACCAAACTTGATGTTTAAGTTCGAGAAAATCCCCCACCTCAACTACCCTTTACATGGATCATTTTGCTTTCCTCAAAAATGGCTCTAACGAGTTTTATTAAAACATCATATGTTTAAAATATTTTTATGAGTAATAAAATGTAGCTTTATCTTGAGTTTTCTGGGAATAGACTCTGAAGACCCCTTCAAACTCGATATCTTTTGTATAGCTGGTAAACCATAAGAGACATACAAAATCTTACTACACAAAAAATGTATATGTCCTTAAAACACACAATTTATGTTGTACTTTCTTTGTTATTTTAAAGAATTAACTATTTCCGAGATTTTCACACTTATTGGTTTCAATTTTAAACTTTTCTCAAACGGAGTTATTCATTTCACGTACGTATCATTTGTTTTACTCCTCACCATACACTCCTTAAGTGTATCACACAACGGACCAGCTTTTAAAAGATTTGGTTATCGATTTATCCTAATGTATTCCCTTATTATTCTTTCACTTACAAGGAAGCAAGTAATAAGAATAAGAAGATTTGTAAGATAAATAAATGTAACAGTAATTTGTTTGCAGAACAAACAGAGAAAGTCATGTGAAAGGAATACATCAATTCTTTTAGCATTAGACTTAATGAATGAAGATTTCCCCAAATTCTCTGTTTCACTTTACAATTGCTCTGTGAAGACAAAGCGTGCTCGATGTAGTGTTGACATTTGAGAGAGCTACAAGACAAGCCTAACGCTCGAGAATGTATTTGAGTAGTCACTAGTTCCTATAGCAAGTGCTTGTTCCTCTCGAGAGTCCCTCTGCTGGTACTGTAGTAACGGAATCTGCCACTCTCAATGGCTCGAAATCGGATGACGCTACTTCAGACTACCAAACCAAACAGTTCCCCTTGTTGCACCTCAATACAAGAGCAGAAAAAGAGAGCAAACAACGTCTTTTCCAGTACAGAATCATAAGAACAAGCCTCTTTATCTATTACAAGGAATTACAAAAACCAGTTCTCAATTTGATTTCTGAGAAGATGCAAACACTATATAAGTATTAGAAGATTAGCACATACCTATGTCTGCCTCACTAAATTGACGGATGTGAAAAACTGAGATCTGAAGCCTTGCTGAATTCAAAACTGGTATATGAGTTGGACACAGTAATGCTTCTCAAAAGTAAAGGTAAATTTATATTAATACATTTAGGGGCATTTATATTAATACCTCAGAGTCATAATAAAGACATCGGAATTTCAAATAGATCACATAACGACCCGCGCTTGAGATACTTTACTATCGGTTAACCCTTCTGTATTTCCTAATCCAACTGTACCCACAAGGGAATATGCAATAAAACAATTTCCGCAAATGTTTATTTCGATTAATCTGAAGAAGAAGAAGAATAAGCATTTGTTAAAGCTATTTACACAAGAGGAATAGAGAAAGTCATGCGAGGCAACAATGATTTTTAACACTACATATCCCTCTTTTATCTATAATTCTACCAACATGACGTTATGAATATCTTATTACATAAAAAGTACCTATTTTGTGTATCTTGTGTATCAACTGTTAGCCACAAACCAACAACACATTTGCTTTGAGGGGATAGTGTATTGATGGCGAACCAACCTATTTCACTCTTCCTTGGCAATCTACAGATCACACGGTATCCATTTCAAATGGGAGGTATGTAAATTGCATGCAAATAACATGCGCTTCAGTATATACGTTAACGCAATTCCTCTCTGTGATAAACTTTCGTTTTCGGAGGTTATAATTATTCATTCACTTTTTGTAGCAATCACTTATTCTAGGCAAAGTATTTACGTATTTGCACATTAACACATGGCATGCTGTTGATCTGTGGCTCTCGAATCATCTCCAAAATAGCTGTGTATTGATAAATCAAACCATAAGCAACTTAAATGCAACCACGGCTTAGATCTTTCACAGGTAGACTTGACAGAGGCTTGTGTTACATAAGTTAGATACAACTATTAAGCTCGAATTCAAAGATATTGCAGATAAGAACAATTTCCCCTTTATGGATCTTATTACATTCCTAGAAAGACGACGAAGATATTTAGAAATACAGACGACTCAGGCAATTCTAATGCTCCGACACAGAAAGTTGCAAATGGCAAATACAAATCCAGCTTTCAACGGGTTGTTTTATAATACTGAACTTCATCTACATGGCTTACCGAAATGTAATTCTTGTTCATATTCTGTTTTAGAACGAAGGAATTTGTTAAGGATCAAACCTGTGTTTCAAGTGAAAACTGCTTACTCTTCCCTCTCCACCTACTTCAATACCTAACTTTATCGTTTACTTACTTAAGCCCTTCTGTCATAATATAACACTTTAGCAAACAGCAGACAAGAGATTAAAAATCTGATGTGTTACATTCACATGACTTTCTCTACATCTGTAATAAATTATTGTCAAAAAGCTAATTCTTCTATCTACTTCATGCTAATCGAGTTATACATTAGCAAAAATGGTCTTATTATTTAGTTCCTTATAAGTAGAAGAGAAATAAGGGAATACACTAGGCTAAAGTGATAATCAGATTTTTTAAAATGTCATTTAGATTCGTCAGCATTAATTATGCTATCCAGAATTGGAATAAAATACATTATAATTAAAAGTAACAATGAACTTTACAACTTGTGAGGTCAGCCACATGAAGCCCCTCTGGCACTAAACAGTTATAGATGATTTTACACATTCGTTCACTGAAAGTCTTCTTATTCGGAATCACTTCCTGAAGAAAACAGAAAATCCTGTGGGAGACGACTCTTTATCCGAGGAACAGCATCAGATCTTTGTCCCAAAGAGAAGTGCACTGCGCCGGTACTAAGCAAAGATGCTGAAAAACCGTGCGAGCTTGAGATCGAATATGTGCAGAGATAGCACTGAATGAACTCTGATGTATGAGTGTTTCTAACATACCGAAGTGCATTCATTGTAAGCCTTAAAATTTTATTTTGAAACACCTGCAGAAATTAATTTTGTTTGCGGCTGCACCTAACCTAATCGGACAAACATAGATGAGCATAGGGCGAAGTAAAGATTTGTATAAAAGAGAATCTCTTGGAATTTGTAAAGACGACCTGCGGTTGAGAATTGAATACAATTTGCGTAATCTGGAGTAAACGAGATTTGATTTTGAATTAATGTGAGTGTTCCAGGTGAGTCGGCTATCAAAATGCAGGCCAAGATATTTAACAGAGTCATCAGCAGGTTTCCAAGGTATAGGAATAGTTTGTAAAGTAATAGGAGGGGGAAAGGAGGACGACGTATGTAAAAAGCATGGGTTCACATTTTTTTGTGGTTCAAAGAAATTCTACAGTTGTCAATCCAGAATGTTAGTAGATTAAGAGACTCTATATTTTGTGAACACAGTATCAAGTTCATGGTGCGATGTAAAAATGGCGACATCGTCAATGTACATGGCGATGTTGACATGTAGCAAGATGATCATGACATAAGCGAAGACAAACAACAGAGGCGCTAAAATGGAATCTTGAGGTATTCCCGACATTACTGACTGCACAGAGGATAGAGTAGGATCAGAGAAGTGTGATGTAAGAGAAAGCTGTTGATTGCACGGTAAAGATAATCCGGCAACCCAACGCGTCGAAAAGCAGGCCGGTGTGCCACACTCGATCAAAATCTTATTTGAAGTCCAGAAATGCTGCGAGTTTGCTGTTTACACTCAAAACCACGAACAACCGTCTCGGTTAATTGCAGAAGCTGATGAGTTGTAGAGTGGTGACTGCGAAAACCAAATTGTTGCGTTGGTATCACCCCGTTTGTTTAATCGTTTGAGTATGATTCTCTAAAATGTTTGGTAATAGACTGACAGGGCAATAATTAGATGGTAAGGAGGATGATTAGTCCAGGTTTTGGAAAAAGGATATCCTCGGCATGTTTCCATGATAGTGGAAATATCCAAGGCGAAAAGCAGCATTAAATATAGAGGCAAAATAAATCTGCGCCTTAGTGGTAATGTGTTTTAAACCAATATTTGGGATAAGTTTAAGACTTATCATTTTTAGTGGGTAGGTTATAAAGATCCACTATAATTCTCTGGTCGAAATGCGGCTGAGTTGCTCTGGAACCGAGGAATAGGCATCAAGCGCAATTTTCACATCTTTACTCAACAATATTCACTGTGGTACTAGGCGTAAATGTAGTTTAAAATATATCCGTCAATAGCGCACATTTTACATCTTCATGTTCAAAAACATGGTCCTGGAATTTTAAGGGTGGTGTAATAGCAGGTTCCCGAAGCAACCGTTTCGTCTCCTTCCATAGAGAGCAATCTTCTGGCGAAAGATTAGACAAGTAGTGCCGATAAGTAGCATTACGATATTCATCTAGTGCTCGCGGGTTTTTAGAATTAATTGATTCAATCGTTGTCGCTGCCAAGGCTATCTATGAATTGTCATTCTCGACGCATTGCTTACCTTTTAAAAGTGTTACAGTTCTTGAGGAAGAGCTTCACGGTGCGGAGTAATCTCGTGAAAACGTGGCTTATCGCTAGCAGTTTTCACTGACTTAATTACAGATTTCGTGAAATGCTTTACTGCAGCATCACTATCAGAACAGATCTGTAAGCAATATGCAGCCTGCAACTCAAGATCCAACTGTCTCTGAAAGCATTCCCAGTTTACCATTCCTGGGACCAATTCTGCAGCATTTGAAAAAAAAAAAAAAAAAAAGTCCATAAGTATCGAAATACGAATCGCGTATAGATGGTAACTACGATTGCAATTGATTACAGATGACACTACCGGACTACGGAAAGTACTGCAGCTAGACTGGTCGACACTCAACACTATCTGCTTGGCGCCAAGCGAAAGTAGTATGGTCCGGAGACGAGACGTGGTAAGGCTACTGTCCACCACACGCTGTCAACGAGATCGAACAGTTCCATCGCGATAGGACCAAGTTCTTAAAGGGACATAAATAAAATAGAATTAAATAATAGTAATAATAATAATAATAATAATAATAATAATAATAATAATCCCATACATGTAGCACAGTTATAAGCAGGATCCGATTGTACTTTGTTTTGTAGGCTCTTCTACTTCTCAGTTGCTAAATCATGAACAATTATCGAATTATGAATAATGTCTGCAAAAAAAAAAAAAAAAATATTAGCCTTTTTTACATTAATACAATTCTTGTGGTACTGCTACTACTTCATAGTATTCTCAACAAAGTCAAAACCATATTGGTAATTATGTTCTTTTATGACTCCAACATGCTGACACACTAGAGTCCAGGCCCAGTAAATCAGTTTTAGCCCTTAGAAAGTGTCATAGGATATGCACATCGGGAAGAACAGTGATTTTAAATGGCGAAAGAATTATAAAAATGATACAATGGTTTCGATCTCTCTCTCCCTCTCTCTTACACACATACACACTTTCTCTTTTTATAATATTAATACAAATCAAAAGGGAAAAATTGTATGATTATAGAATTTATGCAACCAATTTCATTTAGTTTCATAGCTTCTAAAACTGGTCCATTTAAAAGCGTTAGCCTGAATTTCTATATTACATACTCTTTAAATATTATGTGTATTCTTGGTGTTATTAATAAATGCTTCGTCAGCCAGTTTGATTAACATATGAAATATTCCGAAAAATAACGCAAATAATGAGCTTCAATGTTTAGGTTTCACGGCCAATGAAACTGATATTATTGACAGAAGAAAGAAAAAACAACAAAAACACAACAACGATTTACAAGTATAATTCTAGGAGCGCAATAAGCTCTGTGTAATTATTCTTATATCTGATCAATTTTAAGAAATATATAACCGCACAAAACGCACTTAACAGAAAAACCAAGAGCAACAATCTTCAATTAATTACGCTGTTGCGTTGGCAGTTTAATATGCTATGTCCGTCATCCATCATTTACTTGGACACAGGAATACAGAGAGATTAATTTCCAGTATATGACTAATGGGATACGTTTTCAATGCGTTTTATCACTTTGTGTTTAGAAGAATTTTAATCTGTGTTATGAAATATGTCACTAAAAGAATAACGTGTGTGAATTGGAAAGGACATCTGAGTGCTTGTCGCAATGCAAGAATTAACTACATTATTCGATCCGTTGATTGGTGAACCCTCTGAAAATCGATATGCAGTTAGGAAAATCCTCTGGAAGTGAGAAAGGTCAAAAGTTATGCAATTGGCTCTTTAGTAATTTTTGTGTGTACAGCTACAAGCAAAATATATTTCCGATTCCTCAAATCATAGGTGTTTTTCCTCATCAACACTGTTAAGGTTATTCAACATTTGTTTATCTAATTTATCACAGAGACACTTACTTGAAATATAGTTTCAGAAATGAAATAAATGTAGCGATGGATTAACGGATTATGACACGCTGAAATGGAAAAACATCATTTTTTTGTTCTAGGCATTGATAAAATCTCTATTATTTCCAGTTTCAGAAAATACATATTTTTGGAGGATTAAGGCGTTTTAAGGTGTTTAAGTATCATTTAAATGTTAGTATACATTCATTTAAATCTGTCATGCAATGTACCTCTTTAGAACATTTATATCCTCAAATACAGTTTTCTCAAAATAAAATTTTGGATACTTGTATGTCATTTTCTAAGGAAAGTACTGAAATCTTCAGTACTTATATACAACACATAGTTGACTTTTACTTTTGGTTTTGCAATTTCTTTTCTTTTCTTTCTTTTTTTTTCTTTCAATTTCTGTGAAGTGACGTGTATGACTAAAAAATTAAGGTTCAGAAGATAGCTGGTTGTTCTAAGAATTGAAGAATCTGTATTGAAGTAGTATCAGAGAAAAATGTACATGAATTCAATGTTTTAAGAGTCCTTTTTTATTTTTATTATGAATGAAATACTTTTTGCAGTATTATACGGTATTTGAAATATTTTATAAATACTTTACAAATTGAAACAACTCTCATGATTTATAGAATAACACATAAAATCCTCAGGAAAAACCCTTGAAAACTTTAAGAGCGATGGCAATTTAACTCCTTTAAGGTGTAATTTCCGTATGCTAGCTACCTTATCCCTTTAAAACCAGTATTTAGGTTGTTAGAAACGCCGAAACAAGCCATAGCTTATATGACAGTTGGGAAAACATAATTTTATTCTCAACGAATTATCCTCATATAAAATTCGTTGCGTATATTTGTCTGAATCAAGCCGTCATTATCAATTCTTGTGGTACTACCACCACCAGAAAAGCAACCCCTATCTCATGAAAAGAGCAAACATTTGCAAATCATTTTATACGCTATATTATATTTCATATGCTTACATTAACGTTTATTCTAGTCATTAACTAACGTTACTATGGAGAGATTATGGTGAAATAGTTAAACTTTTCGTTTTTTTTTATTTAATAATAATCTAGGATGTATAATACCATATAGTATAAGACTGGTGGTACAGTATATGCAGCAGGAGAGTTCTGACCCTATTTCTAGGAGAGAAATCTTAAACTTGTTTTTCTTAGCAGCATTTTCCATATTTCTCATTGTATTCATTACATCACGATGTAATTCTTCAGCAATCTTTCTGAAATTTGCAAGCTAAGTATAAGAAATATACAAAAATGTGTGAATCCTTCCCAAAAAGTACAAGGTGTCTACAGAAGCATTTCTATGTTAAAACAGGTATAGTGTCACTGTCAGTAGTCGGATTTAAACAAGAGTTTTATAATTGGAAAGATAAATTCAAACAATTTCAGGGGCTATACATTTGTTGAACGAAACAACACATTATGACAGCAAAGAAGAAAAAGAAATTTGTTTCCGCTATTTTGTTTATCATTCTTGGATAGAGAAAAAAATTGTGATAAATGATCGAAAGTTAGAGTGTTAACTCCGTGTGATTTTTGCAAATTAGTGTTATGGGTTCTCGCAGTATGGGATGTTCTGATTCAAGCTAGCTGGCAGATGGATTGGGTAGCTGTGAACCAAGACAAGGTCGTCTGCAGCTGGCCTCCGAGGTCCCCTGACTTGATCGTCTGTGATTTCTTTTTATGGGCTCATATAAAGGATCTTGTCTACCATAAAGGGTCTTGTTTACCAGTATATCGAGCTCTGATTTCGAATAACTGCCGCCATCAATCTATAACTGTAGATATCTCGGATATTATTTGCACCTTATATTATGGTGCAATTTTTGCACCAAAAATAAGAAAATTGACATTTTAGACCAAATTCGCTATAAAAAAGCACTTCTTTGTTATGAGAATTTGACTAACACAGCGACCAAGCAAGGGTTTTTTCCTGGAACGGGAATGATTACTGTGGCTGCAGTTCAACTGTCATTACAATATATTCAGTCCAATCTTTTGCGAAAAAAAAAAAAAAACTTAAAACATGCTACATACACACAACTAGTACTAAGATTTACTAGGTTTGTTATCCAAACTTTAAATTTCAGTTAGAATAATTATAGAAATCCAGAATATTGTCTATGTGAATGGCACATTCATGTCACGAGTTGCTTTATGTATTTTCTGGTAGAGAATACGCAGAAAAGATCGGTTTACTGTGTTAAAAGAAAGATTTACACAAACACATATATAATCTAATTTATTGCGATATATTTTCTTGTTGAAAACCTCAATAATCTTTAAATTTCGACCGCAATAACGAAATTCCAAGGATTGTCTGCACGAGTAAAAGAATAACAGCGCGACCAACCTTGTAACTTGCCAGGTTAAAGAATACTGAGTTTCAAAACAATTAGAATTATTCTAAGTTATTGTGTTTTTGTATAGGGCCGTCAATACTATTTAACATTTCATCCACAAGCCTCGCTCTCATAACTTGTGAAAACAAGTTTGTGTACGTCTCCAAGATTGATATTGGCCAATCTCAGGAAGTAAACTACGTAATATCGTTTATGTATTTCATGGAGACAGGAGCACTTAAATCTTAGCTCGCCGTCGCGAAAGAAAATGGAAATTCTATTTAGCTGCTGAGGACTTAAGATATCAACGTTTCCATTAAGGAAATGCAAGACATGGGCGTTAAGGTAAACAAGAAGCAAAAAGCAAGCTTTAAAGAGAATTTATTACAATACTAGTAATCACAAAATGCATACAAGCATCAATCTGATGCAAGATTCTCTTGAGAGTTCTTTCGCTCCATTCCAATTTGTTTTAAGTGCTTTATTACGCAAAGTAAAGACTCAAAAAGAAAGACAAAAAAAAAATTAACAAAAAGTATTCACCAAATACTATCATAAGTAAAAGTACAAGGCAGATAAGATGTCCCAAACCTTTCCAGCTATAATAATAAAACTTACAAAGGTATGATCAAGAAATAGCATTTTTAAAAGGAAATATGTATTACACTGAAAAAAAGTAAATGTATGGATGTGATACGAGTGAAATCAGTGTGTTCGTTTGAAATTCAGAAAACGCCAGGTGTAAAAGCACAATATTATAATATTGCATGCGCATTTATTGTAGAAACGAGATTTTCCGATGCAGAAATATGTGTGTATCGCACCCTTTTTGTTCTACGATAGTGAATAATAGAATTTTCATGAAAATCTCTGGTATCGTATCCTTGAGAGATTCTAAACTTAAATACCAAGTTTTGATATTTAACGGACTTTTCGTTATAGAGCTATTCTGTACACAGACAGACACACACACATGCTGACCTTTTTCTAATTTTTTTTTAATTAGGTCTCAAAACATGTATTTCCACTGAAATCTCGCTGTTGAATTTTAGGTGCAATACAATACACTAAACACTATGTACATGTAGAGAAAGTAAAAATTACAATAGCATTTTAAATACACTTCACAGTTTGACCAAAGTAAACTTTGATTTGTGCATTGCTGCTGAAATTTGTCATTCCATATGCTAAAATCTGCAAGAAATATGCTGGAATCAAGAGCATTAGCACAGCAGCTCACATCCTAATGGCATTTCCCTGGCAGCACGTAGCCACGATATTAACTCCAGGCATGCCAGGATGGAAACAAATAGCCTCTCTCTGGACTTCACGCACTGACCTCCATTCAACCTGGAATGTCATCAATTCAGAACAAAGCCCGAGAAGACACGCTTATGCTTGATCATTACCCATTACGGAGTGGATTTGGCGTAAGTAGAGATTCAAGTTTAGTGCACACTTACCTATAGACGCAAGTGGCATTGCTCTAACCGGTTTTTTATTTTTCTGTACCTAAATTGCAGGTAGAGAAGGTATTGTATACCAACAAAAAATTCAATATCATTATTTCACGTGAATTATGTTTTGAGTTCCCCTGATTCCAAAAAAAGTATTTTTAGAAAAGGTTCCTGTGTCTGTGAACAGTATAACTCAAAAAGCAATACCTATTAAATATACAAACTTGATATTTAAATTCAGCATCTTCCAAGAAAGCGACACGAAGATTTTCAAGAAACTCCCCACCCCAAACCATTGTGGATATTGTGAAGATAAGTGGATATTCTGAATGTGAGACAGACACGCTATCACCACACCACAGAGTCGGGCTATTTCTGTTACTGTTTATTTCGATAGATATGCAATTGTTAGAAGAATAAACTGTTCCAAGAATAGTTTATTGCAGAATATGTGGAGAAAGTCATGAGAATATATCTCTGCAGTTCATTCAAGGAGAACGGAATTTAAGTCATTATATAGCGACCAGCTCTTATAAGAGCTGACTATCGTTTTAGCCAAGTGTAATTATCTTATTGGCATTATACTTACAAGGAGTAAGTACATAATATGAGTCATTTGTACTAATGTTTATGATTAGCATAAAGCAGTAAGAATAAGAGTTCGTGGGAGTAGTTTTTTGCAAAATAGGTAGAGAAAGTCATGTGAATATAACAAAAGATTTTTGCTAAGAAATCAATAAGATATCACTACCACTCCAGCCTCTTTCATTCCTTTTGTACGTTCTACTTATCTAAGAAATGCGTAATGAAATCATTTCTGTAAACGTTATTTCCGTTCACATTAAGTGTGTGCAAAAAGAAGTTTTTGAACGAATATTTTGCAGAAAATAAAAAGGAAGAATACGAAGAGAGTCATGTGAATGTACTATATGCTTTTCAATACTGTAACAAATTTAGAGGATTGCCCATTTTCTGGCTTACCACCTGATCACACTGTTCAACTCAAGTCTACTAAAACGGGTGTTTTTCTCAAAATTATAATTGCGTAATTTTCAATTGCTGCGTGCACTTTTAATTTATTTACTGTGGCAGAATCTTCCTAGCTAGGCACCTTATAACTTTACGAGGAGCCAACTTTGACGCAACAGGTACAACCCAATCACTCAGGCATGAAACTGGACACGAACTGCTGACCCTCTTCACAATGCTCAGTATTGCGTGACGAACTTATTGCACGGTTGTTTACTTCATGCCGGGAATAACGGCGGCAGGCGCGTGTATACTGCCTGAATGACCTTGCACGTTGTTGATCACTTGTACCGTGACATTCCCGGCTACGAAACACGTTTAGACGTACTCCTGCCTCAAAAATATGTATGTATTAGGTAGTACAAATCGATTTGGAATTGTGCCACAGAGCACAAAGCAAAACACATTTTTTTCATCCAAATGGTGCTTCAAAAGTGTTAACATTGCAGGCAACAATACGCCTGCTAATGTGATATGTACAGTCAGTACGGGTCCTTTCTTTCTCTGTTTACCCTCCTCGAATGTGGGATTTACACCTCCAGGATTTACAAGCCAGCGCCTGGGGCTAGTGTCAGATATCCGTTGAGAAGCGGAGGCTTTGTCAGAGAGAAGTCAGGATGTCGATGCCTGGTATGAAGTGAAGGATAAGAAAGGACGGTGGTGGTAGGGATGAAATGAAAGATGATTATGGAGCAATCTGATGACTATGGAGCAATGTGTAGAATGAGTGACGGAGGAAACTGGAGAAAACCCACCCAAACGCAGCTTCGTCAACCATAAATCCCACATATGGCCACATGGAATTGAATTTGGGCCGCCTAGGTGAGAGGCGAGCAGTCTAAACACTAGGCCACGGTGCCGCCCCCTTTGGGTGTTAACAAAATTTTAAACTGAGGTAACCCTGAAAATGTGAATTAACATCTTCTTCACAATAGTTATAGTATGAACAAATTGATGCAGCTGCAGTCGTTCCAAACACCATATTAGCATTATTATTATTATTATTATTATTATTATTATTATTATTAGTAGTAGTAGTAGTAGTAGTAGTAGTAGTAGTAGTATTAATTATTATTATTATTATTATTATTATTAGTAGTAGTAGTAGTAGTATTAATTATTATTATTATTATTATTATCATCATCATCATCATTAATAATAACAAGAACTAGCTTGGCGAAAGCAAACGTTCTGTATACATAATTAAACATAACATTTTAGACCAAAACGAATAATATGTATATTAAATTGCAGCTAAGTATGAATAGATGGTTTGGATAAAGCAGGAGAAGTTTCCGAGCTCATGTATATCACTTCCTTCTGCCGTAGTGAGCTACCATTTAGTCACATTGATATAAATGTTTATAGTCAAGTATCAAAGGTCAAAGCAGGAATAGCGCTAGTGCACGTCTTCCTGTACTTGACGGTGTGTATTCGTTGCAATGTATATAACACATATGCCCAAGACGGGACTCGAACCCACGATCCCTTGAGCTACGGAGCACCAAAGCGAGACGCCTTGGCGAGCGCGACCATGGTGACCGGGGCATAATTAATCGGGTTTGATGATGTATAAGCCTGCCGTTCGTCCCGTAAAATGTGGGACAGTCCTCCCTCCTTTTGTACTTGTGTGTCCCGCACCCCGAGAGGGTTTATTGTCCTTATTTTCTTGACTCCGTCTTCCCTAAATTAAAAACTTAACTAGAATTGATGTGAGAAATGCTGAGACGGTGCTTATCTCACTTATTGTGTTCTGAGAACAAGTCTTCACTGCCTAGTCTAGTGCTGGCGGTTGATGTGCTTTGTTGTTATTTGCGAGAATTTAAGCTACATATTATTCCAAAACGGAACACACCTTATCTTCCAATTTACCGGAAAGATATCCTTTCTTCGAAGAGACCAAGCTTAATAATGAACTATACTGTAAAATTTGCAATGCAATTTTTTCGGATATTGTAAAGTATATTTATTCAATATCATGTTTCCTTCATTTAATATTGTGTTAATACCATATTCAGAACGAATTGATCAGTTGATCACAACCTTTTCAGGCAGATTTCGGTAGATTTACCGTAGATATGGAATTACTGTAGGTGTAGAGCTAAATTTGTGCGTTCAAATAAAACCTAATACATAAATCCGGAAGGTGTCAAAAGTCGAGTGCTCACGTGCTCTTATGGTCATGTACAGCAGCCGCCACTGGGTAGTTCAGGTTTCATTCGTTTTTATCGCAGAATACAGACAGCAAGCGCATGAAAAGCTTTACGTGTGTTTCTCGAACAGAATGCACTTGTGTCTTTTTTCATTTAAAGTAACACTGATACTAAAGGCTTCAGGATCGTTTCTGGATGTAACGATATAGTGACAGCTAAAAAGGAGCCTCAGGATATAACACGCTTAATTCATATGTTTGTGAGTGCACAGCCAATTCAAAAAAAAACCAAATGCCAGGTAAACATCAAACTTGCTTTAAGTTCACTGTCTTCCAAAGCTGGAAGGATTTCGTGAAAATGCTTCTCCAACTATACTTGAAAAGATTTACTTATTTTTCATTTTCTCAGAAATGGCCAACGAATTTTACCGCAATACCGTCCAAATAAGATATTTACATACACATAAAATGTGTATATTGAATTTTGGGTATAACTTGTGAAGTTCTCTTCACTCAGAAGAATCTTGTATAGTTTTGTAAATCTGGTAAACATTAAGAGATAGACAAAATCTTAGTACACAGAAAATGTAGATCTCCTCTAATACACATTTAAAATAATGTTTGTAGCATCAGCCATTTTCAATACATTGCTGTTATCAGGAGAAATCAATTGTAAATTATCAAGACTAAGTCCCCTTAGATTTAATGCATCCCTTCTATTGTTCCTGTACTAGTATACGCCGGATTGAGATGCTAGCTTCACAGATGGCCATACTAAAGCTGTTCCATGCACATGGATGGGTTAAAAATAAAGAAAGCTTCTGAGGTCTATTTTCACATATTAGGAAGGCGAAAGAAAACATCTGATGTGTACTATTCACATGAATTTCTCTATATCCCTGCAACAAATTATTCTTAAAGCTTATACTTCTATTTACTTTATGCTAATCAGAAACAATTAGCAGAAATAGTCTTATTACTAGTTTCCTTGTAAGTAGAAGCGAAATAAGGGACTGCCATAGGTTAAAATGATAGTCAAAAGCTGGTTGCTATGTCAATGAAGTTCCTTTGTTTATATGGATAGGAGTTGACAAGTTCCGTATGAGAAAAGTATACGTTTTTCATAGCAGAAACCAAAAATAACGAATGTCTCAAAAACGACGAACTCCACGAAAAAAATGTATATAACATAAATTGTGTGTTTTAATGTGCTCTACATTTTTTCTGTAGTAAGTTTTTGTCCATCTCTTACGGTTTAGCAGTTATTCAAAATTCAGTAAAATTCATCCACAATAAACTACTCTTCAGAGGCTATTCCCAGAAAATTCAAGATATACCTTTTATTTGTCAGGTAAATATCTTTGATATACGAAATTTTATTCAAAATCGTTAGAGCCATTTTTGAGAAAATCAAAATTCTCGAAAAAAGTTCCATATATAGGGTAGTTGGGGGTGGGGGGATTTTCCTCAAAATCTTCGTGTCGCATCCCTGGAAGATGCTAAACTTAAATACCAAGTTTGGTATTTTTACCGACTTTTCGTTTTTGAGTTATCGTGTTCACAGACTCACAGGCACACTGACACACGGACTTTTTTGTGAAAATGCTTTTTTGGATATTGGGAACCCTAAAACATATATTTCCGGTGAAATCTCGGATTCGAATTTTTGGGCGGAGTGCAATACCTTCTCTATACAATATGTGCATAGTGCGTATAGAGAAAGTAAAAATCGGATGTGGTCCATTTACATGTCTTTCTCTACTTATTCTGTAAACCTATTCTGTATTCTGTAAACTGTTCTTACAAAAGCTTATTCTTCTATCTATGCTAATCAAGATAAATATTAGCAGAAATGGCCGTATTACTTACTTGCTTCTTTGTAAGCAAAAGGGAAATAATGGATTATACTTAGGCTAAAGCAACATTCAAATCTTTTAAAAACTCGTTGCAATGGGATTGAAATTAGGTTCTCTTTACCTGGCCAGAAGAAAAGCACAAGAAATGGCAAATTCCGTTAGAGAAAAGTTATGTACTTTAAAATTGAAACTAATACGTATTATCTTGGAAAGCGTTAGCTTTACAAAGAAATAAATGTAAAAAAAAAACGCGGTGATAACATAAATTCTGTGATTTAACAAAATATAAATTGTTTTATGATAAGTTTTTGTCTATCTTACGGTTTACTTATGCAAAACTCATTCTGAATGAAGAGCGCTTCAGAGGTTATTTCAAAAAAATTTAAGATATACATTTTATTAGTCATCTACATAGCTTTAATATGCGGTATTTTAATACAAATCATTAGAGCCAGTTTTGAAAAAATCAAAATGTAGAAATTGTTTGTGAAATTAAAATATTATAAACTAGGATTAGATATCCTATTATTTTTATTGTAAAAGTTTTAAACTGGAGTATTAATAGTTACCATCTTTAAACTTAAAGAAAAGTAAGTAATGGTTTCTTAAATCACATTATAATACAGCAATTACTTCTTATGAAAGCAGTTTAAAGGTAGTTTCGGATGGGGAGATTTTCTTGATCTTCGTGTCGCATAAATATCAAGCTTCGTATTTAACCGACTTTTCGATTTTGAGTTATGTTCACACACACACACACACACACACACACACACACACACATATGTGGCCTAACATTAGAAGCTACTCCAAAGTAAAAGGTTTGCATGTTAAAAAGAAAAACAAAGTTCAAAATTAAGGAATTCTCTTGTCGGATTCACACACAGCTCCGCAGTAATGGTCTAAGTCACAATGGTTGCGTGTTCTTGGAGCCAGGACAAAAGAGCTCCATGCTTCTTCTGAGGAAGCCATTCAACCCCTACTTTATACGAAAACTGAGATGACAAAACGCTTTCACAAGGTTTCAATACGAAAGTGTCAAATATAGAATGTATCCGGTCTCCTCGTAGATACGAACAGCCTCGCAACATGCACCTCTACATCAGGTTAAACACGTATCCAAACTAATATACGTAAAACACACTTGTGTTGTCCGTGTGTGTGTGTGTGTGTGAGAGAGAGAAAGAGAGAGAGAGTGTATGTGGGAGTTATCTCCAAGCCCTCAACCGATCAACCTCTAATTTCTACTCATGTGTTATAATCTAAAACACTATCAAGAATTTACAGTCTCTATATCAGAATACCATACAAAATCTGATGTTCCATTCACACCACTTTCTCTACATCTCCGAAACAAATTTTTGTTAATAAGCTTATTCTTCTATCTACTTCATAACAATCAGGATAAACATGAGCAGAAACGGTCGTATTCCATATTTCCTTATAAGTATTAGGGAAATAGGCGAATATACTAGGCTAAACCGACAGTCAAATGTTTTAAAATGAGGTCGGTATGGGACTGCGTGGCCAGGAGTTGACAAGTTCCCGTATGAGAAAAGTATAGGTATTTTAAAACTGAAATCAATAACAAGGGATATCTTATAAACTGCCAACTCCAGGAAAAAAAATGCATATAACATAAATTGTGTGTTTTAACGAGCTCTACATTTTTGTGCAGTAAATTTTTGTCTATCTCTTACAGTTTACCACTTATACAAAATTTCGCAAATTGCATTCAGAATAAAGATGTCTTCAGAGGCTATTTCCAGAATATTCCAGATATACCTTTTGTCATATAAATATGTGTAATATACTACATTTTAATCAAAATCGTTAGAGTCATTTTTGAGAAAATCAAAATATGTGATTAGAATTCGTGTTAATACCTTTATTGGTAAAGTTGTTCGATTCTCAACTTCAAGTAATCGAGTATTATAAGTATCAAGTTTATTTTGAGGAATTATATAGGAGTCAAATTCGATATCTAGAATGTCAAGGGTAGTTGGAGGTGGGGGGATTTTCTTAAAACTCTTCGTGTTGCATCCTTGCAAGATACCAAACTTATATACCAAGTTTGGTATTTAACAGACTTTTCGTTTTTGAGCTGTCCACACACACACACACACACACACACACACACACACACACACACACACACACACACACACACACACACTGGTTTTTCTAGAAAACCTTTTTTTGAATTCAGGGGATCCCAAAACATATATTTCCGGTGAAGTCTCGGTATCGAATTTGCAATACAATACTTTCTCTGTGCACTATGTACATAGTGCGTGTAGAGAAAGTAAAAAGAATGCGAGGTAACAGAACACACTTGCTCTTTCTCATTTCGTTGAGAACTCAATCAAGTAAATTAAAAGAGTGTGCATAGAAACTTTCTGAAATATTGCATTCACATGCCTCTTCACTCAAACTATTTTACAAAATATTCTTATTCTATTTCTTGTTGCAGATGATATAGTTAGCTAAAGCGATTAGATTTTTAAAAGGAGAGTCGATAATTGATGCCTTTAAAATGCCGTACTCCTTGCTTGCCTGACTACGATAAGGAATAACAAAGGATATTTCGGAAATAGCGCCATAAAACTTTTATTCGAGGTAAATTGTGCGCTGCAACGAATAAACATTCATCCACATTTTACCAGTCTATAAAAGTCATTAAGAATGAAGATGTTTTAAAAACTATTCTCAGAAAGTTTCACATATACGTTTCGTTTTCATGCAAATATTTTTAACTACTAAATTTTAATCAAAATCGTTAGAGCCATTTTTGGTAAAATAAAAAAATAGAATGCAATACCTATCTTCTCAACCTACTAGGTTATGAGAAAGTAATAGGGCAAAATATACTTCAGATGTCTCATGGGAAACATTATATAAATTGCGATTTAATGACCGAGAGAGCAGAATATCTAAACAGAACAAATGAATATTGAACGGCTTGTAATGTTGCGATATGACACTTAAGCATAGACCAACATTTGAATAACTATTATGCAAGAAAGGTTTGTTGCATTTTCCCAAATGTTATAACCGAGTTCATTAACAGTGCAGGATAAATATTATATAAAGATAAATTGTTTCCAAGGTAGTTAACCCATATTTATAATTACTGTAAGCATATCAGTATTTAGCCTGAAATGTTGCTCAATGTTTTAGCGTTAGAGTGCGAAAAAGTCGTCCACTCATAATCATTGTAGTCGCTCTAACGTATATTTTAATTTTATTTGGCTTCAATGCGAACTTCTCCGTACAAATTGCAATTTAGTTTTCATTAGTTTCAAATTATTTACCTAAGTGAAAATATGTGAGTGTTGATAAACGCCAGCAATACAAAATTTGTGGATTTTCTAGTTTGTTACATTGCAAATCAATTAACATTTAAGTAAATCGAAAAATTCTCATTATGTAATCTAACCATATATAGAGGAAAGTTCCGATAGATATTTTCTATTTATTTCTCATTAAATATGACAAATATTCAACAGAAAATAAAGTGCTAAATGTGCAATGCTGCAACAGTATACAATTAGTTCCAGTCATAGAATATCTTGAGACAAAACAATTGATATGAAAGTGGACCATACTGTTTAAAATGTGGGTAGGCTTCAGAATAAAAAATGCATATTTCGGAATTTGTTATTGTCACATTTTATACATAGGTTTTATATGTAACCAATGCTACATCTTCTCTGGCCTATTTGCTTTGATTTTCAGTAATATAAAATTCAATGTATTATGCAAACAACTTCATTGAATATTTTCAGGAAATTCAAGATACCCATTCAATATCTGCACTTAATAATAACAGAGTTCCTGCTTTAATTAAACAAAAATTAACTAAAATATTTTAGGTAAGTCTTGGGTCTTAAAAAGCGGCCTTAATTAAGTGCCTTAATTTTTTGTTTTTTGTTTTATTGTTTTATTTGCCTACTTGCTTGAGAGTTATGGTGCTCACTCTCACACTCTCAGGGGTTATTAAAATGTGCAGTTCCAGTGAAGTAGAGTTCCATGCAAATTACTTGGAAATAAGTAATATTGTTTGAGTAATACAAAATGTTTAGTAGCTTCTGAGCTATTACAGTTATAATAATTTAAATTTCCCTTCCTCACCACAACCTTTACTCTAAAACACAACTAAATCGGCTTACCCTCTCCGCGCGGAAAACTTGCATGAAGGTGCCTAGGGTTAGAAGCCTGTCGAGTAGCCTACGGACATTTAAATATAGAATGAAGAAACCGGGACGAGGGATCGGCCCATAGCGGGGCGAGTGACGGAAGTAGGTTATATGAAGTGCAGGCGGAAAGGTATCATAGAGCAATTGGTGGACTGAAAAGCGAGATAAATTAGAGAAAACATCTATATGCCGTTTTGTCTACCACAAATCCCACATGTGCTTCCCTGGGATTGAACCCGGCGAGAGCCCATGGTGCCGCCTCCAACTACTCGCAGGACTGAAATCTCGCAGTGTTTGTATAAACGGAACTCCCACAAAGTACATTTTTTATTTAAAAACTCAATGTAAAGCTGGATATGAGAAAAACTCCCGAGTCCTCTTTGGATAGCAGAGGTTACCAAATTAGTCCTTAGTTTACACAGCAAAGCAGAAGGGCGATGGATATTCTCGCGCGTAGAATACCTTCGAATGGAAGCAAACCGCTGGATTCGTGCAGTTTTTCTTCACGCACAAAGGAACCTTATTCTCCGAGAAAAAGATTTCTGAGCAAAATTGTCGGCAATTTTCACAACAAAAGTGCCCGTTTCTCCTTAGCGTCATTCTGTGAGAGTTGAGCTTAACACTCATCAATGTGCCTCTAGTGGAAGTTTGAAGTCAGTGATGCCAATTTTTATGGCTAAATCGAGCCTTTTTGAAATGACAGCCACGATTCCGGAAAAAAAATTAGAGATACGAAGGCGGTTCAATAAGTGCCTAAGTGCAGATGCCATTTTTTTTAAACATAAATTCTTTATTTCTCAAATAGCTACCTTTTAGGGATATACACTTCTACGTTCCTGACATTTTAACCCCTCTTAAAATATGGTGTATCAAGATCTGCAAAATACGCCCCGGTCTCGATGATAACCTTCTCATTTCATCTAAATGTTGGGGCCACATCGGGCGCATATGGGGGTGCAGCAGCAATTAATAACACAATTTATGCACTTTGGCGGCGACACTCCGGATGAATGTGCTAGTTTGTTGTTGTGGTGAAACAACTCTTTCTTCTTCGCCAATCTGGTCGATAACTCACTGCAGTACTGTGCAGTAATCGTTTTCTTTTTTCTAAGAAGTCAGTATGACATCCTTCGGATCCCAAAAAATTGCCGTCATCACTTTTTTCACCGATGAGTCTTCGCCTTCTTTGGAGCAGTTTCACCAGAACCCCAACAATCAAAATAACCCATTGATTTGGTTGCTTGTTTTCCGGAGTATAATAATGAAAGCAGGTTTCATTGAAGGTGACAATTCGATGGAAAACGCATCGATCAGTAAAATATTGATTCACTATCTCTCACTTCCAAATTTGAAGAGAACTGAGGAAAAGGGAGATTTCGAACTAAATAAGATCTATTTAAATGGATGAAAGTTTATGTGTGGCATATCACATGCAATATCTCTTTGGCCGGTGAGGGCAGATTACTCGCATTTCTTTCGTACTTATAAGTCATATTAATCATGCGTTTTTTTTAAAATGTAAATGCAAAACATTGTCCTCCAATGAAAGAAATTCCTTTTCTAAACGAAGGAAATTGTTTACAAGATTGGAAAATCTATCCCCTTAATGAGAAGCCTGATTTGCATTCGTATACTGCTCCATATTTCTTTCCGGCCTTTTTGACATTTTAGCCAATTTTCCTCAATTGGGCCTTTTGGTCCGTTCTGACTTCAAGTTAATATTGGTTTTTCTAACGTTAAAACTAATCTTACCAACGTTTTCTTAGTGTTTCGACCTCTCTTCTTCCTCTGGCTTATATTTGTCACGTTGGCTGGAATGTGGGTAGAATCTATCCTACATGTTTGTTAAATTTAGTCCTATCCTGATGTTGCAGTTTCTCTTATAGTCCAGAAATGAGTATCCAGCTAGAGGTTTTAATATTACCCATTTTATTATTGTTACCATTAATATTATTATTTTAAATACCATTAGAAATTTTCGAAACAAATAAACAACTAAAATGAGTTTCAGAATTTTGACAAAAATACGATTCAACTCAGTATTTAGTAGTTAAGTATACGCAGATATTTTGAGCTAAGAGATTTCTGTTCTAATTTTGGAGCTGGGACAACGAAAACCTCCAGCCGTAGGTTAACAGAAACTATATAACTGTTTCTTAACAGTAACGGAATTACAAATATTGATTTGAACTTTTAAATACGCTTTTATCATTCAGATTTTATCACAAGCTTGTAATACAAGTCTTCCGAGTTTAAAGGATATTCTCTCGTAGTCTCACGGTTCAAATGAAATATTCAGTAAGGAGGCCTCCTAACCAAGCCGATCCAGTTTCGGTCGGTTTGTTTTCCAAATGCACAGCAAGGGAATTATCTCTCTTCCAAAATTAATGCGCTGGGATTCCTAAAGCTGCGGATGAAGTACTGACCAAGGATTTCCATCTAAATGCTGACGTTCAAAATCTGTAGTATCTCTATAACAACGAAGAGAAGGGGAAAGTTCGTTAATAAAACTCTGTTTATTCCTTGACAGGTTATTTAGCTGTCTTACCCACGTTGCACGCTGGACATTAATTATCTAATGGCATTACCATTCATGTAATTAATAAATGCAGCTACATTTAGAGGAAAATCTTTATAGAAGATTTTTAAAACTTCCGATCACCCTTTACAAAGTGCATTCGCGAAGTATCTCGCCGATAATGAAATTACGATGGAAGCTCCAAGGGTAATTAATACTTACCGCACCAATTTTAGCTGCGTATAATGGTATTTATACATGTTGGTGAGCCTTACAAAAAGTGGCATAATAATGAATAGGACAAGACGAAGCAGGTATAACAGTGAATATTCTATCCCATTCAGCTGTATGAACCTATTACTAAGCATGTTTGTGAGTCTTGGTGTAGAAACATGTTGAGCACACATGTAAACGACAATGTCAAGCACCTGTTGGAAATTAGAGGCTTTAGATCAGAGAGAAGCCAGGATGGCTGATCAGCCCGATCCCTGGTATGGAAATGAGAAAGTGGCTGATAAATTACGGTAAAATGGATGACAGGGAGAATGATTATGGATCAATTGGTGAAGTGAATGAGGGGGAAACCGGAGAACCTGGATAAAACCCACCCAAACGTTGCTTCGTCCACACAAAACCCACATGCGGCCCATTGGGATTGAACCCGAGTCACGTAGGTGAAAGGCGAGCGACTTAACCAGTCGGCCATGGCGCTGTCCAAATTATTTTTCTCATAGCATAATAACACAACGTAACTACCGCAAAATTTAATGGTCGTTTTAGATATTTCTTCTTTCTTTCTATTAATTCTTTAACGGCAATGGCCATATTGGCGGTCTTTTACCTTTGGGACATGACAATGGAGGCAACTCATATAGGTACCGTTTTTAGACATTTCTTTGTTGTTTTTATTTATTTATTTATGGACGCTCTTTAACTGCTATGATTCTCAGCGTCCCATTCTATATTGGGCGTGAAAGACCGTTTAATTTTGCTCAGAGGCCTCTCTATCAGGCTTGAGGTTCTTTTATGTGCCGTAAATCTACGACACGGACTTTACTTCCCTTCCGAAAAAATCCTCCGCCGGGTTTGAACCCGCGACTTTGGGTTTTATACAGTATAGAGCACACACGCAAGCATACTCTCATTCCAGATTGTGAGAACAGTTAAATGCGGCGTAATGTTTGTTTATTAAAATCGGTATGTCATTATTGTGAGAATTTTTAATTAGGAATTTTTCCTTACTCCAGATTATTGCCTGTCCTCCCCAGTGTCTGGAAGTATACATGTGAGTGTGTGTGTGATGTAATGAACAAAATTAAGGATGAATAGAAACATAACACCATTATACATTAACACCACTGACATGTTCCGCAAGGAAATGGCGCCGATAGGATCATGCAGTTAAAGGTGGAGTATAAATGGAACAATAAAAATAAATCGCGATTTTCACCAGAACTGCAAATGCATTTCATACATTTAAATTTCACAATTCAATAAGTAATACTCCAAAGAAATGACGTGAGTGTTGCAAAACTAATAACATTACATATGCAGTTACTTTATAATGTTTTTTTGTGGTTTAACGTCCTTTAACCTGATAGTTAATATCAGACGATGAACGAAATGGGTGAAATAATGCTCGAATGAGTCCGGGACCCATACAGCTTTAGCTTACACGACATTCGTCGTCGAAGAATAACGGGAAACTTCGGAAAAAGGTTACAATGAACCAACATCAATAGCAAGGGTGATACTTCGATGATGAAAACTATAAAACATTTTTAAAAAATTATATAAAGAAAAACATTCTGACACTATATAACAAAAGATTCCTTATCGTAATCTTCTTATTACTTCTGTTGTATGACATCCTTGGTAAGGACTTCCTGTGAATAACTCATCCTAACCGGATTCGAACTCGGGACCTCTTGTATGTGACGCAGACATTCTACCCCCACATACCGGATTGTGCACTTATTCTTTACAAATATAATTATTATTCACCGCTGCAGCTAATCAATGTATTTCCCCTACCACCTAACTCTCTACGATTCTTTGGGTTTTATATTTTAGTTCACATCACAATTCTCGCAGGCAACAAAGTATACTTAATATTTGGAAATAACTCTTTAGAGTAATACTTCTACATTTTTAATTTTCAGGTCTCTGTTTAAACATAATTTCACGGTTACGTTTCCTTATCGCTAGAAGAGGATGAAAGGAGTAGAGCGAGAATGAAACGTCGCATTATTGTCTAGCATGCATCTCTATAAATTATACATTTATCCTTCCTGTTCTGTTCTTGATGCTTCGCTGTAAGTGAATTAGCGCTTAATTCCATCAGTTGTTATTGCATAAATTAAATCATGCAAAACAACGGGCGAATCCGAAATGTTATCCACTTAACCTGCGGGATGGCTCAGGCGGTTTCGCCTGTAGTCCGCATTCGGGGGGTCGCAGTTTCGATCTCCGAGGCCGGCCTATTACCTGGCCGATGTTTTTTTCGGGTGTTTCCCCGAGTCGCCAGGCGAATGCTGGGTACGTTTCTTTCATCCTCGAATGCCCTATCCCGACATGTTGTTTCCATTGTCATTTCATTCATCCTTTAGCCAGCCGGTTTCTTTCAGGATTGCAAGTGTCGGCGATGGTTCTCGGTGCGGCGTGAGAAAGAAGAATGACGCATAAAGTGACTATATCCGCCCCCCGACTTCGGCTGGTTGCCGGGATGAGAACTGTCCCTGCCGGGGCAGTGGACCCTATGTGAGACGGGGTCTGTCCGGCTTTCCGGGTGCTTCAATCTGGAAACTGTAGGTCCTGCTGTGCCGTTGCTCCTGCCTCCGACCGCCCGGTGTAGCCTCTCACCTTATCCCTCCCTCCCGGGAGCGCCCCTTTGCGAGGTGTAGGCACAATAGCTACTTAGGTTCGGTGCCGAGTCCCCTCCTCCGTATCTTATTCCTAACTGCAGGGTTAACTGGGTTGTGAATGTAACTGATTCAGCGGAACGTTAACACACTGCTTTGTTTTTGCAGCTGTCAGGCTTAATGAGACTGAGGGCGATGGGTTCTAAGCCTTTACACTATTTACACCAAATTCTGCGAATCCAACAAAAACAAATAATAATTTCAGATACCAGATAATTCAACGCTTGAAAACATTCATGTTTATGAACACATAAGCTCTTTTGGGTATATGCCTAACCCATGTTGTGTATTGTTTCATTAAACATTTTGATGTCATTCATCGTGCTATATTATGTGCAGGTATGGCATTAAACAAATCGTGAAGTAATGTGAAACTATTTTGAAATGGACGTTATGTTAAATATGTAGAAAAACATTTGCGTTGTGTAAGTCACACAGTACACCAAATTTAAAGGAACATATTACATCTATATACCGAGAGATATTTCCAGAACCTTCACTGAAAAAGCAATATGCGAGTTTCCTGTCGCTGTCAGAACCTGATGTTACATCTCAAAACGAGAAGCAAGGCGATAAATCTATATACAATCTTGTAGCTTCAATGTCAGGCACATCTGGTAAAATGCACTAACGTACAAATCTAAATACCGAGTGATTCACCTACTCTTTATTATTTATGCAGTTATGCAACACTGCAATGCTTTGAAATCAAAAGGTCGATAGTACTAAGCTCGCTGGCTATTTAGTACCGTATAAATCCATCCTACTCCTCAAAGGAAAACAGAACTTAGCAGCAAGAGCAAAATAATGTATGTAGTTAGTAGCTACTGTGTCAATAATTAGACAGCAATTATATGACTATCGTACATTTGGTAAGTAAATTATGATGGACGAAGGTTAAGTGAACGACTCAAGCCACAAAATATCTGATGTGTTTCATTCACATGACTTTCTCATTTATTCTCATAAAACATTATTCTTTATCTACATAACGCTGATCAAGATAAACATTACTAGGAATGATATTATTTCTTAGTTCATTATGAGTAGAAAGAGAATAAGACGACAACCATAATCAAATCTTTTAAAAGCTGCAATTTTCATTGAAAACCGTTCTCTTTCCATGGCCGGGAGTAAGAATAAAAATAAAAATAAATAAATATATAAAAAATAAAGAAAAAAAGGAGGCTTCCCGTTTGAGAAAAGCTCAAGTACTTTAAAATTGACATCAACAACAGGGAGTATATCTGAAATGGTTAGTTCTACAAAAACTTATATGACATAAGTTATGTGTTTTAACGAGATCTACATTTTTGTACTGTAAGTTTTTGTCTTATCTTTTACGGTTTACCAGTTATACGAAAGTCATTCAGAAAGAAGAGGATATACATGTTATTTGTTATGTAAGGCATTTTAATCAAAATCGCCCGGCATTTTTTAGAAAATGAAAAATTTCGAAAAATGTTCAAGGGTAGTTCTGTGGTGGAAGTATTTTTCTGAAAGTCTTCGTGTATCATCCTTGGAAGGTACTAAATTTAAATAGCAAGTTGGGTATTTAACCGATTTTTCGTTTCTGAGTTATGGTGTCTACAGAAAGAGAGAGGGAGAGAGAGAGAGAGAGAGACACTTGCCTTTTACTAAAAATGCTTTTTAAAAAAAAATTACGAGTTCTTAAAACATGTATTTCCGGTTAAATTTGGGTAGCAAATTTTGGGGGGCAATAACCTATACTACTGTATGCATTGTACATACGTGCTAGAAAAATAAAGAGAGTTGTATATAACGGTTATCAAGGTATCAGAAGCAACCAATATCGACAGTCATAGAATTACCATGTAATACAAAATAGATTACCTCTTACTGTTTATAAACTGAAAATTACAAACAATGCTGCAGTGTGCCAAGCCTTTTATACAGTGGGTGTGAGTAACACCGAGTGAGGTAGCGCCCCAGTGGCAACGTGTGCAGCTCGCATTCGGGAGTTCCCGCGTTCAATCCCCCGAGGCCAACCAACCTGATTGAAGCGGTTTTCGCGGTTTTCCTCGTTCGTTAGCAGTATGCGGGCTGGATAATTTGATCCGCGAAATTTCCTATCATCCGTTTCATCACCACATTTTATTTCCTTCTTCGCTGGGAAAGATCCAAAGTTTGCTTGCTGCTCAACAGACTGCTGCACCAAGGCAATGGCTTGTTAAGTTCTTGGAGGCGTAAGTCCTCCATAGGAGGGTAATCCATTGAAGAAATATGAGTATCAAGAAAGTGTTATCCTCACATTCATTTTTTTACCATCTCTAGCGTATATGTGCAACGTATATAGTAAAAAGGAAGGTATTGTACTTGACCCAAAAATTCGATACCCAGATTTCACTAGAAATAAGCGTTGTTAGACCCCTGAAGAAAAAATTCAAATTAAAAAAAAATCATTTATAGAAAAATGCCAGTGTGTGTGTCTGTGGATACCATAACTCAAAAACGAAAAGTCCGTTAAACACCTTGGCATTTAAGCTCAGTATCTCTCAAGGCTGAAACATGAAGATTTTCAAGAACCCCCCCCCAACTATACTTTGCATCGAACATTTTTCGAAAATTATGATTTTCTCAAAAGTGGCATTAACGGTTTTTGTTAAAATACCGTATATTAAAGATATTTATATGGCAAATAAACTGTATATCTTGAATTATCAGGAATTAGCCTCTGAAGTCCTCTTCATTCTGGATGAATTTTGCATAATTAGTAAACCGTAAGAGATAGACAAACACTACACAAAAAATGTCAGAACACAATTTATATCTTTACACTTTTGTTGTGGAGGTAACCGTTTGTTATTGATTTCACTTTTAAAATAGTTATTGTTTTCTCAAAGCAGGAAGTCTCCTGTGTTTCTTTTGTTTTACTTCGGGCCAGCCAAAAAAAAAAAAAAAAAAAAAAAAAAAAAAATTCCACGACAAGCGCATAGCGACAGCTTTTAAAACATTACTATCGCTACAGGGTAAAGCAATTCTTAGTTTCCTTTTACTCATAAGGGACTAAGTAATAAGAGCATTCTGCTGAAGCTTATCTCGATTATCATGATATAGAAAGAAGAATATTTTTTTAAATGTTGTTTGTATAACAGGTAGAAAGTCACCTGAGTAGAGCACATATTTTTTTTTCAGTGATTTATTTCAACTAAACTATCTCTTTCTCAGAGAATGGTTATTTCTACACTACTATTTGTCCAGTGGAATCAATTATAAAGGCTTGTTTTTCTATCATACAGTAGAACCCCAATTTGCCACCACGCCATGAGCCTACCGACGGATTACTCCGACTCTTAATTATCGTCCCCCCCTTTCCTTTTTACTTTCTCTACACGTACTATGTTTTGGGTCCACCTGAATCCAAAAAAAAAAAAAAACCTGTTTGGAAAAAGGTCCGTGTGTGTGTGTGTGTGTGTGTGTGTGTGTGTGTGTGTGTGTGTGTGTGTGTGTGTGTGTGTGTGTGCAAGGCCGTCTCTGTTTTCTAAGAAATTGACATCTATACAATTACAAACTCATTATGTACATCGACCAGTTCCGGGTTTACTGTTTGAGTGTGCGCACCTTCTGTAAAAAATCTGATGTATTCCATTCACATGACTTTCTCTACAAAAAGTTACAAAAGATTGTTTCATTATCTACGTCGTAATAATCAAGATGAACTGTAACATAAATTGCTACATTAGTTCCTTGTAAGTTGAAGGGGAATAAGGTAATACACTAGACAAATCTTGTAAAAGCTAGTTACTCTGCGAAACTATTGAAAATCAGTTCTCCTTTGCATTCCTATAGTAAAACAAAAGAGATGAAACGGAACCTCCCGCTTGAGAACAGTTTAGGTAGTTTAAAATTGAAATCACCACAAGGAATGTTTCGGAAACGATTAACTCTATAAGAAATGTACATGCTATAGATCCTGTTTTGTTCAGTGAGTTTTTGTCTATCTCTCATGGTTTACGAATTATACAAAAGTCATCTAGAATGAAGAGGTCTTCAGAGGATATTTCCAGAAAAATTCATTACATTTCATTTGTCATTAAAATAGTTTTAACATATGGTATTGTAATCAAAACGTTGCGAGCCATTTTTGAGAAAAACAATTTTTTTTAAATATTTTCCCCGTAAAGGGTAGTTACGGGTGAGAGATTTTTCTGAAAATCTTCGTGCGCATCCTTGGAAGATAAATACCAAGTTTGATATTTAACGGACTTTTCGTTTTTGAACTATGCTGCTCATAGACAGAGAGACATATGCTTCTAAAAATACTTTTTTTGGATTTAGGGGGCCTCAAAGCACGTATTTTCGTCGAAATCTCGAATCTTTGGGTGCAACAGAATGCTTTCTCTACTGTGTACATTGTACATACGTGTTAGTGAAAATAAAAAAGAGTGAAATGTTTTAAGTTACTTAATATGTGGTACTTAAGGCACATGTACTAGAGGCCAAGAAATGCATTTTGATAATGCCTGAACGAAGGAAATGAAAGATGCTATCAGATGAAGTAAACAAACAAGTGATTGACTTTTACTTGAATGATGAAAACACAAATATCTGATGTGTTCCGTGCACATGTCTTTCTCTACATCTCTGTTACAACATATTGTTAATAAACTTATTCTTAATCGAGATCTACATTAGGAAAAGGGTCTTATTATTTAGTTCCTTACAAGTAGAAGGAAAATACGGGAATACACTAGGCTAAACCGACGGCTACATGTCTTAAAATGAGATTACTATGGGATTGAAATCCTATTCTTTGCGTGGCCAAGTTACCGTATGAGAAAAAGTCAGCAATTTGAAAACAATAACAAGAGATATCTAAAAAAAAAAAAAAAAAAAAAAAAAAAAAAACCAAATCCACGAAAAAAATGTATACGGCATACGGCATAAATTGTGTTTTAAGGAGACCTACATTTTTATGTAAGTTTTTGTCCATCTCTTACGGTTTACTACTAATGCAAAATTAAAAAAAAAAAAAATCATCCAGTATAAAGAGGTCTTCAGAGGCTGCTTTTTTCCAGGAAATTTAAGACATACATTTTATTTATCGTGTAAATATCTAAATATAAGAGATTTTTTTTATCAAAATTGTTAGCCATTTTTGAGAAAATCGAAACTTTCGAAATTTTTCTAGTAAACAGTAGTTAGGAGTGGGGGATTTTCTTGAAAATCTTCGTGTCGTATCCTTGAAAGATACTGAACATAAATATCAAGTTTAATATTTAACGGAGTTTTCGTTTTTGAGCTATGCTACACACACGCGCGCGCACGGACATGTTTCTATTTTTTTTTTTTTTAATTTAGGGGGTACCGAAATATGTATTTCCGGTGAAATCTCGGTATCGAATTTTTGGGTGCAATACAATACCTTCTCTATCTTCACATTATGTACATAGTGCACGTAGAAAAAGTAGCAATATGGTGTGTTCCACTCAAGTGACTTGCTTTAGTTCCTTCACAAACAAACGTTTCTTGTAAAGCATTATTTTTGTATCCAGGAAATGCTAATCGAGTTGAACAAGATAAGCTTACCCACATTGATGCCACACTTCATCGAGTTTAGAGTAGTGCGGCATATTTAAACCTCAGAGATGTGTAATAGAATTCAGAGAAAAGTTTTGCTATAAAACCACAAGGTGTCAAAAGATAAGGAGTTCACGTGCTCTTCTATAACAACTCTTCAAAAATGTTATGGCATGGATATTCGATTTTTTAACTTTCTCTATACGAACTATGTACATAGTGTATAGAGAAGGTATTGCACTCCACCAAAAAATTCGATACCGAGATTTCACCGGAAATATATGTTTAAGGTTCCCCTTTATCTAAAAAACGTATTTTCAGAAAAAGGTCCGTGTGTGTGTGTCTGTGAACACGATAACTCAAAAACGAAAAGTCGGTAAATTACCAAACTTGGTATTTAAGTTTAGTATCTTCCAGGGATGCGACACGAAGATTTTGAGAAAAATCCCCCCCACCCCAAACTACCCTTTACATGGAACTTTTTTCGAAAATTTTGATTTTCTAAAAAAAATGGCTCTTACGATTTTGATTAAAATATCGTATATTAAAGATATTTACCCGACAAATAAAATGTATATTTTGAATTTTCTGGGAATAGCATCTGAAAACTACTTTATTCTGAGTGAATTTTCCGGAATTTTGTATAACTGCTAAACCGCAAGAGATAGACAAAAGCTTACCACACAATAAATGTAGATCACATTAAAACACACAATTTATGCTGCATACATTTTTTTCTTGGAGTTCACCATGTTTTAGATATTCCTTGTTTTTGTTTTCAGGGTCGAAAATCTTAATTTTTCTCATACAGGAATTTGTCAACTTATGTCAATACAAACAAAGGAACTTCAGTCACATAGTAACCAACTTTTGACTATCGCTTTAACCTATGCTACTCCCTTATTTCCTTTCCACTTACAAGGAAGAAGGTAATAAGACTATTTCTGCTATTTTTTCTAGATTAGTATGAAGTAAATAGAAGCATAATCTTTTTAAGAATAATTTGTTGCAGGGATATAGAGAAAGTCATGTGAATGGTACACATCAGATTTTTTCGTTAACCAATCAACCTACCCCCATCATTGCGACGCATAACAGAGATTCATCTGTAAATATTGTTTGAAGCACGAATAGTTATCGGATTGCTAACGTCGCACCTCCATCAGCATACCTGTAACTTTAAAGGTGTAATACATTTATAGATACTTCGTCGAATTGTTTGCAATTAAGATGGTTCAATGAACTGCAAGTATGGGTCCTTGTTCGCATGCATGAGCAATATAAAGCAAAATCACGTTTTGCCTCATGCTCCTGTTAAGCATTTTTCAATTTGAAATATCTATGGATAACAAAGGTTACCACTGTGGGAAACTGCTGCTTCAACTACGTTCACAGAAAAGCATAAACTGATAATCACTTAATGCTTATGTTATGACTGCGGCGTTATATTTACGTTCAAACACCGATGACGCACAGTCTTTATATGAATCACCGCAAGTTGTTTCTTTTTATGCGTTGTCTGAAAGCTGTTCTCGGAAACAGAATCCGTCTTGTCCTCTTTAAGGAACTTAACAATATATATCTTGATTTTCAGTTAAATTAAAAGAGGTCCAGACACTGAACACTTGATAGAATATAAATTTAATAATTCTCACTGGCAACAAAGATTACTGATATTAATACCACAATTTTTTTTATTTAATGTACTTGTGCATTTTAACAAGATATATATATATATATATATATATATATATATATATATATTTATATCGTGAAGTTTGCGCTAAACGTTTACTAGTTATACAAAAGTACCTATGCAAAAAAGTCTTTGCAGAAAATTCAAGATATACATTTCAGCGTAATGCAAATATCTTAAACATATGGTGTTGTTATCAAAATCCCTGTAACAATTTTTGAGAAAATTAAAGATAACGGAAGATTTCCCGCACAAAGAGTATTTTGGGGTGTGTCGCATACTTGGAATATTGAACTTAAATGCAGATTTTATGCGGTATTTCAATACATGCTGTTCACGAACGGATATTCTTTGTAATTTCTTTGGGACCAGGAACCTCAAAATGTTTACCATCAGTACTTCGATCGAGTCTGAAGTCAGACGCCTGTTGAGCAGCAGACGGGCTATGGATCGGATAAAGCAACCAGGGATGTAAGATCAGCCCAATGCCTGGTATGAACGAGAGGAAATAGATGATAAGCAATGTAGGCGAAATAGTAAAGGTGGTGATTGAGTAATTGGCGGAAGCAATGGCGGAGAGCCCCGAGGACCCCGTCCCCCTGTAGATGCCGCTTCGCCTACCATAAACCCCACATGCGGTCCCATGGATTTCAAACCCGCACAGCTTAGATGGGGAGAGGGGAGGGAGAGAGAGAGAGCAGTCTAACCATTCTGCCGTGGTTATCATTTATTAATGGGTATAAAAACTACTTATCTACTTAATTTTAATCGATGTAAATCTTTTGAGAAATAGTTATATTACACATTTCTCATAAATGTATGGGAAAACGGCAGTTAAATCTTTAAGCGTATACTGGCCTTCAAATCCAGTGCTCTTTCCATACAATCGTGAGAAACAACAGAATTTCGAATGGACTTGAAAAGAATGACAAAGAGTTGAACAATTTAAGTTATTAATAACAGATATCTCGAAAATAATTTATGCTATAAGAATTATTTGAGATAAATTGTTTTTTTAAACAGATCTACATTTTCTCTGCAAAGCATTTTCGCCTACCGCTTGCTTAACGTTTACGAGTGACACGAGATTATACGAACTGCTTTCGAATGAAAAGAAGTTAACGGCCTATTTCAGGAAAATTCACGACATATTTTATTTGCCAGAAAATAACGCATAGCCATATAAATATTTATAATGTAGAGTATTTTAAACAAATTCGTAAGAGTCATTTTTGAGAAAATTGAAAATTCTGAAACATTTTCCGGGGTGGGGAATTTACCTTAAAATCTTCTTGTCGCATGTTTGCAAGATGATGCATTTAAAATGCCAAGTTTAGTATTTAACCAACTTTTCGTTGATCAGCACACACTGATCTTTTTCTAAAAATGTTTTTGGATTCAGGGTACCTCAAAATATGTATTTCCGGTGAAATCTCGATATTGAATTTTTGGGTGGAATGCAATATTTTCTCTACCTATTATGCACATTGTAGGTGGTAAAGTAAAATAAAAAAAAATATTCAAAATTTCAGATTTTCGGTTCCCCTTGCGTGTGTCTTTTTAACTTGCGAGCTGTCATTTGCGGTCAAGATTATTTCAGTGTACCACGTAGAGCTATTCTTGTTACCCAAAATTGACATATTTAACTGAGGAGGTTGGGTGTCATAAGCGTTACACCAGGCAGCCAGGATGGCTTTTGCATTATTAATGGATCCAGGCCCATACAGCAGATGAATTTGTGCGCACAAAGGACGCAACTATTTTCCTTCCCCTCCCGTTCCTTGGAACCACGACGTAACAGCTCCACCGCTGATAGAGCAATGATTTATCATCCTCTCACGCCATCCAAAGCTTTTTGTTTGAACTCGGCCAGCTCGCCATTTCCCACGCGTATTTCCTATGCAAGCAAAGATGTTAAATTTCTCCGCTGCCGCAATTTAATTGCGAACTACGCGGCCGTTTTTCTAAAACTCACATGAAAAGTGCGGTAAATAATCTGCTACACCGCTCCACGTCGATGCTTCTCAAATAGCTATATCTTGTGATACAGCTCGATCGCTTAAAACGCTTGTAGTGTCACATTTTATGTCGTTTATTTTCTTGCATTATAGATGTTTAATCTTAACTTTCTACGAAACGCTCTTAAAGTATTATTCTAGCTATTTTTTTGTTTTTTACTTTTCCTACCAATGTACATAGTAGGTAGAGAAGGTATTGTATACCACCCCAAAATTCGAATACTTCATGACTTACTTTTTTTTAGTTAACGATTTTCGAGATATTTCTGGTTGTTGGTGTAAATTTTCTAATTAATAAACGTTTCTTAAACAGGAAGTCGTCATTCGTTTTATTTTGTTTTACTCCTGATCATGCCTTAGGGACTAGCTTTTAAAAGATGTGATTATCGCTTTAGCCTTCCCTTCTATTTCTCTTCTACTTAGAAGCATCTAAGTAATAAACCCATTTCTAGTAACGTTTATCTGATTAGCTGAAGTAGATAGAATAATGGAACACATCATATGTTTTTTCTCCAATTTTTACCCCGCCTTTAACTGGATGGTCATTTATCTTTAGAACGCATTACCTACTGGCAATGGTGTTAACTCCTATACTATTGTCGTCAGATTTCTGTATTTCTTTGGGATTTATTCATTACCTCCACACATTTACACTCTCATACATACTGCCAAACTATGGGATGGATATGAAATAATCTTGGTTAGAGAAACCCACAGTCGAGAATCGAACCCATGACCCTTCACACAGCAAGCAGATGCTCTACTGGTTGAGCTATGGGGCCATCCTCTGGTTAATTCTGGTTAATCCAAGTTACATTTTAATTTTCATATATACAAGTTTTGTTGTACCATACAGATTTTTAAAGCACATATCCCTATATGATGACTCATACTCCGCGCTTTTTGTATGACTACCTTTAAAAAAAAAAAACCAATGACTTCCGAGTTGAGAAAATTCAAACCAATGTCAAAGAATATATTAGAACATTTTAATTCCACAAAAAGGAAAGAAAAACAGAAGTTATTGCCAAATTGTGTTCTTTAAATCGTGTAGTCTCTTAAAATTTATCAGTTATGAAAAAGTCATTCGATATAAGTGGATATCAGACAAATTCCCATGACTTATTTTCACTGTCACGTCGTAAAGTTCTTGATCTTTTGCCTTAACATATTCGTAGAGAATTGCCAAATTTACGTTTCCATACCCATGTGAATCAAATATATTATGTAACACTGTTAATGCTTCTGAAATGGATGTACACCTTACCAGTAAATACGTAAGAACCTGTCTCTCAGATGAACTCTCGTGTATCTATAATTACAAAGTATTCGTATCGTTTATATCACCTGAGGTAACATCTCACGGGGCTTGTATATCGTCATTCAAAGGTGCACATTAGCCAATCAGGGGACAGGGGAAAGAAATTGAGTGCGGAAAGACACATGTCAGCGGGTCAAGTGTATAAGAAACAATGTTCTCACTGTAACTTCACAACTTCACAGCGCCTAATGACTACACTCGACGCAGACTTGGATGGCTCATTGCGGGGGAGTATTAACATTAAGAAAAAATCTGATGTGTTTAATTGCAATTACATTCTCTATCTGTTCTCCAAACAAACTACTGTTAAAAAAGATTAGTCTTTTATTTGCATAATGCTAATCAAGTTAAACGTTGCCAGAAATGGTCTTATTACTGTTCCTTATACGTAGAAGGGGAATAAGGGGAATATACTATGATAAAGCGAATCAAATCTTTTAAAAGCTTTCGCTACGAGATTGTCATTGAAATTCGGTTCTCTTTCCATGCCCAGGAGTAAAACAAAAAAGATATGAAACGGATGAGAATTTCCCGTTTGAGAAAAGTTTATTGTTTTAAAATTGAAACGAATAACAGGAGAATATCTCTGAAATGGTCAGTTCTGTGGAAAAAACAAACAAAAACAAACAAAAACAAACAAAAACTGTAGTGAAAAATTGTGTGTTTTAACGAGATCTACATTTTTGGTGGTATAGCAAGATTTCTTTTTATTTGTTTATTTATTTATTTTTAATGTCTTAGGGGTTAGCATTTATGCTGTCATTCAGATTGAAGAGGACTTTACTGGACTATTCCAAAGAATTTCGGAATATACATCTTATTTGCACATCTTTATTATACGTAATTTTAATCAAAATCGTTAAGAGCCGTTTTTCACAAAATCCAACATTTCGAAAAATAATCCATGTAAAGGGTAATTTGAGGCTTCTGAAAATCTCCGTGTTGCATCCTTGGAGGAAACTAAATTTAAATACCAACTACCTTTTCATGGAACATTTTTCAAAAATGTTGATTGTCACAAAAATAGTTCCAACGATTTTTATTAAAATAACATATGTTTAAGATATATCATGATAAACGAAATGCGCCTATGTCTTAAATTTTCTGCGAATAGCCTCAAAGACCTCTTCATTCTGGATGACTTTTGAATAGCTCGTAAGCTGTAAGAGATAGAAAAAACTCTCAATAAATATATAGATCTCTTAAAAAAAAAACTCTCAATAAATATATAGATCTCTTTAAAACACACAATTTATGTCATACATTTGCGTGTGCGTGTGTGTGTGTGAACCGTTTTTGAAATGCTCCTTGATATTAGTTTCTTTTTAACTACTTAAACTTTTCCCAAGCGGGAAGTCAAATTTCGTTTCATTTCTATTGGTTTACTTCCGGGAATTCTAAAAAAATTCGAATTTCAATTGTTTCATATATCGACAAGCTTTTGAAAGATTTGACTATCTCTTTAGCCCAGAGTATTCCCTTATATTCTTACTTATAAAGGAATTAAATCGTAAGGCAGCTAATGTTTATCTCGATTAGATAACATCAAGTAGACTATTTCGTTCATGACGCATGTTCGTAGGAAGTGAAATTCCTACCAATCGGAACTCATTATCTCTGTATTTTAATAGTTTTTTATCGCACCCACGTGCAATTGTTTTTCTAAATTTATCGCACCCTCGTGCATTTATGTTCTCTGTGTACTAATGTTCATCTCATAATAATAGTATTAGTGTGCAGTGATATTCCCGTACATAATGGCGGAAGTTCCAAAACGTTTTGGGGAAAGGTCTAATGCTGAAATAGACATATTAATTGAAAACTCAAAGCCGCAGAATACTAAAAACAACAGAGAAAGTATGTGGAACCCGTTCAACGAATTCTGTAAGCAACGAGGCCATGATTTATGATATGGACATCGAGTTGCAGTGATTTCGGTGCAAATATACGTCAAGAGAAATGGGATTGTCCATATAGACTAATCATTGTTATTTTATTCACGAAATAGTCTTATTCAATACAACTCGAGCTACAACTTTCCTCTAAATAAAAGTTGGAGCTCTCATCATATTACTTATAATAAAAGAAAAAAAAACTTTTTAAGGATAGTCTGTTAGAGAATAGGCAGAGAAAGGCATCAGATTTTAAATGCATAAAATGTTATAGCCTAGTATTTTCGGTGGGGGATTGGCCCTAAACATGAGAGCCTTGGCGAGAACCGGGTGATAAGCTATTTTGTCATTAAACTTAATACATATCTTATTGTTCGTCACTAGTTTCTTCTTCAGAGAGAATGCCGAAGAATGGAGGTTATCGAATTTCACTGCTACACTCAACAGGTGAGCAAGGAAAAACATGATTATAACGTCGCAATTTTTGTTACAACGTTCGTGACGGAGACTTAATTGCAACTATTTTGCATTTTATCTTTTCCAAACCTACTACATAGAGCTCTACCTAAAAGCAGCGTGTGCAGTATATACACCTGTACAAGTGCAGGCTTCCATCGAACACCGGTGTAACTAATCCTATCGGGTAGAAGAGAGGGCGGGCATTTAACTTTTTTTTTAGTTCCTTATTGTTTAATTACATTTCACTGAAGGTGGAAAGGGGACAGAGGAAAACGATGTTTAAAAATCGGTCGCTATATGCTGGCCTGGAAATGCCATACTTGTTCCACGGTATTGCGAAAAAAAAACCCTGAAAATAAGAGCGTTTTTTACTTTTTATATAGTGTACACAGAAGAGAGATTTTCCATTGTGCAACACTTGTCACGTGGATGTCATGATGCATCCTGGGAAGGAAATAATGCATTTTGGGTAATATCAGCTCCAGGTTCGCGGTCTTTCCAACCATCGGAAAAAAGCCGCCATGTCAGTAATTTTGCTATATTAGTAGAAGATTACAGCACGTCGGGACTGTCTGTTAGTTACATCGGGGCATTAAGCTTACATCGCTACGGTCTTTCAGATACATCGGGGCATTAAAATTAAACATCGCTGCTGACTCTCAGTTACATATTGGCATTCAAGTTAAACATCACAACACTCAGCAATACTTAGTTAATTATCGACGCTCTTAGTGATGAACAGTTACATTCAGTTAAGCACATCTAGACTTAGTTAAAGGTAGCTAAGTTAAAGAAACAAGGCTATTAAGTAAAATACGTGTGCATCACCGAGTAAGGAAGTTTCTAGTGATAATTTGATTTAGCAGATTGTACAGCAAAATGCTTATCTCGCATCTTCTAGTTGGCAATAAATTGAAGTAAAAGTAACGTGTGTTTACATAACTTTATAAGATCACTCCCCAAACTGCCTTCATTTGCTACCACCCCAAGAGCATGCATGCAGGCTGAGTTTAGCTGAGACACCTCAACTGTAGAAGATATTCACAGCAAAAGGTACGTAGATATACTCATCTGGTAGTGCAGTGAATCTTGAAACACCGCCAACGTCATCGTAGATCTGAGCACGTGGGGCCAATAATAAAAGCTTCATACTTGGCTCCCAAACAACGGAGTAAAAACATCTTCATACTTGGCTCTTTAACGTGGGGCTAACAACAACAAAATTACTACAGTATCTTCCAAGAATGCGACGAAGATTTTCAAGAAAGCCCCCCCCCCACAAATTAGGGGAAATCCGTGTATTTTCGACCACTTAAATGCTAATAGCTGGACAAAAAAAAAAAAAAACCTATGTCAAAGTCCACAACTTATTTTAATGTGTTAATGAGATGAACTTATACCATTATGAGAGTTTTCAAAGTTTAGTCCCAGCAACATAATTTGCAAATTATAATTATAGGTTTTTTCTTCTAATGCGTGTATTTTGAGCCACAGGTGTGTAATTTGGTCTGAGAGAGTGTGTAAATTGGACCACCACATAATACATTTATAATCGATACGCATACCTTTATATTCACTTTTAATGATTGAAATTCACAATAACACTTAACTTACCTGGAATAATCATTTTATGTATCATTATTATTATTCTAAATATCCGAGTGGAGCAGATTACCTTTAACAAAATTAATATCACCTTACTCAATTTCACCCAAAGTTTTGTGGACACTTAATATTTTCAAGTTTTTGTTACAAATTAAAGGATAATTTCACTGTTCACTTCACAATGCACCTATCAGAAAAGTAATACAATGAATCATTTATATCAGCACAGTCTTCATGAGCCCATCCTTTACATTTCTTGCACTATATCCAGTCCTTCTCGTGAGATTGCCACATAAAACACAGAAAAACTTTTCTGGGTTTTTTATTTTCATCTTTACCAAAATTGATTTTCGTTTTACCTTTGACTCTAGAGGTATTAGAGGCTGTCACTAACATTTCTTTATGAGGTGCTCCTATCAAGACCACACCTGAAGCTAAAGTTCTATATCTTTTCTTTGAAGACTCTACTGATGTGGATATTTACTATCCCACATGTATTATGTAGGTGTTATAATTTTAATACGATAACATACTTAGAACATTCTCTCTAAGTTAAGAAGGTGATGCACAAGTTCATCCTCGACTTCACTGGCATATCGGGAGGCCTCCCAATGCTCACGATAGGAGCTGGTGCCTTGGCTTTATTGTAGGTATCTCTTTATTGTACTTGGAGGTATGTTAAACAATCATTAAGTACATGCCCTCCGTTATAGCTTCAAGAACTTTTCTCAGATCTATCTCTATCCATTTTCAGTAGGGACCCTTAGTTTTGCGACCTTCTCTTCTTGTCATCTGGAAATTTAAGTAACTTGTATAACAAGGAACAGTAATATGTACATATCGAAATAAATTACTAAAGTAAATTAAAAGCGTGTCTTCAAATAAATAAATATATACACACATACTCATTTGGAATGTAATACCCAACTTGAATGTTCCGGACCAAATTACACGACACAACGCAACTTTATGAGTATCACATTTCTTACAATCCTAAACTGAATTAATGAAATAATTCTACATCACACTTACCTTAATATATTGAATTTTCCGTTATTTTAGTTTGATTTCCAAAAAAAGATCTTAGGTGGAAGAAAACACGATACTAAAAGCGGGAAAAAATTACAGCGAAAACGCTCCCAACAAAGACCACAACTTCCCTCCAAGGTTATTGACAATAGAATACGGAAAATTGGAGGGAACGCTTATAACAAATGCTGTTCAAGATATCCGTATTATTGGTGCTCCCAACAGCACCCATTTTCTTACACTGACATCGGTCCAAAATGCTCGCTGGTCCAAATTACACGGTCTTCCCCTACTCTTAACATGGAAAAAAAAATTGAAAATATTGTTTTTATCAAAAATGGTCTGACGATTTTGATTAAAATGCCATTAAATATATTTACATCAAAAATAAAATTTATATTTTGAATTTTCTGAAGACCTCTTACTTCTGGATGAATTTTGCAGAATTTTGCATAACGGTTAAACCGTAAGAGCTAGACCAAAACTATTAAACAAAAATATAGATGTAGTTAAAATACATAAATTATTCCTATACATTTTTCTTGTAGAGTTGCCCATTATTTGTATATTCCTTGTTGTTGGTTTCAGTCAGGCTACATGGGCTCTGAACGTGTTAACACCATGCAAGCGGTCAAGTTTAATACAGAGGACGATCAGGACAATGGGAGTGAAATTCCAAATTTCTGTTCTTTTGTAGACATTCATGAAACTTTTTCTGTTGTATTGTTGTTATGTTAATCTGAAACCAAATATAATTAAAACTGGATACGTATTCTTTACAATATATAGATTATTTATAAATTATATTATGTAAATAAATTGCCTTAACTAAAATGTTCCACTTGCCTAAAAAATTGAGAAAATTGGTTGTAATGTTTTAAATTGGAGCTCTGAAACGCACACAAAAATTTTGCGTAGTGATATTTCAATGACTTTGATTACTGAACTAAGACATTTTAGTCCCTAAAATTAATAGATATAATTTTTTATTGTTTTTTTTTTTTTGTTTTTGAAAATTACTGTTTGATCTTAAGATAATTGTTTCACCTATAAATATTACAATAGGTCCTTTGCACAATCTGAGAAATTTTAATGTAAAATAAAGCTGAGACGCGTGGAACATTTTGAAACTGTGAATAGGTAGTTTTGAGAAAAACGCTCATTTATAAAATAGTCTGCTAGGAAACACATGTAGTGTACGATCTTTAAATGGCCATCGAGTCCGAAAAAGGAGCGGGGGCATTAAAGCTTCTCTGTGGATATCCAAAGGTTCCCAAAATTATTTGCTATAAAAGAGTGCTTTTCGATTTTTTGACGGATTGCAGTTAAAATTTCATTCCCAGTGTCCCTTAACCGCACCAGACATATGTCTGGATGTTCTATGAATTTTGAAAACAATATTACCGTTTAGTGGTCGAGTGATCAGCGAGCTGACTTCTCACGCGGAGGTGCCGGTTTCGATACCCGGCCGAGGGGTGTACATTTTCTTTAATTAGGATTATTCCCTACTCTCCATTGAGCCTGGAAGTGTGGGCGTGAAAGCTCTACAATACCTTTAGGATAAAAACACCAATGATTCAATCTAAAACCTTCCGGCAGTTAAAGAGGGCTAATGTAATGAATCCAAGTAATATTACTGTTGTAAAGGCGCATGAGCTGGACATTTAATAAATTAATTTTAAAAATCCGATGTGTTTCATTTTCATGAGCTTTTTATCCGTTCTGCAAACAAACTTCTTATAAAAGATTGTTCTTCTATCTATTTCAAGTTAATTAAGGTACATATTAGGGAAAATGTTCCTTATAAGTAGAAGGAGAATAAGGGAATGCCCTAGGCTAAACAAATCTTTGCCGACAGCCAAATCTTCGCTATGCGATTGACATTCAAAGTCGGTTCTCATTACATGACCAGGAGTAAAATAGCAGAAATACGAATGACCACTTCCTGTTTGAGAAAAGTAGTTCAAAAATGAAACCAATAACAAGGAATTCATCTCAGAAATGGTTAGCTACAGAACAAAAATGTCTAAGACAAAAACTTGAAAAGATCTTATACCTACATATGTGTTTTAATCAAAACCGTTAAAGCCGCTTTTGAGAAAACCAAAAATGTTGAAAAATGTTCCATGTAATGGGTAGTTTAGGATATTTAAGTCTGGTGCTTACGACCTTTCTTTTTGAGTTATACTGTATACCACATACACGATCCTTTCTGTATTCAGGAGTACGAAGACATGAATTTAGGTGAAATTTCGATATGGAATTTTGGATGGAATACAATACCTTCTATACCTATGTATACATTGTATATACGTGCTATAGAAAGTAAAAATTAGCGTTTAGATATGGGAAACGATCAATTAATACGTTATAAGTTCACCTACTCTTACATTTATCGGGATTTTATTTTATTCCAGCTCTTATATAAGGCTGCAAATTTCGAAATCCTTAGCCGAAAATAAAAATAAACTACTATAATAATAAATTCATAAGAGGATTAACTATAATAGGAATTTCGCGTCTGAACCTTTGGGGCCTTAATTTAATCTGTATCAAACTGAAGCAATGCAGAGTTACCTGACAGCGAGCAGGGCGAAATCTCCACCAAAAGGTCGCTATGATTAACCTTAAACGACATTTTTTATGCGCCTGTGGATGGGATTAGCTGCAGAGCGTATCAGAGCGCAAAGGTTTATTTTCCTTTACTACCCCTTTGGGTGTCATGTAGGACTAAGAAGTGCTGGTACCCCATTCCCTTTCTCGTAGCTGTAGAAGGTAATAATCCGATTCGAAAATTCTTATCTTTAAGGCGCAATAACCACTCCAGAAAATTGGATACAATCTATGGCATGACTCTTTTCATAATACCAAAAAGAAATAACGACACACCAAATCCCACACTGACCCATTGACCCTTTCTATAATTCCGTGGAAATGCAATTTTCCAACTTATTGCGCAACGTGTTTACAACTGTCAGGTAAAAGCCAGGCACTATTATTATGTTGCTTTCTTTCTTCTTTCAAAATTGGGCATTTGGACGATTCTCTTTTTACATCAGGACGAACCATTCCACCCGAGATATTTGATTTTGGATCATTAAAATGCTTGAGACAAAAATATTTATGAGTAAAATACTTGCAAACTTTCATTTGAAATTGAACCTGAGTAGGGGTGTGGCATATAGCTTTAAAAATGCATACGAGAGAGGGGTTTAGATATGGTCCCACTTGACAGAGGTCTTCAAAACCAACAAACATTTTTATTAACTCACACTCCTCCTCTACCTCTTATAAGAAGGTGTTATACAAAGTAAAAAGGTTGATTTGTTCCATTCACATGACTTTCTATATCTATTCTGTAACAAACTATTCTTACAAAAACGTATTCTTTATCTACACCCGAAAGTAATCGACAATCATTACCTATCAGAAAGTGTCTTCTTTGTAGGTAGAGGGAAATAAGGAAAGACACTATGCTAAAGTGACGGTCAAACATTTTAAGAGCAGGTCGCTATGTAATGACACGGTTCTCAATGAATGGGCAGAGGGGAAAAAAAAAGGAATGGCGACTTTCCATTTGAGAAAAGTAAAGGTTTTGGAAATTTTCAACCAATAATAAGGAATATCGGGAAAATGTTAACTTCATAAAAATGTATTTACACAAATGGTGTGCATTTACAAGATCTGTATTATTTGTGTAGCAAAATATTTTCTATTTGCTTACCATTTATGCAAAAGTCATTCAGAATGAAGAGGGGTTCAGGAGCTAATCACAGACAGTTTAAGATAAACATTTTATTTGGAATGAGCATAACTTTAAACATGTGATATTTTAATCAAAGGCCCAAATAAATATATTTTTGAGAAAATCGGAATCTTCCAAACATACCCCATGTAAAAAGTAATTTGAGGTTTGATATTTTCTTGAAAATCTTTGCATAGCATCCTTGGAATATGCTGAGCTTAATTAACAAATTTGGCATTTAACATACTTTTCTTTTTTGAGTTATGCTGTCACAGACACGCACGCGCGCGCACAAACGCACACCCACAACTCAGATATTTTTGTTATTTTTTTAAAGATATATGGATCTTGAAACATTATTTCCTGTGAAATCTCGGCAAAGAATTTTGGGTGGAGTGCAATACCTTCTCCACTTAAGATATACATAGTACGTAGTAGAGAAGGTAATGCACAAACCTCACACAGATTATTTTAAGGATTCATAACTCATTCTTAAAGCTAAGATTGTTTCAACGGAACCACTAACGTAACATCATGTTAGCTAAATAAGCAGAAATTAGGTGCATGAAAAGTTTTTATAATACTTGAATGTATTTGTTTGTGATCCAACTAATTGTTGCTAGGAACAGGGTAAAATATAGATCTGCGAGTCAGTCCAAAGTGTGGGAGCTGTGCAATGTCCCACATTCGAGAGTTCGTGATTTAGAAGCTCGTAATTTTTTTCTCTGCTCTTTCTGAAGATTCCCATTATTCTCAGAATATATTTAAACTCTATTGACCTTGGGTTCATTAGAGTATTGTTTCTGTATTTAATTTACCGTTCGATATTATCTATCAGAAATTAAGAATAGAGTAACAAACAATAAAAATTAATTAAGGAAAAAATGTCAGATGATGACATTAAAACGCTTGCCATCACTAGAACAAACTTAAAGTTTTTAATTTCCCTGATAAAAGTGTTAATTTTAATGAGTATTAATTAATTTAAACAATCTAATTTATTTTAATTATCATTCACCGGATTCATTCTATTCGGTTGGTTTGCTGTTTCCCCAGTTATAACATAATTTATGTAAACAATATTTGCACGTCACGAAACCACAATGAAACTCCTATGGGAACATTATTGCGAGAACAGAAATTGAAAACGTAAATTAGCATTTTAAAACTAATGGATATTTGTGCTGAACAGACCTGGACTCATGGATCGCACAAGTACCGCAACCCTAAAGCCGTCCATGACGTAAGCAGGACAGTATTGGCTTCTCTCATTAGCGCAGTGTGCTAATAGAGGAACTGTAGGCTGGTGTTGAATGTCTATGTAATTTGCATAAGGGAAATGCTATGCAATAGTTCACAGCAGCTGATATTGTCTCTCTACGGAGGCACCCAAGTTTACACCTGTTGCTCTAAGCGCATTAAACGCTTGACCCCATGTTGACCTTTGTATGAGATGCTGAGAAGATAACAGCTTGGAAAAACCCTGCGCCAAAGGATCGCATCACTTCCTTTACCTATTAGCAGTTAGATATAATGTTAACGTAGTGGATATTGCGATTCAAGTGAAAAATAATACAGGTCATGTTCAGTCTTACCTCTCATTTACTTGAGCTAGGACCAATTTTGCTTTTCAGGCTTTATTCGCCTTCATGACAGTATGAGTATACAATTGAGAACAATTTTCCCTCCCTTTTGTTTTTAAAAGATTCATATAAATTATTTCAAAAACAGTATTGGGACGATACATAATTTTTCGATACCGATATTCATTTTGAACACCGATATTAAAAACTCAATTTATAAAATACTGTAAAAGCGATGATATCCGTACAATTAGTTTTCAGTGTACAATCGTACGTTAGCGATTTTGTATTACATGCTAATTCCGAAATTGTTACTGTTTTACATTCTCCAATTGGCAGCATTTTTACTATCGATGACACCATAAGTTGTACATTACCTACTGTTAATAAAGGATGTTGATAATGATGATGATGATGATAATAATAATAATAATAATAATAATAATAATAATGGGTCACAGATGTAATTGACTGAGAGAGTTACTAAGGCAGCTTATTGCAGAAACGCGATTTACTGCGTCAGCTAAATCAGCTTCACAACTCGTTACCCAAGTAGATGCGCGCGCCTTTTCTTGAGAGCTAGTTTTAGGGGAAGCGAGGGCATGGGGGGAGAACTGTCTTTCAGCAGGGTTGTCAACCAAAGAAGGTTTCTTTCTTTGAGGCCCTCAGCCTTACGATGAATAAGTTATCCAATTTACCGCGAACAAGCTAAATTATTAAACGAAACACAGCGTGAGTGTACTGAACTCTGGAATCTACTCGTAGATAGAATGAAGCCAGCGTGTATATGTCCTGTAGGGTGTACAGCGAACTTAAATGTCTCAATGTGGTCGCCAACACCTTGCTCTTCTTCAGACATAACGCGAAACCTAGACACTAGGGAGCCGAGCGCCCAAGAAACCGTGTGAGTATAGTATCTCTACTCCTTCACCCATTGTTTTGCATGTTTTTTCATTTAGACACAAGAGACTAGAATGCTGCATTCATTCTCCCACAAAAAACGCAGTATACATAATTCTATCAGTAACTGAAATACACAAACTCTTTGGGAGCACGTACGAAGCCAAACGTTAAGTCTCGACTCCTTTCATTCCTTATCTAGCATAAAGTTAAGTCCTTGTACATGATCAAAACTTTGTCAAATTCAATACTGTACAAGAGTTTTCAAAGCTTCACAGCCTTTCTAGTCAAATTGCTTCCAATACTTTTAATGTCTTTGAAAGTCTTAAAAACAAAAAGGACATGCTCTATACGGTCAAAGATTTGACAATGAAATGAAGGCTTTGGCCAATGAAATGCGAGCACTTAAAAGTGCATCACGAAATCTGCTACATGACTGAAAGCGAGAAATGAACAAAAATGACTACCTGGGCAAAGGATGTTGCATGAGAGCTGATTAGGTTATTAGTTTTACAAAATTTGAAGTTTGGAATAACTGAGATGACTTGATTGTAATGTCTATGCTTTTTTATAATCTATAAACAACGAAAAACATTGACAGAGAAAAAATTAAAATGCGTATAACACTTAAATTGCCCTTCCGATTTTTAGTTTTACTTTATTTACTATATACTTAAACTAGAGGACGTATTGCATTCTATTCATAAATCAATACCGACATTTCACTGCAAATACGCGTTCCGAACTCCTTGAATCCATATAAAGCCGTTTTACAGAAAATTCTCTGCCCTCCTCTTTCTATTTGTGTGAACAACACAACTCAAAGATGAAAATCGGACAAATGCCAATACTTTATGGGCTCCGTGGATCACTACTACAAAATGAAGACACGGCACATGAACTTCTTGGACAGACTTCCAGAGTATGAATGAGAATTCCAAATGCAATTTAACATAGCGCAGTTGACCTATCAATTCGTGCTTTTCCCACTGCATTCGTAATCTGATATTATTGGCGATTTATACATGAAAGTGTTTTGTAATGACTTACAGAATAACATTTCATTGTAAATTGTTATGACATGACGCTAATAGTAAACTACTTTGCACATGATACATTATCATCAGTGTGATTTGAAGAGGTTCAGTTTGGCAAAAAGACGTATAAATACCACATTTTTTACATTGTCCAGTCTTTCCAGGTATAGCCAAAACTTGTCCAATGTTGTCAAATATTTTTCAACATTTGACAATTCTTCTTGTAAAATCTTGAATTAAAAAACAAGTTTGATCATGCACAAGGGGTTTTAAATACAACTTTCTGATGTAAGATTTAAAAGTATCGAAGGTTTATCGAAATTATTAAACAAGACTCGATACCACCGAGTATCGAGGTTTCTACGATATCGAAGTCCCAACCCTAGTCTAAAATATTATTATCCGAAAAGTAATTCTTAGAAATTGTGGACAATAGTGTTTGTGTGCACCCGTAAGTTATGTTCAGTCAAATTATTACAAAATTAATTATTCCTTAACATTCAAAAGTATTGAATAATGTTTCAAAACCCCTGTACTCCGCAACAATGTTCAGGAAATTCAGTCGTTAGAGGAAAAACCAAAAGGAACAACGTAGAAATTGTGTTAGCATTTTGCTTTTACTGCACTCGGTAAACTAGCATGAGATAACAATGTTGATAAAAGGTGGTGCCTGGAAGATTATCGCTCTGCTATCGTGTGAAGATAATATTCTTAAGAAATCGACTAAGACAGACATGCATTTTCAGCTCTGGAATGCAGAAAATGACCTGATATTCTTACTTGCACAGACTAGGGACCACCTACATGTAATGCAGTGAACTTTCAACAGTCCAGGCTGCAGAATGCCTTAAATAGCCTATTTTAGACCACATTTCTCGAGGGTTTTCTAATATCTGGTCACAAATGCAGTCTTGACGCCAGTGTGGCTATTAATTCAACAGTTAGAAAGTTCAAGATATTTTATTTGCAATTTGACATATCGGTTATTGATAAATTTTAGCAGACCGTGCCTAATTATTAGACATCGAATTTGTGAACTTCAAGGTAATACTTTTTGCCACTTAATATACATTTCTTAAAGATCATTCCGGTAGCTATAATTACTTTTCTGTAGGTATAAAATATTCATTTTTTTTTTTAAATCTCAGCTGTTATTGGGCAAAATTGTAAGCATTTATTAATTCTGAGGATACTTCTTCATTAGTTTTTTTCCTTGAATATATTCATCCGCAAAACTTTGATGGCAGGAGTTTTATATAATACACTGAAAACTTAATATTAGTACTTTCTCTACACATACTATGTAGATAGTGTATAGAGAAGGTATTGCATTCCATCCAAAAATTAGATAGCGATATTTTACCAGAAATACGCGTTTTAAGATCCCTCTATCCAAAAATGCATTTTAGAAAAAGGTTCGTGTGTGACTGTGAACACGATAACTCAATAACGAAAAGTCGATAAAATACCAAACTTGGTATTTAAGCTTAGGATCTTCCAGGGATGCGACACGAAGATTGGAGAAAAATCAGCCCACCCCAAACTACCCTTTCCATGGAAAAAATTTCGAAAATTTTGATTCTCTCAAAAACTGAAGATCTTTATTCTGAATGAACTTTGCTGAATTTTGTACAACTGGTAAACCGTAAGAGATAAACAAAAACCTTACTAAACAAAAAATTTAGATTACGTTAAGACACACAATTTGTCATACTTTTTTTTTTTTTCTCGTGGAATTGACCATTTCTGAGATATTCCTTTTTATTTGTTTCAGATTCAAAATACTCAAACCACAACGGAAAGTTGTGAACTCCTGGTCCTGCATACAAACGGATTTCAACCACATGTCAACCAGCTTTTAAAGGATTTGACTATCGTTTTAGCCTAAGGCATTCCCTTATTTTCCTCCTACTTATACGGAAGCAAGTAATCACAATTTCTGCTAATGTTTACCTCGATGATTATAAAGTAGACAGAAGGATAAGCTTTTTAACAATAATTTGTTATAGCGATGTAAAGAAAGTCATGTGAATGGAACACATCAGATTTTTTTTTACTTTCTCTACACGTACTATGTACATAGTATATAGAGAAGGCATTGATTGAATCGTACCCAAAACATTCGATACCGAGATTTCACCGGAAATATTTGTTTTGGGACCACCTAAATAAAAAAAAAACATTTTTAGAAACATGGCCATGTGTTTGTGTGTGTGTGTGTGTGTGTGGGGGGGGCCACCATAATTCAAAAACGAAAGCCCGTTAAATACCAAACTTGGTACTTAAGTTTGATATCTTCCAAGGATGCGACACGAAAAATTTCAAGAAAATCCCCCACCCCCAACTATGCTTTACATGGAACATTTTTCGAAATTTGTTATTTTCTCAAAAATGGCTCTAATGATTTTGATTAAAATACCGTATGTTTAAGACATTTTTATGACAAACGAAATGCATATCGTGAGTTTTATGGGATCACCCTCTGAAAACCTCTTCCTACTTTTGTATAACTGGCAAACCGTAAGAGATATTCAAAAACTTACTACACAAAAAAATGCAGTCTCATTAAAACATACAATTTATGTTATATGCATTTTTTGTACAGTTAACCGTTTTCGAGATACTCCGGATTATTAGTTTCAATTTTAGCCACTTAAACTTTTCTCAAACGGGAAGATATCTTTCTTCTCGTTTGTCGTTTGTTTACTTTTGGAAAGCAAAGAGATTAGAATTTCAATTGTTTCACACAGCGACCGCTTTTAAAGAACAAGACTATCGTTTTAGCCTGTGCATTTTCTTATTTCCCTTCTACTTACAAGGAGCTAGTAATAAGAATAATTCTTGATTAGCATGATGTAGATAACAGATTAATCTTTTGAATAAAAGGTTTGTTTGCCGAACAGCTAGAGTACATGTGAATGTAGCACATTAGATTTTTTCTCTTCTACTTACAAGGGACCAAATAATATAATTTCTTCTAATGTTTATCTGGACAAACATAATATAGTTAGAAGAATAAGCTTTTTAACAGTAATTTGTTTCAGAGATGTAGAGAAACTTATGTAATTGTAAAACATCAGATTTTTTATTTTATTTAAGCACACTCAAATTTGTTATAAAGTTTCCTATGGGTGTCTCCAAAGTAAGGACATTTATTTTGTCACTAATGCGTTTAAATATGAATCTTAAAATTTAAAATAGTATACTATATGGATGTCTCGTGATATGGACTAATATGTTATCACTAATGTGTTTAAATATGAATCCTAAGATAATTTAAAATTCGTGCACTATATGGATATTATTTTGTCACTAGTGAGTTTAAAATAACGTGCACTATGTATATGATCCGTAAATGGAAAAATGATGAAATGTGCTCCGAAATAGGAAATATGTAGTTAATATCACTATAAAAATGTAGGTACACTGCAGAACATAAAACATATTGCAAACCCTTATGCCAACCAAAAGTAAAATCAAATAAATATGTCTTTGCGTACAGATTCAATGTCTACTAATTACTTAGCATGTCCAACATGAATGGAGCATAATAACAAAGTATATCAAGGATAAGCTTACTAGTGCAGAGTTAAAGTAGTTCTACCACAACAAATGAATAATTAAATAAAGTACGTTCTGCAAGCATCTGGCAAGAGAAGCAATGCTCAAATTACATGCTTAACTTTTGCTGTGGAAAAGGGCAACGGGTGAAACTGATGTTAAAATAAGCACATACACTGTACTTCGTAATTTCCAATATCCATTTCTAGAACCTTCAATTAAAAACAAGCAAAACAGATAATCGGGGTTTGTAAAAAAAAGTTTCCAGTTCGTGCAGTTCAGGAGGTATTAATTCTATGGTTTGCTTTCTAGAAGCATCAGTACTACCTGCAGTGATTTGGGAATAAAGACTTCTCAATTACCTACGAACATAAGGAATTATGTATGCATTTCGCTCTATATGCAGGTGTTGTGGAGTTAAGTCCGTGGATTCTGCTTTTCTTGTTCCCCTCCCCTTTTTCGTTTAGGAGTTAAGCTTCTATTTACAGCTGGGATTTGACGCGAACACGGGAAATCTGCCATTAGTGATTGGTTAATCCTTGCATGCTTACGTAGGCTGCCAGTCGTGATGCGCTTAGTTGTATTCTGTGTATGCGTTTTTTTTTTTACTTTCTCCATACGCACTATGTACATAGTGTATAGAGAAAGTATTGCACTCCACCCAAAAATTCGAATCCGAGATTTCACCGGAAATATATGTTTTAGGGTCCCCAATATCCAAAAAAGCATTTTCACAAAAAGGTCCGTGTGTCAGTGTGTCTGTGAGTTTGTGAACACGATAACTCAAAAACGAAAAGTCGGTAAAAATACCAAACTTGGTATTTAAGTTTAGCATCTTCCAGGGATGCGACACGAAGATTTTGAGGAAAATCCCCCCACCCCCAACTACCCTTTACATGGAACTTTTTTCGAAAATTTTGATTTTCTCAAAAATGGCTCTAACGATTTTGATTAAAATTTCGTATATCAAAGATATTTACCTGACAAATAAAAGGTATATCTTGAATTTTCTGGGAATAGCCTCTGAAGAGTAGTTTATTCTGGATGAATTTTACTTAATTTTGAATAACTGCTAAACCGTAAGAGATGGACAAAAACTTACTACAGAAAAAATGTAGAGCACATTAAAACACACAATTTATGTTATATTCATTTTTTTCGTGGAGTTCGTCGTTTTTGAGACATTCCTTATTTTTAGTTTCTGCTATGAAAAACGTATACTTTTCTCATACGGAACTTGTCAACTCCTATCCATATAAACAAAGGAACTTCATTGACATAGCAACCAGCTTTTGACTATCATTTTAACCAATGGTAGTCCCTTATTTCGCTTCTACTGACAAGGAAGCGAGTAATTAGACTATTTCTGCTATTTTTTTCTGATTAGTATAAAGTAAATAGAAGTATAAGCTTTTTAAGAATGATTTGTTGCAGGGATATGGAGAAAGTCATGTGAATGGTACACATCAGATTTTTTTTTACTAGAATCTGTGTCCTTGTATATAATTTTTCCTCTATGCGAATTTCATATTTGTCGATGGCTGTGCTTACGATTATCAAACCTGGCTTGGAGTTCTGAGATTGTACGCATACTTTTGAGAGCGCATAAATCTGGTTGAGTCGGGGAGAGAAGAGAACCTGTTTCTTGCCTTGCTAAATAGATAAGAGCTAAAAATTGTGGATTTGCAATCTGGAGCCATTCACTTTCCCCTCGTGTCTTGTTTGTGTCATCTTTTTTCCTCCCATGAACATGAACCAATAAGTACGGTGTTAGGTTTTATTTTTTTTTATCAAAGTCTGTACTACTATACATTAATCCATATCTTGTCAACTGGCGCTCATCGAGCCCGGGTACCCTGGCCAGCTTAGTGCAGTCCCTACCACTAAACTTGTCATTTTCTCCCTCTGTCTCATTCGCTGGCACCGCTATGCGGCATGCTGTGATAGACTGCATTCTACATGGGCAGGCTTGCCGACGTATATCTGTGAGAAAATATTTTCAATAATGAACCTTAATAAGTCAAAAATAAGATTAAGCATGTTACATGCAGCCTTGAAAGCTACATTACACTTTCAATCGCAAACAATTTTTCCTGACATAAATAAAATGTCGGAATCCAGCAGGCGTCAAGTTTCTCCTTTAAAGAGAGGAGGTACAGTCAAAAAGATTTTGGCTCAATTATGAGGAATATAAAAACAATATTTTTACTCAATATACTTATGTTTAAAATATCGAATTACTTTTAAATTTGGGAGATAAAATCATTGGCATTTATGCATTTCCTCAATATTTCTCTTGTTTAAAATGCTACAGGCTTTTAATGGTTTCGCCAAATTAAATGAATTAACGTTTTTGCTTTCAAATATTCATTTAATTTGTGGAGTGGAATGAAATATAATTTCCAATTATATTTCAATAGATAATGAGCTTAGTTAATAGATGTGTTAAAATCGAATGTACCGAATGTTTCGATTTTGAAATTAGCGCCATTTTCTGTTTTCTTCTCCTTTCTCTTCTTCTTCTTATTATTATTATATCTAAATGTTTCAAATGTGTAATGATTGTTTAGTTTTAAAACCTGTTACGTTCACTTTATGTGTAAATGTTTTTATTGTGAGAATTTTAGGCCAGACAGTATTTCCCTCGTTGCTCTTTGGGGTGACCGCCTGTCTGACCTTGCAGTTTAGTCATTCATTCCGTCATATCTGCTCGCTCAGGCAACCGGTGCCGCTAATCGGCTCATTTGTAAGATTATTAAAAAGAATCACAAGGAAAAATGTAAACGGGAAGATCTGATTGGATCAAATCCGCATTCAAAAGGGGAATTCTTTTCACGATCTTCAATAATTTTTTGATAGAAAATTAGCTGTCCGAAGTGAGCTACTGAGCTGTTGAGTTGCACAGTTCTGCATAATCACCACTTTGTCTCTACCAGTGGCGAGTCTCAACATTTGCAGCCTCTTCTGAATTCTTCTTTGCAGATTCGTCGGTGTTATGTTCTGTTAGCTGTTTATGCCGCGACGTTTTGTTGTGTTAGGTAGGTACATGAATGCCTGTTACCCAGATCACAGACTATAGTTGTTGAACAATAATTACGCTGTTCTAGGCAAGCAAGAGCGGAAAACTGCTCCGTTGGGGCGGTGGGGTGGTGCGGGTGGAGTGGTGGCAGCGGCGGTGGCGGCGATGAGCAACTTTCACTCTCGAGCGACATTGCCAGGATTCCAGTGAACCGACTCCTGCAAGCTTGGCAATATAATATTTGAAAATAAAGAGTCGGTTTTCTACTGGTGGTCCCTTCTATTGGCATGTGGTGGTGGGTTTTTCATGTAACGTTTAGTGCCCGTTTTTACTACAAATAGCACCGCAGGCGATGGCATTATTGATGCATGGAATGAAGATAGAGCACCGGTGGAACGCAATTGGGGGGGGGACCGGAGAACCCGGAGAAAACCCGCCTTCCACTGTTTTCACCACCACAAATCCCACAAGCGGTCACCTGGGATCGTACCCGGGACGCCTTGGTGAGAGGTGGTTGGTCTAACCACGCGGCCACATGGTGGTGGGCTAGCTGAAGCACAGGTAAATGAATCTCTATACTGGTAATTAAATTCCTAGAGAGTTAGTGGAAATAATGCTAGCGTTCAACACTCAAGTAAATTACGTTTAATGAAATGTGAAGGTGAAAATGTAATATTTATATCACCTTGGACAGTTACCGTCAAGCCTATGTACCTATACCAAGTTTCCACCAAACATGCTTTAACATAGCACCATCATCTGCTCAATGTTCTACATTAAGACAAATTGCACATTACACAGCTCGGAAATGTGGGGGTAGCATGTCTGCCTCACATTCAGGAGATCGCGAGTTCGAATCTCGCTTAGGGTGAGCTGTCCTAAGGTTCTTTTAGAGGTTTTCCCTTATCCTGAGAAGAGGAATGTCGATGTCGAGTAACTTCAAGCTACATGGACCCCGAGATCATTGGAGCATAATTTCACCGATTTCATTCATCGTCCGATGTGACCAACCAGGTTAAAGGACGTTAAGCTACAAGAAAAAAAAAACTTGCAAATTAACTATGGCCTGCGTTTGTGAGGAGGCATAGACGTTAACTTACTCTGCCATGCAATTCCATTCACAATTCCACACTAATATTTCACTGGAAACACGTGTGTTAAAACTCCTATTCAAAGATATTTTAGATAACAGTCGTTGTAAACAAGCATAACTCAAAAAAGAAATGTGGGGCAAATATAACACGGTATTAAGTGTAATACTTTCGAAAATGTGACGCAATACTTTCAGGAAAAGTATCACCTCAAAATACACTTATTTAATCTTGATTTGCGTATTTTTGCTCTAGTGATTTGGATCACAATGTCATATATAAGACAATTTAAGACATTTAGATGGTTAAAATATATTCTTGAATTTATATGGAACAGACTATTACGTCTTCTTCATTCGTAGGAAAGTTCACATAGTTTTGTGTGCCTAATTGGCAAACCGTAAAAAAGAAAGAACAAATAGAGAGTGCAATATTTTTAAAAACACACAATTATTTCTAATAACTTTATTTAGAGCATCAGCCGTTTCAGCCGAGATATTCATTGTTATTTATTGGTTTGAATTTTCAATATGTTTAAATTGGTCATCATTCATAGCTTCCCGCAGTGCCATGGGAAGCATATGGAATTTCTAAGTTTTAACATTTGACTATGGCTTCAATTTCCTGTATCCACTTTGAGTTCAACGAAATGTGCCATTTGTGTAAATATTTGTGTCAACATTTATTTGGATTAAAATCAAGTAGATAGAAAAATAAGCTTTTGTAAGAATAGTTTGTAGAAGCAATGTAAGAGTAGAGCTTGGGTAGAGAAAGTCATGTGGATACGTTACTGAATTCCTAGCCATGCGTGCTGCATCTGTCCCTGCCTTAACGAACATATTACTTATGTTTTATTATATTACAATATATTAGGACTGTTCTTTCATTCGCGTAGCCGCAACATCATCTGTACCACACTATATAATACGCATTAAAATTTTCTTCTGTGAATCAATTGTGCACGTGTGTCGCTGATCATGTCTATCCCTACTATAAACTTTCCATTTATTTTTTAACAGTTACTTTAAATACTTTACAGTATACTTTTTATAAGTATAACAACCTACATCGTGTAGCTCAATGGGACGACGAATGAACGAAATAGCATGAACTGAGCCTATGTGCACTTGCGGTTACCCGGCATTTGTCTACTTAAATAAGGAAGACCTCTATAAAAAAAAAAAAAAAAGGAATTAGATTCGAACTCAGGACCTCGTGAACGCGAGGCAAAAACGCTACCCCCACACTATGGGGTTAGGACATTATTCCATTTTGATAATTTCTATTACGAATTCGGCTGAAATAGCTTCTTCCGATTATTACTTCTTCTTCTTTGTTTTTTTTTTGTTTTTTTTTTTGTTTTTTTCCAAATTTCAAACTCCTTAAACATTTCTACTTTGCGTAACAGGTACCCACATTGCAGAAAGTTTTTTTGTTCTATTCACCCATTAACCCCTTCTTTCTTCCTGATTTACAAAGATATCTTTCTTTCCTCCTAGTTTTTATTGGAACATAAAGTTTATCTTGTCTGATAGATACATAAACTTTCCAAAGTCATTATTAGGTATTGCGTACTTTAACTCCCTCCTCTCAATACAATTCCTAATATTATTTTTAAACTGCCTCTCAAATAGTTCACCCACCCTCTGCTTTATAAGTTCATTTACAGTTATTTTAAATATTGCTTTAACAAGAGTCTAAAATATTTTTGTAGTTTCTTTACACAATTAAATTTCACTACTCTAACATGCTTTATTTTCCAAACTCAAATTGCCTTACAAAAAACTGTGTACTGTGTCCACAATTTATAACGACGTATTAACTTCCCACAATTCATTGCCATACAACCTTGTACTCTCAGTCATTTCCATTGATATCAATTTCATCGTTTGAGTTTTATTAAACTTTTGAGTTTCTGTGCATTTTACATAAATCCTGCACGTTTGCCCCTTAGATATATAAATATTGTTTTTAAAATCAGTCTTCTCCTTTACAAAACTGGATATGAGGTCGCCTCCAATCACAGATTTACTCTGACATAAACCCTGAGCAAGGGTATATGTCAGCCAAGTTACAAGGGCGATTAAAATTGAATTTATACAAATACGATCAAAAGCATTAGTATCACTTACACTACCTCAATTTCTTATTCGCCCCTCTTACGCAGGCACAGTTATTTTGTAACTCCGCCATTGCAAAAACTGTCTCTATTTTAACAACACATATCCCAGATTAAGCCTCTAAATGAAGTTGTTAAGAACAAATTCGCCCACAGGTAGACTGTATGTTCGAGCAGCGCAATTTGCCGTTCGAATTGTCCACATCAAACGCTACATGCTATTGTACCCCATTGACCGACCAATGAAGTGGAAATTGGCGAGAGCTACTCTATTGTAAAGCATTGGAGCACGCTCGAAGGTAGTTTGGAATACCATTGGATGACAGATATGTCCTTACAATTTGGCTTTAACTCCATGAACGTCATAACTTTGTGTTTTCCTTCCTCATTTAAGGAATGCATCTGTGAAATTTGGAAAACCCGCAGTATATAAGCTATTAGGTATTGAAATTTATATCAGTTATTATACACAATTATACTGATATTTTTTGCCATGTATCAAGATTCTAGCTAACATGGTCATTTAAATAATAATTTTACTGTCTAAATTCACTGTTCTAATAAAAAATGCAATTTTACAGAAAATGAGTTTACAAATAGATCTGTCATATTATATTTTTATACTAGCCATAATTAATGTAGAAAAAATATTACTTTTCATACTCTCCAAAACTGTTGATTTTTCAAAATGTAATAATTTATTTTGAAAATTAGTGCACTATTCCGAAAAAGTATATGACTATTTTCTTTAATGTGCCTTTGAGAGACAGATAAAAGGTTTGAAATAAATTAGTGAAAAATGCATCATGTGGAACATTTTAATGTTGAAAAAAGTTTGCGAGAAAATAAGGTTTCAAGTTGGGCGTGCCTATTAATAAGCATACGCCTACCTCTACAGATTTAGTTAATGATAGTTAAAATGTGCGGAGTGGTAAAAAAATATATATTTGCTAAAAGTTTAAAATTCAATAATTTTATTGCGCAAAAAATAATTTAATTTTTCACAATGTTGGTCAAATTACCAAATGCATCACCGTAAATAAACATAGTAAATTTGGCAGCTGGAAGTATCAATACAATTTTCTAACACGATTTTAGGGCGACCGCAAACTATATTGTCTTGTTACCTATTTAAAAATATGGAGACTACACATCCTGGTTTGCGGTGGGGGCACATCAATTATAGTAAAAGTGTCGCTTTGCCCCATTCCGTCTACCATGTGTTTTGGACATTTCGAATATTACAAAGTCAAATGGAATGAGGTTTGAGATTACAATACGTATTCCATATTTTATGCCCGCCATACGATGTTTCGAATGTTACATAGGAATGTCACATTCACGCTGTTTTGAATAGCAAAATACATACTGGCTACTGCACATTGTTACAATGATTTACGAAAGCATACATTTTAATAAGTACATTGTTCATAATTAGCAAAACTCAAACTACTCGCTTACAGGGGTTAATAAATAAGCTATACTTATATCTAAAAATATTCATGTTCTTATAACACCCTTATAAATAAAATAAAGACGGTATCATGTAATTGGTCGATTGTTCTAACATACGGGCAAGATAAAAGTGTAATGACAAAAAACTAACTCATAACAGAGAATTTCTGGTACGAACATTAAATCATTGAAAGATGAAGAGAACTGAAACGGAAACCCGTAAAACTATCCCTTATCCAAACGTAACCGAGTTAGGTAGCTCAGGCGTTTCGTCTGGGACTGGCTTCGGGAGATCGTGGCCTCGATTCCCGCGGTAGACCTCTGTGACCCACGGGTTTTTTTTTTTCGGGGTTTCCCGGTTCACCAGACGAATGCTGGGGAGGTTTCTTCAATCCCCGAACTTCCTGTCCTTCATTTCATTTCAACCAGTCTCTTTCAGGGCGCCTTCGGTGTTGGTGAATACGCTATGGAAAAGTAGCTCTCGGCGGCAAGGTGGTGCTGGAGTCGTCAGCAGGACCTGGGGAGTCCAGTTAGGCCCAGGACGCGTGATCCAGGCGCTCCCCCCGTTAGGGACTCACGTCATTGGATCTTTCCCCGCAGTAGGTTTCGGTCGCCCGTCCGTTACTATCATATAATCCTATTCTCCTGGGGTCTAATGCACAATACACCCTGGTGGAACCCCCTCCGGAATGTACCTACCAACTAACCAGCAAATGTGATCATTTCCCGATGCCATGAAATTTAGAAGGTGTAAAATATTCACTACAACAAACATGGAAAAATCTAATATGCTACGCTCACATAGGTAACTTTCTCTATTCATAGTGAAATAGTTTATTTCTTATAAAAACCGATTCTTCTATCTACTACATACTAACCAAGATAAACATTAGCAGAATGTTTTTTTTTTTTTTTTTTTGGTGTTAGTTCTTTGTACAAGAGAGTGTGAAATTACAATAAGCTAAAGGGATAGTAAAGTCTTTAAAAGCCGGTCGCTACGTGTAGGTATTGAAATTCTACTTGAACATGAACTTTATAAATAACTACTTTCCGTTTGAAACCCGTATAAGTATTGGAAAATTAAAACCAATAACCAAGAATATTTCGGAAAGGGTTAGCTCCACAAACAAAAAAACAAAACAAAAAATATTACACATACATTGTGTGTTTTGACGAGATCTAAGTTTTTTGTGCACTAAGTTTTGCTTATCCCTTAAGGTTTCCAGTTATGCAAAAGTCTTAAGAAGTGGACTTAAGAACAAAGGCCTACCCTGTAGAAATAATCAAATTTGGTCAAAATTCGACTTGAAAATCTTTCAAAATATTACTTTAAGATATCTCTAGTATTATTTTATATAATACTAGAAGCATCATTAAAGAAAAGCAGTATTTTAATATAAAATGGAATTAATCAATAAAAATTACTCCAATAATGAGAGCTGGAATTTTGAAAGATGATTAACATATCACTGGTGTAAATTTCAGCAAGATATTTTATATACTGTGGATTTTCCAAATTTTGCAGACGCGTTCTCTTTAGTGAATCTGGGTTATTACTTTGATTGTTAGAAGTTTCATTGTAATTACACTCAACAGCTGTATGCACAACTGTTGTCGACGTAAATTACTGGCAGTGCAAAGTCAGATTAGCGGCAAAATTAAACCTCAGGCTACAATTTATTTGTGGTGATTTCCTGTTCTTCAATCAATAACAGAAGCACACCTGAGCCTAGCGCTTGGGTTGCAAAGGCGTAATGCTGCTGCGGAAAGACGTTAAGCGGATTGCTGGCGGCGAAAGATGTTACGAGGTGAGGGCTAACTGAAAATGGTTATTTGTGTCACGTGGATTTGAGGGGACCCGCCGAAGGCAAGGGTAAAGAGAAGCCAGAGAAGTGGATAAACACATTTCGAATGGAAAAGCGACATTTCTGCCCTCTTTTTAGTTCATCTTCAGGATACCAATTAGTACCTACTAAAACCCTCAACTGAACCTACCGTAGGAAATCTCTGCATCTTTGTTCCACTGCTGGAGGTGCCACTGAAACTTAAATGGTTATAACTCGTACAGCTACTTAATTATTGAATCAAATTCCAGATCTCCAAAAAGAGTATATTCACAAAGGAACAGAGTAGCCAGTTAACTGGTAATTTGATGCAGGTAAAACGCATATTGCTTATATTAGGGAAGTTAAACCCTGTGTACTGGTTAATATAAATTGTGTTCTTTCGTGTTTCCCTTAGATGCTTCGCACATACTAAGGTTGGTCCAAGAAAATATTTCAACATTCATCTCGTGATGTGAACCAGCCAAGGATTCCCGAATGTTTTTAGAAGACAAATATAAGCAGATCTAACTCAACCCTGGCTACCTCCTGCATGCAAGATCATGTGCCAAGGGGCTGGAAGGACCAAGAGCAGCTGCTGTCATCCCAACTTGTTCTTACTTCATGAGTATCGTACAAAGATTCATCTAAATAAACTATATTATACCCTTCCTGCCTGAAATAGTTTAGTCTACTCAAGTACCGATATCTCCATGCCACAATCCTTGCTGATTCCATAATCACGCGCCTCTTATTTAACGTGCGAAAGCGGAACCCTAACTTCACAAACTGTATAACCGAATCCCTTTTGTAAGGAACACTAGCTGGATTATTGATTATTACTATTATTTCTAGCATCAAAGCTAGATTCGTCCTAAGGCCTCCACATATTTAACAATACACAGTAAACATCACTTGCACCTGTGAAGTTCACAAGAAAACTACATGAATGAGATGAACGAGAGAGAAAACAGCGAAGGCTTTGCAACGCTGTGTTTTACTCCACGTGTAGTTAACGTCTGTTATTTGCGATTTCAACGCATTCATTGGCTGAAGTGATGCACTCATTGGTACACTACAAAACGTCGGCGACTTTCCAAAATAATCAGTGCGTTATCTGAGAGGGTTCTATCAACAAAGATAAAGCGCATGTCAAACCTTTCAGTGGCACGATAATACCTGAAGTGTAGATATACCAAGCTTTGTCCAGATTGGCCAAATTTTACAAGACAGTTTGAAAAATAAGGGCATGGGTAACTATGGATTCCTAACATTTTCACCAAGCCTTGGCAAGTGTACAATTTCGTCTGAGTTTATCAAGTAATACAGTTTTATACACAGCGGTTACATTAATGCTGCAATAAATTAATTCCATTTAACTCTGATTTAGAACCATTTTATCTGATAAAATTATAGAACATGCCATTATGTAACGTTGAACCTTTTACCATAAAGTGGAGCTAATTTATCCCTAAATCGGTCACAATCCTAAAATGCTAGCTTTCCCAATGTAACATGAGAGCAATAATTTTAACTTTCACAACGGATACAATATAAAGCAAAATAGACATGTATATATTTGTAAATTAATATGCTTTCCAAAGTAGAGCCCAAATAACCCATTAATGGTCACATTAGTCCCAGTTTATGGTAAAAGGTTCCGTACTGTATTATGCTAACACTTCCTATAAATTATTTATCAGATAAGAAAGATTTTGAATGAGATTTGAATGCAGTATTCAATTTGAAAGTTAATTTAAGTAAAAGAGTGTCTAAAATTAATACCACTATCATATGGAATTTAAAATAAAGGTAGATGTTTAAAACTTTCGAATGTTATATAATACAAAATAAAGATTAGGTTGGTTTTTGAAGTTCAAGGTAACCTATGTTACCAAAATATTATGAATTATACCAACATATTGTACAATTATAGTTGTATAATATGTTACCATAAGTTGTTTTTTTTTCTTTGTTTTTAACGTACTTTGAAGGTAGGTCATATCGGATGATGAAGGAAGTCGAATAAATGATGCTCAAATGAATCCAGGGTCCATGAAACTTAAGTTACAGGATAAGAAAAATCCTTATTCGCGTAACTCGTCTAACCGACATTCGAACGCGGGACCTCTTGAATATGAGGCAGACACGCTACTCCACACTACAGAGGCGGAATACTATATAGTTTAAAGAATGCAGGTTTATACACAAGGGGTTGGAAATGCGGTAGGGTTCCATTTTTATTGGAGCCTATAATATAAGGTACTAGTTTAGCCAAGTTATATTAGGGGTTTGCTTAACCTTTTGGTCACTTTCTACAATCCAAAGAACCCGCTATGGTCAGAATAATAATTCCAAAATATTACTTGATAAAACTTCAGTGTAAAACGAGGGAAATGTATGATATGAAACATGTACAACTCCTCTCCCCAAAACAATGCAATATTAAAATATTTTAAGCCTTGCATTTACCTCTTTGAGCTAGAAGACATTAAAAATCGGCCATTTGCAATGAAGTGCCAGAAGTAGCTATGATATCCATATTGAAGTTTGACGACATGCAATGAAAAAGAAACCTCTAACATCCCAAGTATCAATATTTTGGAAACATGTATGTAGCAAGTGACCATCTGGAAGAACAAGGCTTTTGAATTATAAAGCAATCATCAAAATCAGCTGAGAAACTTATTAGATTTCTCTACATGCACAGCCACACACAAAATTTATCATTAGGAGTGTAGATTTTAAGCGAATTTTGTTAAGATAAAAATGCTTGCCGATGTTTCTCATTTTCTCCTAGTTACTCCTCCCCTGAATCACGTGCTATCATAAACGCATTAGCGCCTTATGGGGTGCAAATGAGAAGACTGCTTTCTTTCTTTTTTTAGTGAAGAACATTTTGTGTTTCTGCTGAGGCAGAGGAGGAGGGATATAATTTTAACCTAGAACGGACATCGCATTAAAGGAAAACACACCATAAATGTAGCTGGATTTCGATGCTCTTCAGTGCTGGAAAGAGGAAACGCCATTTTTCCGTTTAAAGGAAAAATAAAAAATTACAATGTCAGTTCTAACGGAGAAAGCTGATGTTTAATAAAAATCAGGCTTAAATACGTCAGTTAATTATCATTACATATAGCACCTGCCAGTTGTACAAGGATTCAGTTCCAAAGAGGGAATTCTTCTGTAGCGAATATTATTTCCTATCCTCCCTGAACCTGGAAGTATGAATGAGAATGTGTGTGTGTGTGTGTGTGTGTGTGTGTGTGTGTGTGAGAGAGAGAGAGAGAGAGAGAGAGAGAGATAATGTATAAAAAATCTGATCTGTTCCATTCACATAAATTTGTAAATCTATTCTTAAAGTAAACTAATCTTACAAAAGATAATCCTTTTATCTGTACAATGCCAATCAAGATAAATATTACAGAAAATGGTCTTATCACTTGGTTCCTTATACGTAGAAGGGAAATAATTAAATACACTCGGTTAAAGCGACAGTTAAATCTTTTAAAATCTGTCGCTATGCGATTGTCATGAGGAGCAAAACAAAAGAGATGTGAAAGGGATAGGAAAGGTTTTGAAAGTGAAACCAATAACAGGGAATATCTCTGAAATGATAAGCTCTACATACGTATAAACGGTGTATGACATAAATAGTGTGTTTTAACGAGATCTCCATTTTTGAGTAGTCGTTTATTATATCTCTTAACGATTTGCCAGTTATCCAAAATGAAGAGGACTTCAGGGGCTATTCCCACGAAATTCAGGATATACATCTTATTAGCCATGCAAACATCTTTAATGTATTGCATTTTAATCAAAACCGTTAGTATTTTTAGAAAACCGAACATTTCAAAAAATGCTCGCGCACATAGATATTTTTCTATCTTTTTTTTTTTCATTTACGGTCCTCAAAATATGTATTTACGGTGAAATGTCAAATTAATTTTGGGTAGAATACAATACCTTCTCTACCTATCATGTACATTGTACATACGTGCTAGAGAAATAAAAAGAACGTAAAAGAAATTGAAAGAAGATCCAATGACAGCTCTTTACGAGTTGATACCTATGCCGATAAGCAATATGGTCTAAATGTAAAATCATTGATATGTAGCCCTGAATTTTCTTGAGGAAGCACAATTTTGGATGCGATTTTCTATGCCAAATGTATAAGCTAATTACTGCACATATAAATAAACTCTTGCTCCACTTATTATCCGTAAACATTGACAATGACATACATATAATCTCGGTTTTCAGGGATGTGCATTGTTTTCTATGATCAGATCATGGGACTCTGTATTCGTTAAATTCACGTATATGCTTTATAGGTACAATATACGATGCACATCAACAGTTATTTGTCTTTGAACATTACGTTTTTCAGGGTAAATATTACTTTACATGGTTTCAAACTAAGCAATATGCTACTTACTACATGCGGAAATAACATTTAGCTCTTCACATCATAAACCGCAGTAATGAGCTCATGCGAAGGAAAATATAACGCAATCAGCTAACAGTCTACGGGGGGGGGGGGGGGGGGGGGGAAAGAAAAAAAAAGGGAAACATAAAATATTGTTTTAATATGCTTTACATTATTACTATTATTACATTTATATTTATTATTATTATTATTATTATTATTATTATTATTATTATTTTGTAGCGAGCTGTCTTACGTTTTTAAGTTACGTAACATTCAATGGGAGAGATCGGGATTTCACAGCGTATTCACAAGAATATCTCACATATAACTACATGTTAATTAGAATGTTAAGACATTTTTATCGCTTGCTATTTGGAATGAGAAGAATTCTGTGAAAGTCTTCGCGTTGCATGCTTGCACAATGCTGGATTTGAATAAGTGTCACATTTTGAGTTTTCGTTGTTGGTTATACAGATCTTCCTCTCGCTGCTCTCTAAAACGAACACAAACCAGCAATTTTTTTTTCTAAAACTTGATATCTAACACACATGCCACTTTTTTACAAACTCATTCATTGCATATTATGTTACTCAACTAAAAACATTTTTAAGTCCACGTTAAGTTATTAGTTAAGATAAATGTATAAATGTTTGCCCAGAAACCTTTTCAAATTAAGCAACGGGGAGAAAATAACATACATGTCTAGACAGCTTTCAAATGTTTTAATTTTAAATCAGAGTAACGAACATGGGAAGGAAAAAGAAAGTCTGGTGTGAGTACGAAGATTCCCTCATTGTGCTATTTGATAAGATTGCTTCAGAACTTTTTCAAATTAAACAATACGGAACAGGTAACTTATAACATGCAGAAGTTTCAAAACAATTATTTTGTTTGTTAACGACGGAATCTTATTCCGTAAGAGTTCTTTACATGCTAGTAAATTTACGGACCTGGGGCTGTCGCTTTTAAGCACATTTAAAAACCATCGATGTGGACCGAGTATGAACCCGCGACTTTTGAGTTCAGAAGGCCAGCTCCTAATCAAGTGAGCTACTCAGACTGACAACATGTAGAAACAATGTGCAAATGTTTATGTGGTAAAAACGAGCATACTCCTAGCTTAAGATTTTGAGCGTAATATGAGCTAAGTTCCGAATACTTAGATTATCTCGAAGCTACTTGGATATTTATTATCTATAAAAAGTTGTTCGCAGCTAGATTTGTTTTATGATTTTTATTACTTTATCTACTATGACAGTAAATAGAGAAAATAATGTATTCTACCCAACAATTCGTCGAGATTTTACCGGAAAATGTTTTTTGAAATCCCTGAATTTTAAAAATGATTAAAAAAGAATGTCTGTGTATGTGTGTGAATAGCAAAGCTCAAAAACGAAAAGTCAAACTTGGATACTACAGATTGGAACACTAAGTTTTTTTAAGAAAATCTCGCACTCCAAACTAAGATTTTTCGAAATGTTTGTTTTTTTTTTCCCTTAAAAAATAGCTGTTAATGATTTTGAATAAAATGCCACATATTAAATACATCTATATGTCAGATATCTTGAATTTCCATGGAAAGCTTGTGGAGTTTGATTTATTCGGAAACAATTTCGTATACCCTTTAAAATTCTAAATGTTAAGAGATAGAAGACTAAGTAAAACACAAAATATACAGCTTTCTTTAAAACAATAATAATTCATTCCAATGTGCCACGAGTCATTTTCGAGTTATTCATTATGAATTTATATTAAGAATTTTCAATTCTTGTCGTTTTAAAAAGTCCTTTTGATATATAAGTTGTTTCTCGCGATTGCATGCAAACACTTTGGAATGCTTAGACCAATATACAGAGCCCAATTCTTAAACATTTGACTGATAGACATACCCTTGTATTTATAAAATTGTATAAAATGATTTCTATAACCAACTGTATAATGTAGCTCTTTGCAAACGTTTACCTAGATCCATTAAACAATAGAAGGAAAAGTAAACATTTGTAAGAATAGAGTAGAGAGGGGTAAAAGTTTGCACTTAAGCTTTGTCTTACATTTTCTACATTCAAAAATATTAGTAGGATAACTATGTTTTTACCTTGGCTACTACATACCTTTCTCTTATTACTGTCATCTGAACTAAAATTGAAAAGTAATAAATTCTTTGTGGAAATTGAATTTTATATTTAACTGCACTTTCGAAGTTTTACCCCACCGGTGGGGCAAAAGTTCGCAACTAGTGGAGCAAAAGTTTGCATGAACTGATGAGTGACAAATAATGTACACTGATTATTATGATGGAAAATTGTAATATTTAATTAAGAACATGTTTAACAGTAATCGCACACAAATGATCCAGCACCTTCATAACTGGTACTTGCTTCGTGCCACCATTCCTTGCACATTTTACACATTATCCAGTCTTCATCTGGAGGATCAGCGTATTCAGTTTCACAAGCTGGACAAACTATTTTACACTCCTCTGCACTATTTTACACTTTACATTTTCTTCCTTCTTGATGAAGAGGCAGCCGGGGCACCACTTCCAAGAGCCTTTAAAGAGGGATTTTGTGTCTTTTTTTCTTCTTTTCTTGATCCTTTTCCTTCAAAATTGCCTTGTATGGCTAGCCTGTAATGATTTCAGACCTGTGACTCCTTTGTATTGGTTCATTTATCTTAGGCAGAGGTCTGATTTCAGCTGGAGATACTCCAGAAATGTTGTTTTTAGAGGAACTCTGCGGATTATTTCTTTCAGGTGTTAGGAAATCATTGCTGGTAGAAGCTGATAAGGTGAAATTCAGGTGGCTCGTATAGGCCCGACCATTAATGCTGCTAGAGGACAGTTGTGCGCCACCAGAGGAATCATCAAGGTCCTGGGCACAAGGCAGGGATATGTTGGAGGATGAACCATGGTTTTCAAAACACGCCTGGTCACAGATTTGCTGGTCTGTCACATTAGATGGAGCGAAATCTTCATCTGGCAATACCCCTGGATCCATAGGGAAAATACCGCATTTCTTGAAGGCACTGACTGCCTGGCCAACAGATGCACACCTTAGATAAGCAATACCAAACAACTCTGCTATCTGATATTGTGTGTTGACTCTTCCAGGATTACTTATGAGCCAGTTGTTGCACGCTTGCGAAAAATAAGTCTTTAAAGAATTGAAGAAGCACCTGTCCAGTGGCTACATTTTGTGGCTGCTATGAGGTGGGATGGAGAGCAAGTAAAGTTAGTTCTGTCGACAAAATAGTACAGCATCTAATGATAAATGACAGGTATGGTTGTCCAAAATTAATAGAACTGGACTGTATTGTGTAGCCTGAGCATGGGTTTGAAAATGTTTGAGCCAATTGCAGACAATGTCACAGTTTGCACATCCAGTATCGGATGTGAACATTATTGAACTTGGAGGTGCACCATTCATGAGTTCTGCTTTCCCTCGTTTCCTTTTGAATATAAGGGCTGGAGGAATATAATTCCGTGCAGCACTCATTGCACAGATTATTGTGCTTAGCTGTCCTCGCTTTGCCGAACTAACCTTACCCACAGATTTCTTTCCAGTGCTGCACACCACTTTAGAAACATTGTTAAGCACCGTTGAAATTCCACTTTCATCCATATTAAAGATTCTTTGAGAATTTGTACTGCTGTAGCAATTCGCTCAGATTACTGAAAAATATTCCCAATTGAGCTCTATTAAATCCCATTATTCTTGCAAGACTTTTTTTTTTTTTTTTTTTTTTTTGCGGGGTTTTAAGGGACAGGCGATGTTTCTGCATAAAACTCAAAGCCTAATCTTTTCCTGCTAATTTCCTCTCCTTGTCAAATCTATGATTTACTGCATTTGCTTCAGCATACTGGAATAATATATCCAAGTTTCTGCAGTGGGTGGTCAGCTCTTGTTCCTGGTGTATTTTATCCTCATGATGTTTAGTGACATTTTAGAAATATGATACAAAGATATGTATCCATATATTAAATTAAAGCGTTACCTTCTTTAATCTCTGGCGTAATGCAGTGTCTGTAATTCCTAGTTGCTGAGCTACTCGACGCTCTTTTAACATTCTCCTTGCTTCCTCCAACATTTCTGGAGTACAAACTTTCCGGTTAGTCTTTATTGTATAGTTTATGAAAACAAAAGGAAATACAGTGTGAATTACAGATTCGGGATACTCCAGAGCTAAAATAAAATTAAGAGGTAACATAATAAGAACTCCAGAAACACAAATTCCCGACCGTAAGATGTTCATTATGCAGCTGTGGAATTAACATTTATACAACCACGCTTTAATGAATTTTCAAAACATATTCCTTGCTTTGATTTATAATTTTCAGAATTAATGTTTAACTATTGAAATAATTCATTAATTTTTATTTTTTCGGTGAGCCCACACTGTTTTAACGTTCACTGAAGTGAAGTTTTACCCCACCACACTGTGCAAACTTTTACCCCAACTGACCAGTCTGTCCTTTATGAATAGTGGTGCCATCTAACGATAGAATTTCCACAATGTAATAGAATCAGAACGTACTTCATACACAAGATTATCTAGTGCTATACCTCACACTCTGTTCATCTTAGTATACAATAATGAAACTACGTTTGCAAAGAACCCATTTTTTACATCAGAAGAGAGAAAAAAGAAACTTACCTCATGATGGACGCAATTTTAATCAGACGCACTAACAACACAACATAGTCAGCAAGCCTCCATGACACCTTTGCGCCATATAGCAGTTACCAACATAATCCTCACCAAACAGAAAATAGCTACATCGCGAACTTTTACCCCACTCTACTCTACGTTTTATACACAGAAACAAACGATATGGAATAGAGAAAGCTATATGAATGTAACAGAGCTTTTAAATTGTTTAAATTTGTGCAGGCGTACACAATTTGTAACAAAGCTAAACATGTTGAAAGATCTCTAGCAAACTAGGGTAAAGAAAATTGAAGATAAAATTGTTAACCAGAATGTCAATACCATAATTACGCCGGTGGTTGTAACATTAAACTGCTTATTGATTGGAGGACCTGCGTTCGATTTCCTTTACGGATAACTTATCTGAGGGTGCTATTTTTTTCTCCCCTGAACTCCCCTCATCCTAACAAGGCAGGTTTCTTGAATTTTTGCTCCGTGTAATGAAGAAAGTCAGAATCAACAGAGGCCTGTTAAGGCAAAATACGTAATGGGCAACTAGAGACAGCAATGGATTGATCAGAATATTACAGATCGAAAACCACGTGATATCCCTTTACAACTGCGGCGAGTGTAAAATAAAAGTGAGAAAGTTCAACTGGAAGCAAGGTCCATTCGCAAAATTTTCAAAATTCTACGACTGAAAAAAATTAAAAACACCACTGATAGCAGCCAGATTTTGTTGTTTTCGAAGGGCAGCAACAAACGCCCAGAATGGACAGAGGGACATTTTTACGGTGTTAATTACACTATCAATCACTAACTCTATTTCCTATTGTTTTACTAGTTTAATCAAGTCAGCGGAAAACTGGACAAGTATGGTATTTATACGGAATTAACATATACTAGTGTGCAAAGTCTAAGGTAACATGGATAAATTAACATGAACTATTTGATGGGAATGAAAGTGCGTGAGCAGGTTGCCAGAGGTCTCACACACATACAGAAAGCTGGAGGCCACATGAGTAGCGAGACTGTAGCGCCAACTGCGTCTGATCCCGCAACACGGGGCAGTTGAAGGAACAGGACAAGACTGTGTGGCAATCAGTGAACTGTTACATTGCACTGCTGCCCCAAGGATAGGAAGTGGCCGTCCATGGTCAACTACAGCAGCAGATAACCGCTACATTGTGCAACAGACAAGAAGGGATGCACGTCAAACTGCGGGTGCAACTGCAACCACATTAATTAGCAGGACTGCTAGGCACATAATCTCACACTACACAGTGGCACGGCGACTGTATAGAGGTGGACTCTTTGCCGACGGCCAGTACGTAGTGTACCATTGATACTCGCACATCAGCGGCACCGTTTGCGATAGTCTCAAGAGCATTAGAATTAGATCAACGAGGAATGGGGTCGCCTGCTCTTCTCGGATGAGAGTAGATTTAACCTGAGTAGTGATTTACGAGTAACCTCATCTGAAGAGAACCGTCTTTCACCCAGGATCATCCTTGAATGTCCAGATGTTATGGTTAGGAGAGGCATAATGTTGCATGGACGTACCGACCTCCAAAGCTTTGGACAGGGTGCACCCACTACTCAACGTTATTGTGTTTTTAATGCCAATGTGCGGCTGCATCCAATAGCGCAGTTGAAGGATCTCTTGGAACGAGAGGATATTCGGCGAATGGACTGGCCTGCTCGTTCCCCCGATTTAAATCCCATTGTGCACGTGCGGGATGCTTTGGAAAGTCACAATGCAGCATGTTCACATGCACCAACGACCATCCAGCAATAATTGTCAACAGCGCTGGTGGTGGAATAGAACTCCCTACCACAAGAACTCCTTACCACCTTGTGACTAGCATGGAAGCACAATGCAGAGCATCATTGCTATACGTGCTATCATTAATCCTTTTAAGCGCCATGTCTCTATTTTTGTAAATCTAGAGGGCCATCTTATGACTTAGTGGTATTAGTGTAGCTTATTTTCCATGAATAAAAGTGTGAATTCTGTTAGTCTCGTTGTATATTTTGTTTAGTTACCCACAGTAGCATATTATAGTAGTTCTCTCTGTGTATGAGCTATGTTATTTGGCAATGGCACAGCATGCGAGTGTTACTTTCGTCGTTAGGTTATGCACACCAGTATAATAGGATTTAACTTTGTGAATAATAATAATAATAATAATAATAATAATAATAATAATGCACATGGAAATCTTTCACTTAACTCCTTGAATCATGTATGGGTTTTATTAATCACGAGCAATGAGTCGTCCTTCGTAATCTATGGGTGGCATGCTAGCCTCTACTTCAAACCCGGCGGAGGGCTCTGCGATTTTATAAACAAACGCAAATGTATATGGTAAGGTTAGTAAACGATACATTTTGTAAACCTCTTCCCAATGTCTTTTGGTTCAGATGAGTACTGTAGACACATTTCGTAAGCTTATTTCATTTAACGTTTAATTCATATTTTAATATTTGTTATAGCAGGAACTGTTTTCAAGTGTTTCTTGTTTGGTTTATGTTTTTTACTTTTCGTTGTGCATATTGCATTTTCCATAATGCCTAGTAAGAAAAGAAACAGCATTAGTTTTAATGTTAAGAAGTATGCTTCCGTTAAACCAACTATAGTGATTGATGGTTCGCTTAGTCAAACTAATGATAATTTTGGTGATATTAAAACACGCTTTTGTAAATATAGATTGTTACAGAATAGATAGAGAAAGTCATGTGAATGGAACACAATTTTTTTTTTAAGTTTTCTGAAATGTTGAAGCAGCAAAACTTTAATACAAGTATACACTACACTTACAACAGGTTTCTTCTCTACGATCTCCAAGATGGTTAACACAGGTCTGCATTGCAACTTACTCGATACAGACGCCGAGTCCATGGATGCTTTATGGAAGGAGAACCTATATCCCTGTATATTTTACCCGTGCTAATCTTTAAAACAAGGAGTCATACCAAATCTTTTTTTTTTTTTTTTTTTCGTTAATCATCAGAAAAAATCAGCTGATGTATACTGATCATATTATGCATCATTCCAAACTGTAACTACGGGTGGAACCGTGTACAGGTTGTGCGCCAGTTCTTGACGAATGATATATTTAAATGGGAGGTTAGATGTGAATCATTTACTCTCCTTTGCTGGAGCATTGTTATACAGAAGAAGGAACGGCAGTCAGATGTAGTGTACGTTAATCTCTTATTTCTGCTCTGCAGTAGTACAGTCACTACAAAGCAAATGACACTCCCAGTGATGTCAGTCACATGTATTCACTTTCAACCTCGGTTACTGTTTACACTCCACTTTACACCTAATTGTGTTGTATTTCTTCTATTCCCGACATTTTTCCCTCATCTTCTTCTTCTTCTTCTGAATTGGTGTCATTTTCATTAATAACAAGCATCTCTGGTTAAAACACCCGCAATGACATAAACCCATAACGCACAACTCTTTGCAGTTAATTGTACACTATATACTCTCGAAACGTAATCATAAGTAGGCAGAGGTGTTTGTTATTGTAACAAAGTATTTTATTGTGTTTATCAAGCACAGTGCATATCGCTAAAGGTCGTTCGTCTAGAAGGAACGAGCAGCGTATAGGTGCTGTGGCTCCTCAATACTTTTCATGTTACGTTATGTCTGATTCAAGAGTGGTAATGTCGTATACAAGAGGGAGAGACATGGTAATCAAGTGAATAAAGAGAATAGGTCTGATGTATGCTAGAGTGTGTGTACCATTAATAACGTTGTAACAGCTGCAACACGATTTCAAAACGAGTTTCAATTACCCGCCAAATCTTCAGCCCTTTACAAGACACCAGGCATCTGAATTTCTTGTAATTACATTTAGAGTTACGTGATGCACTTGTACTTCATGACATAAGACACTAACCAAATGGAAGTACGTCCTGTTTTTATACTCTAACACCGTTATCTTATGCTCTATCCTCTATTCCGGCATCGCTTTTCCGCGTCACTGCATGCTCAATCATTTGCCGAATGGTTATCAAGCATCTATTCGTCCCTATTTTATACACGCCGATTATCTTTCATAGATAGTAATTTCTCTTATCGAAAAAATAATCACGCATTTTGGTGTTTTACGAGTACTCGGTTGATGCTTAAATTTGTAGCGTTGAAGGCAAATGTACGATTGTTGGTGGTCTAAGTTAATTACACCTGATAATTCTTGAGTTGAGTGAATATCCGTAAGCAAGGGAAAGGTGTTTCGAGCCGCCTTCGCTGAATTTGCTCCTATATTAACCCAAAAAAAGTATATCGGAAGAGCTATTTTCCATTTAACACCACAGTTTCTTTAGTTAACAAACAGCATAAAACCTTCTTCAAATATGCAAAATGATTCAAGGAGTATTCACAAGCACCGGCAGAGTAAGATATCCAATGTTCTAGCAAGATACCTTCTTAATTTCTCTATACGTACTATGTGCATAGTGTATTGAGAAGGTATTGCGTTGCATCAAAAATTCGATACCGAGATTTCACCGGGAATAGATATGTGTTTTAAGACCCCCTGAATAAAAAAAATTTAGAAAAATGTTCCTGTGTGTCTGTCTTTCAGTGTGTGTGTGTGTGGGGGGGGGGGGTATGTGTGGGTGGGCAGCATAGCGCAAAAACGAAAAGTCCGTTAATACCGATCTTGGTATTTAAGTTCAGTATCTCTCAAGGATGCGATACGAAGATTTTCAAGAAAATCCCCCACTTCAAACTACCCTTTATATGGAAAAAAATGGAAATTTTGGATTTTATCAAAAATGGCTCTAACGATTTTGATTAAAATACCACATATTAAAGACATTTTCATCATAAATAAAATGTATATCTTGCATTTTCTAGGAATAGCATCTGAAGACATGCTTATTATGGATGAATTTTGCGGCATTTTGCATAACTGGTAAACCGTAAGAGACAGACAAAACTTACTGCACAAAAAATGTAGATCTCTTTAAAACACATAATTTATATCCTACACATTTTTTCGTGGAGTTGGCCGTTTTTCAGATATCCCTTGTTATTGGTTTCTTGTAAAATACTCAAACCTTTCTCATACGGGAGCTTGTCATTCCTTGCCAGGCAAAGAAACGGATATCAATCCCATAGCAACCACATTTTAAAACATTTGACTGTCGGTTTAGTTTAGTGTATTCCCTTACTGCCTTTCTACTTAAAGGAAGCAAGTAATACGACCCTTTCTGCTGATTTTTTTTTCTCAATCAGCATTAAGTAAATAGAAGAATAAGCTTTTTAACAATAATTTATTGTACAGATGTAGAGAAAGTCATGTGAATGGAACATGTCAGATTTGTGTGTGTATATGTGTGTGTGTGTGTAATGTTTCAATTATATAGCCCCTTTCACATCTAAGGTTATACCGGGAACTTTGCATTAGAAACAACTCTCTCTCTCTCTCTCTCACACACACACACACACACGCACACACAGTCACTCTCACATATATACCTCCAGACTTTGTGCGGGATATAGAGTGTAGGGAGTAATTCTAATTAAAGAAAAATTCCCCGCCTCAGCCGGGAATCGAACCGGGACTGCCCGGTGAGAAGTCAGATCGCTGACCACTCGATCAAGGAAGCATACTGAGGTACCTTTGTGACGAATTAAATTGCTACTAACTTATGCATCAACCTAATATTTCCTTTCTGCTTATCAACGCTATCAATTGCCAGGACCACATTAGTACCATCGGTATGTCGGAATTTCGTACCGCAGGTGTTTTTTTTTTACATGCCAGTTAATATACTGCCATGAGCTGTCTCTTTTAAGCATACTTAAAAATCATTGGTCTGGGTTCGGGTTTTATGCTTTTCACACATTTAACCGAAAGCATAAAATAATTGTGCTAACAACTATTTATAATAAAAACTTTTTAAATCTAGTGTTATTGATTTATGTTTGTTGCCTTAAATATACAAATTTGTGAATTCAAAAAGAGGCATTGGAATAGATATGCAGCTCAGATACTTGGGGTGTAGTATCATTAATAGTAACGTGAGGCGATACATAGATGTCTGATGTAAACGAAAAATCTTAATTAAAAAATCTGATGCGTTCCATTCACATGACTTTCTCTACATCTCTGCAACAATTTTTTTAAGTTTAACGTCCTTTAACCTGTTTGGTCATATCGGACGATGAATGATATTGGTGAAATGATGTTCAAACGATTTCGGGGTCTATGGAGCTTAAAGTTATTCGACATTCGTCTTCTCAGGATAAGGGAAAACCCCGAAAAAAAACCTTATCCGTGTAACTCACCCTAAGCGAGATTCGAACTCACGACCTTTTGAATGTGAGGCAGACACGCTACCACCACACTACCCAGGCGGGCAACAAATTATTGTTAAAAAGCTGATGTTTCTATTTACTTCATGCTAAGTGAGAAAGAATTATCAGAAATAGACTTATTACTTGCTTCCTTGTAAGTAGAAGTAAAAAAAAAAGGAGTACCATAGGCTAAAGTGATAGTCTAAAGCTGGTTGCTATGTGACTGAAGTTCCTTTGTTTGTATGAACAGGAGTTGACAAATTCCTGTATGAGAAAAGTATGTTTTTCAAGGCTGAAACCAAAAACAAGGAATATCTAAAAAACGATCAACTCCATGAAAAAAATGTATACGATATTTGAATCAAAATTGTTAGAGCCATTTTTTAGAAAATCAAACTTTTCGAAAATGTTTCCATGTGAAGGGTAGTTGGGGATGGGGGGATTTTCTTGAAAATCTTCGTGTCGCATCCTTGGAAGACACTGAACTTAAATACCAAGTTTGGTATTTAACGGTCCTTTCGTTTTGAGCTATGCTGCCCACAGACACATACGGACCTTTTTCTAAAAGTGTTTTTTTTGAATTCAAGTTGTCTCAAAACATGTATTTCCGGTGAAATCTAGGCATCGAACTTTTGGGTGCAATGCAATACCTTCTCAATACACTATGTATATAGTACGTAAAGAGAAAGTAAAAAGTAGACCCTCAAGCGAGTAGTCAGGAAGACATTAGTGAAGTGCTTTGTATACTTGGTCGCATGCGAACATTTCATGTTGCGATAAGAGAAAACAGCTGATTAAATTTGAAATGTGCATATGAGGAAGGGTGGTATACACTTTAAAATGACAGAAAAAATAAAAGAGATAAAATTAAGTACTGAAACTGCCTTAAAGAGAGGGCGAAGGAAGCAGAATGTTCAAACTGATCAAGGTGAGGTACTGATCAAGACGGGCACTGCATTAGAATAATTTGCTCGCAAAGAGCAGGGTGTTGGGTACCAGAGCCAGAGAACTATCGAATAAGCTTATTCAAAAATTAATTTACGTCACGGCAAATAATGGTATTGAAATTAATGACCAGCTGAGTTTGCCTTAAATCGTGGCCCGGGTATTCCAGCCCTTTCCAGACAAGCATACAACGGATATGAACGAGTTTAGCTATCCAAAGCCAGTCCAGTTCAACTGTCATGATTTATGCCTGACGCCGTTTGAACACTAACTCATCCATGAGACTGTGCCCAAACACTATCGCGCTTAGGGTGGGGATGCTTCCCTGCCACCTGAATGGCGGCCAATACCATTCGTAGCTAAACAGACTTCCATTAACTTTTACTACGGATATTGTACATTCTTAAAACAGACAGGTTACCCGAAACGCAATCTTAAAAGTAATCATAATCAATAACGACATAAAATATATAATTGCTATGGCCATTCTTACCATAGTTTTTTTTTTTTCCATAAAAACCAGCGCCGAAAAATGGAGTGTTATTTATGGACGCTCTTTAACTGCTGTGGTTCTCAGCGTCCCATTCTATATTGGGCGTGAAAGACCGCTTAATTTTGCTCAGAGGCCTCTCTTATCAGGCTTGAGGTTCTTTTACGTGCCGTAAATCTACGACACGGGACCAACGGCTTTACTTCCCTTCCGAAGGAAGCCATGCTAAGGATTTTACACCCGAAAAAAATCCATCGTCCTCTGCCGGGTTTGAACCCGCGACCTTGGGTATATGAAGCTAGACCAGCGCGGATCTAACGCTTCATTAAATTAACGATTAGTTGACTTATATTGTATGTTTAACCAAGCATCTTTAAAATTAACGCACCTAAATGTATCAAGCTCTTAATGATGCGCTTATCCACAAAACGTATAATTTTCTGCCAAGAAACCTTATATTTAGAATATTCTGAACAACGGAACATCAAAACTATAATAAGGGATACTGTGAGTGCGGCATAAAAAAAATAAATAAAAAGGTACAAACTAAGTAGTACCTACTGGGCATCCATACTCAACATGTACGCTTGTCCTTTCTTCGGGCTCCACTGCCATTTAAAGATCATAAAATACACCTTTTTCCTAGAATGTCATTTTAAAAAGAGTTTTTCCCCAATTTTTTTCAAATAGCTTCACGCATCTTACTTACTTTTTTAAATTCTATTAAAATTTCCCGGATAATACACTGGAATTTTCTACAGGACAAAAAAAAAAAAAAAAAAAAAAAAAAAATGTGTTAATACCATTAATAAGTGAAAAATAAAATTTTCAATGAAAGTATGATTAATTTTAAGAATCAAATCCTCTTATAGGTTTATCGAAATGTCTTAATTCGTTCATCATATTTATTTAAAATATCTTCACATACCAGGTACAATTTTTGTTTGTGGTTCAAAACTCCAATTGCAAAAATTGCCATAATTATCATAACTAGGCTTTGAGTTAAGTTAATTTTTAATATGCTGCTACGTTGTTTCCAAGCGAGCAAACAGGAGCGAGACAGTAGTGCGGTGCTGAGTTTGTGCTGTACTAAATACTGTGTACGGTGTAAGTGAGCGCAAAGTATATCGTTCTGTAATAAACATAACTTTTTATTATAAAGTATAAAAAACATGAACAAAAGAATAAATCTACACTATGCAGTGGCGGCTGGCTAGTAAATGTCTTGGGGGTTCTATGTAATAATGATGATCTGTAACGACGTTATATTAACATTGCTGGTGTGCCAGAATTTTGATCAAATAACCGATTCCTCAAGATCAAGGAGCTACCGCAATAATCATCCAGCCTAGACAATTCAACATCCACATAAGCTTGCACATTTAAATGCAATAAATCGCTAATTGGTTACATTGTGTGCCTGCATCTGGTTGGACTGATGTGGAACCAGACTGCATTACTGCGTTCGGGCGGGTCAATTCGCTCCATTTACATTATTCTAGCAAGAGCATATGAAATACAATAATTAACCTTAAAATAAGAACTGAAGCTTTCCTGGCGACGTATTAATTCAAAATCTTCAACCTAGTTTTATATGTCTCATCTTCCGTCCCACTTCGTTTCTCTTTAAGTCACAGTTAAAAATCCTGGACATGTTATATTTAATCTACCGACTTTCTACCCAATTAGCGGATATTTTAAAGGCCAGCTTCAGTGAAGTATAATTCAGAAAAAGAAGTAGAGAAAAATATATATTCAATTTTTTATCCCAATCATTATGCTTTTTGAGTTGGAAAGGATGCTATTTGAAATCAAACAATAATGTTACCTACACTAAAGGTATAATATTGAACAGTGCCCGTCATTGACATTAACTGGAGATCTGCATTTGATAGATATTAACTAAATAGGAATGCACTCGTAGTACAATTTCCCGAAACATCCATACAAAAGTTTGGAACTTTGAAAATTCACTTCCAGTATTCCTTAGCGATTTTGAAAGCTGGTATAAAAGTATTATGTGGCGTCATAGCAGAGTAGCTAGACCGTTTGCCTCCCATCTAAGCGGTCTGGGTTAGGTTCCAGGGGACCTACAATTTATGGTGGACGAAGCAACTTCTGGTTGGATTTTCTCCGGATTCTCGGTTTCCCCCGCCATTCATTTTAGCAATTGTTCCATCACCTTTCCTATCAACCATTTCGTCTTCGTTTCCTTCCATCTACTTCAAGTTAAGGTATTGGATGTTTCTCCATCCGTAGATATCCGATTCACAGTCCTTTGCTTAACAGGCGTCTGACCCCAGAAATTAGTTTGCTTGTAAGTCCTGGGTATTGTAAGTGCTCCATATGAGAAGGGTAAGCTGGTAGAGGAGGAGGAGGAGGAGGAGGAGGAGGAGGAGAAGGAGAAGAAGAAAACACGCTTATTTTATTGAAGTCACAGATTGAAATAATAACGAAGTAGAACGAATTACTCTAAAAAAGAGAATGAAACGAAAATCTTTTGAGGATGGGTCAGAAAACTCCAAAAGAAGCAACACAACCTAGTATTAGAGGTATTTAGGCAAGTGACTTGAATGTACATAGTTATGTTATTCAACTTTTGGTGTCGTCCTCCGTGATCTAAAGGTACAAACAGTCTAGCCTCTGCTTCCCAATCCGAGGGTTCAAACCCGGCGGAAGGCGATGGATTTTTTTTTGGAAGTAAACGTTCTTAGCATAGCTTCTCTAGAGAAGGAATTAAACCCGGTGGTACCGTGTCGTAGATTTACCTCATGCTAGATAGAGGCCTCTGAGTAAAATTCAGCGGTCTTTCACGCCCAATATAGAATGGGACGCCGAGAACTACAGCAGTTAAAGAGTGTCTATAAACAAATAAAAAAAAAAAAAAAAGAAATAAAAACTCAACTCTTACATTTAGATTTTTCTATACGGAGGGGGAAGGAGGGAGGGAGGGAGAGAGAGAGTGTATTACGACTACTAAATTGCATAATTAGCTTGTCTTGGTACTGCCGCTGGGTTGATGCCTCAATCCATGTTTCACATTCATCTATATACAGAACTTGCTGCAATGAGAACAACCGAATGGTTGTAACATGCTCAAAAAATTGACTCAAACATCGTGTACATGTCATGGATAGTGCATCTGAAACTAGTGCATGGTTCCCAGTTATACAGGGTATTTTATAAAAAATGTAATCGCTAATGTTTAAAGAAAAGCAATACAAAGGAGTACTCACTCCGAACTAAAGAATAACTATGTGACAGTAGTTGTTACACTAAATGTTGGAAATACCTGGATATTTATTAAAAAGCATCCTGACCAGACTCCGGTACTGTTTAAAAAAAAAAAAAAAAAAAAAAAAATGGAACGGCCTGGTATGCATCATACACTCTGAATTCACGAGTTAATTCCTCTCAACCTAAACAAGCCGCAAATCTCTCGACTTAAACGGGGCAATGATATCTTTGTTGCGTTTAGTATTTTTCACGAACTTCGTCCACACACGTTTTAGGTATCACAAGGCTATGTTTTTCATTCTCACTGAAAAGAGAGAAGTACGCATAGTTTGTCGATATATACAGTATCGTTGACTTTGTTAAAACAATGCACACACTGACTCTTTTTTGCGATATTGCTACAAAATTGTCCCTGAACATATTCAGCAACAACAGATAACAATCATGCTTGGAGCGAAAAATAGAATTGCCAGAAAACAGGGATAATACATTTTAATTTGATCCTAACTCATAATATATGAAATTTTATACAGGCAATAAAAGTACAATGGCTGATGATTTTCCTAGTGCTACTGACAAACCACAATGCATACATGCACTTTTATTCTCCCACATACACACATTTTAGGTTACGTACTAATAAGCTCATTAACACAGATATTTTGCTGCCCAGAAATACCTTCACTTGTTCTTTTGTATAATTCCACTGCTGCCACTGAGCAAAATGACTAAACATTGACCAATACAATTTTAGATATACACTCATGTTATGAAAATGTTAAGATTCCTACACTTCAAAGAAAGCGCTTCTTTAGTATCTAAAGAATGCAGTTAGCATCTATTTAAAGAAACTCTGTAAAAACCTGTTATGCAAGTATTAGGAAATCATGTTTCTAAAATTATAGATTATAGTCATGTATTGCGCGCTTGGCTCCAATCTTCAGTCAGCAGATTTCGTGCATTTTAGGAAGCAGAGAGACAAAATTGAGACATGTTCATTATACACCTTGACATCTAGTGCTTAAGATTTCATTCTGCCTATAGATCCCAGAGTTTTGATTTCACACGTGAACGTATGCTGTGTTTCGTTTAATAATTCAGCTAGCCCGCGCTAAGCTAGATAATATATTTACCAAAATGGCTGGGGCCTCAACCAAAGAAAACTTCTTTGGTTGACAACACTTTAGAATTACAGGCGGGCAAACGAGCTTACTTCCGTCGGCCGTCGTTTACCCGTAAAAGGTGCGCACATGTTATGTCTCGTGAAATTCATTTCTAATAATTCGTTTCGTAATCGGCTTACCCTCACCGTAATTGTAGGACTGACACCCCTCTAAGACTTACAAACCTGTCGGGGAGCCAACGGCACGAAACCACAGAATGGAGAACCTGTTACGAGGGGTCGGCCCCTAACTAGGCGTGAACATGAGGAAGTGAATGATATGAAATGTAAACGAAATTAATGGTTGGAAAGGTGAATATGGAGCAATTTGTGGAACGAGTGTCGGGGGAAACCGGAAGACCCGGAGAGAACACGCCCGAACGCCTCTTCGACCACCACAAATCCCACATGCTGCCGCTTGGGATCGAACCCGGGCCGCCGAGGTGGGAGGCGAGCGTCTAACCACTCAACCACGGCACCGCCCATTTCGAATAGTACTACCCATTTTTGAGAACAAACTGTCGCACCCGCAAGTACGTAGGAAAAAGGTATAGGCGAGTTCCATGGCTCTTTCATGTTCCTTTCACTTATGCTGCTGCTGCTTGCTATTCGGCCCCGCTGTTTAACTCTGCTTTACGTTCACTAGCCCTGTAGATTTAGGTTTAGCTTCGCAGAAAATTTTCTGAATTACTTACGGTATCATTACTCTGGAACTGAGTAAGGTTTAAATTAGTGTCTGCTAGGGAAGCGAGCAACTGCGGACTTAGTAGCGGTATCCGTTAGTTTGGCGTTTCATACTTTGTTGCTACCAAATGAGCCCATAAATTTTCATTTTAGCTTCACGCTTTCCCGTATGCTTCTTCCCTGTCTCTCCTTTTCGCAGAACAGGATAGAGCATAACTTTAGCACAGAAACAGTCGTGTTCTTAATAATCTATGCCATTGCGCTTGCCTTATATCTCTTCCGTTATCTCTCAAAACATGCAAGTTTTCGCCAGTCTTTAAGTTCGAAGTATTTATTTTAGGAAAGATAAAAAGTAGTAAGAGATAAAGAAACAGTCGTATTTAGCTATAACATGGAGTAATATTATGAAGCTGCTTTAACTCATGTTTTGCTACAGCCTTATTAACCAGAACTTAGCAAAACACATAAACCAAGAACTTCTTTCACGAAACGTTTTAATTACTGGCGTGGAGAAGGAACACAACTCTTCTGCTGTGTTACATTTCTCATGGTTTTCGCTATTCACTATCGTTTCCTCTTACAACGTCTACACACTATTTTTAAGAAAACGAATTAGTTCTATACTTCATGTTATTCGATATAAATCTTTAGATATATCCTTGTGGGTACGGGAAGTCGTATGTTAAAAGCTGTCGGTATATGCTAGCCTTTTCCTGAATCGCGAGAAACAACTGGATAGCGACAGCACCTTAAAATAACAAAATATTTAAAAACCAAACCAATAATAGCGGATATCATAGAAATGGCCGGTGCCACAGTTATCTGAAACAAATTGTATATTTTAAATAGTTCAGCAAATGTTCTATGGAACGTTTTTGTCCCTCTCTTACAGCTAAACAAAAAACAAACAAACAAAAAGAAAGATAAAAAAAAAACACACACACAAACTCCTTCCGAAAAAAGAGAACTTCAAATGCCATTCCAAAAAAATTCAAGATAACTCTACATTGTATGTGGCATGTAAATATACTTGTTAAATATAATGTATTTGAAACAAAACAAAACAAACAAACAAAAAAACGTGAAAATTTGTCCATGTAAAGGATAGCTAATACTTTTTAATCAATCTTCATGTCGCATCTTTTAAGAGGTCCTGAACTTACGCCTGTACTAAGTTTGGTATTATCCAATGTTTCGTATTACTTTTCCTATAGCGTATATACAACATAAATGGTAGAGAATGTATTGTGTTCCAAGAAAAATGCCGACATGCCATCAGAATAGATGTTTTGAATAAAAATTGTTTAAAGAGCTTAGTGTGTGCATTTGTGGACAGTATAACTCAAATACTGTATACCAGTATAACTCAAATATCGATTAAATATCAAACTTAACATTTAAGTTTAATATCTTGCAAGGATGCGACACGAAGATTTTAAAGAAAATCCCCTACCCCAAACTACCATTTACATGGAACAATTAATTTTCGAAAATTTTGATTTTCTTAAAAATAGTTCAACCAATTTTCACTTAAAATGCCATATGCTTAAGGTATTTTTATAACGAACGAAATGTTCTGGAATTAGCGTCTGAAGACCTCTTCATTTATGACTTTGTATAACTGGTAAACCATAAGAAATAGACGTAAACTTAATATACAAAAAAGCGTTCTTTTCATTTATAATGTCAAATACTTTTTTTTTTTTTTTGTGGTGACAACCATTTCCGAGATATTCTTTGTTATTGGTTTCAATTTTAAACGACTTAAACCTTTCTTAAATGGGAAGTCATCTTTTGTTTTGCTCCTGGACAAATATATGGTTTCACATTGCGACCAGCTTGTGAAAGATTTGACTTTCGCTTTAGCCTGGTGTATTCCCTTATTTCTACTTACAATGAAGCAAGGGATAAGATCACTTCTGCATCTCGATCAGCATGATGTATACAAAAGAATAATCTTTTGCAAGAATATTTTTGTAGAACAAGTAGAGAAAGTCATGTGAATGGAACACACAAAAGACTTTTTTGTTATGTTCACACACGCACACCCACAAGCGTGCGGACTTAACAGTCATTTTACAGATAAGATTTGTGCAGTTATAGATACACAAATTATATGCAGAGCTTGCAACGCTTCGGGTTCAAGTAGCGCCCCATTTATAGTCATGGATCTTGTGTGTGTTCGCTTTCACTGAAATAGTCTAGGTATTTCTCCGCAGCGCACTAGTGGCGAATGACCCAATGAAGGTTGTTACCCGCTATGTTATACTGTGTCAATCACTGCCTCCTGTTCGAGCTGTAAATACTAGAGTTTGTTCCTTGAACATCTCAAAAGTGAATGCTTATTCAAGGCATCCAAGGGTGTGCGACTTACATTAAATTATTCTTATTAGTCTACTGAAATGCCTACCGAAAAATTCAGCTAGAACAAAGAATTGTTATGTATGCTACATAAATGAAAACCAATTATCCATATAGGAGTATAGACAATTTCAGGAAACATTTCTTGCTAGTTCAGTTCCAGTAGAGAAATTGTTAGATGTCTGCTTAATACGTTTAGGGCGACGACATTGCTAAGTGTTAAATCTAATTAATGAAACAGTGTTTTAAGACAAGAAAAAAATATCTGACGAGTTCCATTCACATGACTTTTTCTTCATTCCTGTAACAAATTATTGTTAAAAAGCTTATTCTTCTATCTACTTCAGGCTAATCCAGATGATCATTAGCAGAAATAGTTTTATTACTTGCTTCCTTTTAAGTAAAAGGGAAATATGGTAATGCACAGAATAAAACGATAGTCAAATGTTTTAAAATCTGTCTGCTATGTGATTGAAATTAGCTTCTTTGCATAGCCATAAGTTGACAAATTGCCGCATGAAAAAAGTATATTAAAGTATATTAAAACTGAATGTATATGATATAAATTTTAATAAGATATACACTTTTTGAATAGAAAGTTTTTGTCTATCTCTTACGATTTATCAGTTATATGAAAGAATCCCAGAAAATTCAAGATATACATTTTATTTGCCATGTAAATTACTTTAATATATGATATTTTAATCAATATCGTTTGAACCATTTTGGAGAAAATCAAAATTTTCGAAATGTATTCCATGTAAAGGACATTACCCTATACATGGGGGGGGGGGATTTTCCCCAAAATCTTCGTGTCGCATCCTTGGAAGATACCAAACTTAAATACCAAGTTTGGTGTTTTACCGAATTTTCGCTTTTGAGTTATCACGTTCACAAACACGGACACACTGACGCACAGATCAACCTTTTCTGAAAATTCTTATTTTGGAATCAGGGGAGCCTAAAACCTGTATTTGTGGTGAAATATGGTAACAAATTTTTGGTAAATGCAATATCTTCTCTACCTCTGCAGTGCAATACACTAAACAGAGAAATAAAAATTGACGAAATTGGTATACCATTCCAACCCACTCCAAATTGTTCAAAACGTGTTATGCATGCCGCAAGTGGGCATTTCAGAAACCTCTGTTCACAGCACTGCTAAACTTTTAAAACAGAAACCGTACAGTGTGTCTATCCATGAAATTACAACTCTGTGACGATGAGGAATTACAGAAATGTTAGTATTCATTATAGTGCATGTTACGGTCGCCCATGAATTAGTAACGCGGGGGTTTTAGAACAGCCCCCCCCCCAGTGAACGGCATACACATTTCGCGGGCCGGCAATATAAGTAACGCGCTGCATTTACATTTATTTTTAAGCAAAGACACGTCAATTCAGATTTTGAGGGGGAATTATAAAATCAACGTTATTTAGATTTCGTTTCGCCCCTCTAATTCGTGTCAATCCTGAATCAGCAAACAGAAACAATGCGCTAAATCCTGCTAACAATTATCAGATAAAACAAAACAATTTTGATAGCTTTAAATATTAAAATAAACTAGATGAATTTTTCTTCAGCTTTAATAAAATAATGTCGAACTATAGTAACAATGTCATTGTTTGTCTTTGTAACTCCCTTTTCATAAGTCTATCTATATTTAATGATATCGCTGCAATCAAGGATAGTAAGCACATTAGTATTAGGCAAGTCAAACCTTTGTTTCTGAAAAGTGTCAAGTTAGAGAGGATATACTGAACTAGAAATGTTGCTGTATGTTGCATTATGCTGATAATCTACAAATTATTGCACGGGGCTAAATGCAAACCACAGAGCGCCATTTTCCGGAAGAGTTGCTACAGTGACGGAAGGAAACTGCGGGCACAGCCCACGCTTCTGCGCCACCTGTTGCGACAAAAACAGCCAACTGAAATAACAACCTGCTCCTGCGACATATTTTATACCCCCAATGATCACTTCGTTCTCTCTCTTCACCATTTCCTCAGTAAACACTTTGCAGCTACAAAGTATCAGATGCAAAGAAAAAGAACGCAAGTGATAAACACAATTCTTGCTACTTCAACTTATCACAAGAGGTTTTAACTTATCTGATTAAACTCGAAACCTCGAGCGGTGTTTATCTCGTTATGGCCATTGCACGAATAAAGTAAATATAAATAAGATTTTCTATTATTATTATTATTATTATTAAAACAGCTCTACTCGCGTTATTGCAATAACTGTGTTTTAGAACTTTACAGATTAAGTGAAAGATATAATGTACGTGTAATCAGAAATGGATAGATTAATTTCAGTAGAAACACGTGTAAAATTTGTTTAATTCTCTTATAATGTTGAAGTTATGCTAAAATGTTCAGCACATACATCCCGAGTGCAGTTTGATGTTTAAAATGCAAACATTTAATGTTACTTAACTCTTGGAGCAGGTTCTAACTCTGCAATCAAATATTATAGCGAAGGATAAGCAGGGGGAAAATATCCATTCATATTACTTTCCACTGTCGAAGAAGAAGCTTCAGCAGATCGTAAGTCTTGTAGTAGATTACCGTGCTAATTCAACCTTGGCATAACGTAACCATCGTTTTTGAGTCCTGATTTGGCTTCAGTGAAAACATGTTTAGTATGTTCTACTCCATTAACATTACCAGATGACAAAGTTTTATCCTATTATTATAAAGTGTCTTTTGGTATTCCATTAAGTAATTCCGCTGTCAGGACCTGTCCAGCAACAAATATTGTTGTCGTTGGGGGGGGGGGGGGATAGGGGGATTCAGCGTATTCACCCAAGGCTGTTTTAGGGAAATTTCCCTCTCAGCCGCGTTAATTAGTTTTACTAGTTTTTATCGATTCTGTGGGCAGCTCATGTCTTCGGACCAGCAGGCACTTTATTTTTTCTTTATTTATTTCAAATTGCATAAATTTTTTAGGGAGAAGGCACTTTTCTTATATTTTTGGGGCAAGTTTCGTTATTTCTGACAATATGTGGAATAATGGGCGTGATTTCCAATTATTTCTTTGAATGCTTCTCCGTTGTTAGTGTGCATTACTTCAGTTTTTTTTCTCCCCCCCCCCACAATTTGCTTAAGGGTTGTTTTGGTTTGTCCTCGTATCCAGTCTGTCTTGCGTGAGGTTTAGTAGGGGTGTCATTCGGAATCTGAAGTGTTCTTCGCTATTTGCCTGGTGGTTGTCGTAAGGTCTGTGATTGCTGTCTTGTATTTCTCTAATTTTCTTGAGTATTTCGTTTAGTGCTGTTTGTAGGTCTTCCCCATTGTATTCTGTAGTTGGGCTTCAGTTCGATTGGAAGTCCCGTTTTCGTTGTTCATACGTGTTGAGCTTGCTGATGACAGTCTTAAGGCCTCTAATGCTGGTCGGAGTTTCTCTGTTACTCTTGTGTATCTAATAAAGCGCTGTTTGCAGGTCTCCTATGAAGTAGGTCGACGGAGTCTTGTGAGATCGGGCTTCTTTTTTCGTTGCAATGCCATTTTCGGTTTCTTGTGGTGGTTGGTTGCTTGCTGATTTGTTTTGGTGCCAGCGGGGTCGGTGGTGATTGGTTCAACTGTGCGGATATTTCTCTGATGGAGTTTGTAATGATTGGTCTAAACATGTTCCTGCCGCGGTTACATTCAGTTATGTGTGCTTCCTATGTTGTGAATATTCTTTGTTGAGTTGTGGTGTTGGCGCTTCTTGTTAAGGATATTATGGCCAGCAGGTGAAGTGGTCGTTTCGGCGGCGTCTGGTTAGGTCGTTAGTATGTATTCTTTTGTGAGGTTTGGAGCTCCACAGCAATGGCAGCGTGGTGCTGATGAGCAGTTCTCGGCGGTGTGTCCGTCCATACTTGCAACATCTCCTGCAAGGTAGTGTCCAGGTGGTGTGGCTTTCCTCTATTTGAACCTCTTTCCCAAGAATTGTCATTCTGGTTTGTACTGCTGCGGTGTATTGTTCCCTATCTTGGAAGATGATGCGGATGGGTGGTGCTGGTCCTGTATTGTGAATTCGGACGGCGTTCACAAGAGCAGAGCCTGCTGAAGGCAGAATACTGGCAGCTAAGGATGCACGCCCACCGCAACTGCGACGACCAGGAGAATCCCTCGCTGGTGTTCATCTGCGGTGTTGAAGGTTGAGGTGAAGTTGAGTTCTCTTCCTGGGTGTTGGTATTCCGGTGGTTGGAGTGGAGATTTTTGCGTCGTTTGTTGGTGTTGCTACTCTAGGTGTGGTGACTTCTGGTGTTTGTGATTCGTCAATATTTTCTTCAGTTACTGCGGTTGCCTTCTTCTTCCCCATCTTGGTGTTGCGTTGTGGTGCTTCCCGCGGGGTCCATCAGCGAACTGTCATTGTTGGTGTAAATTCCACAGTCTTTTATTGTATACGGGGTCGATCATTTATAAACGAGACTTCCTTTCTCTCGATTAGGGAGCTACTATTTCTTAAATTTTCTCCCTTCGCAGCAGCCCTACGTAGCCCTCCATGGCAATGAATGGGCGAGAGATACATTCTTAGGCGTACACAGAGGGTTTGAAATAGATATTTGTTAATCTTCCAATTAATGTATTGATGTCCGAGATATGGAATTTCGCTTATTTAGCAGTTCTGTTATGCATTTTGATTAACATTTAAATTCACTTCAAGTCTTGTTAATCTTTAATGCTGAAATCATAAGTACACATTGTATATAGAATTAAGCAGTATCTTTTTGTTTGGGAGTTAGTTTTCAGTATTTAAGAATAGCGGTAAATTATTCTAAATAAATACTAGACTTTTTGATTGGAAATCAGGTGTACTTATTACACTAAATAAAGATTTTACTTTATCCATCAACAATTTTTATTTGCGTCATGTTTTAAAACCCGTAAAATTAGAAAGTGGGATGGAAATATTATTTTGTAATATGTATTTTATTGCAAAATACTGCAATCTGAAGTATCCAATATTACTCTTTCTTTACGAACGCAGCATGCAAAGCATGCGGAAAGCCTGAATTCAATTACATGCTTTTTTTCGTTTGGAACCGCGAAACATTTCCACAGTTTGTCAAAACATTTCGACTTAGCACAATGGCCTGGCGTTTTTTTGTTTTGTTTTTTTATAGTGTTCAACGCCCGCTTTTACTACCAAGGCACCGCAGGCGATGGTTGGCGGTGTTGCACGGATTGCTTCTTAGCCTCAACTGAAGATTTAATGTATAGTTCATGAAATATTGTACACTGACCAAAACGATTTTTATGATGAATTTATTCTTTTTAGCCTTTAAAATTATAAGTTCGCAAAGTTCCAATAATATAACGACGCATGAAAGCTTTTCTGATATTGACGGAAATGGATATGAAATATCAGCGGATGTCATACTTCTGATTTCTCTAACCTCTGCCGGATAGTCTTCCAAATTCTGTTAATTAATGCGCAACCTGCAGAATAAGACAAACAAACCTGACGTGTTCCTTTCTACTGACTTTCTCTACCTAATCTGATAAACTATTCTTGCAAAAGATTATTTTTATCTATATAATGCTAATCAAGATCAACATCACTAGAAATGGTCTTATTAGTTAGTTCCTTATAAGTAGGAGGACAACGGATTACATTAGACTAAGCGACAGTAAAACATATGTTCCATGTATTTTAAGAAATGTTTAACGCCCGCTTTTTCATTTGTGGCACCGCAGGCGATGACACAGGTGATACATGGAATGAAGATGGAGCACAGGTGGAATGCGATGGCGGGGAAACCAGAGAAAACCCGCCCCTGCGCCGCTTTGTCAACCACAAATGTCACATGTGGTCGCTTATATGTTCCACGTAACGGGTAGTTTTTGATGAGGGATTTTCTTGAAAATCTTCGTGTCGCATCCTTGGAAGATACTAAACTTAAATGTCGAGTTTGGTGTTTAATCAACCTTTCATTTTTGAGTTGTGCTGTCTATACATACACACGAACCTTAGTTTCGGTATCGAATTTTTGGGTGGAATACAATACTTTCTCTACCTATTATGTACATTGTGCATAAATGCTAGAGAAAGTAAAAAACTGTCTTGGAGAAACTCAATATGCGACGAACACTGTCCTATACTTTGCGCAATAATTGCAACGAATAGTGCCATAAGAAACATACAAGGCCGTAACTATAACGAGTTTTTCGAATCCATATTTGATTTACATTTTTTAAGGTTTGAAATAGATAAAACTCTTTAATATTTAAAAACAGCTCTTTATTAAGCTTTGAACTCCAGCGATATTTTACATTGGTTCATTAGAGACTCAAGATATCTACATTAGTGTCCATAAGTGTATAATGATAGATTCTTCAAATAAATAATCCTGTAGAATCCAGTGTTTACGAAGTATGATAGAATGAATGTGTACGTCCAGGGACAATACACCGTGCATACTGTTAATTACACCGTTAGGCCGCATAAGCAACACAATTAAGTGAAAGAGGGGATAAAATTGAGAGGAAGTGTTGAATAGAAAAACGAATGAAATGTCAATGATCATTTAGTTACCGCCATCCTTCATGGTCTAAGGGTACCACGGTAGCGCCTAGATCCCGCGTGGCGGGTTCAAACCCGCAGAGGACAATATTTTTTTTTTTTTTTTTCAGAGTGAGATGTAAAATCCTTCGGAAGAGAAGTAAAGCCGGTGGTCCCGTATAGGAGATTTATGACACACGAAATAACTCAAGCCTGTTAGAGGCCTCAGAGCAAAATTTCCGTTCTAATATGGAACTGACACTGAAGTTACAGAGCGTCCATAAATAAAACTAAAATTCATTTCCATTAAGTTACCAGCGTTTGAATTGAGCAATCTATCTTGAAGCAAAGTAAAACTGTTTAAAACTAAGGCAGTACACGGGTCAGGATAAATGTCGTTTGGGGAGGATATAATTTTACTTACACCCACTGTTATTTATTCCCATGAAAGAAAATTACGGCAATATAGACAATTAGTATTTACATCCACCAAGATTATCGAAATATTCTCTCATCTATTCATTTTCATAACTAACTAAAAAAGTCCTGTCTTTTTCCAGGATCATATCAGCGCCGCCTTTGTCCCGGAATCTCATTTCGCAAGGGTTTACCTGCCAGTAAATATACTGACTTGGGACTGAACTCTCTGGGCCAAGTTGTCCATTTTTTATTCCTGCTCATCACGTGGTAAGAAACTCAAAATGTAAGTCGTTATTGGCTTGGGTATATTGCACACAGGTGTGACATTGCCAGGTTTTGGTGTAACGCCATTGCCACTGCACACGTATTCACTCACACAGGTAACAGATACATTCAAAATGCAAAGAAAACCGCCGGTATACGAAAGCAAGCTTCTCACGCACGTGCGGCGATTACGGGGCGGCAAGATACACGCGCATGCATTCGGACCATAGCCACTATAGAAACATTGTATTTTCAATCACATTTTTTAATATTTGCAATTATTTCGTGAAAAACTGAGCTACCTCCGATAGATGTTCGGCAACAGATGTTCGCCAGTATATGAGTTCTGCATTTTGACTTGATATAACTCACTTGTGAAAGCAAACATAGCCAAAGTATTTCGCTCATAAATTTAATTGCAACTAATAACCATTTATAAAGACGTTTATCGTAGCGCAAACATTTAAAAAAATCATGTTTTACGGATATGAATTACAGCTGCAAATCCGGCCTTATTCTTGTAGGTTCAATATGCATATTATAAACAAAAAAGTAAATTAATTTTCCGGCAAATCGTTTAGTTAACGTTTTTTGAAAAGGAAACAGTTTTTAATTCCTTGTTCTCGTTTGTATTTCGGAGGGAAAATGATACTTGACTGTAACCGTACCTTCTATGATTCTAATGGCACAGCAGTTTTACTTGCATCGAACACGTTTACAATATGTTGATTTTTTTCTTTGTTGGTTAAGCTCATTTAAGTATTTATTTCTTCATTTATTTTCTCCCTGTTAAAAGGACCGAAGTATAGGAAATGGTTGCCTACGAAGAAGGCCACAACGTTATACCTTCGGGGTGGGAGGTGAATAACTGCAAATATTTGTATCAGCATTTGAGAACGATGTGATGATCCAGTAATTGCAGTTTCAAAAGTTATGTTCACGAGGAAAATTTTAGTTGTAATTTACAGTTGTTTTAGGGTGGTTATTATTCCATATCTCAGATGTTCGGTGGTTTATGTAACATATCACTCGGTGACCCTCCTCTGGCCTCTACCCTGCCCTGCAGGTGCTGTAATGTGAGGGAAAATATCGTTGCATTGAAACTTCAATTACGCAACCATTGCGTTTTCATTCAATATTATCTGCTCAGGTCGAACAATATATTCATAGTTCAACTTCAAAATATTGAACACAATGACTTTATGATTTACTTAAGTTTAATTTTGTTGAACAAATAGCTCAAACTAACATGCAAGCATTTGTATTTTCCTTTTTTTTTTTTTTTTTTTTTAACTACAAAATTACACCCATTGCTCTTAAAAAAGTGAGAAACTAAAATTAACATAAAAACAACCTTCAAATCGGGAACTAAGAGAACCCGAGTCGCAGATCCTTTGATACATTGCATATTCGTCTCATGGGAAGATTATTTAGAAATCGGCTCCACGCAGCATTGGCAGATTCCCCATTTGCGACGTAAATTAAATGAATATATGGTACTTCAGCATAAGTAAAGTCGTTCATAAGGGAAAGTTGCGACTGAATCGGTCCCTGTGAGTCACGTGAATGCAGCGGCAATGTGCGAATTGTAAACACAGGAGCTGCCGTTACCTGATGTATGTAAACAAAGGAGAAACATAATGCAGGGCCGTTCTAACACACTTGACCCCGAAACTTGTGCTTTATTTATGACAATACTATTAGTAAGCGGGGACTATGAGAAACACTTGTGTTATACGCACTGCTCTTTACTAAATATCAAATTGTTTGCACTTATTCACCTCCCACCCTGTATATATGCTTAAAATCTGCAATAACGTATTTCCGATTTGGAACTATCTCATGCCCCGCCACTTCTGGCTAATAGGCATATACCTACCACTTAACCGAACTTCCGCAATGACATCTGCCAATATGGGAAAGTCAAGAACCACTTTTGGTTCGTGAAGCAATAAACGCCTATGCCTGATCTATGTACGTATATGACCTCCGATACTAAACAATTTCTCTCATCAGCTATTAGGTTAGTAAAAAGTTATTCAAGTATGTTGCTATTTCATGGTTTTAGTATCCTATGCAGCTGTTTTAAATAGTTCTAAATCGAATATGCTGCGGCTTTTATACGATAATGATGGCAACAATTCAGCGGTCTAGCCTGTAGACCAACTGGACGCTGAATCAAAATAAGGGAATATGGATTTTCTCACTCTCCTTTTTTGTTTTGTATTTGCCTGTTTCGTGAGGCATTCCGTAAAATCTTGCGAGAATGTCTGCTAGTTTTGCCAGCGCATATTCATTCCCTCCTCCCTTAAAGAGGGTGAGCTACACTGATGCCCCAAGGGCTTTTTATTCTTTTTTCCCTTTTTCTTTCGTTTCTTTTTATTAGGTTACGGTCATAATTAGAAATCCGGAGGGTAATGTTGTTTGGTTTCTATCACATTTAAAACTTACAGCAAGTTATCTTTCCGAAGCTTTATTTTAAACATCAGTTTTTCGTCCCTCTCAAACTCTCACTATCTGCGTGAAGCTAACTTCAGCATACAATAAAATTACCGGTTGCGAAGACGGACTTTACCAAAGCACTTAAGCGTAATGCTTCAGCAGCGTCCATTTTTGTTTTTCCAAGAGGCAACCCTTACACGAAAACAGTTAAGGTTTCAATCGGTCCCATTTGGCAACACTGTTTGTTTAACCATTGCGAAGCGGCAGTTTCTGGACTTTAACCGCAAAAATCCTGCTCTGCACTCCACAAAATTAATTCCAACGTCAAAACTTTAAAGCTTTTGTGTTTTCAGCTTTAAGGAAAGTATGGTTTCATTTCAGGGGAGAGGGGGGGGGGGGAAATTGTATTATTAGTGAAGTGCTGTAGTGCTCTTAAACTAACAATTAATGCTGTGCCCTGCGATATATTTTGAAAACACAATTTTTGCTTACGATGTTTGCAGACTAGTTCATGAAAGATTGTGATATGGGGGCCTACTTATGGCCCAAGAGGATAGCCAAAATCTCTCCTAGGCGACAGCTGAACTCAAAGACAGTACCACAATAGGCCTTAATAGAAGTGCCGGCTCTGACTTTCCGTCAAATAGCTAAGCAATATGTATTCGACCAGAAACCTCCCAACTGAGTTTAATACAAGCCATGTACTGACATACAGTGTGCCTTTGTGTGGAGAAAGTCGTTGAGGGGAGAGGAGTGTGTTTCCGTAAAACCGAAAGTTAAGGAAACCGCTTTTCTCCAAGGAAAATGTATCAGTAATACCTACTATGATTAATTTTAAATAAATTTAAGATGGGGGGGAGGCTTTTTTTTTTAAAAGGAAACTCAACTTTGGCTTGCCCATTTCTAACATTATCGTCTAGTTGGTATTACATCCCAGTGTTGTTTACTTTCTCTACATACTATGTACATAGTATATAGAGAAGGTATTGTATTGCATCCAAAAATTTGATGCCGAGATTTCACCGGAAATACATGTTTTGGGACCCCCTGAATCCAAAATTCCTAGAAAAAGATCCGCGTCTGTGGACAACATAGCTCAAAACCGAAAAGTTTGCTAAATAACAAACCTTGTATTTAAGTTCAGTATCTTCCAAGAATGCGACACGAATATTTTCAAAAAAATTCCCAACCCCCAACTACCCTTTACATGAAAAGAATTTCTCAAAAATGGCTCTAACGATAGCATTGAACATAGCCTCTGAAGGCATCTTTATTCTGATTGAATTTGCGGAATTTTGCATAACTGGTAAACCGTAAGAGTCGATAAAAAGCCACTACACAAAAAACGTACAGCTCGTTAAAACACACACTTTATGTTATATGCATTTTTTCCCCCTAGAGTTGACCGTTTTAAAGATATTCAGTGTTATTTATTTCAGTTTTAAAATACTTAAAACTTTTCTCATACGGAACTTGTCAACACCTGGCCTCGCAAAGAATCGGATTTCTATACCCTAGCAACCACACTTTAAAACATTAGACTGTCCGTTTAGCTTAGTGTATCCCATTATTTCCTTTCTACCTATAAGGAACTAAGTAATTAAACCATTTCTCTATTAGTATGAAGGAGATAGAAGAATAAGCTTATTAACAAAATTTTTTTTACAGAGATGTAGTGAAATCATATGAATGGAGCACTCATATTTTTTTAAACAAAGGGAGGGAATAAATTCCTTATGTACTGCAGCCAATTGCGGGCTATTGTGCTTCCGTTCATTTAATCTGCAGGGTACTTTTGACTGCAGTAGTTGTGCACCCTAAAACCACAACACCTAAATAAAATCTTTAAGCCGAGATTACGATGAACTTTACTTTAAGTGACGGGGCGTTATGTGAAGTTAAATGCTAAAGCTCTAATTAGGATGCACTTAACGGGAATGAGAGGTAGTTCTTTTATTACTTCGTGCTATTGCTCCACGCCGATTGGTTCTAATTACCATGTGACATCAAACTTAACGTAAGTTACATCGCGTTACGTAGTTAAGTAAACCCTAAATAGCTCATTAGTGCAATGTGTTAGGACATTAAAATTACGTCGCGTTAATACGTTATGTCAAGTTCATCGTAATTCAGGCTTACCTTACCTTCTATGCAAGTCTTATAGTAGGCACTATCTGAAATCCTTGTGATTGCTTGTTGATCTAAATAAAAGCAAAAGCTTTTAACAAACTAATTGTCCTTCAACATATTGGAGCTACCTAATCTTTAATATATTTGTAAATTCACACAATATCATTTTAACGAAATATTACTTTAGCATAACAACACTGTTGGAGTTTACAGGGCCCAATAGATTAGGCAGCAACTTACAAGATTAGGGATGGTTATTTGTTAATAATCACATTAAAATGTAGCAGTAAGCACAATGGAATGTAATAATTTATGTATTTAAACATGTGGAAAAATAATCTATTTAGTTCAACATGATTAATGAAAACAAATATAGGCAAAGGTAGAAATTAATATATGATTAATTAAAACTGCACACAAAGGGGAAAACGTCACTTACATACATACGGAGAGTAAGTACTGTTTATACAGCTAACAAATCAAATTTTAAATTAATTATTTCTCAGACCAACACATAAATCATGGATAAGTGTCTTTATGAAATCCTAATCTCACTGTAGTTCAAGCCAATATTGTAACTACACAGCATGGAATGTAAGCTCAAAATGATAAACTAAATGAAACAAAATCTGGCAGTAGTTTTTCTACACAAAACTAGATTTACAACACAAAGTCTCTTTCAAATGAACTTCCAAAAATTTGGCAAAATGTTAAAAGATTAATAATACTAATAACATTTCCTGATCTATCATAAAATAAGCTACCAAAAATGTTAACCTTAAGGAAATACTAAGTTAAATTCATGATAATAATCTATAATATGATGCCAGATGTGATTTTCTGTAATTTTCTATCACATGATAAATGCACAGAGAAAAAGTCTTGGATTCCACTTCACTCAGTAAATAACACAATGTATGTTATGAAGAAAAAAAATTAAAATCACTGTTATTCAACCGAGATCTTATAGGTATGTATTTTCAGAACTGAAAGAACATTTAAAAAATTCTCTGAATACACGGATCTACATGACTATGATCTGGTAAACAACACTAAAATATTTAGGCTAAATATTCGTTATTAGTCGCTATATAGATCTCATATGTCACGCCTATTATTATTATTATTATTACTACTGCAATTGTCCCTATATTTTGATACAATAAATTTTCAATAGCAACTCAAGAAATTCTGTGAACTTTTAAAACACTCATTTGTTTTGATAACCTGCAAAAATCACAATTGTTGAAACACAAGAGATGAGATTAGAATGGCATAACTTCGAATATTTGAAAGTGGTAAATGTCAAATGATATTCAAAGTGATCTTTCTCATTCTTGATGCCAATAGCAGAGAACTTTTACTTCACTAATTTTCTGTGTATAGTGAAATCAACACCATGTTATACATTAAATTATTTTAAAAACAATTTTCAACTTATTGAATGCAAGGTAGGTTAGCATAAAGGCCTCTGTTTTTGTTATCGGGCTGAAAGCGCCGTATATGTTGTATTAGTGCAGACAATTATAACCTATCTTTCGTCTGCAGCTGCACCTTCTTGTACGATTCCCGGCAAACTAACTTCTCTAAACTGTGTTTTCCATGTCATCTACATTACCTGATTGTTTATTTACACGCGGTATGCAAGGCACAACACTGTATTTTGACTGAACCTTCTCAATTAGTTACATGACACCATTAGGTTATGGAAAGTTGACATGCCATAAAGTGTGAAGAAATTAATGCTACTCACACAACCATTCCATAAGCTCCCTCTCCGATGTATGCCAAATTAGTGTATCTAGGCCCAACTTCGAAAACTTGCCCTCTCACAACTTCCGCATTCGGATTTCCAGCCGCTGCACTTGCTCCTTCCGCCGCCATTTTGACAACTACCTTACGAAAACTTAACGCACTAAACAAGCATGTCGCTAGCAGCAGTAATAGATTTTTCGATTCTCAGTTGTCAGCGCTAAGGTTCCAACAAGTGCCGCTAGGACGTTTTGCAATCGTAAATCGAACATCGTGAATGAAACAGTGAAAGTTAATAACAATTTGGAAGGCAAATACACCAATAACGTGTTTACAGAAGAGCCGTAGGATTAAGTCTCTGCAATGAATGCACCACCGACATTCGAATCATTTCTTCTATTTGGCGGGGAAAAGAAGTAAGTAATATTTAATTAAATAATGGAATATAATTCAGAAGTCAAGATGAATATAACCTCATTTGAGCTTTTGTTGCAGAATTATTAAGGAGCAAGACACGAAAGTGCCAAATGCCGCTATTTTTACGATAAACAAAGAAGACCACACACTAGGAAACATGATAAGAAAGTAAGTAATTACATTTTTTTATGAGTCATGTATGTTGAGTACCCATAAATGTCTATTTGCTACAAGTACCTGTTTTTAAGCGTTGTAAAATGTACCTTAACAAACAATTTAGAAAATAAATTTGACGCCTTTATAGTCAACTTCATTTATCTTGAGCATAATGTTGTTAATGCAGTTTAAAGTTACCTGATGCATGCTATCTAATTTATGGATCCCACAAATTTATTACTTTTGTTTTATATACCATGGAACAAACTTCAATGATCATGCTTCCTGGATATGAAGCACAGCCGGCTGAAGTACTCAGTGAGATCATTAAGTTTAAAAATCGAATGAAATTAAGTGTGATTGATTGACTTTGTATTTCTGATGATGATTTCAAAGGTTTTATTTGTCAGAAAAGCTTGTTTTGTATTATAGACGAATTTGTGTGCATGTTGTAACGGTTGGTATTTTGCGTATATGATGGATATTTACCAAATAATGATATATAAACAACTATTATATGAATAATAAATTGTTTATAATGCGTAGTTATATGCCGAAATACTGGATTTATAATGAAAAAGCCTAGTTTTGTTGGTAGCGGAAGATTCTGTAACTGTTGGTATGCAAGAACATCATATGTCTTTCTTGTCAGGATTACAGCGTTGTGAGATCCCGTAGGAATAATTCACCGGTTAGCATGACTGTAGTAGTTGGTAGAGGAGTGTGAGTTTTTTTAATTTTTTTTACTTATGTTTCTGTAGGCGAAACCACTGGGTCTGGTGGTTTTTAAATTTAGCGCAAGGTTAGGTTCGAATCTGTTATGGTTAGTGTGTGTATTCTATAATTTTCTATTTCTATAATTTTCTATTGTGGTTAGTACTTGGTGGAGAAATATGTTTCAGAACATTATAAAGCCATTTATTATTTATGGAATACTCACTTATATATAATTATTTGGTAAATATCCATCATGTATGCAAAATACCAACCATTCCAGCAAGCACACGAATTTCTCTATAATAAAAAACAAGCTTTTCCGACAAATAAATCCTTTGAAATCGTCGTCAGAAATACAAAATCAATCACACGTAGTTTTATTCAATTTTTAGAGTGGCCGAAGTTCTGCATAATTACCCTAAAATTTAACAAAAACAACAAAAAAATGCAACATTTCTGAATAATGTGCAACAAAAGATGGTAATTATTTACAAGTTGGGCCGCTAACTCTCTCCGCTGCGACTCATGCCAGTTTTGCACTCTAACGGGACCGGTGTGGTTAGAGAGGGATTATGGGTGGGGAGATGGTTTAAAAAACTAATGTTGTATCCATTGCGCTGTTAGGAGTTGTTGGAAATATCAATAATGAAGTACTACCACGATATAAAATTAGAAACAAATTTATATACACACACTAACCTAAATGGATTGGAACCTAACCTCACGCTAAATTTGAAATTGTCATCATAAATACAAAGTCAATCAATCGCACTTAGTTTCATTCGATTTTAGAGTGGCTGAAGTTCTGCATAATTAAATTCATTGAACAGCTGTATCTGCATGAAACATACTTGTCATACATCAGCACAGCGTCTAGCGACATATGCCGGTGTTGCATTCCACAACACTGTTTGCCTGCCGCCGACAATGAAATTCAGGTTTTAGGCACTTAGGTGTGTAGTATTATTATATATTTACATTGCAAAAGTACTACAAGACTTTTTTTATTTATATTTTACTCCTTCTAGGCAGCATACTTCATAAATATTCACAAAAAAGGATCGCTATGCGCACGTAATAAATTAGCGTCTAACTTAATTACGGAGCTTTTCCGATAAAAAAAATTGGTGAAAACGTAACATGTATAAACCAAACTTACAGTCAAACCACAATTTGTTTAATTTCTAGAGGGGCCCAAGTTCTCTATAATTACCCAAAAGATAAGTCACAACCTTATATTCCATCTACTTTTCCATTTCTCTACCCCTTACCTTCCCTCTCTGTAATTGCACATATCCCTATTTATCACCAAGTCCATAGTAGAGATTAGATTTTTTTTTTCTTTCTTCGATTTTTACTGATGCAGTTTTTATCCCATGATATTAAATGTTCTTCAGCATATCAGCCACATATTTCCATTTGGCTTTGATGCATTATCAACACCCCCCCCCCCCTCCACATACACACACAACACACATTCACATGATTATCAAATGACACCACATGCTTTATGACATCAGTTACATCATGCGTAACATAATTTCCCTTCTGAAACTCAAGCATTGGTACCTACTGCTAGCAGTCTACCTTACACTACCTCAGTCATTACAAATAATGACTTAGTCAAGGACGTCATTAACATCAGATACCTGAATTACTTGGACAGAAACACTCATTAAATTGATCATAAGACTGAGAGACTGCTATGCAATATGTCAAAAGATAGGAACTAATCGTGATGAAAAGTACTGCTCTTCCTACAAACAGCCAATCCAACTAAAGCTCACCACAAGGGTATATTAAGTAGTTTTTAAATCCATATTATTACATAAACTGCTAATTAATGGGGTCAATCAGTGAAAATTTCACAAGAATGATCAGAGCTTACAATAAGGCTTTTAAATGTATTATAAAGTTCAGTTCTCTAGTAACATTTTTGTGTATGTTATTAGATTAAAAATGAAAAAATTACATTACAATTTAATTAATCCTGGGCTGAGGACATGGTTGTGCATTTCACACTTTTTCTGATGCTTCCCACATTTTGTTTTCAAATTTCTAGAGGTATGTTTGAAACTTTAGTGTAAATATGTTGACGAATTCTAAATATTCTTTTAAATAAACATAACTTAATAAGCCATACCTTAGCAAAATTTCAGCCCACTTGTTTAGGAGTATATCAATTTTTCTGTACATTTTCTTGATTGTAATATTTTAGACATTTTTCAACTTTTAAAATGCTCCTTATTATACAATTTATAAGTTATAAGAGTGAAACTTCAGAAACAGATTTCCCAATATGAGCTAACTAAAACTTTGTACGTGTTATGCTGGTAAACAACAACATTCTGTCACTTGCCTCATACTCGTTTTAAACCAAAGCTGATACTATTATTTCTATTCCAGTTGATGTATACACTTTAACACTAACCTCGCTGATATCTCCAAGCCAGAAAAACCCTGTTGTTCGCTGCAGTTTCTTACAGTCTCTGATTGACTTTTACCCATTTTAAATTAAATAAGCTAATACCTATAATTAATATAAAAATAATAATTGCAACAAATCTTCACTTATCTTTTGAAATCCTTGCTAATACCTGTTACTTTACTCAGTTTATACACACTAACCTAACCTCTCCAAAAAGGACCCTGTGGCTCACTATGGCCTAATGGGCTCCGCTTGCCTCATGCTTGTTTTAAACCAAATATGTTAATGTATCTATTTCAATCCAGTTAATTCACATGCTAATCCAAACACTTAACCAAAATCTCAAAACAAAAGGACCCTATCATTTGCTGTGACTCACTATGTTCTGATAACCTCTGCTCCCCTCATACATGTTTTCTACCAAATAAGCTGATATTCATTATTTTCATGTAATTCTTACACACACACACACTAAAACTAACCTAGCCTTGCCAAAATCTCAAAAGCAGAAGACCCTGTCTTTAACGCAGCTCACTAATGGCATAATGACCTCTGTTCACCTCATGCCCGTTTTAACCAAATAAGCTGATGCCCATTATTTCAATCCTGTTCTTATACATTTACATTAAACCTAAGCTAACCTCACAAAAATTTTGAAACCAGAGGAACCTGTCGCTTGCTGTGACCTGATGACCTGGCTTGCTCATACACATTTTAAACCAAATAAGTAGCAATGCTATTACTTATTGGCTCGTTAAGCTATTTATACTGAATTAATTAATGCTAAAGTAATCTCTCGTGGAAATTCCTGAACATCGCACCACATTCATAGAGTACCAAATTATTTATCTGTTATTTTCAAGGTAATAGTACATTTCAGATATTGAAGCTACATGTAAGCAGAAGGCCTGCGGTGCTACCTGAAAAAGTCTTTATAGTGCTGCTACAGAGGTACAAAGCTTGTTCCATTTTCTTTACAAGTAGATCCAGCTGACTCCATGTTTTGAAATACTCATTGCAATATTTCATATATAGTTACTGTTGCTGAAAAGAACCTGTTTTGTAACCTGTTTCAATGATTTGGTCCTTTCTGCTGTCTGTGTTGGTATTGGTATTTTATATTCAACAACTTAATGATTATGGTGCCCTATCTACTATAATGTTGCTCCCTTCTTCTAAATAATGTTCAAAAACCATTATTTAAATATATTAGATGTCATTTTTCAACATAATAGGTAGTGTTGGGCAGAAAAATTCACTTACTCTATAGTGAAAATCCGGTGTAGCAGATTATACATGAAAAAAAATCTGATGTGTTCCAATTCTCTTTCTCTATATCTCTGTAACAAATTATTGTTAATAAGTTTATTCTTTTATTTATTTCATGCTAATCAAGAAAAATTAGCAGAGATAGTCTTATTTCTTGCTTTATTGCAAGTAGAAGCAAAATAAGGGAGTACCTTAGGTTAAAGTGAAAGCCAAAAATCGGTCGCTATGTGACTGAAGTTTGTTTGTTTGTATGGACACGAGTTGGCAAATTCTGTATGAGAAAAGTATAAGTTTTTCAAATCTGAAATCAAAAACAAGGGATATCTCAAAAATGTATATAATATAAATTGTGTGTTTTACTGTGCTCTACATTTTTTGTGTGTTCAGGTTTTGTCCATCTCTTACAGTTTAGTAGTTATGCAAAATTCATCCAGAAAAAAGTCGTCTTCAGATGCTATTCCCAGAAAATTCAAGATATACACTTTATTTGTCAGATAAATATCTTTAATATACAATATTTTAATCAAAGTCATTACAGTCATTTTTTAGAAAATAAACATTTTCGAATAAAAGTTCCATGTGAAGGGTAATTCAAATGGGGGGATTTTCTTGAAAATCTTTGTGTCGCATCCTTGGAAGATACTAAACCTAAATACCAAGTTTGGTTTTTAACAGACTTTTCGTTTTTGAGCTATGCTACACACAAGATGGACACACACACAGACATTTTTCTAAAAATGCTTTTTTTTTTTTTTTGGATTCAGGAGGTCTCAAAACAGTTATTTCTGGTGAAATCTTGGTATCAAATTTTTGGGTGCATTACAATACCTTATCTATACACTATGTACATAGCACATATAGAGAAAGTAATAATGAACCGACTGCCTATACCATCATGTGCCTTTAGGCCAACCTTTTTTGAACTGACTCTTGCCAGATTAATATTTTTGCTCATCTAAGTTAAAAGGTCTCTTATCACCAGAAAATTGTATTTTGAGCATTTTGCATAGGAATTTTTTTCTAGCCACACCAATATCACTCCTCTCCATTAAAAATTGATGCCCTTCCCTTGTCTTTCTATACCTAAACCCTTAGTCTCTCAAAATTCTGTATATGGGTGAATTGGTCCTAAAAGCATCAGATATTATCTTTATTGTTGGATGCTTTCCTTGCTGCACAATGTCTTTGTCAATATCATCTAAGTTTGTAACCCTATTCAGAAGTCCAGTGTGTTTTCTAGGGGATATAAACACTGGAGCACCACTAGAGTCATATTTTCTAATCTCCCTACAAGTGTGAGACACACTTACTTCCTACACTACATCTTTGACTGTAGAATATTTTTAAATCGACTTGATTTCTCTTCCTCGTAGAAAACATTTTCCTCTTAAAAAGTATATATCATATCAGAATAATATTTTGAGCCTGACTTTGCAATAACTGTCTCTTTGTTTTATCACTAAATTCACTGCTTAAGGCCAGTGCATAAATTTACACATGCTCTGTTGCTACTTTTAACAACATGTGATTTCTGATATAGTGTGTCTGAACTCTGAAGAGTTTATTTAAGAACCAAAATCTGCTTATGCATCATAAACATTATCCATGTGCAGCATTTTCCTTAGCAGACTAACTGACTTATATGCTCTAGTGTGTGTGTGAAATGAAATGGTGTTTTGTTTATGGACGCTCTTTAACTCCTGTGGTTCTCAGCATCCCATTCTGTTAGGCGTGAGAAACCAATTAATTTTGCTCAGAGGCCTCTCTATCAGGCTTGAGGTTCTTTTACATGCCGTAAATCTTTGACACGGGACCAATGGCTTTACTTCCCTTCCGAAGGAAGCCATGCTAATGACTTTTATGCCTGAAAAAATCCATTGTCCTTTGCCAGGTTTGAACCCACGATCTTGGGTTTATGAAGTTAGCATGATAACTATTACCCATGGAGGGTGATGTGAGGGAGAGAGAGATATAAAATGGATAAATGCTGGTAAAGTTGATTTGTTGTATTCATTTCTTTGGATGGAGTGTGAAAGCATCTGTTCTCCTTTTCACTTTCTCTACAAGTACTATTTACATAGTGTATAGAGAAGGTATTGCACTCCACCAAATAATTTGATACCGAGCTTTCACCGGAAATATGTTTTAGGGTCCCCCTGTATCCAAAAAAAGGTCCGTTTGTGTGTGTCAGTGTGTCTGTGAACACAATTACTCAATGAAAAGTCGGTAAAATACCAAACGTGGTTTTAAGTTTAGTATCTTCCAGGGATGCGACACAAAGATTTTGAGAAAAATCCCCCCCACCCCAAACTATCCTTTACATTGAACTTTTTTCGAAAATTTTGATTTTCTAGAAAATGGCTCTAACGATTTTGATTAAAATATAGTATATTAAAGATATTTACCTGACAAATAAAATGTATATTTTGAATTTTCTGGGAATAGCTGAAGACACTTTATTCTGGGTCAAGTTTACAGAATTTTGCATAACTGCTAAATCGTAAGAGATGGACAAAAACTTACCACACAACAAATGTAGAGTACCTTAAAACACACAATTTATGTTATATACATTTTTCCATGGAGTTGATTGTTTTTGAGGTATTCTTTGTTTTTGGTTTCAGCTATGAAAAACTTATACTTTTCTCATACAGGAATTTGTCAACTCTTGTCCATACAAACAAAGGAACTTCAGTCACATAGCAACCAGCTTTTGACTGACACTTTAACCTATGGTACTCCCTTATTTTGCTTCTTCTTTCAAGGAGGCAATTAATAAGACTATTTCTGCTAGTTTGTTTTCTCGATTAGCATGAAGTAAATAGAAGAATAAGCTTTTTAACAATACTTTATGAAGAGATGTGGAGAAAATCATGTGAATGGAACACATCAGATTTTTGCATTTTCGCCAAAAGAATCCTCTTGTGCTATATGGTATTAATTGTAGGTCATGGGCAGGACAATAAATGAGTCTGCCTAGCGGTTGTCGCCTTGCACTTAAAATTGAATTATGTAACATGCTTAATTTTATCCACAGGGTAGCATTACAGAGTAAACATTTTTCTGGGTCAGTTTCATTATTTTGTTCCTTAATTGTCCTCTTGCATTTAGCTAGATCAAAATATGTTAACCATTAGTCTTTTTCTTTTTCAGTCAGTTACTGAAGGACCCAAATGTTCTCTTTGCCGGCTATAAGATTCCTCATCCCTTGGAACACAAATTTATTCTCCGCATTCAAACTACTGCAGATTATACACCACAGGATGCTCTGATGCATGCCATTACAGATTTACTTGCTGAACTGTCACTGTTTGAAGAAAGATTCAGGGTAAGTGAATGTACAATGAATCTTGTACTTTTGGTAAGGCACAGTATGCATGTGCTTATTTTCAGATCATTACTCCTATCCATTAATTTCATATTGTAACATACCTAATGTGGAATAGAAATTACCTCTGCCATTACATATTGTTAGGGAGTAGTAGGTACAGCTATCTCACTGAGAGAGAGGTGGATGACCTTAGAGGTTAAGGTGCAGTGGGAGGTGCATTTGGGGAGAATCAGGTAACTCTAAATAAGAGTACTTCCAAGGATACAAGGAGAAACATTACTTTTACTACCACTCATAGGAATGAATGAGAATACATGGTTGTGGAGATGTGGGGAAAACCCACAGAACTCGTCTTGTACATTCTGCTGAAAGCTAAACACTTTGAAATTGAACTTGAACCTTTACTCAGTGTTGGACAAAAGTGTGTCTTTGTAGTTCAGCAAGGCTTCAGTTGATCTACTTCTCTACTTTTTAACTAAAATCCATGCTTATGAGGCCATGACTGTGTCATTTATGCCATCATGCCTCCAATATTGGTTGCTCAAACTGATGCAACATTACCTCTTACTTTATGAAATGTTAATTTACCCAACATGACCATCGCCACCCTACATATATACACCATCCTCTGCTCTGGAAATGTTATTTATTTCATTAACCTCTTAACCTACAGACTATTTACAAAGTGATGTTTGTTTTTTCACCTTATTTTTTTTCCTGTCAAAATGAAATATTTAGGTAATACATTAATGATAGTATCAATGACTCATTTTAATCTCTGAGTGTCCCTTAGAATAAATTCACAAGTATACGAGATACACTTGGATTCTTAGATATCAAAATTATGAAATTAATGGTAAATTAATATTTGTAAATCACAGGAAAGAAATCCATACCGACAATTACATTAAGGCAAATAGTTTCAATACAAAAATGTATCAAATGCTGCATTCAACTACTTACCAAATACTCATAAAATACCTCTGTATGAATTCAAACACATCACACATATAGTAAAAAACAATGGATTTAGCAAATAAATGGTACACAAATCTATAGAGAATATAAAGAAGAAACCATATTGCAGAATCTTCTCTGAAATCTGTGAAAGATAAAAAGAAACTTACATTCCATCCATGGGCTACTCAAAAAAATTCAAGGATTGGAATGTAGTTTTAGTACCCTAGTATAAATTCAGCATCAAGAATCTCATCCCTTGCAGCACCAAAAACCAGTCATTTACAGAGTTAACTGCAAGGATTGTGATAAAATACACATGGCAGGACAAAAAGAAAAACACAGCAATAAACCAGGTGTTTAAGCCCATTTCAGTATTAGTAACAAAAAATAGAACACAACATTCACATGTTAAAACACCTGTAAAAAATTAATGGAGCTTCACAGTTTATCACTTTCAGTTTATTATTGATAGACATGTAAAAGTTTGTCACTGGTAGAGAAAGCAGATGATGATGGACCTCCATTCACTGAACATTAGAAATTACAAGTTTATATTTTCATATATTCTCCTGTATGAATCATGTTTTCATGGCATGCCAAATAAGGAAACTTATGTAAGTGGCTCACTGCACTTTCACTCAGAGAAAACTCAAAATTAGGAGCCGATTAATGTGGCTGATGCTTAACCCAACACCAGAAGAGACCATTAAACATACAGGCCGACAGGGCTCGATCTGTGTTTGCTACTTACTGGGTTGTTGCAGTTATCTAGAGATATAAGATTGGTTCAAATAGATCGAAAATAAGAATGGGAAGCAATGGAGCATAAAGATTTTGAAAATATATATCCATGACCATGCGGATCACAGAATCGAAAGCTGATTTTGCACATAGGCATTTTATTTATTTTTAACTACCAAAGACACTTTTTCACCTGCTTGCAATTCATTCAACATAATGCGGGTTAGGCCAACTTCAAAATTTGATGGAATTGCATCTAGAATAAGTTCTAGTGACTGCTTCATGTCACGGCCCCCTGGAATAATCTCCAGTAAGTCTAATACATCATGCCCGAGAACGAGATATGTAAAACTTAGCCAAGTCTAATACTTTAAGATCCTGAGGGACTTTGTACATATGTAATGGGGAATTCCATTCAGAAGTGAGCCTGAAACTCAAAATTTAAAATTATTGTTTTAGCTTTGAATCAGGCATCTCTAAATCTCTGTAAAAAAATATTGTTAATAAGCTTATTCTTCGATCTACTTCATGCTAGTTGAGATAAGTGACAATCAAATGTTTTAAAATATGGTTGCTATGAGTTTGAACCCGTTTCATTTTGTGGCCAGGAGTTGACAAGTTCCCACATTAGAAAAATTTTAAGTATTTTAAAACTGAAATCAATAACAAGGAATACCTCCAAAACAATCAGCTCCACGAAAAAAATGTATATGACATAAATTGTGTTTTAACAAGATGTATATTTGTTGTGTAGTAAGATTTTGTCTATCTCTTATGGTTTACCAGTTATGCAAAAAGCAGAAAAATTCATCCAGAATAAAGAGGTCTTAAGAGGCTATTCCCAGAAAATTCAAGAAATAACATTTTATTTGTCATGTAAATAATTTAAATATAATAGATTTTAATCAAAATCATTTTTGAGAAAATCAAAATTTTTTCCATGTAAAGCGTAGATGGGGATGGGGGATTTTCTTGAGAATCTTTGTGTCGCATCCTAAATATCAAGTTTGGTATTTAACTGACTTTTCAATTGAGCCACGCACACACTCTCTCTCTCTCTCTCTCTTACTTTTCAAATTTTTGGGTGCCATACATTGCAGATTCAATTTTTGGTTCAACCTTTTTTGTAGCAACTAGATTTTGTGGACATCTACTTTCTGTATACACTATGTACAAGTAAGTGTAGAGAAAATAAAAAGCATTGCCTACCCTGGTAAAGATTGATTTTATCATTTAAATGTGGGTAAAACGTGTTTCACTTTCATTTATATACTAAAAAGTGTACTAAGTCAAACTGGAATGTTTTGAAAAGTGTTACTTATGTTTTATTTAATGACACTGATTTGGCAAAATTATTTTGAATTAATTCTATTCACAGAAATATCAAACAATATTTAGCAGTGTGAAAAGGTAGCTGTTCTGTCTCGCCCATAAAAAAAAAAAAGTTTGTTACTCTCTAATTATTAGTTGAATTCAGAATTATAATTTTAGAGGAAGGCCCTCTTTAAACTATTATGAAATAAAATATAAGACACAAATGTTATACAATTTTTATTTGTTCTAGATTATTACTCAAAATCTTTGTTCTAATATCATATCTGTAAGCATGGAATGTCACTAATATCTTTGAATCTCTTCAATGACCACTGCAAGAACTTGAGCTTTTATACATTTAACATGATTTTGTTTTCACCCTGTTGCTAAATAGAATGTTTCACAGTGTAATGTGTTTTGTTCTCTTTATAGGAAGCAATCAAAGAGAAAAAGGAAGGACTAGACTGAGTGCTGAGGTTGTATTGAAGACACTGTTGCGAGAGGGATGATGCAGTTCATTTGGAAACTTGCAACATGTGCTATTGCTATCCAAAAAGAACATTATATTATCTTTAAGAACTCTTTGTGAGCAGAGGCATTGGATGCAAAGTCTGCTGTCTTTTTGCACGTTCTTTGTTTGTACCATTTCTTGTAACACAATCTTAATATTGGTAGATCCTTGCAAGTATCTACATTGCATTTGCATTGAAGTGTGAGAATACTTATTAAAAAAAATTGATGGAATAAACTTAGAAATTTCATGATTGTAAGAACTTATTAAATGACAACAGCAGTAACGTGATATCATGTGAAATACAAAATTTTAATTGCAGGCCTGAGAGTTTTGTTTTCTAACCCTTACATTGTAGCCATGAAGTTACCATTTTCTTGCATTTTTTATGGCATAAGTTAGTTGCAAAAACAATATTGGTAACTTGATTTATGGCAGCTAGATTTTAAAATCAACATGGATTGATGAAACATTGATTTTGTTAATTTGACTGTTAAAGTAGATAGCTATTTGTTAATTGTCACACATAAATCGTGGATCAATTAAAAAGTGCATGCAAAAACAGAGCAAGCACAATAAAAAAATCTTTGCCATAAAATGTGCTTTTTTTATAAAAGTGGAATAACAGATTAAACTGTCCTAATTGCATAAACAATAGGACAAAATGTAGAAAAGGAATGTGCCTGTTTACAAACTTTTGAAAGAACTACATAGTCGGTTTTCTGCTTGTAGCATATTTCATCATTGCAAAATTTATTAAGTGTATGTAAATTGCAGTGTAACATCATTTCTGCAGTATTCATAAAGAAAACTTAATATTATATTTTTGCCTAAAAGCTTGAAACATCAATTTGGCTCTGGGCAGGGGTCAAGAATATTTTTTATAGTTGAAGTTTCTAGAAGTTTGGAATACACTACCTCCTCATCATGCCAGCATTAAAAAAAAAAAACAATGTCAATAGTCTTCTGCGATTTACGGGTAACATGTTAGATGCTAGTTCCCAAGATCACAGGATCAGCGGAGGCGATTGCTTTTTATTTCGGGCATAAAGATCCTTAGCATAGCTTCCTTCGGAAGGGAAGTAAAGATGTCAGTCCCGTGTTGTAGATTTACAGCACGTAAAAGAACCTCAAAACTGATAAATGGGCCTCTGAGCAAAAGTAACTGGTGTTTCACACCTAAATGGGATGCTGAGAACTGTAGTATTAAAGAGCCTCATAAGTAAAACTTACTTTCTTTTTTACATAATCAATACAAATTTATTTTTATTTTTGTACTTTGTATTTAATTTTAGGCAATATTGCAGATTATTCAGATCAAATTAAAGAGTTGAAAGAGTTTCGTTAGTAGACTCGTTTATAATCCAGTTGAGTACATTCCTATATTATACCACTTAATAGTTTTTGTTTAAAATTGATTAATTATTCCACCTTAATTTTTATGTTTAGCTTTTATTTTTAGTTTATCATGTACAATATACATAATAGGTAGAAAATGTATTGCATTTCATCCAGAAATTTAATGGCAATATTTTATCAAAAATACATATTTTGAGGACTTATGTATTCCATAAAAGGTATTTTTGGAATAAGATTTGTGTGTGTGGCTCTGAACAGCATAGCTATAAACAAAAGTCAGTTAAGTAGCAAACTTGGTATTTGAGTTTATTACCTTTAAAGCATGTGATGAGAAGGATTTTAGGAGAATTTCCCATCCATCACAAACTATTGTTTATATGAAATATTTTTTAAATTTATTTTCTCAAAAATGGCTCTAACGATTTGGATTAAGTGCACTATATTAAAGAAATTTAGAGGCAAATAAATGTTTGTGTTGAATTATACTTATACTACAAAAAAATATAGATCTCATTAAAAACACAATTTATGATAAGTACATTTTTTGTAGAGTGAGTTGTTGGTATACATTTCAGATAATGTTTTTCTCAAATGGGAAGTCGTAATTCATTTGCTTTATCCTGACCATGCACAGAGAATGGAATTTCAAAGTCATTACTTAGCAACCAACTTTTAATAGATCTGATTATTGCATTAGCCTAATATATTCCCTAATTTCTCTTGTATCTCCAAGGAAATAACTAATGATTATTATTCGTGGAAATTAACCAAATATTTGTGATTATAGTGCACTTGTAATAAATCAGCTTTCCTAGTTCCTTGACAGATATAGCACCAACCAAGGAATGGCTATTACTTATAAAAAAAAATTATATTTTCGGCAATGCTAAAAACTGTTTCGAGAAACTGGACATTTCAGATTTACTGCAAGGCTTAAACATTTCTTTATTATAAGTTGTCAAAGAAAACAGAAGACACATCAAATCAAAACAGCCGGAATAAATCTGCAGTGGCACTCACGAAACCAACCCTAACATCAAACTCTTGAAAGAACTTTTGAATCTGTTTCAATTATCAACATGGGGGAAAATCTACATTCATAAATACAGCCACACATTGATAAACATGGAGTCCCACCCCCCCAAGGATTGCTTAACCAATCTCATCACCCCCCCCCCCCCAACAGATGTCACCACAACCAACTCACCTACAACTTGGAATCCAAACCCAAGTAGTAGGGGTTCATCAACTGAGGATGTGAGCAACAGTCTGCAAAACAACTGTCCTGCACAATAAAAGTAAGTGAAGTGTGTGTTAATACATACCACAGGAATTAATTCAATTTCTTTATTAATATAAATGCATTCAGTTGTTTGCCATGCTTTTTAATTTAAAATATGGTTTATCTTAATGGTTTTATTAATGATTGATACAATAACACTTCATTTTTCTTTTTCTTACTTAAATCTAGTGTCTGTAGCTTCAATGTGATTTTATTTATCAACCTTTTAGATTTATTTTGTATTATGATTAATGTACAGTGCTTGGGTTTGATTTGTCAAAATAAGTTGCACTGTGCATAACTGTAACAAAAAAAGTTGTCAACATTGTCAATTGTCATCTATTATTGCAGAGCTGTTGTGACTACATTAGCTTATTTGTCATTTTTTTTTATTATCTAATTATTACATATTTACCTATTTGTTGTATTTGCTCGTGGTGGGCTTCGTGTGCTGTTTATTGTTACCCTAGAGATGGTGAATTGGGTTTAAGGGGACTCAACTTCTGGGTCATTAGTACGTTACCCTAGAATTCACGTCGATGAACTTAACTGAGAAATAGAAAAAGTAAATCTGAATGAAATAGAACTAGAAGTTGTGGCTCTGAATGTCAAAACAAACAATATAAAGAAAGGTGTAATGGCTGAGGATACTTGATAAGCTTACTGGATATGATATCTCAAATCCTAGGCACTAAGATTGCAATTAGTAGGGTTTTATGTAAAAAAAAAAAAAAAGTGTGTAAACAATGAGTAAGAAGAATAAACGAAGCACTTGACTGGCTTTGTTTAACACAGAAATATGTGATGATGGATTTTAATTGGTGATGAGGACTTAGTGGATATTTGCCCATTTTAATAGAAAAGGTTCCACAAAGCTTGGAAGATTAACAAATGAGGCAGTGACAAAAACATAGGTGAACTACTAAACCATACCAGGAAACATGCAAGTCAGTTGAGAAATTCAATGCTATGCTGGCATGTTGCCATGGTAGCTCAGTGGAAGAGCAACCGGCTAGAGGTCAGGAGATCTGTGGTTCAAATCCCGGCTATGGCATTGAATTTTTCAGTCTGACTCTACTTATCCAACTCCTATCCTATACACGACTTGAGAGAAAAAACAATTAAACCATTACCAATTGACCATAATAGTTGGCTATATTATGAATCTTGGGATTTAAAGTACTTACAATATGGTAAGTCGGCATTGGGATTGTCATCTCAAAATAATTTGAGATCACCAGGAAACATTCAAGTCAGTTGAGAAATTCAATGCTATGCCGGCATGATGCCATGGTAGCTCAGTGGAAGAGCAACCGGCTAGAGACCGGGAGATCCGTGGTTCATATCCCAGCTATGGCATTGAATTTTTCAGTCTGACTGCCTATCCTTTTAAACCATATGATGGATAAAATAGAAATGGACTCTACAATCTAGAACAATTGTTATGCAGATGCATTTATTCGAATGAGAAACAAAGATGTATCTGCCTGGTAGTGTGGTAGTAGCATGTTTGTCTCACATTCAAGCGGCTGCAAGTTTGAATCTCACTTAGGGTGAGTTATAGGATGAGGCTTTTTCTAAGAAAATGAATGTTGCGTTCTTTTAAGCTCCATAGACTCCGAGTTCATTTGAGCATAATTTGCCCTTTACATTCATTGTCCGATAAGACCAACCAGGTTAAAAGATGTTAAGCTACAAAAAATAAAAGATGCAATGGAAACTTCAACAAATTCTAAGTCATATGTGTCATACAGCTGTAAGACACCAGGTAATGTAACAACATCCAATAAGTTTTCACTAATGAATGATATTAATATTTTATGATGTACAGAACATTAGCTAGATGATGATGAAATAGAGTTCTATTACATTGAAAATTTCAATCTTGTTGATCATTCACAGAAATGGTGGTATAGCAATTTATGTAAAGGACCAATTAAAATGCATAAAACAAAAAAAAAGCAAGGAAACATACTAAGTGTAGAGAAATCTTTTGAACATAGTCATAGAACATCCTAAAATTATAGGTGTACAGTTATAAGCATTTGCTCAAAAACTTTTTTTGAACATTTTGAGATCTTGCTAAATGTTTTTGCAAGTATAAACAGACATCTCCTTTTGTGTGCACATCTCAACGTAAACTTTCTAGCCGTGATTGTAATGTAAATGAAATTCAATTGTTACTGCTATCATACAACTTAATAGAAACCATAAATACACCAACATGCATTACTTCCTAATCCCAAACTTGTTGAGATCAAATAATAATCAGCAGTAATTCTCTTCCATTTAGTGTAAATAATATAAACTTATGAAGTTCTGACCAAAATGTTCTCTTTTTTTCATGCAGATAAATAAAAAGAAACCATTAAATTGATTAACTAAAAGAGATCATTCAGTGAAGAATACATTCATTGTTTCAAACATGTATTAGAGAAGGAAACCTGGATGGATGTAATATCTAAAACCAACACCAACAAAACATCACCATAGTTAACTGCCCTTAAACATTTTGATGCAGCATCTGTATTAAAATGACAGTCCAGTAAATATGATGGTAAAAAATAAAAAATGGATAACAAAAGGCATAAATGATATGTAAAAGAAAGAAGTAGCTTTATAATTTATGTAAAATAAATAATTATAATCCCTAAATATACTACAAATCTTACAGCAATATATTAAATCATATATGAAGCAAAATTAAAACAAACAAATTTACACACAGGTAAAAAATAAATAAAAGCAATGTGGAAGCCAGTAAAAAGATGAAACAGGAAAGAATAAGACATGTGTTAAGGAAAAGCTTGTAATAAATGGGGAAATTATTGAGAAATCCCAAAGAAATACCTGAGATATTCAATGAATATTTTAGTGAAAATGCCAAGGCACAAAAACCATTGCAAATGCTAAATGACAAAACCATATTTCTAACCCCAGTAACTTAGGATGAAATCAATTCAATATTTAAAGGCTTAAAAAAGAAATACTCAAGTGGAACTGATAATATATATGATTGTAAAAAGATCCTCACCCTACCTATTAACCCCTCTGGTAGACATCCAAAATTCATCACTGTCCTTGGGGCTGTTTCCAGAAATCCTAACACCAGTAAAGATTCACCCAATGTTTAAAAAAGGAAAGATTGTACTCAACATTTTTGTACAATACTCCTCCTATCTGTATTTGCAAAAATATTTGAAAGTGCACTATACTAAATAAACATCAGTTTGGTTTTTGTAAAGGGAAAAACATTAGTAATACTATACATTCAATGAGTCAATAATATACAGCATTGGACGACAAAGAAAAAACTATTGGGCTATGTGTTTAATGCCCATTTTTACTACCTATGGCACTGCAGTTGATGACACTGATGCTGCATAGCATGAAGATGGAGCATCAGTGGGGGAAATCAGAGAAAACCCCTCCCTGCACTGCCTTGTCCACCATGAATCTAACATGCAGTTGTTTGGAATTGAACCTGGGCCATAGGGCTATTTCTTGACCTGAACGAAGTTGTTGACTGCAAATCACCAAACATTGATTTCTGAATTAAATAAATGTGGAGTAAGAGGACTAGCTGAATGCTGATTCACCTCAGATTTGTATAACTGGGAGGAATCTGTTCAAATTCAGTAACACTATTATAAAACATGGAGTTCCACAAGGGTCAATATTGGGCCAACTTCTTTTGTATATATGAATGACCATCCTCTGAGCATGTTGCCTTCCATGGTGTAATGGTTACTATGCTAGCTTCGTATACCCAAGATTGTGGGTTAAAATTCGGCAGAGGATGATGGATTTTTTTGGGGCGTAAAAATCCTTAGCATGACTTCCTTCAGAAGGGAAGTAAAGTCATTGTTGCAGTTGTAGATTAATGACACGTAAAAGAGGCTTCTGAGCAAAATTAAGCACCTTGCCAGCATAGAATGGGATGATGAGAACCGCATTACTTAAAGAGCATCCATAAATAATACTCTGTTTCCATTTTCCTCTGAGCATAATCCAAACACAGGGTATTTTATGGGTATATGACACAAATATTATAGTGACCTGACAAAAATAAATTGCAATAAAAATATCAAAGAAGTATTAAAACTAATAGAAAATTGGCTACAACAAAGCTCAACATTAAAAAAACAGCAAATATAAAATTCCATCAAGGTATGCAAGATTCAATGCAGATTTTTCAAATTTATAAATTCCCATAGTACAGCACACAACATTTTTGGGAGTCTGAATAGATTCAAATTTAACTTGAGAAACATACGAGGGCTGTTCCAGAAGTACCCGACCTGACATATAGATGGTTATTAAATTAAATGGAGTTTTATTTATGGACGCTCTTTTAACTGCTGTGGTTCTCAGCATACCATTCTATATTAGGCATGCAAGACCACTTAATTTTCCTCAGAGACCTCTTTTATCAGGCTTAAGGTTCTTTTACGTACCGTAAATCTATGACACAGGACAAACCGCTTTATAGCTTTACTTTCCCTCTTAAGGAAGTCATGCTAAGAATAGATAGTGGTTGTTGTTTCAAACAACAACAATAATAAAAAGTACCAACCTTAGTAAGCTTAAACATTAGTCTGGAAGCTAAAAATACACATTAGTAAGCTTAAGTTTGAAGTTGGACAATTTTACATTGTTTAGCAGCCATCATTAGTGAATGCTCTCAGAAAATTTGTAAACATGAATAAAACTGGTCATCGTTATTTGATACAATACTTTCATTTGAAAGCCTTAGTCCAACAAATATTAAAGCTGAGCTAGATTCTACTTTGGGGGAGTCTGCTCCTTTGTTTACAACAGTAAAATATTGGGTGGCAGTGTTTAAGCGTGGCCGTACGAGCTGCAAGACGAACATTGCAGTGGGGTTGACCGAATGAGGTTACCAGCCCAAAAATTGTAAAGAAAATCCACAAAATGGTATTGGATGACTGTTGACAAAGTGTGCAAGCTAGCAGACATTTCAAAAAGTTCTGTACAACATCGCATACTGACTGAAAATTTGGATATGAGAAAGTTGTGTGCAAGGTGGGTGCAGCATTTGCTCACAATAGAACAAAAACAGCATTGTGAGGATGTTTCATTTGAGTGGCAATGTTTTGCTACAATAAAGCTGAGTTTTGTGCCGATTCATAAAAATGGATGAAACCTGAGTCCATCACTTCATACCTGAGACAAAGAAACAATCAAAACAGTGGATTGGAAGGGGAGAATTGGCTCCAAAGAAGGGAAGGACATGGCGTCAGTTTTCTGGGACGCATGCAGGATAATTTTCATTACCTCAAAAAAAGAAAAGTAATCAATGGTGAATATTATGCAAACTTGTTGCAGCATTTGAATGATGGAATCAAGCAAAAATGGGCATTTAGCATAAAAGAAAGTTTTGTTTCATCAAGACAATGCATCAGTTTGCCATGGCCAAAATCAATGAGTTAAAGTTCAAACTGCTTTGTCATGCACCCTATTCATCAGATTTAGCCTCCTCTGATTATTTTGTTTCCAAACTTGAAGAAATGGCTTGCCAACAATGAAAAGGTGGAGTCTGTTGATGGCTTTTTTGCAGACCTCGATAGTTCTCACTATAAACAGGGTATTTAAGCTATTGAACATCGCTGGGAAAAGAGTATCAAGCTGAAAGGAGACTATTTAGAAAACTAAAGATGTTTTATTTCAGTAAGTATTCTATGCTATGACTTTTGAATCCTTACAAAAATATTGCCCTTGGATCGCTTGAAGACAATATTTTTATATGTCTATTCGCTGTTTTCTTATGGCATTATAACAAGGGAATCTTCTCCTAAAAGAATACAGTTTTTCAAACTACAAAAAGAAAAGGATTATAAAAATATTAAAACAGGCATGTTGGGATAATAACACAATTTCAAACAGCTATTGATACTACATTAAATAATAAGTATTTTACACAATAAGCACCATAATTTAAATAAATTGAGTCACCTTTTTACACTTTTTGTTCCACTTCCCCTTCATTTGGGAAAGCGGTTTCAAGGTACCTTAACCTTATCTTCAGTGCCAAGGTTGGCTGGTGTTGCATAAAACAGATAGTTGTGTCCAGCTCGATGTTGAGCTGCCCTCTACTCTTGTGGTGTCATTCACTGCAGGAACTTCAAAATTTATAAGAAAATCTTTTCCTTAGTGATGAAGATGTTTTCCCAATTAAAATTTGAAGCTTTCTTGGTGTTATTAATGATAACTCCACAGGATAACTCCAATTTAACTTGGTTGTTATCCCATGAAATTATCATTAATGCTTTCCCAAATTTTCAGTTCCAAAGGTATCTTTGCATATTTTATCAACTCTATTTCTTCCTTTATTTTATGATTTTCGGGCCAAAAGTGATGTGCTACTGCAGACTTGTCTACGTGCTTGTGTCAGTTTCCAAATTTCTCTTTGTCTTCCTGATATTAATCTTTTTGTAGTATTGACAACTCATTTTATAAATCCCTAATTGCTTTGTCTTTGGTGTGGTATATCTCAAAGGATGATTTAATAAATTGAGGAAGCTTAATGCATAACTTCAAGACCATCATACTCAACATCACTTGTATTATTTTGATCACTATTGTAAAATATAATGTACTTTGAAATGTAATAAATTTGTTAAAGTATGTATTATTTCTTTTGTCAATACCATGATTTCTTGTATTTCTTAAGGTGAATAAATTCTATTCTTTAATTCAAAAGCTTCAGTTCTTATTTTAAATTCTATTCTATTCAGGAGGAAGTAAGAATCCAAGAAGAGCTCATTGTCAGACAAGGTTCTGTACTGTAACTGATTCCTCATATGTAGAGTAAGCTTTAATCTCTAATATTTTGTTTTTGGCAAGTCATTCAATGGAGAGAGAAGAGTGTGAGAAAGCACAGTACCTATATCAAATAGGGTTGAATATATATATATTGAGGGTTGAAAGAATCTTATACAAATCTTCACAATTCCCATTCAATGAAAATATAGGTAGTCAGTTTAATTCAATTTTGCTGGTAAAAGTAATCCAGATGCAATGTTCCATTCTACATTATCCCATGTTTCAAAAATGTATTTTAAGTTAGATGAAATTAATGGATTTGGGAAATTAGATGACAATACTGGGGTGAACATTTATTAAAATGTAGGTACTATGTGAAGTATGCAGCGGCAGAAAATTATTTAATATAATTTTAAAACCATATATTGTTTAATATAAATTCATTTTGTTTTATGGCCGCGCCGTGGCCGAGTGGTTAGACCACTAGCCTCTCACCTAGAGATTTGTGGTGGACAAAGCGGCGCTGGGGTGGGTTTTCTCTGGGTACTCTGCCATCGCATTCCACCGGTGCTCCATCATTCATGTATCATCAGTGTCACTGCCTGCGGTGCCATTAGTAGTTAAAGCAGGCGTTAAACACTACCAAAAAAAACAAACTTTGTTTTATTATGAAATAAGCTTGGTTATAACATCTTATCAAGTTCAAATGATTATTGCAAAAGCCTGGTTGCCTTCTGAAAATTAACAATTTCAACTTTACAACTCTCGGTCATGATGGGGAGCAACTTGATCAGCAAATGGAGTTTTTCAGGTAAACTCTCTTAAGTGGATAATATTATTGTCAACGATTCTTAATCTAATCTTGTAAATTGGATAAAGAAATTTAACTAGCAACTTCCACTTTATCTTTTCATACAGCTGAAGTATGATGCATTTGAAAAGTATGTGAATAAACATTACAGATTCAAAGCATTGAAGTTAAGCAAGCATCTATGAAATTAGAGAATAACGAAAAGGTTGGTGCCTTATTTTTTGATTTATCAAAAGCATTTGATTGTGTAATTCATGATATCCTCATTCAAAAATTAGATAATTGTGGTATAAGGGGAATATCCAAGAACTTAATAACTTCTTATTTAAAAGGCAGAATACAATACACACAAATTCTTTACCAAAATGTGAACTATCAAAATTACTATAGCTCAACCTGTAAGACTGTAAAATATGGGGTTCCCCAGGGCAGTGTATTAGGGCCATTACTGTTTATCGTCTACATAAATGACTTATCAATTACACATGAGGCTAAGATAATATCCTATGCAGATGATACAACAGTCATCTGTTCAGCTGGCAATAATAATAAATTAATCCAGGACATAAGCTATCAGGGAGAACAGCTGACAAATTATTTTGACACAAATAATCTCAAGTGCAACATGGGAAAAACCACATCAACGCAAATTAGCCTAACTAACAAGACTCGCTTCAAAATAAATGTACAGATAAATAATTGTAATATAAATGATGTAAGTTCACATAAATTCCTGGGGCTATATATGGACAATAATATGACATGGGGTAATCATATTGACTATCTATGTAAAAAAATAAGCAAATCAATATATCTAATTAGACATTTCAAGTCAATTGGTGACACTAACCTCCTAAAAATGATCTTCTTTGGGATTATATACCCATATCTCTCATATGGAATTGAAATATGGGGATGTTATCCAAGGGTTCATCTGGACAGAGTATTCATCCTACAGAAAAGATGCATTAGGATAATTTTTAACTTAAAAAATACTCATTCATGTATATATATTTTCAAAGAAAATAAAATGTTCACATTGTATCCACTATATGTATATAAAGCTATTCTTTTTGCTGTAAATAAGCTAAATTTGAAGATTTCTGATGTTCACGACTACAATACCAGACACAACAATGACTATTTCAGAGAACATACTTCTAAAAAGTCAAGTGATAAAGATGTTTTTGTGATGGGTCTAATTTTACGAGGTACGTCCAGAAAGCAAGTTCTGTTTCAATTTATCTCCGCTGCAGCGCTGCGATCACAGCTCTGCACATGCGCGGTAGACGCTCTGTATCAAGGAGAAGAAACATGTGCCATTTTGAGATTGCTGTCAGCCACATACGCTTTGTTGTGCTTGTTTACAAGGTCGGTGTTGTTTGAAAATCCCACCGCTTGTGAAATCAGATCTGTGATTCATTTTCTGAATGCTAGGAAAGTGAAACCAATTGAAATTTATCGGCAAATTTGCGAAGTTTATGGACAAAATGCGATGAGTGATTCAATGGTGAGAAGATGGGTCCAACAGTTCAATGAAGGACGTAGTGAAGTGCACGATGAAGAACGAAGTGGGCGTCCATCTTTGGTTACAGAAGAACTGGTTCACGCAATTGATGACAAGATCCAGGAAAACCGCAAGTTTACAATTAGTGCTCTTGCTATGGAATTTCCCCAAAGCTCACGATCACTAATTCATGAAATTGTTACCGAAAAACTGAAATTTCGTAAACTTTGCTCACGTTGGGTACCAAAGATTCTTACTGAGCAACACAAAACAAAACGGATGGGTAGTGCACTTCAGTTTTTAACCCATTATGATGAAGACGGCGAAGAATTTCTGACACAGATAGTCACAGGAGATGAGACTGACAACCCTGAAAGTAAGCGGCAATCAATGGAATGGAGGCACACTTCATCCCCAGCAAAGGTTAAGTCGAAACAAATCTTGACACCTCGAAAAATGATGTGCACAGTGTTCTGGGACTGGAAAGGCATCTTACTCATTGATTTCTCACCGCGTGGTCAAAAAATCAAAGCTGATGTTTATTGCGAGACACTTAGGAAATTGCGTCGCGCAATACAGAATAAGCGCCGAGGATTGCTGTCAAAAGGTGTTGTTTTTCTTCACGACAACACACAACCACACACTGCAAATGTGACGAAAAACCTCCTACAGGGATTTGGCTGGGACGTGTTTGACCATCCTCCGTACAGCCCTGACCTCACTCCTAGCGACTTTCATCTGTTCTTACATCTCAAGTCTTTCCTTGGCGGTCAACACTTCAACAATGATGAAAAGCTGAAAGAAAATGTTTCCAACTTTTTGAAGACACAGGTGGCAAATTTCTATTAAGAAGGTATACAAAAACTTGTGCCACGCTATGACAAATGCGTGCAAAATTTTGGCAGTTATGTGGAAAAGTAGTTTAAGAGTTGTAGAATTTTGTGCAATAATTATTCTGTATCTGTACTCAATTTAATTTTATTACCAAATGGAACTTACTTTCTGGACGTACCTTGTATTTAATATATTGCCAGCAGCAATTAAGTCACTAAATGGTACTAAACAGTTTCAAAACAAGCTAAAGTACTTCTTAATTGATAAATGTTTGTATAAAGTTAATAATCTGTAAATATCTCTTAGTTGTTGCGTGTGTATATATTTATATGTTTAATTTTATATACTGTATATCCTATGATTATATATTGTACTCCTTTGACAATGTTAGAAGCTTGTAAAAGTGCATTGACAGCTAATAAAGAATTTAATTGAATTGAATCAGTCTACACTATGTAATTAGAATAACGTGAAATATGGCAATGCTTAGGTCTACAAAATTATATACCATTATCAGACCCTGAAGCTCTGCTTGCATTATAATGAAATACAGAAACTTTTTTGTGTTCTCTCCATTTCCTTTCCCCCACTCTCTCTCAATTGTCTCCCCCACATCTCCCTTCCAGTGCCTTATCTTCTTCTCATCTTTCTAGACAACTTAAGGGTACAGTAGATTGATTAAAAAAGATGGAAATCTTAGTAAAAAAACTCTTTAAATGCGAAACCTATAACAGCATTTCAGGGACTAAACCTGGAAGAACATTTTGAAGCCAGCAAAGTAGAAGTTGACAATAAGCTGATTTTAATATGCATTTACAAGAATCCATCTAGTAACATAAATGTTTTCATTGAAAGGCTTGCTATTATTCTAAATCACATGCAAAAACTAAACAAAACCATCATTGTACTGGGGGACATGAATATAATTTTGTTGGTACACAGCAATGAAAGGTTAAAGTTATTGACACTATTAAATATCTATGGTCTACAACCAACAATAGATGTACCAACAAGAGTTACTGATACTACAAAAACCACAATAGATCAGATGGCCATAAGCAGAGATTTAATCAGCTGCATCAGAAATATCAAAGTTTTTTATACTTGTCTATCGGACCATTTTGCTTAATCACTACTCATAAGCTGGCCAAGCAGAAGGAAGCTAGGGGAACTAAGTGCAATTTATAAAAGGGTCAGGTCACAGAAAGCAGAAAATTACTTTATTTGCTAGAATGGGAAAGCTGAGAAGAAAATATGTGGGACATTATAAAAATGGAAACTAACTCAAAAACTTCAATGCAAGGAAATATCCAATTGAAATATAAAGACAGCATTGTAATTAACCCTAAAGAAATAGCAAATATATTTAACAAACACTTTGTAGAAATCACGAAAAACTTACAAAGCAAAAATTATCCTGTAAGCATTGATAATGAAGTCATTAGTTTTTTCAATGACAAATCCTTATTTCTTGCTCCTGTATGAGTAAATGAATTGTCAAGTATAATAGGAGAACTAAAAAACAAGAAATCTGAAGCAGTGGATAGAAGTTCAAGTTATCTAATTAAAAAATGCAGCATGAACATCATAAAACCTTTATGCTACATTGTAAATGAATTACTTCAAAGTGGCACATTTCTGAGTGAGCTAAAGATAGCAAAATAAAACCATTATTCAAGAAAGGTGAAGCTCAGGAACCAAACAATTACAGGCCAATAGCATTACTTTCAGCCTTCTCCAAAATATTAGAAAAAATTATGTATAAGAAATTAATGAAATTCCTTACTAAACATAATATAATTACCAGTTGTCAGTATGGATTCCAAAGTAATAAATTAACTAGCTTAGCAGTGATAAATTTTGTTGATAGTATTTATGATATGCTAGACAAATGTGAGGTTGGTATAGGACTGTTTTTGGATTTATCTAAAGCTTTTGACATGGTGGATCACAAAATTCTGCTGAACAAGTTATATAAATACGGTGTAAGAGGAATTGCTTTCAACTAGTTTAAATCATACTTACAAACGAGAGAGCAGGTAATCAAAATTGATGCTGTAGATGCGAAACTCAAGGAAATTAGAAAGGAACTCTCAGAAAAAAAGAGCTGTAATATCAGGAGTTCCACAGGGCTCTATTCTTGGTCCTGTACTGTTCCTATTGTACATTATATCTTGAAAATATAACAGAAGCCACATTATCACCATTTGCAGATGATACAAGTATTTTCATCGCAGGAAAGGATAATGAAAGTATCCAACAAAGCTCAACTGCAACTGTGAAGAAAATCATTAATTGGTTTAAAGCCAACAAACTACTTGTAAATGAAGATAAATCAGCAGCATTTAATTTTCAGCATAAAGCTTGTCGAAAAGCAGGGAATCCCAGCATCAGAATAGGTCCTAAATTAGTAACTTTAAAAATCTAAGTTGGGACAAACACATAGAAAAACTATCAGGGAAGCTCAGTTGAGCTTGTTTTGTTCATCAACTAAAACCTTGAGTATCATTTACGGTTCTCAAAGCTTGTTATTTTGCTTGCTTTCATTCTTTACTGCTGTACGGTTTACCTTTATGGGGAAATGCTTTGAATAGCAATATAATATTTAAACTTCAAAAAAGGGAATTAAGAATCCTAGTTGGTATTCCAAAAAATTAAAGTTGTAGGGAACATTTCCTAAATCTCAGTATTCTGACTTCACTTTGTTTGTACATAAAAGGGTTATTAGTCTACATGAAGATAAATGCTGAAAATTACAGCACTAATGGGGAAATTCATTCTCACAATACATGCAATAAGAACAAGCTAGACTACACCTCACACAAAATTAAACTATTTGAAACTTCCTTCAAATATAATGCCTTAAAAGTATATAATTATTTACCAGGGAACTTCAAAAATATATCCTCTATAAATAAATATAAGACAGAGATACACAAGTTTTTACTAAAAAAACAGTTTTACTCTTTAAATGAATATGTTGAATACTGTAAGGGAAAAATTTAAACTAGGTATTTATGAGAAAAGTTACAAAAATACTTTTAAACAACTGTGATTATTTAGATTTAGAAGCCTGCTAACATTATAGCACTGCACCATAGTGACTTCTTTAAAGATACTGCCTTGAATCCTTGTTTGTTTCATGGTTCCTGTCCACCTGAGGGAGGCACCTCCACTAAAGAAAAGGGAAGGTTGATGATGGATCGCACTTTTTCAAATTTAATATTAATTTCAATGTTATTATTAAATGTAAATGTTTAGAATTTGTTTTATATCTTTTGATGAAGCCATGAATTCTATTGTAATTTTGAAGGCGAATAAAATTATTTATTTGTTTATTTAAAAATCAGCAATAAAACTTTTGTTTGTTTGTTTGTTTGTGGGACGTTAATGCCAAATTGAAACTTAAGTAAAAGTAACTTCTTAAATATCTATTCTATTGAAATCTGTAAATAAAACTTGGCAGCAATATCATGCTTACAAGTTTTGGTCACACAGTGATATTTTTCAATTTCTAGATTTGCACCCCCTTTGAACCCCACCCTTTTGGGCAAAGTGATTAAGGCATTATGTAGCTTATTTCGTAAGTGGAACATAAGGAGTGTCACATAACATTACTCATAAGTCAGTTTGCGCATGCACACACTCACACATATTTATTTAAAAATAGATATCTTTAATAATGTTATTTCTGCCTTCAGTACAGGTCATTAAAATTATATGAGTTGAGCTGTAGGAGCTTTAAGTTTGTGTCAATTTCATATAGCTTTATCAATCATAGCATATTTATTAATTCAGACAATAAAAACATTTCCAGAAAATGTTGGTATTTATAATCAGCGATTTTAATTTGCAGCTGATGATGATAAACAATAAAGAAAAATAAATTTAAAAAGCTTCTTTAATTTTATTTGAGAACAATTTATGTGATCACTAACAGACAAGAGGAAATGTGAAGACAGCATAAATCTTGAAGCCATATTGGAGCAACATTTCAACTGACCTATAAAGTAAATTGTGCATTATTTGTAAACAATTATAACTGTGTATTTCTCTAATGATTGTGTAACACACTTTTAAGTAAATGTAGAAAAATGAATAGATGTTAAACACTCACTTACCAAATTATTGACAAGACACATTTCGAGGACCTATTATCCCAAATTTAAACTGCTACTCAAGGATTTTCAAACCACAGTGAATATATCATGCACATTGCTATAGAATATTTTGACTTTATGTACCTGGTCTTTGGCACAGCATATTAAAGAGACATGGTATGAAACTTTGAAGATAAAAAAGTATTATTTTTCTCCAATGTATTTGTACTACTGTTTCCTATGTTCATAAATCATAAGAATATATCCTTCTTTAAATACAATTATTCTTTATAGAGAGTTCATAAAATACTTTAGCAAGGTATTGCATTTGTTTCAATTATACTATGCTATATGCTTCCAATTGAAAACCATTGTTTGGATGTTCAAGTTGTAATGCCAAGGTGTTATCTGAAAACATAAATAAAGGAGGGCAAATGATTAAATATTTATTGTATTTTGTTGTCGAAAGTGTGTAACAGAATGGTTTTATCAATAACAACAAACTACAATGATAATTTATCCAAATATTCTATTCTTGAGTCTAACATTGGTGTTATTCCTTTTGTAAAAACATCAATAAAGAGTTTATGAACAGAACTGTCCATATACCTATACAAACAAAACACAAAAGCATATTTGAGCTCAATCTGTAAATTTTAGTTTACACATCAAAATAGCTTAAAAAGTTTACATAAGATGGACAACTTGCTTATGTACAACTACAAACATTAATTTCAGCAAAATATAAACTTAATCTTACAATGTGCATTAAATAAAAATGGAACATACAAACAATTATCACAAAAAGTAACTTAATCCATAAGTAGTAACAGCATAGATTATACATTATAGCTTTAAATGTACACTTAACATTCTTAGGAACCAGTATACACGTTCTGCTGTGTAATGTAATTTCTTATAATATAGATGTTTACCAAAATACAATGGATAGTGGCTGTTAACATATATCATATCAAAACTACCATTGCTAAATATGTATCTACTTTTCACAAATTTAAGTTTTGATTGCATGCTGGCTAAATATCTTGAGAGGCTACTCTGGGTAACAAAAGTTGCCACATAATACTCAAAAGAAAAAGGCTTCCACATGAAATAAACTTTTCTGGTAAAGTACTTAAATGAGAAATGCATGCTGCAGAATACTATTGCTTGGAGCTGAAAAAAATAATGTGATGCATATGTGCTATAACAGAACTCTTGCAAAAACTAATTTTGATAAAATATTTATTTTTATTATGCTTTAGTTTTTTGGAGCACAATATTAGAAAGAAAAGTTTAGCAAGTTGAATGAGCTCAGTGCTGCCAAATCTGCCTCTCTTGAGAGCATAATCTTACCAGATATCCAGTTCTTCCCATAACAGTACCATATTTACTTATTTTTGCTCATCAAACTTTATGCTCAATGTTCCAATTTTCAGGAAGCATATTCATGCCTAGTAAAGGCAATAAGGTTTATCAAGGAGTAAAGAATATTGAATAATCATTTGTTCTCACCAAGTAATAGTATCATTATTATCCATTCCAGTCCAAGTGCACAGTTTACATTACATTTGTCGGGAGGACCTCTACCATTATATTGTCCTGCATGTGGCATAGCTTTCATCCATTTTGTTTTTTAATTTCTACCTTAATGATTGAAATATAACGTATGTTGAAGGAGGTCTTATCTGTAGGATTTAGCATTTGAAAGTGACTTTAAACACATCTATAAACTTTGTATTAATTATCCATTTAAATGATTTGAATATAGTGATTTAAATTGTTTTGTGTTGCTGAACTATATACATAACTGGAAAATTTATCACAGTTAAGAAATTCCTGAAATTGTTAACTTCTTTGCTAGTGAGTGCGGTGAAAAGTTAAGTAATACTTCAAAATAAACCAATATCAGAGAAGTGACTATAAAAACCAAGTTGATTCAGAAAAGCCAAACATTTTAATATTATTTAAAGTCATGTTATTCATATTCCACAGACAGAATAGTTGAATAATGGTGATAAAAATTGATAGAAACAGCAACTGTCAAAATTGAATAAGAAACTAATAATTGCTTAGGGTTTACTAAGTAAGAAATTATTAAGTACTGCATTTCCAAATGTAATCATGTATTTCAAATATAAACTATGATTAATCTTAAACAATTTAACCTGGTGTTTTGTTTAAAATTATTTAATAATTCCTGAGTGGAACAATGGAAATCTGGCAACCTATAAATGCAGTTGTCTACTTCTGACATATAGCTATATGCAACAAATGCTGTATGGCAATTGGAAATTAATAGATACAGCAAACTGATTGGAGATGGAACAGTAGAAATTCATATGAGGAGAAATTGTACAATTTTTTATTGTTTATATCTATTTATTTTACATATTGTGAAGCACAGGTTATATATTTTGAAGTTCTGGTTCACCTTTAAAAATTTTACACCGGAGTTTTCATTTATCAAAGAGGACATGTGAGTTAATGAAAATCTTTCTGAAGTACTCATTAAAATAATAGGGAATTTAAAACAGAGCTCTCTCATTGCGTCTACCTCTTGTGTTAGAACAGAGCAGTCTGAACGGCTTATACTAATGGCATCATGAAAAGTTTTCATATCAGCTTCTAAGTATACAACATCTGTTGCCAATATTTTAGATGTTTTTACCTGACAAGCAAAATATCAATTCATTGTAACTTTATAAAGATATGTCTTTTTCTATGCACTGCAGTTCGATTTTGCACATATTCTACTTAGGATATTACCCTATTAACCTTTCTAATAATGGCATTTAAAAGAATGAATATAAGTTAAGTTTGATTTGATATATTTGTAATTATTGTATTGTTGTATTTAAAATATAGCACTGACCAAATAACAAGCGAATCTTTAACTTTGTACTTAATATTTTAATATGTTTAATTAATGTCAATTTACCAAAGTAAAACTGCTGAAATAATCTTCAACTGGAGGTAAGCAGCAGAGGAAAAACTTACCATAATTCATTATTTTTCAATAGCATTTATTTATTTGGATTACTTCTTCACATCAATTTGTGAAAATGTTTACATTTAACATAGTGGACTTAAAATTAGTGTTATCCTTGTGGCTGTGAGGAAAGCTAGGGATCAGCATTGCCATGAACAAAATTCTGATATGTAAGCCATTATACATAACATTCTGTTATTGAATTTAGATGTTATAATTTATACATAATTTATATATAAGTTAACCTTAGCTGTGAAAATCTATACTCTAACAGCAGCGTTAAAAGCCACATACCTTGTACTTTGTGTCAAATTGCTTTGCTGCAAAACAAATGTGTATTTATCACATAACATTTTTCAAATTAAAACAAATAACAAATTTGCATAATAGTTCCTTTTTGTGCAAAACCATAACTTTTTATTCAACAATTTATGCAATGTTATACCACTGTTAAAAGACTCTGGTTTTGATTAGCAGTAAAATAAAACCATTTATTCATATATAAAATCAGTAAATGGATCAAAATACACTTTGAAATCAATGTTCAAAAGAGAAAGTTATTTTGTTATTTTAACTTATGAGAAGCAGACAAGTAGGAAAGTTTCTATTAACTTCTTGCTACATTTATCAAATTGTGCAACAACAATGATAATGAACATTGCTACAAATAATGCTTAAGTGATACATCTATTTGCTACAATGCTGTTCCATTTGGACACAACTTCCAGCACAGTACAAATTTTCTTATAAAATAAATAATAATTATTATGTAGAGTTAGATATGACTGCATCACCCATGCTTGCATTGAGTTCCATTTATTTTGTAAATGTTATTGCTGTAGTTAAATAGTTAACTTGCTTGATTCAAGTATATTTGTTGCTGTGCAATTGAAAATAATGTAAATATCAAGAGACTACTTAACAGAACTTCAAACAGGGAAGTTACAAATAATAGGCAAATACTCTTGGAACTGAAGATGCACTTTAACCTGTTTTTCATTTAAACTTCACTTTAGTGTTTCGAAAGAGGATAAAAGTCAATGGGAGTTTGGTTTGGAACACAACCTTTTCTAGTTTATAAAAAAGTACTATACAAGGCAGCAGAGGAATTCGCTTTGAAATTTGTACATAATTTATACAATGGCTATACCACACTGTGCAAATACTATAGGAAGAAAGGATATTCTATATACAGACACTTGTAGAAAAATAGTACCTCTCTAGACCAATAAGCTGCTCTAACACTTGCCAAAACATAACATTTGTCACTGTATAACCACTAGATGCTAACAAAGGTTAAAACGTCTCCCCATCATCACAATCTTCTGTAGCATGGCCAAAGACTGCAAATAAACAAAGAAGTGTTACAAGATGGTAAAAATACTGATCTGATAAGTAATAAAATAAAGCCTCTTAACTTTAAATAGAATTAGCATAAGCCAGGTATAGATGGCAAAAACACTTCATTCCTCAAAACATAATGATGCCATCTAACACCTCATAATCAGAGGCAAGAGTTTATGTTAAAATTATTTTAAAGCTTACGTTGATACTTTTAATTTGTGCTGTTTATGTTGAATACTCTACATACATTTGCATTAATTTTGTGCTAATTTTTGAGCAGAATTAATGGATAATGAGATGACTGAAATGAAAATTCACAGGTAGCATTTATGTTAAAAACCCCCATTTCCAATTCAGAACCTTTTATTTCAAATCAGTATCATTAATGATTGCCTTGTGGTCATGTGGTCAACGAGCTGATTTCTCACTTGGAGGTGCCAGGTTCGTTTTCCGACTGGGGCACAGAGTTTTTCTTTAACCAGAATTATTCCCTATCCCCCACAGAGTCTGATAGTATGTATGTGAGAGTGAATGTGCAAATGTTTGAATAAAAGAAACTAATTAAAAATCCAATGTTAAAGATCCTACGGTCAACAAACTGTTTCTAAAGCAAGGCTCCCGATATGACCATAAATGTTAAAGGTGAGGCTATATAAAAGAAACAATTAAAAACAAAAGTGTGCAGAGGGTGCATGCACGCATGTGCATGTCATTAATATAATCAAATCAGACATAACCAAACTGCAATATTTTCATTTTCCTGTTTGCTCTTTCTGTTACAACTAAGTTTATATGTAGAGAAAAATCTCTCATTGTAAGTACTTAACACTGAAGGGGTTTTCCACACAGAACATAATAAGATTGACCTTTTGCTTTCAATGCCAAGAGTGCTATTAATACATTTAATATGTTACCTAACCACTATAACTTAGTTGTTCAAGAATGGCACCAAGTATTTTGTAGCAAAGAGGCAAATCAGTTTTAAATTCACATGGTTTAATGCTATTATTACATTACTTAAATCACTGATACTTGATTTAGTAACTAGCCTCGAATGATCTAAGGCTTTTGTTGTCATTATATCATCAGCTTCTTTTACCATATTGGAGTCCAATTTACACAAGGTCACACAGAGCAAGCTTTTAAACTGATTTCTACTGTATCTCTAACATTGGGACCCATGTGTTTGGCAAGTGGACTACTCTGCTTCCAAAATGATAACTCTCTAATACTTCACATTTGGGTCTCAGCGAATTAATTCAGAAAAAAACAAACTACAGATTTTTCTTTAGATTAAAATGCTAATATTGATTCTGCTACCAACCTGAAAATTTCAGAAATAAGGCTTTCTTCATGGTGCTTTAATTTAGTATCTCGTAAGTATTATAACTGTTAATTTCTTTTTGTTGAAATTCTAAACTTTGTTTCACAACTTCTAGCTGCATAGAGTTATGATCTTATTTGTGCTACTAACTGAACAGTGAAAACTATACTTTCCAATAGAATGAAAATGAATATAGGTTTAAAAATTAATTTACTGTGCTTTATTTCTTTGCTTTCTTTCAACAAAAACATATTTTCTACGAAGATGCAAATATTAAATTAAAATTTTATGTTTGTAACATGAACTAAATGCACATTAGTATCTTCCAAAGATTATGACATATAGATTTTTAAGAAAATCCTCTCCAACACTACCCTTTACATGGAAAAAATTTCGAAAATGTTTGATTTTTCTCAAAAATGGCTCTAATGATTTTGATCAAAATACTGTATATTAAACATATTTACATGATAAATAAAATGTATACCCTGAATTTGCTGAGAATAGCCTCTGAAGACCTCTTTATTCTGGATAAATTTTGCTGAATTTTACATAACTGGTAAACTATAAGAGATAAACAAAAACTTACTATATAAAAAATGTAGATCTCATTAAAGCACATGATTTACGTCATTTACATTTTTTTCGTGGAGTTGACCATTTCTGAGATATTCCTTGTTGTTAGTTTCAGTTTTAAAATACTTGTAACTTTTCACATATGGAAATGTGTTAACTCCTGGCAATGCAAAGAAATGAATTTCATCCATATGGCAACCATTTTTAAATGATTTGATCATCTCTTTAGCCTAATATATTCCTTTGTTTACCTTCTACTTATAAAGGAAGCAAGTAACAAGACCATTTCTGGCAATTTTTATCTTGATTAACATGAAGTAGATAGAAGAACAAGCTTTTTAATAATAATTTGTTACCAAGTGATAGAGAAAGTCATGTGAATGGAACACATCAGATTTTTAGTAATGACCTGCACAAGCATGCATGCACAGACAGATCTTTTTATAAGAATGTTTTTTTTTTTCTTTCTTTCTTATTCAGGATGTCTTAAAGCAGACATTTCCAGTGAAATTTTGGTGTTGAAGTTTGAGTGGAATTCAATACATCCTCGAATTACCATATGGGAAAAAATAAATGCCCATATCGCTGAGGGAGTTAATATACTGAAGCCTGAGCCAGATTAGTAGTCAGTCACACATTTATTAATATTTCACAGAACATACCTACTACATAATTTAGGAAAGTTGAATCAGATCCGAAAAATCAATGCTATGGGCGGAACTTATACAGATTTTCACCTAGTAATTTTCTCAATAATCATTTGGATGTATTTTGTTATATGTATTCCACACTTTTTTTACATTTAAATGCCCTGTATTTTGAAATAAAAATAAAATGTGCAAATTATATCAAAGTGCAACTTAAGGTCTTAATTCATGTTATACTTCAGCTTGCCACATGAAGTATAAATGGCTGGACTCACAACATTATCAATTTGGAAAAATGTGTGTACACTAACCTTCACATATATCACAATATGGCCTTTCTTCTCCCTTTTTGTTCCGTCCTACTACTTTATGGCCATGTGAGTTTCTTGGTGGGGGAGATTCTGTTGCTTGTCTTGGACAGTCTTCAGTATCATGAAGGTCAAACATGTCACAGATATCACAGAACAATCGAGGAGCTACAGTACGGGGGTTGATGCCATTCCTACAAAAAATAATTTAATTATACATTTATTTACGCTCTTAATACGATTCATGAATACACAAACAAAATAACCTAAATTTATAATTTAATAATCTACAGATAGCTTTCTTACACACAACCCCAAAATTATCTGTATAATGAAGCCACCAACTCCTAATATTCTACTATTCATACTATTTTTCAGTTATATCCCAATTCTCTCATCTTTCTTAGTTGGTCTAATCCATTTCTCCCTTAATTTTTACACACATTCATACAGCATTTTATTCTTGTTTATGTTCATATTAGTCAGATATTTGCATGCATTAATTTCTTTCTATAATTTGTTCTATTTTATTTCCCTTATACCTCCTGTCTATCTCTGCAACCCATCATATGCTAATAAATAATGAAATATTCCTTCACACTCTTCACAAATAATGTATCCTTCCCCATTTTCTCCTCCCAGACTCTGTAAAAATGCTACATAAATCTTCCCCTCCCAATTTTATCACAAGAATCCAAATATTTGAACCTTTCTAAATTTCTTTAATTATTCTACACAGTTTTAAAGAACTCTTTTTCTAAAACTAGTCCAATTCTATCTAATTTTCTTTATATACCTTACTCTACTTAGATTTTTTAATTTTTGAAAACTGAAATTGTTGATGCCGCTTCTCTTTATAGAATTTCTTTAACCACTTTACTGATATATTTGGAATCTTATTCAAGCAAGTTCTAATTGTTCTTCTGGGGGGGGAAAAAAAAAGTTATTCAACACGATTTAATTCACAAACCTAATTTACTCCTTTTGTGAGTGAATAATCTACTGACTAGCCATTGTTAATTTCCAGCTCAGATTTATAGCCTTCCTCAAAATAATTATATCAACCTTTAATCCTATTAATAAATTTTCAGTCTATTATTTGCAGAACCTATTAACCTTTTGCTATTTTTCCATTTTTGTGAAAATACTATCAATAAGCTAATAACTTACAGATTCAATTCATCAGCATCAGCTGGTGAAATTCCAGTTTCAAGGATTTCTACACGACTTTTCAGCTCTTCATTCTTACGCTGAAGATCTACAATCACAGAGTTCAAAAAGTCAATTTGACTCTGTGCAACTTCCTTTTCTTCTACCAACTTTTGATGAGTGGGATCTGAAAATAAACCAAGAAAGATTCAGCTATATTAAAACTTAAGGGGATGGTACAGTGTTAATACTTGTAAAAACAGTGACTCAGAAACATATGAATTTCTAGTAAACATGAAAGAATAGCTTCACCAAATTTGTTATACTTTGATAATAAACTGAACCTGTATGGAAATAAAAAGTGAAGTTTTAATTACTCTTTAATCAAGTTAATTCAATATTAAAAAAAGCTGCTAGACTTGAACTAAGATCATTTTGCTAAATATTCATTTTTATGAAATTCCTTTTTCTCTCTCTCTCTCCCTCTCTCTCTCTCTCTAAATTTTTCATGTAAAAATTTTCTCTTCCCTCATTATGAAAATAGTGCTGTCGACAGTTATTAAAAAAATATGCATATCAAGTTTGGTTGAGATTAATACATTATAAAAAAAATTGATAAGAGAAACCATTGAGTAACATGTAATTTTGCGCCATTAAGCAATAAAATTTTGTTATCGCAGATTCATAGCTTTAAGTGAAGAATGCAGGCTAGAATTCCTCTGGAGCATATGCAGCTTCCTCTTGTTCTTGTTTCCTGGGAGCTTCTTCCAATTTAAGCATTTTTCTGGATTTTCTGTCTTTAGCACTTCCTCATGCTTGCCTGTGATTAGTTTATTTGTTAAATGCTTTGCTCAGTCATTGCTTGTATAGCATACTCATACCTGATTGGTACATAATCTCTAAACGCAGTGGTACATAAATCTCTAAAAACAGACATGAACTTCATGATTGGCTTGAAAATGTTGTTTTGTGTCTTTATTGCTCACCTGTATTTTCAATTGCTCAACTCCTTTTTGATAAGTACAAATTTTGGACATAATACAAGACAAGGTCCTTCATTTATAGAAGATTTATTATGCCATGAGGCTTGAGAGACTCTGTTCCCTTATTGCACTGCCATGGTAACAAGTTTATATAAGAAGAACAACTCAAATATACAGTTTGAAGCACATGGACCAAAATATAAACAAGCACATGGGCTAAAATATAAACAAATGATTGTTCAGTTTGCTCCTATGATTTGCTCTTACAAAATGGTTGCATTTCCTGTCCCAGGTTATTAGAATGAGAAACATAGACTCCAGCTATTTTTCAAAGGGATGTATGAAAAAATGCATCTTCAAGGCTTCAAACAGAAGATAACAAAGCAATTTCAAAGTCATAGTTATTAAGAGGATGTGATATCAGAATTTAAATGCCACTTTGACTGCAGAGACTAGCCTTTTAATTTATATCTCTAAAACGAAAGCAGACACCAAAACAATTCTTTTACCAAGAGAAAGCTTGAAGTCTAATTTACAAGAAAATTAATTTTTAAAGCTATATTCTCATAAATAAAATTCTAAAATATCTGCCTTAAGCTATGATGTTTGAAGAAATAATGAACATTTTGTTGTAGTATGAAGAGGATGCAGAAGTCAGAATTGATACATTCTATTGCTGATCTTGAAATTCCATTCCAAACTTTCATGACATCATAAGAAACACCTAAATAGTACTATAAAATAGCAAAAGTATTGACAATTCAAACCAATAATGATAGATGTATTGAATGTGGCTGATGCCATAGAAAAAGCTCTTTGCAATAAAGTGTGTTTTAAAGGGAACTAACTATATATTTTGCATATTAGTTTTTATATGTATCTAAGTACCCATTAATCAAAATTACATAAAATTCCTCCTGAATGAAGAGGACTTGACAGACTATTTTTAGAAAGCTCAAGATATACATTTTATCAAAATTGTATAGCCGCTTTTAACAAATCAAAGTTTTTGAAAAAAGTTTCAATGTCAAGGTTAGCTTTGGTGAGAAGGATTTTTTGAAAATTGTTATGTCACATCTTTGGAAGATACTGAACTTGAATGCAGTTTGGTACATATATATCTGGCATTTTGTTTTACACTTGGGCCTTTTTACAACTTCTTTTTTTTTTTTTTTTTTTTAATTCAAGGAGCCTTAAAACATTTTTTTTCACTGAATCATGACATTGGTTCTTTGATGGAATATAACACTTCCTCTACTTATCATAAACATTTTGCCGAGATTGTAAAAATATAGATTTTCAATTACAGAACAACATATTTTCTTCTACTGGAGGCCCAAAATTGCCTCTCTCTTTATTTATAATGGAAATAAAACCTTTAAGCAATTTTTAATATTGTTATTATTAAACACACTCATATTTACCCCCACAATAACACTACCTTGGAACATAAGGAATGACTGAGTTTAAAAGAAAAATTTCCCACCCCAACCAGGAATCAAACCTGGGACCTCAGGATTAAGAAGCCATAATGGTAACCAATCAACCACAGGCACAGTCACTTATTCCTACTTATATGTCACATGATGTTTTGAAAACTGCTTTCCTTGGGATGTTACAAGAAAAACTTAAACATAGGTAAAAGGTTTAACAGTACCAAACTTATGCATGCTCCTTATGCTAACAATGCAATTGGAACTACATTCCTTCTCACAGTAACCTGTGTAAGCACAAATATAACAGTTGCAAAAAATTCTTACAATTCCTTAAATATTCATACTGAACAAGGTAGCTCTGCATTAACTTGTGAGGCTTGTATTCAAGAGGCACTAGCTTCAATTTGCATTGGACCAGCCATTATGATCAAGGGTTTTTTTTGTTGTTTCCCATGACAGTATATGAATGCTGGGATGGTTCCTATTCTTTCATGAATTTCCTGTCCCCTCATTCCCTATCAATTAAGTTACCCTTTCACATTAAGTGGTGTTCAGCTGTGCAGTGTCAGTGTCAAATCATGCAAATTCTTGCTCACTGGAAAGTTTTTCTCAGCCACAGTTGGTAGCCTTCTTTCAGCCATCTAAGGAGGGATGAGTTCCCCCAAATCCAACAAAGGGAAGCCTTCTCTGAGCTGGGATAAGTTCTTCAAGCTAGGAATCAATAGGGACCTCTGTACATCTAAGTGAACTTTCTACCTGCACCATAGCCTCTTGCAGTTTGTACATTTCATCCTTCCTCCTGGTGGGTGGTAGCCATAAAATATTTGCATGGACCACTGTGAGTAAGGACAAGTTACCTTGTTATCGTCATAAGTATTCATCCTATTAATACTTTGTTTACAAATAGGATGAATGTACAGGGTCAACTAGAACCATTATTTATTATTTCACAAATTACAATACTGAATGTCCTTTATATTGCTTACCTTTTCAAACATGATGTTGGAAATGTTCACCTTGTGCTCAGAGACAGACATTGCAACATCTTAACAGATTATTGAGCACATGATGCAATCAAGTTGGTTATTTATTCCTGTATATTATTTTTTAGTTATTGTAATTTTTAAGGATTAGATTATATGCTTTGTCTTTCAAACTGGCCCAAAAGTAAAAATAGCTTTTGTGTAGATCCATGGCTCACTTCTACTTGCTGCGCTAACTTTGAAAGAGACTTTTTTGGTGAACATTCTAACCGATCACCGATATCACCAATCCTTTCCTCTGTTCAACTGTGTCATTTTCAATTTCTTTTTCCCCAGTCTAACACTGATTCTGTACTAATTTCTTGAATATTTTAAGAACTGTATTTTTGTTAGAGAGATCAATATCAGGAAAACCTTTCCAAAATGTTCTGACACAGAGATGGAGATTCATGTTTTATAAAGTTGCAACAAATGAAAACTCTTTGTTCTGTAGTATTTTGGACCATGGTATCACTAATACACAGCTGAAAGCCACCAAAGAATGTTCTCTACTGCCTTTGTTTATCATATATGTGATGTGAGTCAGAAGGTCACGCAATATGTGATGCAATAGCAGGAACTGCAATCTCAGCAGGGGAGTGATGCACGCCTGAGACCCAAATGCCAATAAGAGCATGGCCGCTTAATATGGTGGCACTGCACTTATTACGAGGGGCATACTGAAAGTCATGAGCAACACTGTTTTACAATCTTAATATTTATTTTTAAGCCAAACCAAATACATCATCATAATCTACAGACTTTCTTTCACTTTTCGACATAGTCTCCATTGTTTTGCACACATTTTTCCCATCGTTCTACAAGTTTGAAAATGCCCTTGTGATAGAACTCCGTTCCAGCTGCCCGCAGACCCTGACGCACTGCTTTCCGAATATCCTCCAGCTTCTCGTAGCGTTGGCCACGCATCTGCTCCTTCACAGAACCGAAAAGATGGTAGTCGGAGGGTGCCAAGTCGGGACTGTAGGGAGGATGTGGAAGAGTTTCTCACCCTAATGCCCTGATCTTCTCCATAGTGGCACGGGCAGTATGCGCATGCGCATTATCCTGTTGAAGGATGATCCTCTTTCCAGGGTGTTTATCACGCAAAGCCCGACGGAGCTTCAAAAGTGTCTTGATGTAGCGGGCAGAATTTATGGTTTGTCCAGGTTAAAGAAAGTCAACCAGAATGCAACCTTGTGCATCCCAAAAGACACTTCCCATAACTTTTCCTACAGACTGCACTGTCTTCGCTTTCTTCTTCGATGGTGAGTTCAAGTGGTGCCATTCCATACTCTGACGTTTCGTTTCTGGCTCATAGTGATGGAACCAGCTCTCATCTCCAGTCACGGTACACGTCAAAAATTCACCACCTTCATTATGAAATCTCTGAAGAAGGTTTTGTGCAATGGTTCTTCTCTGAAGTTTGTGGTCTTCAGTCAATAAACGGGGGACCCAATGGGCACAGACCTTTCGATAACCCAAGCTGTGGATCATTTCTTGCACTGCACTATGTCCTATTCCAAGTTGCGCAGCAATTTCATTTACAGTGAAACGCCTATCTCCTGTAATGAGCTCATCAACTCTTTCCTTGTTGCGATCTGTAGAGGTAGTTCGAGGACGCCCGCTACGAGGCGCATTTTGCACACTCGTGTTTCCATCTTTGAAATGTTTCACCCATCTTCTAACACTGCTGGCACCCATGCAGACACCTCCATACGCACGTTGAAGTCTGAGATGAATTTCAGGAGCAGACTTACCTTCTTTCACAAGGAATTCAATGACAGCACGCTGTCGAAACGAAACATCAATGTCAGCCATTTTTCAAACACCGTCTGTGGTCACATGATAGAAGCTAATGACGTCACAATATGTCAACCTGTGGTTTAAAGTCTGTAGATTATGATCCTGCAATTCATTTCGTTACATTGTTGACATTTAAATTTTTACAATGGGTTGCTCATGACTTTCAGTATGCCCCTCGTAACTTTTCCTATGTAACTGTTTTTTTTTTTTCCTTTCTTTCTTCAAAAAACTTGATAATAAGAAAGATATGACTCTCACTGTGGGCAAACTACCTAGATTACTACATAGTTATTTTCTACTTTCTAAGTGGGAACTACCTGAGCATTAACAAGCAGATAAGAGAACTGCCCATCACTTGCCCACCAGAGCTCCTATTTTTGGGAGTCAATTTCCAAAATAGGAGGAGCTTTCAACGATCATACGAGAGTTCAGAGCCTAATTCAGTTCATTATGAATATCAGACTTCTGGACAATGATAATAAGACTGGGATGTGCAAGAGATCTGCAAATCGCAGTATAGGGCAATGTTGCCCCCCTTATCATATTCAAACTCAAGCGGGACCTCAGGTAGGTTACATACTAAATTTCATAAGAATCATTTCTGTCATTCTTGTTGAAAAAAAAATTAAATATACACACCAAAAAAGAACAAAATAATTATTCCACATTTGAGTGCAACCCAATATACAGAGCGAACAAATTTATTTGACATTTACCACCACAGAATTTGGATTGATGACATCACTGTTATAGAGCAAATCTTTATCTTAGCCAAATAGTTCTGAGGACCTGTTGAAGAGGGCACAAAATGATAGTGGTGAACAGGAGGGTCCAACATGAATAAATAAATAAGCACTTTGGTAATCTGAACATATGTTGCTTCAATGCTAGTCATGAACATAAGTGTCTTTTGTGTTCTGAAAGTGAGTTACTTCTAAGAGCTACTATGGTCGTGGGCTGAACATGACTTATTCTGCAAAGGATGCCATTATAGATGAGGTATGTCTGTTAATTGTCCTGTAAGACAATGTTTTTTCTCTATTTTTTTATTATTTCCATTTGTTTATTTATTTTTTTGGTAGCTTAATGTCCTTAAACCTGGTTGGTCATATCGGACAATGAATGAAATCAGTGAAATAATATTCAAATGATCTCGAGATCTATGGAGTTTCTTGACATTCGTCTTCTCAGGATAAGGGAAATCCTCGAAAAACCTTATATGGGTAATTCACTCTAAGCGAGAACCAAACTCACATCCTCTTGAATGTAAAAGAAACACGCTACTCCCACACTATTGAGGTATTCTTTTTGTTTGTATTGGTAATTATTATGTCAACATGCATATAAACCCTTTTTATTAGATGTCGCAAAAACTGCTGAAATTTAGGAGAAGTGCAAAGAAATGCATTTATGCAGTAGCATAATGAAGCATTTGTTGAATAATTCAAGTACCAGATTGAAAATATCTTTTAATCATGAAAATATGATGCTCAGTTGCAAATGAAAGTACAGTTTGCATGCATGTTGTTCCATGGTATGTAAAATATATCAATTGTGATATGTTCTAGTGCTTGGTAATGCTCTGGTAGTTATTGATTTTGTCTTGGCTAGTAACTTGAGCTCTGAAAGTGACCTATTAGTTGCCTAAGGTAATGTTCTAGTAGACATTAGTTTTATGTTGGCTGTTAAGGTTGGTTCACAACAAATAGTAACGGTAATCAGGACGAGAAGAGGAATGTTGAAATACATGTAATTCAATGGAAGTGTTCACAACTGACAGGAAGCCTTCCTGGGCCCCAGGAACGAGAAGCAACACTTGCCCAAGTTCAAGTCTCATGTTCCCAGGCACAGCATCTATGATCCATATTGTGCATAACAGACTCTTGTTCTTCTTCACTTTAAGGACTCTTAATTGTAGCAATTACTCCATCTGGCCATGACATAAAACAGCTGCTAGAGCTCTTTCTAGTCACAATTGTATGCTGGGAAAATAAAACCAGAAGGAATCCTAGCAAAAGAGATTTATTTATATTTCAAATTGTTTGAGCATCGGTTGTTTATCAATAGTGTACAGTCTGGTTCCAAGGAGTCAGAAATAGCAATGACTTCTGAAATTTGAAGTTGGCTAATCTGTATTATTTTGACTGAATTCATAGATTACATTGGCTAAGCTGGAGAGCAGGAGAAAAAATGTATTGGTCAGTAATAAATAAATGAATACTTTCTGGTTCATATTGCTGGGTTATTGTGAATGAAAATGTTAAATGCTGCCTGGCTTACCACTCTCGGTCTTATTCTGGTTACCATTTCCAGTGTATTGTGAACCAACCTTTAGATTGCATACTAGCATTTACATCATATTTCAAATTCTGTTGCAATAAAAGCCAAATAAATTTGATCACTCAGTATAGGTTAGTATAAATTATTCAACCAACATTAAAAATTTCACAAAAAATGTTCATTTCAGCTTTATTATATGTATAGATATGGAAAAGTGTAAAATGAGAGAAAGCTATGAAATATAACTTACCATCACTGTTTGCATTTGCCTGAGATTGAGAAACTGTTTTTTGCATCTGTGCAACTTTATTTTCCAGCTGCTTTTTTTCAAGCTCCAGACCCTCCAGCAGTCTCTTGTACTGTTTAGCCTGAGAAATCTGTAAGTAAGAAAATATAGATATGCATTTAAGACAGAAATTCAATCCTCTAACTGTTTTAAGGACCTTAATCTCTTGCATTCTTTTAGAAATTTCTCATGAATAAAACTTGTTCAATAAACAAAGCTGCACAAATATATAATGTACCTCTGCATTCTGTTTTTCAAAATCCTTTTCTTTCTCTGCAAGTAATGATTTTGACTTTTCTATTAGTTTCTCAAAATTTGCTTTATCCTTTTCATTCCTTGCTCTGAGTTCTTGCTCCCTGGAAATAAAAAACAAAAACACAAAATTATTTTATAAATACTGCTACATGAAATCTTTCACTCACATAATAAGTTCTCTTCCTGTCAACATTTCTATTATTCTAAAATGGTTGCTAATCCTGCTCTGGATCACATTTTTACAAGATGGTCTGCCACATCTTTATAGCAACTCAAGTATCTTCTAATATTTCCTGTATCTCCTAAGTGGAGCAAAGGGCATTGTTATAACGTTTCTATGATCAGATTTGAATTTCTAGTTCATGAGTTTGCTGCTATGGGCTATGGTGATGAGGAATCACCTCGTTGCCTGCAGATATTACTGCAGGATGAAAGTACAACTTGCAGACGTGAAATGGTGGAAATTTTGCCCAGGAAGTTTTCTTCTTTCAAAGTATGACGTTCTTTTATGTGCAAATAAACATTACACAGGACTATCGGCTTTACTTCTCTTCCAAAGGAGACCATGCTAAGGATTTTTGCATCACAAAAAAATCCACCATCCTCCGTCAGATTTGAGCCTGCAATCTTGTGTTTTAGAGGCTAGAATGGTAGCCCCCACACCATGGATGGCGACCAAGTATTTTCTACTGACATTTTAATACTTAGTGTGTTTAGTATGTTTAGCTTTTGGGTGAAATTTAAAATATTCTCTTATCATAACCTTGCTCATATTCTAATGTATCCTTCCAAATATGAATGCTATGATAAACAGCAATATTTCCACAAACATTGTGTTCATTTGTAACTTATGTTTTACAGTTCAATTCAGAAGTAGTGCTATTTACAAGACAAAATGGTAGTAGTCCAGGTTAAGACCTTAGAAGCAGTGACTTAAATGCTTAATGCTTAAAAATATATATATATATATATATATGTATACATTTAATTTGCTTTTAACCTATGTACAATAAAAGCATGTTACCATTTAAAACTAAATGATAGCATTATAGAGAATATAGAGAATAACTATTCAGAAGATATGGATACTTGTCTTCCTTCTCAAAGAAATAAAAAAAAAATCATTAACAACCAATATTATAAAGAAACACACAATACAAAAGAATTGTTAGGGACATTATAAAAGGTAGGCATTATTTGAAAAAATATTTATTCAAGCATAGGCTTTAAATCAGTCAACTATCTGCTTGTGAAATACTAACAAATAATTGGTGTGTAATATGGTTCTGGAACCAAGATGTTAGAGCTACAACTTTCCAAAAATAAAAATCTGATGTGTACCATTCACATGACTTTCTCCATATCCCTGCAACAAATAATTCTTAAAAAGGTTATACTTCTATTTACTTTATGCTAATCAGAAAAAAATTAGCAGAAATAGTCTTATTACTCGCATCCTTGTAAGTAGAAGCAAAATAAGGGACAACCGTAGGTTAAAGTGATAGTCAAAAGCTGGTTGCTATGTCAATGAAGTTCCTTTGTTTATATGGATAGGAGTTGACAAGTTCCAGTATGAGAAAAGTATACATTTTTCATAGCAGAAACCAAAAAGAAGGAATGTCACAAAAACGACGAACTCCACGAAAAAATATATATAACATAATTGTGTGTTTTAATGTGCTCTACATTTTTTGTGTAGTAAGTTTTTGTCCATCTCTTGCGGTTTAGCAGTTATTCAAAATTTAGTAAAATTCATCCAGAATAAACTACTCTTCAGAGGCTATTCCCAGAAAATTCAAGATATACATTACATTTATCAGGTAAATATGTTTAATATCCGAAATTTTAATCAAAATCGTTAGAGCCATTTTTGAGAAAATCAAAATTTTCGAAAAAAGTTCCATGTAAAGGGTAGTTGGGAGTGGGGGGATTTTTCTCAACACACGCACGCACGCACGCACGCACACACACACACACACACACACACAGACCTTTTTGTGAAAATGCTTTTTTTGGATATTGGGGACCCTAAAACATTCGAATTTTTGGTGGAGTGCAATACTTTCTCTATACACTATGTACATAGTGCATATGGAGAAAGTAAAAACAGGCAGCCCCTCAGTTTTAACCTGATTTTTTTTCTCCTTCATTACAACTAACTTATGTGTAACATAATCTGGAAATGCCTTTTTTCACTATTTCTTAACTGATTCACCTACGATGAAATATTATTTTTTGAGTATTTTGTAATGCAAATCAAGGAGAAGTATATTTCTGTAATATTTTGGTGAAAGCATCACAATTAATGTAATAGCTTACAAGTTTTAATTCTTCTTGAGTTTGAAGACCTATTCAAAACTGCAAAGTGATACTGAATTTTTTTTACTTTCTTTGAAATTTACTTCCATTCTTTCGAACCCACACATTTGTTCCTTTGGAAAAACATTTTTTAAAAAACGTATGTTAATTTTGTACACCCATTTGTGCAATTCAAATTAAAATTAATTTTTAAATTAATTTTGTGAACATTACATTTTCGCTATCTTGATTTAGACACTTTGGCTTTTACTATAGAAAGGCTGAAAGTGGAGAAGTGTTGAGTTTATTTCCTCCATTTGTCATGCCAGAACTTTTCAGGGCCAAGTCAACATGTTATTGATTGATGGGAATACCTAGTATAAGGATTGCTGCCATGACAATTTGTTGGGCTCCTGTGACAGAGTTTATGTTTTTCACCAACTCAAGGATTCAACTTATACTTGCATTTGCTTGCCTATTGGCATTTTCATCTGTTAGTTACTATTTTGGAAGAATTGAGATTATGCAAGCATTGAGATAGGTAAAAAAGTTGACCCAACTTGTATGAGGTGCAAAAAGTCAGATGAAATGTAAACTCATTTGTTGTGTGACTCTGATCCACTTGCAGGTCAATTAAACACTTGAACCAAAGGTTTATGCAATTACATGAAGTTAATAAGGTTCTCAGTAAGAAAGCTAGCCTCATATATAATGGATGTCAGTATTTTGAGAGACTAGAAAAAAAATGGGTGCACAATGGATCAGCAATGGTCAAGGTTCTTAGGTCCCTTCTAAACTTAATGTAATCTGAGATTATTCTAACTATATCATAATAAGGGGTTCAGTGCACTGCATTGCCTTTAGCTGGGATGCCATAAAACCCAGACAAAGGTATAAGCTTAAGCTATTATGAGTTGAACTTTGCTAATTATTATACAATGTCAATAATCAGCGTATTAAGTAACTGCTTGAGAAGTTTAAAATTTGATATAGAATTCATATTTTTAATGAAATGTTTATGTATTTTGATTTTTGACACTTTATTAAGAATTTCACTTACTTTAACTATACAGACTGTAGATTTCTTATACCAAGAATCTTTTCAGAAAATTTTACAGGTTACTTACACTTGCTGCTTTTGCTGGTTGCTATAAGACTAGAATGACATATTTACTCTCTCTCTTAGTTTACAGAGTCAACAAGCGTCAATCACCAATTAAAAGAATGCGCAAATCACTCGTTCAATATGTTAATTGTTTTTTCCACACTAGCTGCATGGAAGTCTCAGTCTACATAATCAACTTATTTGATAGCTTGCTAACACTAATCCAAAAATTTAAACCAAAGTGATGGCAGCCAAGTTTCTAATTAAATAGCAGACAACAATCATATTTTAATATATGTGGCTAAGGTGAAAATTTTAAATACATTTCATAGTGGAAAGGGCATAATATCACATATATTTAATCCTGTAAATCTGTAATTTTTACTAATCTGACCAGAGCACTTTCTCTACCCCTTGAAACCAGGACAATCCTAGAAGTATGGGAACCCTATGTTTATTTGTACTAAGCATCAATACAAAAAATATGGCTACACATTAGCCCCGGTTGTTATGTTGCCATATTCATACTCAGATTTCGTTAATATCTGAACCATTTTATTTTAATGCTAATACTATGAATAATATTAATAATAATATTAATAATAATAATGCACAAACAAATAAATAAAAAGTGCATATGTTCAATATAATCGTGTTCAACAGCTATGTTTTATTTGCATCTCTTTTTATGGATCACAACCATTTCTGTTTTACCTTACTCACCTGCCTTCTTTCTATCTTTACTAAAGCATTTAATTAAGGCTACCTTTCTGTCTAGTTTTAAAATCTCACATTTATACAATCTTTCCTCCACAATTTAAAAAACTAGGTGCTCCATATTTTCCTTTCCTCCACATAATGGACACTGATTTTGCAAACCTATATATACAATATATTTTCTTTTTCTGAGAGACAGCTCTTTTTATCCAAACTTGACAAATATCTCCAAGAGAGAGAGAGATATTAAGAGATTAATAGTTAAAAGTTAATAGAACTTTCTACTCAGATTAAATTTTTTGTATAGACAGCAGAAATTTACGTTCTACTTGGCATGCTGATATGTTTTGTATTCACAATTATATACAGTGCAGGATTTTAAGTAGTTGAACTTGTAGTGCATTAAGACAATTTAGTGCAATTTAGCAGAGGCACCAACTTTCCAAAGTAATAGTGAATGATTAAAACTTGCATCATTCATGTTCAATCCAGTTTTTCTTCTCTCAAGCTTATTACAAAATTATTTTAAAGGAAAAGTTTATCTATTCCATACTGTAGTATCATCATTGTTATTTTTTCAAACCCAGAATATTAAGGAAGAGCAAAAGCAAAGAATTTCAAAATAATGTGCAAAATATGAAAATTTATCTTAAAACTAATAAATAAATAGTAAGGCAAAATCTGTAATTTATATATTTCCTAATTGCTCATCTATTAAATATAATATTAAGTATTGACAAAGCTGTTGCTCATTATAAATTGCAATTCTGAGTCAAAATGTGCTGTTTCTTCTACTTAAGACACAAAAGTCAGTGCCTATACATCAAAATGTGCCCATGTGTACTGCAATAAGCACTTAAAAGAGAAGGTAAACTAAAAAAGTTGTGGAAGTAACATATTTGTAATTGGTGAGAACTCTATGAAAGCAGTGTGAAAATAGAGCTATTAAGTGAAGTAGTTGGAGTTACAGTATATGAGAGGTTTTCCTTGACTGATTAGGATTTCCAATCTTTCTGCTCCTCACAGCTTCATGTATGTCATGGTAAATCTTTCTCTGTTAATCAATAGCATTACTGCAACAGAATTGTATGGTTAACATTGTAGATGCTGCTCAAATCAGTTTCAAAACCTTAAAAATATACCTTACATTGAATGTATCTTCCTTGAAGTTAGTAATTTAAATGGTTATTAAGTTTCAATAATCTTCCTGGCCAATCTTAGACTAACATAAAAAATATTAACAATTGTCAATGTACAAACACAGTAAGATGAGAAGCAGTAATATTAATTATGTGACTTTATGGACAAGCATAATGCCAATATACAGAGCATTTACATGATGATACAAAATTAGGGATGATGGAGACAAACAAACGAATCAATTAGGGATAAGGAACTCCAATGCCTTGGTAATAAGTTACAAGCTAAAAATGTTGTTCATAAGTTTCAGGAGGTACAATACTAAGCAGTAAATACAAAACTAATGGGAAATGGACTACTTCATCAGTCATACTATGTTTAACACACTGCAAATTTTATTTCATTTATTTTATTATTTGTTTGTTAACAATGCTGCTGCTGACATGGGGCTGTTGCTTTCAAATGCACTTAAAACCATCTGTCTGGGCCGAATTTGAACTATGACCTTGAGATCAGAAAAGATAACGCCTTGTAAAACATAACCATGCATTTTTATTAGAGAATTGTGCAAGTGAATATCTGTGTAAATAATGTGTATCATATTCCCATTACTTATTACTAGACTTGCATAATTTTAGACTGACAATAAAGGTCACTCCCCCCTCTTTTCAAGATAGAGGCAGTGCTATAAACATTGATTTGCAAAAAAAAGTACTTAAGTTTACATTAATTAAGCTGTGTTTACACTCCTGTTACAATTTCAAAGACAGGTCCAGAGTAATTTTACCCCAAAATATATGCATTAAAACAATACTTTTACAATATTTTTCACACAGAAAATATTTATGCTGCTGGAATCATCACCAAGCATGTTGCAAATGAGTTGCAAATTACAACTGAAATCATTACACTATTTCATTGTACTAAAATGCACCAAGAATTCACTTGTGACTGATTGTACTTCATACTTATTCTTGCTTATAAAGCAAGTTGTTATTTACCATTAATTGTTTTTGTAGGACAGAAGTTGGACAGTTAAAGCCAGACTGAAAAATTCAATGTCATAGTTGGGATTTGAACCTCAGACTTCCTGGTCTCTAGCTGGTTGCTCTGATCACTGAGCTACCACGACAACATGCCAACACAGCATTAAATTCCTCTTTTATTTACTCTATTTCACTTTGGCAATAGATTGTAGAGGCATGTTTCAAAAAGCAACAGAAGTTGCAATGGTGCAGATGGCAACTGTTACACTGTACTTTGAATTGTTATTTTCCATAATTTTCATTTTCACCATTTTTAAATAAATACATACTCACCTTTTCTTAGGATAGGAATCATTTATATTCCTTTAATAAATAATAAGTAACAAAACACATAACGACAAGCCCAGTAAATGTCTTTCTTCTATGCAGTCTTCCAGCAATATGATTTGACCACCCAACCCCACGGCATGACCATACACAAGTAGCTTTCAACATTACAACATAACCAAGTGGCCAGTGATTATCAATACCAATGTACTGAACAAACATGTACATATTTCTAAATATAATTTTAAATACAATGAAGTACGTGATTATCTATATTCCGTATGATGCAGAATCTCTGGTAAGTCTACTTATTACATTGAATTAACCAGACATGTTCTACATCAGAAGTATAAAATATAACTGACTGGGATATATCAGATTTTTCACTTTACTACTTCATAAATCCTATCATATTCCATAGTCTATCTTTTAAGAGAAATTTTCTCTAACAAAACTACTAAATATGGTAGCTTCTGTATACTCAATCCATGTGCTTACTTTCTTTACATAATAATTGTAAATCAAATGATGTATGTGAATAAATTCCACTGTCCTTATTTGATAAAAATACAGTAGTATACTTTGATGGCATTAATTTATATCCAGTAAAAATTTCAGTTTAATATCTGAAATAGTTTCCTAGTTAATGAGTCATAAATTTACCAGATTTAACATTAGGAGGAATAGGGCTTTTAATCTCCTTTAAGCACAACAAAATTAAAATATATCCATGTTGACCTGCAGTGAAATCTGTGGTAGCAGTCATAGCATCAACTGTTTTTTAACAAAATTTGTTTATACCCAAAATTTGTATAGCTTGTTTGATTTGCTCTAATAGTATGATAGTTTGATAATTATCATTATTAAAATCTTTGTATTCACCCAAAAATGAATGTGACTAGAGAAAATTATTTTTTTAAATCATCGTTAATGTCTAAACAATATAATCTGCTTAGAAATGCATTTGGAAAAGACACCCCCATCTAAGGCAATAATTTATAATTGCTACAGTGAGTTCAAAAGAGATCAGTTCAAAAGAGATCAGTTCAAGAGTGATGAATTTTGTGAAGGACAGCTAAAAACTGCTATTACTGATGAAAATATTGCTGCAATGCTTGAAGAAGATCAACAGACATGTTATGAATTTATTTGGGCAACATTAGACATTGGGATGAGTTAAATTCTAGAACATTTTACATCAACAGTTACACATGAAAACATTTTGTTGATGATGAATTCCACATAAACTGCCTCTTGATCAAAAACAACAAAAAAGTGACTGATGTAATAAACTCTGGAAAAATTCCAATGCAACACTTAAAATTTGGTTTGCAATATCCTTACTGGTGATTAATCTTGGATTTATTGTTATAATCCTCAAAAGAAAATACAACTGATTCATTGAGTCTTTCAAACAGAATCTAAGCATACAAAATCTGACAAATTTTCAGTGCTGGTACAAGATGGAGGTTGGTTTATTTTCTAAAACAGGCTATATTGCTGTTATTATATTAAAAGTTGGATGTTCTATTACTGTCGATTGGCACGCAAATATCTGTTTACTACATTTTTGAAAAAGGTGAAAAATCCAAAATGAAAAATACCTTTATATCATGACAATGCATCATTAAATACAGCAGAAATAACAAGTACCTGGATGTCCTGAAGATCAGCACAATGGATCCCCCACCATACATCCCTGACCTAGTATCTTGTGATTTCTTTTTGTCTTCAAAAATTAAAGATAAAATGCAGTAATCACTTTTTCATCATAAGATGAGGCAGTTGGTACTTTTTAAAAACATGTTTCTGAAGTGCCTCAGGAAGAATGGTATCACTGCTTTAAGGGCTGGTTTCATCAAATGCAAAAATGTATTGATATTAAAGGGAAATCTCTTAAAAAGCAAAAAAAAATCATTCAAATTCTTTTTTAAAATCCATACTTGTGTGATTTTCTAGAAATGTTTTGGGTCTCCCTTGTTCACCTACTCCACTTACTTATTGCAGCTCAAACAGTATTAACATATTACATTCATGCTTATCATTGCAGCACTGTAACCACCGTAGCCACAGATACTATACCAAATGACGAATGCCAGATTTTTTTCGCTGACTTATACAAATAAAGACGTAAAGTTTTTTTTTTCTCTATTTAATTCATATTCCTAAATAGTTTTGATTTACGACTTGATATATTTCCAAGACATGGTTTCCTGTAAATTGATGGCAACTATATATGGAAAACTACGACATAAAACATCAAGCGTTGGAGAATACTCCAATAGCACTGCACCTCATGCAGCATGTGAGCAATATTTTAACTTGCAAATTTTCACTTCATGCCTAAGTTTGTAATCTCAAATAGATATGTTTGTCCTTCTCCATCATCTCTCAAAATTGTAGCATCATCTTGCGAACAACATTTATTTTAATGTATACTGACATGCATAAAAAGTGGCCCATAATAGAACAGCTGTTCATGTTGGTATCAACAAATATGATCACAATCTCTGTTCCTCCAACATAATTCTAGCCATTGGATTGGCAGGGTACTTTACTTCTACCAAAATATGGATGAACTGCAGCTTGACAATCTTACAACTAGAGGTTCAAATTTTCACTAACAGAGCACTATTAATGCAATGCTTAATTGAATTCTGACACAAAAATAAGGCATAATGAAAACCCGATATAAAGATGAAAGTCAAGAATTCTTTGCATTTTGTTCTTTTTTTTCAATATATTTAAATAGTACTTTCACAATACACTATCATTTTCTTATTGGCAACAATAACTTTATTAACCTTTGCCTCCAAGCTGCTAATGAAAGCTCTCATATAAATGTTGTTCAATTTAATGATATTGCAAATAATTCTTCACCCTTTCCTGTAGAAGGACAAATAGTGTAGCATTTCCTTGTGCACTGAATGATTGTAAAGAAATGTTTTCATAGAGGCAGTATCTGAACCACCCTTTAATTTCTCATGATTATAACATGATTTAATGACTTCTTTTTGTGTCCCTCAGTTTTTTTTTTCAGCCCAATCACAAACAGAACTGACAATGACTGGATGGAATTCCTGAAAGTGAAAGCATAGGCACTGACTTATTTAATTTTTGCAGGATTCCAATAAAGTTGGTATTAATAAACTATTTAGTGTAATTACATGTAATCATAGTATAGTGCAGATGCCTGAAAGTTAAACAAATAATTGATTCGTTTGAAGAAAAATAATATTCAGTCTGTTGAGTCTTCTGGCAAAAGTGTGTTGCATCTTTGTGCCTCAGTTCATTCCTACGAAAACACTTGGTTGAAATCATTAAGAGGTGGACTTATAAACAGGAGGTCTGTCGTTAAAATCTAGCCAAGACTACCTTCCCAGACTGAAATTCCTTTTTTAATTTTTTTTTTTTTTTTTTTTTTTTTTGGCCCACATAACTGAAAAATGCCAGGGGACCCAATTCCTCCACATACCATCAGTGTCCAGTGCCTGTGGTGCCATATGCAGTAAGAACCAGCAATTAAACACTATTGAAAAATTAAGGCTCATTTCTGATTTTAAACTCCTATGCCATTGAATGAAGATATTACTGCAAGGTTTTTTCATGATATGAATGGATGACAGCAACATTATTTAGGCAACTACACAGAATTTCAATCCATAGTCATACAAATGACAAAAGTTATTTTATTATTTAGGTGTGAAGAGAATCATGAACTCAAAAATTGATGCAATACGATTCCATAAAACATTAAAAATAAATTGGTTTTTGCATCACACCTTACTTTGAAAACTGATCGCAGATATTAAAGCTGCAAAATATTTTTCTAAAGTAAGGGATAGCATTTCTGTTCTCCAGTTCTGATAGGATTAACTGAAACTTAAGTTATGTCAACATTGCTCTTGTTTAACAGCTGAACTCTGAATTTGAAGCAAAGGTAATCTTTTGCAACTCTCTTGGTCTATTTAAGCAATATTTTTTTATATAATGAGTATTTTAGAACTTTGAGGTGGCCAGGCCCCTGGCTTTGTAACTGGAGGGGGGGGGACAGAAACTGCCTTACCCCTACTACCCCAAGTTGGTGAGAAGGAAACCTTATGGACAGAAAAACACTACTGTAATCTAAGGAAATGGACCAGATTTTATGAATGTTAGCGAACATCTTGTGCAGATAAACAACATTTACACATTCATTCTAGCCATGCAATTTATGACCCCACATATTGTTCACAGACATTGCAATATTATTAAACTTTTAAGTCAAACATTTCATTAACTCTGTTTAAAAGTTAGTTCTACTAAAGAGACTTCCTGAGGAAAGCACCAGTAAAAATAAATAAATTAATAATGGAGGCCACAGTTGATGGAAAACAGCATGCAATGCAACATTTGACATTTTTAATGCAATCAATGAAAATCATAGCATTTGAAGAATGTTTTACATAAAAGAGAATGACAAGAAACAAACAAAAGTAGGTAAGGAAAAACTTACCTGAAATTCCTATCGGATTTATATGTACTTATCTAAAAATGTTTTTAATAGCTTCTGGCATGAGGACTTAAGTTGTATGGAAAATTGACTGCAGATAATTTAATAAGAGTTTGATATGTTATTTAACCAAATCCATAAAACTAAGCATTCAAAACTAGACAAGTTAAGATACTTTTCAATGTATCTATAATATAACATGTATCCAGACTGTAAAAATACAAAATAGAGCCTGGAGCTCTGATATGTACTTTTATATTTTACCTCCATTTACTATATAAGAGCATCAGCACTTTTGAATCCTGACATTCTTCCTTACTTTTGGTCAATGTTATGAGTTATAAGCTGCTGTTATTCTATAATCCTTGAGTTTGCACAAGTACATCTGTATAAGTTCATGTTTTAATTTACAATACATTTTTGCAAAAGTCATAGATGAGTAACCACTCCTGTGGAAGAGAAACGAGCTGAAATAAACACTTTAACAGCCCTAGTAATCTAAGTTATTACCTAGCTATGCTATAAGAGTGTTTATTTCAGATCAATTTATTGGATTGTATTTAATTGGATTAATTCTCCATTTTATTTTACATTGCTCTAACTACTGGTAATAGTGGTTGGATCTGTTAGGATATGCCTTGTAGAGTGAGTACTGGAGAGTTAGCCGTGACTCAACATAATACCATAATATCAACTTGCTTTGTCATGTGTCTACAAAGACCTTATGCTATGCAGCTTTACCTCTGCTGCATATATGACAAATAAATAACTGCTTCAATGTGTGTCCACAGGGAACTGTATCTCTTCTTCATAGCAATGAGAAATGACATTAGGTACCATCTAGTCTGTTTTCATTATCTGTGAATAGATGGTAGCACAACCACTAAACCATTTATTTTCATTTTTACTATTGTTGGAGACTTCAGATTAAACTTTGAGTTGTGCTCATAAGTACCCCATCTACATTTAATTAGGCAACTGAGGGAAACCATGAAAAAACCCTGGTCAGATTGGTCTGCCCATGGGATTTGGACCCACAATCTCCTGGACACAGACCACAGACGTTACCGCCTAAACATCCCGCTTGGTAAACATAAACTATCTCCTTTGTTGAAGTAGATTGAGACACTTAAATTCATTAACGGAATTAATTATTCTTAAAAGTCATTACTAAACCTTTCAGGATTTTGTTCACACAATTTCATACTTAAAGAGGTGTTTCTTGAAGTTGGTTAGATTGTTATTTAGGATCTGCATGAAGTGCTCTACAGAAATGAACTGTTGTTTTGGAATTATACATAGTTTTTTCCACTTACATGTAAACCTTAAACCTAGGTTTTTAAATGGAATTAGTATTGGACAGTAAACTTGTATTTTCAATATGAACTGCAAATATTTTACCTTTCCCTCCTAACTTTGCATAAAGCATAAAATAGAGCAGATGCTGTTTTGTTAACAGCATGACTTTTACCACAATGACCACCATTTGTTGATGGTCTTCTCAAAATGAGAACACCAGATGCAATAGAACATACAGGTTATGAATTTCTGGAATGTTTGCATTTTGTGTGTATGAACAATTCCAGTTTTATTTTGATTACAAATGATAAATTTCATTGTGCATTAAAATTAACTACATATTAAACAATAAAACTGGAGAGCCCTGTTAATTACTGGAAACTTACATCTATTTATATGCCACAAGCTGTGATCGATATTATATTGTGTATCTTTTTTATGAGGAGTATGTATGCTATATATATCAAGGAACAGCCAAAATCTGTAATTCTTTCTCTATGTAATTTTCACCAATGTTAAACTGTTCACGGTTTAGTAGATTTAGGAATCTTAAAAAGCACACTGTCATGTAAGAGTTAGTTTTATGATACCCCTTATACCCAGTTGTTGTATTTTAGCTTTGGGAAAAGGTTCTTTGGCCCATTCTGTCAGCTAAAGATGTATAATCGTAGGTTAGGTAGAGGGAATTTGAGAGAGAAACAGGAAAATTCCCATATTACATAGTGTATAAGATCATGAGATTTTGCAGCAAAGCTAATAGAAAGCAATCATCATAGCAATCCCAGGCATACATTGATGTGAACTATTAGCCAATAAAAAGCTAGGATAAAATTCTGAGCGTAGGTTATTTTTGTATGTACAGAGCCTTTGGCATCATTGTAGCAAGAATTTGCACCTACCTTAGCCTCTGATATTGAAATTCTGTCCATTACTTTGCCAAACTGAACTCCAAACTTTAAAATAGGAGCAATAGTTTTTAATAGAGAAGAAAAAATAATTTAAATATTAAGACAACCATCCTCCAACTTTGCACTGATGTTATCACTCAAGTATTTTTGTAATTAAATCCAAAAACAATACTCTGATGCATTACAACACAGAAATTGCAACTATGCATATGATGGAACACCTCCTCAAAACCCTTCTTGCTTTAAAGCTACCAAGTTCCAATAGATAACATTTACAATGCATTTAATTAGATGGCATATACAGTCAATAACTAATGTAGGAGTTTTTCACCCTTATTTGAAAACATGGAAATAAAACTATTAGTTACTAAAGAATTATTTTTATTCTTGAATAGAGAGTCATGGATATTGCAAACTGACTGAGAGAAAATATAAAGAAGGAACAAAGAATTACGACTTGATGTCAAAGACCCAGACCCAGAGTCAGAATCAGACAGTGACATAAATCAAAGAGCATTTCTTACACTTAAAAGAAATTAAAAAATGCAACAAATTAAAATTTGGCATGTACAGAAAACCTACTCACTCCAACAACTAACTGCATCATAAGCAACAGTTACAACCCCATATTCCATCAACATGCAGTAATTAATAGTCCCATGCACAGATTAGTTAACAAACCAATGGACATGAAAGAGTACACCAGTGAATTGAATAGCATAATTGAAATAGCAGAAGCAAACGATCTTAACAAATAATTCACAACAAAATAAACAAAGCTAAAGCAAATGAATGCATCAAAAATACCAACACTCCCACCACAATCATAGTCTCCACATTCAAGAAATTTACATACCACCCTGTGTTTTTCAATAAGTTCAAAAAAATCTTCAAAGAACAGAATATTATCGTAGCACCTACAAATAATTTTTCAATTAAAAATCTTTTGCATTCAAAAGTCAAAGATGTAATTCCAAAATATAACAGAGCCGGAATATACCAGATAAATTGCTTTGATAACTTTTATATAGAGAAGACAAAGAGTAATTTGGCAACTAGGAACAAGAAACAATTAAAACAGAAAGATAAATCGAAAGTGGCATGACATTTTTGGAGAGAACATCACAACATAGAAAAACCACAAATTTAGTAAAAGGCATAAGTAATAATTTGGAATTTGAAACCTGGAAGAATATCCATATCTGGAAAAATAGAAACAACTTAATAAACTTCGAGATCCCACCCGGAGACAGCCTTATCCAGAGGTTCTTAAATCCACCAGAGGCAAACCCATTCACTACAACACCAGCAAACCATGACACCTGCAGTTGAGAAAAGTTGATAATGGAAGCAACGGGCCTCTGAAAGATGTCCTTAGTAATAAAATGTAAGTGATGTAAAAGTGTTACAATTGACTCAAATGATATTTTATATATAGATACATCACTGTCATAAAATCCTCAATTTCAAATAAACATTTTGGTGTTGTACATTAACAGTAGATAACCCTAGATGTATTTGTTATTTTGGAAATCAGTCCAGCTATGAACTGGACTGAAAAATAACAATTTTTACAGCTCTAGATTTTAAGGGACAAATAGCTTTTATAATATACCATCTAGCATAAAAGTTTTGGTAAAAATTAATCAGGTTTAGGATTAAAGATGCTATTTAAAGTAAAATTTATAGGTATCTGCTTCTTTTACTCTGTTTTCACTGTGCATCTCCTTTTATTTTTCCTCTCTTAGATCAAAGTCCTACCAACAAAACCTCAAAACATTTCTCTTAGAAATGTGGGCATGCAGGCAAAAGCAGAAGCACACTGAAGCAAGTGCTATGAGAAAGGAATTTAAACGATAATAATCTTGTACCTTTGCTTAGTTTCTTCCAGCTCTTTTTGTACTGCTACAAGCTGTGTTCCCAGCTCAGTCGTGTTCTTGGAGACAGAGGCCAGTGTTTCACATTTTTCTGATAGCTGCTCCTTTTCCTTGTTGGAGTCATTCAACTGTGTTTGCAAATCATCTATACGTGCTCTTTCCAGCTCTCTGCAATTGATGCCATATTTCTTTTACAAGAACATACAACTTCAATAGGTACTGCATACAGTATATATATTGAAAACAGATCAACATATTACATAAAAATTCAAAAGAAACATTTATATAGCAAATATAAATGTAATAAAGTCTACTTTAGGCGGGTTGTTTGTAAAGTTCTCAACTTGAGAAAGAAAAGATAAGGTTTTTTAACAGCTTAATAATTTTACAAGTGAGAAATAACTATATAGTATTTAAATCAGCTTTTTTGTACACTATCATCATTTATGTTTGCTTAAAAAATAAAGTCTCTTAAGTATTATTAAAATCTGAAGTGCATAGAACCTTGTAACAGTGATGTGATTAAAATTGGTAAGTGATGTTTGTGTTACAAAAATCGACTCAAATTCTTTTGATTTAATTATAAAAAATGTTTATAGACTTAAAAGTATGAGCCCCTGATTCCAATGTTGTGAAAACCACACATCAATATCACTTTTAATTTTCAAAATATATGTGGTGCAAGTTTTGTGATTCAGCCTGTATTTGCTCTTTTATGTTAAAAGGTTAAATGAGATTTGATATGTGCATTACTGAGCAGCTGAATCACCTATTTTGTTATTTTATATATGAGTGGAACTGTGAGCAATGGCACTGGGATGTTTGATGTGATAGTTACCTAAAGACTGATGCAAACTACAAAAGATCCCAATCATTTAGCCAGGACATAAGATTGGAAAAAGCTGCAAACTCTCAAATACAACCCAGATGGTAACACCTCAGTCATCTCTCTCTTATTTAACAGTCAATGTTTAAAGGGCATGGATTGTTGAGATAAAATTATTGTTTCATAAAACTGTAGAGTTTACTTACAGCTGTTGGTAGAGGTCTTCTACAGCCTGTGCTTTCTTCTGATGCTCACTGAGCTCATTCTGCAGATGCTGCCTATGTTTACCAAAATTTTCTTTGAGCTGATCAACTTCTTGCATCACCATTTTCAGTCTTTCCTCTCTCTCAATTGCCAGCTTCTCTGCTGCTTCTTTCTCAGTATGTAATTTTTTCAACTCCTCTAATGTGGTGGCTAGCTGTAAATCCTTTTCAGTTATTGCTTTTTCTGATGTTTCTACTTTACTATTTAGTTGCTCTATATCTTCTCTCGCTGTTTTAAGAAGAACATCCTTTTCCGTTGCACTACTATGGCTGTCCTTCTTTTCCTGTTCCAGTTTATTCAAATTGTGATTCAAGTCTGATAATTTACTTTCTGACTCTGACAACTTCTTTTCCAGACTTTCCTTCTCTTTCTGGATATGTTGCAACTTTTCAGTGGTTGCTTTAGTTTCAGCTGCCTGTGCTGCAATTTTTTCTTCCGTTGCCTGCTTCTCCATCTGTAAATCTAGTAACTCACTTGTCAGAGCTGATAGTTTCTGGATCTGTTGGTTTGACAGTGCATTTAGATCTTCTTTCTCCTCCTTTAACTTTGATGAGCTTTCAGCAAGCTTTAGGAGTTCTGCTTCCCTTTCTGTCAAAATTTTCTGTAAAGATTCTTTCTCTTCAACTACTTTAGCAAGGTTTTGGACTGCAGATTCAAGCTTAACCTCTCTCTCTGCTGCAAGGGTTTCTGTTTCTGTTCTGCCTTTTTTCAAGAGGTCTATTTCCTCTTGATGCTTCTGCAAAAGCTGTTGCTCAGTGTCTTTTGCCTTTGCCAAAGTCTCCTCCAATTTCTGTCGCAATTCACCTTCTGTTCCTGCAGCCTTTTCTGAAATATCTTGTGCCTGCTTTTCAGTCTTTTCTAAGCTTTCTTTCAGGTTCTGTAACTGAGCTTTTAATTCCTTCTCTTTTGTTTTGGCTTCATTTGTAAAGGATTCCATTTTATGTCTAAGAGTCTCTTCAGTTTCTTTTCTTCCTTCTTTATCCTTTTGCAATTCCAGCTTCAGTTTTTCTGTCTCTGCTGATAGTTGCTTTATTTCAGCTTCTGATTCTTGTTTTTGGTGCTCAAGTTCTTCTTTAGCAGAAGCCAAGTCAGACTTTAGCTGCTGCTCTGAGGACTTTGCCTCTTCCAGTTTTGTTTTTACATCTTGCAATTGCTGAGCTACTGTATTCAACTTGGTTTGGAATTCTTGATCTGCTTTCTCAGCCTGTTCTGTTACCTGCTGCAATTTATGTTTTGACATTTCAATTTCTTGATGAGCTGCTGTAAGCTGTCCTTTAACTTCATCTGCCTCCTTTTCCTTCTCACGAAGTTCTGAGTTAAGCTTGCTAAGTTGTACTGAGGAATCACTTGAAGTATTGATCAAATTAGAGATGTCATCTTCCTAAAAATGAAAAAAAAAAACACTCCATTTTAAAAATATTATAAGCAGGTAATGACATTTTAGTGTCTCAAACTAAAACAAATATGCACATCAGATACTGCTAAGAATGAAGGAATCCGCTATTTAATATAATACATTTCAACGTGGATTTAGAAATAAATTATCAACCATACAGCTATATCAGAATATGTGCATAAACTTTTGGAACTGGCACATTGAAAAAATAAACAGGAACAAAGTTGCACTGCCAGCTTTGGAAAGGAAGACTAAATCCTGCGTGAGTGCGCGTGCATGTGTGTGTGTAAACAATGACCAATTTAATATAAAATATGATATATATTATATATATAGATATATTCCAATAATATATTTTGTATTTCAATGTCCACTATTTGTAAATATAAATTTGACGTGTCGTATGCTTAATGTAAGTTTTGCTGGATGAAATAAACTTATAACTTATAAATGGATATCTTGAAATTGTCTAATTCTATTACAAATATGTATTTTATTCAAAATTAATTGTAAGTTGTTAATAGTAACACCTTACACTTTATTTGTTCATTTATTTACTAATTACGTTAATCTTAACATATAACATAATTTTAAGCAGTATTTTATAAGTTTCAGTTATTTATAACTGACAATATTTCTGTAATGAAACATTACAGATCTCAATACATAGTTTTAGAGGACAAATTAATAAATTACTAGCAACATATCTGCCTTTAAATTTGTGGACAGTAAGAAATAAATAATATAATTAGGAAGAATTTAATTTATGTAAAGATTGAGTTATTATTTTAATTTATTTATATATTATGGAATAATTATATTTTCAGAATTTGCATGATTTTTTTTTTTTTTTTTTTTAATTTTATACATACTGTTAAATCAGAATATAACATAGTTAAGTCTGGGGTACCACAGGGATCAGTATTGGAACCTACACTTTCCTTGATCTATATAAATAATTTACCTGAACCAGAAAACAGCATCTCTTATGCAGATGATACATCTGTATCATGTTAGAGTGATGGTACAGAAAGTTCAGAATAAAAAAAAAAAAAAAAATTACAAGTGCAGTAGGTGTATTATCACAGTGTTTATTAAATAACTGAATATAGGAAAAACAAAATTAATGACATTTCAAAATGGTAATTTAAATATAAAAATTAACAATATCACAAATAGAAATAATCTGTAAAAAAAACTTAGGATTGTACCTATTGAGACACCAAAATAGTTAAATCAACTATTCAGCCAATGTTAATTAATTGCTTTTTCCTCACAAGCCTTATGAGTTGGATAGTTAAGTCAGACTAGAAAATTCAGTGCCATAGCTGGGGTTTAAACCACAGTTGTTACTCATTGTGTGGCTCTACATAACAAAATTGCTTCTTCATTCACATTAGGAGGTGAAAACAAGAACTTTAGGAATAGTAATCTACAGTAATATGAGAGAGGGAGAGGGAGAGGGGGAGGGGGAGAGGGAGAGGGAGAGGGAGAGGGAGAGGGAGAGGGAGAGAGAGAGAGAGAGAGAGAGAGAGAGAGAGAGAGAGAGAGAGAGAGAGAGAGAGAGAGAGAGAGAGAGAGAGAGAGAGAGAGAGAGAGAGAGATATGCTGGAATCATAAAAGAACATGCTTATGAAGATTGCTTTGACTAATTATGGAGTTGAATACAGTTGAAGTTTTACTCTGCAGAAACTATGAATCAAAATTTGACGAAAGCTCCAGACAATTTATTTCAAGCAATATGCATGACAGTTACGATTTAGCAATTAAAATAACAGAAGACAGCAAACCAAAAGACAAAGAGTTTCTGCTTAATTGTATGTAATACATATTCTGCATATGTATATGGGATTCAGTATTAAAATATCTGAGTAAATCTTAAATCTAATTCTAGAAACTATGCAGTGATGTTTCTGGATGCTAAAATCTTTTTATATCTCTTATGTGGGAAAAATTTGCTGTATATGTTGTAATCAAGTTTGGACTAGTGTGTGCTAATTTATATATAAAGATAGTCGTGTCTTGTGTTACATCAGAAACTGCTCATTGACAAACAAAGATTGCTTTTCTGAAATGACTGCAGAGTGTACCACTTTCAAAATGTTTAATCAATGGTTTTGGAGTAGGGAATCTTATATTTACTAATTTAGCCACTACTTCAGTGAAGTTTGATGTCAGAGATTTTGGGATTTGTGAAAAATGTTCAGGCTTTATGTCATTAAATAACTACAGAACCAAATGGGGGTACAAAAGTTGAAACCAAAATTATTTCACCACTAAAGAATACATGCTTATGGCTACATAACATGTTCAGAGAAATGCTTTTTAAAAAAGACTGCATATATGTGCACACATGCATGCATACGCATACCCATAATATGGACATTGTTCTATAATGCTTTTTATATAGAAGTCTTCAAAACATGTATTCAGTGAAATCTCTGAATGAAATTTTTGGGTAGAATTCATATAGACAAATGGAAAGGGACCCTGCAACTTTGTGCTTTTACCATGGCCCCTGGGAGGGAAAAATAAGAAGGGAGACCAGTTTGGATGGTGATGCAAATGGAGAGGTCCCTAACGTTTCCAGTTTGAATGTATCTGGTGCTACCTTTGCCCATGCAGAAGACTCTAAACCTTTGCAATTCCCCCTCCACTCAGAGGAGGGTCCTAACTGAATAGTTCAGCAAAGACACCAGGGAAGAAAGCTCTTCAAAGCACACATCCACTACCCAAACACAACCTGCCAAATATCATTTGATTGGTTCTTCAACACTGAAGCAGATGACAATGAAGAGAATGATGAACAGAAAAGCATGGTAGAAGAAGAACCACTACAGCATTCGCCTGCTGCCTCAGCAAAACCACAAAGAACCCATGGGTCAAAGTGGATGGTATATGGGGACCTAACAAATGTGAGTTGTACATTTTACCACACGCCATACTGCTCAGTGATAGAATGCAAAACTTTCCCTACTTTTTATAAGTAGGTGCTATTAAAAACTTGTGTTTTGTTCCAAATGGAAATGGCATGTTATTTATGACTACTGTGATTCTCAGCATCCCATTCTAAATTGGGCGTGAAAGACCACTTAATTTTGCTCAGAGGCCTCTCTATCAGGCTTGAGGTTCTTTTACATACCGTAAATCTACGACACAGAACCAACGGCTTTACTTCCCTTCCAAAGGAAGCCATGTTAAGGATTTTTACACCCGAAAAAATACATCATCCTCCGCCAGGTTTCAACCCACGACCTTGGGTATATGAAGTTAGCATGGTAACCATTACACCACGGAGGGCGATGTGTTTTGTCCCAAAAAGGTCAATATAACCAACTTTCAGTTTTCCCAAACTAAATCCTCTGTTACATAATCTGATTTTTGTCAACATTTTTTCCATAGAATAAAATAGAGTGGGAAGAAATGTGCTCTAAGCAGATTTCCATTTAATATATTTGCCTAGTTCTAAACTGAACATGATTGGTCCTGAGTCAAAACCAGTGATAATAGAAAGAGCAAAACAAAACTCTTTGTTGCTCTGCATAACTATTCCTAGCCTTAGGTAGAAACATTGAACATTATCGAAAACATGAAATAAAGAGAATACATACCAGCTTCTGTTTCTGTTGCATCAGTTGATTACACTTTTCATCTGAAGCTTGAAGTTTTCTTTGCAAGTCACCAAGTTCCAACTGAGACTTTTGAATTTCTGTGGACAAACCAGTGGACGATTCTTCCAGTGAAGCTATTTTGGAGGTTAAATCTGAAATAATGAGTGCATTGAATTACTAAATATCACTAAAAATTACTGAGTGCTTTACTTAATTCATTGCTATTTCATACTTGTGCTCATTTTTGCTGGAAAAATTGCATGACAGAAAAAAGCAAAGCGAAATAGATTGGAGGCAAACATACGAAAGAGATACCTCTGAATGGAGCATTTGTTAATTTTTTTTTTTTCCCTAGAAAACAAGATGAATAATTAAGATTAAGAGAGAGGGATGACTGTACCCAATGCACCATGACCATGAAGAAAGATGATAATAGGAGAAGAATGAAAAAACACCTAAGATTAGATGATATGAGAACAAGTCATAAATGATGCAATCAGTTGTCATTATCTCTCTTCTATTTTAGCTGTATCCTTCATGGTTTGTCTTCATAGTCTAACTTCTTTCCTCATTATTCACAGTATTAAACCAAGATAAATCTACAAAATGACACTCAGCAAATAAGTCAAACCTTATTTATTCACTCAAAAACGTTACTGTTGGTCGCAGTGTTTGGATAGGGTTTACAATTCTAAAGAAACTATTTCAAATATAAAGAAAAAACAGAACCATAACTCCATTTTTCTTTATAGGCAATATCGGAAAAGATTATCAACCTGGATAATGCTACCAAGAGCAGAACATAAATGTTACCATGTATCAGAGCTGATCAATAAAGATTGAGATAGATGTTTTCATGTAGCTTCCATGATACGTTTATTATCTGTAACATGAATATTTCAAAAGAGTGGATTTTTATGTATGATGTCCATATGCGGCAGAACTCTCTTATCAGTAGGTTGGTAGTAATGTTCTACTTTGTATACCCTAATTGCATTTTACATACCACAAAATTGAGGTGACATGAGAGGAGCACTATGGTGCAATGAAATTCTGTTTTCATTTAAATCATACAACCACTGAAACTTATAAAAAACCTGCAGCAAGATTACGGTGAAGATGCACTACCTCATGCAAACTGTTTAGTTGGTTCAAGGACAAGAAGGCCAACTTGTCTGTGTTAAGCAAGGTGGACCTGGTATTTCGGCTTCTGTTGTGACTGAAGTCAACATCTACACAGCTGCTGTGATTGTTTGTGAGGATAGGTGGATAACTTTACATAACTTCAGTGAAGTGTTGAGATTTTCATATTGGCTAAACTGAGAAACCACGTTAAAAAGAAATGACTAGAACTTTCTCACGACTGTGTGACGACTTCATCAAGACAATGCGCGGTCTCAAGTTGCAAGTTAAGTCATGCAGTTCCTGGCTTGATTCAACATTACAAGCCTGCTTTTACCCTATAGCCTCAATCTTGCACCCTGTGTTTGTTTTGTTTTGTTTTTTTTTTGTTTTTTTTTTTTTGTTTTTTTTTTATCACCATCACTACAGGAAAGCTTTGGAGCATTCAATTTGAAAACTCTGAAGCACTGCTCTAAGAGAGGTGATACTCAAGGACCTGACCTGACAAAGAATGGCTTGCACCATGCATTTGAGAACTGGCAGAGATGCTCTAAAAAGCACATTGAAATAGGAGATTATACTTCATAAAATTATATATTAAATTCTAAATTAAAAGGTGATATCCCACAAGAAAACAAACCAGGAATATATCAGTTCAGCTGCACGACTGTGAAAAAATCTACATTGGCCAAACAAAAAGAAACATAAAAATTAGAACAAAAGAAAACCACAGAAATATTAAACTTTAACAAGAAGACAAATCTGCAGTACCTTGGCATTTTTGGAAAAAGCAATACACTATAAATAGAAACCCAAAAATACTCAAAAATATCACAAAGAAGATAGAATTAAAAGTTTGGGAAAACATATATATTTGGAAAAACAAGAACCGTGTTTTCAACTTCAAAATCCCACCAGGCGATCTAATGATGCAGCGTTTCATCAAACCAACACTAGGGACAGTGACAACCACCACAGCAAGCAAAGCTGGCAGTCAACTAAAGGAATTGACAATGGAAGCACAGGGCATATTTTCCAATACAAAAGTAACTGATGTAGTGTTACAAAATTGACTCAACTAATTAATTTCAAAGGAGAGAATTACTTTGAAAAAGATCATGCAAACATTAAAATGGAGTAATATACATCTGTGACAAAAAATCAGTCTCAGTCTGTGTCGATCAGTCCTCGTAGTGTACATGGAGTATTAACAATGTAATCCATGATTTGTTTACACAGATAGTGCATCTTGTTATTACAACTACAAATTATTCTTGTTCTGTATTATTTCTGTTATATATTTCTTTGTTATCCTCTGTTGTCTCATTGTATTATTAAGTTGTGTTTGGTACAGAAGAAAGAAAAAGGATACAGAAATAAAGTGGCCTAGTTACCCTTCTTTGAATATCTTCAATTATTATATGTAAAAAACTAGAATATTTAAAACAAATAATATTATTAATGAGCTTTTACTTAAAGGTTAGTTACTTGTCATTAGTAACATTGAATGGTTAAGAAAAGCATCATTACCTTTCATGTGCTCCAAATGTGTTGCAATTTCTGCTGATTTGCCCTCTAACTCCTCTTTCTGTCTCTGCATATCATTTCTCAGCTGTTTGATTTCTGTATCCTTTTCTTTGAGCCAAGCTTCTCTCTGCTGCAATTCTTTATTTTTCTCTCCAACTTCTTGTTCATGAAGCTGTTTTGCTGACTTATTATCCTTAATAAATTCTTCTTTTAGGGTCTCCAATTCCTGTTTCAGTTTACTTATCTCAGAATCTCTCTCCTTTAGCTGTTCTTCCAATTTTTGTATCATAGCATTCTTTACTTTTGTTTCATTGCTGAATTCCTGAGTAACTTTAGTTAATTCGTCCACCTTAAGTTTTAGTGAGTGCTCGCTATTTTCAAGCTGTTTTTGCAGAAGACCTTCCAATTCTGTTGCTGAAGATGATTTCTTACTGAGTTCTTCTGTGGTCTGTTGCAGTAGACTTCTTGATTTATCTCGTTCAACTATAAGCTTTTGAATTTCTTGCTCCTGTTCCTTGCATTGTCTTTTAATATTATCCAATTCATCACTTTTTAATTTTAATTCTTGTTGCACTTCATCTAGTTCTTTTCTCAATACATTTTCCCTTTCTTTTGATGCTTCAGTTTCTTTTCTAAATTCTTCAGATTTGGAAGCCAGTATAGCATTAGTTTCTTCAAGTTTGGTTTTAAGGCAGTCAATTTCTTTCCTAAATTGCTCTGCTGTGGATTCCTTCTCATCACTGGCAGCTTTAAGTAATTCATTGGTTTCATCTAGTTGTTTTCTCAGAGATTCCACTTCAGAAGTTTTTACCAATGATTGCTCATCAATCTCAGATTGCAGTTTCTTATATGACTCCTCATGCTCTTTTCTCAGCGTTTCTAATTCTAAACTATGAGAATTTTTGAGATTTTCTAATTCCTCAGATCTAGCAATAAGCAAGTTTTTGGTTTCCTCCAGGTCTTTGTGTAATTTTTTAATCTCTTCACTAGCTGCTTTAGTTCCTTCTTCAGCTTCTTCTGTCTTCTCTTTGAGTGCCAGTCGTGCATCTTCTAGTTCTTTGCTAAGATTGTCTACTGTATCTTTGAAATGTGCTAAGGCTTCCTCAGCTTCAAATAATTTGTTTGATTCTTGCTCCAAAGCTTCAGCTCTAAGACGTTCTTCACCCAATGCAGCTTCTAGTTCTCGAATGCGTTCTTCATACACAGCATTGGCTGCCTGAAATTAAAAAAAAGTCACACTTCATAATTTTGTATCACTGAAAAACTGATTCACTGATCTTTCTCATGATTACAACAAAAAAGTCTCACTTGACTGATTTTCTCAAACATTTTAACCAAAAGAAATAATTCAACAAAATATGAAGTACTCTAACTTTATTAAAAAAAAAAAAAAAAAAAAAAAAAAAAAACACTCTTAATATCATAACATGTGCTGAGAGTGAACCATATTGCTTCCATGCAGTATTTGAATCCAATGCATCACAGTTGGGAAAATCCTTATCAACACAACAACTGTAATTGTGTAAACTTTTTCAGTGGTGTTTGATTTGCTGATGAGCTCTTTATTTTGAAATGTTCAACACAATTCCAAACATCATTTGCCAAAATGACTAAAACTTAGTGAAATTTTGGTGACTGTATCATTTCAAACAGACCTCAGCCACCATATTTGCACACTTAGAGAATGCCTATCATCCTTTATGTGATGTTGAAAGGAAGAGTTAAACTGCAGCTACATTCCATGAAGAAGTATGTGGCTTCCCATTCTGGAATGAAATAGTTTGTGGTGTGGGTGCCCTTCACTTTGAGTGCCTTCCCATTACAAAACAGTGCTGATGTACTGAGGACAAACTGATTGTTCCCATTGCACAGCATGCACTGAGGCAGTACAATGCCATATTCAAGCACATGCACTGCGATAAACAGGTTGGTGGTGGCTGCTTTAACCTCTCTGTTTGAAAACAAACATTACAGAACAAGTGCACATAGTAACAATGATTATGAAGGCAAGCACTTTTCAAAATACTACCTTGCTTTCAATCTTGTCTGCTGCAAATTACAGTCACTTTCAGTACATATTTTGATGTCACTGCATTTTTCACATAAAAATTCAAATTTAGAAGTGATATATTCATTGAGTAACTATTACTGAGAAAAGCCAGGTGTGAATAGCAAATGTACCTTTTAACTTAAAGCAAATTAGGTGCAGCTTGAATATTCATTAAAACAACACTTATTCTACTTACTTTATTGGACCTTCAGGTCATTTTTACTTTAAGTTATTTTGATCAACAAATGTCAGAATGGGGGAAAATAGGAAAGCATCATCTGTGGAAAGCAAATTTATGCAATAAAACAAACAAAGTTAGAATAATAAAAGACTACCAAAAAATGGGAAAAAGTAGAAAGAAAAAAAAGTGATAATTGAGTTTTAAAATTATTTAAAAGTGAAAATATCATTCCAAAAGCCGCTATGAAAGCTGTGAGGTCAAAGCCAAATATTCACAAATCCATTGTTAGTTAACACCTTTGGTTTGGAAGGCAGACAGTTGCAATAACTGTTATAGGCATAGTCCATAATAGTCAGTGCTTGCATGCTGTTACACAGATTTTTTTGTTTTAATAGTTTTTAATGCCTGCTTATACTACTATGGCACCGCAGGAAAATTACACAGATATGTATACTGCTAACAGAAAAATGTCCAATTGTGGCTCTTTCATAAAACATCACTTTATTGGCAAAATTTGGCAGTGAGTTGTGGTTTAGGTAAACAGATGAAAGGGAATCAACATCATAGTTTGATGTAGTTATTCATAAATATAAATGGAATAATTTTCTAATAATATGCTGGGTGCTACTACATTGTATGCCCATAAACATGCTTTACACTTCATTTGATGGATTTACATCTTATTAACACACCCCATATACAATCTTAAAAGATAGAAAATGATTTAGGGTGAACTTCAAAGAATTTTTCCCCTTAATATTTGACAGTTAAAATGTGAGTGGCTGAATTTAAGCATGGCCATACATCCAAGATGATTAACGCTCAGGGCATAACAAAAGTGCTATGATCAATTAGATTGTGGCAAAAATTTGCAATGTCTTACTTAGTGATTAACAAGATATTTGAAAAGGGATAGATCTCAAAAGGCCATGTTCACTATATTTTACATGAAGGTCTGGATATGAAAAAGCTTTCCACTTGATGGATATTTATTTATTTGTTAACAATGGACCTAAAATGCATTCAAATGAATATTCCTTATGGTATTTAGGCCTTTTAAAACACCACCCAAGGAGCTTCTCCATTGTTTCACAACAGTGATGAACATTCATGCCTGAGACAAAAGAGCAGTCCAAATAGTGGGCGGTTAAAGGTAAAATTGTACCAAAGAAAGGAAAAACAGTTCCAACTACTGGAAAAGCCATGGCTACAGTTTTATGAGATTTTTACATATGATACTCAAAAGATTACCTTCGGAAGGGCAGAACCATCACTGGTAATTCACTATTGGACCAACTGAAGGATACTTTATTTTAGACTAAATGTCTATTTGTGAAAAAGAAAGTTCTCTTTCATCATGACAGTGTCCTGGGATTATTGCTGTATAACAACATTATCTTCATGTCTAGGTGTTCCAAATATGTCAGATTCATCAGATTTGGCTCCCAGCATTTACTTTATGTTCCCAAACATAAGAAATGGCTAGGTAGATGACTTTTACACAAATCATGATATTAAAGTGAAGCAAATGCTTATTTTGCACAGTTGGACAACTCTTATTTCACTGAGCACATTAAAAGTTTGGAAAGTTGTTGGACTGTACCAATTTACAAGATAACTGATTTTGGGGAGGAGGGATTTGTGCTTTCTTGGTCAGACCAAGAACATTAAATATACCTCTCATATATACAAAACTTCAGTATGAGAGGCATGTGTAGTTTGCTTGTAAGCTCAGTATATACAGTGGTGTTTCCAATCAGGAAGGAATGGAACCAAGAGATCAATTTTTCCCTGAAGGGTGGGAGCCAGATGTGGTATACTGACAGTTCATGCTTCAGGGGCAGAACGGGAGCTGGGGCCTAGGACCAATTTTGCCACTCCCCTTGGAGTGGTTTGCTACTGTGTTCCACACTGAGATATATGCCATCTTAGCCTGTGTTATGCATATTTTAAACATGCCAAACAGACAAGCAGATATTCATATCTGTTCAGATATTCAGTCAGTTTTGCAAGCCCTTAGGGTGATTAAAATGACATCTAGATTGGTGGGAGAGTGCCAAAGGATGTTGCACAGACTTTGTGCCCGTGGAGAGGTTACCCTTGTCTGGGTTCCAGATCATGTGGGCATCAGAGCTAATGAGATGACGGACAGGCTGGCTAAGCGGGAAGCGATCATGTTTTTGTAGGACTTGAGCCTTTTTGTGGCATGTCCCCCAGTACCATCAAGTATGAGATAACCCAGCTTACAGTTAGGGCTCATATTGAGATTTGGAAAAAGCAAAATACCACCATTCAGGACCATGATTTTATTCTGGATCTAGCAGCAAACTAAGTTAGACTCTTTTGAACCTAACTAGAATCAGGCTCAGAGTGGTTTGTTGACTATCTCACTGGATCCAACACTCTGAGAAGGCACCATGGGGTTAATTGAGACCCCATGTGTAGGAAATGCGGGATGGATTTTAAAACCTCCCAATACATTCTATGTGAATGTGAGGCATTCACTTTTCACAGGTATGTAGCCTTCAGTTCTTTCTTTTTGGAACCAGGAGATATATGAGAGGAAGATATCAGGGATGTTATATATTGGGACCAGTGGACTTGATTAAAGTTTAATTTATGAGGCAAAAAGTGCCCCAGGAGTCTATGTTGGAAGTCTTGTGACAGGCCACAAGTTTTCATCCTCATCAAGTAGTATACATTTAAGCAGGCACATATTTTGCCCACCTCAATGGTGTCAATGTCTGTGATATCCCAAGCTTGAATCTCAATCAGGATGAATTACCTTGATAATTTTCTCCCAGGCTTTTCCATTATCCTGAGAAGAAGAATGACAGATAACTCTAAGCTCCAGGGACTCCATTTAACCCCATCTTATTCATTCATAACATACATTGAACTTCAAACCCGTCCCTCCAAAAAATTTTGAGATGAAATTTTTATTATCTTCACAGCTATTGAAAGATACATGGAAAGTATTTAGACCTTATTTTTCCTTTAGCATTATATATGGCATTGAGTTCCCTTCCAATCATGTGTTAAAAATAAAGAACAAAGGTTTAAATAGGTTGCTTGTGAAAGAAATTTATAAGGATGTGGGTAAGCTAGTGGTAATCAGAGAGCATTCTGGAAAGGAGAACATCCACACGCTGACATTGGAGACTAAGAGCAAATAAAAATCATTTCATGCTAAGGATAGCAGCAACACTGAATTGACAATACTCACTTCCTGTTCTGATTTCTTTTTCTGAAAATGAAAATAATGTATTTTACCTTTCCACTGTACATCTACAAAAATATAAACTATTAAATTTGTTATTGAAATTGCTCTTCAACTAGAATATTACCTAAAATATTTTAAAACTGACCTGTTTTTAAGCAGTTTCATTTTATAGGTTTGATGCTTTATATAGAGCACAATGTATATCAGCTTCTAAAAAATACAATAATGCAGCTAATGTTGCCAAAAAGTACTTTAATGAGTTTTTACTGATGGTGATTGTCCATAGATAACTAAATACTCAAGGCTGAAATAATTATATGAAGCATTCCTTGTGGAAAAAAAATTGCAATACAATAGCTTATTTATTTGTACCAAATATCAATATAAAGGTTTAAATCTGATCTTACAGCTACTTACATCCTAGTACAATTTGAGTCCAATTTTTTTTTTCCCCTTTTTTAGGGTCACCATGCTCCTGGCATCCTGGTCCTTTGGCTCTCAATTAGTCTTTATCTTTCTGTTGTTTCTATTTTCTCTTATTCTCCTTTCTTTCACCCTTCCCACCATTGTACCCCTGCCTTTTTTATTTTCCTCAACCATTTCTCTTTGAATTTCCTTGAAAAGTCACACATAGACTTGATTCTTTTTTACTTACTCTACATAGTGTCTGGTATATAGGTAGAGAGGGTATTCACTCCACTCAAAAATTTGATACTGAAATTTCACCAGAAACACATGTTTTAAGGGTTCTCTTTATAAAAAAAATTTTTTAGAAAAAGGTGTGTCTGTGCATGCATGTGGGTGTGTGTGTACACGATAACTCAAAAACAAAAAGTCTGTAAAATACCAAACTTGGTATTTATTTTAGTGCCTGCCAAAGTTGCGACACAAAGATTTTGAAGAAAATCCCCCACCCCAAATTACCCATTACACAGAAAAATTTTTGAACATTTTGATTTTCCCAAATATGACCCTAATAATTTTGATTACAATATTGTATATTAAAGATATTTACATGGCAAATGTAATGTATATTGGAATTGACCATTTCAGAGATATTTCTGGTTATTGGCTTCCATTTAAAATATTTCAAACTTTTCTCATATGGGAATTTGTCAACTCCTGGTGATGCAAAGAAATGGATTTCAATCACATTGCAACCAGCTTTTAAAAGATTTGATTATCGCTTTAGCCTAGGGTGCTCCCTTATTTCACTTCTACTTAAAAGGAAGCAGCTACTTAGACCATTTCTACTAATGTTTATCTCAATTAACATGAAGTGGATAGAAGAATAAACTTTTCAACAATAACAGATGTAGAGAAAGTGAATTGTTTCTTCCACACCAGTCATGTGTAGGACAGAAGTTGGAGAGGTAGAGTCAGACTGAAAAATTCAATGCCATTACCTCTCCAACTTCTGTCCAACATACGACTGGTGTGGAAGAAATAATTATTAATTCACATTAATTGACCTAATAGTTGGTCAACTATAATCAGGACTTAGTACTTATGAAGGTTGTAAGTTGCCAATCAGATATGATTGTTAATTGTATTTATTATGATCATTTGTAAAATGTAATGTACTTAGAAGTATAATAGTTTTCCGTAACATTTTCTTTCTGCCAAAGGCATGAATTTGTTGTATTTCTTAAGGTAAATTAATTCTATTTCTATCTTCAAAAGTTTCCTCAGTTAATCTTAACTAGAGACCAGCTATATGCACTCTAGCGGAATCTATGTACATTCTGTCACAAAATCCTTCTATGAATGGTGAAGTTATGTTATCCCTGTACCCCTACCCATTCAATGTATTTTAAAAAACATATACAGATCTTATAGTTCTTTATTTAGAGAACATCAAATACAATTTTTTGTTTATAAAATGGCATTTCTAGTCGAGAAAAGGTTTTTCCGCATTCCAGTATCTATTGTTTTTCTTTTTTCCATTTATATGCCACCTTTAACATCTAGGTTATATTACCAGTTTCTTCTTTGGAACAATTACTCATGACACTGGTGTTCACTTGTATATGTTTTTAACTTTAGTAAATTACCTATCTTTAGCACATCCACAATCTCATTCATACTTCCAGACAATGGGGAATGATCTTGGATAGAGAAAAATTTCTACCCTCCACTGGGAATCAAACCTGGGACTTCTCGCACAGCAGGCAGATGCTCTATCAACTGAGCTACAGGGCCAACCTATTATCTTTAGTCACTACATGACATATAAATAAAACCATCCATCCTCTATAAAAATATAACCACAGATCAACAGTGCAATCATTAAAATTACCCAACACCCTATGTAGTTGTCATGTGTTTGCGTATTCTTGAATTACTATTATCTTATAGAGTTTTAATTTTCAAAGTTTAGTGGCATTTGAAGCCAAAGTTTGCAAAAATTCCTGATTCCTGGGTAAACTTTCTAAGATATTTCTTTGGATTTTATTTTATCTTTTCTCTAATATCAAGTTTTTACTTCATAAGAAAATGGTGATTTATTTTTGTTTTTTTAAAAAGAACAGATCTTGTTTCACAGGGTAATAGGATAATAGTTTCTCTGTGAGGCATACAAGTAGCAGGTAATCTGCTTGTATGTTGCTGTCTCACTTCTCTACAAGAATTTGTTGTTATATTAGAATCATATATGAAGATAAACGATATTAACTTATGGCATTATAATGCTCTAGCACATAATACTGAAACCTTGGTTTCACAATACATTAGTCTTTGTATAGCACAGATTTTGCATCAACTCATTGGCCAGCACATGAAGAGGAGTGAAAGAGAAGGGAGAACAGAACTGGTGCAAAATAAGCCAGTCACATTCCGCACAAAGGGTCTGTGTTATGATTAACTATCATACATGACTTATTTAAATAAATTTAACACATCTACTCATATTAAAACAAGAACATTTAAGGCAATTACTTTATATAAAAAATTGATGTGTTCCATTTTCATGACTTTCTCTATTCTGGAGGACACTATTCTTACAAAAGTTAATTTTTTGATTTATTAAGATAAACATTTGAAGAAAGAATTCTATTACATAGTTCCATCTAAATATGTGGGTATATACTTGAGTAAAGTGATAGTCAAATCTTTTATAAGCTGGTCTATATGTGATGGAATTGAAATTATATTCTCTTTACTTGACTGGCAGAAAGACAAAAATTAAACTTCTCATTTGACAATGAGTAGAAGTAAGGAAAAATTTAAACCACTAACAAGGAATATTTTGGAAATGGTTAACTCAACCAAAACATATGCACTTAACATACATAAATTGTCTGTTTTGACGAGATCTACATTTTTTGTGCAATATGTCTATCTCTTACAGTTTAGCAGCTACGCAAGAGTCATCCAGAATAAAGAGAACTTCAGAGACTATTCCCAAAAATGTAAGATATATTTTCATTTGTCATCAAAATATCTTAAACATATGGAATTTTATTCAAAATCACTAAGAGCCATCTTTGAGAAAACCTTTTCGAAAAATGTTCCATGTAAAGGGTAGTTAGGGTGGGGAATTTTATTGAAAATCTTTGTATCATATCCTTAGAAGATGCAGAAATTAAGTACCAAATTTGGTATATAATCAACTTTTTGTTTATGAATTTCACTGTTGATACACAACATACACGCAAGCAAATACACATTCATACAGATTTTTTCTATTTTTTAATTCAGATGCCCTAATTTCACAAAAATTCTTGGGTTGAAATACAATACCTTCTCTAACTATTGTGTACATTGTATATGGTATAAAAAGTAAAAATACAGGTTCTCACCTCCATATCTCCTTTAAGAATAGCTTCTTCTTCAAATCTAAACTGTAGATCTTCAATCTTTCGTCTTTCATCTTCTAACTGACTCACTAACTCTCCTTTTTCCTTCTGAAGCACTGATAACAAAGCTTGAATGTCTTGTAGTTTAGCTTCTGACTCTTCTCGGTACTGAAAAGAAGATTTTTGAAATTAAAGATTTTATTTTTTACTTTCCATTTTACATCTCCTAGTTCTTCTATGCTATATCAAGTGGGGTGACTGAAATGTTTAATCAATTGAGTTATTTGGAAAAAGATTAGCAATGCCTTTAGCATAAAGATATCTTAGTATGGCACCTGTTCATACTCCTGCTTGAAAGCTGCTAATTTCTGTTCAGCCTCATCTGCTTGACTTGCAGCCCTTGTGACCTCTGCTCTTTCAAGATCACGTTCCTTCAATAGCTGCTCTATATGCAAATCCTTCTCCCGTAAAATATCCTGTGTAAACAAAAAAGATGCCATTGTTATTTATGCACACTGTCTCATATGAATGGAAAATTTCTTTATATCAAACTACACCTAATTGTTAGGCTCTATATTAATACTAACATACCCAAATAATACTGATTATGCATGATATAATAATAGTTTGTAATATCTCTAGAATTATTTTAGAAGCTATACAGTTGCTTTTAAAGTTTACAATTGTAAAGAAGGATTATTAACTGATTATAGATGCAAGAAATTAACTGCTATAGCCAATTTATATTATAAATTTATATTTTGCTTTAATTAACACTTTGTTGCTAGTCAGAAGCTAAAGTGTTGCAATGGACATAGAACAATACATTAACCTGAGAAATATTTTTACTACCATACTAAACTTTACAGTTGGAAACATTACATGCACTGAAATAGTATTATGAACTGACAATTTTTCTTCGCAACTTCCACAAAGAACTTGCATATTTTGTAAAACTCAAACTAAAACGAGGGTCACTTGATAGGTTCTCGTAATTGTCAACAATGGCATTGCAATGCAATGCAGTTGTGACACAATTAGCCATCCCTTGTGAGTGCATAGGTGGCAATGCAAAGCTCTGGGTGGAGAACTGTGCTGTGGATGGGGTGGCTTATTATTGTTGTTCCCATGTAAGAAATTTTGAAGATGGAAAAAACCGAGATTCGAGCAATGATGCAATAAAGAAAGGTACCCTTGTAAAGAAAAGTAATATAACAAATTCATGCCGAGTTTCTGAACACATTGGGAACCTCTGCTCCTTCATATACAGTTGTTGCTAAGTGAACCAACAAATTTAAATTTAGTCGGGAGAGCGTAGAAGACGATCCACAAAGTGGTCTGCCAAGATGCCATGATTACTAAAGCTGTAGCAATATCATGTAAAAGGGCATATTACATTTTGACTGAGGAATTGTGTATGGGTGCTGCAACTGTTAAAACAAGATCCAAAACACTTCAGAGAGCAAATTTCTGAACAATTTTGACCTATTTTCAGAAAAACCCAGAAGATTTTTGTGTCGCTTCGTGACCACAGATGAATTATGGGTGCAATACCAGTATATCAGAAACAAAACAATTGAAATAGTGGAGGCATGCTGATTCTCCACCTCCAAGGAAAGGTCATGGTATCAGTTTTCTGGGTGCAAAAGGGATTTTGCTCATAAATTATCTTCCTATTGGTCAACCTTCAATGGTTAACGCTAACCTCTTGGGCCAACGACAGAAAAAGGTACACCAAAAAGGCCCAGTTTAGCAAGGAAGAAAGTTATCTTCCATCAGGACAATCCACGCCCCCACACATGCATTGTTGCTATGGCAAAAATTCATGAGCTGAGGTATGATTTATTGACCCACCTGATATGGAGCTCTATCAGACTTCCTTTTCGTCCCTAAACTCAAAAGCTTACTCAGTAGAGGGAGGTTCTCTTCAAATTAAAAATTATAGCCAGAGTAGACAAGTATTTTGCAGCCTTGGAGGAATCTCATTTTTGAGATGGAGTTAAAACATTGGAACATCAATGGAGCAAGTGCATTAAAGTACAGGGAGACTATATTGAAAAATAAAAATGTTTGAATCAGGTCAGTTCTTATTTTCGGTTTCATTCTGAGAATTTAACAAACAACCCTCGTAGTATTTTGCATTTATATGTACACAATTGTTTTTATAAACTTACTGCTGTATCTTTGGATCCTAAAAAAATATTATATTCTTTTGGGCTCAGCTGAAAGAAAGTTACTGAGTTTATAAGACAAATAAGGAAGAAAACTAGCCTTTAAAAGTAAAAAGCTCTAGTTATAGAAAACTACATTGTAAAATGCACCTTATATCCAATCAAACATAATTGAAATGTAACACCTTTCTAAATTTCCTCATCCACATGGATAGATTATTCATTTTACAAAAGAAGTCTATTAGGATAATGAACAACATGCAGCCCACAAATAAAGGGGTCGCCCTCCGTGGTGTAATGGTTACCATGCTAACTTCATATACCCAAGGTCGCGGGTTCAAACCTGGCGGAGGACGATGGATTTTTTCGGGCGTAAAAAGCCTTAGCATGGCTTCCTTCGGAAGGGAAGTAAAGCTGTGAGTCCCATGTCGTAGATTTACGGCACGTAAAAGAACCTCAAGCCTGATAAGAGAGGCCTCTGAGCAAAATTAAGCGATCTTTCACGCCCAATATAGAATGGGACGCTGGAAACCAAAGCAGTTAAAGAGCGTCCATAAATAACAGGCCATTTCATTTCACAAATAAAGGCTGGTGAATCCTGTAGAAATACTTTTATAAACAATAAAATACTTACGCTAAACTTGTTATGCACATAAAAGGCAATATTTTTAATGAGGGAAAGAGATACAACAGCAAACAAAAGCATGCACAACTATGAATGCAGTTCAGTAAGTACTTATGTTTCAAAATAGATGATGTTGAAAAGACATGTTGTTGTTATCATCTCGTGTCACCTTTGTTTTACATTGCTAAAACAAATTTGATAGGTTAGTTTGGAGTTAACAGGTATTTCAGTTAGTTGTTCAATGTGCATTTGCTAAAATGGAAAAAGTGCAGCATCGTACAGTGATTTGCTTTTTCTTTTGGATGGGATAATTTGCAAGGGTATAAAATTGAAATTTATGGGGACTTTCTCCATCTATGACAACAGTTAGATATTGGTTCAATGACTTTAAAAGAAGTCAAACATCCATTTTTGATGATAAAACCAGGACATCTGGCAGATATGGTTACTGAGGAAATCATTCAAAATGTCCATGATATGATTCGAGTTGATCATCGAAATAAAGTTTGCATTGTTGCAGAGGTCATAGGTGGGATGATGGAAACGGTAATTTATATTTTGCATGATATGTTAGAGGTAAAAAAGTTGTCGGCCCAATGCATGCCACAATTGCCCACAATCAACAACAAGGGATGTAGCTTTCGACAGGAGCTATTTAAGTGAAATCAGAGAGACTTCTAGTGCCGCGTTGTCAATGGATTCATCATTACACTTCAGAAACCAAGCAACAATCAAAACAATGGGTTGATTCTCATGAATTTGCCCAAAGAAGGCAGAGATTGTCCCATCAGCTGGAAAAGTGATGGTGATTATTCTTTGCGATGCAAAGCATGTCATACTCATAAACTTCTTAGAAAAAGGAAAAAGGATTATTTATTGGACAATGCTGCAGTGAGTTATTGGCCTGATTCAGCAGTAGTTGGAGACATGATCATATTTGGTGAAGAACAAAGTGTTGTTTTGCCATGACAATGCACCAGCACTTTCAAACAGAGTTGTCACCACCAAACTGCACGAATTGTGTAGTAAATTGATGAAATACAGCTCAAATTTGCCTGACCTGGCCCCCTGTGAGTTCTTCCTGTTCCCAAACATAAAGAAATGGCCAGCAGGAGCAAAATTTAGACCAAATGTGGAGGTCATCATCAAGACAGAGGCAAATTCTGCAGAGTTTAACAATTCATATTTTTTAGAACTTGAGGAGAAATGTATACCCCTAAAAAAGGACAATGTTGAGAAATAATTTGTGTTTGAAAAAAAAAAAGTATGCATAAGCATTCCTAACATGAACTGCCCTTATATTACACTAGAAACAAGGGACACCATTATAGATTCGGTTTTAGTGAAACACTGTTGAAAAGAATATGTATGTTAGGAAATTATATTTTATAGCTTACTGCCACCAAAAATCAAACTTTTAAATGGATTAACCTTGGAGAAGGAACCAAAAATATATTTAATTAGGAAAGGAAATGCAATTCATTTTATAAACTGTGTACAGAAGTTGACAACGCTTGGCATTTGTTTAAAGCAAGTTCTGGAGCAATAAAGATTATTATTATTATTATTATTATTATTATTATTATTATTATTATTATTATTATTGTTGTTGTTGTTGTTATTGTTATTAATAACTTAGCATATTTAAAAACTCCACATATATGGAGTTTTATTTTAAATTATTTTAATTTATGCTATTCAATGTGTTTTTTTTTTTTTTTCTTTCTTCAATTATTTTATTATTGAGCTGCTGTTAATTATTCTGGAGGTGTTAGATAACTTAAGATAGCTTTTACATTAGGCTTTTACTTTTCAACCCATTTCATTCTCACTCTGCAAAGGTGAAGAATAATTTTCATTAAAGTCAAACCCATCAAGAAGTGAATCCAGAGTTGCAGGCAGAGAAGCCGATGCGTAGACCACTCAACCTTAGGGGCAATAAAACAATGATCTGCTTTATAAGAAAAACTCTTATTTTGCTTGTGTTAAGTAAAGATATAGGTACACAATTATGAAACCAGATCCAAAAGTGCAATTCATTATTGTAATGCTCAGCACAGGATATCCAAATCTACCAAGTCAAATTTGTTCACTCAGTAATATTGTAAATGGATTTTTTACTGTAATTATTTCCATAATATATTTTAATATGTTTAAAATGTTCCAAAAAACAGTTTAAGAAACAGTTTTATTCTTTCACTGAATTGTATTATTGATATAACTTATCTGTCTTCAATATGGTGTGTCAATCTGTATCAAAATTGGATTTAGATAGCTTCATCAGTAACATTTGTAAGAAATTAAGAGCAAGGTCTGGCAGTTCTTATTACCAATTATAGCACAGCAGCAGTTTGGATTACTATGAATATTTTTACTCTGGTAAATTATTTTACCATATAGTTATGTCCAGTAATGAGCCTAAATTATATATGTGAGGCTCTGGAAGATTTAAGAGAAAAAGTAATTCTTGTTTGTAATCTATATTCTTCATTATCTTTGTTAACTATTGAGTAGTAATTTTTTTTCTTTTTTTTTTTCTTTCTTCTTACTCTGCATGTACTACATACATAATATATAGAGAAGGTACTGCATTCACCCCAAAAACTTGCTGTCAAGATTTCACCAGAAATGTATGTATTGAAAAATAAATAAATAAATAAAAAAAAAAGCATTATTAGAAATTGGTCCATGGTGTGTATATCTGTGTATGTCATGTCTGTGAACATGATAGCTCAAAAATGAAAATTTGGTTAAATACAAAACTGATATTTAAGTTCAGTATCATCCAAAGATGCTACACGAAAATTTTCAACAAATCCACCATTCTTAACTATTCTTTACATGGAGATTTTTGAAAATTTTGATTTTCTCAAAAATGGATTCAATGATTTTAATTAAAAAATCATAAGTTGAAGATATGTTCATGACAAATAAAATTTATATCTTGAATTTTCTGGGAATAGCCTCCTAAGTTCTCTTCAATCTTAGTGAGTTTTGCATAATTGGTAAATTATAAGACATAAAACAAAATCTTACTATAGAAAAAACTTAGAAGCCATTAAAATATACAAATTGTGTCAAACTTTCTCATAGAGTTAGCCATTTTTAAGATATTCTGTGTTGAAAATGTTACCCTTTCCTAAGAGTCTTCTAAAAGTCATGCTTAAAAGTTAGCAATTCTTTCTTTTTTCTTCTTTTATGTTTTTTCAATTTTCTAAGAGCCAATTTGACATGAATATGAATGTGATATTCATTTGTTTGAACCAAGAGCTCATGGCCAACTATACAGGCTTGTTGCTTTTAAATAAACCTTTCTATTAAGGAATTTACAGTATAAGATGAATAACATGAAACAAGAGTTAGAAAAATGTTCCTTTTTATTTGGTGTACCAGTATACAGAATCCATATGAAAGTTAATGCAACTCTTTCAGCTTTGATAGATTTTTAGGAAATAATACTCATCAAGTAACAGACAATAATGTATAATAAGAAGAGTATGGATTTTTCATCAGTTGTTTTACAATTCTGTGATTTTATAAACAAAGCAAATATCTATTGTAACAGTATTAAACAATACATTTTGTGAACTTCTTCCTAATAGCTTTTGCTTCTGATGAATGCTGACTGGACACATTTCGTAAGACTCATTTAAAGTTTAATTCAGATTATGAAATTGGTGAAACACTGCTCAAGTGAGGCTGAGGCACATAGAGCTAAAAACTACACAACATTTGCCTTCTCAAATAAAGGAAAACTCCAGAAAAAACTTATTCCGAAAAACTCACCCTAACAAAATTTTAACTTGGGACTTCTTGGATGTGAGGTAGACATGCTATACCACACCCATAGAGGTGTGCTAGGCTGTTTCTAATTATTTGCCTTAAGGAGGAAAATGACATACATTTTGTTTGATTTTGAAGTAATCAGCTGTATTTTATAACAAATCACAAACTTAAATCCCCAGAAATTCAAAATAGAACTTTTTAAAGTGTCTTATCATTCAGTGGCACTGTCTATTTTAGACTGATTTCATTTTGTTTTCATCTATAGTTTGCAAAAAAGCTTTGTTCTCATATCACAGAGCAACCTTTTAATTCACTATATGCTATTAGAGTGACAAATGAATGACTACTATTTCAGGAGAAAAGTAAACATGAATCCTGATCATGAATTGCGCTCTTTTTTGAGCCATGCAGTAGAGGATATATGGTATCTGCGACTTTCAATCCAAGTGCTTTCCTTTAGGGGTCCCTGATTTTATTTCCCATCATCATTTACACCTGCTATTAAAAACAATGCTTCCTTAAACGAAGAAATGAAATGGTGTGTTATTTATGGATGCTCTTTAACTGCTGTGGTTCTCAGCGTCCCATTCTAAATTGGGCGTGAAAGACAGCTTAATTTTGCTCAGAGGCCTCTCTATCAGGCTTGAGGTTTTTTTACGTGCCGTAAATCTATGACACGGGACCAATGGCTTTACTTCCCTTCCAAAGGAAGCCATGCTAAGGATTTTTACACCCGAAAAAATCCATCATCCTCCGCCGGGTTTGAACCCGCTACTTTGGGTATATGAAGTCACAGTGCTTCCTTGAAGAGTGTTATGCTCATGTAGCTCTCTCCTGAGATTATTAATAATACTGGTGATATGCTTTGCATTTTGACTATTTGGATATGCTTTTGTATGCATACGTGTTTAATACTCAGTTAAGTAGTGAGGAATCTCATCTCATGGTATATAAATAAACTGTAGGACTGGCACCTACATACTAGTAGTGTCAAACTTGGGATGGGGAGGATTATGTTTGGAATTGCAACAAACTGTGTAAACAGTATAACTAAATATCAAAACAAACCACTTTAAAGAAAAAAGGTGTGCCTCTTTAGCATACTTTTTTTTTCTAAGGGGGAGGAAGATGTTTGAAGCTAGATAATGTGATAACTAAAGAGCATCAATTACTTAGTCTTTGTTCACCACATTTGAAAAATTCCTCTATAAATACCGTATTTGGGGTATTCATTTGCAAGTTGCAGAAATTAATGTGGCAACATGTTTATGACAAAAGGATTTTATTAACTCTGTTAGGTTTTCTTTCATCAACTGAACAGTAAGCTTCTGCTCCTGTTTACAGTAAGCTTCTGATGGCACTAGAGTTATGTCAAAAAAAAAAAGCGGTGGACTATTGTCTAATTTTAACCTGGTTATCTTCTCAAGAAATCATCATTAGTAATCGATCAATAAGCCTTTTATCTCTGTATTTATATCTAACCACATTATTTTTGGTATAACATACATCTTGAAGAAACACTTTGGTTACAAATATAGTTTTAGAGTGTGATTGTGATTAAGGTATGCAGGTATTTCTACCAAGCTAGTGTTCCCTTTTTATCTTGCCCTGCAAGTGTATTCACCAAACTATTTTCATCTTTATCCTTTTCTTCAAACTAGATTGAACTGTCTATGGGGGTCATTACAAAAGTTTTAAGATACGTGTAAACTAAGGTTGATCAATTTAAACGGATTACACCATTGGATAGCCACATTCTTTGCTAGTGTAAACCTGTATCAGTTTGCACCCTCTGTCTCCCCTCACCGTCTACGGTGCAATAACCTCTAGTGTGACGTCAATTGCTTGCCAGCATGGAGGTGGGAAGAGAGCACTTTTGTGCAGTGACTTTGAGTGTCATTTAAGCCCATTTTGAAATCAGCAAAGTCTTGAACGCTTACAGCAGGCTTATAAGGACCTTGCTCCATCCTGTGCCATAGTTTTTTGGCGATTTCAAGAACATAAAAGAAGCCAAACTTCATTAAAGGATGAGGTTAGGAGTGGTTGTCTGTCTAGGGCAGTGACTGAAGAGAACTTTGCTGCTGTGGAAAGAATGGTCCACAAAAACAGTCAGTGACATTTAAGGAAATTGAAGAAAGTATGCAGATTGGATCACCAGCAGTTTCAAAAATACTGCACGACTATTTTTGCATGAGGAAGGTGTCATACCGTTAGGTGGCTCACAATTTAACTGATCTACAAAAGCGCACCCATGTTAAATGGTGTGAAAATATACTGGCCAGATTTGATGGAGGCAATTCTTGGAGGGTTTCTGATATTGTCACTGGTGATGAAACTTGGATTTACAGTTTGACCCTAGACTAAATTCAGTCGGCTGTGTGGATCTTTCCAGATGACGATCTTCCAATGAAGTGGCCATGCAGCATCAGGAAGAAAATGGTGGCCACTTTCTTCTCTAAATCTCATCATGTGGCTACCATTCTACTTGTGGAACAAAAGACAGTTACTGCGCACTGGTACACAACAGTTTGCTTCCACACTTTTTTGAGAAGTTTTGTGAATTGCAGAGGGCAATAAATAACATTACAGTGTTGCTGTCAAAATGATTTTCCATGTTTAGGTGAACTGTAAAATGACATTACTTTGCCCTGTTATCGTCCATGGAGGTACATGAAGTGTTATGTCCTTGGCTACTCGCCTATGATTGATATAAGCATCCATTTCTTAAGATTTAAAGAGGTAGCAGCTCTTTCCTGTTTTTCTACAGGATGGGAGGAATACTAGTATATTCATTTCAAGAGATTTTTCTGCTAACTGTACCTAGCAAAAACATGTAATGCTATTTTTTCCTCTGAATAGAGATTTGTAACAGATTGTTTCAAAGAATACTTACTCTTAGAGAAAAAATAATCTCCATATGAATGTTTTATAAAACTTTTTATTTTTATGTAATTATAATTTATACTTTACAGACTTTTAAACCTGTTACTAATCATACAATTAAAATGGAATTACATTACTGAAATGAGTTTTTGAAAACTTAATAGGATATTATATTTTTTATAGTTTCCCCTTTAATGTCTGTATGAAGGCCTGAGAGTAACTAAGGATGAATCTTATATGAGGCTCAAATGCCAAATATGTTTTATCATTTAGAGACAAGCTCTTGGAAAGAGAGAGAAAAAAAAATAGATGGTCAAGTTTCACTGTGGCTGGATAGGTTACAGCCCAGGGGTTCTTGAACTGCTGCAAAATGGGGGTTTATATATATATATATATATGGAGACCATAAAGAAGGAAAAATGGAGAAATGGGGAGAGAGTCAAAACATGTTGCTCCTCCCCCCCCCCCCCCCCCAGCATGTTTCCTTCTTTTGTTCTACAGTACCACATTTATTCAATATCTTTTTGTACTTACTAGACATAGGGATGTTATGCATGAGTTAGAATCTCAAATCATGCACTTTTCACTAGAACTTGACACTACAACTAGTCAACCAATGGACCAGAGGGAGGGGTTTTGGGGTTTGGCAAAAAGTGATAGTAAAATCCTAATTTCAATTCAATTACTACACCTTAATCTGTATATTTCTAAATATTTCAACTCAGGATTATTTTTATAAATGTAAAAAGAAGCTAGTAACAGTGAAGAATAACACAAATATTAATATAAAAATAATAGTTGCAACAAATCTTCACTTATCTTTTGGAATCCTTGCCTGGACTAGTTTCGCAACGATTTCATTGCATTATCAACATATCCTTTTGGTCTCTTTTTTGATGTTCAAAAAATGGAATGTTCAAAAATGAATGAATGTTCAAAAAACATCAAAAAAGAGACCAAAAGGATATGTTGATAATGCAATGAAATCGTTACGAAACTAGTCCAGGCAAGGATTCCAAAAGATAAGTGAAGATTTGTTGCAACCATTATTTTTATATTAATATCAGGATTATTTCATATTTATCATTGATTTTATACAAATTGTTAAAAAAATGAATCACAATAACATTTTTCTGACTATGCTGCTGCAATGGACCATGGTGAGAAAATGATTGCAAGAAGTAACAATCTTTGCAATTTCTTGCCTTGTTGTCATTATGACTTCCATCAAAAGTTGAATGGTTTCCTTGACTATCTTTTCATTGTTGTGTGTGTGCCAGTTGAGATAAGCTGTAACTGTGCATTCTGTAATTGTTCAAAATGAAATGTGTGAGACTGCAAGGTAAGAGATGTTTTAATTGCTCGGAAGTTGAAATCTGCCCAAATTTACCATCAATAAAGGAGTGTACAGTGATACAGTAATGAACAAAATAAATAATTAAAAAACGGTGAAAAATGTTCAACAATGACAAATACATATGAAAAAACTTAACTCGGATGTCCTGTACTCATCACTGAGGACTTAAATTACCCTATAAACTGAAACTTGCTCTAACTGATTCCCTAAGCTGCAAAGCACAAGCAAGGGGTCTGTGAGACCTAAACCCCAATGATCAGGATGTAACTGAAGGGTCTGCTATTTCATCCAACTTTTACCATATTTTCCTACTTCACATTAGTCTTGCTGGGTTTTCATATATTAGCAACATTGATTTGGAGACCTTTTGCCACTTTCTTCAGCAATATTTCACTACCTGCTGCTTAAAAATGGCACCAGTTTGCCCTATATAAGAGACGTTGGCATAAAGGAGGGTGGATGGGTAAATGACTTTGTTTGAGAGGATGTTATGCTTATGCATTGTTTATTACTTATGGGTTATTTTGGATATACTCTGTACTGGATTCAGTGAGTACTTAATTACAAAGTATAACCTTGATTTCCCTCTTGGGAACGAAACACCTATTGGGCTTGTCTCCAGTTTTAACCTTTGCTTCTCTTACAAGTAAAATATCTGCTTTAGTTCTGAAACAAGTAATTCTCTTTAATCAGAAAATTGTAATCTGATTGATCCTCTCTGATTTCATCCCTGCATCATAATATTCTACATTTCTAATCACAAATTTAAATGTGTACTTCATAAAAATATTAAAAATTTTTCACTATTTAAAACATGTGCTTTCTGATATGAAAAGAAGTGTCACAAACATTATTAAAGAAAGAAGAAATAGTGAAAAAACTGATTTATATTCAAACTATTACACTCCAAACAATTAGATTTTTTTTTATTTATTTATTTATATTCAGCTACTTCTGACAAAGAAGTTGTATGAATTCCATAATGCTTTGAATAGATGTTATGGGAAATTATTTTTATTATGCATTCTGTTATATTACGGCATGTAAACAGTTTAGTTGTTGTAAAGTGTTTGATTTATGTATTGGTAGAAAATTATTAATTTATTAATCATTTATGCTGTCCTTGTTTGCTCCTCATATGGTCAAGCTGTCTTTCGAGGATTGACTTATTCCATCAAGCATAACTGGGCCGATTTTTGAGGCAGAGGCATCCAGTAGGCAGTTCTGTTGGTTCCAATGGTATGGTGATGAAGAGGATGACAGAAAAATTGAAAGGACCTACTGTGAACTCCAAACCACATTGGTTCTTGGGTATACTCCACATAAGATACAGGTGGATTGAGGGTAAAATTACCATTGCAAAACCAAGAATTAAGCCATGAACCTCAGCATGAGAGCAGTTACTGAAATCACTACACTATTTGGCTATTTGAAAATTTTAGACAACTAGTGTTGATTTTTTTTTAAATCAAATTATTATTTCTTCTTTTGCAGCCCATTTTTTCTTCATTTTCAACTTCTTGGGATTTAATCAGTGATGTGCAGTGACTACTCAATTTACCCAAAGCAATGAATATTATAGTTTTTAAGTAAACAATAGTAAATCAAGGAATAATCTTACCTTGATGAAAATCACAACTAGTAATAGCGCAAATCAAAGGAATAAGATAAAAAAAAACAACTGATAATAGCTGTGTAAACTATTAAAGGAATAAATATTAAAGATAAACATGCAATTGGTAATAGTTTAAATTGAAAGAGCAAGAATTGAAATTCCACCCTTCTTTCCTGGGAAGCAAATTTAGTACTTTTCTGTTTCTTTTGAACTTCTTTGTCCTGAGTTCTCTTAGGCAACCTTCAACTGAAATAATTCCAAAATGAGAAAGTCTCTCTCTCTCTCTCTTCTCCAGTAAAAGTCTTAGAGCAACTTATGATATTCCTTTGTGCTGAAAACCATTTTGCTACTGAAAATATACTCAGAGGAATTGTATACAGAATCACACTAAAGTATTAAACTGCTGAAAATGTTGTTCTAGTATTGAATTAGTGCTCAGTAGTTCCAACTTCACTCATGGTTTTATCTAAAATTTTCTGTACTGTACATTATAGTCAGGTCAATTGAATGGCATCGAGGAACTTTGACTCTGCATATAACAGACTTTGAAAGACTATGGAAGCTTAGTTTTCATGTAACATAAATATGAAAATTTAAATTTAGAATAATCTTAAAATCTTATGTGTTATCAAATGCTTCAGAATAGAAGGGTCTATATTGTAATATTTTTCCTCTTCAAAGGCTCCTCTATTGAGATATGATTTCTTGAAAAATCTGTTCTCAGTCATCATGTTGGATGTGTTTAAGAGATAAACAAATATGAAATATTTCAAAAGAATCAAAAAAGCTATTAATGGTGTTAAAATATCTGACCCAATTTATTGATAGTGCTATAGCATAGGACTAAACATGTCAGAATTTAGTTACATTTCTGCACACCATGTTTACCAACCTTGACAAGTAATTCCATCATATTGGACAAATGTATCCACAAAGTAAAGATGATAAGGGCCCTGGTAAAACAATTTGCTGCTTCATTTTGTCCTCGAAAGACCAATTCTTGTTTTACCAGACAGCTTACTGCACTAATAAGCCTTTTAGGGATAGTCTTGTTCCTTTTTTTTTATTGTGTAGAGGTAGTTCATTTTAAACTGGTCATCAAGCACACTTTCAATTCTACTTTCCCTAAAAGCAGCTATAACTACAAAAGCTCTTAAATGATTAAAGATAGTCTGAGTTTGTCCATTGACCACTGAATTTCTCAAATGCATATCTCACTACATTACGCTCACTATCAATGTAACTCCTCTCTAAAGTTAGCTTTGGTTGGAGCAGTGAAACATGCACATGACGGAGACCTTCAGACATGCATGCAAGCATGTCTTTCTTGCTACTCAATTGATACTATAGGAAAATTGCTTTGGCTGGCTCCCAATTATTGTCGATAATGTAACTTATTATATGTATCTGTTTGAAAGAAGCATGACTATTCATCTAGAAATTATTGAATGATTATGTGATTATAATGATATAATAAATTTGAATACTGTTATCTCCATGATTTTTGGCTGTGTGCTAGCCTTCAGACAAAAGTTTACAGTTCAATTCTCACATTTATTGCAGTTGACTGGATTTAACAGTTTACACAAACTTTATACTACAAACATGGAGGTACTTTCAAAGATAGCTTAAATCCTTTAAAGTCATTCTAATAAGAGCTGTGTCACTGAGTAGTTTTTTCAAACCAAATCTTCAGGCGATAAACAAACTTAGTTTTCTGTTGTTTAAATCAATAATCAGCCTGATTCTTTTCCTATAATGCAAGGATTAAGCAAAGTGTTACAAGTCAAATGGGATTTTATGTTAATTGCGCTGTGTTTCAAGTTAACTAGAAATTTAATAATATTGCATTTATTCTAGAACTGTAACTCTAAGTATTGTAAACTCATGTGTGTACTTTAACGTGTACTAAGTAGCGATGCAGAAATGCTATTAATATGTTTAATGTACATACGTAATATTTTGAGAATGTATATCTTAATATCAAATGTTGACACTCTTTACATATAAGTAAGGTGAAAATATTAAATATGTTTAATACGTCAATGTGCCTATACATTTTAATATTTGAAAATTTAGTTTTAATGTGCTTGAACATTTATGATCTTTACTATTAATTGTAATGTGAGAACGTTGTATACTTGGCATATGTAATTTTGTATACTTTGGCATGTTCTAAGTTCAAGGCCTGCTTGGCCATCATAAACCTACAGAATGCAATCTAATCTAATTCACTCTTATAGTGCTTCAACTCAAAACTGGTTTTAAATGAAGTTCTATGGGTTGAGATTATTTGGATAATGCAATAATAATTTTTCATATTCCGTTCAAGCAGCCCATACTGAAGGAGAAATTTAACCATCATCAGAAATAGATGCGGGGAAACTTAAAAGACATCTTTAACTAACAAAACTACATTTTAAAAACCTCTAAAATGTTCTTTCTTTCAAGACACTGAGGTTTCATTATGCAAGGATGCAATATCACAAAAATCCTCTTGATATTATTTGAATCTTATATTGTTAAAAATCAAGAATGTGACTAAAAGGTGAAAGGAAACAAAAGGTAACAAATCTTCTTAAGGAAGACAAAAGGCAAAAAGGTGGCCCACTCCTGAGTCTAAAAATATAAATGCATGCTTTAAATAAATCTATGTTAAAGTTTTGTTATAAATCCACAAGCAAAGGCAACTGAATTATAACCATTTAAGAGTAACAATATTTGTTTAATGGTTTAAATGCTTTATCAGAAGAACATAAACTCTCAAAAATACTAAGAAATAAACTACTTAAAAAGCAATAATTTACAAAATAGAAATCATTTTAATTTCACTAAAAGCAATTACCATATTTTTTTATGCTTAACATTACATTAAAATAAAGTACATCTGTTAAAAATAAATATTTGGCATATGTACTGTATCATATTTTTCTTTCACACATTTAGACCGATACATATTGTATTGGAGATCAATATATGTATCTGCACTATGCATATTTATTTCTAATGATTTAGCCTTTACTATGTAACAGATAAAAGCCAAAAGCAGCATTAAACAATTTCCCACCAGCTTCAAAACTATTTGTCATTAACACAAATGTAAAGCAGTCTATAATAGTTTAGATTCTCTTTAAACATTAAAGTTCTGATTTCAGTCATTTACAAAGAGGAAAAAACACTTTGTTATAAATCACTTTACTTAAAAAAAAAAACATACAACTTCTTAAACATTCATCTTACTATTTAGCTCTTAACTAAAGATGCACGAGTATGTTTGAATATTTATTTTCTAAGTCATTTAAAGAATTCTGCTTCTTACATTTTATACATTAAGGGAAGGGAATAGGGTTTAAACTCTTTATTTTATTCTTAAAAGCAAACATTAATAAACCTTTCAATAGTCCATTACAACACAACAGTCTATTCTAATAAAACTTTTATGTATCTAAGGCAATGAATGAAACTAGCAAGGACATAAAACATTAACATTATAAAATTACAATTAAATAACATTTAACATACTATCTACAAAAAAATATATATATCATTTGGAATAACCGTAATCCATAGCAGGCACCATGGCATCCTTAAGCCCTTACCTGAAGAGATGATTTTGCTGAGATTGGAGTACTGGGCGTTCGAACCCCAGACCTCTACAAACAAATAAGGATGGTTAGTATGTCACTCTTAAATGCCAAGCTTTGAATTGGATTTATAAAAGTGATAAAAGGAACAATCCATGCACAAACAAGTGCTTTACACTTTCATTTTTTGTTAATATATGTCAAAAGTTAACTGAGAATGTTATATAGGTTGCAGCAGCTAACTATTTATGAAACATGTTGTTGTCTAGCAAGAAAGCTGCATAACTTCATGTTCAACTGAAAAAGAGATTTCCATGCCATCTGTTAACATAGTCTCTTTACCTTATGAGGGTGAGTTTATAAGTATATTGCTTTTTTGACCTTTGCATTGAAAACAGAAAGGAAAGTTTTGAAGTTCCAATATTCCAAAGCTAGAAGCAATATTTTGTTGTTCTCCTGAAAGATTTACTCAAATGGAGTCATGCAGTTTTCTAACTAATCTTATGATATGTTAAAATCACAGTTATTTGAACCTGAATGCTCCAGTATAAACGAGTAGTTACATTAGTTCAAATTAGTTCATTAATTCAATTTAAGCCCCAAAAATTTAAAATGTATTTACAAAAATTGTTCTGTATATTTTTATGTACAAACATTTAAATGCATTATTATGTCATTATGAACAAACAGATCAAATAAATGTTATGTAAATTTACACAAATTAACACTTAATAATAAAGACTTTGTAATTTAAGAATGCTGAATTGGATAGATATGGCATTTAAGAAACAGGTGATTGTTCTTAAATGTTTTAATAATACATGTCAGTTTCTCTGCTTTACATTTATTTCCTTTCCTTGTGAAACTTCTTAACTCAAAAGCTAGCAGTATTAGTCTATTTTTTATAATTTAAAATCTAAATAACAAAAGAACTAAATATTCATAAAATATAATATAAAAATAAAGTTTATAAAATGCATATAGATGCTACATACAATGAAATGCATAAAACTGTAATTCTGAAATGATTTTGCAATTTAACTCCTTCAATAGCAATTTTTATGGCGTTTACAAGTATATTTTCAAGCAAATTATACAGTCTTATAGAGTTTACTTAAAAAAAATTATTTTTTTCAATCCATGCTCAAGTATTATATTCATTAGCACAAAACTATACACACTATTAAACAGCATAACACAAACCATCCAAATGATGCAACAGAAAAACAAACCAGGCTTTAAAAAAATTACAAGCAAAAGAATATTACAAACAAGCATATAAAAATACCTCATAGCTACAGCAAATCAAAGCTGTACTTTGTTAATTAACATGTGTTAATTTATAGAATGAATTCTGCATGAGAAAATTCAATCCATGCAACAAAATATTTAAATACAATGACATTAAGCATACATTTCAAATTAAAAATTATTCTGTACCATGCAAATGAAAAAATTCACAACTTAACACCATATTACAAAGTATCCATTACATAACCATACTTAAACAGAAAAGTATCAAATTGTTTATAAAGGCAATAGCAGAAATACTCTCTTAAAAAACCCTAAGGTGCTTATATCTCAGCATTTAGTAATATTGAATAAAATCATTATATACAGTTAAATTATTGCTTTTGCTAATGATCACTGGAACTATTTACACAGGGTGAAAGAGATGACTGCAGGTGACAATGAAACCAGTGATAATAATGCGTCTTCTATAGGTGCCAAACAAGAAAGCAAAGTATGAAAGTAAACATTAAAAACAGGACTTTCTGCACAGGAGATAAATAAAATGAAGGTATTATTTTCAAGCTAACTAAAATTTGTGTTTTTTAATAATATGAACATGTTTTGATGTTTTAATTTATAGGATAAACAGAAACTTTTAAACATGTGAAACAAGAAATTTTTCTCAGTCGAAAACCTCTCCAAAGCACACGTGCAAAGTGGACTGAAACAACAGACTAGCCTACTGCATCTTGTAATGTAGCCAACATATGCAACATCTGTATCAATTGTAGCCAACTTCATCAACAGTTCCCCTGGCATGAGCATAAGAATAAAATTGTATAGCAGGATACACAGAAAACCAATTGTTTTTGAAAAGTCCTGATCATGCTGCTTGTGTGCAAATGAATGTAGTTGGATTCGGATACTTATTCAAGCAGTCATATGACATGACAAAAATAGAGTGTTTGGTAGATGAATGTGTGAGCTTCTGGTATGGTCTCCCTATGTTAGGTCTCCAATAACACTAAATGAATTGCAAGAGGAAAAATAGGTGGTCCTGGCTATATTCTTCAAATCAACAAATGTAAGATTGAATGACAACAAATCCTTCATTTGATAAGGCAGGTAAACAAATGAGATGCAGATGAGAATATGACCTAATAACAATATGGATGCAAACATACTCCTATTTAATTCTAAAGCACTTGGGCAGTGATGCAAAATCCAAATACATATATGAATATTTATAGCATGTTGACTACAAACACCCATCAGAAATGCAAGATGCTAGGCAGGTCATGTAGTGATTAGATTTAGTTAAAGTTTGGGCTAGGAGTTGTCTCCTAGTTAACAATTTAGTATTTAGAATACATAGTCAGCAATCAGTATAATTTGATGAGACGCTTCACATTTTAAATGTTGTGTATAGTTATCAATATGGCTACATGCATAGTAAGTAAATAAATAATCATAAACTTTAAGTTATTATAAGAAGCTGATTTTCAACCTCAAATTACATTGAAAAGTAATTCTAGATACATATTAGGCCACAAAATGACAAGTAGTTCTTGGAAAAAATATGCCGCTAACATTGAACTTAGATAAAAAAATCTGATGTGTTCCATTCACATGACTTTCTCTACATCCCGGCAACAAATTATTGTTAAAAAGCTGATGCTAATATTTACTTCATCCAATCAAGAAAAAATTAGCAGAAATAGTCTTATTACTTGCTTCCTTGTAAATAGAAGCGAAATAAGGGAGTACCATAGGTTAAAGTGACAGTCAAAAGCTAGTTGCTATGTGACTGAAGTTCCTTTGTTTGTATGGACAGGACCTGACAAATTCCCGTATGAGAAAACCAAGTTTTTCAAGGCTGAAACCAAAAACAAGGAATATCTCAAAAACGATCAACTGCACAAAAAAAATGTGTATAACATAAATTGTGTATTTTAACGTGCTCTACATTTTATGTGTGGTAAGTTTTTGTCCAACTCTTACGGTTTAGAAGTTATGCAAAATTTCGTAAAATTCATCCAGAATAAAGTAGTCTTCAGAGGCTATTCCCAGAAAATTCAAGATATACATTTTATTTGTCAGGTAAATATCTTTAATATTTGATATTTTAATCAAAATCGTTAGAGCCATTTTTAAAAAAATCAAAATTTTCGAAAAAAGTTCCATGTAAAGGGTAGTTGGGGGTGGGGCAATTTTCTTGAAAATCTTTGTGTCACATCCTTGGAAGATACCAAACTTAAATATCAAGTTTGGTATTTAACGGTCTTTTCATTTTTGAGCTATGCTGTCCACAGACAGACAGACAGACAGACAGACAGACACACACACACACACACACAGGCCTTTTTGTAAAAATGCTTTTTTTGTATTCAGTGGGTCCTAAAACATGTATTTCCGGTGAAATCTTGTTATCGATTTTTGGGTGGAACACAATACTTCCTCTATACACTGTGTAGAGAAAGTAAAAACATGTCACATGCTGGAAAGTTGAGACAACTGTTTAAGTAATTGATTAAAAATTTGTGAAATGTTGCTGGTAGAGGGATTTGCTTTCCCAAAAAACAGCTATTTTCAGAAATATTTAATGGGGCTCAGAAAAATAGGCTAACCATGAAGTTTTTGCTCTACTGTAGCAAATATAATAGATCCTCTCTGAGTTCAGCTAACCTTAAAGAAAGCTTGTAATTTTATGACAGTTTATTGAAGCAATGCCATTTTGTTTTATTATAGCGCAATTAGGCTCACTTGCCACCTTAGAGGAGGCCATACAAATAATGACTGTGTAACATGACTGAATTGCTATTTTATTCCTATATAACTAGAATATCTGGACAATTTGTTTTATTAGGATTGCAAATATTGACTTTTCTTGGTGCTGATAAAATTATGGTTAGCCTGTTTTTGCATGCATCCATTCAGTTTTCACTTTTAGCTTTATAAACCATTTCCTAACATACATACAGTCATCTAAATCACAAAACTGTCACATTACAAAGCCCTAAAATTGTTTATCTTAGTAAAAATGATTTTCAAATTAAGAGCCTGAAGATGACATATGCTTCACTTATGTTGAATTTAAAAATCACAATTTTGGATATTTAAATTCAACAAAAGTGAAATATATATGTTTATTTCTTCTTTCTCTGGTTACCCTTCTCTGTGCAAGATTTACATCTGTCAGGTCTTACAAGCCAGCACCTGGAGCCAGACCTCTGTTGAGGAGCAGAGGCGAGAGAAGCCAGGATGGGTAATCAGACCAAAGCCTGGTATAAAGGTGAGGAAGTGGATGATATGAAAACTTGGTGGAATGAATGACAGGAAAGATGATTATGGAGCAATTAGTGGAATGAAAGGTGGGGAAAACTGGAGAACCTGGTGAAAACCTCCCCAGACAATGCTTCGTCCACCACAAATCCAATATGTGGTCCCCTGGGATTGAACCTGGGATGTCTAGGTGCAAGACAAGTGGTCTAACCACTCTGTCATGGTGGCATATGTATTTACATGTTAAAATACTTTAAAATTAGTTAAAATTATTACTTCATTTTAAGATTCATAAGAGAAGATGTTTAAACAAGTTTCTGGCAGCAAAACATATGGATTCCCAGCAGAGACAATGCCACTGATTTTAATTATTATTGCCAATTAAAATAATATCAAAGCTATGTTAAAGATGTGAGGGAGCAATGTAAAAGCAAATAAATTAATATTGATGTATGTACACCAACTGTTAGTACACATTGGAAAATGTTGACATTTTTATTCAATAAGTGAAAAAACCCTGAGAAGTTATTTGCTCAATGAAAAAGCACCAATTTAACAGCAAAAAAAACCAAAGAAAAAAAAAAAACAACCTTTCACTATATTTTAGGTGAAACATGAAAAGCGTCTTGATTTTAATATTCTTAGTTTTATTGATATGGTAATAAAATAATGTGTTTTAATTAGGTATTTATACTAAAATTCTATCTAAAACAGAAATTTGTGAAATTCTACCCTCCTTCATATTATCTTTGAGTCTAAATCCACATGTTTTCTTGCAAAATTTATTAAAAGCAGATTATTATATAATGCATGCTCAATAATCTTTTGATGCTATTTCTAAATTATCTTTTGCAATTTATCTGTCAATTTATCTGTAATATATAAAATAATTTCAATCTGCACGGGACCAAACAGGACAAAAATATTATGAAATTGTCAGAAGTTTCTGCACTTGGAATTTTATATACTCAAAACAAATGTATCAGAGTAGTGGATGCATTGGTGTGTAATAACACACAGTGTGATTGATTCTCGAGGGTCATCTATTTCAACCACAACTGCTGACAATGAAGAAAGAGCTAGAATCCTGTAATAATAATGGAGAGCACACCATAAAAGTGAATATCAAAATAAGGATTATGTGTGCAGCCAAGCAAATGTTATTTTTAAGGTATTAAAAACTAGAAGAAGCTAGAGGTTCTAATTTTTAGGTATGTTGAACTGAATAAAATAGTATGTCAAAAATGCAGAAACTTTCTGAATTGCCTATATAGAAATATTTAACAGCTACATTCATTTTAATCTTGATATCTGAAATCAGTTAGTTGTATAACTATACTGCAATGAGTGTAAATAAATTGCCCTCATTTCTTTCTAAAGTGATTAAGAATTGATAGTTTGTAATATGGTATTTGAGTACAATATCTGTTATTTCACTGGTTCCGCACTGTTAAAAACCTGGTTGCCTGTTTCTGGTGCTTCCCTTGGGCTGGTTTCCATTAGGAAACTAGCCTACCTGCTGAAGAGGCTTGCTGAGTGAGGTGACTCCAAGCCTTACCCTGGCTCCTCTTACTGAGGATGCAGCACTGGATGTTGTTGACAAGAGTGACTCCTTAGACCCTGCCCTCTTGATGGCACCGGTGTTTCCTGGTGTTGAACCTCTGTGTATCATACACTGTGATGGGCGGCGACTGGATGGAGATGGACTTACTTTATGGACTGGTGCAAATAACCCAAACTTCGGCTGACATTCAAAGTACCTGTCACAATAGCCCTCACTAACTTAGTTTTTACTGATAGTTAAAGGATATGGGATGTAAAAAATGTAGAATGATGTGTCACAACAATCTTCACCACAACAATCCTAAAATAAACAACTTTAATATCATTTAACCTGCTAGATCATGTCAGATGCTAAGTGAAATTGGTGAGATGATGCTCAAATGGGGTCCTGGAACTTAAAGTTACTTGACATTTGCCTTCTCAGTATAAGAGTAAACCCTGAATAAAACCTTATCTGTGCAATGCACCCTAACCAAGATTTAAACTTGGGAACTCTTGAATGTGAGACACAGATGCTATACCAACAAACTTAGAATATAGATTAACTTTACATTTTCTACCCAATAATTTTTATTAAAAATATATAATCAACCCATTAAATTAAACATAATTTTAACTGCATCATATTTATTTTAATTGCAGCAGTTAAAATTATGAATATTTATAAAGGAGCTTTACAACCAATATATTAACTAATATTTAAACCTTTACATAAAATTCATCTCTTAATTAAAATTTCCTTCATAGATATGCTGTTAACCTATATTTGTTCCTATTTAAAATATATTTAGAAACAGTTAAAAGAGTGTTACAACAATTTTTAGTCCTTGGTTATTTTTTTTCAAAGGGAATGTATAATATGGCTTACTTTATCGCTTGACATGTAACAATACAATGCAACTTTTTTCAGCAGTATACAAGCCTAACGAAATTTAATATAATGGTGAGCTAATGCATTGAACGACGTTGGTAATTGATTAATATGTTTAATAGGAGCACCTGATATAGCTTTTCCTCAAACAATGCAAGTCTTGGCTCTTTTTCAGCATTTCCTTTGGAACAGATTTTCTAAGTGTATGCTGATTTTAATTCATAATGTAATGTTCATGCAGTGTAAGCAGAATATAAGACAGCTATAACGATACAATGTGCTTCTAGATGATATCCCATCAACTTCCCTAAATAAGAGGTAGGTAGGTATATGCTCTCTTAATTCAATCATATTTTTGTTACACTCTGTATATCAGATTAAATTGTGGACATTGGGGGGTGGGGGGGAGTGCATTTTCTGGATATCAGTCAGAATGTCTCAGAATCTAGCCATAAATAAACATGTGTATCATATTCTGACTCATTCACTCATTCTGAAAAAAGTTTTGGAAAATGTATGCATATTAATAGAAACTGGCGTGGCAACACTAATCTACTGATGATCATCAAAAATGGTTTTCTTATGGCACACAATAACTTTTATGATGGTAGCACTGAACATTCTTAGAAAATAAAACAAAGATTAGTTTTAAAAAATTTAAATGATTTTATTGTATTTCAAAATATTCCCTTTTAACAGCAATATAGTTTTGTATTTGATGAAATTCTTAAAGCAATGATGTCATAATACCTGAGGCACCTCAGAAATCAGGTTTCTTTAAGGTTCTCCTGCTAATGGTGAAGAGGTGATTCCATGCATTTTTGGAAACATTATGAAACCAAAAGATGCTAGTTCAAGTCTATATATACAGATATTCAGAGGTTAGTTTTTCTGTATGCAACTAAGCATTGTCATGATGTAAAATAATTTTTACTTTTGGGAAAGAAAATGAAGAAGAAAAAAAAAGAAGTAAAAATGTTGTGGTAAATATACATTTGTGTGCCAATTGGCAGTAATGGTATTTCTAACTTCTATAGCAGCAATGGTCCATTTTAGAAAAACCACTAGCAACCATCTTCTTACCAATATAGTGAAACCATCACTTTTATAGGTTTTTAAAGACTCATTGAGTTGACTGAGCTTACTTTTTAGGATCATAACATAAATCCAAGATCATTACCAGTAATAACATTCAAAACTAACTTTAAAGTGCCACCTCAGAATTTTTCCAGAGTTTTCATACATCAACCAATGCTTGTTGATTTTGATTAGGAGTCAGTTTAGAAGGAATCCATTGACAACAAAGTTTTTGCATATTCTAGCTGCTGATATAAAATGTTCTGAATTTGACTCATACAATGCAAAGAATAAATTCATAAGAGCTTCTTATACATTGCTCAAACAGTGACTATATTTTAACCAGTAACAGCATCTGAGGTTATCCTTCATGAAATTCATCACAATATCTTTTGAATTCACTGTACCAATTATAAATTGTTACCATGGGACTTCCTCATTAAATACATTTCTAAGCCAATTTTCACATTGTTTAGGTGATAATAATGATAAACTAAAAAAATAATAGCCTGGAAAACTTCTCTAGTCCAGTAAATTTTTGGCTGAACACAAAATCTTTAAATTATAATAATTAACAAACTATTAGAGCTAATCTAACAAACTACATAGTAATCAACTTGCAAAGCATTAGAAAGTAGTTATCAGATATAAACATTTATTTTTAGAAACATGGCTTCTAACAATGTTCAGTGTTACCTTTTATACATTCATTAAACAATATAATATGAGACCATAAAGAACCAGTTTCCAGTGCATGAACTTTCTATATACATGTCTTATAATTTTATTTTAAATAAATTGATTTACTATTCTTATCATCTAGTTGTACTTTATCAATTTATTTTACCTCCTGCCTTCCACTGAGCCATCATTTTTCCCAATTGGATCATCGAGCTCCACACCACACCATTCTCCTGATGAAAATTCTGTAGCACCAATGTACCTGAGAGTACCAGTTTTAGCACCTTGGCTACTTCTCACAATTACACGCTCACCAACTTTTAGGTCATAATGTGTCATTGTGGAATTTAGATTTGTTAACGATGAATCTAAAATTGAAAAATGGTTTAATGACATTAATTTCTGATATGGAAACCAACAAGTACTTCCATTATTCACAATAGATATGAGCAAGCTTAGCCTTATCTTCTCTTTAGAATAATACTTCTCATCCACAAAATGCATTTTTCACTGGTATGTTCCCTTCAGATACTTAGTGATTAATAAATGTAAAATATAGAGGTTGGTTTAAATTAAAGCTGATTACTTATAATAAACATACTATAAACTATTTTTTTATAAACCTAATATCCAAATATATAAAAAGGTAGTTCTTTAAGTATTGGTCAAATTTAGTCATCTGAGAAACTATCAGCATGCAGCCTTTAGATTTACATTTAGTTTAGGTATTTCATTGCTGAAACTTTCTGAAATTGAAAACCATAAAACTTTCCTTCATCCAGCAAAGTATAATAATTTTGTGATGACATGAAGCTTAAAAAGTGTAAAATGTTCAGTGGAGTAAATGATAAAAAACCAGACGTAATTATATGATTTCTCTATCAATTCTGCAGCAAGTCATTCTTAGAAAAGCTTATTATTAATTCTACTTTTACATTTATAGGAATGATTCTTTGTAGGCACAAAGGGAACAGGAGAATACAGTATAGCTAAAGTGATACACAAAAATCTTTTAAGAGCCAGTCACTATATGAAGATTGAAATTCCATTCTTTTTGCTTGACCAAGAGACAGAAAAACAAAAAGAAACTTTCCAATTGAGAATAATATAAGTATTTTAAAGTTGACACCAATAACAAGGAGTATCTCAGAAGTGGTTACTCCACAAAAAAAGATTATTTGATAAACTGAATGCTTTTACGTTCATAGTTGGCTTATCCTCCCCTTGGAATTTACAAATGGGTGCCTACGGGTCAGAAGTGTGTCAGGAAACTAACAGTAGAAACCAGAGAATGAAGCACCTGGAACAAGTGGTCAGCCCATAGCCAGGCATGAGTGTGAGGAAGTGGATTATATGAAATGAATGTGAAATGGATGATAAGAAAGGTGATGATGGAGCAAAGGGAATGAGTGGCATGGGAAACTGGAGGATCTGGAGAAAACCAGCCCAGATGCCATTTCGTTCACCACAAATCCCACATGCAGGTGCTTGGGATCGAACCCAGGCCCCTAGGTGGGAGGCAAGCAGTCTAACCACTCTGCCATGTTGCCGCCCCAAGTGCTTTTATGCAACATACATTTTTTGTGTGGTAATATTTTGAATATCTTTTATGGTTTATCAGCTCTGCAAATGTCATGCAGAATGCAGAGGTCTTGAGAGCTTATTCCCAGGAAATTTAATACATATTTTATTTATCATGAAAATGTCTTAAACAGACAAAGTCATAATGGACAATTTTAAGAAATTAAAAATGTCCAAATCTTTTTTTTTTTCACTTAAAAGTTGCTTTGGAATGGAAAAATCTTTGTATCGCATCCTTGGAAGATATTGAATTTAAATACAAGCTTAGTAAGTATATAACTGAGTTCTTCTTCTCCTCGAATAATGCTTCACAAACACACACGGACACACAGTCTTTTTTTCTAAAACTGCTTGATTTTTTAAAATTTATTTATTCAGGGTACCCCCAAACACGCATTTCCAGAGAAATCTCTGTAAGAATCTTTTGATTGGAATGCAATACCTTCTCTACCTATTAGGTGTATGATAGAGAAACTAAAAATTACATGTAAAATTAGCGGGAATTCTGTTTTATAAGCATCCTTGAAGTTCTAGTAGTAATGTTACTTTTTTCAAGCATGCCGAAATTCATCATTGTACCGTGATTAACATGTATTAAAGCAAAGAACATCACCATTTCCCAGGGTATACAAATTTTTAGTCCATACTTTACAGTTCATAACATAAACAATTTACATGAGGAAGGTGACTTTACAGTTTGCATCACCCATTACTAAATTCATGTTCATTTACCGTGGTTAAGAAGATTCCCCAGCATTTAAAATGTTATAATATATGCAGTAGGTAATTTTATTTGCCTGATTGTTAACAGGTAAATGTCATATACTAATTTTCTTAAGCAAAAAAGATAAAACAAAAATGAGTTGCACTGTTTCAATATTATTGGGGGGGGGGGTTACATTTAGCTAAAACACCTTTTATTGTACAAACTGTGTACATTTTATTGCAAAAATCTGAATATAAAGCAAAATTAATATCACAATGTATAATCATATGACTAAAATACCACTTGGAACTCAACTGACCCACAAAGTTGATATTTTTCAATTATTTATTGCCATCATAATACAATCACCTTTCCTTTAAAGAATAACAGAGTCACTTACTGAGAGATGGTGCTGCTGATGATTTCTTAATGTTAAGCTCCTTCGTACTGTTGGTAGGGGAGAGTATTGGAGTGAGGCGTCTAACTGGTGATGCAAGACCTGATGCTGTTCCATTGCTGGGTTTTGCAGTTTCTATCCCAGCTACTGATGCAGAATCTCCACCATTGTGCTGATGCAATGGAGCCCTTGTAAGTCTTGTGAGCCTTGAAAACACTCCACGCCTTGCCTCGCATTGGAAATAACGTACTCCCGCAACAGATCCATCATTCTTGCCTATCAGAATACAAAAATGTCACTTTCTCAGTATTTATATTACTTTTATGGATCAGCATCTGAACTAATCTTGTCCCTAACCCTTTTGAATTTCTATGACCCTGCCATAATTATTAAAATTATATATCTTTCATATTAAAGGGCATAGATAGCATTCATGGAGATGTATGAAATTTAAATTGATGTTTTATTCACCAAAGTCAGCATTAGCCTGGGGGAAAGAACCATGACTTAGAGAAAAGGAACACAAATTAATATGTTTTCATTGGGTTTATTAAAACAAATAATATAAAGTTCAATATTTGTGGCCATGCTGGAATCTTTTTCCCAGTACCTTAGAAAGTATATCAGCATGTAAATAGAGTAAAGGTACAACTAATCCCTGTTACATAATAATCCTGTGGTAGAATTATTTTTCTTTTAATAAGAAACTATTAGCAGAAAATACAACCATGATGTAAATGTTCATAGTGTAAAATTGAGAAGTTGAGCACCAGAGACATCTATGCCGAACATTTTCAAATTTGAATTATTTACATTTTCATGTAGTTCAAATGCCCATCTCTTAAAAAATTTAATATTATTAATTTGTGCAGACTCCTTCCTGGTGGTGTCTTTAAAATGTACATTTTTGTCATTTCTATCAGCCGGATTATTACTGTGAGAGAGTTTGCTATACCAGTAGAAAATTAATGGAATATTATACACACATTTATCTACTGATAATGAAAATTAAGTGGTAAACCGTAATGATAAAAAAAAACTCCTTATACATTAGCCAATGCAACAGAAATAAAATACAAAAGAAATGCATTAGGACGGTGAAGTCTGTTGCAGAGATGTATAAGCTCCACACAAAGAAGAAATGGATACACAGACAGACATGCAGAGAAATAGACACTGGTATTAATTTAATTAATTCATTCATTCATTTACTGTAGCAATAAACATCGGGTTGTAATATAAGAGTGGTAAAAGCTTTTATAAGTTTGTAACATAGAAACATCTTTTAACACATTTTATTTTCTTCATTTTCAAGTGTGGATAGCCTAGTACAGAAGTTAATTATTAAAACTATTTCTTAAAAATAATATTTCCTTATAGTTTAAAACATATACTTTCAGATGATAAATAATAAAATATGTGTTTATTTGGAACTTAAGCTAAATAAAAACTCAAAATATCTTGGATCCAGTTGTTCCTGGCTTAGATCACTCTCATTCCCTGCCTCAATTTTAAAGCATAGCAGAACAGAAAGTAACAAAATTATAATACACTGCAGAAGGATGAATTTAGCACTACAAATGATGGTTTCTTCTCTCTCATATGATAGTTACCATATGATCTAAAAACAAAAATGAATCTAAACAAGAGCTTTTACTAGGATAATTATTACAGTTAAATTACTTGACTGTAAGTGTTATATATGTACACTAACTTCTACCATTATCAATCTCAAATATATTTCTCAAGTAAACATGCAATAAATATAAAACAAAAATCAATGTTTGCATTCCAATTACTTTCTCCACCTGCTTATTTTTATACAGCTATTGAAAACTATTCCTAAGAAAGCTTACTTTTCTCTCTACTTTTAGTAATAAAAATACATTGTTGCAGATTTAGTTTCATTACACATTTTATTGTAGGTATATACAAGAAGGATTCAGAAACTAGTATTAATAGTTATATGTCTCTATATGCTGACTTTAAAATTCCGAACTTTTCCCATGATATTGTCAAAAACAACTAAAAAGCAACAGTGCATTAAAAAAAATTACAAACTACTGAAATATTCAAAGAATAATAATGGTTATCTCAGATATTGCTGATCCCAAGAAAAAATGATTTGTTTGCCCTCATCCAGCTAAAGATCCATTTACAGACATGGATGGTTCAGGAGGCTTCAAAACATTTATCTCTGGTAAAATCTTGACAATTTTTTGGGGTGGAATACCTCTTCTATTTACTGTCAGTACACAATAGAGGAAGTAACAATAAAACAAAATGCCTAGAATTTCGCTTCAGACTTGTACTGTTCACGTCACTACAAACATTTTAGGCTACAAGACCAGGATGATGATGATGATGATGATGATGATGATGATGATGATTATGATGATGATGATGATGATTATGATGATGATGATGATGATGGTTGTTTAAGGGCATTCAACTTTAGGTCATTAGCATCCTTATAAAACTAATCATAGCAAAAGATAAATATAAACATAAATTATAAACATAAATAATAACTTAAGTTAGATATAAAATGCGCATAAAACTAATCATGGCAAAAGCCAGAGATAGATGAATTTACAAAACTATTTGAAAAATGATATGCATCTTCATTTGAAAAGTTATGTTTGATAAAAATGTAATATTCTTATCTACCACTCAGTTATCATTTTCCAGAACCCCTGCAAGACTGACTGGCAGTTGTAGAGATTCCCAAACATGTTCTACAGGAACATACTCTAGCCACATATGATGGACCAAAACTGTGTGTAAAATTGCAGTGGCCAATAATCAATTGAGCCAATATCACATCCTCTTACAGGACCAGGAGATCAGATATTGTCTTTATGGTTACATAGAACCATTTCTTTATAAATCTTGTCCTCCCATAAAACAAACACCCATATCTAGAAAACTATGGATAAGTGATACATTCTGTATAATATTTACCCACTAGAGTAGCAACGGCAACCTCCTAGACTCAGTTTCACTGGCATTCAACATTTGAAATTTACTTATTTTACCTTTTCTAAAATAAAATATTTAATCTTGCACAGTATTTGTTTTGTGCTTATGGCTTGCCTTCGTACTCCTAATTAGGCTTCAAAGGACTGCACTCTGTGCAATGCATATTTATTTTCAACAATCATGCCAAGAACAGAGACGAAACAGTGGTTGTATTTGATAAGAAGAATGGAAATTTAAATATAACGTTACACAGGAAAAAGTAACCTGATGTTTTACATTACATAGCTTTCTCTACTTACTCTTCTATAAACTATTCTTACAAAAACTTTATTATTCTACTTCCTGCTGATGTATATAAACTTTCAATTCACATCTACAGATTTTGTTATGGGATATGGTAAATAATTTAAACTATGTGATGCCTTTGCATGTTCACACACACACACACACACACACACACACACACACACACACACACACACACACACACACACACACACACACACAAAAAAAAAAAAAAAAACTTCCCAGTTGAGAAAACTATAAATATTTCATAACTCAAACCAATTACAGGAAATAGTTAACTAGACAAAAAAAAGTTTTATTGGACATAAATTGTGTGCTTTAAAGAAATCTATATTTTTTGTACAGTAAGATTTTGCCTATCTCTTACGATTTAAAAATTATACAAAAGTCATTTAGAATTAAGAAGACTTCATAAGCTTTTCCCAGAAAGTTCACAATACATATTTTAATTGTCATGAAAATATCTTAAAATATGATATTTTAATCAAAATCCTTGAACCATTTTGGAGAAAATAAAACAAATATTTTTTTTTCCATGTAAAGGGTTGTTTGGGGTTATATTGAAAATCACAAGTTTCACATGAATGTAACTATGAAATTTCACTAAAATCACTAACATATTATTTGTTAACTTCCAACATTATGTTTTAATGAAAATAATATGATAATATTTTTAGATATTCCATAAAGCCAAACATATCTTAATCTGAAAATATAATGCTTTTTATGCTCTATTTGTAAAATATGAGTACAGGACAGTGATCCAGTTTATTATAGAAACAAAACATCATACTCCTAAAAGTTAATCCGAAATAAGTAAAGGGCTTCCTGTTTGAAGGAAAATGAGCAGTGTACCCACAGTAAAAAATAATAAACTTTACTAACTGACATACCGGTTATCATTTTTGTACTAGAAATTAAATTGATCTGTTACCTGTTTTGAGTAAATGGTTTCACCTTGTATTTTAATTTCTTGACAAATGACTCACATATTTAAGCAATTATTGTTATTATTATTATTATTATTATTATTATTATTATTATTATTATTAAGACATGCATTTAACTTACCAACTGGATCATCAAGAACAACTCCAGCCCACTCTCCTGGTGCAAACTGAGTTTCACCGATATATGCTATTTGACCAGGTTTTGTTCCTCCAACCCATATTCGGTCTCCAATAATGAAGCTGTCTGTATCTTCTGTCAGCACAATACTGGCATCTGTAAACAGTTATGTATACAATTTCCATTCTAGTATATCTACACAGCTAGTGTAGAAGAGCAATTATCTAAGTATTACTATTGATATGTTTGATAAAAAAATAAAAAGAAAGCATTATTACTAGTATACAAGATTGAGTGTACCCATATGCTTAGCTAACTTAGAACCCACAAGTATGCCATTAAATACAGTAAATACTAAAGCACCATGAAAACATGGTTATTTGGCTGAATTAATTTAGTATATCAGCCAAGTTTATGATTACTTTAAAACTTGTTTACCAGTGTGTATTTTAATTGTTATATTTGCCAGACAATAATAATGATGTTATAATATACTGTTGAGTGGTCGTCTCCTTAGCGCGGTGGTAGCGCAGCTGCCTACCAAGCGGGAGACCTGGGTTCGATCCCCAGCACCGGCGTGGGGATTTTTCCCCCGCTGGGAGACCTGGACCGGGGTGCACTCAGCCTCGTGAGGTCCCTGGGGGGCCAATTGAGGAGCTACTTGATGGAGAAGTAGCGGCTCCAGGTCGTGAGGACCGCATTAACCGGCCGGGAGGGGCTCGAGGCGCTGACCACGTCTCACCCTCCAATACTGCACCCCATCCATGACGTCTGTAGTGGACCGAGATGGGGGACGCAGCGGCCGGGCGGTAGGCCAAGGCTCCCCGTGAGCTGTCGCGCCATGGAGTTAATATACTGTTGAGTTTTAGAATATTTGTAAAAGTTATGGGAAATAATGTTGAGAATGATTAAAGCAAAATAACATTTTAAATTGTAGCTTGGTATGTTTGAATACATTTTTACATTGTATGAAGTTAAATGAATTGAACATATGAAAGGATAAATCTCCTTTAGCAATGTTTGTATTATATTGAACAGATCTGCGGACAATAATCATTAAACAATAGCAATTGTGCTGTAAAATGTTCTATTGTTGCTTCTGTCATTCACCTGTTTAGAAAACATTATGTTACACTTTTGTTGTTAATCTGTCCTTTTTAAGCAAACCACCTTCCTTACATGATTACCCCTTATAGGCTTGCAGGTGCTGTCATTTGAAGTCCTGGTCCTAGTTATATAAACTTTAATATAAATCATCATATACAAGGCTATATTTCCATGCATTAAAATAATGACTTCTATTATTGTCATAATCACATCCTCTTTTCATTTCTCCTTTTTGCAGGCAGAACTGCAAAAATATAAAAACATCTTTTTGGAATTAACAAGAGTATGTTTTGATCAATTCTACTTTTATACAATTACAGGGGTGCAAATGTAAATAATATTTTTAGCAGTGATGCTATGAACCAAAATATGCAGTATCTTTAATTTTAAAGCTATGTTTGTATGTGTGGACATACAATGTTTTGAAACTATTTATAAGTCTCTTTCAGAATGTTTGGGATAGTACACTGGAATCATTAAAGATTTATAATTTTTAAAAATATGATATTGCTACTTTGAACTGCACAAATAGAAGTAATTCTGAAAATGTATTACTGAAAACTTTATTGCAGGTTGTTTTTTATGTCTTATGCAAAATATATTAAATAAAGTTGCTGAGAACATTATTTGAAAAGCTGTAGGAGGATATGGTACTGATATTTTATAAAATAATATAATTTTATTTCTTTTATGCAAGGGTTTTAAACTATAATATAAAGACAGAACTATAAAAGCTTTATCTGAGGCAGAAAATATGGACAAAAAGTGCCTCATTCTGCATAAAAATGATATAGCCAATCATGTATTTACTGAAAGGAAACTTAATCAATTGAAAATCAACTGTTGTAGGTAATAATGTTGACTGCACAGCTACACAGTAAATGTATTGAAAATTTAACTATTTGAATATTGCATTATCGAGTGCACTGTGATACAACTATTATAGAATTAATCTTTTCTTGCCACAAGCCGTGTGTAGCATATGAGTTGACAAGATGCAGTCAGATTGAAAAATACAATGTCATAGCCGGGATTAGAACCCAGTTTCCGTCCGGTTGCACTAACCAACCGAGCTACCATGGCATGATGCCGAGAGGAATAAAATTCTCCAGCTGACTCGCAGTTTAATCTCAAATTATTTTGAAATGACATACCCCATTGGCGGCTTGCAATATCATAAGTTCCGGACTTCATTGTTTAATCAATATGTATTACGCCAATCAATGTTAAATAATTATTTCTTCCACATAAGCCTTGTGTAGGACAGGAGTTGGTGAATTGTTAACACTCAACTTTCCGCAGGTCGCGGAATTCAAGATTATTCTCGGCGCGGCAGCGTTGACTGTCCTGTTCCTCCTACGTTTAACAGTAGGCGCTGCGATTAAAAGTTCTGATACATTAGTTTTCCTTTTATTCGAAACACGCCAGGACTTTTCTCAATTGTACCCAATAAAAACTAATTTTAACATAACCGGTGGTTCGTCTGTGGCCGCGTTCGGGAGGTCGTGGGTTTAATCCCCGTGACCGGCCTTCCTGACCCATGGATCGCCAGGTGAATGCTGGGTAGGCTCATTACATCCCCCAAAATTTCCAGTCCACCCTTTCCTATTCCTGTCGTTTACTAATCATCTCGTTCAGGGTTGAAGGAACAGGTTGAATGGTGATTTGTGCACTGTAAAATGTTATCCTGGCGTCGTCGTTGGGAACATTCGGCCAGGACCCGCCTTCCGGTTTCAGGGCTCCCTCCGTGAGCTCGTGAACAAGCCAGAGCGGCGTCGGAAACGTTCAGTTTGTAACCGATGGGGACTTCACCTATACTTGTACTCATCATCTGGATCTGGTCACCCTTCGGGTTTTTCTCTTATCCCTTCGTCCCTGGAGTCACGGAAGTGACATAGGGCCACACGGACCTAGTTCGGTGATCGAGTTCGAATCTCGCTTAGGTGGAGTTATCCGGATAAGGTTTTTTTTTTCGGGTTTTTCCCTTATCCTGAGAAGACGAATGTCGAGTTACCTTAAGCTCCATGGGCCCCGAACTCATTTGAGCATTATTTCACCGTCCAATACGACCAACCAGATTAAAGGACGTTAAACTAATATATATATATATATATAGAGCTTCTGGGATTTTTATTATATATATTGTTTTTTATTATGACTTGTCTTATCTAAGAAATCATTACTACAAACGAAAAATAAATGCACTTTTACAGGAAAGCGTTTTATTTCACAGAAAATTAAATTACTAACTAAAAACAAGCAAGGTAATATCATATTTGAAAAATAGCTAAATAAACTAACAATACCAGGTAACACTAAGAATATAACTACTTTACAGTATAATAATTACTGATGTTGCTAAGAATAATAATACTCTAAGGGCACACATCTAAGCAACATATTCTTGCATCTCAGAAGTTAACTATGCCTTGTAATTGCCGACAACAAATTAAATACAAACAAAACGGAGCAAGAGAAAGAAGTAGAGCTGGCAAAGAAAGACCTACCTGAAGTACGTCTCACACCAGCCTCACTAAGCCTGCGGGCATTCTCCCAGAGAGCCTCTAGAGTGGTGGATCCTGCATCTACATGACATGCAACATAGCACAGTGCAACAATAGCCCATACACATGCAACACAAAGACATACATAGCAGTAGCAAAAACACAAAGCTATACAGTGATTCATTGGTCACGTCAGGATACTTTATACTTCAGAACAACTTGAGTATTCGAATCTGACAGGCGTTTAAATGATTGCATTGATCTTGCACGTTAACAGGAAGGGTAGTTCACAAAGCGTCTGTAGCAAGTTTAACACTATTTTAATTGCTAAGTTACACTTGATGGCGTAAGTAGTCTTTATCGCCTGAAATCAAACTGAGAACTCCAGGTCTTCCGAGCTTTGGCCCTGGTTGAGCGTAAAGCCCGGAGCTGCTGGAAACAGCATCAGTAGATGCCGCTACTTAAATTGAGAGATTAAGACTCAGTACTGAAGATATCTGTTAGGAATAGAAACCCGGTCATCGGAATGATAAACAAGCAAAACGCAACAGCGCATAAAAATGTGTGCAATAGGAGATACTGACACATTGACAAGGTTTCAGCCATTGCTCTGGATTCCATTAAGGTTGTATAGATTCCTTTCCTAATGGATGTTCAAATTAAACAGGAATACAGAGAATACATTCCTCCTGACTGTTTGCTGTCAACCGTGTGTCAGTTTCATTGCCATGATCCTTTTATCTAGCAAAATTTAAAAGCCTTTCAGTCTTGGTTCGGAAATATTCAGCTGGAACCTTGGTTCGTAGATTGTTTATCATAACTTACTTAATATTGTACCAGTTGAGTGTGTCGACAAATGTTGTTCAAACTCTATGAGCAACTTCATGTGTGCAGTGGTTCCCTAAAGATTCAAAATTAGGAGACTCTAAACGATTCTTAATTTTGTACAAATTCCAATCAAATTTCAACTGCTTAACACATTTTCGTCAAATCAGTTTCAAGCCAGTAATTGGCGTGATGTTTCACAAGTACAAACGCAGGTACAGAAGGTCAAAGCAAGTCAATAGGAGCGTAGAACCTAAAGATACATACTCACAAAATGCCATTTATGGAAACAAACAAGGTTAAATAGGTGAGAAATTGAAGCAGTAACAAATAGCAGCATTAACGCCACGACAATACAAAACAGTTTATAGATTATAATGCACCCTTGTGATTTCTCATACAATTATTTGTTAATGACACGAAGCATTGTGGCAGGTCAATGAACGAGAGTCTGTTATCGTTCTACCCGTCTGACAAATGCTTAAACTGGCCTGGAACGTTTCCTTTCCAAAATTCCTTCCCAATTATAATTTATTTTAATGCATCATCACCATCATTATCCAACGCCTGTGGTGCTGTATGCTATATATGAACACGTGAATAGTAAACTGCATCACAATGCCTGTAAATATTGCAAGTAACACCGAAATTGGTATGTTTTTTCATGGCGTCCAATGAAACCAACTGGGGTTGAATGTGACTAACTAGATAATAAAGTCAACATACTTCGTATAACTTAAAAAAAATTAGTATATTTAACTTTATTTTGGAAATAAAACGTCTTCACATGTGATAAAAAGTTCGCGGTTAATCCTAATAGGCGTGCACTGTGTATTGTTTGAATCCGCAAAACGCATAAATAGGAGGCTAACGTAAGCAATAGCAAAACTCCGCCAAAATCAAGCTTTACATTGATCTTTCTTATAAAATAGGTGAGTTTCCGTTTCGACCACGTGATGTGGAACCGAAACACAGCATCGGGCGGAGTATCTTCGGAGGGAAAAACTAGTATTACAACACCTGTATTCCATTCATGTGTCAAACTCAAAACGCCATGGTAGAATGACACTTTGGCAGATGAACGATCTCGATAAAAACTGGAAATTAAAACACGCCCCTGCTTGGATAGAGCAATTGCAAGACAGATAACTAACGATGTGGTATATGTACAAAAATGTAGACTTTGCGATAAAGCAACGGAACGATGGAGATTTATACACTCTGCTTTCCTCTAAAAATACTTTCACTGAAGCAACCGAGGAGCTCACAGCCGTTCGCATGTTTGCTCGCAGTATCTAAAGAGGGAATTGCACATTGCGGAAAAAACAAACTATTTGTTTTAATTACATGAGAGCTTGTACAGCAACAAGTAGATACACATGTTTCTGTTTTAGTTCATTACAGGTACATTTTAAAATTACTGTTTTGAGAAGAGAGTTTTCAAAGCTTCGTGATCTACTGTGATCGATTATTTAACCTTCATTTCAACCTTTCTTAACGTTGATTACTAGTTTTTAAAATATCAATTTTAAGATAATAATTTTATTGGATTATGTCAGCTATTTGCATTGTTATTCACTGTGGATTGAAGAATGTCTTTACTACGAAATTGGCTGCACAATGAATCACTGTGTAACACAACAATAGCAAAAACACAAGCTATAGAATTCACTCCTTCAGGCAAGAGTAGAAAAAAGATACATGAAGTCATGCAGTGAACACATAGCTGATTTAACCATAGCTTACAACACATTCATAAATATCCCTTCTCTAATAGCATGTTGCAAGCAATAATTTTCTTATGCAATGATCTTCCAGACTTCTCTCTCTCTCTCTCTCTCTCTCTCTCTCTCTCTCTCTCTCTCTCTCTCTCTCTCTCGTAAACACAAAGACCCAATTCTTCCCCATAACCCATCCTGCAATTGCCAAATCAAGGGATGCTGGAAGACATAGGGAAAGTCAAAGAAATGGGTAACACAAATATGCAGGAAAAGAAATCAAGCTGGTGAAAGCTGCCATCCTATTGGTCGGTAGAAACACACAAGACCCAGTTACCCAGAAAGAAAAATACCTCAGTGCTTTATGATAAATGCATGCGTGCATAAGCATGAACTTCCCTGAACCCTTTTTTTTTTTTTTTCTGAGCATTGAATGGAAATTGTATCAAATAACGTGGACGTAATATTCAAGAAATTGGGGAAAGTAATGCATAATTAAAATAAATTAACTAATTATAGTCTTTTAGGACACTAACAGATTGTTGCACATACATCACATGTGTGCACTTAATTATACAGTTGCGTTTATAATAGCGGATTTATAAAACCAATTTTTCTCTCTAAAGTTCTTCAATAGCTTACCTGCTCTAGTTCCGCAGCTAAATGCTCTATGTCGCATTACTGGCATTCATGACATCACTTAGCAGAAGGTAAAATACACATGATGGAAATTAAATCAATTGCCGATCAGAGAGCAGCATCACGAGATTTCAAAGGTAACCGCCGGCGCCGGCCAAATTTGAACCATAATCTGGAAACCTTGGATTGCTGTTCGCCAATGCACCCTTTTTATCCTGCATCTGCTGCTTTTACCTTTAGAGTAGATCGTTCTGTTGTAAAGGTATAAAAATGTGCAAAGTGCCCGAACCTGAGAGCTCTAGACTGAAATTCACAGTGTCCAGTGTTTTATTACTTTAAGCAACCCAATTTATGACAAGAATGTAGGAAGATTCATTATATGATGCCTCGCATTTTTCTACCCAGAGTACAAGTATTTATCAAAACTGTTTAAATTTAATTATACTGTAAATTGATACTCCCCCTCCAGATATTGGCTTTCACGTCGTCCCCATCAACGTGTACAGTCTTACGCCAGCTTGAAATAACGAATGTATTTGTTGCTGCAGTAAACAGTCTGCGGCAGCAATAATTTATGATACCCATTAAATGCTCCTGGATAAAATGTATATCTCCAAGAGGCAAGAAAGCGTCTTTAAAATTTCAACCGTGATCTACCAAAATAGTTGTACCTTTTAAATAATAGTATATGTAGTTTGTTTAGTTATTACTGATTGTGGTTCACAATCTTATATAATCTTGTAATATTTTCTTGTTCTACAAATGCCTTGATTTAAAATAAATACAATTTTGGAAGGATTATACGAAAAAAAAAAAAAAAAAAAAAAAAAAAAACAACAGAGTTTGTATTACCTACCAGAGGAACGTTTTCTTCGAGACATGACATCCTCACTCCCACGTCTGCTGTCACTGCGATCACTGATGAGCGAACCACCTATGTAGCAATCAAACACACAAACATGCCAAAACAAACATGCAAAACACAAAATAAAGTAACATATTCAGTATCATAAGGATGAAATTTACATCAAGGTTCTAGACAAGTAGAGAAGTTGTAAGAGATGTTATGACTAATCATTCCCGCTATGAAAAGCAAATTTAACACGACTAATGATATAATTTTGGCTGGTAGCAGGCTCCAAATCGAACTACTTCTATCAGTTTAGTAAAGAGAATTTTTGAGATCATGTAAATGAACTGTTCTATGGATTTTGGCACACAACACTGCAATGCCAGACATATAGTCCAGTTTCTGATAAGTTATCCATGTTATTTATGTTTATGCCACAGCTGTATGTATCTGCAGTGGAACAGTAGGCCATTCTGAATTACCCTAGTTGGTTTTACCTGCTGACTGAAGGAAACCACAAAAGGAAAGAATTCTGATAAATTCAGATATGTCCGTCATATGTGCGATTATTCTATCTATATTGTTACTCGTAATATACTATTGCAATGGGATAATATAGATTGCATAATTTAAGCAAAAAATCGCTAGTAACAAAACATACAAAACAGATGTCAAGTATTGATGTCAATTTGATTAAATCCTCCAATTGAGGATTACAATATTATCCAATTAATAAATTTATATTCTGAACCATAGTTATAATTGTAATTCTATTAACCAAAAATATACTGTAAGTATATATAATAAGAATTTAATATATATATATATATATTTATCTTATTAGAATTAATAAAAAATAGTAAAATGTTTAATTTATATTATGATGAATTATTTATATATAAATATAAAGAATTAGGCAAATATTTTGCTCGTAACCGTGGTAAAGTGGCGGCCTCTTGCGATGGAAAGAAAAAAGAGGAATCGAAAACTTTCAAGAGAGCACTGGCATGTTTGTAAAGTGTAAACATGCAAAATAAATAATTTCCAAAATGGCTATGAAACGAAAACACGCTAGTTGTGATTTTAATTAACTACACATGTGTTCGACCTTTAGCGCCAGGGGGTTAACATGCTTGACGTCAACGAACCCCTTATCTCAAAGGGGAGACGCGGTATTGAACCTGCATGCATTGCCGACTTCATAAACAGTTGATGCATTGGGAGGTGCAGAACTGTTTTTCCACAGAACACGCAAAATTGAAGGACCACCTAACACAGAATTTGTATATTTTCTTAATTTACTCTGTCTAAGTCAGTTTTCATAAAGAGTATGAACAAGTACTTATTGTAATGCGGAATTTGTGCCATTAAAACCCTCTAAGTTACCATAACCGTCCAATTATTTGAGTTACCTATCAGCATAAATGCTGTGATTGTGAGTTTAGGAGACGCAAGCGAATGTTCCAAATGCAAATTTTGGAAAAGTACGATGCAAGTCCCATTTCACTAAGGTGACCTCGAAACTCTTGACATCCACCCCTTCTTATCATCGTTCGCTAGTCCTCTGCAAGAAGGCAACGCGTAATAAACTGCTACCTAGTATTGACGTCACGCATGGAAAAACTTTTGGCAGCAAAGACCGAATAAATCTGAAGACCTAGTGTTGTGTATACATTATATAATCAATTTTGTTTGCTTTTTAGTTATCTGTTCATAGATACGCGGATCTTCTTGTAAATTCCTTTGGGTTCAAACTCCTCAAAACAAGTATGTGTGGTTTAACCTCGATATCGATCAATTTCCTAGGTACGTGGTAAAGAAAGCAGATACATAAATAAATAAAGTATCATTGAACGATACATGAGCTTTTTGTAACAAAGCTGTTACTTTAAATGTACTTTTACTTTTAAAAACTCTTAAGTGAAACTGTAACATCACTTTTTCTATATCCTAAGAGAGAAATTTATCCGTTGCAAATTCCATCCTTACTGATCAAATTCATTAGGTACTACTACTACGTATACATAAAAAACTCAAGTGTTATTACTGAAATAGTTCAAAGGTATTTTCTTGTTATGAAGGGTTAATAAACAAATTTACTGTAGATTTTGAGTAGCAAGTATAGCATGTCATAATTAGAGTTTGTATTGAAAGTTCGTTCAAACAAATCATTGCTTCAAAAGTTACTGAAAGTTTCTTTTCCATAAAACTCGGTGATAATGCTTGTTACCTTACCAATGTTCTGAATTAGTGTTCCCGTAGGACGCAATTATCATGAGGCCGAAACTAGCTCACATTTGTGGAACGGATGTAAGTAGGCAAGTGGCGAAACATCCGTGAGAAATGGAAGCTGTGGGCTAAAATGCCTCTCCGAAATTATCATAGAGCAGGAACCGTCAAATTTTATGTTATATTTGGGTGTGTGCGGGAAGGTCTTAAATCATGAAAAACAAACGGAAAAGTTATATGTCAATTGCTCGGAATGAAGCTGCAACAATAAATTAAAAGTTGTGCATTGCTAATAAAAATGTTTCGCCTATTGTTTAATTAAGAATCAAGGGAATATGATAACGGATGTAACTTTTACATACCGATCCGTTTAAATAAGCACAATATTTTATAAAATAACTGTTATGTTGTGTATCTCTAATGATGAAGTGTGCATAATTTCATCGCAGGTAGTAACGTCATGAACAGAAATGAGAGTATACACATAGTTATTTATTTAGCGGCTCTAATGATGGCTGTCTGACATAATGGATAATGTTCCATAATAAACACACACGTATATACACATACATATATAATTGTATAATTAAAATAATTACCCTGGTTTACGTTTTCGTAGTGGATAAAATATGCATGCCACACGAGATTAAAATATAGGGTCTTTCAAAAGTCACTTCAAACTGTCACACACTGGGCAGGTAATGAGGTTTGGTTTTCTTTTGTTTTGTTTTTTTCTTTTACTGTTACCATGGGTAACTACAGTTTTGTTAAAACAAAACATTAGTCATTTAATTCATATCACCATAAGACTTTGTATGTTACAACCATAGATCTAAATTATAGAAGACAGCTGATTCTATGATATGAAAACCTGGGGAGTTTTTCTCCAAGTCTGAAAAACATTAGAATCTTAACAATGTTACGGCCCATGTTCCATTCGTAAAGCTCCGACAAAGTGGCTGCCGCGAACTCCACATCTCAATCCGACCGAATTTTGGTTGTGGGGTTACCTTAAAGAAATGAGTTTCCTGACATTTCCAACAACCCGTAGCAATAGAAAGATGCTATCTCGTAAGAAATTGCTAATATTCCAAGATGTCATCTTTAAAATGCTGCGCCTGGAGTCTTAGAAAGAATGGTGTACATTGTACAAGAGAACGGAGGACATATTTCCAATGTTTTATCAAACACCATTGTTTGCCAGTATGTGACTTTTTTCATATCTCAAATATTATAGTATTTATAGCGGTTTAAAGTTTGAAGTGACTTTTGAAATACCCTATATATTTAACATTTCACAAAAATTATCACCCTCAGCAAGTTTCGGGCTTTAAATTTCAAGCATAAATATTATTTCAATATTATTCTACTATAAATTAGTATTACTGTGTTTACCGTGCACGAATAAAAATTGTTAGTAAGCATGCATATGGATTAAACGTGTTTACTTGCATTGCTCGTTATTGCAGGCCTTTAGTTAATAATTGTAATAATTTATATTCAGGGCAGGATTTATACGCATTAAAAGTGTCTAAATACTAGTGTATACTCAGATTTTTTGTTTAGAATACGCAGTTAGTGAGAAGAAAAGCAGTTTGACACTAAACGCTTACAGTGCAAATAGTAATGGTGGTAATGCTAAGTTACACAATTTCTTTCGGCATTTTTATCTCTTAGTTTTTTATTTGCTTATTAGCTTGTTTATTCATATTAACACATTTTGCTCGTTTTATTTATATATGTTCTTTTATATTGATTTATTTACGATTTGCAATGTATGGTTTTATATTTAAACATATTTATTTTATTGTTGAAATAATTTTTCAACGATATTAAGGTGTAGCAAATAACAACATATGACATAAGGAACATTATGGATTCATGACACTTGTAGTTTGTTGTTAAACAATGTACTCCATAACCCTATCTCAAGTTTCATTTAAACTCACTTATTTTGGCTGTGAAACGGAGATTAGCACACTTTTGAGAGAGGATGGTTTCTTTCTTTTTGCATAATACTCAGTAGTATGAGAATGGAGGAAGGAGAACGAGATTATCCCACTTAATTTCAAATTGTAAATAAAACGCGTTTTAGACATTTTACTGCAACCGTAACAGGAGATGTCACAAGAAAAAGTGTTTCATGTTGTGAAATTTTTTTTTCCAACCTACTCCATGAAGAAAATACTAATTAATATAAATATATAAAATAAGCTATGTGCAAAATATATAGGTGGTGATATTTGAAGGATATAAAAATATGTTTAATTCGAATGTAAATCTGTTTTGCAAATATACAAGGTGGCTCACACAAGCCTTCGTTGAAGTTAGTTTATCCCGGATAACGCAGTTGCTAAAAGGTTTGTCTAACTAGAGTTGAAAAGGATTCCATACCGACAGAGAGACCTTGCTTGAAGACAATACAACTGCTAGGACTGGTCCCATAGTTCAGTCGATAGAGCAGCTGCCTGCTTTGCGAGAGGTCCCGGAATTGATTCCCGCCTGGGCTCAGGAAAGTTTTCTTTAAACAAGAATGCTTCACGGTATGCCCAGGATGTGGAGGTGATTGTGAGTGTACGTTTTACTGAGTATTTAATAACCAATATGTCCATATATCGGGCCTATGAGCCAAATAAACTAGTCCAAGGAACCTTCCAGACAGAGCTCACCTTGAGAATAAGCCTTCGAGCCTCAGTCATATTTCGGTGCGTCTCCCGTAGATGATAACCACATTTGTATTCATTGTTGGTGAACATGTTATACGTTGCTTGAGTGACCTATTTCGAACTGCAAGCAGGCGACTATGCGACGCGATTCAGTACGAAACCACGACGTAAACACATACTGAAAGCAAGCTCTAACCCACACCTGCACTGCCTGTTTTGGAATCAGTGACGTGGCAACTTATGTATGCGGGAAACATAAAACTTCTTAGCCACCTGGTATAACAATGCTTAGCAATAAATTACCTCATTCAAGTTTTATTTGCCCAAGAACCCTTATTTAATTTAATTTCTAATTTAGTTATTAATTGATTAAGAGAATTTCTGCACATTGTATAGGAAGAGAATTTCTATATGCATTTTCATTGAATTAGTTTCCTTTAGCATTGTAAGTCTTGCAGTCACACAAATAATTTTGGTGAAATCACAGCATTCCATACATACAAATTCAATAAGAATGTATTAGCTTATAAAGACTTCCAGTGGGCATCATGCCATCTAGAGCAGAAAATTAAGAAGGATGTAGAATAAATCGAAACACCATGCAGTCCTAATTTTTAAAACAAAATAATTAAGGCAAAATAGTTTTGTTCTCGTCAATGCCACATAGTAATTCAATTTTGTTATTTGTAAAACCGTCTAACTCTACCGATCTTAAATGAGGTAGGTAGCTATAAAGCTATCAACAATCATCATCTTCAGCACCAGCACCACCGCCACCACCACAACTACCACCTCCTTGAAGTTCCATTACAAAATTGGGAAACTAATCCAGAATCTGTCCGTTTCATAACGAGTACATTGTACTCATCTAGTTCACAAATTTAATAAAGATATATCAGTAAGGCTCGTAACTTGGGACCCTGTGTGCCCTGCGGTTTACTATGACTACAGGTATAACGTAACAAAAGTAAAACAATGTTACTCAGTGGCAGTACAGTACCTCTGTTGCACACAGAATTCCATCATCACGTCATCAAATCTACAGTATGCAAATGTTCATCTTCATGGGCAACATTCCACATTTCTTCTTCTACTTACTAAAATCATTACTATTCGGTTGTTATCTTATTCGTTTTCATTTCAAGATTTGCACGATTGTTCTTTTTCTGAAAAGGCTTTTAATAGCTGGGTCAAAAAGAAATGATAACAAAAATGTTAGCTTTTTTCTGCAATTTAGTTCACATTCAGGGTATTCTTAATACTAAATTCGCTTATCCATTTCATAAACACGTAGACGATTACAGGGTTCTTATTTGTAAAATGAAGTTTTCATAAAAGTGGTTAATTGATTAAATGACGTATTTAAGTAGCACGGATAAGACATTCAATGTTAGGAAACAGAAAACGATGTTAAGGTTGTCATTAGTCATCTGGCACCATTGTGAGTCTGCACACGTTAACTGGTGCTTTCACTTACTGGAAGATTTGCGATCCACTGCAGTACTCGCTTCCATTGTGCTTTCGTCTTCTAAAGAAACACCAGGGTGCAACATACACACACATCAGTACATAACAAACAACGAAAGAAACATTTCATATACAAAATGAAAATAAATTAACATGCGAGACAAGGGGAACTGAAACAAGGAGAAAAACTGCAGTTTGCAGCTTACAATTAATAATACTATTTTTAAAAGCAGTAAGGAACTTTAAAGACAATGCAGCAAAATATATCTACGTTAGATGGTAACTATTCCATAAAATGACAGTATATTACACGAAACAAGATTGAGTTTTCTGAGAGCCAAGAAATGGTATCTGTAAGGTATGAGTGATAAAATGACTGTTATTCATGAATACCAAGTTTATCGTGATTGAATCTAATTCTACTAAGAATAAAACAAGAAGCGTAATGCGTAGGATGAAACTATGCAGGGGATTGCAAAGGCGCAATATTTATTGTTTTCCATTGTTAAACTGAATTATCATTGTTTGAGAGCGACAGAATGATGTATTTTGCTTACAAGTGCTAAGTTATTTTTGAACCGAAGCTTGACAAGAGCGTACCAAATTCATTCAACCAGTCGCTTAGTCGGTGTGCACCCTTTCTCACTCACGATTTATGTGCATTACCAATTTTTATTAATAATCGTATATATTATTTTCTCAAGTAAATGAACAATGCACATATTAGGTGGAGGAGGTATTGCATTCCACTCAAAATTCGATACCGAAATTTCACCGGAAATACATGCTTTGAAACCCCCTGAAGAAAGAAAAGAAAATTAAAGGGGAAAAATTAGAAACAGGTCTCTCTCTCTCTCTCTCTCTCTCTCTCTCTCTCTCTCTCTTTCTGTGTGTGTGCGTGTGTGTGTGTGCCTGTGAAAAGCATAACTCAAAAACGAAAAATCCGATAAATAAACTTGGTATTTAACTTTAGTATTAGTATTGTTTTTTAAGTTTACATAGAAACATTTTCGAAAATTTCAATTTTCTGCAAAATGGCTCTAACAATTTTGATTAAAATGCCGCATATTAAAAATAATTACATTACAAATAAAATATATATCTTGAGTTTCCTCGGAATAACCTCTGAAGCCCTCTTCATTCTTAATGACTTTTGCATAACTAGTAAACCGTAAGCGATACCTGCACAAAATCTTACTACGCAAAAATATAGATCTCATCAAAACACATAATTTATGTAATTTAATTTTTTTGTTGTGAAGCTAACCACTTACGAAATATTCCTGGTTATTGATTTCAATTTTAAAACACATACTTTTCTCAGACAGGAAGTCGTCCGTGTTTCTTTTGTTTAACTCCTGGCCAGGCATAGAAGCACATTTCAATGGCAATCGCATAGCAATTGGTTTTAAACATTTGACTATCACTTTAGAATAGTGTATCCCCTTAGTCCCTTCTACTTATAAGAAACTTGGTAATACGAACATACTGCTAATACTTATCTCGATTAGCTTGAAGAAGAAGGCAGAATGCTCTTTTGTTTGAATTTTGTTTGTAGAGGGCTAGAGAAAGTCATGTGAATGGAACACATATTTTTTACTCTAATGTCCTTTAACCCGGAGGTCATATCGAACGATGAATGAAATGGACGAAATGATGCTCAAATGCGCTCGGGGTCCATCAAGCTTAGAGTTAACAGACATTCATCTTCTCAGGATAAGGGGAATCCCGGAAAAACTCACAACTCTGACCGAGATTCGAACTCAGGACATCTTGAATATGAGGCACTATAGAAGCGGGCATATACGTCAAATATTGATGAAGTATTTAACTTCAATCGTGTAAAGTAGCCTTTAAATCAGAAAGATTAGCGTTTCTATTTGATTCCGACCCATTTAATTTGCCAAACTTTTCATGGATCTAAAGCATTGAGTGGTGGCTAGATGTTTAATTTGGACATTCTTTGATGCCGCCAAATAAAAGTAGGATATTAAAAGCATATTCAATTTAACGCTATAATTATTAATCATACTGCGTTTGTATTTCACAGGCCTCCAGATTTCCTCTTAAAGCGTGCGGTTATTAAATGATATTATTAATATTTATTTATTTTATTTTATTTATTTGTGGTTGTTTTGTTGTTTTTTTAGCTTAATGTCCTTTAACTTGGTTGGTCATATCGGACAATGAATGCTCTCGGGGACCATGAAGCTTAAAGTAACTCCACATTCGTCTTTCCAGGATAAGGGAAAAAACTTATCCTAAGCGAAATTTGAACTCGCGACCCGTTGAATATGGGGCAGACACTATTATTTTATTCAATAACAGTTGCAGAAACTCATACCTTACAGATTTTGTTTAATCTACAATATGTGAAAACATAAAAATACTTTGTTTTTGTGTCATTCATTTCAAGTGGAATATCCCATCTACTATAGTTTACCATATGCATAATGCTTAAAACTAACAGAATACTATATACTGAAGCTCACATTACTCTACTCTATATCTGGCATCTGTCAAAATACTGCTTCTTATAGCAAAGCAAATAAAACAGTACTGTTATGTTTCCTTTTCCTATTTATACCCTACGTAGTGAATAGCATGCTGCACACACGTACTGCCCAGCAAACTGGTAACCTGCAACAGTAGGAACCCTCAAATCTCTTGACTTTCAGTCTGGTCTTTTCATGTGTGTGCAGTTTTCCGGCCTTCCCATTTAAAAGTGAAGGCTGATAGAATGACGTAGATCAGATTTATCTAAAATCAGCTCTCATATTTTATAAAATGAAAGAATCGCGTCTAACAAGAACATCGAGTGTGCAGCTAGAGTAGAGAAGCTGCAGAATCATCAGTGATTTAGACTGAAAAAGTGTATGTATCAAAGCTCATGCTGCTATAGGCAACCCTACTTACTGCTCTGTATGTTTGTGCAACAGATCGTATAATTACGAAAACCGTAAAATATAGTAGATATATAAAATGTGCATGCGGAATTTCCAATGTAAAGATAAATTCAGCTAAAATAACGTCCATTGTAAAAAAAAAAAAAAAAAAAAAAAAAAAATAATCTATGTCTTCCTTATGATTCACTCCAATAAATAAATATTAAGGGGTTTGCGGTTATTAGGGACATATTCTGTTTGGAACTTCTCACAATCAGTTCCCTTGCGTTTGTCGCACTGTACTTATTTTCTTCATTTCGTGGTAGACCATTAGAAACTGTAGACCTTTCAAAACTACCAAATAGTCTATGTTTTGGTTACACATGGATTAACCATTATGTAATTTCTGTTGCACAAGTGACCAACTTTCATAAGCAATGAGTAATAACACGGTATCATGCTATCATGTTAGATTACCTGAAAGTTTCTTCTTCAGAAGATCTTCGCTCAGCTTTCGCGTTAGCAACGATGCAGCGCTGGACGTTCCGTCTGAACAAAACAAACACGCAAAAACCATGCAAAATTAATGCAAAAACAAACAAAAACACATACATATAATGTAAAAAGATGCAAACATGCTTAACAAGTAGTAAGTATAACTAATTTGTGAGATGAGCCTCGAATTGCCATGCATATTCTCTAATAATTTGAGTACCTGATTAGCAAGCATTCTTAAACTCTGATGTACAAGCCATCGTTAATATTAATTTTAGTGAGCCAATCAAGAAACCATTGCTTTCTAATTGGCAGCCGGAGAAGCGCGTTCGAATCTTAAGATTTTTCTCACTCTGCAATACTCATTTCGTTCACTTATAAAATTCCTGGCATTTTATTCAGGTTATTACAAATATAATATGAGCTAGGTTTCTGGACTTGTTTCGGCTTCAGCATTTACTAGGTATAGCTAGCTACATCTCATATAGCTATATACTGTGCAACATTACTTGAGGACAATTGTCTTGTTTTATTTAGATATGCTTTCTTCTTCGACCTATATATTGCATGGAAATTTTAAAGTCCTTCATAAAATTTACCTGTCTTAAGCTATCGTCTCTTTTACAATGTTTCATTGACTTCATTTGACTTGTTACGATGTAGTCTGCATTGTCACAAGCGGATGGCTGGACTATCGAAGTCATTACTGCGATCGCTGGCGTGCTGTGGCAAGGAAGAGAAGAGATTGAAGCTAGAGAGCAAGTATAGACGCTTTTCAGGAATGGAAACTTCCCAAGAGTCCTCTCTGCCCTAAGGTCCCTCCCCCACAGTTCTGTAACTGCTAAATGTTGGGGAAGACTCTAAATGTGGGCCTGGGATGTTTCTTTCCCAATTATTGTCATTCCATTTTTTATATCAACAACCGCCTGTGGTGCCATTAGAGGTAAGAACCGGCGTTCATTAGTGGATTGGGACGTTTTGGAAGAGTAAATATCTTAAAACCAGAGCTCTTTATAAGGATGGCAATTAGCAGTGGCAGTTGTAAGCAGAATTCTCTTCATGCAACAGGCAAGAAAAGCGGAAGTAGCGACTATAAAAGATTAGAGTGGAAGGGTTTAACACCCTTTCTCAATAAACATGGAACTATTGGTGACATATGCAATGAAATAACTGGGAAGCTAAATTTAGGAAGGAAACATTCCAGGACTAGGTTTAGGTTACTTCCCATTTGTTAGTATAATAAGCACCGAAGAAAACCAGGAGAACAACCTGTCCAGGGAGGACAGTAACAGCAGGATTTGAACGGCAGACCTCCTTTTATGAATCCTGACTTAACGACCTCGCTACCGATGCCAGTGAAGTGGCGCTATCATTGATGCAATTGGGGCAACTCTCTAAATGTAATGTAGGTTCCTTTCTAAATTCCGTTTCATATTGCTTTCTTCGATATAGGGATGCCAGAGTATTACTATACAATTAACATTTTTAAAAATATTTTACAATGATCAAAATAAATTGTATAACTAAGTATAGAAAACACCACATTAGAAATAATAATCTAATACATAGGACCAATCTTTACATAACAATACCACACTATTAGCTTCAACCACAGTTAACATATTCACTTTATGTACTGTTGATGCTCCAGGCTCGACTAACGCGGTTTGGAATAATTGTTAGTCCTAGTATCGCTACTAACAACAAATAAAACGTATATTTATAAAATACAAATACTGCATATAATATCTGCAGACTTACACTGGGGAACTGCCTCAAAGAATAGTTATTTGGGTGTGTTTGCCCTTGGCGTGCCTTAGGAGATACAAGGAAATAACAAGAGAGGTAATTTCGGACGAAATTCCACACGACGTCATGCTTGCTCTTCGCGCTTTTGTACAGCGTACATCACGGCATAAAGACGTACCCATGACGTAATGATATTTACAACTTAAAAGGTTTCACACCGTGCAGCTTCTGACCAAGGTAAAGTAACGCTAGCTTCCAGTTGAATCGCTACAACAGAAGACGGTACATTCTGACCTTTACTACCCAAATCGATGGGCAGCGTTCCAACAAGAGCACAGGAGTGAAATGGCACTCTTCCATCTCTATGTTACCCATAAAAAGCCATGCATTTCTCCCAATGCTTTTAAAATCTTAGCAGGTTGCCAAGTGCAAGAGATGTTCGGAATATTTTAAGCAGCATTTCGAATTCTGATTAAATTATCAAAATAGAGAAAAAGTGGACCTAGATTCCGATAAAATGTTATCTTCTAATTGTTACATTATAGACATCCGTATCATGAATCCCGGATTATAAACTTTATATTTATTAAGTACTTTTGGTAATTTTCTGCCAATTTCTTGTTCGATCTTTTTATTTTACGTAATTATTTTGTCATTTCCGCATTTCCATCGAGTATGTAAGTATTTTTATATTATTGATATTTTACATATAGATACTCTTCAAGCATTGAAAATGTCACTTCAGCTGGGAAATGCGAATAACTTATTTAAAACAAATCCTATTAAATGTTGGTCTGAAAAGGGTTGCTTCTGGATGGAGGATGAATATTTTGAGGGGAGCAAGTATCGTTACTGTTATGAACTTTTGCTCAAAACTTGTCCTTTGATAAGCACGTAAAGTGAGATTGTGATTTTACATGTCCTTGTGTAGTGTCAGTACAACGTGTCTATACTACCTTAAAGATTTAAAATTCCAGTACATTTTCAGTACAGGTTTTGACATAATTCATTGAGTCACAACTCATATTGCAGTAAAAATGCAGCAGTATTCAAATGCTGTTGTGGCTAGTGTACCATGTTTACTGTTTTATTTGTTTCCATAATCATAATAAGGAACTATTTTGCAAGCTGCCAAATACGATTTTGCATGGGTATGTTTTTCAATTTTAAAACCAGAATTTAATTAAATTACTCTCTACTGTTAATAAAACTATTCTACAAAGCCCTGGAATATTATTTATGACGAATTCTCTCCAGAACTATAATTTCATAAAATTCCAGTGTTATTCATAATACTGGACCAAAATTCACTGATATTCACAGAAATGGGAATGAAACATCAGCAGGTTTTGTATTTCTAACCTTAGCATTCCCACCTCCTTCCCTCCAAGCATTTTAAAAATTTTAGAAATACACTATAGCCTGTAAAACCATTTTAGCCCGCCTAGGTAGTGTGGTGGTAGCGTGTCTGCCTCACATTCAAAAGGTCGTTGAGTTCGAGTCTCGCTTAGGGTGAGTTACCCGGATAAGGTGTTTTTTCGGGGTTTTCCTTATCCTGAGAAGACGAATGTAGAGTAACTTTAAGCTCCATGGACCCCGAGATCCTTTGAAGCTCATTTCACCAATTTCATTCATCGTCCGATATAACCAAAAAGGTTAAAGGGCGTTTAAAAAAAACATTTTAGAGGCGAAATATTAACCAAATATGAGTCATTTTTACGTAAGATAAATTATGAAAAAACAGATATCATGTAAAAAAATAATAATTCAAAAATACTTGTATGATTAACAATATCTTCCAAAAGACAAATCAGCCAAACTTTTAATTAAAATAAATCATCGTTATATGGATATTTCATTCAATTTATCCACTACATTAATATCAATACTAGAATTATTTCAGTATATTCAGTATGTAAATATATATTTCAGTAGACACACTGCATCGCCTGTGAAGTGTTCTTCATGAATTTTATATAAACTAAAAGCTCTATAGTTTTATAAGATATATCTGAAACAATATACTGAAGATATAATGTGCTTTGGTATATGCTATTTTAAACTATTAAAACAAAATAACGAGTCTAGGTATTTATCTGAAAGTGTAGGTTTCGCCTAGATAATAGGAAAACAACCGAAAAATAAATAGGTATATGATAATTAATCGTATTATAAGTTCACAAATCTATAAAAATCTAATGTGTTACACTCACATGACTTTCTCTAGCTGCTCTACAAACCTCCTACAAAAATTATACTTCTTTGTACACAATGCTAATCGAGATAAATATTAGCAGAATGTTATTACTTAGTTCCTTATAAGTAGAAGGGAATAAGGGAATGCGCTATGCTAAAATAATTCTCAAATGTTTTAAAAGCTATCGTTATGCGATTGTCACTGCAAATCGCTTCTTTGCTTGGCCAGGAGTAGAACAAAAGAAAAACGGACACTTCCTGTCTGATAAAAGTTTAAGTACTTCACAATTGAAACCAATAATGAGGAATATCTCGGAAACGGTTACCTTTACAACAAAAACGTAACGGAATTAAATTGTGTGTTTTGTCGTGATGTACATTTTTTGTGTAGTGAGTTTTTTTCTATCTCTTACGGTTTAGCAGTTAAGCAAAATTTGTCCACAATAAAGGGGTCTTTAGAGGCTATTCCCAAAAAATTCGAGATATACATTTTATTTCCGACATAAATAGCTTTAATGTACGGGATTTTAATCAAAATCGTTAGAGCCATTTTTAAGAAATTCAAAATTTTAGAATGTTTTTCTATATAAAGGGTAGTTTGTGGATGGGGGATTTTTTTGAAAATCTTCGTGTCGCATCCTTGGAAAATACTAAACCTAAATACCAAGTTTGGTATTTAACGGTCTTCTCGTTTTGGGGTTATGCTGTCCACAGCCACTCACACACGCACACACACACACACGGACCTTTTTTTAAAAATGTTTTTCTCGGACTCAGGTGATCTCAAAACATATATTTCCGGTGAAATCTCGGTATCGAATTTTTGGGTGCATTACAATACCTTCTCTATCCCTATGTACATTGTACATATGGGGCTAGAGAAAGTAAAAATGAAAAAACTATAACCAAAACGTTTCTGATAATTTTCTATTTTTAGCAATAGTTGCTAATGGACTAAATGGCAATGAAACAAAAACATAACATTTTTAAAATGTTTATATGTACGTTAGCTTTTAATTAAGGATGCCTGAATCGACTCCTAATAAACTTGGTATACAACATATATTAGGTCACATTTAGAGAAACAGCTAAATTGTTTGTAATTAGTCAAAATCAAAATTCTTATTAATTTTGGGAAAATATTGTACAACATAAGTTTATAACTATAACAAGTTGGGTATGTTTTGTTGTTTACAAAATGTCGATGGACCTAGTATACAAAAAGTTATACCTATTATTCCCCCGTTGGTTTGACTCACGGGATGATATACCTACTGTAGTTTTGTAATTAACCTGGGAAATACAACTATTACGTCAAAACAAATTTTAAGGAGCAGACACGAGCTTGTCTACTATTTAGCTTTTTACTTCTGTTTCAGTTTTTATTAGAACCCCAGAATAAGAGTTTAAGGCCACTTTTAAAAACAGCACATGACAAATACATTACTTATAAAGTGAAGGAAACAAACAAAAAATTACATGGTGGAAAGGAAAAGAATGATTAACATAGAGGGAGATATGTAAGTACACATATATGAAGTAGACATACATTGAAACTAAACGTTTTAATACACCTATTAAAAACAGTTCCTGAGAATGTTAGACTTGTTTTTCATTACATTCATTATATTCATGTGACCTCCATTGTTATTAGCTTAAACTTGCTGGTGTAAAACTCGCTTATTGTACGTATATTTATTTTCTGTACAATTTACATATTAGGTAGAGAACATATTGTATTCCGCCAATAAATTCGATCCGAGGTTTTACCGGAAATACAAGTTTAGAGGAAATCTACCTAAAAAAAGTTAGAAAAAGGTCCGCAATCGCGTGCACACAGTGTGAGTGTATGTATGGCGTATTTATAGTGTTTAACGCCCGCTTTTACTACTATGGCACTGAAGGCGATGACACTAATGATGCATGGAATGACGATGGAGCACTGGTGGTATGCGATGGCGGAGAACCCGGAGAAAACCCGCCCTTGCGCCGCTTTTTCCACCACAAATCTCACATGCGGTCGAACCCGGGCCGTCTAGGTGAGAGGCGAATGGTCTAATTACTCGGCCAAGGCGCGGCCAGGCCGTCTAGGTGAGAGGCGAGTGGTCTAACCAATCGTCCACGGAGCGCCCCCTACCCCGTGTGTGTCTGAAGAGCATAATTCAAAAACGAAAAGTCGTATAATTATCAAGCTTAGTATTTAAGTTCAGTATTTTCCAGAAATGCGACATGAAAGGTTTAAGGAAAATTCTCCAATACCATACTATGCTTTACGTGAAAGATATTTAAAAATGTTTGTTTTTCTGAAAATAGGCTCTAACGATTCTGATTAAAATACCATGTACTAAAATAATTAAAGTATTTAATGCATATCATTATGTATGATTTAATGTATATCTTGAATTTTCTGGGAATAGCCTATGTTCTCTTCAGTCGGTGAGACTGAACGCACTTCACAAAAATGTTAATCTCTTTAAAGCACACTTTATTTCAAATACATTTTTGTGACATCAACCTTGCGAGATACCCGTTATTTTTGGTTTGATTTGTTCAACTCTTTGTCATGCTTTTAAACTCTTGTCGACATTCAGTTATTTCTCGCGACTGCATGGAAAGAGAATGGCCACAGCAAATAACCTCCAGATTTTCAACATTTGACTCGCCATTTCCTTTGTATCTATAAAGTAATTACTTTTGTTAGGATTCATCTCTAGATTAAAATGAACTGAAACTATAAACATAACTATAACAACTACACGATAAACTACTTTTAAATTCCATAGGAACGAAAACTAAACTGCTTAAGACTGCCTCCGTGGTCGAGTTGTCAGCGAGGTTACCCGGGTTCGATTCCCGCCTGGGGCGGGGAATATTTCTTTAACCAGAATTATTTCTTATCCCCCACAGAGTCTGGAAGTATATATGTAAGAGTGAATGTGTGTGCCTGTGTTTGAGGAAAATAAAATGATTTAAACCTACAGACAACGAGTTGTTTCAAGTGCAAAGCCCCCGATATGACATTAGATGTTAAAGGGGGCTATATAAATGGGGGGGGGGGGGAAACTGCTTAAATTACGAAATGAGTGAGTCAAATGAGCAGCCTCACCCACTGGAGAGTCTATGTGATGACCTTCCAGCAAACGTCACCATTGTCACAACAAACAATTTGCAAAGCCACCGGTCTTGACCTTCTCTGTAAATGGAGAGATCTAGATTGTCTCAGACGGGTCGCGTAGGTTAGCCTGTTACAGAAATAAAAACTTGATATTGGATCAATTGCCAGCGATCGCGACTTGTATTGCCTGTCTTAACAATTCACTAACCTATGGTAACTCCAGAACCACTCAAACAACACTGATCTCATTTTGATGTTAACAGGTTAATCCGTGAGAGCAAATTAAATATTTTGAAACATTCAGATAGCAAAATTAAATAACGCATTTTGCTTCTAGGCAGAAAAAAAGCATTGTCCCATTTTGATACGAACGTTAAATCACATCTAGTATTCGAACACTTTTCAGAAACCTTTAAACAAGTTGTTTCGAAAGAAATGGTGCTCGCTATTTAAACATTAAAGCATAATTGATATTTGTATTTTTTTTTCTTAAATTCCTGTTAATTTTCATTTGATTTAACGTTAATGTTTCATTGTTTTATAAAATGCATTATTTATAACCCTAAATACATATGGTATTGCATTGCACCCAAAAATTCGACACCGAGATTTCACTGGAAAATACACGTTTTAAGACCCCTGAATCCAAAATGAATCATTTTTAGAAAAAGATAGCATAGCTCAAAAACGAAAAGTCTGCTAAATACCAAACTTGGTATTTAAGTTTAGTATATCTTAAGGATGCGGCACAAAGATTTTCAAGAAAATGCCCCCCAACCCTACTATCCTTTACATGGATTTTTTTTCTCGAAAATGTTGATTTTCTATAACGGGCTCTTACGATTTTAATTAAAAGATCGTATGTTGGACATTTTAATGACAAATAAAATGTGTATCTTAACTTTTCTGGCAATAGTCTCTGAATTCATATTTATTTTGGATGAATTTTGCATAACTGGCAAACCTTAAGAGATAGACAAAATCTTACAACAAAAAATATAGATTTCGTTAAAACACATCATTTATGTCATATACATTTTTCTTGTAGAGCTGACCGTTTCTGAGATATTCCGTGTTATGGTTTCATCTTTAAAGTACTTTTACTTTTCTCATTGGGAATTTGTCAACTCCTGACCATACAAACAAAGGAATTTCAATCACGTAGCAACCAGCTTTTAAAATGTTTAATTATCGTTTTAGCCTATGTTATTTCCTTATTTCCCTTCTACTTTCAAGAAAGCAAGTAATAAGATAATGTTTACTAATGTTTATCTCGATTATCATGAAGTAGATAGAAGTATAAGCTTTTTCAATAATAATAATTCGTAACAGATGTAGAGAAAGTCGTGTGAATGGAACACATTTTTTTTTTTTTTTTTTTTTTTTTCCATAAAGGATGTGATGGACAACTGATTTGCACACGGTCCCTATTAGTGAAGAGTCCACAAAGAAAGAGCAAGCGCACTCTCCAAACCTAACGGTACCTGCCTATCTATAATAGATATGCTTTAGAAATCGGAGGTTAAGGTTATTTCTGTGCATTATGAACGAAAACTCTAATTGGGACAGTGTTACCTGTTCAAAATGTAACTCATTCGGAAGTGCGAAAACAAACATGCGGACAATGTATAAAAATGGGAGTTTACTCTAGTTTTATACAAAGTTTTAATTTTTTTAAGACAGTCCAAAGTACACGGAATACCAGTGTATTCGATTTTTGACCGATTGTACGAGTAGTAAACCTTTCACTCCCAATGTTCCTTAAGACTCTGCATGTTAAATTATACTGACCGACGAAACAGACAGATAATATAAATAATTTTAACGCCGAAATTATGCGGGCAAATTTAAATGCTATTAGAAGGCATTAAAGTCCTGCAAATATGTAATCGTCAAACAAAGGTTTTCCTCTAAGGGCATGGAGCAACGAAAAGAGCAACACACAGGATTCAAGTTGTGACATATCACGACAATGCTTCCACCCGAACTGATGCAAGAACATTTTCGAGTTAACAAGAATGCCCAACCCGATTATCTATATGGTTCTTGTAACCTTTTCATGACATTTTTAGAGACCCAGACTGCTAAAACCATGTAAATCGTATTCATGTCATAACTGCAGTTTTACCTTTGAAGGGAATCGTTGGCATAAATAACGGTATTAATTTAGATTAGGTTTAACTACATAGTATAAGCAAATTGAATGCTATCTTTAGGTAAAATGCAGGGCTACAAGCGTGGTTAGATTTGTTCAAAGCATGGCAAAAAGGAATTTAAAAATGGCAAAATGAATGTAACTGGTGCAGAGTTTTACTTTATCTGCAGAAAGTATTACCCTACTTGGGATTCATAGCTGAGCGTCTGCCCTCATTAGGTTGTATTCTCTCAACATCGAATGGCAAAACCACGTTTCTCTGTGTGCGGAATAAGTTTGCACAATTCGGTCACGTCCAATTGCTGAGCGGTTCTGCAGTTACTGCGTACGACCCCCCCCCCCCAGCCTTGCCCTCTTGCGCAATTATAAGATGTTCATTCATATGTTCTACTCATAAGAAGTTTAGAAATGTCTTAGTTGTGAATCCATGAAATCTTCCTCGGTAATTACCTTTTTAAAAAATATGCCGTATTCCATTCATATCACTTTTCCTACTTATTATGCAACAAGTTATTCTTACAAAAGCTTATTATTCTATTTCTTACTAATCAAAATAAGCATTAACAGAAATGCTTCCCTTATGTAGAAGGGAAATAAGAAAGTACACTAAGGCTACAGCTATTTTTTTTTTAAATTTGGCCGTTAAGAGATGACTGACGATATTGAAGATTTATTCTATTCGCATGGCCAGGCATAAGTACGGAACCCCAAAAACATGTTTCCGTTGACACGTTAATATTGAATTTTTAGGTGGAATGCAATAGCTAGAACATGGTAAACTAATTTAATAGTAATAAAATTATCTACTGCTATACTATTTAATAATTTTTTTTTAAATCCCTCCTAGAAATTTCAAAATGAGGAATTGAAAATCTGACGTTATCTACATTAACATGACTTTCTGTACCTATTCCGCAACAGACTATTTTTATTATTGTATCTGCACCATAATAATAGAGATAAACATTAACAGTTTGGGTTGCATTTCACGTTTCTTTGTACACTAGGTTAAGCAATAGTCAAATCGCTATGCGATGACTTTGAAATTTGTTCTCTTTGCATGACCAGGAGAAAGAGTGGGGGGGGGGGGGGTGAGAGGAAGAATAACGAATTCCCATTTGAGAAAAGTATTTTTAAGAATTGGAAAATGAAAGCCTATAGCAAGGAATGTCTCGGAAATGAATAATTCCCCAACTGAGGAACTGACTGACTGGGGAATTTAATGTTACGTCGTCATGTTGCCATGGCAGCTCAGTAATTAGAGCAACTGGACGGAGATTAGGAAATCCATAGTTCAAATCCTGGCTATGACATTGAATTTTTCAGTTTGACTCTATCTTTCCAACTCCTGTCCTACTCCGGTTAATGAAGTAAGAGCAATTCATTTACATTTGAGTGTTTTTCCATCAGTGTAAGCAACCGAATAGCTATTTTAATAGCTTAATTTGAAATCATCTTGGGGTGAAAATGAATTGTGAGTTAAAGTAATATAGGTGTATGGTAGAGTCGCGTTTTATAGAATGCTATAAATCGTTAGGTATATATGCGATGCAGCAATGGGCAGAGAAAGTTTGATATACAACATACGATTTGTTTTTCTCAAAATGCCACGTTTCTATGGGCGATTGAAATCGATTTGGGTACACATTCCGTATTGAATACTGAATAGAAATGTAGATTCAGATCGTACTGAATCATGGATCCGATCCTCTTAGGGATCGGAATGGACTCGGATCGAAATATGTTCCATGGAAACACCTCTTTTCGTTCTTCGTGGTCTAGGGGTAAGCCCTGGTTGCCAAGATCGTGGGTTTTACCCGGCGGAGGTTGAAGGGTTTTATTTTTTCGGACATAAACGTCCTTAACATGGCTTTCCTCGGAAGGGAAGTAAAGCCGTTGGTCCCTTGTCGTATATTTACGACACGTAAAAGAATCTCAAGCCTGACAAAGAGGCTTTTGAATTAAATTAAGTGGTCTTTCGCGCCCAATATAGAATGGGACGCTGATAACTGCAGCAGAATTCTTTGGAAATATCTCTGTGTTCAAATAGTGTTGAATTCGCTGCGCTCTCATCGATTTGTTTTCTTGAATGAACTTAAAAACTGTGTAATAAAACACATAAAAGATCAATTTTTATTGTTTCCACAACCTCGCAATTTATTCTTCCTCAAACACTTCACTGACCTCAAAGTCCGCTTATAATATATATAACTATGTTTAACAGATTCACTAACGTGAACCAAGTCGACCAACATAAAATATTGAATTATTTTTTCCCTAAACTTGCATATTCAAAGGAATCTTAATTTCAACTGATTTTAACATGTTAACTGGGGGGAATCGTATTGAGATGGAATTGTATTCAACTCGTGGTAAATGGTTCTAGTTCCTCTGCTCATCTTCAGCAGCTTTGTTCGTCAATAAAATAAGAGAGAACTAATATTTTTATTTGTGTAGCGTTTTGCCATGTGTTTCAATCTGCAAGTCATCTTCGAAACAAACGGATGTCTAAATAGAAGTGCAGTGTAAAAAAAGAGCAAGCCATGACCGTAACCTAAAGAAAGCAAGAACAATGAGTCATTGCATGTACTACCGCACCTCTGTGCAGAAAAGAAAAATTAGGAGAAGGTTGGGCAAACCCTTGAAGGCGGAAGTTTTCACCGGGAGGTAGGGAGAGGTTGGTAGAACTGGTTCTTTCCATCTTATTATCAAGCTCCCTTTCCATGACATGCCCGTTTAAAGTCTGATTACAGGTTTCAAGCATCCATAAGTTGAGGTACAACATTGCCTGGCCTTCCTCCAACAGAAACTGCGTGTATATCTACCACCGCACCCATCCGCCTTGTTTATTATGGAAGATGCCATGTCTTAAGGGCAAATCAACCATTCCATCATTTTTTAAAACGCTATCCTTCACCTTATTAGGAAACTAGAATCCTAATGTTGAAGAGCTACTGATATTGCCTCCGTTTACTTCTTGAGTTTTATGCCGCCAGTGGAAGCTGAAAGTGATGCAGAGAATTCCAATGCCCAAGGCTCAAAATGAATGTATGTAAACTCTGAAAATATAGCTCGAGAGATTAAAAGGTTCAATGTAATCAACTAAACGCGTGTCTTGGTAACAGATGAATATTTCTTGAAAAATTCGAAGTACAACCTTCGTATTTCTCTACCATTACAATTTATTTTTAAATCTGTTCTCCAAATTATTTTCATCAAAACTATCGATCCCCCTATTTTCTGAAGAGTCTTGACATTTCTTAAATTGTGTAGTTAAATAAAATTATATGAGAATGAAAGTATTCAACGGCTATTTAATGAGAATTCAAAAGATATCACTCTAAATTTATGGCATTTTATTAATTTTTTTTCACTATCAGTTTTGAATTATGTTAAATATATGCGTATTGAGTTATGTTGTCATATACATATACCTTTTGGGCGATTAAACGGTCTTCGAAAGAAGTCTAAAATCGCGATATAAAATTTTTTGTGACAAATACATTTTCTCTACTTTCTCATGAAAGTGCCCATGATAATGTTGCGTTCTGTAAAATGTATACGATTCAACTTCCATGTACGCAGCTGGCTTTAATTTGTCTTATATGCAAGCCGAATTAAATCGATATATCGAAACTATAGACTCTCATTCCGATGTCTCTCAAACTCAAACAAGTATATTAATACATTTATCCTTTGGACAAACGCAGAGACAGTAGAATGGACAAAGGTAGGAAACAGCTTGCTCGTATCCAGCGGTAATTAGGGCGGCGCTTTGCTAAAGCCGCGGTATAACCACGTGATATACTTATCCTCCCACTCCACTGTCTCCAAGAACGCTGACAGAAGAGCATTTCATCTTTGAGTGCATAGCGAAAAGAATCCAGAGACATTTAGGAAGGTGCATTTAAATTTCCTAATTGAAGAAACGAGGGATGTACAAATGCATGCGTTCTCCTGAAGCTAGATGCAGTCACGTAACCTGATGTCCATATAGCAAAAAGCCTGGGATAGTATAGATTATCTGTTCGTTACATTAACGTGATTTGGCAGGATTTGCGACCAAGTAATGGTTGAACCGGGTGTTTCTGATACCCTTCGTGGCCACTCTTGGTTTGTTAATGACGTATCGATCTGCCTTTATAGGGACCTGAGAGGCTTCTTCAGAAGCCAAGACGCATGCCTCTTCCCAGTATCTGACGGCTCTTGTTGTGGGAACTTGCCTTGTGTTTGCTAATGCCAAACAAGTCATGAGATCATAGCGGTTTGAAACGTGAAAATATTTACCTAGTTCTTCACGTTTTCAGATAACTCCCATTTATATTCGCTGTCTCCCACAGATCTGCATGTTATAGCAACTGGAGAGTTGCATTTTATAGCAAGATTTGACATTCTATGGTTAGCATGTCACTTAGAAAATTTGCAATATCTAATTAATTGGTATATATTAGAGTCTTCTATAGAAGCAGTAAATCTATTTGTGCATCTTTACCGATTTTTAGAGTCACAGCAGTTATTTGAATATTTTACGGCACATTCTGCATTGAATATATCTATCTATACACGTCAGTTTTTACTAATTCAAACATGGAATTTAAATTTAAAAGGAGTTTTATTTGTGGACGCTCTCTTATTGCTGCGGTATTCAGCATCCCATTCTGTATTGGGCATGAAAGACCGATAATTTTTTTCAGAAGCCTCTTTATCAGGCTTGAGGTTCTTTTACGCTCCATAAATCTACGACACGGGACTACTGGCTTTACTTCCCTTCCGAAAGAAACCATACCAAGGATTTTTATGCCCGAAAAAATCGATTACCCTCCGCCAGGTTTGAAACCGCGACCTTGGGAACCGGAGGCTAGTGTATTACCCTAAACCATGGAGGACGACTCAAACATGGAGCGCCCATCATCCTCTTATTCATAATCTCGAAGCGTTTAACTTTATTTCAATCAAATTTAGACATCTCAATTAAGACATTCTTAAATATAAATCAACATACAACTGTTATGTTGACTCTCAGCAGTGTAATCAACTATACCGCTATCAAAGAGAGCAACTGCTTAGCTCGCCTCTAGTGAGCCACATTGAAGAGGTCCCAAGTTTTAATCTCGGTTAAGATGATTGTCCGAATAAGGTTTCCCCTTATCCTGAGAAGACGAATGTCGGGTAACTTTAAGCTCTGTGGACACCGGGCTCATTTGAGCATCATTTCACATATTTCATTAATTTATGTTCGAAATAACCCACCAGGTGTTAAAGGGTGTTAAAGTTACACAAAAAGAGCCTCAAGATCATAGATGAAGATATTAAACAGAACATTGTTATACCTTACAATAAGATCAACAGGTGCATCAAGCAAGCTGGAAACATTATATGGGCTTCGATTGCAAAAAGGAAGACGTTTGTATTCTTAGTGTTGAGAACTTATTTCAAATAATAACGAAACTGCCCAGCACGAGTTACTTTACGCAAATTTAACTCGGAAGTGTGTCAAAGATAAACTGGGCTTCTTACTGAGCGTTATGGCTCCGCATTAACGTGTTAGGGTCGAATTCGGGAGGCCCCGGGTTCGATTCCTTGAAACAGCTACAAGGTTAGTAGATGAGTACTGGAGTAGATTATATTTCCTGCCCCTCCCCCTGTTTCCTGTTATTTCATTCATCATGTTTCAGGGTTGAAGGACCAGGAGAGTGGACGGCGGAAGAACGGGCCCTCAGAGAGACCTGTTGGGCGTCTCATCAGCATATCTGAGACTCTAGAGTTCTACGCCTGTGCTTCAACCTGCCGTCTCGGAATCTAGTCGCCTTCTATGACATTCAATTCATCCCTTCCTCTGCTCACGATTTCCATTTTGACTATTAAGCATTTGGAGGCAGTTTCAAGATATGTCAAGAAATTCAGAACCTTAGAACACTAACCGCAACGTAACGTTGTTGTTGTTTTTGTTGTAGTGTTTAACGCCCGCTTTAACTACTTATGACACCGTAGGCGGTAACGTAACGTGATGCATGCCTCAAACGTTAATGGTGAGACACATTCAACAATGAAGAAAATATTGTTAAAGTTTTGGGGCGAATATCTTGAAAACTGATCAATAACCACAGGTGAAATGTTTCATACAAAAACATGTTTTCTTAAAAATATTTTTATCGTCTTAATAAAATATGTACTGCCACTTCTAAGCTTTAAGATTCGCTGATGATAATGCTTAGGCAAAAACAAAATCACTCCTTGCAAAAAATTGATTGTTCCCATGACTTTCTCCACCTATTCTGCAACAAATTATTCTTATTCTTATTCCTCTATCTACTCCAGCTAATAAATACAAACATCAACAGAAATAGTATTCTTACGTGTTTCCTTGTACGAAAAGATAAAGAAGGGAATACGCTAGGCTAAGCCGAAAGTATGACTGTTTTTAAAAGCTGCTCGCTAAGTGTCAATATTGAAATGCCGTTCTTTTGCATAGTCAGGATTAAAAAGAAAGAACAATATATTTAAAAGTACAAGTATTGAAAAATTTAATACGACAGCAAAGACTATCTCGGAAATGGTTAGCTCCACAAAGAGAAGGGGCGGGGGGATTTCAATATAAATCGCATGTTTTAACGAGATTTTCACTATAGCAAACAAAACTGTCTAATAGTGACGGATTGTAACGTCGCAACAACTTCATGAGAAGCGGTCCAACTATGCCAAATGCTAAGTGTACATGCTTCATGGTCATCAGAGCACTACTGATGTTTACATTTGTCTTTTTAAGAATATCAAATTTAAAGCAATTGCATTTTAAGCTCAGGGCGCAAAAGCTGTCTAAAATTTCAATTAATACACAAAAGCCACTTTTCAAAATGAAAACTATATTCTGGAATAAGTGCAAGAAACAAAACAAACACACAAAAGAGCTAAACGTTTCACTTCAAAGGAGAACAGAAGCAAAAGGGTGACCAGCAGTTTTACAAAAGGTAAATAAAGTGGACATTTGAGGAGAACTGTGACGCCTACTCAATAAGCAAATATTTGAAGGAATCAAATAGAACAAACGAAACGAGGACGACCTTGACTTGGTGGACTGGAGTGAATAAGGATCAAGAGCATAACGGGATCGAAGGAGAAAAAAAACCACTAAACAAGATAAACACCGAAAGTTAATAAAAACAATTTTCAGATCGGTATACTATCCTACATTTAGAACAAAACCACGCCCTGCTATTTCAATAAAGTCCTAAAACTCTTAGTTTTCCTGAACCTCATTCACTTGCAGAAATTGTTTTCAAAATGATTATCAGACATACACTGGTACTAATTGCAAAATCTGAGTCACTAATCTCCATTTATCACTCTTGTAAGGTGCATGCCCTTTTAGTCAGTTTAAAGATATTAACTGCGGAAATATTAAACATATGTTTAATAAATAGAAAAATCTGATGTGTTACACTCACATGACTTTCTCTAGCTGCTCTACAAAACTCCTACAAAAGATTATTCTTCTTTGTACACAATGCTAATAAAGATAAATGTTAGCAGAATGTTATTACTTAGTTCCATATAAGTAGAAGGGAATAAGGGAATGCACTATGCTAAAGTGATTGTCAAATGTTTTAAAAGCTATCGTTATGCGATTATCATTGCAAATCACTGTTTGCTTGGCCAGGAGTAGAACAAAAGAAAAACAGACACTTCCTGTGTGAGAAAAGTTTTCACAATTGAAACCAATAACAAGGAATATCTCGAAAACGGTTACCTCCACAACAAAAACGTAAATGACAAAAATTGTGTGTTTTGTCATGAGGTACATTTTTTGTATAGTGAGTACATCTAACGTGAAAACTAAACTTCAAACTTCCCCCTTTTATAGTGATGTATGGTGGTTTACTTATATACCTATGTATTAGCGAAATATGGATTTATGAAATAGGCCAATAATTTGAAGATAGTCTGAGTAATTAATAAATAAAACTGAATTTCGATTTTTACACACACGTGGAGTTTTTTTTTTCTAAAATACTTTTAATCGGGATGCTCAAAATCTGATTTCCACTTAAAAATCTTCAACTTTTAGGTGGAATGCATTACTTCCTCTACCACTAGTATGTGGTATAGAAAAATCAAAAGTGGAAATGAAGAAACTAACATCGATTAATTATTGATTTATATATTTTCTCGAAGCTTTTACTAATTTTCAATATGATGAAGGAAGTAAACGAGGCTTGATTTGCGCTGTTAGACCTCAGTGAGTCTGGCGCCAGCATGCTTTGCTACACATGTGAAATGCGTACACATATACACTGTCTCCGGGCGTACATATCACAAGATCGTCATCTCTTTATACAACCATGTCTCTACACATTACACTGCAAGGGAATCTCAAAGTAGGTCACAAGTTTCAAACGCAAATTGGTTAAACATAGCGATCATTTATATGTTTTGATTTAGTTGACTTGGAACTAATATTTTCATTTGCATGTTAACTCTTTCTTTTTTAATAATTGTAAAATTTACATTTAAGTTTTAGCGACAAATCGAATGTAGAATAAACTAAATCTATTTTTTTGAAAAGTAGAAAGAGAACCCCCCCCCCTCCAGAAATCAAGGAGAACTATTTAGAATTGTATTTTGAGAAGTGGTATGTCACAAATTAACACATTTAAATGAGGCACTGTAAACAGCGTTTGGGATTGGAGAAAAAATGTAATCATTCAATTAGATTGGTGGATGTAATGGCCAAAATAAAAAAGGGTCGTCATACCTTCCTTCAAAGAAACTTGAGCATTCAATCAGTTTTAACCGTTTACAATAATAATATAATATATAAAGTGATTGGGAAAAGTATAAAACTTGGCATTTTCCATAAGTAATAGTATAGGGTTATTAGATTATTAAATAAAAGGAAACTAATTGATATCGCTTTTCAATCGATAGTTATATTATTGTACTTTCTATACTTAGTACATACCAGAAAAAGTATTGCATGCCATCCAAAAATTAGATACTAGGTTTTCACTGAAAATACATGTTTTAGAGTCCCCTGTATAAATGCAAAAAATATTAGAAAAAGGAACGCGTGCGCGCGCCCGTGAGTTTCTGTGTAATTGAAGATAACTCAAAAATGAAATATCGGCTAAATATTAAGCTTGATGATTAATTCAGCATATTCCAAGGATGCAACAAAATTCTTAAGAATATCCCCCAGCCACAACGATTTTGATTAAAATACGCTATATAAAAGATATTTACATGGCAAAATGTATGTAGGTATTGAATGTTCTGGACATAGCTTCTGAAAACCTCTTCATTCTGGATGAATTTTTCATAAGTGCTAAACTGTAAGAGACAGACAAAAATTTACTACACAACAATATAGAGCTCGTTAAAACACATAATTTATGTCATACTTTTTTTTATTTGTTTTTGTTTACTTATTTATTTTCCTTTTCTTAACCATTAAGTGATATTCCTTGTTATTGGTTTCAATATTAAAATGCTTAATTTGCCATTCCTTTTTCTTCTGTTTTACTTTTGGTCACACAAAGAGACCCGAATTTAGATATTAGCAACCAGCTTTTAAAAATGTGACTTGCTTTAGCTTAGTGTGTTCCCTTATTTCATTTCTACTTGTAAGAAACTAGTAATAAGTCAGTTCCTGCTGATGTTTATCTTAATTAGCATGACGTAGATACAAGAACGATTTTTGTAAGAATAGCTTTTTACAGAAAGAACTGAAAGTCATGTCAACGGAACACGTCAGATTTTTTTATACTTGTAGCTGGAAATTTCAAAATGTGTTTATAATAAGCGGTTACTGTTTTAAATAAGATATTGGAAGTTGGCATAAAAACAAACGCTCAATGTAAATGGGAGTGCAGAACTTTGTAGTTGATAGTCCTTATTGAACTTATTGGAAAGGTGGCAATTAGATTTGGTCAAAATTAATTATGTGTGGCTCTAATGTGGCTTATGCTTTGTTTTCAAACTCTATTCAAGTTTTCTGCAAATCCTTCATTTTCTTCTATACATCCACCATTTACTCAGAACCAATTTATTGCAATTTAAACAGGCACTTCTTATATGCGATATTTTTTTTCAAAAGCAACAATTAATTTAATGAGCCACCTTAAATATGACTATAATTGAAGATTTCACTATCAATATAGCTTCAAGCCATGCTTGCAATATTTAATGTTGGTCGCTATAGCAGTCTCTCAGCAAAAAGACGTGTACATTTGGTAAATAGAGGAACAGGAACTGCAATTCCCCTTTAATTAATCCTCTTTACAGCATATATGTTGGGCTAATAGAGATTACATTTGAGGAACTTGAAACACATTCTCATCTTCTTTCAGGTTTGGGACAAATATACCTCGCTGACGGGTGTGTCACCGTTGTCGTAGCAAAATTTGAGAGTCAGCTTGTAGTAAAATTTATTTATTTTTCTGTTGAATAGTTTCTCCTTTCAGTTTGAAAAAGTATCACATTCCAAAAGAGGAAATAAATGCTCTCTAAACACAAACATGCGTGAAATGACATCAAATATACCGTGCGGATTATTTCCGTTTTTTTTAGGGGCGGGGCGGTTCATTGGGACCTCAAAACGTATTCGTATGAAATATTGTGTTCAAATTATTATGTTGAAGCAATACTTGTTCTGTCATCTATACTCAAGATGTAGAGAGAAAAAAAATCTGATGTATTCCATTCACATAACTTTCTTTAGCTGTCCCATATACAAACGATTCTTTTATTTACATCGTGCTAATCGAGATAAACATTAGCAGAATTGGTTATTACTTGCTTCCTTGTAAGTAAAAGGGAAATAAATGAATACACTAAATTAAAGCGATAGTCAAATATTTCAAAAGCTTGTCGCTGTGTGAAACAATTGAGGTTCGGTTCGCTTTGCATGGCCAGCAGTAAACCAAAAGAGGTGAAACGGAAGATGGCACTCCGTTTGAGAAAAATCTGATGTGTTCCGTTCACATGACTTTCTCTACATCTCTGCAACAAATTATAGTTAAAAAGCTTATTCTTCTACTTACTTTACTTCTACTTCTTATTACTTGCTTCCTTGCAACTAGAAGGCTAATAAGGGAGTACCATAGGTTAAAGAGATAGTCAAAAGCTGGTTGCTATGTGACTGAAGTTCCTTTGTCTGTATGGACAGGAGTTGACAAATTCCGTATGAGAAAAGTATAAGTTTTTCAAAGCTGAAGCCAAAAACAAGGAATATCTAAAAAACGATCAACTCCACGAAAAAAATTGCATATGACAAATTGTGTGTTTTAATGTGCTCTACATTTTGTGTGCATTAAGTTTTTGTCCATCTCTTACGGTTTAGCAATTATGCAATATTCCGTAAAATTCATCCAGAATACAGTAGTCTTCAGAGGCTATTCCCAGAAAATTCAAAATATACATTTTATTTGTCAGGTAAATAGCTTTAATATTTTACATTTTAATCAAAATCGTTAGAGCCATTTTTGAGAAAATCAAAATGTTCGATAAATGTTCCATGTAAAGGGTAGTTGGGGTGGGGGGATTTTCTTGAACATTTTTGTGTCGCATCCTTGGAAGATACCAAACTTAAATACCAAGTTTGGTATTTAACGGCCTTTTCGTTTTTGAGCTATGCTGGCCACACACACACACACACACACACACACACACAGACCTTTTTGTAAACATTTTTTTTTTTTTTTTTTTTTTTTTTTTTTTTTTGGATTCAGAGGGACCCATTACATGTATTTCCGGTGAAATATCGGTATCGAATTTTTGGGTGGAATACAATACATTCTCTCTACGCTATGTACATAGTACGTGTAGAGAAAGTAAAAATAAGGTGGTTTAAAATTGAAACCAATAACAAGGAATATCTCGAAAACGGTCACCTCTACAAGAAAAACATATACAACGTAATTGGCGTGTTTTAACGAAATCTACATCTTTTGTGCGGTGAGTTCTTGTTTATCTCTTAGGATTTAAAAGTTATGAAAATCCTGCAAAAAGCACCAAAAATAAAGAGGTTTTCAGAGGCTGTTTCCAGAAAATTCAAAATATAGTACATTGTATTTGTAATGTAAATATCTTTAATATACGGCGTTTTAATCAAAATCGTTAGAGCCATTTTTGAGAATAACAAAACTTTCAAAAATTGTTCCATATAAAGGGTTGTTCCTTGGAAGATGTTAAACAAAAATACGAGTTTTGGTATTAAACTGTCTTTTCGTTTTTGAGCTATGCTGTCCACAGACACACGGGTGCGCGGATCTTTTTTATATTTTTTGTACTCAGGGGACCTCAAAGCATATATTTCTGGTTAAATTTGGACATAAAATTTTTGGGTGGAATACAAAACTTCTCAAGCTACTATGTACATTGTATGTGCATACGTGCTAGAGAAAGTATAAATAACTTCAAAAATGTTCACTTTAAGTATACATACCAGCGTTTGATTTTAGCAATTAAATTCCACCTGATTTGGGAAATTTATAATCTTGTTAGAGCTTTAATGATTTAGCAGATCCTACCAACAAAGCATAAGGAACTGCGACTTCTCTTCGTATTTGCATAACAGATATCTGCGGTTTCTTGCAGGACTAGGTACACCATTTGAAATGGAGCATTTCGTGTGCTTCTTGCGGCACATTCCCCCGAGAGACGATATCAGGAATATGTAGTTGGTCGTAACCATTAAGCTTATCAGTGAGGGAAAGTTACGACTTGCGAGCCACTTAAAGTAATGATCTCAGCGCGGCTACTAGAAAACAGATTCTAGCACTTGGGAGCGCGGCTGACTTTGGCAATATAAATATCATAAAGTGTTTGTATTATTAGTGTAAACTCGCTGTGAAGAGAACGGGCCTCCGTTGAACAATATGAAAAATATTCTACAACGGTAAAATAATACCTATTACCAGACTTCCCTAGGGAAACAAACTTATTTCTCACATTCTATTTTCTTTTTACCTACTCCATGTTTTAAATGAATCGCTGTATAAGCCTGTAACATTTCATGCTACATTCAACACAATAAGAAATAACATTGGCTAGTAGCAATCGTTATTTTCTAACGCAAAACTAGACATCGAAGCTGTAATTAATTTTTACCTTCTCTGTACGTACTATGTACATAGTGAATAGAGAAGATATTGTATTGCACCCAAAAATTCCATACCGAGATTTCACCGGAAATACATGTTTTAAGGCCTCCTGGATCCAAAAAGAGCATGTTTAGAAAAATGTCCGTGTGTGGGCAGCATGATTCAAAAACCAAAATATCGTTAAATACCAAACTTTGTATTTAAGTTCGGTATCTTCCAAGGATGCAACATGAAGATTTTCAAGAAACCCCCCACCCCAACTATCCTTTACATGGAAAAAAAGACATATAGAAATTTTTGATTTTCTCAAAAATGCCTCTAACAAAGTTGATCAAACTCTCTTATATATAAGATATTTTACATGACAAATAAAACGCATAATTTCAATTTTCTGGGAATAGCCTCTGAAGACTACTTTATTCTGAATTAATTTTGTGGAATTTTGCATAACTGGTAAAGCGTAAGATATACACAAAAACGTACCACACAAAAAATGTAGAGCTCGTTAAAACGCACAATTTATGTTATATACATTTTTTTCGGAGTTGACCGTTTTTTATATATTCATTGTTATTGAGTTCAGCTTTAAAATACTTATACTTTTCTCATACGGGAATTTGTCAACTCCTGTCCATATAAACAAAGGTACTTCAATCACATGGCAACCAGCTTTTATACGAATTGACTATAGATTTAGCCTATGGTATTCCCTTATTTTCCTTCTACTTACCAGGAAGCAAGTAATAAGACCCTTTCTGCTAATTTTTTTTTGGATTAGCATTAAGTTTATAGAAGAAATAGCTTTTTAATAATCATTTATTTAGAGATGTAGAGAAAGTCATGTGAATGGAACACATCAGATTTTCTTTCCTCAGGAATAGCCACAGTCACATCCTAAGTCTTGAAATACAGTCAGACAAAAGAAAAGGCTCAATTACTATCACAAGGTTGGTTCATAAATCATGGCAACATTTTCGTTATGCGGTTAATATTGCAAATGTTTTTACCGGAATGAGGGTGCTGTGAAATATAATTTCCATTAACTGTAACGGGCAGAGTATCCTGTCGGTTTTCCCAACCCACATATGGGGAAATATCGATAACTCGGCTCAGTCAACGCCTGGTTTAATTTGAGTATCATTTCGACTATTTCATTCTCTGGCTTTGTAGATCTGAGTTATTAAAAGGCACAGAAAACAATTTAAAACATGTCCTTGATATCGATTCATAAAAAGCGCTGCTTCTATGTACATAACATTAATTTGGAGAGCTTGCCTAGTAATAGATTTAAATAGGCTCGATTACGGGTAAGATAAGAAAACAACATTCAGCTGTGGTTTCAAGAGTAGATTTTTATGATGCTGCACAGTCGCACAAATTTCTCTACCCACCACAAACCTACATACTCTCTTCTTATTTTTCTTCTATTCATGTTACATTCCTCACGATTTTACTAGAAATAACCATTAATGCATTATGCGAAAACACACATACACACAGAGTTTATATGAAAGCAATTAATCCCTGCAGGAGCAGCCTAAGATACGCATGTTAATTCTACCTGGGAAAAGTCATTAGATATTATCCGTATAAAGTATTAATTTTTTTCTGTAGTAAGATTTTGCCTATTTCTTATGAATCACCAGTTACACAGGCATGTAGAAAAATCATTCAGAACGATAATGGCTTCGTACCTACTCATAGAATTGTTAATTAATTGTTTCTTCCACGCTAGCCGTATGTAGAACATCCCTATTCAGAGATTATTCAAGAATATTTTGTCATACAACATCTGAAATATTTATGGTATTTTAATGAAAATCTTTAGAGGCATTTAGAAAAAATAAAATAGCCCTAGTTTGGGGAGGAAGGTTTTTGGACATCTTCGCCTGGTATGCTTACAAGTGCCTAACTGAAATATGGCACTTATTCACTTTTCATTTTTGAGTTATGATGTTCACATACACGCACATACAAACCGGGATTTTTTTTTTACAATGTTTTAAGGGTTCCTGGGACCTTAGAGCTTGCATTTCCGGTGAAATTCAATTTTGAATATTTTTTTCACATCCTATTATAGCTAAGTGCTAAAAAAAAGTAAAAAAAGAATCCCACATTTTCAAATACGGTACAAACCTTCAATCTAGAAATGTTACTCCTACAGCAACGAATATATTGAAAGTGAACATCTTAAACAACATTATTTTACATAAATTATGCATTTTAGTAATAACTACATAGAATTTTATTTTTGCTGCAGCAAGTTTTTAAATAAGTTTTTTGACATTTCAACCAGAGTGAACAAAAATTTAAAGGTTCTATAGAAAAAAGCTTCCTTGCAGTTTTTTAAAGCTGCTACACTTAAATATAAGGTTGACATTGGTAAAATTATCGTTTTTAATTATACTACTACTCTTATATAATACTACTACTACTACTATTACTACTACTCTCTCTCTCTCTCTCTCTCTCTCTCTCTCTCTCTCTCTATGACGTCAATTTCTTGAATCCTCTATCACAAATAAAGGCAAAAAGAATTTATCTTGCAGTGAGCCTAACAAGAAACATTTCAGGTGAATAAGTTTAATGAATATAACTGGTCAATTTTCGATTGGATTAGCCTTTAGCAATACGATGTAAAGAAACACGGAATAACAGCGACGGAGTTTAGGACACTTCACGCGCAAAATGCTCTTAGCTAAACAGAAACACGAGAAGTGTTTACATTGTCTGAACAAATAAAGTACGCTGAAGTGTTTTTATTCTCCGGATACCAAAGAACTTCCTAAACACCCTCTGCAACAGGTTGAGGATAACCTAGTACAGAATAATGCACCTAGGCTTCCTAGCTGTTTCCCAGACCTGACTTGCTATTTTCTACCAGCTTCTTTAACGTCAATCACTTGAGTTTTGACAAGGAGATAAAACCAACTTTGTATCACGACTGTATCGGATTAGGCAATAACGACATGACTTTTATAAGCCTTGCCATTACTCATTAGATGCTATCGCGTTTGTTTGTTTTCTATCCTACCTTGAGGATACTACTTCTTGCTATTATTAGCTCATCGTATATAGCTTGATGTCCATTTTGGGAAACACGTTTCATATCCGAACCCCGCTTCTTTTAACCTGTGCAGCAGGCATTCTTCTGTTGTAAGTGGTTTCTTTGAAATTCTCAAATTATGTATTTATTCGTAGAAACTAAACTACTAATTCCCGCTTATGGCTATTATACTTTCTAGAAGTAGCATTACACAGAAGGTGTAACAGTACAATGATTCAAAAAAGAAGAGCCTTTCTCCCTGGCATTGTACACTGTTGCCAAACAAGGGCCTAAAAATCAACCCAAAAGGAGCCATTTACCCAAAGTCACTACATTTTCGTTTAACCTAATAAAGGACGTTAATAATTCTTTAAAATGATATACAACACCGACAGTGAAGTTTTTCTGTCAGTAAACATGAAATTTTTATATTCTAATAAGTAAAAATTGCATATGGTAAATTATTCTTCGCTTCACATTATACACTATCTTTGTCCAGAAATGATTCCAAAATAAGCAGAAAAGTCTTCATTAAACACAGCATCCAAAAACAATATTCAAATGTTCATTCTCAGGTGTAGAAACGAGCTCAGGGAAGGAAGAGAAAATGAAAAATCGGAAATTTTTAAATATATTCAACATGGAATATTTCTAAAGCAGTTAACGCTGTGTGTATGTGTGTTTGCTTGTGCGCGTGCGCGTGTACGTGTGTGACAGTAATATAATAAATTAGGCAAATTCATATAGGTGTTTTTGTGAGGTTAAAGTTGTTCATGTAAGCCATTGTTTAGGATCGAAATGTTTCTTGAAATATATGTGAGGGGTCCCTGAAAAATGCTGAGCTTACAATACCAAATGTAGCATTCTTCGGAAGTTTCCTTTTTGATTTATGAAGCTAACAAACATATATGTGGGCTTTCTGTTTTCTCCAATTTATTTCTTACATTAATTTCTTTAATTTCTATACTTATAGACTGCTGAGTTAAGTTAGAATCATGTTAAACTTGCTTTATGTTAAACGCAGTTTGGCAATATTCCAAAAATTACACAGCAAGAAGACAAGGAGTCTGATGTGTTCCATTGACATTACTTTCTCTGTTTTTCTGTAACAAACTTCTTACAAAAGATTATTCCTCTATATACTTCATGCATGCTAATCGAGATAAACATTGGCAGGATATTTTTTTTTTCTTTCTTTATTGCTCAGTTCCTTAAAATATAAGGGAAATAAGGGAATACACTAGGTAATGCGATAATCGCTATGTGATTGATATTGAACCCCGAATTTTTTTTTGCGTGGCCAGGAGCAAAAATAAAAAGAAAAAACGGGATGACAAAATCCTGTTTGAGAAAAGTACACGTAAGCATTTAAAATTGAAACCAATAACAAGGAATGTTTCGCAAATGGCTCCACAATAAAAATGTATAGGTCACAAATCGAGTATTTTTGTTGTTGTTGTAATTATTGTTTGTCTATGTTTTACGGTTTATCAGTTATGTAAAAGTAATCCAGAACGAAGAGGACTTCAGAGTATATTCCCAGGAAATTCAAGATAATGTACATTTTATTTGTCTTGTAAATATCTTTAATATACCGTATTTTAATCAAAATCGTTAGAGCCAATTTTTGAACAAAATCGCAATTTTCGAAAGTTTATCTATGTAAAGGGTAATTTGGGGTTGAAATTTTCTTGAAAATATATTGATAAACAGCCTCATTTGCACTAGTCTTAAAATTACCATTTCGAACATTTTGCAACCCTCTGACTTGGGGTTGGTATGCCAGATCTACAATATTTTACGCTTATTCTAAAATGTATTACTTCCAAATTTGTTCGAAACGGTGAAATGGTGTAGAAGCCTAGGGAACATACATACACACCGACGTTTATAAAAATAGATACACACAATTTGAAATTGTGTTCTCTTTTCTAAGCCGTGAAACACCGGTATAACGCCGGCCATCTCAGCTAGTTTCAAATAACTTTTGTGGCTTTAACCATTTTCGATAAATTCCTTCTTATGTTTGAATTTTTCAATAATTTTGTCATCTTTTTAAGTGCTATTATTCAGTTCTTATCTTGCGATGTCATGGAAAGAGTTTTTAATTTCAAAGCCCACATTTATCAACCCGCTTTTTTAACGTTTTGTCTACAGTTTCAGCTTATTATATCTATAATAAAAAGTGTAATGAAAATATTTCTTCAAGCATTTGTGTTTCGATTACAAGTAGGTGGAAAAATAAGCTTTTGCGGGAAAACTTGTAGAAACTATATCAAAATAAACGACGGTGATTAGAGAAACTCACGTGGATAACACAAAGTTTTGCTTAAATGGCTATAAAACTACCATAAAGGAAAGGCATTTCTCACATTGGTCGTCGTCCCCGAATTACTGATTTCAAGTTTCTTCGTAAATATACTGATCGCTATGCATCTCGTGTGCGTCTCTCCTTAAAAGATGTTGGACAAGGCCGTTTCAAGGCAGTCACTTATGACTCTAGTGGGAGGGAGCCTTTAGGTACATTCCGATGATGCCATGAATATAAAACACTGTTTAGTGTCACACGAGATAGGCATAAGGTACAATTTGGAGAGGCACATGCTCCTCACTTCCTTATACAGCAAGCAGAAGGCGCGTTTCCTAGCACCGAGTTGTAACTTTCCAGCTGTGTGCTATTTGGATTAAATGTTCAGAGTGAAGGCGTAGCAGCAATAAAATAAATCTGAATTAGAAGTGGCTACGACCTAATTTGTCGCATGAATTTTAACATTATGTAGCCCTTCCTGAGCTGAAACATAAACTCAATATGTTTACAACAGCAAGCCTTGAAACGGTTTTTCTTTATAAGGTAATTATACGTTTCTGTATTTCCCACAATTATGACTATTTTAACAGCAAATAATGTATATTTTAAAATAAGAACTGAAGCTTTCCTGGCGACGTGTTAATTCAAAATCTTCTCGGGCTTCTAGCCAGGTAAAAACTTGGCGTCAAGCCTGGCTAGAAGCCCGAGAAGATTTTGAATTAATGTATATTTTATCAATCAAAATTACTGTGTGCTTTAAGAACACCAACCTTTGAAATTTGTGCTTTATTCTTTAGCAATTGTTTGACTTTTTACCTGATCTACAACTGACAAATCTTTAAGATTATTTGGTTAAGTAGATCCTGAGATAAAGAAAGCTATTTTTTTAATGATCTGCGACACAATTTACAAAAGTTTGAAACAAAATTTCAAATTTGGCTCTAAATATATATTTATTAACAAACCACCACATTACTTAACCTTTCCGGATAGCGGAGGTGACTAGACACTGATTGGGGAGATCTGAGGTTCCAATCCCGCCAGAACTGTTCTATCTGATTGAGGTTTCACCAGGTTTTCCTCAGTCCTCATAACTAGCAAATGCCAGGGAGGTACACTAAACTTTCCTTCCCAAATTTCCTTTGTCAATTATATCATTTCATGTGTCATCAGTGTCAACCCCAGTGGTGCTGTATGTAGTAAGAACGGGCGTTAAACACTATTAAACAAATACGTCTTGCAAAGAAAACACAGACTAATTTAATTATAAATTCCTCGCCTTTATACTTTCCAATTACTAAAGTAATTTGTAAATATGTGTACGTCATTAATTTGAATTTCTCGCGCGTTTCAATCGTTAACAAACACCAAGTTGACTTTTATATAAGCTGTTCACGTGACCGTTTAACGCAACAGCTTGTAGACATCAATGACACCAAAATTCGAGAAATTCTAGTATAAACAACCAGACAAGAGCTATTTGGTTATATATTATTTTTAGCTGTTCCTCCAAGCGCAGATCCGAACCCCGAGAATAAGAAGCTACCTTGCCATTTTTATAAGTTTTTTTTTTACTTCACAGCCATTTAAACCTACTCATTGCTTAATGTAATGTGCGTACAAACGACAAATCAAAATAGTAAATAAATCATAGAAAATGTGACAATGTTTACGCTCAAATAAAAATACCCTCCGATGAATATGTTGCTTATTTAATACTATGTGTTCAAGCATAAGTAAAGCAATAGTAATTTTAATGTTTCCGATAACAATGTTTCATTGTAGTTATTCGTTTATCTCATGTACGCAGTAAGTTTTTACGTTAGATTTAATGGTGACTCCAATAACAAATAAACCATTCAGGCACTGGAATGGCAGTTTAGTGTGTCAAGCTATAGCTACACTGTTACGCAAGAAGACAGCGAACAAATCTAAATGAAAAATGTATAATGAATATTACAGTTTTTTCTTTTTATTTTCCTGCTTAAAGTCCCTAAACCTGGTTGATCATATCGGACGACGAATGAAATTGGTGAAATGGATCTCGGAGCTCATGAAGCTTAAAGTTACTCAACATTCGTCTTTTAGGATATGGGAAAACACGAAAAAAAATCTTATTGGGGTAACTCACCCTAAACGAGATTCGAACTCGCGATCTGTTGAATGTGAGGCAGACATGCTACCACCATAGTCTCAGTTATAAGTGAAACAAAGGAACATTTTAAAGTCTGGTATTACCACGAATGGGCATTACAGAACATGCATTGGGCAGGCGTGAAGAAAGCGACTTGTGACTGCGATGTGATTCTTTGAGTGCTGTTAGCACTCGGTTTGACTTCCATTTGTTTTTTCCTTGCCGCTCGTGGCGTTCAGCACGTTGCATATGTCGCCCTCCGTGGTGTAATGGTTACCATGCTGACTTCATACACCCAAGGTTGCGGGTTCAAACCCGGCGGAGGACGATGGAAAAATCCTTAGCATGGCTTCCTTCGGAAGGGAATAAAACCGTTGGTCCCGTGTCGTAGATTTACGGCACGTAAAAGAACCTCAAGCCTGATAGAGAAGCCTCTGAGCAAAATTAAGCGGTCTTTCACGCCCAATTTAGAATGGGACGCTGAGAACCAGAGTAGTTAAATAGCGTCCATAAATAACATGCCACGTTGCACATGTATTTGACTCGGGGAAGACTCATACTCTATTTTCGCCAAGGAAGGCTGTTTCTCTTGTTTGCGCGCCCGAAAGCAGCGGAGTAGCTACTCACGACTTGCAGGATTACACTGATGAAATATTGTATCATCAACAGGTTCAAAAATTTCCTTTATTGAATATAAAATTATACTTCATACTGGTAAAGGTGGATCAAAGCCACATTTAATTGGGTAACTTTTTTTTTCCTCGATCTTATTTATTTTGTATAAAAATTAAGAGAACAACATTAATCAAATTTAATAATCTATACAATTTGATCCGCTTGCAACATGAAATTCGGTTCGGAAATGAGGGCCAGCTATAATTTACAGCTCAATGAAATGGAATGAAAGCTTCGCCTATGACCTTTGTCTATAATTGACTATTACATTGCACCTCCAGCTATGCTCAAAGGATTGCTGCGTACATGCGAGTATTCTGACTCAGCCAAGCAGAGTTGGAATGGCCTGGCCTAGGGGATTCAATTAGAATAGGTGTCCTAGAAAAAGATAGGAAAACCAGAGCTGGAAGCCCAACTTCTTGTAATCTCATTACATGTTATATATATTATTTCACTCATAATACTCATACACTTTTGACCAATAAAATGTTACGGTCAATTCAGCCAAGCATAGCTATTTATCCTCACCATTTTATCACTTAGGTGACTTGTTTAATACCTCTGTAGCATTTGTTTCTATATTTGATCGTCATTACTTTCCCATGAGTCAACTAAAATGGAGTTTAGTATTTAATCAGTTAGTTAATGTAAAATTACTGTTGATAAAACACTGTGCAAAACAAAAGGCAAACATGATATTGCCAAACTAATATCTACATTTGTACAATAAATCAATTAGGTAATCACTTCCAGCATCTATATATAACCTCGCGACTTCCAGAAGTCATAAAGGAATTGTGATAGGCACAATATTTAATTATGATGTCCAAAGCGCAAAATCCTATCTAAATTACGAGGCTCCCTCAACTATCAACAAACCATTAGTATTACTCGTAGCTAGATAAAAACAAGGAAAGAAACGGATCACGTTTTTGCCATCTGTTCAGCAGCTTTACTCTTGACAACAAAGACACTGCTCTATTTCCTTGTCGGCGTAAAACAATTACCCGGAGCGATGACCTCCTAATTAACGTGGGAGGATACTATAATAGAAGATGCAGCACTCGAGGTCCTCCTTAAAACTTAGTACCAAGGAATACATTTCTTGAATACGTTGAAATCATATACCCAAATCAGATTTGTTTCTTAGTTATGGATGCATCAATGTTCATTTTCTTCAATTACACCGAAAAGTATGCTTGTCTCATTGCCTTCCTCGGACGGGCAAAACCGGATTCTCTAACTGGGTGGGGTTTATCTTTTCAAGTTCAATGGCTAATGAGAACCCCCATTGGAATCAAATGAACAATGACATTACTAAATTAATTCACAAAAAGAAAAAAGAAAAGTGAAGAAAAGCTAAAGGATTCCAGATAACTTAAAATACAACAGATTTATTTATTTAGAATTATAACGTTTTAAAAGAAATTTAATTGTTAAGAAGCTAAGGAAACAGAATAATTATTTTCTCTATGGTGCAGAATATACTCGTATTAAGCTGCAGCTGGATATTTAGAAAAATGTATTCTTGGCAGTTCTAATAGAAGGGAAACAAGAGGGTTGGATGAAAAAAGTATGGTGTAAGGTACACACATTTTTTTGATATTTTAGGATTACATTTTAATTCTGTTAAATGTAGTAAATAAAGATTATGGTCAGTATTTTAGTAAAAGTAATCAAATTACATAATTATCCTATCACGATAATCCTTTTAAATCTTTTCCTTAAAAACAACTAAGATTTACCTCTCCAGATATTTAAAGTTACAATTTGCGTGTATAGCTTTACGTTAAACAATCCATTAACAATCAATCATCTCACATTTCAACATTTGCATTTTTGAGTTTCCTATAATGAAACAACTGACTTGAAATTTTCACCAGGAATAGAATTTTAGAATTTAAAAAGTATAGACCATTCTTTGAATCCGCATATAAGAGAACTACTTCACATTGTTTGGTTTATTTTAATACGTATTAAGATAGTTAAATAATTTAATTAATGAACAAAATTTTACGATATAAAGGTTTGTAAATTGCAAAATATTTTACCCTATTCTTCAAAGCACATATAAATGTCAAGAAATGTTTGGTGCCAATTTTAGAAGACAGATAATTCAGTTGTTCCTCGATTTAGTAATGCAATAAGTAAACGGGAAAGTTAATTGGCCAAGACTACACCAATATATACAAAGAGGTGATGGCATTTAGACGAAATAAAAATCTTGGAGTTGTGCTGTGCATAACTAAACCCCATCTTTTATGAATAATGAAATTCTGCAAGAATAAACAAATACTGGCAATCCAATAAAATAGCAACACAAGGAACACTAACCACTGCGCGACTTTTAGATCTAGTGATTCGCAGGCACTTCTCGGAAGACGAGTATTCGTTCTTACCTTTGGGACCAGCAGGGTCCTGGATCTGTACTGCAGGCATGGAAGTGAAGCTGCGACTGAAGAGAACAACAAGCACGGCGGCCTTCGTTTGAACAACTGACTCACACTCCACTCTCCACGCTTTAAGGACTCGCAGACGACCGTAGTACCCAACTTGGATCTCCCCACCAAATACTCCACTTTGGTCCAGGCACGGTGGTTGCGATTATGCCGCCCACGTGCACCTCGCAATTTCAATGTGCCAAGATCGCCATTTAAAGTGATCCTCAATGGTCAACCAGGCACCACCCGCGGAGAAGGTCACGGCTTTTCCGGACGATTGCACGCATTTTGAGGGCCATCGCAAACATGGAAGTTTCTTGTTGCACAATCACTGCACGCAATCTTTCCAGGAATGTAAACAAACCGTGTAAAACTACGTGGGGCAATGTTCCGTGTAGAAATAAACCTTCCAACAGGTCGCAAGAAGCAGTAATTGCAAAGAATACGATGCCGTCAAGAGAATAATTCCTAAACTAAATAATTTAAGAATCACGATTAGCATTTATATAATGATTGCAGCTGTTTCCTTACAAAAAAACAAACAAACAAAACTAATATATTTCTTTCTTTCTTCAAAACAATCCCCTCAAGATTTCTATATGGTCATTCCTAGACGTAAAATTGCTGCAAAGTATTATGAGCGAGCTGGCGCCGCAGTAACGCGTGCGACTCCAATTTAGTAGGTCCCGGGTTCGACTACCAGCGACTGCCCACTTTAACCTAATGAGGTTTTCGGGGGGTTTTCCTGGGCGAATGCTGGAGTAGTCTCTGTGACTCCTGAACGATCCCTCCAAGTAATTTTATTATCAGTTCATGCTCTGTTGGTCTCTTTCAAGGTTGGAAGTGATAGTGCTACAGCGCGACGTTGCAGAGAAAAAGGATGCTCACTGGAATACTCAGTCTCCACAGCTTAAGGCTGGTTGGCGGGGGCGTTGGACCCTATGCGGAGCGGGCTGTCAGTGCTGAACTTTAGCTCTTGGCTCCGGCCACCCGATGTCTCCTCTCACTCCATCCGTTCTTCTTCCTAGGTGTCTCACCGGTTCAGTGCCGAGTCATCTCCGTCCTGCCTATCTTCTATTTTAATTCCTGTCTGCTTCACCTGTGGTGCTACTTGCTTCAATTTATTTACAATAAACGCATTTCTTTGCATTATGAAAACGCAATCTTCGAGGAAAAATTGAATCATTTTCAAAACCAGCTGACATAGTAATGTTTTACCATAGCCTATGCTGAAAATTGAGCCATCTAACATCGAGTGGAAGAATTTCTAGATTATTTAGCAAAAAGTCTTATGTTACACTTACATTAATTTCTCGGTTATTTTTATATAGCTTATACAAAGTGTTCAAAATAATCTAATTTTCGATATTTTTCATGTTCACCCAAATAAATCTTTGCAGAAATAGATATTTATACATTTTATATAGGTGCAAAGGGGATACAGGAAACCGAATCGTAGTCATCTGTTTAAAAGAATTTCTCAATAATTATGCTGACCTTTAAATTCCACACAGTTTACATGACATTGCGAGAAGCAGCTGAATAGCGATAGCACTTAATTACAAAGTATTCATACATTCAAATCAATATTAACGAATGAGCTATAAAGAGATCTAAAGTCTTTTGTATAATAAGTTCTGTCTATCTCTTATAGTTTACCCGTTATACAAAATTGCACAAAACTCCTTCTGAATGAAGAGGGTTTCGTACCCCACTTCCAGAAAATACAATGTATACTTTTTATTTTGCATGTAAATATCTTAAATATATTTAACTATAAATTTGAGATGCATTAATCTGATAAGGGTTGTCTTACTTTCTCCACTTCGTGCACAGTACACAGGTAGAAAAGCTATAGCATTCCACCAAAATATTCGATAGTTCACTGGAAATACACCTTTAGGATCCCCTGTATAAAAAGCATTTTTAGACAGCAGTGTATGTGCGTGTGTGTGTGTGTGAGCGTGCGTGTGTGTCTATGTGAAAAAAAGAAAGGTCGATTAAATACCAAACTTGATTATTCAAGTTCAGTATCTTCCAAGGATGCGACATAAACATTTTCAAGAAAATTCCTACCTCACCAAACCATATTAAAAATATACGAAATTTCTTTTTCTCAAAAATGGCTATAACGATTTTGATTAAAATGCCGTATATTAAAGACATTTACCTGACAAAATGTATATCTTGAATTTTCTGGGAACAGCCTCTAAAGTCCTAATTCTGTAAAACTTGCATAACTGGTAAACCGTATGCGGTAGACAAAAACTTACTACACAAAACTGTAGATCTCGTTAAAACACATAATTTATATCATATACATTTTTGCTGTGGGGCTAACCATTTCCGTGTTATAGGTTTAAATTTTCCATACTTAATATTTTTCTCAAATGGAAAGTCGTTATTCATATTGTTTCATCCTAGTCAACCATAAAGAATGGAATTTCAATACCTTCACATAGCGATCAGTTTTAAAAGATTTATTATCGCTTTAGCTTATTGTATTAATTTAATCCCCTTGTACAAGGAAATAATATCGTAATGTAACCATTTCCTAATGGTTTATGTTTATCCTAATATGCATAAGTAAATAGAAGAATAGGGTTTTAGAATAATTGTTTGCTGCATAGAGAAATTTGTGAATGTAATACATCGGATATCTGTTCTAGGGTTTTCCCTTATCCTAAGAAGACAAATGATGGATAACATAAGCTCTATGAACCCTGGGCTCATATTCGTACGAGCATCATTTCAGTCATCGGCGATATGACTACCAGGTTAAAGGACGTTAAACAAAAAAAGTTGTTAGCTTTAGCCGGATATTACAGAATAGGTGTCAATGTAAGTAATTTGTATGGCATTTAACATTTCTGAGATATTGTTGCAAATAAAGTATAAAATAATAAACACCAGCTTGTAAACGTTCTGGTTGGTATCATAGGATCGTATAGAATTTCCCATACTTATTATATCTACACATTTTAAAGAGCTAAGTTAGCATTATTTTCTTTCTCGCGATGTTGCAGAGTATGGGATTCCAAACCCAGTATATAGCACCCCGAATTTGAATATCACTTCACACATCTGCATCTCGATTTTACCCTAACGAAATGTTTAACAAATTATTTCTTCAAACAAATAATTTCATTGAGGGGAATTACATAGAAAAATACATTTGTTTTTACAGGCGTAGAATATTTACAAAAAAGTGGATAAATAAAGGCATGTGATTGTAACACATCAGAGTTTTCTTTCTTTTACTGTGTTCTTATATATACACAAAAGTTTAGACAGGAACAACTAACACAAGTCTTGTAACAAAACTGTACTAAATTAAAAGGTTGAAAGGGAGTCTAGCAGCAGCAGCAGCAGCAGCAGCACTTTGGATTCTTTGTTCACACAGTTGTAGCACCCTTCAGGGCAGGCATTCCAACTGTGCTCGGACGAGTCAGAATGCTCTCGTATTCAGCCACACTTCTCGGAGTCCAGCTGGAGAAGGAGTGTGATAGCCAATATGTGCTTCCCTTCCTGCCTCCTCATTCAGCCATGACGATTGTTTGCCCTCAATGCTGAGCTATAGGTACTGCACACCTTGTGAGTTGTGAGTAACTCTCTTGCTCTTTGGTGCGCACCCCAGCTGAAATATGTGCTTTAAGGCAGCTGTTTGGAATGCTGTGAGAAATCATAATGAAGGAAGCACCTTGGATAATTCGTTTTAACGAATAAATCCTGCAGCTTTAGATGTAACACTACAGTAAATCAAATAATTTGGCCGTTTTAATGCGTCTCAGAAGTAAATTCCGCCACTGTAGAGAAACATTACTTACGATACTAATAATAAGGTATTTTAATTTTAATGTACATTCTCAATAATTCAGTGGACGTTTTATTAATAGTGGATGTATCCTGGGTTTAAACTAGTCTTTGTCTTTTTCTCGGTCTTTATGTATTAAATAGTTGGTCTAACGTATAAACTCAGCAGATGCAGATGAGCTGGTAAATGCTTTTTTCTGAAGAGCTATGTGTATGTAAATGCAGACTGAGTTATGATCATGAGTGATCAAATGAACCCGTGATCCAAAGAATTGACCCAAAGTTTTCTTCGGGTTAAAGAAAGAAAAACCTGATTGTGTCCTGTACATATAACTTTTTCTATCTATTCGGTAAATAAATTATTCTTACAAAAGTTTATTCTTCTACGTGATCCATGCTAATCGAGATGAGCATTAACAGAAATTGTTTTACTTATTTCCTTGTAAGCAGAAAGAAAATACACTTAAGCTTATACGATAGCCAATCTCTTAAAAGATGTCACTAAAGGAATACGATTGAAATACCCTGCCTTTTTGTATGGCTAGGAGTAAAACAAAATATATGAAACGACTTCCCACTTGAAAAAAATTAAAAATATTTTAAAATTGTAACAAATATCCAGGAATATCTCGGAAATGGTTAACTCCACAGAAAATGCATACAATAAGACATAAATTGTGTGTTTTAACGAGATTTACATTTTTTGTAGTAAGATTTTATCCATCTCTTAGGGTTTACCGATTACGCAAAAGTCTTCCAGAATGAAGAGGGTCTTAGAGGCTATTCTCAGAAAATGCAAGATATGTACTTTAAAAATACGTAACATATAGTAATTTAATCATTATCCTTATAACGATTTTAGAGAAAATAAAAAAAAATCGAAAAATGTTTTATGTAAAGTTTAGTTTGAGGGGATGGGGATTTCTTGAAAATCTTAGTATCGTACCCTTGGAAGTCGTCTTTAAATTTTGTTTTTCGTAGACACATACACACACACACACACACACACCACCACCACACCAAAACACACTCACACAGGGACCTTTTCCTAAAAATGCGTTTTACTTTCTCTACCTCGTTCATAGTACTTACAGATGGTATTGCATTCCACCCAAAAATTCGATACCGGGCTTTCACTGGAAAAACACGTTTTAGAGTCCCCTGTATAAAATAGCATTTTAGAAAAAGACCCCAGTATGTATGTGTGTATGTATATATGTAATGTATGTATGTAATGTATGTATGTGTGTATGTATGTACGTAGTGTAGTGTAATGTAATGAATTTATGCATGTATAACTTAAAAACGAACGTCGCTTAAATACCTACCTTGAAATTTACGTTAAGCGTCTTCCAAGAGTGCAACATGAAGATTTTCAAGAACATTCCGCTCCGCAAACTGCCCTTTAGATGGGGAAAAAAATCGAAATTTTGATTGTTGCTAAAAGGGCTAACAGTTTTGATTAAAATGCCGTTTATTGAACATGCTTATATCACAAGTAAAACGTACATCTTGAATTTTCTGGGAATAGCCTCTTAACTCTTTTTCATTCTAAATGGCTTTTGAATAACTGGTAAACCGTAAAAGACAGGGTAAATCTTACTACACAAACATGTAGATCTCGTTAAAAAACGAAATGTGTCACATTCTTTTTTAAAATTAACGATCCCCAAGAGTTTTCTTGTTACTGGTTTCAATTTTAAAACACCTATAATTTTCTCAAACAGGAAGCAGTTATCCGTGCTTTTGTTTTACTCCTCGCCTAGCAAAGTGAACTGAATTTCAGCTGCGCATCGACAACTTTTAAAAGATTTGACTATCTCTTTGGCCTAGTATATTCCCTTATTCGCCTTAAAAGGAACTAAATAATAAAACCATATCTACTAATATTTATCTCAATTAGCATGAAGTAGATAGAATAATAACTTAAATGTTTGTAAGAATAGCTGGTTTGCAAACCAAGTGAAGAAAGTCGTGAGAACGTAGCACAAGATTTTTTTATTCGAGGGGTGCATTTCCAGTGAAATCTAGGTGTTGAAATATTAAATGTTTTAATACGTTCTCTACCTAATATGTATGTGCTAGAGAAAATATTAGATAACTGTCTTATAGTGATATCCCAACTCGGGACCTCGGGAGTAGGACACAAGCAACCGTCGCAGAGTTGGAAAATAATGAATCAGAAGAATATTACGCAGTATTCAACAGTAGACTAATGCTGACGCGCCAGAATTGCATTCATAGTGCGTTTCTGCGTACGTGTTTACGGTAGCTAAAAACAGTCATCAGGTTACAAAGTAAAGCGTAGGAAATTTGCGTAGGATTTCAAAAACGACCATGACAAATTCGGAAGAATTGGGATTACTCTCCAAGTTTGTAGAAGCTCCATTTTCTGGTAAAACATAGCTAGCGAGGTCAATGCCTCTGCTAACTAGGTGAAGGCTAACCCAAAATGTTTGTAAATAAAGATTACTGATTCTAGATCATTCTTTTGTTAAAGTAACGCTGAAATGCGTAAATATGGGAAATAAACCTCACAAGATCGTAAATATACACATATGTGGAGCTACTTGAAGGTGTACAACATTGTTGCCTTGGATTTTGTTAGTCAGCATTTTCGAAAACATCAATAAAAAACAAACAAATACAAATAAATCTGGTGTGTTGCATTGATGAGTTCAGAGGTCAGAAAACTTAGCATATACATTTTGTTATGTAAATATCTTATACGTATGATATATTAAAAAACAGAAAATTTAGAAACATCTATTCATAGGATAAGGGAGGGGGTTCTAGAAAGTCGACGTGTTCCATCTTTGGAAGGAAATGGACTTCGGCCATTTGGTTTTTGTATTACCTTTTCACTCACACACACACACATGGACCTTTTATCTAAAAGGTTTTTAGGGGACTCAAAACATACATATCCGGTGAAATCTCGACATAGAATGTTTATATGGAATCCAATACTTCTTCTTACCTACTATACATAGATAGTAAAAATCAGCTGGTTCAATTGGTATTTGAACTTTAACCTGATATGATAATCGTAATTATAAAAAAGCACATTATTGATACCTAGTTTTGAGATACGGGCTGAAAGTCGGCCTGTCAAAAGAAACTACACACAAAATTTAGGCACGTTAGAGGTTTAGGTACTATTGCGTAACAATTAGACATGCAAACCAACGTTTCTCAGGAGTACCAGCAACACAACAAATAGTGGACTCAGCGCGCTTACCAAAATAACCAACTTATGTCGTTCAAAGTAGGAATAGGCCAAAAGCTCTAAATCTGAATGTGCTACTGTTTCAAATATGATTTAGGAGAATACACAAACTTAAAGAGTGGTTAATAGTACAGCACCAAAAACCCACAATTTTAAAATAAATCCCTACATATTCAGAGTTGAAATTTGTCGTCCTCCCAAGGTCGCGGGTTCTAATTCGGCAGAGGGCGATGGATTTTTACGGGCGTAAACGTACTTCGGGAGGGAAGTAAAGCCATAGGTCCCGTGTCGTAGATTAACGGCACGTAAAATAACATATAGCATGATAAAAAGGCTCTGAGTAAAATTAAGCGGTATTTCATGGTCAAAGTAGAATAGCACACTGTGAACCTCAGCAGTAAGAGAGCATCCATAAATAAAACTCAATTTAATTCAATTTAGAGTTGAGAATTCATGTAATAGGTTTGAATAACATGTATCGACACTTTGCGGAGTTGGTTGATATCAATATAAAGATAAGATTAGTTTATATAGAGAGCCTCTTAAAAATGAACTGCTTTAAGGCTTATCTCTCAAAGCACTCGTCATCGCATTGTTTCCACCACAAAAAGAATGCACTTGAAACTTGACGTTATGCGTACATACAAGTATGACTAATTTGCTTTCGTATTTTAACAAAAGGAGGCGCGATGACAGAGTAGTTAGACCGCTCGCCTACCACCTAGGTGGTCCGAGTTTGATCCCAAGCGCCCGCATGTGGGATTTCAGTGGACGAAACGTCGCCTGGGCGGCCTTTCTCCGGGTCCTCCGGTTTCTCCCGCTACTCATTCCACCAATTGCTCCATCATTGCCTTTCCTGTCATCCATTTCGCATTCATTTCATATTACCCACTTCCTCACTTGCATGCCTGGCTACGGGCCGACCACTTGTTCCAGATTCTTCATTTTGTGATTACGTGCCGTTGGCTCCCTTACAGACTTCTGACCCCTAGGCACCCGCTTTTAAGTCCTTGGGGAGTGTTAGCCCTATCTACGGGGAGGTAAGCCGATTTATATGGCGTAACGTAACCTTTTAATACAATAATGGGAAATATTTTTTTATATTGCAACCTAATCATAAACTAAGAGAACAAAGAGGGAAGAAAACAAATGAAAGAACTTAATAGTGAACCAAACAGAAAGGGAGAAAAAGAAGCAACTCTGAAAAAGAAACCATAGTATTTCGCCCTACTTTATGTGCACTCAGCTAAAGCTTGCAGGGCAGTAAATTGTTTTATAGTACCAAACCGTTGACCCTCTGCGCCTGCCAGGTACTGCAACCAGTTGGAGTTCGGGGAAAATGTAACTGTAACTATTTTACAAAATAGTTCATAGACGTATCGTAATAATAAAAAGTTAGAATACTTGTAACAAAGATGTTTCATTTCATAACAAAGAAGTGCCTTCGGCTACAAGATTAATCACTACGTTTATTATTCCCTAATAAGGAACATCTGACCTTTCACAAGCTTTTTAGGAGTTTCGCTCGCTACAGTCTATTCTTCTTACTTATTATTCAGGTTTATTTTCTTTCCACGAACTTGTACATGGTGTAAAGAGAAGGTATTGTATTGCACCCAAAAGTTCGATACCGAGATTTTGCCGGAAATATATTTTTGGGTCTCCCTGAATAAAAAAAGCATTTTTAGGAAAAGTTCCATGCGTGTGGGTGTGCGCGCGTGTGTCTTAGGACAGCATAGCTCAAAAACGAAAATGCCGTTAAATACCAAATTTGGTATTTAAGTTTGGTATCTTCCAATGATGCGACACGAAGATTTACAAGAAAATCCTCCCACCTTTATTTGGAAAAAAATTGGAAATTTTTTATTTCCTCCAAGATTAAAATCTCTTATATTTATGACATTTATATGCCAAATAAAATGTACATCTTGAATTTTTTGGGAATAGCATCTAAAGACCTCTTTATTCTGGATGAGTTTATTGAAATTTGCATAACTTGTAAACCGTAAGAGATACAAAAATGTATATCACGATAAAACACACACTTTATGACATTTACATTTTTTTCGTGGAGTTGGCCGTTTTCGAGTATTCCTTGTTATTGATTTCAGTATTAAAATACTTGAACATCTCATACGGGAACTTGTCAACGCTTGCCCAAGCAAAGAACGGATTTCAATCCCATAGCAACCACATTTTAAAAAATTGGCCATCGATTTAGCCTAGTGTATTCCCTTATTTCCCTTCTACTCATAAAGGAACTAAGTAATAAGACCGTTTCTGCTAATGTTTTAGCATTAAATAGAAGAATAAGCGTATTAACAATAATTTGTTGCAGAGATGTAGAGAAAGTCATGTGAATGGTACACATCAGATTTTTTAAAATGTTGTGTGCACCTTTGATCCCACAAACAGTATAAACTATATAGGTAATATCTTAATAATTTTCCCCAAGAAAGAGTTTGTGGCTAAAATCCAGAAATCGAAATATCTCGTTTGTTATTTATTCGGTTTTTGGAATATACCAAAAGCTTATAAGCATAGGTTTCTCACAAGTTTTATTATTTACAAAATATCAGTTGTTATGAATACGCAAGAAATTAAAGCAACGTTTCGTTACTGTTGGCTATATACATTGAGTGGTTACCACCAAAAACAGTGTACCTAGTGCTGATCGTATTGCAAGTAAAAGGAAGGGACACAAAATTTAGATGTATTAAACCTTGCAATTCATTTTTATCATCAGTACAAAAAATTAAGTTTATTACCGGTTTTTAAAATATCACATAACATGTACGTAGTACATAAAGAAGAGAATAAAAAGGGACAGAAAGGAAATATAGAGATAAAGAAGAGAAAGAACGCGAAAGGAGAATATGAGAGAATGTAGATATGGGAGGAGGGAAAGAGGGGAAGAGACATAAACACCTACAGAAGGAGAGAGATCTGTGTAAAGCATATAAGCAGAAGTGATATTTGGTCAGAAATCTACCAACAGAAAATGCTTCCAACATCACCCATAAAATTATATCAAAGGGCGTGAATCCGCGTGATCGAAGTGGCTAGACCCCAGGTTCAACTCTTTCTAACCATGTTCCCAAATTCGATGGTTAAATTGTTCATGTATACCACCGCTGAGGAATGATGAGGCTGCAATTATTAATTAAGAAACTATAAACTTGACATTTCTAACCAAGACTCCCGTAGAACAAAAGCCAGAATTGGAACGGTTTCAATATCGTTGTGACTTAGCGACTTGAGCGTTTTTACGGTGACTGCTAAAAATGTGAAAAGTGTCGTTTTATTTATAATTCTGATGTGCTTCATTCACATCACAAGCTTTCTTACTAAACTTATTCTTCTATCTACTACATGGTAATCAAGTTAAACATTCGCAAAAATGGTCTTATTATTTAATTGCTTACAAGTAGAAGGGACATATGGGAATACACTAAGCTAAAGCGATAGTCAAATCTTTTAAAAAATTGGTTGCTTTGTGATTACAATTCGGTCCTTTTTACATGGCCGTATTAGGAATGACAAATTCATGAGAAAAGTTATATATTCATAATTGAAACCAATAACAAGGAACATCTCGGAAATCAACTCCACAAAAAAGTGTAATACGTACAAACGAGATCTACATTTTTGGTGCAGTAAGTTTACTAATTATGCAAGTCACCCAGAATGAACAAGTCTTAAGAGATTTTCAGAGAACTCAAGTTACACATTTTATTGCGTATGTAAAATCTTTAATAGATGGAATTTTAATCAAAATCGTTAGAGGCATTTTTTTTACAAAATCAAAATTCTATTTTTTTTATGTAAAGGGTAACTTGGGGTGGGGGATTTTCTTAAACATATTCGTGTGCCAAAGTTGGAAGATGCTGAACTTAATTATCAAGTTTGTTATTTAACCGACTCTTCGTTTAATTATGTTGTTCATTCCGGACCTTTTTTCTAAAAATGTTTCTTTTTTATACAGGGAACCCTAAAACGTGTATTTCCACTGAAATCCCGGTATGGATTTTTAGGGAGTGCAATACCTCATCTATCTTGTACTATGTACTAAATAAAGTAAAATAATGACAAGATAATTGATATTCTTTTCATCTGGATTAACTCCTATGTCTCGGAAGCCGCTATTTATAGTTTTGCCTCTCTACTAAGAACTCATTTACTTTTTTAAAATTTGCAATTGAAATTATTTATTACTATTGTAGGAAACAATCGATCAATTGTTTTCAAATTCAGAGTAGCATTGTTAGTCATCTAGGGTAGGCTGCTGGTACTGAGCTCGCGTCCTGACCATATCCAAACTCACGCTTGTTAGGCTGAATCACTCAAGGTTCCTCCCTCTTGTTTACATATTAGGACGATGGAGTTGTCTGCACCAGAATAATGAATGTGAAATGCAAATGCAGGAAACCTGATGCTAAGGAGGTCGCTTGATATGACCGGAAACATGCACTACTTGACAGCTACATCACACCGTGCAACTCTTCTGTATTCCGGTCCACTGCCCAGTAAACGCAAATAAGCACTGTGAGCAAAATGTCGGCTTCGGCAATGAAACAACTTTGTATACGAGCGGGTTGGCTGGGCCCGTATTCGGGAGGTCCTGGATTCATATCCCGTGAGCCGACCAATCTGAGTGGAGTTCGGGTTTCCCTCATTCGCCAAGGTTTACCTGTTTGAAGAATGAACGCAGACGGCCACGAGTGGATGCTTGCGTAAACACAAACAAATAAGCGGTATTACGTCATCACTTCCGGTGCATGCCCGGTGCAGTTCCGCAATTGTGGAATGCAGGAGTTGAGTCTCTTATGGTGAATGGGTTCGAATCAAGTCAAAATGCAAACACCGCCGCACCTAGTCATACGCTAGTATAAAATTAATATTTATTGGTAATAAAGAAAACAGCAAGTTTAACCAGTTTTTTCAACTGGTTCCAATAATTACCAAACATTATCCCTGTGTAACTTTCAATTTTTACACAAGAGAGGAGTATTGTCATTTTAATAAAAATAGCTTGTATGTTGGCGATAACTAGCTAATATGACCCGGTAGTAAGTACTTACAATGTTACTTAAGGTAAGTTCTCTGAAGGGAGATTTACTGGTTGTTTGAACCGGGTTAAAAAACACATAAGCAGTTGGAAGATTGGATGGCATACCGGCATGCTGTCACAGTAGCTCAATGGTTAGAGCAACCGCGCGGAGAGCGAGAGAACCATGTTCAGATCCCGGCTGTGGCATTGCATTTTTCAACCGGTTCCAATAATAACTAATCATTACCCTGTGTAGCTTCCAATTTATACACAAGAGAGGAGTATTACCATTATAATAAGTTTAACCTGTTGTGGATCGTTTAGTTTATTCCTGTGTTGATATTTAGGACAGACTATACTGCACTATATTCCAGCCTTCTCTGACCGCTTTAAACATACCATGCTATACCAGCGACCTCCCCAAACAACTGCATTCTTTTGTCAGAAAGGGATATTTAATTAATGCCGAATTGGATATTTAATACCATGGTTCAAAGTTTCACATAACAGCTAAAACTTTAGTAAAAACTGAAAATAGATGGCAATAAAGATTGCGCTGCTCTGTATTCTTTTCTTCACCGTCCGCCGCGACACGATCACTTCATCTTTAGGCAGGTGTGGTCGACATCGCGCAGTGGAGTTGGGTTTTACTTCTTCGAGCAAGATGCGATCTCGACGTGAGTTTTCTCTAAAGACATTTTCTTTTCAAGGCTCAACTGTCACCGTTAATACGGGTTCTTTTCGTTATAATATTACGCTGTCAGAACATGGGAAATATATCGGTACACGGTGCCACAAAAGGTGATTAAAACATACAATTTTGCATTGAGTCCTTTATATATTGCATTTTTGTGTTATATGTCTTTTAGTGTGCGTTATTAATGTTTACAGTTTATTCACATTGATAGCATTCAAAATCTATTTAAGGGACACTGGGGATGTAATGTTGACTACAATCGATCAACAAATCAAAACTTGCTTTTTTATTGCAAATAGTTGTTGGAACGTTTGGGCGTCTCTAAAGAATCAACGTTTAGCTGTCCTCCCCTCGCTTCGGGCTCTACAGTCATTTAAGGATCTACAATACTTGTTTCCTAACATATTTAATTAAACAACGTTTTTCTCAAAACTACATTTTCATATTTTCAAAATATTCCACGCGTCTCAGCTTCTGTTTAAATGCAACTAAAAGTTCCTAGAATGTTCAGTAGCTATTGTAATATTCCAAAGGACAAAATTATCCTAACCCAAGTAGTAACTTTTCAAAAAAAATATTTTATGAAAAATATTAATTTTGGAAATTATAATTTCTAATTTAAAAAAAAAATCAGTAATCAAAGTTATTGAAATATTCCCGTTCAAAATGTTTGTGTGTGGTTCACAGCTCCAATTCAGAAAATGCCAATAAATTTTATCACATTTTGATTATGCAATATAGTTACCTAATAACATTTATAAATTATTTATATATTTTAAAGCATTTATTCATTTTGAATGAAATTTGGTATTCGTATTAACATAACAACAATGCAATTACAGTAAAACTTTCAGAAATATATATACAGAAATATAGACATTTGAATTGTCACTCCCGTTGTATCTTAAACTGTTATATTCTTGTTGCTAATATTTCGAGTTCATTAAATATGTTAGTATTCAGTGTTATTCAAATTATGGATTGTTTCAAGTTAAAGTGTTACGTTTTCAGCCATTTCAAAATTAAGATACTTATAACCTGCCGAGCTGACATGTCAAGTGAGATGAGCAGTGATCATAGAATGGTTACATTGAATGGGGTACTGCAGTTCCTATCCCGACCTTTGTTCCGTTCCTAGACGAATCCGATATGAATGAGTTCGGTGATAAGAGGAAGTATGTAAACAGTTACGGAACATGTGTGCAGAGCGTTGGAATTTCAGTCAAATCACGGATCCCCGTTCTTGACGATGTCAACAGAAAGGGGCGCCCTCCTGCCGAGTGCATTCATAACGTTGTCTCAAGTCTGTTCCATATATAAGTTTGCCCGGCACCGCTTAACAACCACGTGAACTAATCCTTGTTCTTATAAGCTGCCCCGCTGATATATAATCTGTCGCTCACAACTCCATGCCTCTTTCTCTTGATTGGCTAAGTACACATTTCAATGGAGATACACAAGCGGATCAGGGTCAGGCGTTAAAAGCGATACAAATACTTTATCATGATAGCTCATACGTGCTTTCATCATCCGAGACACAGGGTCAAAACGAAGGATACCCGCCTATTCCATCAAGCGAATGAAAGTTGACTAGTCACATCACAGTTAAGAGATACGGGGCAAACTTATATGGAAGAGACTAGTAGTAGCTTGTACAGTAAGCAAGAGGGCAGGGAGGTTCATAGTGCAAATTCCAACAAAGTATTTTAATGAAACGAGGTATCAATTACATAGCAATGTAATAGAAGGTTTGTAGAAAGAACAGGAAAGACTCTCTGAAATGAAGTCCGAACATTTTCACTACAAATTCCTCGTTTTACGCTGGAAGTAATACAATTGATTTCCGGGTTGATTTCTGGTGGCAGATTGTGGATTTGTGATAATTATTACATGTGTAATAACTGCCTCTTTATTGAGTTCGTTAGAACAGAGTTATATATACCTGGCTTGCGCCAAAAAGAGCCGCTTTTAGAAAAATCGAAGATGACCTGCACTATTGGCATATACAACGGTGCCTACTGCTATATTATCCCATCATTCTTTCAATAGGTACAGGCCAGTAAGATCAGAAATAAGATTTTTTGTCTTGTTAAAAAGTGTATGTAGAATTAAATTAAAACACTGCAACTTTAATATATCATTATTATTAAAAGGCAGTCCCTAGTAAATAGCAAAACGTAAGAAGATGTGAGAGCCGACAGGGCCAGTGAGGTACTGCACGTTCGAGTCTTCATTTTACTTATTTATTTTTTATGTATATTAATATAATTTAACCTGGTTGGTCATATCGCACGATGAATAACATCGGTGAAATGAAGCTCAAATGATTTCGGGGTCCATGGAGTTTAAAGTTACTCGACATTCGTCTTCTCAGGGTGAGGGAAAACCCTGGAAAAAAAAAAGCCTTATCCGGGTAACTCATCCTAAGCGAGACTGACCTATTGAAGGTGAGGCAGAAATGCTACCCCCACACTATCCAGGCGGGGTCTTTATTTTTTATTTGTTTTTAGGAAATTTCCCTCATAAAACATGAGGCCGAAACCAGTTCATTCGTTTCGTTTTACTTTACGCTTGTCTTTCGCCAATTTACAGTTGTCCCTTTTGCTTGCTTTTCCTGTGCCTTATACACCAGCACGTTGAGCATTTGGTCACAGTCTAACAGCGTGTTACATGAAATATTGTAAGGAAGAGACGTCCAGTATTCGCCGCCATACAGTACCGGCTGTGATTTCCCTTAAACATCTGAGTTTCAGTAGTTTGCAATAATCAGTAGCAAGTAAGCTCGTGTAACAAAACATTCTTTCTTATAAGCTTGTCCCTTCCCCTTTGAACGGTGGTAAACAAGTCGTGTGCGAGCAAGGATAGACCATCAAAGGGATTTAAACAATCTGTCATAATCAAGGCACATGCACTCGTCATCTTGAGAAAACAGGTTTAAAATGAAGGTTCCTCCCATTTACTTGATGATAAAACTTCATAGAGACATTCTATGCAATAACTCTATTACATGATATGTAAATTTGATAATTATCTTTGGATATATTAACATAAATGATCAAGTTGATTAGTCACGACACAATTAAGAGATACGATGCAAGGTCATATGGAGCAAACATGTCCACTGTAACCCCAATATCTTCCTCTCTTCAGTATTGTGTCTGCTCTGAGTTAATTGCGGCTGTTCCATCTCTTAAGGACCAGAAGGATTTCCTCCTGGTACTCCTTTTTAAGGTAAAAGTGATTAACTTCGCGTTTGTTTTGCTTGGATTATCTATGTTATGTAAGGAACGACATCCACAAAAAAAAAAAAAAAAAACGTTCCATTATGATTTCATAGAAGTATCAATAATTCCTGCCATGTGTATGTCGTACAGTACCAGCCACCCAATTGTCTTTCAGTATAGGCCAGAAGTGATCTCAGTGCGTAGAATATACTCTTTCTTGATTCCTTTTAGAGTGAAATAACAGAAAACGAAAAAAAAAAAAAAAAATTAAGAAGAAAACGAAACGAAGAATAAATTAAACTGGTTGTAAACAGCATTATGCCATACAAAGAGACTATAAGAGAAGCAGTTTAGGCGTTTTCTGTACTTCGATGCACACTTGAAGATAGAATATGGGCAAATATTTAAGGCAATTCTGTAAAATTGCTCATTTAGGTATATTTAGGAGTATTTTTGATGAAGAAATGGAAAACATAACTGATCTAGATAAAAAAAAAAAAGTCTGAAGGAATTGGAGACAGCTGGATGCAAGTCCGGCAAAGGAAAACAAACACTCGGAAGATGACCATTAAAAAGACAACGACAAATAGGTAAGGAAAACTTGATTTTAGTAAAGTAATGGCTTGACATAAGACATTGAAAGTGTATTCTGTGTTTGGTGGCATTTGAAGAAAAGTGAGTGCAGTGTAACAAAAGTATAAGTTGGACGCATGCTTGATGTATGGATGAAGAGGATATTTTATGTTTTATTTCGCATTTCTATAAAACAGTAAGCTAAACTTTGGTGAACTGAGTTGAAACAATAGTAATAAATTCCATGTTAATGTGATCTAAAGGTTATTGAAACACGTCAGTGCATTTTATCTCAGAAAAGACAATGGTCGATATCGCAGGAATCTTCCTTAATGTATTGAATTTGATGTATCTGAGCATATAGACACCAAGAATATATCTTGGCTGGGGCGTCATAGAAGAAAGAGCTATGAGGCTTATGTCCCTGGATATACGTGATAGATCCATTCAGCCGAAGTGTTCATATTTCATTCACGCTGAGAAAATGGACTTATATATTCTTTAATCCTGTATACTTGTTACTCTTTTATATGCTTTGTCAAGAAATGTTTTATCATTATAGACAGCGTCGCAGATCCGTTAGCTTCATCATATTGCAGTTAAATGGATTACGATAACGATCAATGATCAATAGCGTCCTTACTTTTCTCAGGATGGATTTGTTTAAGTAGAAGGATAAATAGTGCACAGGAAGTATACTATTGAATTCAATATAATGCAGTGCTGAATTGCTCAGAAATTATAACGGCCTGATAGACCACGTGATATACTCTGTATTCATCGTAGATCCTGAAATATAACAGGCACCTATATGTTTTTAATGATCTAAATGACTGTGTTTTCATTTTTTTTTTAACTTTGGCAGTTGAACTTGGGGCAACATTTGAGTCGGAAACCACTTCGTTGTGCCAACTGCTTGAATGAACAGTTCCGACAACATCAAAACACTCGCCCTGATGTAGGAGGAGCGCGAATCGCAACATTTAATATCTCACTGGTAGATTAATGCTCTGTCTCATAAACGAACCGCTCCCATTCATTATCCTTTTAACGAAGTAGTCCCAAATTCTACACTATCTCGGCTCTGCAAATTAATTAGGTTTTAGAGTACGCCCTAGAGTAGACTCCCTGTCTCATCTGTACTTCATCGTGACAACGAGAATACATTATTGCAAGTAAATGAGCAACGTCTTTAGGAGTTCCTATAGATGGTTAAAATTTTTGTATTTGTGACAAATTTCGCGAAGAATGACTAAATTACCTAAATCTGGCAATGTTGTTCAACTTTCAGTACTGATAAATTAGGATTATTTTTCAAATAGCACTAAGAAACGATACTGAAAGAAATATCGTGTAAACTACTCGACAAAGTATTGAAGATGATAGCTGCAACTGCGAGCGAAACTTCTGGAATTGGAATGAAGAAGGTCTTAGAACTCGGCCTTCCAGCCAAGAATGTTGTTCTTCTATTCCTCATTACTCCGGGAGCGAAAGCCTTCGATGATGATTATTATTATTATTATTGTTGTTGTCGTAGTAGTATTATTAATATAGGATCGTCAAATTATAAGGCAACTACTCTTGCTGCCTCTCTCCACTGTGCGAGAAAACCGAGAGTCGCCGGAAAAAGGTGCCGGCAAAGGCGCTCTAAAATCCTTACCTTAAGGTAGATGTTAGAAATGTTGACCTTCTGCTCCCAAAAGGCAGCGCATCTTGCAAAAGTGTTGTCTAGCTCACTTACCTAAGATTAGCAGCAGGAATCCTTGTAATTTCTTGTACGATGTATCACTAAATTCCTGTAGATTACACAAGGATTCTTGATGCTGACCTTAGGCGAGTGAGCGAGAATATTTTTACTTGATATGCTGCCTGTTTGAGCAGGAGGTTAACATTTCCAGTGTTTACTCTAAGATACAGATTTTCGAGCGGCTTTGCCGACACCTTTTCCCGGCGACTCTCGGTCCTCTCGCGCAGAGAGTGAGTCCGCGAAAGGGGTTACTGTATAATGTAATGACCCTATAATAACATGAGTATTACATTTCCCTGAAATTTTACTTTCTAATCGAAATGGATTAAGGGATAATCATGTAAATAATGGCTATAATAGCAAAAATATTAATATTTTAAAACACTCTGCATTTTGTTTTAATATTATAAAACTCAATATAATATTTAATTTACTAGTTATTTGGCAATGAGCCGGTGTGCATATCTTTGAAATTTCTTCTTCAGACCGCAGAGGTAATTTTTTCTTGTTTTTACGGTATGCATTAGCATTTTAATTGCGTGTTTTGGAATGTATTACATTAATTTCATTCTTGGGTTGGCAGTTTTGCATTTAAAACAGGGAAATCAGATACACAGAGCACAACTGAAACTAAATAAACCGCCAGCAGCATTGTTTGGGCATTAAATGTTCATAGACACAAGCTTCAGGAGATTGAAATAGACATAAATTTCGAATAAAAGCAAAGGCTAAATTCGTAATACATTTTTAGAACACTTTTAAAAGATTAGAGTTAAAATAATTATAATTCTCAATTCGTAAAGTCATTTATATTTTCCAGGTACGCATTCCGTGAGTGATGGATACAACACATGGTGGTAAAACTACATCACATAAAAAGTACTCCAATGTTCTAAAGTTTGGCTGTAATGAACGAACTTTTAACAAAAATAGTTTTCATAGCATTCCTTATAAAATTTTAAGAAACAGGTAAACATAGGAATTAATTTCACATGATTTTAAGTTATATTATTTATGGTAATGCTTGTTATGATTATCCAAAGGACGCAGACTTGTCTTTAATAACAGTTTGTTTTAAGTTTCTCTCTGTTTAATTATGTTGCTATGCTACATCTAACTTCATATTCAATATATATGAAGCTACTATAATTACGAGTATATCTCTAATGTGACCTAAAGTGAATAAATATACAAATTAAAACTAGTAGTTTTGCAAACTGAAAATATCTGTAACTTGAACTTTTTCTAAAAGAAATATTTATGCATGGTTTCAAAAGGTTGCCTTTACATTTCTGGGAAAACAGAATAAGATAAACGAATGCCTTCTTCTCAGAGAAAAATAATTACTATAAGAAGTTCCTGGGCCGGATGAAGTTACTTGCATGTAGTAACAGTTCAAGTAAGTTCGCCAACCCCAACTGCCGAGAAAGGTCCCAAGCGTTCAGCAATAAAATACCTCAGGCCAGTCAATAAGACAGGTTCTATTCAAGCATCACATTCTTTATCTTTTACTTGTTGTAAATCTTTACATTACGTATTAGCAAGTTTGAGTGGAAGAGAAGGGAGAGAGGTTATACGCGGTTGCTGGAATCCTCGAGTTAACATATGCATCTATATATTTATGGTGCGAAGCTAGATAAATTCACAAGATTATTAGTCGTCGTCGTAGCAGTAGTAGTACCTAGTATAGCAGTATAATTATTATTAGCATTATTATCACTAATACTATTAATATATATATATATATATATATATATATATATATATATCTAAATATAGTGAAAATTACTCGTATTTCTTAGAATGTTTTGGTATTCGAAAGATCTGAGAAATTATTAATGTTCCGCTCTTGTAAAAGAGTAATGAGCACGATCCGGTTTATAAGCAAGAGCGTTTCCTCTTTCTCTTCTTCTATTTTCCCCTTCTTTTACTGCTATTTTCCGCTTTCCGGGTTGTTTACATATTTTACTTGTACTACACATACACAGTTACAAACGCTCACACAAACAGTAGTCGAACTCGCAAACAGTAGTCTCTCCTAAGCTTAGCCGAAGCTGCAAGCCTCAAATTGACTTCATTGGAAATGAAGAGCTAATATTTAGGATAAAATCGTCCGTGAAATATTTCCAAATGAATTTAAAAGCATATATTTCGTTTAATGAGTCATACATTGTATCATTTTAAAACATGTTTCAAAATGTTTTTACTAACACTTTTTCGAGAGGCGTCACGTGGCTATTTATATCCGCTAATGTGTTGCTTTCCATATATTAAAATGTTGCACACAAGCAGTTATAAATCAACTAGTGTCGAATTTTCATTAGAGCTCTAGATTCCATTTGAAAACGGAATTCTAACATTATCTTCTCTCAATTTTGATAAACTGGAACTATTTCACTTATATTACAGTTTTAAACTCGAAAATGTTAATAAAATTCGACGCATATTTAGCAACATTGTGCTAAATGATGAAGCAAAATATGTAATGTAGTAAAATAATTGTTTTCTCATTAACCAAAGAAGAAGTAAAGCATTCCATCAAAAAAAACAAAAAAAAACTGATATGTTCCATTCACATGCCTTTCTCTACATCTCTGCAACAAAGTATTATTAGAAAGCTTATGCTTCTATTTACTTCATGCTAATCGAGAAAAAATTAAGAGAAATAATCTTATTACTTGCTTCCTTAAGTCGAAGCGAAATAACGGAATACCATAGGTTTCGGTGATAGTCAAAATCTGGTTGCTATGTGATTGAAGTTCCTTTGTTTGCATGGACAGGAGTTGACAAATTCCTGTATGAGAAAAGTATGTTCTTTTTAAAGCTGAAACCAATAACAAGAACATCTCAAAAACGATCAACTTCACGAAAACAATGTATATGACAAAAATTGTGTGTTTTATTGTGATCTACATTTTTTTGTGTAGTAAGTTTTTGTCTATCTCTTACGGTTTACCAGTTATGAACAATTCAATAAAAATCACCCAGAATAAAGAGGTCTTTAGAAGCTATTCCCAGAAAATTCAAGACATATATTTTATTTGTCATGTAAATATCTTAAATATAAGAGATTTTAATTAAAATCGTTAAAGCCATTTTTGAGACAATCAAAATGTTCGAAAAATGCTCCAAGTAAAAAGTAGTTGGGGGGAGGGATTTTCTTGAAAATCTTCGTGTCGCATCCTTGGAAGATACCAAACTTAAATAGCAAGTTTGGTATTTAACGGTCACTTCGATTTTGAGCGATGCTGTACACACACACACACACACACACACAGAACTTTTTTCAAATATGTTGTTTTTTTTAATTCAGGGAGACCCAAAACATGTATTTCCGATGAAATCTGGGTATCGATTTTTTGGGTGCAATACAATACCTTCTCTATACACTATGTACATAGTACGTATAGAGAAAGTAAAAACTCATATCGAGGTTTAACTGGAAAATGTTTTGAGTTCCAATGAATTAAAAAATAAGCATATTTGTAAAAGTGTTTGTGCGGTGAGTGTGAGAGAGGCAGAGACATGAGGGAACGAAGGACAAAACAGCATAATTCCAGAGGAAAAAAAGTTGGTGGATAATGTCAAATTTGGTTAAATTATCTATGAGAAATGAGTTAACATTTGTATCAACCCTGCCACTCATCCAAAAAAAGAGAGCCTATTGTATAATGCGGCGAATCTAACCTTGCCCTTCAAGTGCAGTTTTCCCTGATCAAAGCAAAACAAAAAGCAGCGTAGTCAAATATCTGTGATTTGATAGACTGAAATTGGCTTTCTACATCTCACATCTCCGGAATAAAGATATTTAAATGTCCACTTTAACTAATGGCTGTTTATTCCCATGTTAAGATGAATTCACTCGCACATGTGCTGTGGAATTATTATTATTATTATTATTATTATTATTATTATTATTATTATTATTATTATTATTATCATCATCATCATCATCATCATCATTCTTGTTGTTGTACACATTTATTATTTGATGAGTGCCTAAATCCTGTTTCTTATAACCTTACTCTGTGGACATGTATTTCTCTGAGGTACCTTTCTCCGGACTGGTTAATTAATATAGGTACAACTTTGATATACCATTTACAACAAACAACCCTGTGCAATGCAAGCTCAGGCGATAAAAACACTTGTCATGGATCGTCATCCTGAAAGGCAGGCTTAAATCGAACATATTAATAAGAATTTGTATAACATTCCAGGTACATGAACAATGCTAGGCACCTACTGCTTTGATTACTACGGTTATGAAAACGAAAATTTGACAATTCTTTCCGAATAGCTTACGATAAATGACTAAATTAAATAAGAAATTAATTTGTATCGCACAGATATCTATTTCAGAGCAGTCACTGGGAGGTGACCGTGTACGCAATGGTTAAGCGTACGGTGCATAATTATTTGGTGTAGGTTATAAATACCTAATTTTAAAGTTTGATTGAACATTTTAATGTCTTATTGCACAAGTACATCTTATTAGGGAACGTTATTTTACAAGACCAAACACAAAAACGATATTTTTATGCTGTCTCTAATAATAAAAACTATGTATCCTTATCTGAGAAATGTCTGGCGAAGAAATTAGTGCTGGCTGCTTATCATGTGTTCTTTAAGCTGACAATGCACCCATAAACATGGTGGCGAAGTCCGCAAAACTGAACTTATAGGCAAGCTGTCAGAGGAAAATTCCGGGTTATCAAGTTACAGCATAATGTTGCAAACCAGAGCGGACGATGGACCACATATTGCACACTGTAAGTGGAATATCATCTCCAAAATGGACTAGCAAGTTTTACCTCATGCCCCTTTACAGTCCCGACCTCATACAGAGTGGCTACTAGCTTAGAGAGCATGTAGGTGGACAGCTTCTTGAAGATAAAGATGGCATGTCAGATGAAGCCATTATTTTACTTTTTGTAAGCGCTGAGCATCCTCCTTGATTGCTTAACATCTTCAAACCGATGCATAGAACTGATGGCTGCAGTATACACGCGGAGCAGGGATCAGCTCTGCGTCTGATATTAGTTTTAGTACTAGAGAAAAATGAAAAATCTCGTTCAGGGCACCGATAAGGCTCACCAGCTGACGCGCTCATATAATGAACACTGAACAAACACAAGATCTCATTCGACGACGCCAATATAAGTATGTTTTATTGCTGGAGATTTTAAATATATGATAATGCCGATAGATAACCCGTTTTTTTATCTGTTTGTAGATAATAGCATGTATGCTTTAATTGGTAATACTGTAAACGGGCATATTCGTGTGAAAAACTTTATTTGGTATCCATTTAATTTGTGTTACTGTTTCGAGGTATGCTTAAGGCAAGATAAAAAAGTTGATAATTGAGACTCGAATGTGATAAGTCCTATGAATTAATACTTATGTTGTGTCTAGGTCTTCCGGGAAGGCCGCGTCTTGGCTGAATTTCTTGCCGACGTTTTGCCTCACTTCATCAGGGCTTGTCCTCTCTCCACGATAGTTTCCAGGTAAACGCAATGAATTAATACTTATATTTTAAATTTGTACGCTGTCTTTATATTTCTAATCAATTATATCTGAATGCATCAACCCTTATCCTCTAAACCACTTAGAACTTAGAATTGAAATGAATATACAAGTCATTTTATAAAGTAATGCACACCGTTTGTTTTTCAGCAGCATCTTTTTACAACCCGTCATTATACTATGTTTCTCAATTACTCATTCCCAAGTCATCAATTGTTTGTCTAAAGAATGACGTGGGTAATAGCGCCAGAAAAGTATTTCTGTAAAGGAAACTTTCCTTAATTTTGGGAAATGGTTGAATTCTGGTTGATTTATGTCGCACCATTGGGAGCATCTGGTAATACTTTCTATCTGAGCTCGCACTGTTTTTACTACAATCATCCCGATGTGCGGGGCCAGTCTGGATGGCTCAGTTGATTAGATGCTGGCCTTTTGATCCCAAGGTTGCGGGTTCAAAATTGTTGGTTTAAGTGTGCTTGATGTCCTTTGTCAGTAATTTACTAACATATAAAACATACAAAACAAATCCTGCAAGGCGAAATTCCGGCATACCGGCCGCTCTGGTATGATTCTGGCAAATGACACGGTCATTAATAAACAAATTATTGATTTACCGATGTGCCAGAGAGGTTGACATGAAGAATGAGTGAACTAACGTCGGGCAACTAGACAACATTTAGGGCATTTTTCTGCCGAGATTTGCAATGTTACACCACTGTGAAATTTATTTCAGAGGTACATTATCAGTCATGACAATTTCTTGATAACCATAAGCAAAGATTAACATTTGTTTTACTTTAGATTGAACTTGCCTTACTGTTTGGAGCTGCACCTCTTCATTCGTTAGAATATTATCTCAAATCCGGATTTAAGGCTCTATTTCATGTTTCACCAACAGCGATAATTTGAACCTTTGTTTCAGCAAAGTTGCTGAATATGCAGTCTAGGCATTTTTGTTCAGCAGGCAAGCAGCGAGGGAAACATCGCGCAGAAATCTTTTCTTATTTAAATCATGGAATACTGACAGTGGGATCCGCGAGGCTTTAGAAAACTTGTCACGCGACGATCTTCACCAGCATTTACCATTAATTTCACACTCTTTCAGCTGGCTTTGATCCGTCGTCTATGCTGACATGATCACCAACACGATTAGCCCAATTGTTACTACTGCCTTAATTTTAATGTCTACGTCTCACTGAAAATACTGTGGATTTCTATAGAGTGATTGACACTAAAATTTCGTTCATAACTATAGCCTTAAGCTTCAACAGTAACGTTTGCAGGCTCTATTTCTAGTTGTCTTTATTCAGACACAGAATATATAGAATACCTATTGATGAATATAAATGAAACAAAACACAAACTTCTTGCTCAAGCATACAACTCACTTTTGCATCGACCAAGCCGCAATTCTACCAACCTGTGTACATTCGTGTACACTAAAACATAAATGTTTTTATCTTCATTCTGTTTTAATACATTATTGTATTTCTCAGAATATGTTTTTCAAAGAAAATAAAAGTACGTCTATAATCACAAACAAGATAAATTATTAATTAGCAAACACAATGAAAACTAAAATAAAATTAAATGAATAAATGTTTTATCTCTGACTCGCTATACATTTTATTTCTGCTCGTAATTTATTAAGTTTTCAATTGTTCTGTTTTAGGAGCAAGATCTCAACTTCCCTATAAATATCAAGGATAATAGAAAGATTAGGTATACAAACCACTGAACCCAGATGTGAAAATTCCTCCTGTAAAATGACTAGTAGCTGTGTGCTTTTGTATCCTCTGTGCAGAGAACTTATGCCTATAACAAGCATTACATTCCCATTCTTGATTTAGGACAATTGTGCAACAAATGCGTTTTCACTGGGTGCAACAACTTTGTCACATGTTTATCTGTAGTAAAGACAGAGTAAATAGTCTGACAAACATATTTCAATTTTATCTGTAATTTCTCACTGTAATAAATCCTTACCCGTTATTTCACTTGAAATTTTGGATATCTCTACTTTGCATTTTTAATAACAATTACCTTTGGTTTGGAGTCACAGCTTTCAGAATTATACATTGTATTCATTCTTTTCAAGTTGTAGACAGGAAGAAACAACTTCCCTTGAACCTTACTTCCAGGTACCCTCTTGAAGCTGTTCTTTCATTTCAATGTCCGATAAATCCGATGTTGTTACGTCATAGATTCCAATATTGAAAATATAAAATTATTGTTTACACCATGCTACATTTGCGGAGAGAGATAGAGCCGGCGAAAGTTTACAGTAACCAAAATTGAGACTTTACTCCATCTGCTTTAGCTTCACCAATTACCCTTTAACTTTTCTCAATGTTGTTATCTTCCAATATTTTGTTGATGAATTTTCTGATTTTCGAATGTCTTGAGTTTTTATCTTAATGGTTATTTCAGCTCGGCATTGCAAGCATTGCCATTCAGAAATAGGATAATATAATGTTGCGACCACATCCTCTCTTCAATGTACAAAAATCTGATGTGTTACACTCACATGACTTTCTCTAGCTGTTCTACAAACATCTTACATAGCATTATTCTTCTTTCTGCATCCTGCTAATCGAGGTACTAATTAGCATAATGTTCTTATTACTTAGTTCCTTATAAGTAGGAAGAAAATAAGGGAATACACTAGGCTAAACCGATAGTCAAATGTTTTAAAAACTGTCGTTATGCGATTGTCATTACGAATTGCTTCTTCTCTTTCCCAGGAGTAGAACAAAAGAAAACCGGACACTCCCGTCTGAGCAAAGTGTAAGTACTTCACAACCGAAACTAATAACAAGGAATACCTCGAAAACGGTAAGCTCCACGAAAAAAATGTAACTGTCATAACTTGTGTATTTTAATAAGCCCTACATTTTTTGCATAGCAAGTTTTTGTCTATCTCTTACGGTTTACTAGTTATGCCAAATTAAGCAAAATTCATCCAGAATAAACAGGTGTCTAGAAGCTATTTCCAGAAAATTCAAGTTATACATTTTATTTATCAGGTAAATATCTTTAATATGCGACATTTTAATCAAAATCATTAGAGCCATTTTTAAGAAAATCAACATTTTCGAAAAAAAAAAAGTTCCATGTAAAGGGTAGTTTGGGGTGGGGGGGATTTTTCTCAAAATCTTCGTGTCGCATCCCTGGAAGATACTAAACTTAAATACCAAGTTTGGTACTTAAGCTACCTTTCGTTTTTGAGTTATCGTGTTCACAGACACACTGACATACACGGACCTTTTTCTGAAAATGCTGTTTTAGGATACAGGGGGTCCTAAAACATGTATTTCCGGTTAAATCTCGGTATCGAATTTTTAGGTGGAATACAATACTTCTCTATCCCTATGTACATTGTACATACGGGGCCAGAGAAAGTAAAAAGAGGTGTGTTCAAAAAAACATAGAACCTTCACTATAACACCTTTACTTCTTATTGTACAATTTAAGCACTGTCGCCCTGAATACAGGTTGGCGTAGTTTCGTTCATATCTGGAACGCATATTATGGGGTGCCGTGCAGGTCCCTTGTCCTGAATTTCCTATATGGTTTGTAAACGATGTCCTGTCAACGTGTTTTTCAGTTTTGGAAACAGGTAAAAGTCTGCCTGGAATGTAATGTATTGCAATATAATTGCGGCAATGAGCGATACGTGAGCCGGCGCATTGTCAGGTTGCAACATCCAATTCTGGTTTTCCCCACACTTCGCACATCTTCCTGCGCACAGCATCCTTCATGTTCACTAGGATTCTCAGGTAGATTTCCATATTTACTGTCTAACTACGTAATATAAATTCTTGATGAATAGTGCCTTTGCAGTAAAAAAAACACAACCACCATCACCTTGATCTTTGACCGACTCATGCGTGTCTTTTTGCACGAGGAGACCTTTTGCCCATCCACTGCGACGACTGCACCATCGTTTCGGTATCATAGCCCTAAGCCCACAATCTCATCGCCTGTTGCGATGTTCTTAAGGAAGTTTTCTTTGCCATTGGCAAAGGCAAATATTTCCTCGCTGATTTCAATAGGGTTCTGTTTCTGATCATCAGCCAACAAAAGCGGCACGAATTTTGTACTGACATGACGCACTAAAAGTTTATCACTCAAAATGTGATGGCATGATCCTATACGGATGCCCACTTCATCAGGAACTTTTTTAACAGTTAAAGGCCGATTTTTGCGAATCACAAAACGAAATCTATCCACATGCCTATACTTGGTTGATGTGGAAGTTCAAACAGGCTTGGGATCTTCATCGACCAACATTCTGCCCTATTGAAAACATTAAAACCACATATAGCAATGCGTGCGACTCAGAGGTCCTACCCGTATGATTGGCTACACAATTGCAATGCTTCTGTGAAAGTTTTGCCAAGTTTTAGCAAACTTACGCGCACGCACCCACGCCCCCCCCCCACCCCACACACACACGCGCGCGCGCTTCAAGCACTTTCATTCACTTTGGCACTAATCCGACGGGCAGTTTGTGCACGTGCTTACTCCAGCGTCTGTAGCTCGCTTACTGTCAGAACGGAAAGTGGCAAACGCAGTTTGTTGATTAATCATGCCACTACGTGCCGCAGCGCGCTCCTCTCCTGGTTGGCGCGCTATTTCTAAAAGTTCGAACACACTTTTTAACTGTTATGCCTGAGTTCTTTATATACATTTAAAGTAATTAATTATATGTTTAAATGTGAGAAACGCCCATACCTAAAAATGTAGTCAGGTGCTGTTTATTCTGTATCCCATGTTACAAGATCATTGGTTATAATAAGTATCACTCTTATTATCTGTTTAACTGTCTTAGAGATTTCTGAGTTCATAAAACCAATGGTTTTAAAATAATTCATGTAACAGAAGTCCCTCAAAATATTTTAAATGCTTGCTTTCACCTGTTTCACGTTAGGCACAAATTGGAAGTAATTCTCATTACATTTTTTTCGCCCCTATGAAACGCTCAGTTGTAACGAAAATGACTGCCTTTCTTGATGGTTATATCCGAAATTATAATCGAGTAGCTTATGTTTATCGTATGTTACACTTGCTAGAGATTTGGAGAGAATGACTCTATTCATTGTAACTTTTAAAGAATACGTAACATCCTGGAGTATTGCTTTATACAGTATAAATTTCTGCAATTTGTGAGATAGTATCCTTTGGCTTCAGAGGCCATATTTAATAGAATATAGTAATTATTTTTCTGTTAGACTTGAGTCTTTTAATTTCAATTAAATCGACTTTTAAAGTTACCAATGAGTTTAATACCTAAAATTACAACGAAGCAATATTGACCCTTTAGACCCCAGTGTAGCATATTTTACAAAAAGGGTTTTTGTCAAGGTTTTAGATCTTTTAAAACCCGTTTGTTTTTAAATTTAACGTTGTACTAATCTTCAGCAATAAAATACAAGTATTTTTAGCAATTTTATATTGTAAAAATATTAATTTTTCCAGAGTGTAGTGTTTTAAGAAGAACCTAAATCAAAGCAACTGAATTCAAATGTAACTCCGTCTATGTCCAATGTTGCCAACATACCAATAATTTGCTTGGGGCCTTCCCATCCTTTACCACAGTACATGTAACTGCAGTCACTGAGATTCGAAGCCGCTAAGTTTTGCTTTTGAATTGATTTAAACATTAATTTGAACAATTTGTGGGATCGTCACCTTTGGTTTGAAAGTCCACATTTAACAGAATGCGTGTACAGTACTTATTTTACCAAAATGTATGACATTACAGACATTTTCCAGTTAATTTATACATCTTCGTGCTTCACAGAAAACAGGGCCTGTTCTAATAGTCAATGTCTTAGAACATTATATTCTTGAAGGCAGCACAACTTCAGGTGTTCAGTGGTGCATTGCATCTTTTCTAGGAAAGTAACAGTTTTGTGTGTCACAACTGTATACCGCCTCCTCCCTCCCCCCTCTCCAACTCAAGTTTCTCTAAACTCCTTTTCAATGCAGACTACCTATTCTAGGAACTAGCATGTTAAATTGACTCGAATTATCTTGACCCTCCACTTCTAAGTATTAAAGAATGCCACTCTTCTTCCGTTTTCTTGGTGGTAAGCAGTTCGTTACTCTCCTTGGGCATCTGATTGCGACGTTTATCCTACATTCATATGCCTGCAGAGTTCGACACTACACAAGAATTCATCTCATGGATCCTCATTGCCATTTAACAAATGGCCATTATCACATTGATGTTACAGGTCGAGCTGGAATTATCTCTATTCTTTTTACTTTCTCTAGCCCAATATGTACAATGTACATAGGGATAGAGAAGGTATTGTAATGCACCCAAAAATTCGATACCAAGATTTCACCTGAAATATGTGTTTTGGGGTTACCTGAGTCCAAAAAAAGCATTTTTAAAAAAAGGTCCGTGTGTGTGTCTGTGTCTGTGTGTGTGTGTGTGTGTGTCTGCCTGTGTGTGTCTGTGGACAGCATAGCCCTTAAACGAGAAGACCGTTAAATACCAAACTTGGTATTTAGGTTTAGTATTTTCCAAGCATGCGACACGAAGATTTTCAAAAAAATCTTCCATCCACAAACTACCCTTTATGTAGAAAAAATTTCGAAAATTTTGAATTTCTTAAAAATGGCTCTAACGATTTTGATTAAAACCCCGTATATTAAAACTATTTATGTCCGAAATAAAATGTATATCTCCAATTTTTTGGGAATAGCCTCTAAAGACCTCTTTATTGTGGATGAATTTTGCTTAACTGCTAAACCGTAAGAGATAGAAAAAAACTCACTACACAAAAAATGTACATCACGATAAAACGCACAATTTATTTCCTTTACGTTCTTGTTGTGAAGGTAACCGTTTCCGAGATATTCCTTGTTACTGGTTTCAATTGTGAAGTACTTAAACTTTTCTCAGACAGGAAGTGTCCGCTTTTCTTTTGTTCTACTCCTAGTCAAGCAAAGACGTGATTTGCATGACAATCGCATGACGATAGCTTTTAAAACATTTGACAATCACTTTAGCATAGCGCATTCCCTTATTCTCTCCTACTTATAAAGAAATAACTAATAAGGACATTCTGCTAATATTTATCTCGATTAGCATTGTGTACAAAGAAGAAGAATCTTTTGTAGGAGGTTTGTAGAGCAGCTAGAGAAAGTTATGCGAGTGTAACAAATCAGATTTTTTTCTTTTTCTTTTCCTTTTTTGAAAGAATATCGAAAATAAAAATACCAGTGTCTCGGCATTCTCTCCCATAGGCCCAAGTTTGACGAGAAAAAAGTATGTACGAATTAACATAATTCACTAATAATACTTAATTCCTTGCACATGTCGCTATTTAAATAATATTAAACGAGAGAACTTAATTGGTCTTAATACTCTCTTCTTTGTAAGTAGAAGAGAAATAAGGGAATACACTAGGATAAAATGATAGTCAAATCTTTTAAAAGCTGGTCACTAAGTGAAACAATTGAAATTCGGTTCTTTTTGCTCGCTAGGAATAAAAAAAATGAGAAACGAAAACAAGGTTTATCTTAAGTAAGCAAGTAATTAGACCAATTCTGCTACATTTATCTCCATTAACATGAAGTGGAAGCATTTTAACAATAATTTGTTACAGAAATGTAGAGAAAGTCATGTGAACGGAACACATCAGATTTTTATAATTGTATGCACAGTTCTCCTGCCTCATATATACGTATATGACAGAAACATTACTTCTAATAACTTCTTGCTTTGGAAATAGCTAATTTTTAGTAGATTCTATTTCCAACTCTTGGTGAATTTGTTTTTTCATATGACTTATTTGCGAAATTAAAATATACTTCCAGCTGCAGAGTGGGGAAAGAATGTTTAATTTGTAATGAACTCTGATAAGTAGACAAACACATGTTATTTGTCATGGATTACACTTCACATCCTATTTCGGTGCTGGAATGGTTAAACTTAGAAAAGAAAAATATTACCATTCAGTATACAACTCGTACGGTGAATTACGGAAAATGTTTTGGAAAATGCAGTTTTTATTTGATACGAATACAGGTGAAATACTGGTACTGAGAATATTACAGTTATCTTCACGAGATGAAATATTTCCTTTATTTGCATGCCGAGTTACATATGAAAACTCGCAAATCTAACTTTTTGATTCCTACCTTTATTTAAAACTTTGGTTCTTTGGTCTATAGCTCCACTTAAATACGCTTCAAGAGATTTCTTACCTTTTGTATTGCCAGAGTCTTATTTAAATTACATAATAATAAAAATTCTGCTTAAAAATTAAATTTAGTATTCCCATGCGCACATTGTAACGTATAAAACAAAGCAATTAGAATATATTGAGAGTTTAAATCCTAAATAACTTGTTTATCAAAAGGCACAGAATCCATTAAATTCTTATTTTTTAAAACAATAAAGTGGGTAGAAAATCCCAGGTGTAACAGTCCTGTCAGAGGGCCAACATATTGCTTCATACATCACACCTATTTCATACACATATTCGTGACTTGCAAATAATAATCCATAATCTTCACCTGAGAAGGGCAAAGCTCGATTTTCTCCATTCCCATACCTATCAATCTTAAGCGATTAACCTCTACCGAGAGGTCAATATTTTCTCATACTTAATTATTATTAATTCTTTACAATGAAAAACAAAGTGAAACGAGGCCTGCCTGGGTAGTGTGGGGGTATCGTGTCTGCCTCTCTAAGAGAGTTCGAGTTTCTTTTAGGGCGAGTTATCCGGATAAGGTTTTTTTTTCTTTCTTTTTTTGGGTTTTCTCCTTAACCTGAGAAGACGAATGTTCATTAACTTTAAGTTCCACGGACCCCGAGGTCATTTGAGCATTATTTCACCAATTGCATTTGTCGTCCAGTATGACCAACCAGGTTAAAAGAACGTTAAGCTACAGAAGAAAGAAAAAAAAAAAACAAAGAAAAACATCTTTAACCCCTCTGAATAGCAGAACAATAAGCAAAATTACTAGGCAGAGATATTTTAAGACTGTAGCGATGTGATTGTTGAACTCCAGCACAGACTTGTTATTAGTAGCTCTTATTTCATAAAACAAAAGCACGTAGTTTACATACGAAAAACACCAAAGTCGAGTCACTATGCAATCAGAATAGCGAAAAGAGAAGAGTTCTTCTTTTTGTATACGTAGTCAGTGATTGTGACACCACATAATCTTTTCTATGAATCAGGAAAAGTGTGTATATATTTTAAAAATTCTAAATAATCAATGAATCAGACTTTGTTGTTCACAAAAGTTAATTTTCTACGAAGTCAGAATCATTGGCTATGGAGAGAGCATTATTCCCACACTATATAGAATGGGTCAGTATGCCGACTTAAATGAAACCCGTTATTTCAAATGTTTTTCGATCACAGAAGTGTAACTCTGATTTGCCAATTTGCCTCCGAAAATAGAGGGCATCTAATCGGGGGTATACCTACAAGTAAAGACATGGCTTGGAAACAGCTGCAAGTATATATTAGAAAACGGAGGGTAAAGAGGTTTGCAACCAATCATAACGCTTAGGGTTTTATATAAAACATGTTGTATATCGTGTCCCGCTTCTGAAAATGAGGGTGTAGGAATTATTGAATGTCGAAAGACCGGATCGGAATGTTCGCCAAAGTCTGAAAATTATAAGCGACTCTCATTCAATAACGTATTAACAGGAATTGATAACGCAGCTGATGATTTCTTTAATGACGAGTAAGAATACTCTAGACCATTAATATAGATCCCTAAACAGAATTACATTAAATAGACAATATAACAAAATTTACAACCCATAATAACTGTAAATATGTAGAATCGAAACAACCGGAAAAAATGTGTATAATATATACATAGGTGGATGGGCAAACCAGACTGCAGCGAAAAATGCTCAATTTTACTAACGGATTACGATATTAATAAATAAATGGCATATATTTTACAAATGCCGATTTTTGTAAAAATGTTATAACACTCTTCAAAGTTTTGCGGATTTATGGTTGCAGCATTCTGAAAATGGTTACATCAAATAACACTGACACTGACCTATGTCTCAGATTGCAGTTCCGAACAGTTCATTCAATTTCTGACAAAAATGTTCTAATTATTTAGTTCATGATCTGGTAGTACTATTCCCAAGTTAACAGCCCGTCCATCAAAAAGTGCTATAGAATAATTTAGTAGGGTGTATTGACGTTCCATTAAGTTGTATCCATTTACTCATTGAAGTTCTTTCTGCAACATCCTCACATTAAATCCTGAAAAATAAGCCTGTGCAGCCTTTGACAAGTTTAAAAAAAAACAACTACTAATCTGTATAGGAACACAAACAAACAGCCACCGCCAAGCTCCTTCCTTCTTTTTGTTTTATTGTAATTTTAATGTCTCACAAGGAAATGACAATTATTGGTCGGCAATTAATTTTTTTCCCTTCACGCACATAATAAATCCATATAAACCCACGTTATCTGGCAAGTTTTCAATTAAATTAATGGCTATGTGATGCAAAATGCCGACCAATGGAACTTGTGGATAACGTAAAGCTCCTTATAGGGCGGCCTGTTCAGAAGGTTGTATCTGGAAAAGAGAGCTCATCTCGTACTCGGACCGGACCAGCAACCAGAGTATGCGTAAGAAGAAACGGGTCAGGATACGAGTTAGTTAATATATTTTATGGGGCAAATGTCTACTTTTCACACCTTACAGCGAACACATCATACCTCATTTCTTTATTGGAAAAAGCAGCAGCCATTCTACTTATAGTACTTTTGTCTGAAGGAAGCATTTGTTTCTTATCTTAGCTCTTTTCCGACAGTTTGGTATTCCCCTTCTTTAAACGGCAAATTTATTTATCTAGATTTACATTTGTTTCATTAGGATACTATAATGATTGGCTAGTCTTTTGTCCTCTCTTCTTCTCACCTAAACTAGCCTCAACTAACCTCAAAAACTCGATATTGAGATTTCATCCCAAAAACACAAGTGCTAAAATCACTTAATCCAAGCAACCGACCGACCGACCAACCAACCCAACCTATCAAGCAAACAAACAGACGAACGCGTTTTAAGCGTCTATGTGAGCAAGTATTCCATTCTGTGTAAGAGACTCCAAACACATTTTTAAATTATTCTGTGGCAGTGGCACGACTTTCTCTGCCAATTATTAACACTTAGGTGGGGCGTTGTTCATCATTCATATTCACGATGAACACCCGCTTAAACGTTTCAGCTTACATAATGCATTCTTCATTATAGGCAGGATGCACAGATAAAACCAAACTGTTTCGTATACCACATTCGGTTTTTGTCATTTGTTAAGAGCCTATTCGAATAGAGACTCGCTAATGCTGAATGTTCATAGATGACGCATCGACAAGATTTCAAATGTTGAAAGTTGAAGCATACAATTAATTAATTTCATCAGATGCTTGACTAAAATGTGACATGAACGCTGCTTTTTTCTTTAGCTTTTCTTTCCTGCGCGCGCGCGCACACACACATTCTTTTTATCTCTCATCTAATTGTTATAATCCAGACTATTTCAATATTTTGATGAGAAGGTCTACTTCATCTCAGGTAAGCAGTAAAGATGGCAAAGAGTGGCAAAAACATTGTCTTTGCCATTTAAGCAGGAATAAAATGTTTAATAACGTTTTCCAAAAGCAATAGTTCTTTAAGTGAAAGAACTATGGTTACTTGCTAAAAACACCTCTTCTTGTAATATTGTCTAAATGGGATAGATAGATAGATTGTTTATTTGCCAGAACAATGCAGAGTTTGTGTAGCAACGTCAACAAATGCATAAATAACAAAACACGTTACAAAAACATATTACTTTTACAAGTATAAAACTCTGAAACAGTGTACAATGGTTTGGAGAGCAGAACAGTCTTAAGTTTTCTTTTGAATAATGATAAGGGCAAGGTTTTTACATTATTAGGATGGCTATTAAATAGGTTTAAAGATATGGTTTCAAATGAGTTTTGGACTTTGCTATACTTACATTTTGTAATATAAATGTTTTCAGTATTTCTTGTAGAATAATTGTGAACAGAGGAACGCAATGTATAAGAATTTATATTCATTTTGACAAATAGTAAACAATTAAGAACATATAGAGATACCATCGTCAATATACCCAATTTAATAAAAGAAGGTTTGAGATGTGTCCTAGGGGATACACCACTCATAAGCCTAATGGCTTTCTTTTGAAGCACAAAAACTTCATTGGCAGAAACATGGTTGCCCCAGAATAAAATACCATAATTCATATGGCTATTTATGCATCCATAATATATGCTTTTCAAGGCATTCAAAGATAAATATTTTTTAAAAATTCTTAATAAAAAGAGTCCTCTGCTAATTTTACTTGCAACACTGTTGATATGGCTATGCCAACCTAAACGCGGTTGGATATTAGTTCCTAAAAATTTAACAGAGTTAGCAACAGAATCTGAGCTAGATAAATTAACATTAAAAGCTAACTCAACAGTTTTGTTATAATTAACAATAAGGCTATTGTGTGTACACCAGTTTTCAATTATATTGGATAACATTAGAATTTTAGTGTCCATAAGAGTTCTATCTTTAAACAATTGTCTTGAACATTATATGGGAGATCATTGATATAAATTATAAAAAACAGGGGTCCAAGTATGGAGCCCTGTGGAACACCATGTTCTACCAATTTGAATTGTGAATGTTTATCATTTACATAAACAGACTGATACCTATTTAATAAATATGATCTAACCAGTTTCAAACTGTTATCATCAAAACCATAAAATTTAAGATTTTTAAGCAAGGTATCATGCGAAATAGTGTCAAAAGCTTTGGTCAGATCAAAAAACCTGCTATGAACGGTGTCCCCTCTTTCAATGCAATAGTATGTTCTGGTCATAAAAGAAACTATGGCATCAATAGTACTACGTTTAGTTCTAAAACCAAACTGATTATCTGAAAATAGCGAGTTCTCTTGAAAATATTTAGTAATTTGTTTACTTAACAGAATTTCAAACATCTTAGACATTATTGGTAATATACAAATAGGTCCATAATTAATCAATTCATGTTTGTCTCCCTTTTTATGTATGGGTATAACCTTGGCATATTTAAACACATCAGGAAACTCGCCCGTCTCTAAACAAATGTTATAAATATAGGTCAGCGGCTCAGAAATAAATGCAGAGGCATGCTTCAGAATTTTTGAATTGAGCCCAAAAACACCAAGAACGGCACTGTTATTTAATGCCAGAATAGCTGAATAAACATTTTCTACACTCAAACTCTGAAATTTAAAGCTGCATTTAATTTTAGGAATATTATTCATAGATAAAAGCGCCTCATTATTACTGTTAGGTAGAGTTTTTACAATATCTTTTACCTTGTCGATAAAAAAAGAGTTAAAAATATCAGCAGTCAAGTCAGATGGGATATTATTAGCCTTAGAACTCTTATTTGTAAAAGTGGATGCCACAGACCAGATACATTTTGATTTATTCCTGCTGTTCTCAATTAATGATTGAATAATCTTGCATTTTTTTTTAGATTTAAGCATAGTTATGTATTTCTTCTTAGTTGCAATATACTTACTTTTCAGTTCAATAAAACCAAAATGTATATACATGTCAAAGATATAAGCACTCAGATTTTAAATTCCTAAGTTCAAGAGTGTACCATTTATTTATAGGTTTCTTTTTAAGTTTAATAAAATGACGTGTTAGAGGAAAGCATGTTTCAACTACCTCTAAAAAAGTATTTAGAAAAAAATTAACCTTATCACTAAGTTTAATAATGCTGTACAGCCCAATCCAATTTATATGTCTCAGATGAAAAATAAAATTATGTAGATTAAATTCATTGATCGGACGTATGATACTTAAATTTCTCTGTTCGGCGCTTTTAAGACTACGTTTGTTGTAGTAAAAAATGAGAGCATCATGGTCGGACGGGAAAGTGTGATATATGTTAGCCTTATATTTGTCATCCTGAATGGAGGTTATATTATCTAGACAGGATCCAGTACTACCATTTCTGCCAGGCATTGTGTAAACCAAAGCTATTTAAAATATTAGTAAAATCGATAACCACATTGGAGTGTTCAAGGAAGTCCAAGTTAAAATCGCCAGCTAGTACTATATTAGAGCTAGTACCAGATTTGTACACAGAATTTAAAAAAGCGTCTAAACTTCTAAAAAAATCCTCAATTGTAGACCTTTTAGTATCAGGTGCACTATAAAAGGACACACATAACAAATTAAGAGAACTGATAAAACTGGTACATATTTCAAAGACAGCCTCTTGTGCTAGGTTGGATACGTCACAAATATTTTCTCCAATCAAGCCATCTTTAATAAAAATAGCAGAGCCACCGTGTTCAATATTAGATCTACAATAGCAACTAGATAAATAATAACCAGGTATTTTAATAATACCGATTTCGTCAAATTTCAACCAATGTTCAACAACACACAAAATGTCTACTTCTAGCTCGTAAGAATAATTGAAATGTAATCAATTTTATTAAATAAACTTTGGACATTTCAATACAAGATTTTAGTGACGTTACGTAACACATTGATATTGGGAACATTTTGAGTGTTAAAGTGCTCTAGGTGACCTGCGCTGGAGGCTGTCTTTTTTGAAAAAACTTAGTAACTAACACACCCTGTGGCCATATATCAGTTTCCATTGCACGGTCTATATTATTATCATTAATGATAATCTTAAATGATGCATATGCATCAGGATATTTAGATTTTAATGTCTCACATTTTGCCTCAGGGAAGCTTTCCTTAACATAAGTCTCTAATTGGTCCACTGTTGTGGTAGGGGGCAAGTCTTGAAACAAATAAATGTCCTTTCTTGGGAACAGTTGTTAAGCCAGAGTCTTTACTAATAGTCTTTATACCAACTATTGTTTGTTTGCGTTGTCTGGGTTTTCTTCTGTTCTTACTTACGACTTCACTCCACGGGATTCCTTTATCTTGTCGACTATCGTCGGTGGATTGTTGACTTTCACCTGTAGCAGCACTCTTCACCGTCGTACCGTCAAAATGGGCACTTTTATGGCTTGCTTTTTTACTAGATACTATCATCACATTTTCACTATCACTTCTGCGAGATTCTGCATTATTAACATCATTAATAGCAGAATCTGAAATAAGTACATTTGATGTTTACTTGAGGTTAACTGTTCAGAGAGTAATTTAACCCTTTCACGCAATTCACCAATTACCACGTCCTTTTGATGTATAATGTATTTGATAATGCAAATGTCAATTTTATTTTCAGAATCGGCTATTTCACTTATAGCTTCGTAAAAACTTGATTCCATATCAACTTGATTCCCTTCTACTTACAAGGAAGCAAGTGATAAATCCATTTCTACTATGTTTATTTCAATTAGTATAAAGTAGATAAAAGAGTAATATTTTGTAAGAATAGTTTGTTTGCATAACAGGTAGAGAAAGTCATTTGAATGGAACACATCATTACGTTTTTTTAAATAAAATAACCACACAGGGAAGTTGTGGCAGAAGGAACAGCTGGCATTAAAGTAGATGACTGTAAAAACAAATGCACCAATTATACTCACACGCGAGCAGTGAATGGCATGTTTGAAATGGACTGTTTAGAAAATTGAGGTCGTCATCGCAACTCATCGGTGATTGGACGAGATACTGTAGGGACACCGCATAAATGTAGTACTGTGTTTCTGTACTAAAGTTAATTCTATTGTCCTGATGGCCAAGTAGGTTACACCTGAATGCCAATAATAATAATAATAATAATAATAATAATAATAATAATAATAATAAAACCCCTCCTGCTAGCAGATACATGCAGATGTGGATGTGTTTGTATATTTCTGAAAAAAAAAAAAAAAAAAAGATGTTCTAAGATTTGAATTACCAGCTGTTCTTGCGTGACAGGATTTTCTAGGCTTCCCTCATTACAAACTAAAATCTACCTTGGGGCAAGAACGTCTAGGCAATTTATTACTATCTACCAGCCATGGAACAGAAAGTCATAACAGATGTCAGTTCAGAAGATATTATTGAAAAACTTAAAAGGGTTGTCCTTTTTAAGAAAAGAATGTCACTCTAATAGTCAGGTAAAGATAGCCATACAGTATGTGTTTGTTTTCTTCAACTTTTAATTTCGCAAAATCTGTAAATATTACTTCAATTCAATTATAGCTTTAAACGGAATGTTTAAATGAACTAAAACAATTAAGCAATATTTAGGCTCACTTTTAATGTGTCGATCCTGAAAACTTACAGTTTTGCATTGTGAAAAACATACGTTTGCCGCAAAAAGTCCTTAGAATCCAATCCTCAAGAGGTGATGATTTCAACATTTATTTTTGTGAGCACCCCCACCGCTCTTCCAGGTTTAGCAGACACTCACCAGATTCCCGTAATGGTCATAACTGCGCACGCCTAAGTTCATAACGAGTTATTAAATGTAATTAAACGTAAAAATAGCGGGAGACCTGGGTTTGATCCCCAGCGGCGTGGGGATTTTTCCCCCGCTGGGAGACCTGGCCCGGGGTGCACTCAGCCTCGTAAGGTCCCTGGGGGGCCAATTGAGGAGTTACTTATGGAGAAGTAGCGGCTCCAGGTCATGAGGACCGCATTAACCGGCCGGGAGGGATCCGAGGCGCTGACCACGTCTCAGCCTCCAATACTACAGCCCATCCATGACGTCTGTAGTGGACCGAGATGGGGTACGCAGCGGCCAGGCGGTAGGCCAAGGTTCCCCGTGAGCTATCGTGCCATGGAGTTAAACGTAAAAATACTTTATGAGCAAATGGAGAATATAGGAAATCTAGAATATTCGGGGAGTGCCATTAACACAAAATTCGGATGATGCGATTCCTCCATCTGAAAAGTTCCAATGGTCTAGTTTCTCGTTGTATTAATTCATACATTATCAGTTATAAAACTAAACGCACCATATAATCTGTATGTGTATCCAAGCATAAAGTTTGTTTACTTGAAGGTTGATACATCAGTAACCACGTTCTGCAACTACTACTTTGTTATTGTACCTTTACACGCATAATCAGAATTGCATGTGACGGGACTGGGCTACATTTGGTAGGATACTAAATTAAGTACATTGCCGAGCACCGGTCAAACTGAATTGTCACTGCATTACATTTAAAAGTAAACAGGTTGACTCGCGGTTTCCAAAAATACACATTAATTTAACATTAATGAGATATGCATAAAAATTGTCAAACCAATGTTTACAAACCACGCCTTATTTATTCAGTTATATTCAATGTAGTATCGAGCAAGAGTTACAATCGGCATAGATGTGAAATTGCACACTATATCAACAACATACATAAAATACAATGACTGAAACAGTTTGGCATTACTGGAGTGCACCATTATGTTGCAGAATCATGAGAAATTGTTATACCCGATCTCAAACATCCATCAAACCAGAAGTTTACATTTGTAAGGTTTTTCTCTCTTACTTATAACTAAACTTCGGTCAAGATTGCGATTTGGTTGCACTCTGGCTGTAAAATAGTTATGTATATACGGGGATTCACTAGAACGTTTCTCCTCACCAAGCACTGCTGTTCATTCACTCTAAGCCAACGATCACTGCATGTACAGTCTGTTCTGAAGGTACGAACTCCAAGAAAACACGTTTTACTTTTGATACATTCAGAAAATATATTGTATTTCATTGTTGTCCACGCATGTAAATCAATATTAAACTGATTATTTCATCTGTACAGTATAGATTAATTAATTTGCCTTATTTATACTTTGCAACAAAAGCTTATGTTTACTTCAGAACTGTAGTTATATAAGCCGGCCGAGGCGATTAAAGTCCTGTACCGGGGAGCGCCACTTGTATACGATAATGGCTTCCCCGCTAGCGATAGTTTATGATAGTACCTATCATTACAAATTCAGTAGCGCAATGGACTTCTGCCTCTCCCCTATCTGCTCGCTTGTAGAAAACGTACTAATTAACTTAACCCAAAGTCATGTGCGAATCCTACTTCTAACATATCTCAGTTGTAAACAAATGTGACTTAGGTCGCTTCTTCCCTGGATTTTTCCTATGGCATGATAAATGACTGATGACTCATCACTATAGCCCAGGGTAAGGCGACTAGTTGTGATTCGACCCGATATATTCACTGCGCTAATCAATTATTTGGACAGGTTCCCTGTGGAAGATGCATACTTCTTGAGAATGACTCCACTCCCAGAAGTACAAGTGATGTCAACAGAATGAGTGACCTCATGTGTTAACCTCTCACACTCCTCGGCGTGGTGAAGGTGAACTACCGACGGATCTGACTATGTTTCGCTTGAACATCATCAAAATATCTTCTGCTGCATCAGGCAGGGAGTGCCAGCTTAATTAAAATGACGGGCTCCAGAGCACACAAAGAGATCCATAAATTGACCAATGATTTGAGGAAGAATTAATTATCTATTGCACCGAAGTATGTATTCAAATTTAATTTTCACAGCTTACAATACTGAAAAGAAAATGAGGATGTGTTACATTCATACAAATTTCTGTAAACATTCTTCATAAAAAACTTCAAAACTCATATCATGCTAAGTATTTCATGTTATAGACAGTTGTATAAATGCAATATAACACATTCCCTATCAGATAAAAAGGTATAATGAACTACATTAGATTTACGCAATAGTCAATTCTTTTAAAAATTGGTCATTATGTGATGACTTTGAAACTCAGTTCTCTTTGCTTCACCAAGATTATTAGGATAGTATAAGCATTTTAAAACTGATACCAATAAAATACTATCCAGGAAAAAAAAAAATACATGAGTAATATCCTTTAACGGGACCTAATTTCTAAGTCCACTCCTAACATTTTCCCATTAATGTAAAAGTCAACCAAAAATGAAGAGGGTTTCATAGACTATTCCCAGAAAATTCACGATATTAATTTTATTTGTCATCTGAATAGCTTTAGTATATCTACGGTATTTTAAATAAAATAGTTGGAGTCATTTTTTTAGAAAACTTTTGAAAAATCTTCCATGTAAAGGATGGTTTACGATAGGGAATTTTCTGAACATATTCGTGTTGTATTTGGAAGATACTGAACTAAATACCAATAGCACTCACTGTACATGCCAAGTTTAGTATTTACCGACTTTCTCTCTCTCTCTCTCTCTCTCTCTCTCTCTCTCTCTCTCTCTCTCACACACACACACACACGCGCGCGCGCGCGCATACAAGAGGGCTTTTCCCCAATTTTTTTTTGGATTCAGGGTTATTCAAAACATTTCTTCTTAGTGAAATCTCGGTATCGAATTTTTGGATGGAATCTTCTCTACCTAGTGTGTACATTATACGTCATAGACAAAGGAAAAATTCCGATACGTTCTATTCATAATATTATTTCTATCTATTCTACAGCAAATGATTTTTACAAAAACTTATTCTCGGCTTCATGCCAATAAAGATGGAACATTAGCAGACATGGTCTTTTAAAAAACGCTGATCACTAAGCGATGACATTGAAATTCGGTTCTCTTTGCATGGCCAGAAATAAAACAGGGAAACGAATTATGATTTCCCGTTTGAGAAAAGCTTAATGATTAAAATGCTTGCACCAATAGTAAGGAATATCTCTGAAATGATTAAATGCACAAAAAATTGTAACTGTCATAAATCGTGTGCTTTAACGAGATTTGTATTTTTGTGAAGTAAGATTTTGCCTATTTATTATGGTTTAGCAGTTATGTAAAAGTCATTAGAATGAAGGGACTTCAGGGACTATTCGCAGAAAATTTAAGATAAACGTTTCATTTTTCATTTAAACATCTGTAAAGGGTAGTTGGGGCTGGGGAATTTTCCTGTGAATATTCGTGTCGCGTATTTGTAAAATATTGAATTTAAGTTTGGTACTTAACCGATTTATCATTTCTGAGTTATGTTGTTGACAAACGCACACAGGTGTTTTCACAAATATTTTTTATTGAGAGGTTCTTAAAACATTTATTTCCGGTGAAAACTCGGCATCGGATTTTTGTGTGAAATGCGCATCTTCTCTATCTACTATGAACACTGTACGTGGTAGAAAACGTAAAATTAAGTTTAGCAGTTATACCTATTGGGCGAGCTACCAGTTGCCTGTCAGAAAAGAGAAAAAAAGAAGAAGAAAAGAGTGCCGCGGGAGCGTTTGTAATGCCTATCTGAACGGTCTTAAATGTTATACATGCAACTTTATAATATGTGTTACATACAAAGGAAGATAACCCCCACGTAAGACGTGTTTCATATAAGAATCAATGTCGAAAATATATCTTGTGTTCACAACGAGAAAATATTTTTAAAATTTCAAAACGAGTTATTTTGACTTCTTTGCATTCATGTGCTACATACGAATAATTACCAGGGTCCTCATCTTCTTGATAATTAATGCCCTCCTGATTACTTTTATTATTATTATTATTATTATTATTATTATTATTATTATTATTATTTTACTTCATATACGTCATCTAGCTAAGCGCGATCGCTCGGGCGGTTTCGTCTATGGCCTGCATTAGGGAGTTGCGGATTCGATCATGTGCCCGGTCTACTTAAGCCATGGGTTTTATCGAGGTTTTCCCCGGGTCACCAGGTAAATGCTGAGTAGGTTACTTTCATCCCCCGAATTTCCTGTCCCTCCATATCGTATCCATTATCATTTCATTCATCGTTCATACCGTTTATTTTTTTCAGGGTTGGATCAGTCGGTGATGGTGCTCGGTGCGGCGTGGAAGGGCACAAGGATGTTCATTGTGATTCTCTCCGTCCCCCGTCTATGGCTGGTTCCGGGGTGCCATGAACCCTGAGTGGGGCGAGGTCCCTGATCTGCCTGTCCCAGTATCGGGGTGCTCCTATCTGGAAACTGCAGGGGCCCTGCCACTGATGTGTCGTCGCTCCTGTTTCCGGCCACCCGGTGTATTCTCTCACCTTATCCGGGGACGCCCACTGGTTGGTCGTAGGTACAATAACTACCTAGGTTCGGTGCCGAGTATCTTAATCACACCTAATCTAAAAGTGAAAATTTCTAGATGGAAAGAAAGTGAAGAACTTGCCGTTCGATAGTATTTTGCTTTTATTTATAATACACTCATACACTACTTTAAAATCTTCTTCTTGATTTACCCGCTACAGGGATTTGACTATAAGTTTGGCATTAAATAAGAAGTATATGTAGCAAATCTTATTAAACGGGACCGGATTTTTTTGGGCACGGGTGGGGGGAACGTAATCTTTGAACTGTTAAACGTCATATAAATAGAGGAATTTTCTATTTTTCAGTGACAACGTGACAAAGATACAGAACGGGGTTTGATTAAAAAAATATGAAACTTCTATAACAGTTTTGTTACTTTAGCAAGGGCATATCACAACGTTAGCTTCTCATGACTTGGGAATTTAATGCCGTTTCGTGCCAAAGGTGTTTTATTTAAATTCATCCTTAAAGCTGCCCCTAGGCTATCCTATACACTTTCCCTTTGGGTTATAGCTAAAAGCTTGCTTCGCTAGTCTGTCAGAGGGCACTCGATTAAGATGCTCTTGCCAGTTCTTTTGATATTGGACTATCTTTTGTGCCATACTAAGTGCATGTATGTCTAATTTCTTTCTTTTATATTCGCTTCTCATTCTTTTTTCTTTTCGCTTCTACGATCCCTAACTGCTACGATTCTTAGCATTCCATTCTATATAGGGCGTGAAAGACCGCTTAATTTTGTTCAGAGGCCTCTTTATGAAGCTTAGGTTCTTTTTACTTCCCACCGGTTTTTACGGCACAAACCGGCATTACTTCCCTCCGAAGGAAACCATGCCAAGGATTTTTATGCAGAAATATATAGATAAAATAAAACAAGTATATTGTATATCATCCTCTCTGCCGTTTAAACACGCAAACTTGGAAACCAGAGGCTAGTATGTCACCCCTAGATGGATGTGTGACTAGCATAACGGCCATAACTATCAGGGGACCCTAGATCATGGAGGACAACTTATCTCTTATAGACACTCCTAATGACCTTTTTAAAAGTCTCATTTCTGCGCTTTTAATTTAATTTTCTTTTTTCCTCAAAATCTACGTTTCATTGCTATAAAGTGGCATTGGTTTGGGCAATTTTATAAGGTCTGACTTTGACCTCCTTCCTCATCGATTTTCCCAAGTAGGTATCTATTAATACACCCACTAGATTGTATTTTATTACACTGTTGTCTAGATCATAATTTAATTAGAAAATATATCCTATCCTAAATATTTAAGGGACACGAGTCAAATAATCGGTCAAAAATCGGAAATATAATAGGTTTTTTTAGAAGTTGATGCCTAAAAGTAAGTATTTTACCAGATGTCAGTAGTGTTAAAAGTAGAAAATTCTGTCACTCGGTGTTCTAAAATTATAACACTCCAATGTAGCCGACTTTGGTTTATGCTTCCACGGCCTCATTCAATTATGACTCTGAAGCTCGTATGGATCCATAAAAGGCGGATGATTTCAATGACATGAACATGGAATCTGCTGAGCCAAACGAAATTAGGCAAGCAGCGGAGAGAGCAAAATTACACTGCCTCCGTTGTATAGAATATTTTCGTTCTGCACGAAAGTCGGTTAGTGCTGACAAACTGATGCTAAGCAAGGCAACATCTGAATATCGGAGACTATTAAGCATGAACTCAGTGAAATAGGTAAAACTATTTATAATCATAATATGTCTATAAATATTGAGAACTGTCTTAACGTTTTCAACAACTTATCACAACTTAGTAATCAAAACTATTGATACCTCAACCTGTAAAGTTTTTGTGTGAGGTCTAGTGCTCCAATTCAAAAAATCTGATGTGTTCCATTTACATGACTTTCTCTGTCACACAATAACTTTCCTTACACAAGAGTATTCTTTTATCTAAGACATGCTAATCAAGGTAAACATTAGCAGAAATTGTTCTTATTACTTGCTTTCTAGTAAGTAGAAGGCACATAGAATAAATCGATAGTCAAATCTTTTAAAAGGTGGCCCTTGTGAAACAATTGAAGTTTAGTTCGCTTTGCATGCTGCAGTAAAACAAGAGAGATGGAACGAAACGTCACTTCCCGTTTGAGAAAAGTTTAAGTAGTTAAAAACTGAAACCAATAACAAGAAATATCTCAAAACGGTCAGCTCTACATAAAAAATGTCTTCCATTCACATGACTTTCTCTACATCTCCGTTACAAATTATTATTAATAAGCTTATTCTTCTACCTACTTTGCTAATCGAGATAAACATTAGCAGAAATTGTCTTATTACTTGTTTTCTTGTAAATACAAGGGGAATAAGGGAATGCACTAGACTAAAACGATAGTCAAACCTTTTAAAACTATTTGCTAAATTTGAAACAAGTAATAAGGAATATCTAGAAATGGTCAACTCTATGAGAAAACGTATATGACATAAATTGTCTGTTTTAACGAGATCTACGTTTTTTGTGCAGAAAGTTTTTGTCTATCTCTTACGGTTTGCCAGTTACGCAGAATTCATCCAGACTAAAGAGGTCTTGAGAGGCCATTCCCAGAAAATTTAAAAGATGCATTTTATTTGCCATGTAAATATATTTAATACGCGGTCTTTTAATCAAAATCCTTAAGCCTTTTTTGAGAACATCAAACTTTTCGAAATTTTTTCCATGTAAAGGGTAGTTTGGGGTGGGAGGATTTTTCTCAAAATCTTCGTGTCGCATCCTTGTAAGATACTAAACTTAAATACCAAGTTTAGTATTTTACTGACTTTTCGTTTTGGAGTTATCGTGTTCACAGACACTCACACACATACACCTTTTTCTAAAACTTTTTTCTGGATACAGGGACCCTAAAACGTGTATTTCCGGTTAAATCTCGGTATCGAATTCTTGGATGGAATGCAACATAATATACGCTATGTACATAGGTGCCGAGCAAATAAAAATGTATATTACATAAATTATGTGTTATAACGAGATATACATTTTTTGTGTAGTAAGTTTTTGATTCCTGTGGTTTAACCGTTAATGTAAAATTCTGCAAAACTCATCCAGAATAAAAAGGTCTTAAGAGGCTATTCCCAGAGTATTCAAGACATACATTTTATTTGTGATGTAAGTACCTATAATATATGGTATTATAATCAAAATCCTGAGCCATTTTTGATAAAAACAAAATATTCAACATTTGTCCATGTAAAGAGTAGATTATTGGTTCTTGAAAATCTTCGTGTCGCATCCTTGGAAGTTGCAAAAGATAAATACCAAGCCTGGTATTTAACAGTCATTTCGTTTTGACGTCCTCTAAGTCCGACAAAAGCATTTTTAGAAAAAGGTCCGCGTATATGTGTGTATTTGTGTGTGTCAGTGGACAGAATAGCTCCAAAACGAAAAGTCCGTTAAATACCAAACTTGAAATTTAAGTTTTGTATCCTCCAGGAATGCGACACTAAGATTTTAAAGAAAGTCCCCCTAACTCCAAGTACCCTTTAAATGGGGAAAAAAATCGAAAATGTTGTTTTTCTCAAAAAATGACTAACGATTTTGATTAAAATATCTTATATTTAAGATATTTAAATTACTAATAAAATGTATATCTTGAATTTTCTGGGAAAGCCTCTGAAGACTCTTTATTCTGAGTGAATTTTTCTGAATTTTGCATAACTGGTAAACCGTAAGAGATAGACAAAACCAGCAGATATCGTTGAAACAGACAATTTATGACGTATACGTTTTTCCTGGAGCTGGCCGTTTTTCTAGATATCCTTTGTTACTAATTTCAGTTTTAAAATATTAAATTTTTCTCTAACGCGAATTTATCAATTCACGCAAATATATATATATAGCAACTACATTTTAAAACATTTGACTGTCGGTTTAGCCTAGTGTATTCCCATATATCCGATCAACTTAAACGGAAGCAAGTAACACGTCCATTTCTGCTATTGTTTATGTCATTAGCTTGAAGTAGAAGAATAAGCTTATTAACCTTAATTTGTTACGGAGATGTAAAAGTCATGTGAATGGAACACATATTTTTTTTCTTGCAGATTAATTTCAGAGTTAGGCAACAGTATCTTACTATCAGCAGATAACAAGGTATTTATCGAAAGAATCATTTGATTCTTAATTTAACACTTCTAGGATTTAGGTATTACACATTACTCGATATCGAGAATCGAGATATCTAGAGCATCGGCTCCCTTTCCCTGTTTCACGCATTGCAGCTGGTATTGGCAATCACGTGTATTGTTTGAGCTTTGAAACAACTGAAGCCATACATAGAACACATGGTGATTTTCTTTTGTCCTTGGGTCGATGTCCCCTTTTTCCCAAGCCGCAGGCAGTTCTTGTTACACCACAGAAATAGCAACGTTTACTGTATCACGAGACTTGAGCAGGATGCAGATGTGAGGGATGTGTTTGGGGTGCGATAAGTAACGCCAATCTCTCAGCGGAAGCGAGTCTGCGGATGTCGGTCCAACGATTCACGATAGTTGTACAACTTATGCTTTAATGCATTTAATTGGTATGATGCTTACGGTCGCCGATAAGGAATAAATAGGGTCCGGATTTTTAGGTTTTAACCTATTTTCCCTTGCTGTTAGATTAGTACACACACACACACACACACACACACACACACATATATATATATATATATATATATATATATATATATATATACAAACCTAAATGAAGAGTTGCCACCTAAAATAACCTAAGAACTTTTTTGCCTACTTCTAATAAAGAATGCATGTATTTTTTTCCACTGAACTCATCGTAAAACGATTTCCCCATTAATACAAGCAGTACGAGGGATTAGCTCAAATTACTAAATGCAGCACGCCAATTTTATACATACCTATACAGGGGGAGAAGAGAATAAGTGCAAATAATTTGATATTTAGCAGAGAACAATGTGTATAACACATACGTGTACTCCATTTTATTCACTTATTAATAGCATTGTCATACACGAAGTACACATTTTAGAGTTCTCATGGGTTTTGAGCGGCCCTGAGCTATTATCACGACTGTATTTACATACATTACACCAACTACAGTGGGGCAGGGCAAAGGGCAGAGGAGATCAATTGTGTGACCTGTTACATAAACAACCGAACTTCAGAGATCGGGATTTCTGTTACCTAGAGATAAAGCACTTACTAATTATGTGTTCCCATTGAGCATAACTCAAAAGAGGGAAGTTTAATAGTCTTCCTTAGAAAACTCGCGTCGGTTGGGGAATTTAATGTCAAACCGGTATTTATTCATGGCAGTTCAATGCCTAAGCACAACAGCACGGAAAGCAAGAGACCCGTGTTCAAATTTCGGCTATTGTATTTAATTTTTCAGTTGGATCTACCATAAAGACGTACATAGTTCAAGCCCATAGGAGTAGTGTGTCTGCCTCACATTCAAGATTTCACGAGTTCGAATCTCGCTTAGAGTGAGCTATCCGGATATTGCCCCACCTCCTCGAGTTTTTTCCTTAACCTGAGAAGATGAATGTCAAATTAACTTCAACGGATCTCGAGGTGATTTTATTATCATTTCACATCATTCATTCATCGTCCGATTTGACTAAAAGGAAGAACCACCAACTCTGTTTTACTTGAGCCGATACTTAACCGCTGCATTTATTATGCTAAGCACCTAAACGGCATAAAATGTGTCGTCAGTAAGTTTGGATGAAACAGAAGCTTTCTGCATCACCAAGAGCAAAAAAAAAAAAAAAAAAGTCCCACTCTCGTCGCCTCTCTTAAGACACATTTTTGTTTCATTCTGAAACTATTCATAGCTTGGAAAATGCAATCTTGCCCCAAATATCTGGCGATATTTTAGAAAAGTGGGAGTTGCACACTCCTCGAAGCTGCAGAAGACTCTTCAACGCAATCGTCGTTTTGAAGACAGAATGGCATCAATTTAATATTACAGAGAGAATAGCGTATAGAAAACTTACCCATAGAACTTGCTGCACTAGCATATATATCGTACCCTTTAATGACCTCATATCGATTGAAGGAACCTTTTCTTCATACGATAATTTATTACGTGATGATAGTAAAACGTTTATGCCACAAAATTTGGATGCATATGTAGTTATCTACTGCAAGGCCAAAAAATAACCAACTAAAGATATCTTTGATACTGGATATCTTTGATAACGTAAACTTTTGTGAAAATTTTTCATAAATAAATTGGAAAGGTAGAGTAAGCAGAAAAATTCAATGTCATAACCAAGATTTGAACCAGAGATCTCCTGGTCTCCGTGCAGTTGGTCTATTCACTGTGCTACCATGGTAGCATTCCAATACAGCAATAAATCCCTAAATGACCCGCGTTTTTTCCTGTAAATCTGACAAGGAGATCTAAAACTATTTTTATTTTCATATACCTTAATGGAGACTTACAGGCCGTAAGCCTCTAAGTCACAGATTTTATGGTTTTGAACCAACCACTAGGCCAATAGTTGGAAATAATTGTTTTTTCACATTGGTAGATGTGAAGGACAGGAGTTGTATTTTTTCAGTCTTACTCTGGCTTTCCAACTCCTGTCCTACAGATCAGCTAATGTGGAAATTTCATTATTTCGTAAATAAATCGCACAACGGGAAATTATTGGAGCCAGTAGGTACTGATCCGTGAAACAAAGTCTAGAAAAAAGAAACCACATATTTTAAGTAACCATGAAATCTAAAATGGTGTATACCACCTAATAACCGGACTCTAACAATAAGTAATCACATTTTCAAAATATGTTTTTCTTAGTGAAATAGAATCGTATCAATTCTACGAAAGGTAGATATTAATTAACTGGTGAACTTTATTTGAAACAAAACAACGTGCCAAGATGCAATGTAGGCACTCTGGCCATGTATGATTTAATAGTTGATCGTAGGATGCTGGTTATTCATGAAGTTCAATATATTATGGGCAGGATATGAGTAACTGCACCTGTTTGCCATTTAAAATGCATGTTATTTCCTTTGTTCTTGAAACACGGATGTGTAGGCTTTTTCTCGTCACGTGCACAAAGGTATTCGCTAAAGGGGTCAAGCAGCTTACAGAATCTCTGAGGTGTAAAAATAAATATCTCTATATTTCCCCTTCTTTACGTTTTCCTTTCTTTTCCTCGCACATATTCCCTACTTCACTGGGTATTACTGATTTTACATTAACGTAAATACGGCCATATTTGATATTGACCAATAGCGTTTAATAGTGTCTTAGATATCGACCAATCACGGTCGTTTATCTTATAGTATACTTGAATGATGCGATTCTATCGGGTAAAACGCCAGATCGTTGCCGAGCTTAATACGGGGTAGCGTGTCTGCCTCACATTCAACACGTCGAGAGTTCGAATCTCGCTGAGGGTGATTAACCCGGATACGGGTTTTTCGGGTAAAAATGGTACGATTACTGTACACTAGAAATCACAGCAAGAAGGCGGCAACTACAACGAAGGATTTAGAGAATCCTCAAATGAAGTACATAGATAAAATATCAGAAAATGCCAGAAAATACTAAGTGACAGACAAAACAAACATGTATAATAATAATAATAATAATAATAATAACAACTTACAAGCATTTCCTTTGTATAATTTCAAAGAAATTAAACAGCAAATACGAGGGCGGTCCAGAAAGTAACCTCCGTTTGTGCGTAGCGCAGGAAGTGGTGGGGGTAGCGCCGTTTTCTACACATCAGTGTGCACAGTGGTCAGTATACTTCTAGCTGTCTAAGGAAGAGCATTGCACTGTCGCGCGTTTGAGAGATATAACCTCAAAACATGAGCGCCGCAATAGAAAATCCCGCCAAGTGTGAGGTGCGCGGTATTACATAGTATCAGTATGCACCTATCTCGGCCGCATTAAACGTAATTCCGGTAGGAGTAGATATAGAAGCAAGAAACAAAAGTAACAGGTCACGCCAACGTATCCTCACTGAAGCTATATTAGCAGATAAAAACCATTAATCGATTCTGGGGAAATTACGAAATCTTACAGTCTCAATATCGGTTTCAATCCAATACACTTCAGTTCCCATGACCGAAAACCATTTACTGGAGATATTCACTGATAAATAAACGGTTTATCTTTAATCTTTTGGGATTAGCTTGTGAAGTTCACTTCGTTCGGAATGAATTTTGTATAATCACGTGAAACTGGTATATGTTAAGGCATATATGAGATCACAGAAAAATGTAGATATGTTTAAAACACAATTTTATTCCAAGTATTGTTTTCATACATAATATGTTTCCAAGATATCGGTAATTAAAGGTTCAAATGTTTCAACACTTTGTTATTTTTTTTAAATCCTCCAATTTTCAGTTGTTTCTTGCGACTGCATGCAAAAATAATGCAATTTTTAAGGCCAGCATGTAGGGCTCCGTTCTTAAAATTTAACTATCGTTATCCTGTATAATCTACAACGGAATGTGTAATGTAACTATTTCTGTAAAGGTTTATCTCGATTAAAGTGAAATACTAAAAAATAACCTTTCGTCAGAATAGTCTGTAGGTATGCTCGCCAGTAAATGATAAAACATAATGTAAATATAGCATATCAAAATTTTAATTAAAAAAAAAATAAAGGATCCACATTCATTTTTATTTTTATTTTCTCTGTATTTTTTCTTATTTTATTCCTGGTGTTAATTCGCCACACTCTTATTTAGTGATATTTTCCCCTGAAAGTAAAAGGCATTTTATTACTTATCTGGGCTATGCTAACTTGATGAGCAGTGTAACCAACCCTTGATAGAGAAATCCACAAATAGTTCCTGAAGATTCCGTATACTGCATTTGAAATCAATAATAGTATGCCACGAAATCCATTTTCACAAGTCTAAGTTTAATGTATATATTTTAGAATTTACATTGGGCAATATCAAAACTCAGGTTTGAGTGTTATTTTCATTCCTTTCATTATAACCTAAGGCATATTTGGTGTTATGCCATTTTCAATGAATAAACAAAAAACTTAAAACAGAAGTTGATCGAAAGAATATCGCGTTTCTGCACTAAGTTTGTTAGGCATTTAAGCAATTATTCAAACACAGACTATTAGTTTTCTACTTGTCCGGAAATTTTGTCTTCATATACATTATAATCCACCCATTATATTTGTCTCACTGGTGAGATGTAATTTCCTAATTCATAATTAATGAAATTAATTTATGCGATGCATGAACTTGTGAACCTTTAAGTTTAAAATTTGAAATACTAAACAAATAAATATAACTATCTTGAATACACCTTGTTTTAATACAAGTTGCGTATAAAGCTTGGAACCATAGGGGAAGGCTACTTCATTTATTTTAACTTTTAATGTCTATAAGATCAACAAATCTTGCGTTAAAATGCGTTTGCATCGCATGTCTATTGCGATGCCGTTTAACTTTAATTAAGTTTAATAGGGCATGATTAAGGCGCTCAGAAAGGCCGAGAAGCTTGAGGATTATAATTCGCTGTGCACAAGCCGGGTGCTCACAAAGAGTAGTTGATGAGTTCAATAGAAATCACCCAGAAAGGCCACAACCCAAAGAGCAGTTGAAAAATTGCAGAAAAAAGGTTAAGAAAGGGGTTGATTCAAAACAGACGGCAAGACAGTTATGGCAAACCGTTGTTGATAAGACGAACAGACCAGGACAGCAGTGATTGCTAAATCGTATCCTAATCCAACAAAATGTGTGTGTCGCACAGACATCCAAAAGCGTTCCTCATAGCTCCACTCAGAAACTATTGAAAGGTGAAAGATTCCATTTCCAGAAATTAATAGCTATGCATTACCTAACGGAGGATGACCCTGACTTCAGGGTTGAGACGTGTTCCTGTTTCAGATTAGGCTATATTCATCTGTCTTAGAGAGAGTCATGATCTTCGACGTGAGGAGTATTGTCTTCCTGAGCTCAGCCGTGCTGATCAAACATAAAGCTCAACTGAATCAGCGACAGAAAATTCAAGGCTCTCCGAAATCAATGGTGTCCAGTTTTGGGAATGTTTCATTCTTCTTTGTTTCATTATTTACCGGAGACGTGGTCGAACAAATACTCGAAAACTTGGCATCAAATGGTGAGTATTCAGAGTGGCTTTGATATGAAAGATGACATAAAAGCGTTCATAAAGGTTTCAAAATAGTGCTCTAATTATATCTCTGGACAAGCAGGACCTGTACCGTGCAACGCATTGCCACCATGCATCATCACCAGCATTGCATAAAATGCTTATAAACACAAACACTTTATGGTGCCGATAGTGAAATCCTAAATCGTATTCGTAACCAAAACAAAATTAAAATACTGTGAATAAAGCTTTAAAAATATATAAGAGGACACACAAACAGATAGTATAGCTGTTCTCGCAATGGGAGAAGAACCATCACAACCATAACACTCTTGATGGGATACACACGTTGTTGGCAACCCACATAATTTGGAACTTCAGATATCTTAAAAACAAAGTTTTAAGCGTCCATATATGTGTAGGAAAAGCTTTGAAAGTAGGCTCTTGTTTCAAAATAGAGGCAATAAAATTGCTGAAAAACGGCAACACAAGCAGAAGTAATCAATACTTCCCATATGGTCTGATCGACCTCATTTCAAGCGACGACTGAACCCATTTCTGAAGTGGAGACACCAAGCTAGGCTGGTCCATTACTTCCGGGGCAGGATGGTGAAGATGAGGTTGGCGGTGGTATGAGAGGACCTACAGTTTAGCATGGATTCCGAATCACGTTGGGCCTTAGGAATATGCCATATGAACTAGACAAAATTGAGGGCGTGGACAGGGCCGACTTAAAATTGCTACCCCAGAACCGGAAATCGAACCACGGACCATGAGTACGAAATAGGTAGAAGTAATTGTTTACATGTTCAAATAATGAAGAAAGCTCACCAACGAGAACGCTTATTCCACTTTGAGTAAAACGCACAATTACACCTACAACTCAACTTTATTGACCTGTCAATAATAGGAATCTAGTAATCTGCTTCTGTAGCTCTCAATCATTTACCCCTTTTTATGCAGAACGCATGGTTTTTTTAGAATCAATTCGTTCTGGCTCATTACATTCCTTATGCTTGAAACCAGTCAGTCTTTTGTTGCAGTCAGAAAGGGAGCGCCCTATCATAATAGACACTGCACAAGTTTGACTCCCTTGCATCATCGCCATCCACACTACAAATATGTAACACTGCCTTGAGGCATTGCGTGATTTTAGTGTTTAAGAAGCAAAACTCCCCACATGGCCTTGGTCATGGCAACTTGTTCCGGTGATACATAACATGAAATCCGTACAATGTAACCTGTACTACATATTACAGTTCTAAAAATCTAATGTGTTCCATTCACATGACCTTCTCTACATCTCTTTAACAAATTATTGTTAAAAAGCTTATGCCTCTATTTATTTCATGCTAATCGAAAAATTAGCAGAAATAAGACTTTCACTTGCTTCCTTCTAAGTAGAAACGAAATAAGGGAATACCATAGGTTAAAGTGATAGTCAAAAACTGGTTGCCATGTGACTGAACTTCCTTTGTTTGCATGGACAGGAGTTGACAAATTCATGTATGAGAACATTATGTTTTTCCAAGCTGAAACCAAAAACTAGGAATATCTAAAAAAACGATCAACTCCAGGAAAAAAATGTATATAACATAAATTGTGTGTTTTAAACGGCTCTACATTTTTTGTGTGGTAAGTTTTTGTCCATCTCTTAAGGTTTAGCAGTTATGCAAAATTCCATAAAATTCATCCAGAATAAAATAGTCTTCAGAGGCTATTCCCAGAAAATTCAAGATATACATTTTATTTTTCAGGTAAATATCGTTAATATACGATATTTTAATCAAAATCGTTAGAGCCATTTTTAAGAAAATAAACATTTCGAAAAAAGTTCCATGTAAAGGGTAGTTGGGAATGGGGGGGGGATTTTCTTGAAAATCTTCGTGTCGCATCCTTGGAAGGTACAAATCTTAAATACTAAGTTTGGTATTTAACAGTCTTTTTGTTTTTGAGCTATGCTGTCCACAGACACACACACGCACACAAACGGACCTTTTTCTGAAAATGTTTTTTTTTATTCAGGGGGACCCAAAACATGTATTTCCCGTGAAATCTCGGGAAATACATGTGCAATACATGCAATACAATACCTTCTCTATACACTATGCACATAGTAAGTGTAGAGAAAGTTAAAAGGCTATTAGGCTTCAAATGCCCAGATCAGGCAGTCGTCCAGTGTTTCACATTAGTATGCGAAGAGAGAAATTTTTGACATACTGCATGATATATTGTAATCATAATGTATTTGCAAGGAAGCCTCTTTTCCATCTTTAAATTTCACACGGTACATTTAAATTCAAGTATCATTTGAGACGTTATTCTTTTAGAAATTTTACAAAATCAATACTATGGGTGAATCAATGGGCTTTAGTTCTTCATATCTATGTAAACCACAAATTACAACTGTATGTGAAAACCAATCCTTTGGTCGAAGCATTCCTTTTGTAGAGATGAGGTTATCTGTCAGCCATTCTTAGTTGAAAGCTGAACACAGGCGGTGATTATTTGCAGAGCTCACGAAGACCTTTTGTCCACATAAGAAAGCCAATGGATGCGATTTATCCAAATAATCGGATCATATCATTTTAAGAGGCACCTGTAACAGAGAAACGTTGCATATTGTACACCGACGGCCAGTGGGGTATTTATTTACCAATTACAAATGGGGAGTATCCCGGTTCAATTATCTAGAATGTGATATTAGTTTTAAATATGACAAATACATTAAGAAGGCCGTTGATAGATTTCAAGCTATCTGTGGAACAACTGGAAGAACTTGGGAAGAAATACAAGAAAGGAAACAAAAATGAAATTCTATAAAGTTATGGTTGTACATGGTTGGTTCCGAATCATAGAGAATAACAAAAAAGAAATATCACGCATACAGGCAGCAGCGTTTAAGTCTATGAGATGTGTAAGGAGATGCATTAAAATGGATAAAATAAAGAATGAAAAAAAATGTCAGATTTAAAAATATTTTCAATTAATGATAAGATAGAACATTAATAGAATGAAATGGAAGGAGAATGTTAACAGAATGATAGACAATATATAACCAAACAACAACAATAACAATAATAATAATAATGATTGGAAAGAGAGATCTGGGTAGACTCGAAGGATATGAGAGACCTGAACAGGTGAATAAAACACCTAATCTTTGAAAAAAGAAGTAGAATTGGGAAACATTCCCTACACCAGTCTAAAGCTAGTCATGAGTCCACCTGATTTATATTTTCTCAAGTTGTTAAATCCTCTTCGGGTTCTGTATTTTAAAACCTAAAATGAATACACCACCCTAGAAGAAAAATTCAAAGGAAAGAACACATCTTGAGAAGCAATCGTTTTAACGTTAAGAGGATTATTGTAAACAGTATTTATGTTAATGAAGAAATCACTGGAATCGCTATTGCACTGTAACAAATAACAGGTAAAAATCTTTAACTGCATTTTGTATAAGCCATAAGCAGAACAGAAGGAAAAGAATATGAAGATAAAATGCCGTGTGAGCTAGTGTCGAACACAATAACAGCTGCAGACGTCACGTCTATTTCCAGCATGCTTGTAATGTAAAGCATCTTTTGTTCTGGCGAGCAAGCCCGACCCTTCATGGATAATTACGCCGATGACGGATGTCCATTAATCAATAAGGTAGACGATGATCTCCTCGCGCTTGTTATTAAATGAGAAGGGCTGTGGTAAGGGTAGCTTGGAACGTCATAAATTATTATTGGCGCCGAATGCTTCTCTCAACACAATACCCTGCGGTAAAATATAGAGCAGAGGCCAAATCTGATTTAGCCGTAATGACAATGCTGTAGCTTCTTCCGTACTTTTGTATGCTATATAGCGACTGTGATTTGCTTTGGTTAATTTCTAATAACGATGAAAAAGTAGTATAAAGAATCAAAGAGCGTCATTAGCCATTTAACGTCTGGCAGACGCCGAACAATTGAATGCAACTGGGACTAAAAAGAATCAGAGTTACATCAGAGGACCTTACATCTTCACAAATACATAGCAAAATTTGTTACTGCCGGCTTTTGCTCCCGATTTGTTTCAATTCCTTGAATACTAGTGACTAAGGTAACATCTATGGAATTTGTAATACAGTATGTAATATATTATCTAGTTGAAATGCATACCAGTTCCACAACAAAAAGTATATTTTTGCCATTTTACAAACTTCTAGTTTGTATGGTTATTTAAATAAAACATTTCAAGTTTTTTAAAATAAATATGAACTATGATGTGCATTTTTTAAAATATTCACATAAAAATTAAAGTTTTACAGTACATGAGTTTATGAATATTTCTAGCACACCAAAAATTTCAAGATATCTCATTATTGTATACAACTACTTTTTATACTCCCAAAACTCTTAATTTTCTAAAATGTAATCATTTATTTCTTAAAATTTGAGCACCGTTTTGAGAAAGTATACTGTGCTTTTGAGATGTACCTACCTAGTACATACATTGGAAATAAATTAGTACATCGTACAGAGAGCATTTTGACTATGAAGAGTGTTGAAAAACGTTTGCGAGAAAATAAAGATTTAAAGTTGTGAATATCTATTAAAGCACGCCCTAAACTATTTATAACTTTTTTTTTTTTTAGCTTAACGTCCTTTAACCTGATTGGTCATATCGGACGATGAATGAAATTGGTGAAATGATGCTCAAATGATCTCGGGGTCCATGGAGCTTAAAGTTACTCGACATTCGTCTTCTCAAGATAAGGGAAAACCCCGAAAACAACCTTATCCGGGCAACTCACCCTAAGCGAGAATCGAACTCACGACCTTTTGAGTGTGAAGCAGGCACGCTACCACCACACTACGCAGGCGAGGCATTTATAACTTAATTCGAAGTTAAGTGTGCCATGTGGGAAAAACAATATATTTTCTTAAAAGTCAGTATTCATATTATCTTATTATGAAAAAAATATGTTTTTTTTTTTAATTTTACTCGATTTTGGTCAAATTTTACATATATTCGTAAATTATATATTATTCAATGCCAGTTCATTAACAAAACTCGCTACATCAACAAGACACCTAGCGCAGACACGCGCAGAACTCCCTAACAGTCAACTCACTCGAAGACCCAACCCACTATTGGGGACCCATTCACCCAGGTAGCCCTAGTGTTCACAGGATACAATTCCCTTGTAGAAAGCCTCCATGTCTCTATCCGGAACCGCCTCACGCCACAAAGACTAAAAGTGTACCTGAAACATGAGAAGGAATCGTAATGAAAAAGAACTATGGGAGAGAAAATCGTACTAAATGAGAAACCAGTTCAGGTCTTGCCCACCGAGGAGGGAGAATCACGAAAACCTATGGTTAGAGTAGGCATTAAACTGGAATGGAACCCGGAACCTCAAGAATGCGAGCCTCAGAGTTACCGCCGAGCCATTCCCACTAATTTTTTTTCGTTTATTTCTCTATTTAAAATGTTTTAATGTTTTACTCTGCGCCATTTTTAAATATTACTTATGGACTATTTAAACATACAAGGGTAAGGAGTCTCTAGCGGTGAACGCTTTTTTCTTCGTAAAAAGTCCCTTGCGGAGTAATTTGGATCAGGTTGTTATGAAATATATATAGGTATATTTATACATATATTTTATGTATATAAAAAATGAATCGCCGAAATGTATGTACGCGCATCACTTCCGAACGACTGCACCAAATTGAACAATTCTTTTTTGTTGTGTTCGTTACTGTCACGACAAGGTTTGTGGAAAAGAAAATGTTTAAAAATAATACGGGAAAGTTTTTAAAGTATCATAGTATGAATAATAATAGTGCCAAGGGAACGCATTTCGGTTAACAGCCATCAGATGGCAGTGATACCACGGTTATTTGTTGCTAAATGGCCGTAGTACTGTTATATTTTCCCTCCCCATTCAATGTTAAGGTAAAACACCAGTTTATCGAGACAATGAAGCGACGCAGCAGTGACATTCAAATACATTTAAATGTCATTTCCTTACTCCTATCGTTTAAAATAAGGAAGCAAAGAAACTTTCCTGGCGACGAACACATAGAGTAAGTACTTATTTATTTGCCGCTAGATGGCCGTAGTACTGCTCTATTTTTCTTCCTCGCCATTCAATGCTAAGGGAATGCACCCGGTTATGGAGTCAATGACGCAAGATAGCAGTGATAATCAAATATATTTCTTATGTATTAACTATCGTTCCTTTGATCACATTGTTTAAATAAAGGAATAAGTATATTTTTGTTGTAATTCTTTAAAATGAACAAGTTATAAAATATGCACAAAACCAATATTCCTTCTTGGAATCTGAAAATAGCGGAGAAATGACGGGACCCTCATAGTAAACATAAGTTAACCCTATTGCAGGTGTTGGTTATTTGAGGTTAAGTAGCACATGAGCTAGCTAAAGGTGATTTCAGCAGAACTTAAGATACCCCCGTCACCATCATACTGCAATTGCGATACTCTTAACACATGTGATCAAGTAATATTTTGGGTTAAATGGATAAATTTAATACACAAAGCTATTATAAAATAAAAAACTTATCATTTGCCCAATCAGATCTTCTTGCTCTTTAGTTATGTCATTGTTAGCCTTAAAATGACTGTTTTGACATAGAAGAAAATAAAGAAACAAGTGGAAAACAGGAGTAAATGAAAGAAAGAGATTGGGAAGAAACATGAATGTTACTTTGTGACTTTCTCCTTAATTCGTATACTTCATTGCCCATTCCAGCGTTTACCCGCCACACTATGAAAGCGCTGTTAGTATTGTTATGCTAGTGACATACTTGCTTACCCACGCTGTTATCTGCTAGTCATCCTTTCCACACTACCTGACTTCGTCCTTTTTGCAATACCAACTATATATGCTACAATGCGCAGATCATTGCGCTTTGCAGATGCAAAGGTATTATTAGACATTGGCAATGGGAAAATTCCTGTTGATACTTCTACTGGCCTTATTTCGTTTCCACCAAATGTTTGTCACTTCACAACGTCAAAGGAAGAATTAATATCGAAAGTAATCCCAAATACTGGTGTGAGTTATAAAAACTATGCTTTGTTGAGCGAACGAGCCATTTTAGCAGCAACTAATAAGAATGTAGATGAAGTGAATACTTTAAAATCAGAGTAAAATTTATGGACAAATGCATTCATTTAAGTCGATCAATTCTATTACCGATCCAAATGAAGTCGTCAATTATCTAACTGAATTCCTAAATTCATTTGATTTGCCAGGATTCCGCCACACAATTTACAGCTCAAGGTTGACTCGGTAATAATTATGCTACGCAATCTCAATCAGCCGAAATTGTGCAACGGAACAAGACTCGCTGTTAAAAAAAATATCAAAAATGTAATTTAAGCTACTATAATCATAGGAAAGTTCAAAGGCGAGGATGTGCTTATTCCAAGATTACCACTAATGCCAACCGACTTTCCTTTTGAATTTAAGCGTGTTCAGTTTCCCGTGCGCCTTGCATCCGCAATGATATAAATCCCAAGGTCAATCGTTAGAAATGTGTGAAATATACCTTGAATTGCTGTATTTTTCGCATGGGCAGTTGAACGTTGTGTGCTCGAGAGTCGGCAAACCATCGGCGCTATTTGTTGTCTCTCTGGAAGGAAAATTGTACATTACAAGGTATTACAATAAAATACTGTTAAATTATTTAATTGTGGTTTTATTTCATTGCATGGTCGTATTGTAAAGGAAGATTTTGTCTCAGTTTGTAGTTTATAATTAAAAAAAAATGGACTACTATAATTATGGTCTAGATTTTCATAAGAATTAATTAATTGAGCATTTGTGTGGCAGTAAATATGAATTATATACATTAAAACAAAACAAAAAATAGAAAAGAAAGAAAATAAACGAAATTGAACCTTGCAGATAAAAATAATTCCTACAGATTTTGCATTCGTCAAACAGAAACATCCACGGAACTTTTATTTCCCTGTAGTTTAAGAATATTCTTGCCAAATATATATGAAACATGGAAACTGTTTCATAATGAGACTTTTATATAAAAAAATTAATACTTAATTAAAAAAATTATAGAAACCAAATAATTAGAGCAGTTGGCCAAAATTTTACAGAGACAATATCTCATATAAGAAATGAATATACACAAATTTTAAAGTTCTATGTTTTAAAATCTAACGTGTTCCATTCACATGCTTTTTTCTACTGGTTCTGCACTATTCTTACAAAGGTTTTTTTTTGGGGGGGGGGGGGGCTCAACGCCATTAAACCCGGCTGGTCATATCGCATGATGAATATAAAAATGTTGAAATGATGCTCAAATGATCTCAGCGCCATGGAGCTTAAAGTGCCGGTCCATGGCCGCGCTCGCTAAAGTTTCTAGTTTTGGTTATTCGTGGCGCACGGGATCGTGAGTTCGAGTCCCGTCTTGAGCATGAGTATTAAAATATATAAATGAAATTCCGTTTCCATTTACAAGAATATTTTTCTCTGTCTGACTACATCATTTTGGAGCCTCTTAGAACTCTGTGAGCCCACGTTTCTAAAGAAAGCATGTTTTTCAATTATAGCCCGATATTTGTTTCTATGCTTATCACGCAGTAACTAATAACTTAAGGTATGAACGCAGGAATATTTTTTCTTAGCTAAGTTACTTAATATAGAACGCTGATACCCATCAAGTTTGAATTCTCTAACTTCAATAACATGAGCGCTATTCTTTTTATTTAATTAAAGAATTACTTATACCTATGTAGAAAAGTCTGGCAACCAGAAACGTTTTTACCTTCTCTATTTATTATATGGCACATGCATAGGTAGAGATTGAAGGTATTGTACTCCACCCAAAACTTCTATTCATAGTTTTCACCGGAAATACACGTTTTAAGGTCTCCTGTATACATACAACTATTTTAGAAAAAGTTCTGTGTATGTCTGTGAACACGATAACTCAAAACGAAAAGTCGGTAAAATACCAAACTTGCTATTTAAGTTTAGTATATTCCAAAGATGTAGCACAAGATTTTGGGGCGAATCTTCCACCCCAAATTACCCTTTACATGGGAAAAAATTCGCAAATTTTCATTTTCTAAAAAATGGCTCTAACGATTTTGATTAAAATACCGCTTATTAAAGATCTTTACATGAAACATAAAGTGTATATATTACATTTTCAGGAAGACCTGAAACCTCGGAAGAACTCTTTATTTTGGCTGAATTTTGCATAACTGCTAAACTGTACAGAATGCAGATCTCGTTAAAACACACTATTTATGTCATATACAATTTTTCGTTGACCATTTCAGAGGTATTACTTGTTATTGGTTTTGGTTTTAAATTACTTTTATTATGCGGCAATTTGTCAATTCCAGGCAATGCAAAAAAAAAAAAAAAAAAAATGAACTGCAATCACACATCAACCAGCTTTTAACAAATTTTGATTATCGCTCTAGCCTAGTGTACTCCCGTATTTCACTTTTACTTACAAGGAAGCAAGTAGTAAGAACATTTCTGTAAATGTTTGTGTCGGTTAGCATACAGTAGATAAAAGAATAAGCTTTTAAGCATAATTTGTTACGGAGATGTAAAAAAAAAAAAAAAAGCATATGAATGGAACACTTCGTATTTTTACTATTGGGTTTATGACGGGGACCAAGCGAGAGAAACTGTTGACAGGGTTGGACAAGGTCTTTAAAATAGCCGGTATCCTGTAACTTACAGCACTCCTTGACTGACAAACAATGTCATCTCTCCACTCAGCTCACAAGTCATGAGGCAGCAAGAACATGCTACGGTAAAGTTTAACGTAAGTTTGTAAGTCAGTGTTTATAGCGTGTGAAGTGTTAATGTGGGTTGTTTATTTTGTATTTTACATACATATTTATCGTTATGGAACGAGAAACTTGAAAGTGACGAAACGATGATAAAGTAAGAAGAAACGCAAAATAATAATGTATGTGCCAGATTATTCAAGTAAAATGCATGTTGCAAGGAAAATAAATGAAACAGCTAAGGCTTCTGGGGGTTCAGCAACAGTAGTGTATAGAATAAAAAAAGAAAGGAATGAAAGGACTGGTAAGGACGTCATTAAAATGCAAAGATAAAAACGGCGACGGAAACAAAGAATACAGTAGGTTAAAACAATACAATGAAATAACTTAAAACGCAGTGGCGGATCGTTCATTGTTTGCTATTTTAAAATATTCCACCATCTGAATGAAATTTTGTTAAGAGTAAGCAATGCTGATGTCTTACTAAATTAAAGCGTTTAGCACTTTATATCCCTATATTTGATTTTTTATACCTACAAAATTATATTTTCAAGTACTAAAAATATGAAGAGGGTATATAAAGAGAAGGCGAAAAATAAATGTCCCACAATAGTTCTAAATAGAATGCATGAATTTCATTATTTGGTGATGTATAAATCATAAGATGACATTGAATTGGAACGCAGCTGAACGCTAGGGTTTACAGCGTACATATAGTATCGGGTGTCTCAAAAGAGTCTCTGCAGTGAACTCTGGCGGTTGTAATTGTGGTTAAATAGGCAACGGAACTATGGAGGGGGAGCGTTACTTTGAGCAGGTTTGTCCTCCCTTATCCTACTTATATACTGCGAGAGCTGTATGCTTGAAGTCAAAACTGTGTCGTTGTGCTTGTGAAACGAAGTCAAAATGTCAACAATTGAAGAGAAAGAATGTTTTCAGTTGACATATTCTTTGATGGTGATCAAGATAAGATTTCAGAAAATGTAAAACATACATTTCTTGAACGTTTTGTACATTCGGCGTGTCCTCGTCGCGATATGTGACAAATTTAATTACTAAATTCCGTGAACCAGGTCTGATGCTCCGAAAAGCGGTAAGCCTTAACTTTTAACAGACACAAAACTGGGCGAAATTTCAGATGTAATGTTAAGAAGCCCCACTAAATGAATGCGGAAATCAGCACAGGAAACAACTGTTTCTCTGCAGAGAGCACATAGAGCTGTTGGTAAGGAAAAGACATTGCGCCCCATTAAATGTAAAATACCCTGAAAACAAAATGAACTAAAGGGAGAAATAAACAATTATGTATACACAATTATTATGGAAACCCTACCCTGTCCGAAACAAGAGCAAAAAAATCGAACTCAGCCTACAGAGATGAGGAGAGCATTTCAACATCTTCTGGTGATAAATAATTATTCTCAATTTCAGTTCAGCTCATCTTCATCAGCTCAGTTCAATAGTTAGCAGGATTCATTGCCAACTGAAGATCATGAGTGAATGTTAGCGCACTCGCCTCACTGCGGAGACACATTTGCGGCACCCGTTAAATGTAGCAACAGTGTGTTTCATTAACATGTACTGTCTTTTAAGCATGAGACGCGCCGTTTCTTAGATACAGTTGCTGATACGTGCAATTCTACTTAGGATGATTAATATTTTAACGAACTTTACAACAATCGTTGGGTTGGATATCCAAGTCTGAATCAGGCAAGCTATGCCACTGGGTTAAGGACAGTATCAGAGTGTTACTTTACAAACTGCTTTACTACAGTGTTTTGGTAAGTGCTATAGTCCCAAGTGCTTCGAAAGACAGACACAGTACGAGCCTGACTTGAGACGTGCAGAACTCCTCAAACTGAAAAACTGATTGCGCAATTGAGAATTCAACTGGATGTTACTGTAATCCTCGAGCCAGATATTGGAGAGCAATGTTCTAATTCGTATGAGATTTCCTAAACTGCCTGAAAACTAACGGACAGGCAGTTTCACGGATAAAAACGATAAGAGGTGATTGAACCACTTTCCATCATTAAACAGATATGGCACTTAGCACTGGAAGAGCGTCGCCTGTGGGTTCTAAACCCCATAAATGGTATGACTAATAACTTGCTTTCAGACGCTTCTGCACTGACATAAACCGGATTCATCAAGTTGATACTCAACGTCCAGCATAATGGGTGTCTCTGCTTCCTGTTTCAACAGTTCGATTCCCACATGCATATACTGCTATATGTCCTTCAATTCGAAAAGTTTCCTTGTAATAGTAATTAGACTTCCTCCAACGCATTCCTCCTACTTAGATATAAATAATCTATTTGAATACTAGCTGCAACGTAGGCCTTCAAATAATTTATATTCTAAATCAATCTAGAAAAGAGTTAAGATTGTCGAATGAACATTCTGCTACTTTATTGTTGAAGTTTTTGTTAAACTGTTATATTTTTCAACTAATTATATATACCATCATAGACATTATTTTGGATATACGAGATATACGTAGATATACTCACGTTAATATGAGGATGCCTGGCTCAACTGCTGTTCACTTTCCTTACTCTCTTTCTCGGCTGAGAATATTTTAAAGCTGGTTCACAATAACTGAGAACGGTAACGAGAGCAACAAAATTAAAACACTTACATGTAGGTATTATGTAGGGGCGGCGCCGTGGCTGAGGGGTTAGTCTAACCTGCGGACTCTCTCCCAGGAGCCCGCGGTGTGATTTATGATGGACGAAGCGGCGACTGTGCGTGTTTTCTCTAGGATCTCCGCCATTCACTCCACCATAATCATCTTTCTTGTCATCCATTTCACTGTCATTTCATATTATCCACTTCCTCACTTTCATACCAAAGATCGGGATGATCATCCATCTTGGCATCTCTCTGATCGAGAGTCTCTACTCCTCAATAGACGCCTGGCCCCAGGCGCCGGCTGATAAGTTCTGGGAGGAGGGAGGTAAACGAGGGAGGATAAACAGGGAAAGAAGAAGTGAGGCATCGCAATTGATAGGAAGCTTTCCCGGTTCCCGGGAACAAGAATAAAGACTTGCCTAGTTTTAACTTTTTCGTTCTGGATAAGTCATTAGATTCATGCTGTTTTATGCATATATTACTCTTCAACGTACAGATTATTCTTGGCGGCTATGACATGAACCAGCCACTAAGGCTCTCTCTAGTCGCAAGCTGGGAAGCCAAACTGGGAGAAATCCCAGCACATGTGCTTTCTAGCTGCAGATAATGACGACCTGTAGATTGGTAGAGCGTGTGTTCTTATAGCAAAAGCGTCATCTGTTTGTTCATATGCAACTCAAAATTGGATATTGCCTCAAAGGCAACAGAAAGACTATAAAAGCACAGCAAAATCCGGATGAGTTAATAGAAAATAAAATAAAAAAAAACTTTAATGTATAGCCTTAATAAAGAATGAAAGCTTGGTACCACTAGATGAAACGGAAATAGTACTGGAACTGCATTTAGAAAACGTTTACCTACTCCATCGAATTTTGACGAAGGCTGAATTGGTAGCAGGTGAAAAATTAGCTTTGGTTAGTTAAAAAAGTCACGCAAAATCGACTTTCCGTTTTGTTATTGATATAGTCATGGAAATATTAAATAAGTTACATCCCCTGCATTCCCATTCTCGGGATATTGTGAAGCAGTCACTACATTCATGGTCTATTTATTCAAGTTGCTTTCAGACCGATCTAGTAGATACAAGAACCACTCAACTAAGGGTGGTGTAAGACGGAGCCTGGTTGGTCGTCGAGTTGTTGCCGGTATATGATTTCTCTTATTGTTTCGAGCAACGTAACAGGTATTTTCTGTGCCTGCGTTAGAAAACGTTACAGTTCTTTTATAGTTTTATTGCAGGAATGGACTGTAAATTTATATTGGCTGTATTTATTAGACTTGTACTATGGAATCAGCTCATCCTGATCACATAACATATAGGTAATTGCAAAATCATGGAGGAAGTGGCAGCTGAAATAGATGCCAATAATAAGTAGGTACATTTAACATCTGAGGCAATGAATTCCACGGAAATTCTAATTGCAATTAGTTTAAATAAACAAATTGAGAACAATGCTCCGTCTTCCGCGGGTTCAAACCCGGCGGAGGGCGATGGGTTTTTTCGGGCATAAAAATCCTTAGCGTGGAAGTAAAGCCGGCAGTCCCGTGTTGTAGATTTACGACACATAAAAGAACCTCAAGCCCGATAAAGAGGCCTCTGAGCAAAATTAAGCAATCGTTTACGACTAATATAGATTGGGACGCAGAGAGCACAGAGTTAACGTGTGTCCATAAATAAAAAAATTCAATTAAAGATTTTTGAGGATAATGCGCTGTATTATTCTTACAGGAAAGGACATTACTTGCATTATTAAGCATTTAACAAAAACATATCTTCGTCACTACTGCTGGAATCCAAAACTCAATCTCGCAGATTGGTTTGTCTTTAGCACATTAACCAGCGACCAACCAGGCTCTGTTTTGCTCACCCAAATTTTCTGCACGACTATCAATCCAACCCGGTAATAGGCCAGGCTGCATATTGCACTTACCACGCTTGATTTAGTGCGGTCCTGGCGACCCGAGAAATAAAACAATGTGTTTACTGCAATATGGCAATCTAAAGAAGTCATTGTTGAAGCAATTATTCAGGCGCTTCACTAAAATTGCAAACATTCAACACGAAACTGGATATGATGTAATGAACATCATGATACAGGGAACTTGTGATCTACGGAGCCAGCCTAAGGAGATATGAATTTAAACATGCCGTGGACAGCGTGAAGTTAATGCAAAATACATATTTGGCAATGAAATTTTGAATTCCGAAATTCCCCCAAAATTCGCGGCAGTAAAAAATATTTTAAATTAGTAGAAACTGTGGAAGCTACATATTTCTTCACGTCCAAAATATTGAAAAAACTTCTTCATACACTTTTTCATTAATTCATATTTTGAACGGTAAAAGGGTGCAACAAAGTTTCTAAAGTGTAAGTATATTAAAACTCGTTTTAATAAAATGACAAGATGAAGTGAAATAACATAAGTATCATCTCATTGATGTAGTTGATTAAATTATTACTTTAAAAGCCATTCAATCTGATAATGAATCAACCTTATTATTGACGAGATTAAGTATGTCCTTGAAGATAGAGTAGGCCTCAGGAGATCAACACAAATTTATGCAAAAGGCCCTGTTTACACAACTCTTAGTAGTTTGTAAAACCATAATTCAAAGTAAAGTAACACAAATTCTGATATATCCAAAGATGAACTAGGGATATTTTAACATACATTTCTCTATTACCGCGACACAACATTATCCTATTTGCACATTTTCGTTTACTTCTTGTAGGTAGTGTTACATGGAAAAAGAGGTGAATCAATGACAAAATGTAGCTGATACAGGTGTAAATGCTACCATGGATCACTCGCCGTCACACTTACTTCTCTATAACGTACTTACCATAGCTTATGCTGTACACGTATAACTGACTGAACTCATTGCATTGCATTGTACACATATTTTGTAATTTAACGAGAAACTTATCCACGTGTCTGCACAGTGACGATTTGTAGCATGTGCAAAGCTCGTTGATAGATTCATTAAATTTTCTCCTTACAATTTTCGCTTTGGTTAGCTACTTGAATACGATCTGCCTTTCTGTTTTATGAAAGAAACTTTTCTTTAAAGGATAATCTGAAAGGTTTATTTTGTATAGTTCCTCGACATAGTTCATTTTTGCTTCACTTTAACTTCAAACTGTAAAAACTTCACTCCACGTTAAAATTTATTGGTTTTCTGTTGGCCTGCTGCTTTAAGCTGGCTCACTAGCACTGGACATCCAGGAAAGGCAAACGTAAATATATAACCACAATAGGATAAGGTCGAGGGAATCGGGTCAGAAGGCGAATAGGGCCAATTTTTATCCTCGCTATTAAACAAAATGTAGTGAAGCAACTACCACCATCTAACGACGACAATTACAACTTCGTCCAGAGGTTGGAATAAGAAATCAGTGTGAGACATGTTTAATTGTTGGGTAGTTTACTTTGTAAATACGTGCTCTTTGAGGTGAGTTCGTATTTGTTTTCCTTCTTTAAAATATTTTAGAAGTTATATAGAATTTGTTGGAATAATTAGTTATCTATTAAGCTAATCATTTCTATCCGAGGTTATGTCGGTGTTCTCACCATATCTTTGTTGTGCAAATGTGCCAACACGGTAAAAATTAAACTGCATTTCAGGCGAATAGGGTCACATTAATGCGGACAAAAAGGATCTATATTTTTTAAGTCAATTCTTCATTTTCTCTCTCTCTCTCATTTTCTCTCTCTCTCTTCTTCTTCTTTTATACTATAGATGGGGAAATGCAAGCGAAAAACACCTCTCAGTGGACAGGAGATGACATCAGAATGCAGTTAATGGGTCATTGGTCACAATGTCGGACTCCGGATGGATTAATGAAGAAGAAATTCTGAAATAGCATAAATACTTTAACACTTGATTGGATTATTCCTGGACACTGCATTTAGGTTATTAGATGGTCATATATCACATAAAAGTTAAAACTCTACTATTTTGTGAAGCAAATTACAAATAGCAATAACACACACCCCTTGCAGCCGCTGGATAGGACATTTTTAAGTATTTTAAAATCAACTACGATAATGAATGCATGTTCTTTATGCGCAACACAAAAGCAGAAATCTCTTGGGAGATTTTCTAGGTAGTACAAATGAGGGCAGCCACAAGAATGCTGAAAGCGGATATTGTTCTATAGGCGTCTATACAGTTAATGAAAATGCAGTGACTGAACATGAATTTTTCCTTCTGGTTCTAAGTCGCACCATGGATATTCACTGTCTGAAAGACCTCTTCAACTGAGTAGCTTCAACAAATCCAGGACAGGAAGAGAACTAATTTCCAACCCCTTCGATCTCATTACCTACATGAGTTGTTACCATTTCCACACAAAATGACACCAAAACGTTCAAGCATGAAGCAAATAACATAGCATCTGAATTCTCCAGAAAATATTCTAGACCACAAAGTTCTGCAAAAGAAAAGAAAACGGTTTCATCAACAAAACATTAGGCAGATCAGTAATTAGTGAATGCGTAAATGGTCTACATATCATCAGAATCATTAGGAAGCGATGAAGACGATGATAAAATTACATATTGTAAACTCTGCAAGATAAACTACAGAGATCCCATATCCGTCAAACTTGGTGACTGAATTCAGTGACAAGAAAAGGGAAAAGAATGATATGAGAGATATGTTGGTATAGTGAGTAAAAATAAAATTTTCTGGGGGAAATATATTGTTTTCGAATGATGTTTTAATATTTCTACTGACCCTATTCACCTATCTCTTTGACCGGATTCATCCAACTTGAGGGCGAATAGGGTCATGCAGCACTAATATCAAACTCATTATATATAATACTGGACAGTATTTATGCATTCTCAAATAGAGAAACGTGTTCATAAAAGACTACTGTTTGTAAGCATATAAAGTAATCGGAGTTTATTTTAAAGACCAGTCAGCCATGAAGACTTTTCCAATTTTTGACCCAATTGCCCCGACCTTACCCTAAGAAAAGAACTACCATAAAGCGTTACACTAACCTCAGTAATCCTGCAATTTAAATTATGCGTATTTCAACCGGATGAAATAAATGTAAAAAGCTACATAGCCTAATCATAACTCTCATATTAAGGTAATGCGTTCTGAAATTTGTAAGATATCGCATTGAAATTGATTGCACACAATAACAGTGATATTTTTACCCTGAATCAAAATTCTAGTTTGCATGGTTACTTAAACAATAATCTATTACTGCCTAAATTCATTGTTCTAATAAGAATGAGCCCTGTAATGCATTTTTAAACATATTCACCTAGAAAGTCCAGTTTTACAGTAAACGAGTTCACAAATAGATCTTCCATATTACCTATATTTTTATATTAGCCCTAATTAGAGTAGAAAAATTACTCTCTAAAACTCTTGATTCTTAAAAATGTAATACCAAAGCAATCTAATTACTCCTCTGACTTCCCTCCCCCCACGCGCAGCTTTCTAATAATTTGTTTTTGAGGGAGAGGTTCGATGCAATCCAAACCATTGTCTACCTACCAGGGGTAGAGGAATTAAACAATAAAGGTGAAAATGTTATTTTCTTGTATATTATCTGGAATTTCAGTTTCCACGTCTTCAAACCAATTTGTCAAATTGATTATTCTTTTATCTTCTGTAGGTACAGTTACTTAAATGACTATAGCTGAAGTGTGAATGTTAACGGATTTTACATTTTTTCTGTAATATTTCCCACTGTTACCCAGTTATTTAAACTAATAAGAAAGAAAGGCATGTTACAGATCATTTAAACTTTACATTGGAGGCTTGATATATCTATAATGGACTAAAATAAAAATTAACTATCTATCCGACAGTTTGTTATACTACAGCTGAAGTGTGAATGTTAACGGATTTTACATTTTTTCTGTAATATTTCCCACTGTAACCCAGTTATTTAAACTAATAAGAAAGAAAGGCATGTTAAACATCATTTAAACTTTACATTGGAGGCTTGATATATCTATAATGGACTAAAATAAAAATTAACTATCGATCCGACAGTTTGTTATACAATGCATTTTTCTTAAAATGTTCTTGTGTCAGAGGACCTCAAAATGTTCACTTCCTGCGAAGCATTGCTATAGACCTTCTGGGTTGATTAAAATAATTTCTGTCCATCTTTAGGGTGAGGAGCTAGTGTGTGTAAGTTTCGGAGTTCGAATCTTGGATAGGAAGGAGTCTTGCTTGAATAACATCTGTTTATAAGAATGTGTCTAATCCTGAGAAAATATGTCTATGGACTTGGTCTCATCTGGGCATTCATTTCTACAGCCATTCATCGTCAGTTTTGATATGCTCAGTTAAAGGATGATGATCAACACCAATAATAATAACAATAATAATAAATGCAGCCCAGATAAGCGAGTGTAAGCAGTGGAGCTTATGTGCAGAGAACCACTTACAGTAGCCCGTGTTTCCTAAGGCGAAAGTTTTTCTGGACAAGCATATTTATGATGATTAAGTTAATGCTGGACTAACATGAACATTTGTTACAGCGTACATGTAATTTTTTTTAAATTTTAATTCCAGCGTATTCTACCTATAATGTGCATTTTACGTGGCAGAGAAAGTAAAACAATGTGTGCTTTTCCGAAACTTCAGCAGAATAAGTATTGGAATTATGCATTTTTATCTGCATGCTAAAGGCTTAATCGTAAAATATATCTGCCTGTTGTTATTGTAATATTTTTGACTTCCTTATTTGTAAATTCTCATCTGTTATGCCCAATTATAAACGACAGATTATGAGATAACCAGTACCATAAATGTCGGCTTCAATTACTTTCGAAAGGCAGGAAATTCATGAACACGAAGGAAATAAATATGTCGAAGTAAATAATTAATTATAGACAGGATAAGATGTTCTAGTAGATTTAATCAGCTTGATACACAAGTAACTTTCCAAGTTCATATAGTCCACTTTTTCTTCCTGTCATTTTCACGACGGGATATCATAAATCTTCACATCCTCCCACCCTGTTCCTTAACGGCCGTACAAACGTGTTGCCGCAGCGGCGATTGTTTTACATTTGTTTACCAACACAATCTCGATTGTGGCGAGTGTCAAGTTGCCAAATACACATGGCTAAAATAAGTGCCAACTGCCTCTTGTCACGCGACCATATCTCATTACCTTGGACAATTGCATAGTCTGGCATTTTGAGCTAAAGTGAATGGTGCTGGTGCGTACTGTAATTTCTATTTCTACTTTCACTACTAATTTTTCTCAGTAAGTAGGGAACTATTGTATTTCATCCAAAAATTGAATATTGAGTTTTTACCAGAAATACTTCTTTTGAGGCCCCTGAACAAAACAGAATTTAAAAAGACGCACGCATGTTTGTGTCTATGCCTGTGAATAGCATTAATTCAAAGCGAAAACTCAAGATAAACATCAAACACTTATAACTCTCATTACACCATTTCTCTCATATCATCCATCATTTTTTATAATAATCTGTGAAGTCCTTTTGTGCACTTGTGTATAACGACTAAACCACAAGAAATAGGCAAAAACTGGCTGTATCATGCTAAACGAAATAAACGTTAGCAGAAATGGTCTTATTAGAAGAGGAATAAGGAAGTACACTAGGCTAAAGCGATAGTGAAATTGTTTAAAAGCTCATCACTATGTGAAACAATTGATACTTTTGCATTCTCGGGATAAAACAAAACAGATATGAAACAAAAATTGACTTCCCGCATGGTTTAAAATTGATACTATTAATAACGAATATATTATAAAAAATGTATATGGCATAAATTGTGTGTTTTGTGTAGAACATTTTTGTCTATCTTACGCCTTACGAGTTATAGAAAAGCCATAAAGAATGAAGAGGTCCTCAACGCTATTCCCAGAAAATTCAAGATATACATTTCGTTTGACATTTAAATATCTTAAATATATGCATTTGAATCAAAATCGTTAGAGCCATTTTTGAGAAAATAAAAATTTTCGATAAATGTTCCATGTAAAAGATAGCTGCGGTGAGGGATTTTCCCAAAAATCTTTGTGTCGCTTCTTAACAGATACTGAACCTAAATACCCAGTTTGGTGTTTAAGCGACTTTTTTCGTTTTGGGGTTTATGCAATCCACACACATGCACAAATACACATGCACATACAGATTTATTTTTAAAAATACTATTTTTGGTTTTGGAGGCTACAAAACATGTACTTCCGGTGGAATCTTGGAATCGAATTTTTGGGTGGAAAACAATACCTTGTCTATCTATTATACATTGCATATGCGTGCTACAGAAAGTAATAACAGAAATAAGGTTTCATAAGAACAGTCTATAGAAGCTAGAGAGAATGAACTACAGTGAGCAGAGAAATCAATGTGAATGCAACAGAATATTTTTGCATTGTCTCTGCAAAATATTTAAAATAATAATAATAATAATATTTAAAATTAAACACTAAAATAATAATTACAGTCATAATTTCGAATAGTTATTGAAATGTTACAACCACTTCGATGATGAAGAATGCTAAAATAGAAGAATCAGAAAGATACAAGTTTAGGTTTATAGTACACTGGCGATGGCCTCTCCTGATATGATATTTCTTTTCTACTTATGAAAAATTCATTTACTGCAGATTAATCTGTTCAAAATAATCAGAAACAATAATAGTTCTTCTTGCACATGGTCTCTTAGTTCTTGGAATTCGTAAGGCGCATCCTCAACAGGCGCTAATGCTAACAATAATAATAATAATAATAATGCAACCCGGACATTTTTATGAAAATGTCGTTTCTTTCTAGAGGGACATTTCCGGTGTAGTTTTCATATCGAATTTTCATGTTAAATGCAATATTTGCTCAAATTCAGGTCAGCGCCACAGAAAGCAAGAATGAAAAGAATGGGTTACTATGTACTCGAATGTAGGGGAATTAAACAGTACACTTTTGGTGCAGTAATATTCAATTACCATTTTCTTACTTCAAGGATGCCTGCTTTTATATACGATCACAACACCAGGACATCTTATGTGCATTGTTTTTTTTGAAGGAAGGTAGCTTAACGTCCTTTAACCTGGTTGGTCATATAGGACGATGAATGAAATTGGTGATATGATGCTCAAATTATATCGGGGTCCATGGAGCTTAAAGTTAATTGACATTCGTCTTCTCAGGATAAGGGAAAACCCCGGAAAAAAAAAAAACCTTATCCGGATAATTCACCATAAGCGAGATTCGAATCATGACCTATTGAATGTGAGGCAGGCACATTACGACCTCACTACCCAGACGGGCTGCATTGCCTTTTATTTTCAACTCGGGGAGCAAGAAATGTACTAATTCTGGTATGAACTATGGATTATTAAAATAAAATGTCGACTTCCCTTAATTCAGAACACATTCGTGTTTGTTTCGTTTTGTGGCATACTTTTGAAATAAAATATTTACATATGTTTGCACTACATTAGTAGTACATTAACAGTTTTGGATCAAGCAAAATAAGGATTGGCAACAGTAACGAAAAGTGGCATACGTTCTTAAGTATTCATCTTTAAATGTGACTGACAAAACGTAATGTTGTAAAGAAATGTTTTGTAACACTTTTCAAAAAAATCTTATATGCTCCATTCACATGATTTTCTCTACCTGTTATGCAAACAAGCTATTTTTACAAAAGAATATTATTTTACCTAAATCGTATTAATCACATAAACATTAGCAAAATAGTCTTAATACTTGATTCTTTGAAGAAAAACGGGGGAGTATACTAGACAGGCTACATTGATAGTCAAAGCTTTTAAAAGTTGATCGCTATGTGAAATCTACAATGAAATTTCGCCTCCTTACATGGCCAGGAATATAAAAATAGAGATATGAAACGAATGACAACTTCCCGTATGAGAAAAGTATAAACTGAAATCCACAACAAAAAATATCTTGAAGATGGTTAACTCCACAAGTTTTGGGTAGTAAGTTATTGCCTAAGTGCTAACGGTTTACTTGTTATGACTTTAGAGGCTATTCATAAAAAATTAAAGACATACATCTTATGCTATGAAAATATCTTAAACATAAAGTATTTTATTCAAAATCGTTAGCCATTTTTGAAAAGAACAAACCGTTCGAAAACGTTTTCGTGTAAAGGGTAGTTTGGGGTGCGGGATTTTTTTTTTAAAATCCTCATGTCTCACCCTTGAAAGATGCTGTACTTAAATATGAAGTTCAGTATTTAACAGGTTTTTCGTTTGTGAGTAATACTGTTTACATACATACAGGTACGCACGCACACATGGGAACTCAAAACCTATATTCCCGGTGAAATATCAGCATAGAATTTATGGATGGAATACAATACCTTCTCTATCTACTACGTATATAGTACATGACAGAGAAAGTAAAAATATTATTTTGACACTCTCTCTCTCTCTAAACATGGCTAGTCTACCATACAGTACCAATTAATCAAAAAAAAAAAAAAAAAAAAAAACTCAGAAAAAAAGGATTTATAATTTTTGTCAGGCACAGAGTCACTAACAATTTTCTCAACAGCTATGTCGAAACTCGCCATGCACTATTCTAAAAGGTGTTAATGACGCTCTTTGTAGCTGCCAAAGCAAGTAACCTGCAAAATATTTGCCTTTGACCGATATACTGCCGCCGTTATGACGTCACTATGGGTGGCGACAATGACATCACGATGACGTAGCTGTCTAAAACTGTCATCGGCGTTCACAAATACAAATATGAAGTCAACCGTCTGCCCCTCCTGCCCTTCTTAGAATTGCAAGATACAATATCTTGGTGTTTTAACTTCTTTATCGTAAAGTTGTGGCGCGCTCTGTTTGCACGTGTGGAAGACAATGAAACGCAAAGTTTCTTGATTTCGCTTTGACAATATAATTTTGATAGCCTTGTTACTTCCTCTAGACGTATTATGTACATGGTGTATAGAGAAGGCATTGTACTGCATCCAAAAATTCGATACTGAGGTTTCATCGGAAATACACGTTTTAGGGTCCCCTGCATAAAAACATTTTTGGAAAAAAGTCCGTGTGTGTGTGTGTGTCTACGAACACCATAACTCAAACACGAAAAGTCGGTAAAACATCAAACTTGATATTTAAGTTTAGTATCTTTCAGGGATACGGCATAAAGAGTTTGAGAAAATCCCCGCACCCAAACGAACCTTTACATGGAAAAAATCTAGAAAATTTTGATTTTCTCATAAATAGCTCAAACGAGTTTGAATAAAATACAGTATATTAAAGATATTTACATCACAAATAAAATGTATGTTTTGAGTTTTCTGAGAATAACCTCTGAAGTCCTGTTTATTTTTAGATCAGTTTTGCAGAATTTTGCATTACGGTTAAACCGTAAGAGATAGACAAAAACTTACTGCACAAAAATGTACACATAATTTATGTCATATACATTTTTATGTAGAGTTTTTTCGTGGAGTTCACCATTTTTGAGATGTTCCTTGTTAATGGTTTCAGTTTTAAAATACTTAAAATTTTCTCATACGGAAATTTGTAAACTCCTGGTCACGCAGAGAAATGGATTTCTATCACATGCCAACCAGCTTTAAAAACATTTGACAATCTCTTTATTTCCTTTCTACTTACGAGGAAGCAAGTAATAAGACCTTTCTGCTAACTTTCGATTAGAATGGAGCAGAAGTTTTTTAACAATACTTTGTTACATAGATGTACAGAAAGTCACGTGAATTGAACATATATTTTTAAACCATATTATTAATATTTCAATTCCTTTTACCTATTTTAAGTATATTCCACTATTTGATAGCTCTGAAATAAGGGAATCAGTTGTGATGTAGTCGTATGGTCTGAAGGTGGCCTGGCAGATGTAATAGTACAGGATCACAAAGGAAGAAAGTATGACATGCGATAGCGTTTTTACTTTTTTTGTGAACCTCGGTCTGGGTGGTTCAGTTGGTTAGATACTGGCCCTCTGATTCCAAGATCGGATGTCAAACCCGACCAAGAACAATGATTTTTAAGCATAATTAAAAATGTCAGTCCCAAGTCAGTAGATTTACTGGCAGGTAAAAGAATTTCTGGGACAAAATCCCGACACACCAGCGGTACTGTTATAATCCTGGCATTTGACAGCGTCGTTAACAATCATTTTCATGTCCTGGGCACTGAAGTCATTAAGACACGGACTCCTGAACGGGAAGTGAATGGTTCAAATACATCCAGTACTGATTGATGTTTCATCCAAATTTTCCTCAGCCCTCAAAACTGGCAAACACCAGGGAGGTACAGATATATTCATTTATCGTGACAGATGGAGAGCAACGCAGTGATATTTGAGGGAGTCCATTACAGAGCAGTTGGCAATTTATGGAGAGGGCAGTTCAGTTGCCAGCAAGATTTAGTACAAAACTACTAAGTCAGGTTATGGATCGTGCTACTCTCTGCAATCTTATGCGAGTGATGCATCGTCGAGAAGGGCGTTATCTCACCACTTTTCTTACTCATTCCTTATTATTTTCGTACAAGTAGAATCTCAGTTTTACGTTGTCCTCCGTGGTATAATGGTTACCATGCTAACTTCATATACCCAAGGTCGCGAGTTCAAAACCGGCGGAGGACGATGGATTTTTTTCGGACATGGCTTCCTTTGGAAGGGAAGTAAAGCCGTGGGTCCCGTGTCGTAGATTTACGGCACGTAAAAGAACCTCAAGCCTGATAAACAGGTCTCTGAGCTAATTAATCGGTCTGTCTCACCCAACATAAATGGGACGCTGAGAACCACGGTAGTTAAAGAGCGTCCATAAATAAAATGCCACTTCATTTCTCTGTTTCGTATTCTTAAATGTGTATTACAATTTTCCAGTATTTCTTCCTTCCTTTATTTTTATTTATTTTTGTAGCGTAACGTTCGTTAACTTGGTTGGTCATAACGGACGATGAATGAAACTGGTAAAATGATCTCAGGATCCATGGAGCTTAAAGTTACTCGACATTTGTCTTCTCAGGATAAGAGAAAACCCGAAAAAAAAAAAAAAAAGAAAGAAAGAAAAAGATTTATTCGGGTATCTCACACTAAGCGAGTTTCAAGCTTGCGACCTCTGAGACCGACATGCTACCTTCACCCTACCGTGGCGGGATCTTCCTCCTTGTAATCGTAGGTTAGTGTTCTCGTATATACCTTTGCAATTTGAATATGGGTATTTCCAAAATATTGCCTTGAGAGTTTTATCTGCAATTCGTGGAATTCGAGAATAAGTGCAAAGCGCGTATATCCAGTCTAATATTTATTTTCAATAACACAAAAACAAACCCACTGTGGTTTGGCGTAAACAAATACCTATACCTACCGAAATCCATGTACTTAAAGAATTTATACTTATACGATCTTACACAGTATTTATAAAAATAAAAGGTTGTTCCATATCTTTGAAAGCCTATTTAAATTTTTGATATACCGAACAATATTATAATATATTCACGGTTAGTAAAATATTCTAGTGTATTTCTGTATAATTCTCATGAAGACAAAATAGTAATACGATAATTTTGGACACGAATATAAAAACTAGTAATAAGAATGCACACTTAGTTGTGCTTTGGAATGTGTAAACTTCAACTGCTCTTCCTGGCAACAGGATGGATGGATGGACGGATGCATATAGGAAAACAATCTTACCAATTGAGTAGAATGTGAGAATCCTATCATTTTTCAATTATATAAATGTTGACTATTTCTTTGATTTGATAAAGTTTCATAATATATCCGGTCAATAACTCTTAGTGGCTCAGTTGGTTAGGTCGCGGCCGATTATAAAACGACACTCCTATGTCAGTAGATTTTCTGGTCATAAACAGTTCAACTATCACAATCTATGTATACCATCATAAGGAAGCAACTGAGTTCTGGCAAGGTCACAATGTATCTGCAATACATATATGGAGCAGAACACGTGTAGGGAATTGTGACTGGGGGCAAGCCTCTTACATCGCTTTGCATAATAACTTAAGTCGGCTTTATTAACTACCACAGATCAGATTTCGTGCAGATCATGTTGCCATTAAATAGCTACTGAAAAGGTAACGCCCACTGCCGACACAAATTCGCGTTACTGAACCCACGCTGAAACCACTTAGAGCCTTGTGCGCCGTTAGAAAAAAGCACATTTATAGTTTACGGAAACTTTTATATAACGTTGTAAATTGTATTAATCTTTGATATATGGAGGACTAAGTCTACATCAATGGTTCCCAAACTGGGTAGTGTGAGTGATCTACGATGCAGGGAGAGGTGGACAGATAACTTAGAAATTCAAGGAAGCATGTAACATTTTTTTAAATCAGATTAGGAAAGGATATTAATCCTAATTGAAAATAAATGACTAATCGTGGGAATTCATAGATAATTCAATGCCTATATAATATTTGTCTCCCAAGATTGCACGGAACTGCTACTTCAATTTATTACTTACCTGAACTAGAGCTAAGGATTTTAGGTCTATAGTTCACCATAATATGTAAAAAAGTCTGACGTGTCCCATTCACATGACTTTCTCTATCTCTCTGTAAATTATTATTGTTAATAAGCTTATTCTTTTACGCATTTCATGCTAATCGAGAAAAATTAGCAGAAATAGTCTTATTTCTTGCTTTATTGTAAGTAGAAGTGAAATAAGGGAGTACCATAGGTTAAAGTGAAAGCCAAAAGCTGGTTGCTATGTGACTGAAGTTCGTTTGTTTGTGTGGACCCGAGTTGGCAAATTCCTGTATGAGAAAAGTATAAGTTTTTCAAAGCTGAAACCAAAAACAAGGAATATCTAAAAAACGATCAACTCCACGAAAAAAAATGTATATAACATAAATTGTGTTTTGTTAAAATCTGGACATCTATTTCCAACACGTGCTTCACTTGGTCATGCATGTCTGCTAACCTGCAAACGGATGACAACGAAGGTTGTTGAAACGCGCGTCCAGGGTACTCCATCTACACCATGACCAAGTGAAGCACGTGTTGGAAAAGATGTCCAGATTTTAACAAAATTGACAGCTTCACTGTATGTAATGGCTTTTTTTAACATTTTAAAAAATATAAATTGTGTGTTTTAATGTGCTCTACATTTTTGTGTGCTAAGTTTTTATCCATCTCTTACGGTTTAGTAGTTATGCAAAATTCATCCAGAATAAAGTAGTCTTCAGAGGCTATTCCCAAAAAATTCAAGATATACATTTTATTTGTCAGGTAAACATCTTTAATATACGATATTTTAATCAAAATCGTTAGAGCCATTTTTTAGAAAATCAAAATTTTCGAAAAAAGTTCCAGGTAAAGGGCAGTTGGAATTGGGGGGGATTTTCTTGAAAATCTTCGTGTCACATCCTTGGAAGATAACAAATCTAAATACCAAGTTTGTTTTTTAAGGGAATTTTCGTTCTTGAGCTATGCTGCCCACAGACACACACACATACACAGACAGACAGACACACACACATGGACATTTTTCAGGAGGAGGTCTCATGTATTTCCAGTGAAACCTCAGTATCGAATTTTGGGTGCAATACAATACCTTCTCTATACACTATGTACATAGCACGTATAGAGAAAGTAAAAAGATATTTATTTTTAACCAGCTTGTTGCAATAGCATAATAAATACCTTGCTCAAAATGTGATATAAAACAAAATTTTATGGTTAGCCGAAAAGAAATATAGTTCGAAAAAAAAAAAACCGAAAAAAAAAAAAGCTGCTGAAAACTCAAATGAACACCGAAGATAGAAAATCCAAGAGAAATGGTTAAGAAAGAAAATATAACGAATATAAATGTTTACTTACTAAAATTTACTCTATCGAAAAGAAGTGTAAATATATCGTGCATACTACATACAAGGGTCAAATAATGAAGTCCTCGCTCTCACCGAAATTAATTATCATGTGACTTATTTCAGGTATTGGAAGGAGCATAGGCATTGTTATTTCCTAACAATGGTCAGGTAATGCTATAGTTGTTCGTCGTATTTTAGAATGTGGGGATACTGAACAACGCACAAATGTCAAATGTTTGTTTTGCTACATAAATCCCCTCCAGAGACATTAACAATGCTTCAAGTCGCTTATTTAGAGCAGGGATTTAAAAAATACGTTTAGGTTTCTGTCTGGCATAAATGATTTTCTGAAGGGGCGACGATTTGCGAAGCTGAAGAGCAATGTCAGAAGAGTATTGAGGTCGGTTTCAGAAAACGATTTCCAGGAATACTTTCGGACAGTGTGTCACTGCAAAACAAAACTATTTTGAAGGAAATGCTGTGTAAATGATGGTACGGATCTTATTACAAATGTCAGAAACTTTTTGATTCTAGTAATATGCATAAATATTGCGTAACAAATTAATACAATACGATTATAATTTTATAAAAAACATATATATATATATACACACACACATAAACAAGCATAATAGGGCCTACCAAACAATATATGGACATGAAAATCCTAGCTTGTTTATCTCATTTACTATTGCTTCAATTTAATGTTCATAGTCCTATCCTATGTATCTAATTTTCCATTAAAAATCTGATGTGTTCCATTCACATGACTTTCTCTACATTTTTGCAATAAAGTATTATTAAAAAAACTTATTCTTCTATTTACGTAAAGCTAATGGAGAAAAAATTAGCAGAAAGGGTCTTACTATGTGCTTCCTTATAAGTAGAAGGGAAATAAGGAAGCACCTTAGGCCAAATCCATAGTCAAATCTTTAAAAAGCTGGTTGCTTTGTGATTGAAGTTCCTTTGTTTGTATGGTCAGGAGTTGGACAAATTTCCGTATGAGAAACGTATTTTAAAGCTGAAACCAATAACAAGGATTATCTCAACTCCACGAAAAAATGCATATAACATAAATTGTGTGTTTTAACGAGCTCTATAGGTATTTGTTCTGTGGCAAGTTTTTGTCTATCTCTTACGGTTTACCAGTTATGTAAAATTCCGCATAATTCGTTCAGAATAAACATGTCTTCAGATGCTATTCCCAGAAAGTTGAAGATATATTATTTGTCATACATTTATCTTAAATATAAGAGATTTTGACCAGCATCGTTACAGCCATTTTTGAGACAGTCAAAATTTTCGAAAAATGTTCAATGTAAAGAGTAGTTGGAGGTGGGGGAGTTTGGTATTTAATAGTCCTTTCGTTTTTGAGCTCTGCTGCCCCCTCCCACACACACATACACGGACATTTTTCTAAAAATACTTTTTTGAATTCAGGGAGTCTCAAAACATGTATTTACGGTGAAATCTCGGCATCGAATTTTTTGGTGCATTACAATACCTTAGTAAAAATTCACATCACTTTCTCTATCCGACATTACAGGTACAAATAATTCTTACAAAAGCTTATTGTTCTAGTTATTTCTTAATAATCCAGATATGTTTTCAATTCACAATTGCACATTTCGTTGCACGATACAATATTAGAACAAACGTCACATTTTTACTTTCTCTATACGAACTATGTACATAGAGTATAGAGAAGGTATTGTATGCGCCCAAACATCGATACCGAGATTTCACCGGAAATATATGTTTTGAAACCCCCTGAATCCAAAAAAAGAAAAAAAAAATATAAAAATGTTCGTGTGTGTGTATGTGTCTGTGAGCAGCATAGCTCAAAAACGAAAAGACCGTTAAAGCCCAATCTTGGTATTTAAGTTTGGTATCTTCCAAGGATGCGACACAAAGATTTTGAGAAAAATCCCCCCACACCAAACTACCGTTTACATGGAACTTTTTTCGAAAATTTTGATTTTGTCAAAAATGGCTCTAACGAATTTGATTAAAATATCATATATTAAAGATATTTAGCTGACAAATAAAATGTATATCTTGAATTTTCTGGGAATAGCCGCTGAAGACTACTTTATTCTGGACGAATTTTACGGAATTTTGCATAACTGCTAAACCGTAACAGATGAAAAAAAACTTACCACACAAAAAATAGAGCATTTTAAAACACAATTTGTGTTTTATGAATTTTTTTTCATGGAGTTGGTCGTTTTTGAGATATTCCTTGTTTTTGGTTTCAGCTTTAAAAAATTATACTTTTCTCACTGAGGACTTTGTCAGCTCCTATCCATACAAACAAGGGAACTTCAGTCACATAGCAATCAGCTTTTGACTATCACTTAACCTATGGTACTCCCTTATTTCGCTTCTACATACAAGGAAGCAAGCAATAAGACTATTTCTGCTAATTTTTTTCTTGGTTAGCATGAAGTAAATAGAAGCATAAGGTTTTTAACAAGAATTTGTCGCAGAGATGTAGAGAAAGTCATGTGAATGGAACACATAAGATTTTTATGTAATGGCTTTGAAATTCCACGATCTTTGCATAACCATGAGAAAAAAAAAAAAAAAAAACATGCGATGGCTACATTCACATTCTCTACCTGTTTACAACTAAATATTCTTACAATACTACATTAATACAAATGGTTTTATTACATATTTCCTTGTAGGCAGGTACAAGGATGATAAAGAAATACAGTAGGCTAAAGCGATACTCAAATCTTTAAAAGGCTGCTCGCTATGTGATGTACTCTTTGATAGTCCAGGATGAAAAGAACCAAGTCTTGAGAGTATTATCTTGGGGATGGTTAGCTCTACAAAAAAGAAGACAAAAATGTATTGACATAAATTGTATGCTTTAACGAAAACTACATTTTTTGCTTAGTAACACGTCTAGCTCTTAACGGTTTACCACTTACGCAAAAGCTGTGCAAAATGAAGAGCACTTTAGGGACCATTTCGAAAATTGCAGTAAAAGATAAACACTTACTGAAGAATGGGCAGAGAGAGAGTCGTGTGAATGTATCATATTATTTTTAATAACTTATTAAAACCTAACCGAAATTATGATACATTTTTTTCGTGTGCGTGCAAAAATAAGGTACAACAGTAAGTAGGATTCCGAGTTCGGAGCACATAAAGGTAAAATCCCTTCACTGTGGCAGCAATGAAAGTGCACCGATGCTCCTACCCATTTCTTTATATTTAAGTGAAAAGGAATGCAGTCAAGGCTACAAATAACACGGAACGCCGACATTTCTCGCAGCATGGGTGCAACAGTGTGGGAGGAACGGCTCCATTGTTACGAGGCACGAACTACGAACAGTTATGTAAGTACTACATTCCTTTCACTACATTAAACAACATTCCTAATCTTCATGCTTCATGTGAATGGGACATGTTCTTTTGGAGTTTCCAGTTTACACCATACATACATGGTTTCCCTTTTAATCGTAACTTCCACTTATATTTTGTAATGACGTGAGAATTTCCGGTTATCTGGCTTTATTTTAATGAATATAACATTAATTATTTTAACAATGATCTCCAGACATCTTGAATGACGATTAATAAACCATGTCTAATAAAGTTATTAATGAGGTTTTATCCCAGATACAGCGGAGTCAGTTGTTACTTCTGCATTACTTTAGCGCAAAAACTACATGCCAGTGACTATTTCCGATATATTCCTTGTCGTTGTTTTGAATTTCCAAATAATTCTACGTTTACATTCTCCACTACATATAATGCAGGGAAAGTATTATACTCCACCCAAAAATTCGATGTCGAGATTTTCGGAAATACATGTTATAAGGCCCGTGAATAAAAAAGGTCCGTATGTGAGTGTTTGTGTGTGTGTGTGTGTGTGTGAGAGAGAGAGAGAGAGAGATAGAGATAGAGAGAGAGAGAGAGAGAGAGACAGACAGACAGACAAGCAAATAGAGTCAGGTGTCTATGACCAGCATAAAGAATGAGAAGTCGGTTAAATGCCAAACTTTACATTATAGGTCAACATCTTCCAAGGATGCGACACGAAGATTTTCAATAGCCCTACCCCAAAGTACCCTTTACATGGAAGCGTTTTGATTTTATAAAAAACTGCTCTAATGATTTTGATTAGTTTACCATATGTTTCATATATTTCCGTGACAAATGAAATGTATACCTTGAATTTCCTGGATAGAGCAGGCCTGGAGAGCTTGCTCACAATTGTGCGCAAACACTGACATCCCTTCCTTATCACTCCAGTGCCTTCTTAGCGGTGTACATGACCAATAACAGCAGATACTGACGTTTCATTGAGGATGGCATACGAGAATGTAAGTTTCGAGTAGAACGGGAAATTGATTTCTGCGTTCTTCTTACCATTTCGCGAATGATAAAAAGGCTGAATGTTTACGTATTGTGTTTTAAACAGTTGCGCTACGTGAAAAATTATATCACGATATTTTAATCCTGCGCATGCTAATCTTAATGGAAAAGCTAAACATCCACGTATGATTATAAAAATTGCATTATACCAAGAGTGGCAATGCTCCAGTTCATCTGAAGATACTTTCTATCAACACTGCATCTTTCTGTGTCTACTATTAAGCCTGATATTGATAAATTTGTCTCGAGAAAGTGTCAGCGTTCTACTAAACCGTATATCCAAAAAGGGTTTGTAAAGCCTCATTTGAGGAAGAAAGACTGAAAAATATATTTTGGTACTCGGTCACTTTCTTTAAAATCGGCTATCGCCGCCATTGTTGTACGTTACATGCCGAACAACGCTTTTGATAACAATGCCAGGTGGAATGGGAATACTTCCTCTCCGTTTACCAGCTCCCCAGGGCTCTGAAGTCTCCTCATTCTGGATGATATTGCATAACTGGTAACCAGTAAGAAATACGACAAATCTGATGTGTTACACTCACATGCCTTTCTCTAGCTGCTCTACAAACCTTCTAAAAAAGATTATACTTCTTTGTACATAATGCTAATCGAGATACATTTTAGCAGAATATTATTACTTAGTTCCTTATACGTAGAAGGGAATAAGGGAATGCGCTATGCTAAAGTGATTATTAAATGTTTTAAAAGCTATCGTTATGCGATTGTCATTGCAAATTACTTGGCCAGGAGTAGAACAAAAGAAAAACGGACACTTCCTGTCTGAGAAAAGTTTAAGTACTTCACAATTGAAACCAATAATAACGAATATCTGGGAAAACAAAACGTAAAGGACATAAATTGTGTGTTTTGTCGTGATGTACATTTTTTGTGTAGTGACTTTTTTTCTATCTCTTACGGTTTAGCAGTTGAGCAAAATTCGGCAAAATTCATCCAGAATAAAGAGGTCTTCAGGGCTAATCCCAAAAAATTGGAGATATACTTTTCTTTCAGACATAAATAGCTTTAATATACCGGATTTTAATCAAACTCGTTAGTCATTTTTAAGAAAATCAAAATTTTCGAAAAATTTTCCATGTAAAGCGTAGTTTGTGGTGGGGGTATTTTTTTGAAAATCATCGGGTCGCATCCTTGGAAGATACGAAACCTAAATACCAAGTTTGGTATTTAACGGTCTTTTCGTTTTGGGGCTATGCTTTCCACAGACACACACACACACACGGACCTTTTGTTTTTAAAATGCTTTTTTCGGACTTAGGGGACCTCAAAACATATATTTCAGGTGAAATCTCGGTATCGAATTTTTGGGTGCATTTCAATACCTTCTCTATCCCTATGTAAATTGTACATATGGGGCTAGAGAAAGTAAAAAATCTAACAATATAAAGATGAAGATCTCTTAAACCACACAATTTATGTAAAACATTCTTTTTTCTTTTCTATTTAGTTAACCATTTCCGAGAATTTCCTTGTTATTGGTTTAATAATACAGGTTACACCTATACCTTTCTCCTTTATTCCTTCCTTTCCCCTTCTGCTTATACAAACTACACGAAATTTTAATGCGCTCATATAGCGACCCGCTCTTACAAGATTTGACTATGGCTTTAGCCTAGTGCATTCCATTATTATCCCTGTACCTAGATTGAAATATGTATTACACAATTTCTGCTAATATTTACCTTGATTAGCTGAAGTAGAAAGAAGATTAAGTTTTTGTAAGAATAGTTAGTTGCAGAATACGTAGAGAAAATTGTGTGCATATAACACATCAGATTTTCTCCATTAGTAAGTCGCTATTCGTTTTCCCTCGTGGTCATACAAAAATATGGAAATTTCAAAGTCATTATACAGTAGGCCGCTTTTTAAAAGTCTTTAAAAGTCTGTAATCGCTTTAGTCTACCGTATTACTCATATCTTCAAGAAGTGTAATGTTACTTATTTCTGCAAAGGTTTATCTCGATTAACAAGAAGTAGACAGAAAAATAAGCTGTCCTGAGAATAGTTTGTAAAGTTACTCCACGTTTTTATTTTCTCTGCCACGTACAATGTACATAGTAGGTAGAGAAGGTATTGCATTCCACTAACTAATCTGATACCGAGATTTCATTGGAAATATAAGTTTTGAGAAACCCTTAAAAAAAAAAAAAATAATAATAAAAAAAAAGGTCCATGTGTGTGTGAGTGTGTGTGTGTGTGTGTGAACGCAAAACTCAAAAACGTAAAGTCGTTACATACAAACTTGGTAGTTCAGTAGGTATAGATTAAGGATATGACTCGAAGATATGCTGGAAAATTCCCTCAACACAAATTAAACTTTACATGGAAGATTTTTCGGAATTGTTTATTTTCTCAAAGTAGCTCTAACGGTTTTATAATAACAATTATTATAATAATATTAACTCTATTTAAATCACAAGTACAATGTAAATATGAATTTTCTGGGAATAGCCTCTGAAGCCCTGTTCATTCTGAATGATTTTCGCATTACTGGTAAACCGTAAGCGATAGACATAATGGTCAGTTCCAATCCCACTTGGCGGAATCGAACCGAATAAGCGCGCGGAACTGAAGCATATGACGTGCCTTCGTTTAATATCAATGCGCGGATTGCGCAGAAGCGTTCTCTGCAGTCCCTACATGCAGGATTTTCCGTTCCGTTAACTCCTGCGTTACTTACTAGTGTTAGTAACATATATGACTACTAACCTTGCTATAGTATTGTTGAAAATGGTGTTCATCTTGACAATGATATTACCATTCACAAGCTCTTCTAGCGTAATGTTAATAATTGCTGCCCTATAGTCATACAGTTTCAATTTTAGAAGGTTAATAGCTGTATGAACAGAGATTTGTGAAATGCCCACTTGTGTAACAAATGTGGAAGACGTTTTAGATGCGTTTTCGAATGCAGCATCAATGTCGTCTAGCTTTTTCTCCGTTAGAACACGTCGTTTTTTTTGCTTGTTTGGTTTCGTGTTTAACGATCAAGTGTTCTAAATTGATTGACCAAACATCTCACAGTGTCTCCACCCGGAACTGGATATCCAATAAATTTCTGTTGAAACTGTCAACACATTTATCTACACCATTCTGTTTCCACTTATGTTCAGACATGAATTTCTTGGCAGGCATTTCCATAGATTAATTAAAAATAGCATTCCTAAGGAAATCACACACAACACATTATTGTTGATATACTTCACAATACGAAGACAAAGCAACGACTAAGACAGCTCACAGCTGATAAACGTACGCTTGACACGTCCTGTGCCATTTCTGCGCAGTGGCATAATACCGAGGTCACTGCCGTCTCAGCTGATACACAGGTTGTGCCCTTTGCAGAAAGCGAAGGCACGGTACTTATGGAGTTAGAAAATGGCTAGCATAATAACATTTACTACATTTATGTTAAGAAGCGGAGAAAGAAGAAACCAATAACAGAAACGAGGAATGCTTATAGCGGATTCATGATATCTTTTTAACAAAAAAACACACGTTGTTATAATTAATTTACTAATTCCACTCCAAGCATAATCGCGGGCATTACTATTAAAGTATTGCTGATTAGCTTGTCACATACATAGCTTATAACTAGCTGCTATTATCTTTCCTGCCTTCATTTTGTAGAACTACAAGTCTATTGTAGCGTAATAATCCAGCCTAACCTCATACGATTTTGATGTTTAAAAAAAAAACTGCATTGTTTTCTTGCACATTCACGATAACTAACGATTATAAGTGAAACATAAAGTTAAACTCCGACTGTGGAACAAATATTCTTGCCAGCGAACTCTTTTCGGTTCGACTCAACGCGCCTCCTAATTTTTGTTATAAAATAATTATGGGAGCAGATCCTTACAATTAAATAAATAAACAACTGATGTATTTCATTCACATGGCTTTCTCTACATCTTTGTAACTAATGGAAATAAACATTAGCAGAAATGGTGTATTAACTTGCTTCCTTGTAAGTAGAAGGGAAATAAGGGAATGTACTAGGCAAAAGCGATAGACAAATATTTTAAAAGGTGATTGCCATGGGATTGAAATCCGTTTCTTTGCATGGTCAGGAGGTATCAAATTCTCGTATGAGGAAAGTAAGTTTTTCGTTTTTTTCAAACTGAAGCCAATAACAAAGAATATCTGAGATGGTCAATTCCACGAAAAATACATACGAGTATAATGACATAGACTGTGTTTTAATTTACACATTTTTTGTGTAGTAAATTTTTGTCTATCTCTTAACAGTTTACCAGTTAGCAAAAGTAATCTAGAATGATTTCACAGGTCATTCTTAGAAAATTCAGGACATACATTTTATTTGTCATGTTAAATATCTTTAGTTAAGAGCCATTTTTGAGAAAATAAAAGTTTCGAAATTTTGTCCATATAAAGGATAGTTTGAGGTGGGGGGATTTTCATCTAAATCTTCGTGTCGCAATCTTGGAAGATACTAAACTTCAATACCAAATTTGGTATTTTACCCACTTTTCATTTTTGAATAATCATGTTCACGGACCCACACACGAACCTTTTTCTAAAACTGTTCATTTAAACAGTGGGACCTTAAAACGTGTACTATCGGTGAAAGTTCGGTATCGAATTTTTGAGTGGAGTGCAATACCTTCTTTACTATGTAGAGAAAGAAAAATTATATCTCGTTAAAACACAATTTATGTATAATACATTCTATTTATTTATTGTTGAGTTAGGTATTTAGAGATATTCTTGTTATTAGTTTAACTTTTCCAATACTTATTACTTTTTTCAAATGGGAAGTTGCTCCTCGCAAAGAGGACGGAATTTTTGTTCACATAACAGTATTTATAAGATTTGACTATCGCTTTAGCCTAATGTATTGCCTTATTTCTCTCCTACTTACAAGGAAGGAAGGAAGGAGGGAGGGAGGGATGGAAGAAGCAAGTAAGCAAATGTTTATCTTCATCAGCATGTAGAAGATAGAAGAGTAAGTTTTTGTATGAATAATTAGTTGCTGAATATGGAGTAGGTAGAAAAAGTCTTGTGCATGAAAAACATCAAATTTTTAAAGTCCCTACGACTCCCTATATTATCTGCTTCATTTTTCGATTGTTGTATATTCCTTTTTTACTTTCTCTACACGTACTATGTACATAATGTATAAAGAAGATATTGTATTGCACCCTAAAATTCGATACTGGGGTTTCACCGGACTTACATGTTTTGGGTCCCCCTGAATCCAAAAAAAGCCGTTTTAGAAAAAGTTCCTGTCTGTACGTGTGTGTGTCTGTGGATAGCATAGCTCAAAAACGAAAATACCGTTAAATACCAAGCTTGGTATTTATGTGTGGTATCTTCCAAGGATGCGACACGAAGATTTTCAAGAAAATCCCCCCACCCCTAACTACCCTTTACATGGAAAAATGTTAAAAAATGTTGATTTTCTCAAAAGTGGCTACAAAGATTTTGATTAAAATCTCTTATTAAGGTACTTACATGACAAATAAAATGTACATCTTGATTTTTTTTTAGGAATAGTGTCTGAAGACCTCTTTATTCTGGTGATTTTTACTGAATTTTTCAAACCTGGTAAACCGTAAGAGATAGACAAAAAAACATATTACCAGAGGATATAGATCCCCATTAAACACACAATTTATGTCATATACGAGGCATGAAATTGATAGAAGAATAAGCTTATTAACAGTACTTTGTTACGAAGATCTAGAGAAAGCCATGTGAATGGAACACATCAGATGTTTATACTCCGCCTTTGAACAACATAATTACACCTAGGTATTGTTTAGTTTTGTGGTCCAAGGCTCCGATCCCATTTTTACGTCACATGAGCCGGTAGATATTTACAGACCGTGCAAAGCGGAATTAAACTGAAAGACAGCAAAGAATACCGCGAAGTATGGGTGTGTGCACCGAAAGGTTTCTTCCTCGCCTCCACCTTTGCACCTTGTCATTTATGGGCGGGGACACATTGTCTTTCTCTTGCCGACCTTCGTGTAGCAAACACCAGACTTCTTATTGCCCATTTCGACTGTAAATCACTCCTTGGATGATTCAACAACAGCATGGAGACAAAATAAATTAAGTAAATTATCTGTTATAAATCCATAGCTTCTACAATAAACTACACACTTTTACTTGGAGTCATATCAACGAACAAAAAAGTATAATACTGATAATAATAATAACAACAACAATAATATACACGAGCTGGGAGCGAAATATTTTATGAATATGAGCGCCATTGCTTCCTAATTCATAATTTTTTTTAAATCAAGATCGTTAGGACCTAAAAAAAGAATAAGACCGATGAATTTGCTTTCAGAATAAAAATATGCTGCTTTCACTTTAGAAGAATTTTAGTTTTAAAGAGCTTTTAACTCTGACATATATTAATAAAAACAGAATGAAATGTGTGGGGTGATTCTCAAATGAGACCGGGGCCCATAGAGCTTAAATTTACCCTCATTTGTTTTCTCAGGATAAGGGAAATCCCAGAAAATACCTTATGCAGGTAATTCAGCATAAACAAGATTCAAACTGACACCTCTTGAATGTGAGACAGACACGCTACCACCCACTACACAGGCGGTTCCTTGAAACTTCTCTAAATTGTGTGAAATTTGGTGCTTATGTGTCTATCTTTTGTTTCTGAATTATGCTATTCTCTCTAATATATACCTACACATGCGCACGCGCGCACACACACATGCTTTTCCCAATATTTTGATGAACTGAATATGGATGATTCGAAGAGTATTTCTCAATTTTTTTTTTTATTAATGGCAACACTTCCTATATCTCTTAGGAAATGTTTCAGAGAAACTGGGACATCTAAATATCTAACTAATGTATCCAGAGAATTTAGAATGTCAGACAGCATGAAGCTGCGAATAACTAAGGCGCGAAATGAATACACCCGAAATAGAAAATAAAACTTTTATTACTCCTAATATTTATTATATAAAACATCGAAGTGAAATAAATCATTATTTCAATTACAAATTGTGTAAAAGTGTTTTGTTAACGTTTATTTAAGATCGCTTTAATCATATTGGTCCTACCGCGACCGATTTAAGTTTCTTACTATTTACATTTATAAGAATCGTGTCGATTACAACACAATGATATAAGGCTAAATTAATAATAAGCAATAACAATTATAGTCTTAACTCTATTGTTTACCTAATTTAATAGTTTAACATCCTTTAACGAGTAGGTCATATCGGACATAGAATCAAATGGGTGAAATGATGCTCCATAGACCTTAAAGTTAATAGACATTCATATGGTAAAAACCCCCAAAAAGCTTTATCCGGTTAGCTCAACCTAAACGAGAATCGAATACATGGCCTACAGAATGTGAGTTAGACACGCTACTGCTTGGTTAAACTTGTTTGTACAATGTAGTTACTTCCAGGAAGTTGATTATATTTCGGACAACGCAGACTTCATTGCTGAATGAAGACTTGTTGAAAATACCATACTATCTATCCCAGGCGTCACCAACCCGCTTGATTCTGTGGCGCAGCAAGCAGGCTTACTCTGTGCATGCAGCGGGTAAGCACTTGACAGCAGGGATTCTCACACTCTTATGCAGCGTCTGTATCAATAATTGATAAATTATTTATAATAACGGAAACAGCAAACCATCGACTCTTACGTTTATACCTGCCTAAGAGGAAACTTTTTTATTTAGAGAAAGTGGCAGAGTAAGTGTTTAGTTTTTGGTCAAGTTCTGCACTAAAAAAAATCAATTTGGAACGTCATTAAGCAATCTATGCAAGCGAGTACGACAGATGCCGAGAAAAAGGACGTTTGATCCAATTGTGTTCGATACCAATTCATTATTAAGATGCCTGCTCATATTCACTGCTATAAGTGTGAAAGATTTTCGTTATAAATTAATTCTCATACTGTTGGCGATACAGTGTGATTATAATGGTATTACCTTAATTATGAGCTTGTTATTTTATTGGGTTTTTTTCACGTATATTGCCCCGCTTAAAATCTATGGTCATATCGTGGCCTTGCCTTAGAAACAACTGGCTGACTGTAGGTTCTTTCACTTTGTATTTTTAATCATTTTATTTTCTTAAAATACACATACTCTCTCTCTCTCTCTCTCTCTCTCAAGTGCATACTTTCAGACTCTGCCGGGTTGGGAAAGATTCTGGTTATAGAAAAATTCCCCACCCCGGCCGGAAATCGAACCCGGAACCTCTGGATTTATAGTTTTATAACTATAATAATTGTCGTTTTTTGCAATTATTTATGTTACGACTACCATTTACCACCAAATCTTTGAAAGTAAATATATCTTCATATCAGAAATATAAATACTAATGCTAGAGATACAATGGAACAATTTTTCTAACAATCGTGAACCTACAATAAGTGCATTAATCTATGAAAGGAGGTTATGTATCTCAAGCGCAAAATGTTGCATACTGCCACTTCACCGAAGGAATTTATCTGCTCTTGGTTTCAGCAACAATTGGTCAGGCAGTGCAAAGAAGACGATACGCTGGAGCATTAGCACATTTGCTTTACTCAAAATGCTGTTCGAGTACTGATGCCATTATTGCATTTTTTACTATCGGCGTTGCATGGTACTGCTTACTGAAGGGTGAACTTAAGTTTCAACAGGCAGAATGCATTATTCTATTACGACAGGTTTTCAGATGGGTTATCACAACTTGGTTTTTGCGTTGTGAAAAAAAAAATAATTAATCAAAATTGCTTTTCAATATTTTATTGAACATTAAGAAAAACTGAATTACCGATGTGAGCAAATGAAAGGCTGCATCTAAATTATATGGAAAAAGCCGTCTTATATAATGAATTTAGCAATAGATTCTTTTCTTGAAGTAGTACATGTTTTGAGCGTTACGTCATTTCCTAATTGACTGTATGTATTAATAACCTCTCAAACTCTAATGCTGCATTCACAATGAAATGCAAGCGCAGACGCAATGTAAGTGCAAGAGTTTGGAGACATATTATTTAATGTAAGCATTCACATAGAAAGACGCGACGCAACGCAATGCAATGCAACGCAAGAGTTTGCAAACTCCAAACTTGATCCTTGCGTTGCATGCAAAGAGGAGGAATTCTGCTTCTTTTCTCTAAGCATTGCCTATGAATTCAATAACAAACGATCGCACTGCGAGACTTTACAGGGCCTGCTGTACATGCATGCTCTTCTAGTTGGCCGTGCAGTGCCGCGCCATCTCTAATTTCCCTCAAGAGGTTCTAAAAGTCTCCTTGCGAACCCTCTTTGATTTAATGGATATAATATTATCTGTGTCTAGATTTTTTGTTCTCATAAATCGAAGACGCAGAAAGATAATTCTGAGCTCATTAAATGTGTAGCTTTATCACTTTCTGAAGTCTCTATGCTTATACCATTTTCAATGGTATTGTGACGTCACTGCTGCGAGCGTCAGTTGTTAGTATGTAATTTTATGACATTTATTTGTAAAAGATTGAGTGAATTTTCTTATGTGGTATTGTTGGTTATGTTATTCAGTTTGTAACTTGCGGAGCGCTTGGAAGATATTCGCATGTAACTTACAGATCTAGAAACCCGAGCCAACTTCTTGCGTTGCGCTTACGATTGCATTGTGAATGATGTCTCCTTGCGTCTGCGCTTATGCTACGTTACATCTGCACATGCACTTCACTGTGAATGTAGCTGTACTGTAAGTATTTACAGTGCTTTTGGCATGGCAATTAATAAATGAATTGTAAATTTAGCTTGCATTACCAAAAATGTGTTCAGAAACTTACAAATCAAGTATTTCAAAAATGTAATTATTTGATACCAGCTCTAGATCGTGAAATGAAGGTTGCCTTCTGCTACGCAGCAATCCGCCTTCATTCATTAACCAGTAAAACCACTACACATAGAGAGACACTTTCACGATTACTAAGCGTCCTTCGATTTATAAATGAGCTATACTTAGTAATTCCAAAACAGTCTACAATGTATAAAGTACTATAGAAAATCCGATAAAGTTTTATTTATTATACTAAAAGGAAGAAAAGATGAATAAGCTCATAAATATAAACAATCATAGTGTTTACTTACTCGTGAGCTTATTACTTACTATCATTCTACTTTCTGTAGAGTAAATGGGAAAGTATTGTATTCCATCCAAAAATTCGATATAAGATTTCAATGAAAATATGTTTTGAGGTCCCTTGAACAAAAATGCAGTCTTAAAAAAAACGTCCGCGCGCGCGTTTATGTAGAGTGAATAGCATAACTCAAAAACTAAAAGTCTAGTAAATGCCAAACGTATACTTAAGTTATGCATATTTTAAAGACGCGACAGAAAAAGTTTCCCACTCCAACTACCTTTTACATGGAACATTTTTCGTAAATTTAGGTCCTCTCAAAATTGCTCTAACGATTTTGATTAAAATGCAATATGCTTAAGATAGTTTCATGGCAAATGAAACGTGTTTGGAATTTTCTAGAAACAGCCTCTGAAGTGTTGTTCATTTTGGATGACTTTTGCTTAGTGTAAATCTCAAGAGATGGACAAAATTTATGTTTAAAAAATGTAGATTTCGCAAAAATACAGAATTTGTCAAATACATTTTGTGAAGTTGAGCATTTCCGAGATATGCCTTGTTATTAGCTTTAATTTCCCAATATTTATGCTTTTCTCAAATGGGAAGTCGTCATTTCTTTATCACTTGACCATGTAAAGAGAACTTCAATATCCTCACTTAAAATATTTTACTATGGCTTTAGTCTGACGCATTCCCTTATTCCCCTTATATCTACAAGGAAATATATAATAAGACCATTAATCTACTAATGTTTATCTCGATTAGTATGAAGTAGAAAAAAAAGGAGCTTTTGTAAGAATAGTTTGTGGCAGAATGAACAGAGAGGCATGTGAATGGAAGACAATATTTTTTTAAATCTATTATAACCAAATTTTAAATATGATACAGGGAAAACTAAAGCTAAAATTGCCATTTATTTTGTTGTGCAATGTTGTAAATTGAAATTTCTTCGTTAGTTTAATCGGTTTTATGCTTGTAGACACAACACTATGTAGACATTTTTAAAATTTTACTGATATCTGACTTTTTTTACTGTAAATTTTGCAACAATACACAGAAAAAACCCTAATTCGTACGAACTTTAGAATAAAAAGGTAACTATTAGCCAATCTTTTACTTAAGTTTTGCTCTAAAAATTTGCACTACTGTTATAATGTATGGTATGCTGCATCAGTCCCAAGAAACACAAGTCCTGTATATCACTCCGCGCAACACATTCTATCGATATGCGATAACTGCTCAGTTTCACGTGGTTAGTTTTTATGTTCACGTAACAACACAACTATTTATGTCGCAGTTAAATAATTAAACTTGGATATTAGCACACTTTAAACGCAATAATATAAAGAAAAGACGAGATCTATTTTGTTGCGTTCAAGGGCCAATGAGAGCAGTATTGCATGTCCTTAGGGCTACCTCTCGCCTTTGTTTACCTCAAGGGTGTTTCTTATTTCGGATAGAGTATAGTGTCTATGTGCTCAAGCGCTGTACTTTGTTTTGTGTGTGAACAATTTTTCTGAGAATGACATTTTCTGGTATAAATGACCTGTTTTTATAAAATGTTGACTATTTAACTCGTGGTCCAGATAGTCAATGGTTTCCTCATCATTTATGACTTCCTGCTCATAATCTAAGGCTTCCAGTTAGCATTGCCAATACAAATTCATTGCCGGTTTCAATGTGAAAATTCGCAGTAAAATTTATCCCTCCAATCAGCCTGTGTGGGGGTAGCATGTCAACACGTCGAGAGTTCGAATCTCGCTTAGGGTGATTAACCCGGATACGGGTTTTTCGGGTAAAAATGGTACGATTATTGTACACCAGAAATCACAGCAAGAAGGCGGCAACTACAACGAAGGATTTAGAGAATCCTCAAATGAAGTACATAGATAAAATATTAGAAAATGCCAGAAAATACTAAGTGACAGACAAAACAAACATGTATAATAATAATAATAATAATAATAATAATAATAATAATAATAATAATAATAATAAATATTATTAATAATAATAATAAATATTATTAATAATAATAATCACAATAATAATAACAACAACTTACAAGCATTTCCTTTGTATAATTTCAAAGAAATTAAACAGCAAATATATGTATTTATAATAATCCAGTAAACTTCAGAGGGCCTAGCATGGCAAAAATACAACTAAGGTTATTTAATATTCTGTGTAAGTACCTAATTACTTTTTAGTTTTAGCGTTTGCCTCTTGCATTATTCGCTAATAAAGGCAATGAAACCTAATACGAGATTGTGTTATTCCTTAGACAAAATCATTCGTGGTTTGCAGTCGCTCGAGATTTTTTCTGAACAACACAACCTCTTCTATCCTTGTTAGATTAATTATGTTAAAAACAGCACTGCTGTGTATCCATTTTAGTGTTAATAAGATGATTTCAAAACAATAATTATTGACCTAGTTATAATTAAAAAATGGTATAATTGAAAGCAAATTATAGCTTTTTCGTAATAAACGCATTTATTGAATATAAGTAGATCCTTGACAGTTCTACACATATAAAAGATTTAGTTCGATATCCTAAACAGTTTCTAAGATAAGGGACCATGAATTTAACATATTTAATATTGACAGAGTAGGATTTTAGCCTCCCCTTAGCTCTTACATATAAATAAATGTCCCTTCTATACGTATGGTGTATGAGACATTCCACTGATCACCTATCCCCTCCATTTCACGGAAGGAGGGTTCACAAAACCCTAATGGAGGCATGAACATTTACTTGTACGGGAATCAAAAGCGGTGCTTCACCTTCCCGCACACGACAGGTATCGTTGCGGAAGTAGGCTGTGTTATGCCCATGTATGATATAGCCTACTAGCAAACAGTGTCGGGCCGCGACAGTGTTCCAATTGCAAAGCCGTCACGGCCCGTATAATAAAGACTTGGTCTTCCTTTTTGACAATGCTTCTTATAATTGACTTATCGCGTTGAAAGGGAGTAAATAAACACACCTTAACCGAGCTTAACTAACAAGGACGAAATCGAAATATAATAAACATTTATACGATGCAATTAAAACGTTTGCTGTGCAGTTGGAATGTGAAAGGAAGTTATAAAAATGAAAATGAAGTTTTATTTATGGACGCTCTTTAACTGCTCTGGTTCTCAATGTCCCATTCTATACTGGGCGTGAAAGATCGCTTAATTTTGCTCAGAAGCCTCTCTATCAGGCTTGAGGTTCTTTTACGTACCGCAAATCTACGACACGGGACCAACGGCTTTACTCCCTTCCGAAGGGAGCCACGCCTGAAAAAATCCATCGTCCTCCGCTGGGTTTGAGCCCGCGACCTTTCACCTCGGAGGGCGACAGGAGTTATAAAAGCAGCAGATGTATCTTTTCCCCCTTTGTAATCTATCCATAATAAAAATGAGACTAAGGAATTTAAAAAGGAGTTTAAGTAGTATTTCCCCTCAGTAGCAAATCTAAAGAGTAAACGATTTGTTATTTTGACTTTTATTTAAATCCTATGCGTTTCGAATCTGCACGCGCATGGCTGGAATGACACATACAATGAATTAATATCCATGTAAAATGATACATTTTTGAAATATTTGTGCCAAAGTAAATATGGTGTTGATCTATGTTATCAGTTGCAAAACACAATTAAGATCCTTTTTAGCTAAAATGTCTATTTCTACATATTTGTATGAGCACAAGAATAATGCCAAGCCAAATACAGATCTCGTTTGACTGACGAAATATGTTGACGCAACTGAAATACTGAAAGTAGCTCTATCGAAGGTAAGTTAGATTTTAACGAAGTAATTACAATTTAAAAGAATGCAATTAAAATAGAATATTTATATTATTTTACTGCATTCTAAATTGCATACAAAATAAACCAGTGCTATTTATTAAAGAACCAGCAACCGACACTGCACTCATGTGTGTTTCTCCATCTACCGGTTATTTCAAACTATGCAGGTTAAATAGAGTTCGCGGATTGCGTATCAAGCAGTTCGAGGTTTGCTTATAGCTGTTCCTATTGCATTTATATCGGCATACATTTATCTGCAATTCGAGGCTCCTCCCTGAAAACAGAGCAAACACAAACAAGGAAGAAATGTGCATAGATACTCACTGACTCTCGGTGTGGCCGCCAGTGGAAGACTTGGTTTCGGTGTGACGGAGCATGGTCTGCTGATTTTCGAGGGTGGCTTCAAACCCGAGGGTTTCGGCGGCGGTGCCGCGGGAGTCGAACTGCTCATTCTGTCGTTTGCGAACTATCACTCACACTATACAATATTCACCACGTTACTTGATTCGATTCTCATCGCTTCACGATAACACCACACGCAAAACGGTTCATTTTTGACGGCCGAAATGTATCACACATTAACCACCTGTAACACACAAACAAAATGACCACATTAGGAAAATTGTTACACCAAAACTACTGCATGTTAATAATGTTCATCAAACTTTGTATAACGTCACATGAGTGTGATCATAAAGATAAAGTAATAAGACAGTAATTATCTCAGGAGAGGGAAGGGGATACTACTTAAAGATAATTCTCTAGTGAGAAGTATCTGAAAGTGTGAATACTGATTAAAAACTAGCTTTTCGTAACTAAACGTAACGATACTCGTTGGATAAATCTCAAACTAAAATAAGTTAAAAAAATTAATCTAAAAAAGCTAACAGAATTCTTAATGAACATAGAAACTGCACCAGTGAAAGGTATTTAGGAAGATGGCCAATGGTGGAGAGTATAATAATCAGAATAAATCAAATCATAACATAGTCCATTTAATTACTGAGTCCAAAACGTTCTGGTCTAAATGGAAAGTGAATCTGCATAAAGGCTGAGAATGAAAACTTAAAACTTGTTGTTTTTTCTACTAGGTAAGGGCAAAGTGGGTAAATAAAATATTACATTCCACCCAAAAATTTGATGTCAAGATTTCACCGGTAATATATGTATTGGTCCCTTGAAGAAAGAAATAAAGAAGGAAAAAAAAAATATTTTGAGAAAAAAGTAAGCCCACGCGTATCCGTGTGTCTGTGAGCAGCGTAACTCCAAAACGAAAAGTCCGATAATTACGAAATTTGGTATTTAAGCTCAGATCTTCCAAAGATGAGTCTCGAATTTTCAGGAAAATCCCACAGCCCTAAGGCCTGCAAGGAACTTTTTTCGAAAATTTTTATTTTCTCAAAAAAATAGAGAGAGAGAGAGAGAGAGAGAGAGAGAGAGAGAGAGAGAAACACTAACTTCACAAAAAACGTACATCTCATCAAAACAAACAATTTATGTCATATATTTGTTTTTTGTAGAGTTGACACTTTCCGAGATATTCCTTGCTATTGTTTTCAGTTTGAAAATACTTACACTTTTCTCAGACGGGAACTCAACATTCACGTCATATCTCTTTTGTTTTACTCTTGGCAATGAAAAGAGGACAGATTTTCAATTGTATCGCATAGCGACCAGCTTTTAAAAGATTTGAATATCCGTTAGCCTTATTCAAGTCACATTAGAATGATGTATATAAAATATAACCTTTTGTAAGAAAGTTTGTTTGCAGAATAGGCATAGAAAGTCATATGAATGAAACATTTCAGATTTCTTATTGCAATAAAATATGATGTTGAAGTCTACGACTGGACTTGGCATAAATATTTCTGATTTTTTTCAAACTTTTTTTTTGGGGGGGGGCGGCTGTAATTTAACGTATTTTAACCAGATAGGTCATATTGAATGAATAACTGAATAAAATAGATGAAACGATACTCAAATGAGTCCAGGGTCCATATAGCAATAAAGACAAGCCCCGGGAAAAATCTGGGCAACTCATTCTAACCGAAATTCGAGTTCGGGACCTCTTGAATACGAGGTCGATACGCTACCCCCACACCAAAGAGGCGGGTATATATTTGCATGTTATTGCACATCTTAAAATCAGAAGACGGCACGTCACGCTTTTTCCACTATTTCCTCGTAACTTTGTATTCACAAAATCATGTTTCTTTTGGACAATTACCTTTCAATGTATCACTATTAAAGCTGAAATTGAAATTCGTGGGGATAGGGGTAGAAGCATTTAGGAAATATTTACGGCAAATGTGATAGGCAAGCAGCATTGAACTTCCCAACATTTGTACTTAGTGGTTTGATTAATTTTCCCGCAGTAAGCTTAAAGTTTTCTGTGTAATACTGAACAAACATGTAGCTATTAATAGTTACAGTGAATCTATTTTAATCCATATCAGCAATTCAAATGAAAATTAAAGTTTACAATAGTTAAATTTCGGCAAAGTTTTCTACTTTTAATATAGTCATTTTATAACGTTTTTATAAATCGCAAACTCACACATGTGGGCCAGTGCCGTTAAAGTTAATACTAAATGGAAAAAGAGTTTAAAGATATTATTGCAGTGAGCTATTTAAAAATATGAACTGAATTTTTTAAATGTAGCCAGCCCTATAATGCCCTTTATATCCTTAAGAGAGTCTTGTAGGAAATTTAGTTATAAGCTTAGAATAAGGAAAGTACAACCACAATAGTTGCGTATGTAACTATTGTATAATCTGGCTGATTGTGACAATATTTTGCTCACGAGTGTTACAATGAGATTATACACGTTTTACATGCAACGTTCTATGTAATTTTAGCGTTAAAATACGTAAAACTAATTAATAAATGTGCTAAATAAGATATTATAATGAATCAGAGATCACAGATATATGACATAATATGGTTGCTAAGCAGATGATGTTTCATTTGTTTCAACACTTGAAGAGGAAAATGGAAGCAATGATAAAACTATTGAAAATATGGATTGCATTCCGCTGGATATTTTGAACAAAGACAAGAGTGCTGAAAGAGTTTATTAATTCCAGAAAAACCAAAATATATTTACTACGGATGGAGAGGTGAAAAGTGCGTTAGTTTGACTAATGAAACCATTGGAGAAAATTATATTGTGGCGGTGATGACGTCATTACTGTCTTGTTGCCATAGTAATTACGCCATTCGTCGTAATTTCGCACGATATGTGTCGTCATAATAAGCTGTTTTAATGCTAGGATTGCATAAAATGAATTTTAACAGATCGTTTGATCTACGTATGATTCTGCACTTGCTCCAAGCAAATGGAAATTAATCCGAAAATGTAGTTGGCCCGCCTCGATAGTGTAGGGGTAACATGTTGCCTCACATTCACGAGTTTTAGAATTCGAATCTCGTTTAGGATGAGCTACCCGAACAAGATTTTTTCGGGGTTTTCCCTTATCCTGAGAAGACGAATGTTGAGTAACTTTTAAACTCCCAGAGATTATTTGAGCATTATTTCACGGAATTCATTCCTCGTCCATGACCAAGCAAGTTAAAGGACGTTAAGCTGCAAAGAAAGAAGAAGAAAGATAGTCGCCCTCCATGGTGTAGTGGTTACCAGGGTGGCCTCCTGTACCCAAGGTCGCGGGTTCAAACCCGGCGAAAGGCGAAGGGTTTCTTCGGGCGTAAAAAAACCTTAAGTCTGATAAAGAGACTTCTGAGCAAAATTAAGTGATATTTCACGTCCAACATAGAATGGGACGCTGAGAAGAGCGTCCATAATAAAACTTCATTTTCAATTCAAATGAAATATATATAAAACAGCACATTTTGATGCTACATTTTCTTGTAAATCCCAGGGATAAAAAATCATAAAAAATGAATATTAAGAAAATACAATTATTTGCCTAACAAGGAGAGAGTGAAGATAACGATAAAGTGTTCAAACTGTTTATTTGAATATAATGATAATTATAGTAATAATAATGATTACTATTATTATTACTACTAGTATTACTATATCTTAAGTTCAACATTCAAAAGATGCTAGCCATTTTTGAATCACGTTTACGTTGACGGTGTATGGATTTTCACACTGCAGGGTTATTTTTGTAATCAATTAATTCTACTACTAAGGGCGCTGTCACAAATGAACATATTTAAATGCCACTAAGACGGATCGAAATGTTAACTTAGGCAGAAAACTTTCACTCAACCAACTGAGCGACCGAAGCCAAATGTATCAGCAATGATTGTCAATTTGTAATCTTTAAGTAGATTTTAAAAATACTTAAATAATAAAACATGAATACTTTATGTGTGACACAATAAACCAGTGCTCTGTTTTTAGTTTCATCGACCAACCTTTCTTCAAATATTCTCTGTTGGTGGGCATGACAATAAATGTAATTATAAAGCCGGAAAGATTCACCATTGCACTCTCATTCGAAAACATAGCTGACACATTACACAGCTGATTTTAGACAACGCACTCCGTAGTAAAACTTGTGGGGCAAATCATACTGCTGTCCTAAACGTGTACTACTCCGCCATCTAGCGACAGATTGCAATATATCGCAGCCTCCTAGATCGGTAGTGCAGCTGACTGCAATGCGGACAAACAAAGCTGAAACAACATATAAGTAGATTTATTCGCGCTTCAACAAACACCATGACTGTTTTCATACGTGATAGACAGGAACAGTTAAGATAGTACTATGTACATAGTGTTTACAGAATGTATTGTATTGCACCCAAACATTCGTTATCGAGATTTCACCGAAATATATATTTTGAGACTCCTCAATCCAAAAAAAAGTACTATTATACAAAACATGTAGATTTATTTAAACACACACAATTTATTCCAAATATGTTTTCTTTTATGCTATAAGCTGAGATATCCGTTATTAATGGTTCGTTATTTTTATGTATTTACAGTCGCTAAAACATCTTAGGACTTATAGGTAAGGCACAATTTTTATATAGGTATAATTCCCATCAACATAAGGTTTAGCGCCATTTTTAGTTTTTTAGTGGTGGCAACATTTGCCTTACTATGACATTGCAATGCAGAACATTTCTACACCTCCTCCTATCTTTCCCACGAATATACCTGTGTGTGCTACAGAGATATAACATTTTTTCTTGTTAAGGGGTAATTAAGTTATTTAGTTTTATGCACTCGTAAAAAGTCGCCTGGTTTCTATGTGCTTGCAAATGCTATACTAGTGAGAGACTAGAGGCTTGCATTTCGCTCCTGCGTGTTCCGAGACAGGCATAGGGAAATACTGAGTGACATGTGACGCTATCTCATGCCAAAGTTCAGTAGTATTTACTCGTTTTTTTACTGCTACAAACTTCATTTTCGGCCAGAAAAACGGAACAATTTCGATACCCTAATACATTTTCGATCATTGCAGTTGTTTAGTTAAGTCAGTCGTAATTGGTTACCATAGACTACTATACACCATTACTGCAAATAGTTACGTATATTTAAGAATATTTCGAATTTTTTCCTTCCTTTTTCGCGGAAGTAAATATTTGCAAAATTTCAAATAAATGTTAAAGGAATATGATTTGTTTGGTAAACAAATATGCGCTCTTCTGTTCTGTCTTCAAAATAAGTTTACTGAAGAGCACGGTAAATCCACAATACCAACGTGCAATAAAATTTCTCCGTACAATGTTGTCAAGGCCATTTTGCTAATGTAGGGAAAAAGTGTCGTCTCGGAAAAGTAAAACACAGACATTAATTTACCCGCTTCAGATAGAAACCTGGAAAAGAACCGCAACAAAAGATGTATTTTTCAACAAGGGCAAAGGTATAAAGTAAACAAAATAACAACACAGAGTAATATAAATCTATGAGTAATGATGAGAGAGGTATTAAAAGCATCAAATCACCAGCAAACAACGAAGAAGATTGTGGATTTGTTTCTGGAATTATTTCAGTGCGAAATCAATGGGAAAATGTGCCTGGGTTTGTTGCCAAATATGTAATGTTTGATAGTGTTGGGAAAAAATTGATTTTTATGTGGAAGATATTAGTGATCAGAATTGTACAAAGAAGGGACCACAATTGTATCTAACGTGGTACATCTTCGATCAAAAGTTGTAACTTACTCTTGAGTTTAAACGAACACATATATTGCATGTTCATCAAACAACAAGAAATTATTTTTTCCTTAATATCTTTCCGGTCACAATAGATTTTTTCCAAAACGATCGAAATTGTACCGCCTTATACCCGAAACTTTTACAAAGTAATATTCATTGAAATAAATTATGATGTTTGTGTTTTAATTATTAAATTGAGTAGATTTAACTAAAAAAATAAGCACAGTAAGAAATATGCTATACAGTTCGCATTATATATGGGGTACATTAAGAATAAACTGGAGGGTAGAGAGGGTAGAACTCATTCCATTTTTATTTTCTCTACATGTGTTATGTACATAGTGTATAGAGAAGGTATTGCACTCCACCAAAAATTCGATACCGAGATTACACCGGAAATATATGTTTTAGGGTCACCTGTATCCAAAAAAAGCATTTTCAGAAAAAGCTCCGTGTGTGTGTCCGTGTGTCTGTGAATACGATAACTCAAAAACGAAAAGTCGGTAAAATACCAAACTTGGTATTTAAGTTTAATATCTTCCAGGGATGCGATACGAAGATTTTGAGAAAAATCCTCCTACCCTTTACATGGAACGTTTTTTCGAAATTTTTCACTGTTTCAAAAATGGCACTAACGGTTATTATTAAAATATCGTAGATATTAAAGATACTTACCTGATAAATAAAATGTATATTTTGAATTTTCTGGGAATAGCCTCTGAAGACTACTTTATTCTGGATACATTTTACGGAATTTTGCATAACTGTTAAACCGTAAGAGATGGGCAAAAAGTTACCACACAAAAAATGTAGAGCACGTTAAAACACACAATTTATGTTACATACATCTTTTTCGCGGAATTGATCGTTTTTTTTTGTTTTTTTTTTAGGTATTCCTTGTTTTTTATTTCAGCTTTAAAAACATACTTTTCTCATACAAGAATTTGTCAACTCCTGTCCATACAAACAAAGGAACTTCAGTCACATAGCAACCATCTTTTAACTATCACTTTAACCTATGGTACTCCCTTACTTCGTTTCTACTTACAAGGAAGCAAATAGTAAGACTAGTTCTGCTAATTTTTGCTCGATTAGCATGAAGTAAATAGAAGCATAAACTTTTAGAGAATGACATGTGAAAGGAACACATCAGATTTTTTGTAATTACGCTGTTCAAAACTAAAACTTAAGGACTTTTTCTGAAAATTCCCATTTTTATTTATTCGTACATCTACACTTCGGGTGAAATATTGATATGCCATTCTTTATGGAATGCAATACTTTTTCTACCTATTATGAAAAAGTTATAGTTTAATAACAAGAAAAACTTAAATAAAACAAGCAATTAAATAATAATAGAAACAAAGTTTAAAAAAAGTTGAATGACAGACATGGCAGAAAACTGACATTAGGTAGATACTCGCAAGATAATTAAAAGTAAACCTATGCAATGTAAATAATTCCCAACTTTCAAGAGTTTCTTCCATATTTGCACGTTTACCTTTATTTTTAGCGAAAGTGCGATCATAGAAATAAATAAACATTGCATAATAATTGACGCAATAATGTGGTTACAATCTGTGTTTTGAGACAGTGGAAAGGGCAAAGATAGGAAACAGCTCGTGAAGAAAGATTGCGTGTGTCGGTACTTTGCTACAGCCCTCATGCAAGCGTGACGTCCTTAACTCTCTCTTTACTGTCTTAAAATACTTTAAAATGTTTATACTGTGTCTGTTAAATATGCAGTATCCCCGTAATGAAATAAATAAAGTAATTTATGTACTAATCAAAATGGGCACAACGACAGTATATAAAGTATAAAGTATTAAAAAACAAAATGTATAGTGTCAGGACACTCACGAAGTCTGGCATAGTCCCCAGTATGTGTTCAATGATGCTCATTTGATGTAAATTACAATGTAATAATATACAATGTAAATAACAATGGAATGTACCCAACCATCTCTGCGGTAAAATGTATTTCCCTTGTTTCCTTAAATATTTTTATCATAACTATTTGCAAACCGAAATATTACTGTGTTAAACGTCCTGCAAGTTCATTCTCGGTAGGTGAAGACATTGTATCACACTATGTTGTGAACTATGCTGAGAATAAACAGTTGACATTTGGTTCGTATGTAAAGGTACCTTGTTAAGCTTTAAAACCACCATCATTTACAATTACAGATCCGAGTTCACTTTGCTTTTACCTTATTATTATCTACATAACAATAGATCTCTTAAGTCAACATGCACTGGTATCATTCTGCCTGGTTAACTCTAAACTGCGAAGAATAAAAAACAGATATTTTAACCGTAGTGTTTCATTTTCTTTTCCAGAACAATCTTAAGAAATGACAGAAAACAATAAAAATGTCTGATGTAAATACATATTCACGACTTTCTCTTCTCGTGAGTCTCGTATATCTGCTAGATAAAGTGATTCTTCTATTCATTTAACGTTATTCGTATCATTTCTGAGTAGTTTGCTAAGGAATGATTTAAAACTAAGCAACAAGCCTTTGACAAAGTTTTGCTTTGCGACTGAAGAAAACAGAAAGAAAAAGATCGCAAATTTTCAAGTATGTCCGTTAGATAATGTATTTGGATAAATACAAAACAGAATAGCCCGCCTGGGTAGTGTGGTGGTAGCGTGTCTGCCTCATACTGAACAGGTCGTGAGTTCGAATCTCGCTTAGGGTGAGTTAAGTTTAAGCTCTATGAACCCTGAGATCATTTGAGCATCATTTCACCAATTCCATTCATCGTCTGATATGACCAACTAGGTTAAATGACGTTGCTTAAAAAAAAAAACAAAAAAAACAAAACAACAACAACAACAGAACATTTAAAACACGGCTAAGGCTACGAAAGAAATTATTTGCCAGTTTTCAGGTATAATCTACCTTTTTGAACAATTTTTTTGCGAAAACCCCAAGCAGTGTTTGTTACCAGTGAAACAGGTTCTACATAGTCCATCTATTTCTTTTCCATTAGTGAAAATGATTCCATTGATCTTGCCCCACAGATACCAGCCCTATTATTATAGGCAACAACTGCATATTTTGACAACCATGTATATAGATTTGATTTTTTTTTATTTTAGTAGATTTTGTCTATCCCTTGCTTATGACCTCCCAGTTATACATATTTATTCGTAATTTTAGCAGAATTGGAGGGCTTCAATTGCTGTTTACAGAAAATTTTAAATTTACATTTTATTAGTCTTCTATGCACGACATTTTAAACACATGGCATCTTAAAATGAAACTCGTTAGAACCAAGTTTGAGAAAATCAAAATTTCTCCATACAAATGGTTGAAATACATTGAAATGCTGTCTTATAAATCTGGTTAATGATTATTAAAGAAATGTGGTACATATTTGACACGCACAGACACAAAACATTGACCTCTAATAACCAAAAACACAAGCAACACTTCTGATATTAATCATTTATTTCATAAGAACCAAATTCTTCCATATCCGCACAGTTTATTACACACTAAAGCGAAATGTGATTATTTTTAAAGAGTGCTTTGTAGTATTAAAATACAGAAAACTTTACACAACTAAGCTTTGAACATATCTTCGGCAATAAGTTGTGTTGCCTATAGCTTGATAAAACCACCTTTATAAAACTCTAATGTATTTGCAAATTATTTTGCTTCAGCCGCTCAGCAGAGCACTAAGTTATAGCACAACTGCAGGAGCCAGTCAACCCCGAAGTAATAAATAGCCTTCATAATTGGTTGCATGTATCTGTAGCTTTCTCCTGCACTTAAATCGAAATTTTCAAAGTCTAAAACTACTTTAGATAGGCTTAGCAGGAATGTGATTTGCGAGTTCGAATTTGGGAATTCAATCTCACTGACCGGCTGCCGGACAACTGCCATTTGTATTTTCTGTGCTGCTTGGTAGTGTAAATAATGCACGCTCTATTTGCCTATGACTCAGAGAATTAAGCACATTCAAGCCTGTTTTCAGCAATTAAAGTTACTTGCGCTTCACGTAAGTGTAACATGATGCATGAATTATCGATATGAAAAGACGAAGTCAGAGAGAAAACATATCCCACAGCAGTACGTACAGGCTAGAAATTACGAGGCTAAATGTTTATAAAGGCGTTGTATGCTATACACACAAGGCTAAAGTTAACAAATGTAGTCGTCTAAAGTTTCTACAGTAAAAGGAATTAGGTAAACACATTTTAAGTAGAGTGATTGATACATTGAGAAGTAAAAATAGATGTAAACTGGTTATGCTAAAACTTGTAGCGAATTTTGTTACCATTATATGTATAGAAATTATACATCGAGACACGAGGAAAGCTATAGCTCAAGTAAACCTAAGCAATAGCACAACTTTGTGAATTCAGTAAGATAAATTTTTGTGCCAAATGCTTTTAACCTTTGTTTTGGAGACGACGCAAACATGGGCATAAAAGAATAAGAAGAAGCAACAGCTCAGACGAAACCCGAAAACAATAACAAGAGAACCGCATAGTATTATTCATCAGTCATCTCATCACGCTCGACCGACGAAAAGGTGCGTCAACAAGAGCAAAAACACACCTGGCAACCCATGTCACGAAATACTTTTTACGTAAGCTCTTGAGCACGTTCTCACTGAATCAGCAACCTCAAGATCCGGAAGCATTTCAACGGTAGTTAATCGCGTTTCTGATGATATGGCGTTTACAAATGTTGCTATTTAAGGAAGAAAGGCACACAGCGTTTAAGGGATAATTCATTTGCATTAAATGGGGGAAATATTCCACAAATACATAAATGTTTTTAGAATCAAAAGACATTTGAATTACGTAAATAAATAAACAAGCTCACAAATTTGTCGATGTTCCAATTGCCATTACAAGCTGCTCAAGTAGGTGAAACTTTGGAGGAAAATATACCTGCTATTCAGAAAATCAAAGTTGTCATCGTCAATTTTATTCCTTTAGTTATTTTCGACCACTCGTATCACTCATCAAATTGGATCGAAAGCAGATTACGTGTTTTCTAGCTTATCTTGATAATGGCATTTAAACAATTTGGATATACAAAGCTAATCTGAACCATAGAAGAAAAATTTTCATTTGATATATTTTGTCTGATAACAAATAGATAGTCTGGATTAAATACTATTTCATTACTACAGCTTATCTTGGTAATGTTATTTAAACAACTTGGATATGCAAAGTTAATCTGAACTATAGAAGAAAAAAGTTTCAATGAACATATTTTGTCTAGAAACAAATAGATAATCTGAATTAAATATTATTTCTTTACTACCTTTGCTCGAATTTATTTCTGTTAACTTTTAAGATAGATGCACGAAGTGAGTCAATATGGGCTGCGCAAATCATGCATCTCGTGCATATTTCCAATATTGTAGTTTGTATTTGTGTACCATTGCAGGTTTCATTAACAGGATGCTTACATACCTAAAAACATTAATGTTATGTATAGATTATAGAGGATATGGCAGCGTCACTGCGGCATCTAGTTTTTATTAAAAGGAAAGGATATTTCACTGTGTTTGGTGTATTTTATTGCGATAGTAAAACACATTACATATTGTTTTTTAAAACTGAATCAACAAACGCAATGCTTTTCGATGCACAAGAAATAAAAATCAAGACGTTTAAATTTGGCGAACTGGCAGGGCATTTTGGGAACCTGTCATTAACGCTGATTTAGGGGCCGAAGTTGCATCATGCCTCAGATGCTTTGCCTTAACCATTTTCATGCAAGACAGGTGTGGTCATCGCATTGCATTTATACCTAGGCATTGAAGCAAAATCGGCTATAATATAGACTCCATAATATTATTCATTAGTAATACTTTTGTCAAACAAAGGTGCTAAACCAATGCCTGGTCGAGATTCAACCATTTACTCAAGATGGATTCTGCTATACTCTGCAGAGTTACTCCTGCGATGATTTGCCCTTTAAAACATGTAAAGCTGGGAGCATGTTATAAGAGGCAGAGCTGTCAAATTGGAACAAATATGTTCGTGGAGATGTCAGTTTTGTTGTTCCTTCTTCGTCAGGAATCCCCCCAGAAATTTGTTTCTGTTGTTAGCGTCGATTACAGGTGACATGACCTCATCCTTATTGTTAATATGTAAGTCTTGCTTTGTAAAAGAAAACTTTCTAAAAATTGGTTAGAACTGTGACACAGTTACATTTAGAATGGACCTGTTATGGAAAACATTCCGTGAAACTCATGACTCACGAGATCAGCGCTTAGGTACAGCTCAAATGGAGCATACAATTATTGGATAAAGTGTATAAAAATGTTTTAGTGTTAGGAACACCTCTTAGAGAAACTATAGAACAACCATTTTCATACAATTTTGAAGTACCGTTTGCCAAATTTAAATTGCCATGCACAGCTTTTAAATACGTTGGGAGCTATCTTGGTTTCGGATTCACATTATTTTGCTTGTTTATTCAACTTCCTGATTCATTATGATATGGTGACCAGTCGAGTTCAACAATGATGCCATCTAATTGTGGTGAAAGTTGCAAGGACTTCAGAGCGAAATTTTGGGCCTTTAAATTGCTAAACAAGGAACAGTTTTCATCCAATGGGATGGAATTTAGCATGAATAAATGACTTAAAATGAATAGTCAACTACAGGGATCGTTTTATTGCAAACACTTTGTAACCACAATGAAGGTTGTGAGTCAATAGATATATTTTAAAGACATTTAAAATAATAAAAAATAAGCGTAAATTTTAAAATGAAGCATGGAAGTTGAAAATCTTCATTAGAAAATTGAAAATCTTCACACTACTAGGAAAGGCTTGAATGATCCTAAGTTTTGCTACGCCTGAACCTTTGGAATATGTGTCAAAAATTACAACAAAGTGGCCGGTTTAAAAAAGATAATTGCTGATTTGAAATTCAGTGTTCAACTTAATTTACTATTGTTTATAATGATAAATGCTGGTTTCAACGTGACAGAATGCTGGGATTTATGGTAGACAAAGCAGCGCAGGGCGGGGTTTTTCTGGGTTCTCCGGTTTGCCCCATCATCGCATTCCACCGGTGCTCCATCTTTATTCCATGTATCACCAGTGTCATCGCCTACAGTGCCATATGTAGTAAAAGCGGGGTTAAACACTATAAAAAAAGTTACGATATTTTTATCTCGCTGAAATGTAGATAATATAGGCAAATTCTCATGTTGACTGCGATAAGCTTAAAAGCTCCAGTGATATTTCGGACTGTTTTATCGATATTGGCGTTGTTATCGTACACAATAACAGAATTATTACTTACACTCTATTTAAAGCAAATCACCGCATTGCATATATTATAGCAATAGTAAAAACTCGTGAATAACGAACTAGTATTTAGGCACAGGCAAAAACTAAAAAATCTGATGTGTTCCATTCACATGACTTTCTCTATAGCTCTACAACAAATTGTTGTTAAAAAGCTTATGCTTCTATTTACTTCATGCTAATTGAGAAAAAATTAGCAGAAATAGTCTTATTACTTGCTTCCTTGTAAGTAGAAGCGAAATAAGGGAGTACCATAGTTAAAGTGTTAGTCAAATGCTGGTTGCTATGTGATTGAGGCTCCTTTGTTTGTAAGAATATGAGTTGACAAATTCTTGTGTGAGAAAAGCATAAGCTTTTTAAAGGTGAAATCAAAAACAAGGAAACAACTCAAAAACGATCAACTCTACGAGAAAAATGTACATAGCATAAATTGTGTGTTTTAACGTGCTCTACATCTTTGGAGTGGTAAGTTTTTGTCTGTCTCTTACAGTTTAGCAGCTATGCAAAATTCCGTAAAATTCATCCAGAATAAAGTAGTCTTCAGAGGCTATTCCCAGAAAATTAAAGATACACATTTTATTTTTCAGGTAAATATCTTTAATATACGACATTTTAATCAATATCGTTAGTCATTTTTTAGAAAATCAAAATTTTCGAAAAATGTTCCATGTAAAGGGTGGTTTGGGGTGGGGGGATTTTTCTCAAAAGCTTCGTGTCGCATCCCTGGAAGATACTAAACTTAAATACCAAGTTTGGTACTTTATTGACTTTTCGTTTTAGAGTTATCGTGTTCACAGACACACACACACGGACCTTTTTCTGAAAAGGACAAAAGATGAAACCAAAAACAAGGAATATCTCAAAAACGATTAACTCCACGAAAAATTTTTATAAAACGTAAATTGTGTGTTTTAACGTGCTCTACATTTTTTGTGTGGTAAGTTGTTGTCCATCTCTTATGGTTTAGCACTTATACAAAATTCATCCAGAGTCTTCAGAGGCTATTCCCAGAAAATTGAAGAAATACATTTTATTTATCGTGTAAATATCTTTAATATACGATATTTTAATAAAACCGTTAGAGCTTTTTTGAGAAAGTCAAAATTTTAGAAAAAAGTTCTATGTAAAGGGTAGTTGGGGTGGGGGGATTTTCTTGAAAATCTTCGTGTTGCATCCTTGGAAGATCCGAACTTAAATATCTTTTCGTTTTTGAGCTATGCTGCCCACAGACACATACACGCAGACAAACACACACGGACACTTCTAAAAATGTTTTTTTTTTTTTTTTGGATTCAGGGGGACCCAAAACATGTATTTTCGGTGATATCTTGGTATTCAATTTTTGGGTGCATTACAATACCTTCTCTATACACTATGCACTTAGTACGTGTAGAGAAAGTAAAAACTGATGTATTCCACTCACATGACTTTCTCTACATATCTGTAATTTGTAATGTGACGAACGTAATGAAACATGTCTGTAACAAATTACTGTTAAAAGCTTATTCTTTTACCTATTTCATGTTAATGAGGTAAAGATTAGTAGAAGCGATCTTATTGCTTGCATACTTGTAAGTAGAAGGGAAATGTGGCAGTGCATAGGCTAAAGCGATATTAAAATGTTTTAAAAGATGTTGCTATGTGACTGAAATTCGTTTCCTTGCAGGCCAGGAATTGACAAATTCCCGTCTGAGAAAAGTTCTAAGTATTTTAAAACTGAAACCAATAACTAGGAATTTATCAAAAATGGTCAACCCCACGAAAAAAATGTATATGATATAAATTGTGTTTTAACGAGATCTATACTTTTTGTGTAGTAAAGTTTTGTCTATCTCTTACGGTTTAGCAGTTACGGTAAAGTCAGAAAAATTCATCCAGAATAAAGAGGTCTTCAGAGGCTATTCCCAGGGCATTGAAGATACATTTTATTTTTCATGTAGATATCTTTAATATACGGAATTTTAATCAAAATCTTTAATGCCATTTTTGAGGAAAAGCAACATTTTCGAAATTTTACCATGTAAAAGGAAGATACTTAAACCAAGTTTGGTATTTTGCCAATTTTTCGTTTTTGAGTTATTGTGTTCACACACACACACACACACACACACACGTGAGCGCGCACCTTTTTCTAAAAATGCTTTTTATGGATACAGGCAACTCTAACACTGTATTTTCGGTGGAATCTCGGTATCGGATTTTTGGGTGGAGTGTATTACCATGCATCTAATATGCAGATTGAAAGGTAAAATGTTACATTAACAGAGTAAGAATCCAAGTTTTCCGAGCAAAGAACATTTATTTTTATAACTAATCAATACATAAGCCTAACCAAATTTAAGCTGTCGATTTTCTTGCATCTTCCGCCATCGGAAATAACAATTATTGGAATACGATTACGTTTCCCTAAGTTGGGATAATATCCTATATCAAGCCACGATTGGTTCATAGCCAAAACATTCTTAAATGCTACTTCTGTATATACTGCTTACAACACGTGAATGGAATAGTTATAAAAATTGAATCGTTAGATTCGGATGCGACTTCAATATTAATACTTATAAAATTAAAAGGCGACTGAAAACAAAACAAAAAAACTGATATGTTTCACTCACATGGCTTTCTTTAGCTGCTCTACAAACAAACTTCTTACAAAAAATTATTGTTCTTTTTATACCGTGCTAATCGACATAAACATTAGCAGAATGTACTTATTACTTAGTTTTTTATAAGTAGAAGGGAACTAAAGCAATACACTAGGCTAAACCGATAGTCAAATGTTTAAAAGCTGTCGTTATGCGATTGTCATTGCAAATCGCTTCTTTGTTTGGCCAGGATTAAAACAAAAGAAAAACCGACACTTCCTGTCTGCGAAAAGTACAAGTACTTTACCACTGAAATCAATAAAAAGAAATGTTTCGGAAACGGTTACCTCTACAACCAAAATGTAAATGGCATAAATTGTGTTTTGACGAGATCTACATTTTGTGTAGTAAACTTTTGTGTATCTCTTACGGTTTAGCAGTTAACAAAAATTCGACAATATTCATCCAGAATAAAGAGGTCTTCAGAGGCTATTCCCAGAAAATTAAAAATATACATTTTATTTGGGATGTAAATATCTTTAATATAAGGGACTTTAATCAAAATCGTTAAGAGCCATTTTTGAGAAAACCAAAATTTTTCCATGTAAAGGGAAGATTGTGGTACGGAATTCTCTTGAAAATCTTCGTGTCGTATCCTTGGAAGATACTAAACCTAAATACCAAGTTTGGTATTTAACTGTATTTTCGTTTTTGAACTATATGGTTCACAGACACGCACGGACCTTTTTCTAAAAATGATTTTTGGGACTCAGGGGCCCCAAAACATATATTTCCAGTGAAATTCGACATCAAATTTTTGGGTGGAATACAATACCTTCTCTATCTACTATGTACATCGTATATACGGGCCAGAGAAAATAATGATATGATCCACTGCGTTACTGATTCCTTACCACAGATGAATAAATGGAAAATCGCCCGAGTTTGGTGTTCGGTGTTATCGTTTGGTCTTCGTTTCTGAGTATACAAATTTGCATGGGGCGTATTAATCTCATAAAGTAGGTTTCAAATGAAACAGGCCTTCGTATTCAAAATTAGTAGTTGTGGCATATGTTTGTTTATATATTTCAATGAAGACTTCTTGTCGTTTGGCCGTATATGAAATAATCTGTACACACAGTTTATCACTAGGAAATCAGACATCTGTGAACCAGACTAGATGTTTCACAAGGCGTTTCAACGACATCAAATGCGTGTACTGCTACAGTTAACAGTATAGGAAATGCGTGCATTGTCTTCTTAGATACCTTTGTAGAGTAGCTTGTTCCCCCGAAGCTTGACACACCTGCCATTAATATCTTGGGGAAGAAGAAAGACATAGAAAGGGCAGGAGAGCGTTATTTAAGGACCACAAGCTGTGGTTTTGGGTAGAAAGACCTTACTAATCGTTTACAGACGGGTTGATGGCGAGGTTTCTAAGTGTTCCGTTCTCTTTTCTGCTAACTGGGTAGCTAATGCGTGTGCACATAATAATATATTAATAATGTAAATAAATAAAAATGAGATTAATATGAATAATCCGTAAATTTAAGTAATAGAAAATTATTTAATTTCTTAACACATGTCCCGTAAATGACATCCCTTTCTGCGAGGACTATCTGCCAGCCCACAATAAATATCGTCAACAACTTTTGACCGTTTCAACTAGAACAGCACTGATAACATTACAATGAATATTACCTGGACGATGTACTCGGGTTTATGGACGATCTGAATAAGCAAAACTGTCCAACTACCCCCCCCCTCTCAGAAAAAGTAGTCGCAAACAGAAATCAGGTGATCCTGGATATCATACATGATGACTCGAGTTCTAAAGTTTCAACGATTAAAATTCTAGAACTGGGTATGCTGAGGAATGAACCACTTTGGATACTTCTTTATAGGCGTTACAGACCATAATCATAGAGAAATTGATGTTATTTCAGTTGAAATGTTACAAGAATAGACCACAAACTTCATAACCTGGCATTTTGTCATTGACGATCAGCGAGAATCATTTCGTGGACTTTTTCGATGATTTCGTCGGTAACCACACCTGCCGGGCTTTCTGGGCGCTCCTTATCAAAAATAGTTCCCGACATAGCTCACAGGCTGTCATTTGCAGGACAAATTTTCAAGAAATGAACTGTTTTTCTATGTCGAATAAACTGGTATGTTATTGTCATTAATGCCATATCTGTTACATAAACGGTATAATGGATGCTACTACACAGTTGTAACACTGAATTAGACTATCAGCATGCATGGGAGAGAAAAAAAACAAAACAAAAAAACATCATAACTAAAAATGCCATTCCATACGGAAGATGCTAATTTCCATTTGAATTACACTCTTGAAATTGAAAAATGTCTATCACATACTGCCAAGCATGTCGCAGATTACGAACGACAATTATTGTTCGTAGCGGTAGATCATGGAATAAATTTTTATCACTAAAGTTTACATGCATGACAATCATTTTCGTGTACACTTGCTTGAGAATCATAGAACGTATACTTCTCGTACATGTTAACCAATATTTCAGGAGTAAAGTTAAAGGGATGTTTGCGGCTATAAAAAGAGAATTTGCATGAGAACTTAGAAACCAATTTCCTAAACATTTGTGTCCGTAGAATGCGATTCCGGGGGTTGACTGAGCGAATTCATGAAGATTCTATATTACTCTCAACTTATACAGCATTAATATTAATGCAATTCTATTCTTCGAAGTATGAAATTATGCTAATAATAAATTACAACTTTCCTTGCTGGTTGAGGGCATTATACAAACATTTTCTGCTTTATCCAGTCATTCACCTATCCGGTCTGCTGACTCACGGGACCTGGATCGCAGCTTGATATTCCAGTTCGGTTCTCTTACAGAAAAGAAGCGGAACACAGAGATAAATACGTTTTGTTTATGAGAAGGCTGCCTTTGTTTATTAACCGCTAGTTTTACAACGTAAAATAACGGAGTTTAAATAATCTAGTAGTTCTTGATTTTGCAGAAATATTTTTGGACAATCTTGACGAGAAAAAAAAATTACTATCTCTAGCACGTATGTATAATATACATTGTAGGTAGAGAAGGTAGACATTGTAATTCACCCAAAAATCCTATACTGAAATTTCACCGACAATACATAATTTGAGGACACCTGAATCCAAGAAAACCATTTTTAGAAAAAGATGTGTGTGGACAGCATAACTCAAAAATGAAAAGTCGTTTCAATACTAAACTAGGCATTTAAGTTCAGTATTTTCCAAGGTTGCTACACAAACCTTTTCAGCAAAATCCCCTCAGCTCAAAATATCTTTTGCAAAGATCATTTTTGGAATTTTCTATTTTCAAAAAATGGCTCTAATGACTTTGATTAAAATGCCATAAATTAAAAATAAGGCGGCGCCGTGGGTGAGTGGTTAGACCACTCGGCTCCCATCTAGGTGGCCCGGGTTCGATCTCAAGCGCCCGTATGTGGGATTCGTGGTGGACGAAGCGTCGTCTGGGTGAGTTTTCTCCGGGGCCTCCGGTTTCCCCCGCCACTCATTTCACCGATTGTTCCATCATTCCCTTTCCAATCATCAATTTCGTTTGCATTTCATTTCATCTACTTCCTCATTTCATGCCTGGCTACGGGCCGATCCCTCGTAACAGGTTCTCCATTCTGTGGTTTCGTGCCGTTGGCTCCCCGACAGGCTTCTGAGCCCTACGCATTGGTTTGTAAGTCCTAGGGGGTTGTCAATCCTACGAATACGGGGAGGGTAAGCCAATTACGAAACGAAATATTAAAGATATTCACATGCCAAACAAAACGTTTATCCTCAATTTCTTGGGAATAGCCCCTGCAGTCTTCTTCATTCTGAATGACTGTAAAAACTAGATAAAACCTTACTACACAACACGTAGATCTGTTAAAACATGCAATTTATGTCATACACAGCTTTTCTGTTGAGCTAATGGTTTCAATTTTAAAATACTTAAAACTTTTCTCAAACGGGAGGCGGTCCTCTCTCTTTTATTTTACTCCTGGCTATGAAAGAGAACGAACTTCAATGACAATCGTTTAGTGACAGTTTTTTAAAAGATTTGACTATCTCTTTAGCCTAGTGCATTCTCTTATTTCTCTTCTACATATAAGGAATTAAATAATAATACCATTTCAGGTAATGTTTATCTCGATTAACATGATATAGACAGAAGAATTATCTTTTGTAAGAACAGTTTGTTTGCAGAACAAGAAAAAAATCATTTGATGGAACTCACCACATTCTTTTTTTAGAATGTGTGTATGTAGGGCGGGGGGTTTCTAATGGAAAGACTCCCCCTCCTCAAAAAATTTCAGACCAGAATATTTTATGAACATAATGTTTTATCATTTGCACAATTTCAATCGATTTTCCCTTACCCTCAGAAGACGAATTTCTACGGAATCCGGGCTCACTTGAGCATCGTTGCAGGCTTTCCATTCCATTTTTTAACCTCACCGTCCTTTACTCAGCTAAGCTACATCGGACGATGAATGAATGAAATGTTCATATTAAGAGGAGGAATCCATAAAACTTAAAGCTTTCAGACATTCATCTTTCTTACACGAAAAATGCGGAATGCCCTTATCCAAGTCACACAAGCTAACCGATATTCGAACTCTGGATCTCTTGAATGTGAGGCAGACACGCTACCCCAACACTACAAACAGCCTATTTCATTTCTTTATGTCTGATATTACACACTGTTTAAGGATGTTCAATAAACAAATAAATAAATAAAATAGCTACCAAAGTTTCACAATAATTTCGCAAAGAATAAAGGTAAGTTCCTGTAGCCATAGTGAATGCAACCATTCTACTGGTTCGGTTTGTTGAACTTGATACGAATCCCGATATAGAGTAATTAACCCCATTGAATGAGTTAATTTTACTTCCATTAGGTAGCTTATATGCAAACTCATTAGCAAACTAAAAGTAATTACTTTGATTAACTCTCTTGCTTTATTTGAAGTCATTTAGGTGAAACAGATCATATTGGACGACAACCAAAGCTATGATAAATGGCTCTGGGAGCCATAGCTACAGTGATTCCAGAAAGTATTCATTTGCACTTAAAAAAAATCTGATAAGCTGCACTCACAATACTTTCTCTACTCACTCCAGTACAAATTATTCCTACGAACTCTTATTCTTGAATGTACTTCTCGTTAATCGAGACAAACATTTGAGCAAATTGGCCTTTGCATTTTTCCTAGCGGGTAGAAGAGGTATTAGGAAAATAAGCGACAGTCAACTCTTTAAGAAGCGAGATGATAATGGCTTTGAAAGTTCGTTGCCTTATTATAGTCAATGATGGAGAGAAAATAAAAACAATACAAATAAACACGAATAACGACTTAACTTCACAGTTAAGCAGAGTAATGACAAGGTATATCTCGAAAATAATAAAATCCAATAAAAATTCTGATCGTGTTCCATTTCCTCTACCTATTCTTCTTATCACAAAAGTTTGTGTTTCTATTTGTCATGCTAATCGAGATAAAGATTAGTTTTATTAAATATTTTTATGTACGTTCAAGGAGAATAAGAGAGTCACTATATTTTAAGAGCTAGTTGCTATGTGATAGATTTGAAATTTCGTTCTATTTGCATGACCAGGACGAAGAAAGAAAAACGAATGTCGACTTCCCTATGAGAAAAGTATAAGTATTGGGAAATTTAAACAAAAAATAAGGAAAATCACAAAACGCTAATTGACATAAACTGCGTGTTTTAACGAGATCTACATTATTTTGTCTATCCCTTACGATTCATCAGTTTTACAAAAGTCATCCAGAACGAAGAAAATTTTAGAGGCTACAGCTATAAAATTCAAGATATGCATTTTTTCATTAATTTAATTATATTTATTATAGCATTTTAATCAAAATCTATGAGTGTTTTTGAGAAATTCGAAAATTTCGAAAAAATTTTCATTTAAAGGGTAGTTAAAAGTGTTTTTTTTTTTTTTCCTGAAAACATCCGTGTCGCATCCTTGGAAGGTACTGAACTTAAGTCTGTACTTAATCACTTTTCATTTTTGAGTTATGCTGTTCGCAGACAAACACTCGCACACTTTTTCTAAATATGCTCTTCCCCCCCCCCTGGATTCAGGGTATCTCAAAATGTGTATTTCCGGTGAAATCTCATATCGAGTGTTTAAGTGGAATACAATATTTCCATACTTATTACTATAGGTACATTCTGCAGAAAGTAAATTGACAGAATGTTAAAACATTCAAACCATTAATAACGGTTTTCTCCGAAAGGGCTACTGCCATAGAAAAATGTATTTGAAATAAATGTGAGTTTTAAAGAGAGCTGTATTTTTTGTGTAATACGTTTTCGTCTATACCTACTGGTTTATTTTTATACGGGTACGAAACTACACAAAACCTCTTACAAATGAAGGGTACTTCACAGAATATTCCCAGAAAAGTTAAAATATACATTTAATTTGTCATTAAAATATCTTAAACATTTTGTATTTTAATCAAAGTTGCTACAGATATTTTGAAAAAAAAATCAACACCTTTGAAACAATTTCCCATAAAGAGTAGTTTGAGGTGAACATATTCGTGTCGCATTATTGAAAGATTCGCGTTCCAACACCCTATGTCGGCTATATTGGACCAGTTCAGGAAATTTCTAGTTTGCGATTTATGTGCACATGGTGACGATGGATGGCGATGTCTAAAAGATGCTGAATTTAAAATGAGCTTAAATAACAATTTTAGCATTTATCCGAATTTTCATTTATGAGGAAGGTATAGGACAGACACATACACAGGCGAGGACCTTTTTCTATTTTTTTTTTCTTTTGGATACATGATACCCCTCAAATATCCCTATATCGGATTGTTGGTTGGAAGCAATGCCTTCTCTAACCACCATCTCTATGGTAAAAAAGTCAAAATGAATGCCGCAAGTATTTATGCACAGAAGCTCGAACGCGCTTATTTCAGAAAATAAACTGTAAAAGAGGTAATGAGTGACTTTTTTTTACTTTCTGTATACGCACTATGTATATAGTGTATAGAGAAGGTATTGCACTCCACCAAAAAATTCGATAGCGAGATTTCACCGGAAATATATGTTTTAGATTCCCCAATATCCAAAAAAAAAGCATTTTCACAAAAAGGTCCGTGTGTATGTGTGTGTGTGTGTGTGAGTCCGTGTGTCTGTGAACACGATAACTCAAAAACGAATAGTCGGTAAAATACCAAACTTGGTATTTAAGTTTAGTATCTTCCAGGGATGCGACACGAAGATTTTGAGAAAAATCCCCCACCCCCAACCACCCTTTACATGGAACTTTTTCGAAAATTTTTATTTTCTCAAAAATGCCTCTAACGATTTTGATTAAAATGTTGTAGATTAAAGATATTTACCTGACAAATAAAACGTATATCTTAAATTTTCTGGCAATAGCCTCTGAAGAGTAGTTTATTCTGGATGAATTTTACTGAATTTTGAATAACTGCTAAACCGTAAGAGGTGGACAAAAACTTACTACACAAAAACTTTAGAACACGTTAAAACACACAATTTATGTTATATACATTTTTTTCGTGGAGTTCGTCGTTTTTAAGACATTCCTTATTTTTGGTTTCTACTATGAAAAGCTTATACTTTTCTCATACAGGAACTTGTCAACTCCTATCCATATAAACAAAGGAACTTCACTGACATTGCAACCAGCTTTTGACTTATCACTTTAACTTATTTCACTTCTTCTTACAAGGAAGCAAGTAATAAAACTATTTCTGCTAATTTTTTCTGATTAGCATAAAGTAAACAGAAGTATAAGCTTTTTAAGAATAATTTGTTGAAGGGATATAAAGAAAATCATGTGAATGGTACACATCAGATTTTTATATTATTTGAAATAATCTTATTAGATATTTTTTTTATATTACCTTCGCTCAAAAGCATTGGCGTCGCAAAACAGGAAAAGCAAGCCTTGGCAATAAGGATGTCATGTATTTATGTCGCAATATCGTCACGCTTGGCAGTTTTTAAAGTGGACCACCTAGCGGCTATGTGCTAATTAGAATAGTTGCACATGCCTGGGGCGCCACACCAGTGAAGGCATCTGAGTATCTCTCCATCGAACCTCGAGGCATTACTCTCTTTGTTTACATTCACCTTTGTTTTAAACTTCGCTTTTGGTTGCTTAATTTCATCCATAAAATAAAGGAAGGCATCGTCAGTAATCAGAGGACATATAAGCGCATCCTCCCCGTCCTTGAGCACGTTTGATGTTTGTATATTTTAGGAGCTCACCTTCCGAAAATCTGTTGTTTTTGCTATAAGGAGTTGCTTGGGGTCATACATTTTACACGTTTAATTTTACTCTACTTTGTTCATAGTATACAGGTGTTCATAGCCCATCCAAAATGTGATAACGAGATTTCACGTTTTAGGCTCCTCTGAATCAAAAACATTTTAGAAAAAGGTTCGCGCATGCGCGTGTGAGGAGAGAGAGTATGTGTGTGTGTTAAACACCAAACTTGATATTTTAGTTCAGTATCTTCCAAGGATGCGATACAAGATTTTCAAGAGTGTCCCCCCCCCACCCGCCATACTATCCTCAACATGAAACTTTTTCGAAAATTTTTATTTTTATAAAAATGACTATAAATAATTTAATTAAAATACCGTATATTAAAGATATGTAAATGGAAAATAAAATGTATATTTTGAATTTCCTGGGAATGGCCTCCGAAATCCTCCATTCTGAATTACTTTTGCGTAACTGGTAAACCGTAAGAGATAGATAAAAACTTATTACACAAAAGAATGTAGATATCATCAAAACACACAATTTATATTAAATACATTTTTACTGTGGTGGTAATTTTCTCAAATGGGAGCTCGTTATTCATGCTTTTCCATCCTGGTCAAGCAAAGAGAACGAAATTCAATACCATCAGATAGCGACCGTTTTTTTTTTTTTTTTTTAAGTTTTGATTATTGATTTAGTTTATTGCATTTTCTTATTCCCCTTGTAATAGAGAATAATTTCGAAATAAAACCATTCCAGCTAATATTTACTTTGATAAGCATTAAACAAATAGAAGAATAAGCTTTTGTAACAATAGTTGTCTGTAGTATAGGTAGAGAAAGTTATGTAATGTAGCACGTTCATTCTCACATACATACTTCCAGACTCTGAAGGGAATGGTTCTGGGTAAAGAAAAATTCCCCTTGTAGCTGGGAATCGAACTTGGGACCTCCATGTGAGAAGTCGGCTCACTGAGCACCCAACCGGAAGTAGTCTTTAAAAACGTCTCTGCCTAACTTTTCATATAAAATTTAAAGCTTCTTCCATGCTATTTTAATTAACTAGTTTGGGTCTTAATGAAAATAGGGGAGTTTTAAGGCAGTCATTTACTTTAAAGTTACAAACAATTTAAAAATAAAATGTGTGTTGTATTCATATTACCCTTTCTACTCATTCCTTAACTATTATAAAAAAAATTCACCACTTCATATTAAACGAGATTCCGCATTTCCTTGTCGATACAGGGAAATTAGAGGAATGCAGTAGCGGTAGTGATATCATTCAAGAAGTGGTCACTATACGATGGTTTTGAAATTCCGTTCTATTTTCATGGTGACTCAGAAACGAAAAGTTGGTTAAACACCAAATGTTTGATTCAATATCTTTCAAGGATGCAGCAAGATTTTGAGGAAAGGCCCCCCTCCCCCTTAAGCTTCCCTTTACGTGGAAAAAATTCGAAAATGTTTATTTTCTCAAAATGGCTCTTATAATTTTGATTAAAGTACCATGCATTAAAGGTATTTACAGGTCAAATAGAATGTATATCTTGAATTTTCTGGAAATATCCTCTGAGGTCCTCTTCATTCTGGATGAGTTGTGTATAACTGTAACTGCAAAACAGTTAAAGTCTCGTTAAAACATACCGTTTAAGTCACATACATTTTTAAAATAATGTCCAACATATTGCCTATGACTGTTTTAATTTCCCAATACTTATACTTTTCTCAAATGGGAAATTAAAAGTTTTACTTTGTTTATTTATTCATCCTGGCCATACCGACCAGTTTTTAAAACATTAGAATATCACAAGCCTGTGTATTCCCTTTGTACAAGAAATATGTTATAGAGCAATTTCCGCTAATGTTTATCTCGATTAGTATGAAGTAGAAAGAATAATAGTATGTTTAAATAAGTAGAGAAAGTCATATGAATGTAACACATTAGATATTTAGGGATAGGACTAAAATAGTTCTTAACGAATGCATTTTTATTAAAACACAGATACCTACACATAACTCAATACTTCCCATCAAAGTACACTAAGCTAATGGATATTGATTGCAGTCCGTATAAATTATATTATATATTACCTACATTTTTCAAACTTCGTACCCTACGTTTCTCAATTTTATAACACCGTTTAAAAAAAAAAAACAACTAAATAAGAGTTTTTATTTGAAGATCGTCAAATTTCAAAAAATACTCCGAAGAAATGTAACAATTCAGCTAAATCTCACAAACCATGCTACAATTAATTAATTAGAAGAACTTGTTTCGCCTTGTCAGCGGAGGCGGTTTCGTTCAACATGATTAATTCGTATGGTGCAATTATATTATTATTTACATCTTTAACATGTAAATTTGTTCAAATATGACACATAGAGATGTTATCTTGAAATAAAGTGGCAAACAGAATGCTTCGGTTCGAACATTACCAGCGATGCCGTCATACAAATAATTATAATGTAAATTAATTGTACATTTTCATCAAGTTCATCAATTTGTAGAGAATTAGCACACACGGGAATTTTAGCATAATTGGAGTAGATTAAGAGGGAAATGAAGTAAAGACATTACACATCGGGCCAAAACAACTACTACAATTACCGTCAGAGCAGCTTCTATAAATAAAACTCAATTCCATTTTTCATAGAGAACGCGAGGCAAGTAAATGAACTTAACGAGTTTATTATTATAATTATTAAATTGTACATACGTGCTGCAGAAAGCAAAACTGATTTGAGAAATTAACAGAATATATAGCAGAATCTCGCAAACCCAAGCACTAAAGCTTTATTGGATTTTACTTTAACACAAATTACCGCAATTCCGACGCGCAGATCCTTTGGTGCGTTAAAATTGCAGAACTCAATGGGGTTATTTCTTCACATTGGAGAACTGGAGAGACCGACCTTCGTTTTACCCCACGCAATCAACGTGACCCGCTCACCGTCCCTGCCAATAAGCAAGAGGAGAAAGTGAAGTTCTTCAATGGCGGGATTTAACTTGAAATATCTCCGTTAGTTATGAAACTCTTTTAAGGCACATGGGGATATCTACACACGCTAATACGGGGTAGCTCGGCTACCTGGAAAATAGAATTTTATGTTTCATTTTATTTTAAATTATGTCCTCGTTTTCTCGTCTATTTACCTAAGTTACAGAAGCACTCCTCCGACCCAAAAATATATGACCATTCCAATAGGACATAGGTGCATGTCTTGAGATGCCATTGAAATGACAAGTTATAATGTGACATTAGAATTTGGTAGTTTAAATGTTCGCTACAGTTCAAGGAATAGCTTCGCGTTGATTTACCAAAATGTGAAGTAACAATATACCACAGGACATTGATACGCCTTATACTCGACGCTGCTCACGCAGATCTTCAGGTATTGTCCGTGCAAGTAGACGAGGACAGTGTAATCATGATGCGCAGTGGCTGACTGCTGTACTCGGCCGGCAGCCGACATATTCGTGCGTTTACCTATTGCATGGATATCGCTTGAAGACTCCGCCTCTTCCCCCACTCCTTGAACTACGTAACTTGACTGCTCATTTCTATTTACATGCATAAGTAAAATTCTTATTCCGCAGGGCAGTCCAATGCTTTACTTAGTAATTATTTTATCGTTGTGAGCCTCAGAAACATCGTTCGCTCTACAACAAAAGTATCTGCTATCCTTCAACTTATTCAAGAAAGTCCGTCGATGACACAAGAACAACGCTAACTGTAAAATCAGTTCTACCAAATACAACTTGAAAATTTTCCCACTGTAGAAAACATTAACAAAGGCAAATACGTGAGCAACAAACGACACACCCGTTTTTGTAATTACCTACGGTATGTTGGAGAGTCACGTAATGACACTTTAGGTTCACGTGTTGTCCATTTACTAAGACTATTCCATGAACAAAATATAATAAATTACACTAAATGTGCTGCTTATTGTCAAGCACAACAATAAGCAGTTACCTCACCTCAAACACAATATCCGTTGTTTTAAAAACCACCATATTATGGTACACCGAATTCGAATTAATAAAATGGATATGAGAAATGATGAAGCTAAAATTTGTAAAAAAAAAAAAAAAAAAAAATCTGATGTGTTCCATTCACATGACTTTCTCTACATCTATGCAACAAATTATTGTTAGAAAGATTATGTTTCTATTTACTTTATTCTAATCGAGAAAAACTTAGTAGAAATAGCCTTATTACTTGCTTCCTTAGTAGAAGAGAAATAAGGGAGTATCATAGGTTAAAGTGATAGTCAAAAGCTGGTTGCTATGTGACTGATCTTCCTTTGTTTGTATGGACAGGAGTTGAAAAATTCCTGTGGATAAAAGTATAAGTTTTGCATAGCTGAAACCAAAAACAACGAATATCTCAAAAACGATCAACTCCACGGAAAAAAATTGTATAACATAAATTATGTGTTTCAATGTGCTTTACATTTTTTTTGTCTATCTCTTACGGTTTAGCAGTTATGCAAAATTCCGTAAAACTCATCCAGGATAAAGTAGTCTTCAGAGGCTATTCCCAGAAAATTCGAGACATACATATTATTTGGCAGGTAAACATCTTTAATATACGATATTTTAATTAAAACCGTTAGAGCCATTTTTGAGAAAAACAAAATTTTCGCAAAAAATTTCATGTAAAGGGTAGTTGGGATTGGGGGGATTTTCTTGAAAATTTTCGTGTCGCATCCTTGGAAGATACCAAACTTAAATACAGTGTCTGGTATTTAACGGTCTTTTCGCTTTTGAGCTATGCTGCCCACAGGCACAGGCACACACACACACACACACACACACACACACACACACACACAGATACACACACTGACATTTTTCTAAAAATGCTTTTTTTTTTTTTATTATTATTAAGGAGGTCCTAAAACATGTATTTCCGGTGAAATCTCGGTATCGAATTTTTGGGAGCATTAAAATACCTTCTCTATACACTATGTACAAGAACGTATAGAGAAAGTAAAAAGTAGAGTAGTCACGATTCTGTTTATCGATACAGAGGTACTGTTCCGGTTTCCTGCTGAGGCAGATTGATTTTTCTTCAACTTGAATAATTTCCTACCCTCCAAAGAATCTAGAAATGTGAATGTGAGAATGTGTGTAGTAAATTATAAAAATTATTAAAAACATTAAACAGAAAGAACAAAAGAAACGAAAGATAAAATGTACACTCAGCAGTTTCACACGTCAAAGGCTGTAGATGACCGCTGAAGTTTAAGTTCAAAAAGATAGAGATAAGACGCAAACGTTCTATAAGAAGTGCACAGATGTTTGTCCAGCATCTATAGAAAAAAAAAATCTCTTTTAAGAAATGAAGTTAACAATAGCAGCTATGATGAAAATGCAATCTTTTTCCTGAGCCATAGGTATATAATTTAGTTATATAATATGTTCCCCCTGCCTAAAGAATTCGGAATATGGCTACAAAAGAACTTGCTCTTCTAAAGTACCATTATATTAGTTAAAGTTGCAAATAAAATAAATAAAATATTAATATTTTAAAAACAATGTAAAAAAGTCTGAGATGCTCCATTCACATGACTTTCTCTACATCTCTGTGACAAAAGATTGTTAATAAGCTTATTCTTTAATCTACTTCATGCTAATCGAGATGAACATTAGCAGAAACGGTATTATTACTTAGTTCCTTATACGTAGAAGGGTAGTAAGGGAATACACTAGGCAAAACCGACACTCAAATGTTTTAAAATGTGGTTGCTATCGTAGAGAAATCCGTTTCTTTGCATGGCCAGGTGTTGACAAGTTCCTGAATGAGAAAAGTGTAAGTATTTTAAAATGGAAATCCAAAATAAGGAATATCTCAAAAACGGCCAACTCCACGAAAAAAATGTACATAACATAAATTGTGTGTTTTAACGAGGTCTACATTTTTTGTTAAATAAGGTTTTGTTTATCTCTTACGGTTTCCCAGTATGCAAAATTCCGCAAAATTCATTCAGAATAAAGATGTCCTCAGATGCTATTCCCAGAAAATTCAAGATATATATTTTATTTGTCAGGTAAGTATCTTTAATATAAGTATAATATTTTAATCAAAATCGTTAAGACATTTTTTAGAAAATCAAAATTTTCGAAAAATATTCCATGTACAGTGTAGTTGGGGTTGGGGGTATTTTCATGAAAATCTTCGTGTCGCATCCTAGGAAGATACGAAACTTAAATACCAGGTTTGGTATTTAACAGTCTTTTCGTTTGTGAGTTATGCTGCCCACAGACACACAGACAGACCGACAAACAGATACACTCGGACATTTTTCTAAAAATGTTTTTTTTATCAGGGGTCTCAAAACATTTATTTCCAGTGAAAATTCTGTATCGATTTTTGGGTGCAATACAATATATTCTCTATACACTATGTACATAATACGTGAACAGAAAGTAAAAATCTTATGTGTACCATTCACATGACTTTCTCTATATCCCTGCAACAAATTATTCTTAAAAAGCTTATATTTATATTAACTTCATGCTAATGAGTAAAACATTAGCAGAAATAGCCATATTACTTGTAAGGAGAGGTGAAATAAGGGAGTACCATAGGTTAAAGTGATAATCAAAAGCTGGTTGCTATGTGACTGAAGTTCCTTTGTTTGTATGGACAGGAGTTGACAAATTCCTGTACGAGAAATCTGATGTGTACCATTCACATGCCTTTCTCTATATCCCTGCAACAAATTATTCTTAAAAAGCTTATATATCTATTCACTTCATGCTAATGGGTAAAACATTAGCAGAAATAGCCATATTACTTGCTTCCTTGTAAGTAGAGGTGAAATAAGGGAGTACCATGGGTTAAAGTGATAATCAAAAGCTGGTTGCTATGTGACTGAAGTTCCTTTGTTTGTATGGACAGGAGTTGACAAATTCCTGTATGAGAAATGTATAAGTTTTTCATAGCAGAAACCAAAAATAAGGCATGTCACAAAAACGACGAATTCCACGAAAAAAATGTATATAACATACATTGTGCGTTTTAAAGTGCTCTACATTTTTTGTGTAGTAAGTTTTTGTCCATCTCTTACGGTTTAGCAGTTATTCAAAATTTAGTAAAATTCATCCAGAATAAACTACTCTTCAGAGGCTATTCCCAGAAAATTCAAGATATACATTTTATTTGTCAGGTATATATCTTTAATATACGAAATTTTAATCAAAATCGTTAGTCATTTTTGAGAAAATCAAAATTTTCGAAAAAAGTTCCATGTAAAGGGTAGTTGGGGGTGGGGGGATTTTTCTCAAAATCTTCGTGTCGCATCCCTGGAAGATATTAAACTTAAATACCAAGTTTGGTATTTTACCTACTTTTCGTTTTTGAGTTATCGTGTTCACAGACACACGGTCACACACACACACACGGACCTTTTTCCGAAAATGGTTTTTTACTTTCTCCATACGCACTATGTACATAGTGTATAGAGAAAGTATTGCACTCCGCCCAAAAATTCGATACCGAGATTTCACCGGAAATATATGTTTTAGGGTCACCAATATCCAAAAAAAGCATTTTCACAAAAAGGTCCGTGTGTGTGTGTGCGTGTGTGTGTGTGTGTGTGTGTGTCCGTGTGTCTTGTGAACACGATAACTCAAAAACGAAAAGTCTGTAAAACACCAAATTTGGTATTTAAGTTTAGTATCTTCCAGGGATGCGACACGAAGATTTTGAGAAAAATCCCCCCACGCCCAACTACCCTTTACATGGAACATTTTTCGAAAATTTTGATTTTCTCAAAAATGGCTCTAACGATTTTGATTACAATTTCGGATATTAAACATATTTACCTGACAAATGAAATGTATATCTTGAATTTTCTGGGAATAGTCTCTGAAGAGTAGTTTATTCTGGATGAATTTTACTGAATTTTGAATAACTGCTAAACCGTAAGAGATGGACAAAAACTTACTACACAAAAAATGTAGAGCACATTAAAACACACAATTTATGTTATATACATTTTTACTTTCTCCATACGCACTATGTACATAGTGTATAGAGAAAGTATTGCACTCCACCAAAAATTCGATACAGAGATTTCACCGGAAATATATGTTTTAGGGTCACCAATATCCAAAAAAAGCATTTTCACAAAAAGGTCCGTGTGTGTGTGTCCGTGTGTCTGTGAACACGATAACTCAAAAACGAAAAGTCGGTAAAATACCAAACTTGGTATTTAAGTTTAGTATCTTCCAGGGGTGCGACACGAAGATTTTGAGAAAAATCCCCCCACAACTACCCTTTACATGGAACCTTTTTCGAAAATTTTGATTTTCTCAAAAATGGCTCTAACGATTTTGATTAAAATTTCGGATATTAAACATATTTACCTGACAAATGAAATGTATATCTTGAATTTTCTGGGAATAGCCTCTGAAGACTACTTTATTCTGGATGAATTTTACTAAATTTTGAATAACTGCCAAATCGTAAGAGATGGACAAACATTTACTACACAAAAAATGTAGAGCACATTAAAACACACAATTTATGTTATATACTTTTTTTCGTGGAGTTCGTCGTTTTTGTGACATTCTTTATTTTTGGTTTCTGCTGTGAAAAACGTATACTTTTCTCATACTGGAACTTGTCAACTCCTAACCATATAAACAAAGGAACTTCATTGACATAGCAACCAGCTTTTGACTATCACTTTAACCTACGGTTGTCCGTTATTTCGCTTCTACTCACAAGGATGCGAGTAATAAGACTATTTCTGCTAATTTTTTCTGATTAGCATAAAGTAAATAGAGTATAAGCTTTTTAAGAATTATTTGTTGCAGGGATACGGAGAAAGTCATGTGAATGGTACACATCAGATTTTTTAGATAAAGGGGACCCTAAAACATATATTCCCGGTGAAATCTCGGTATCGAATTTTTTGGTGGAGTGCAATACATTCTCTATACATTATGTACATAGTGCCTATAGAGAAAGTAAAAATCATTATTTGCGATTGAAAGTGCTGGTGTCATGTCTTGCAGAGAAATGCGAAACTAATAATATGGCACTTCAATGAGTATGTATGAGTTCATTTTGACCTATATTTATGTGCTATTCGGACATGGGGTCTTCTCGTCTATTATGTTTTGCCCATCACATGTTGTACAAACGTGCATTTAAGTCGTACAAACGAACCAATAATGAAGTAATGTTGCAACCGTGTGTCTGGCACGGGAAGCTGGGTTATATAGGTCACTGACCGTTACTGACGCACGCTACGGCCAGGAATTGGATGAAGTTGAGCATTTTTGTGCGAATCACTACACGCTAGTCGAACTACTATTGGCAGATGCCCTTTAAAGCTACAACTTTCAGAGTGCTTGTGGTTACTGAGGAAAAATATCTTGCGCACAACTGCGTACGAAGCGTATACTGCCCTTCAGTAGAAGAATATCAATAGTTATTAACCAGTAACTTCTAAAGCAACACACAGGTACAATATTTCACAAAGCCTCGTCTATACTGAGTGGTTAACAATCTGACTTCTCAACTTAGAGATCATGGGTTTGATTCCTGGCTGGAGCAAGGGAGCTAGATTCAACGAAAAGTATTTCCTATTGTTCCGCAAAGTCTGAAGTATGAATATGGGAGTGAATATGTTTAAAAGTAAGAAATAAATAAAAATAACTTTAAAAAAAAAAGACATTAGGCAATCTACAGTTCAGCGAATAATAAAACACCATTCGCTTTTTCTAAATTCATGGATCTGTATACGACTAGTAAAGTTAAAGTTATATAAAAACAAGAAGAACGAAATAATAAATTACAGCAAAGCCCTCAGAAAGATATGGACCACTAGTTTGGATCATATGTGCAAATATTTCTCTGTGATATTTCAGTTTATACAGATACATTAAAGTTTGTTACTTTCGTCTTTTGTTTGCTTTACGAAATCCTTTTGACACTTGGCCACCAAATTGATCAGAAGGTCCTGATAATCTTCAAAATTGGGGATGATAATGTATTGAAATATTATGTATTACTTTTTCAAGTTCAGCATAGAGTTTTAAGACAGTAATAGTTGAAGTAATCGCCCATATGGTGTACTTTATAGTTTTATCAGTGGACCTTTAAAAAGATCAAACCTCTTCGTTTTATGATCTTTGGAATCTCCTTACAACGTACAAATAATACATATTCAAAGCTGAAGGGTCACGCAGAACTTCATCAAGCTAGGTAGGGAAGGTATCTAGATCATAAGAATTGGCTCTATTCAGGGAACCAGATTCCCCTTTAATGTCACGACGTTGAGTGAGGTAGTGGTATGATTTTCATGCCAATTCAACCGTTTAGAGTACAGTATACTTACTATGTAAAGTTAAAACATTGATTCCCATTTTTGTTTGCTTTCAACGGATTCCACTGCACTGAACCCTCATATTGTGGGTTTAAAATTGGCCGCTGTACCATCTTCAGTTTTATTACAGTAATTCGTAATGATCCACAGTTGTGCACATTGAGTGACGTCGAGTTGCAGAGAGTTAGCTGGATAAAGCATCAAAAGACATTTCTTTACAAATTAAACGAATATTATATAGCAAAGTCAGCAACATTTTTATGAAAGATATTTCAATGTAAACCTGCATTTTATTATTTATGGTCTGCGTGCTCCAGTATACCAACATATGATACATGGCAAGCAGCGAGAATAAAATAATAAACAAAAATAATGTGCTAAATTCACATGGCTTCACCTATTCTGTTACAAACTATTCTTACAAAAGTGTATTCTTCTACTTCATATTAATCGAGATACCATTAACTGAAGTGGCCTTATTACTTAATTCCTTAGAAGTAGGAGGGAACTAAGGGAATGCACTGGGCTAAAGCGCTAGTCAAATCTTTTAATAGCTGGTTGCCATGTGGTTGAAATCCGTTTCTTTACATAACCAGGAGTAAAACAAAATAAAAAGCTTACTAAAAATTTCAGAACCTAATCCCAGAACATTAAAGATACAATTTCGTTTGTTATTATCTTTAAAATAGGTATTTGAATAAAAATTGTCAGGCAATTTTTAAGAAAATCGAAAATTTCGAAAATTTGGCCTTGTAAAGGAACGTTTGGGATGAGGGATTTGCTAGAAAATCTTCGTGTCGCAATTTAATTAAAATTTTGGTACCTAACGAACTTTTCGTTTTTGAACTATACACATCACATACACACGTACACACGCACGGGGATATGTATTTCCGGTGAAACCTCGGTATAGAATTTTGGGTGGAATATAAACCTTTACTACATACTATACATGTCATAAAACTCGGTAGAAAAAGTAATTACATTTCACTGTAGAACACTCAAATGGAGAAATACTACTCATAATGAATGTCTTAGCTTTGCAATTTTAACATATTCCCATTACTCACTTTATATTAAGCTGACAATTTTTGGTGTAATACCTCACACATTGGCACTAAAGAACTTACGGTATACAAATTGGTCATTATTAATTAATTTTCGTGTGCATAAGAACATTTTCGTAATTATATTTCCTTTGAAATCAAATAATACGTCTTTGTTTTATAGTTTTACTTCCCTAATTACTAAATTGCTTAAATTTTAAGACATGGGGTTGTTGCTTTTAAACACACTTAAAAACCATTAGTCTGGTCCGGGTTTGAATCCACAGCCTTGAGCTCAGCGCCTAAGCAACCGAGTTATCTAGACTGACGGGTGTGTGTGTGTGTGTGTGTGTGTGTGTGTAAAAGACTGAAAGAGAGAGAGAGAGAGAGAGAGAGAGAGAGAGCTCTCTGCGCAATTAAATAACGAAAAGTTGAATAAATACCAAACATAGCATTTAAATTTAGCATCTGCTAAGCGTGCAGGGTAGAGAATTTCAGCCTGTATGTTCTGAGTTCCCCATGACAGTATTGAACCGTAAGAAATTATATGAAAAGAAAAAAAATCGAATGCGTATAATCATTTATGTCACATAGATTCTTTTTGTGGAGTAAACCATTCGGAGTTATTGCTTATTACGAGTTGAATTTCCAAATACATTTACTTTTCTCAAATAAATTGTTATCCTTGTTTATTCTTTTTGTTTCTGTTTATGTAATATAACGGAATTTCAAAGAAATCACAGCGACCAGCACTTAAAAATATCGTTTAAGTGTAGTGTATTTCGTCCCAGAAAAAAATCCATCACCCTCCACCAGGCTTGAAACTGCAATGTTGGGTTCTAGAGGCTAGCGTGCCAACCACTGTACCTTGGAGGGTGACTCTATAAAAGGCAGTGGAAGTCATATGAATGTAAAACACAATTTCTCTCGTTATATTTATTTACAAGCCATTAGAAAAAAATGCGTTTTTCTATGGTAAAATATTTGTTATTGAAGTTATGAGTGAGAGAGAGAGAGAGAGAGAGAGAGAGAGAGAGAGAGAGAGAGAGAGAGTCGCACACTCAGAGGTATTTCTTATAATAAAACATATAAGAAAGTTGAGGTATTATGGTACAACATTTCAGTGCAGGCTATAAATATATGCTGCCTATGTAAAACAGATGAGCACTTCAGTGTGGAAGGGTGTTTCCCTGACCTCAGCATGTACTCCCTGGAAACTATAAGCAGCAGATGAAGGAATATCTGACAGCAGTTTTAATTACATCTATGAAGGAGCGTTTAGCACTTGCCAAGATCTCTTCCAAAAGAGGACGGATGAGTAAGTACGAGTATACGTAAGTTACGATGAAGTAGATTTTTTTTTCTAATTGTTTCAGGCATAAAGAAAACAATCTATTCGTTTCGTTAAAATTCTTATCACTCCCATTACCTAGGTTATAAAAATGCTTGATTTATTAAGCGCCGTTCTTCGAACGAGTTTGGGCGCGATGGTATACAACAATGTACTATCCTACACTCTGCTGCAACAATCGTAGCTGGATGTTGTTTTACATGGAATTATTTAAATTACATTTCATTCCACACATTTGTTTATATTATAGAACATAATATAACAACATAATTAGGAAAAATTAACTATATAAGCAATTATTTCAACATTTCATTTCAGACAGTGTATTTCATAATTTACAAATTCCTGCCACTTGATATGAAATTTATTTCATTTCCTTTTGGATTTCAAAGCTTAGTTAGGCTCTGTATTCCTTCCAAAATGTTCATACAGAAATTTCATTTGAATGCACATGTTAGATGCACGAAGCCCTCCCCAGCGATTGTTCGATAGATTAATACCTAACCCATATTTCAGTTCTGTGACCTCCAAGGATGAGACGTTAAGATTTATCTTATCAAAGGTGGTTATAACAATTTAGATGAGATATCGCATGTTTAAGATATTTGCATTGCCAATAAATGCATAGGTATTTTGAATTTAAAATAAAACAACTGTAAATAGCATAAGTTGTATATTGTATGTTTTATCAAGGTCTACACTTTTTATGCAGTAAGTTTTCTTTCTATATCTTCCGATTTGCAGTTGTGCAAAAGTAATTCAAAATTACGAGGACTTAAGGGGCAATTCCCAAGGAATTAACATATACATTTTATTTACCATGTAAACATCTTTAATATACGACATTTTAATAAAAATCGTTAGTCATTTTAAAAAAAATCGAAAAACTGTCCCTGTGAAGGGTATTTTGGGTGAGGGGTTTTTCTGAACATCTTCGTTTCGTATCCTTGGAAGATAAAATACCAAGTTTAGTATTTAGCCGACTTTTCGTTTTTGAGTTATGCTATCCAAAGTCACACACACACACACACGGACATTTTCTAACAATGTTTTTTATGCAGGAGTCCTCTAAACATGTATTTCCGGTGAAATCTCGGTATCGACATCTTGGGTGGAATAGAATACCTTCTCTACTCAATTGTAATATATTGTGAGATTAGTAGAATCATTTTTATACGAGTACTAAATATAATGAATATATGTGAATTTGTTATGGGTAAAGTAAGTCACGGTACTGTTCTCACCAACTCTTTTAAATTAAATCACACATGCCTAGATACAAACTCATTCACACTTCCATACTCTAAACATACAGGATATAATGTTGCTAGCCGGGAATCAAACCCTAGACTTTTGAATTTGGATCAATCGCTGTGCGGCACTAATTTAGCAGCGTGTTTACATTCAGAGCAGCAAGACCATAATTACAGTTTAGGCGATGTTTCCAAAGGACGACTATCCACAGAAACGGTTAACGGTTTGAGGTGTTTGACCGAAAAGCAGCAAGATAATAAATATTTAAAAGAAACAAAAGTAGCCGTTCCTTAAGGATGTATGTAACCTTTTCTGGGCATACGTTAATTAATACTAACTCTAATAACTGGTCAACAGCTGCTGGGCGGAGCAAAGATTAAGGAACGTTAGCTTTTTATGTCCAACATTGCGAGCTAGATCACGGTCCAGAGTGGTATCTGCTTACACTTTAAGTCAATTAACACGAAATCACTATGGAAATCACAATTGGGCACATCGGCGACTGCAATTGTTAGCGTTTACCACCACCACCATTATTATTATGATTATGATTATTATTATTATCATTATCATCATCAGCATCATCAGCATTTTATCAGCATCACCAACTACCTGATTAACAAGCTACAAACTCGTATGTTGTACAGCTTCGGGGCATAAGATCCATACCTTCTTCTTTAACTATCTACCCTCCTCGTAAGGAACTTACTCCACCCAGGACTTACAAGCCAGCGCCTGGTGTCAAAATACCTTTGAGGAGCAGACGGACTCTGGATCAGATAGAGTAGGTAGGATAGGCGATTAACCCGATGCCAGGTATGAGATAGAGGAAGATGTTATTAAATGACGGTGAAATGGATGAAAGGTGACTATGGAGCAGATGGTGGAACGAATGGCGAGGAAACCAGAGAACCCGGAGAAAAACCGCCCAGACGACTCTTTGTCCACCAAAAACTCCACATGCGATCCCCTAGAATTGAACTTGGTGACAGGCAAGCTGCCTAACCATTCGGCCACGGCGTTGCCATAAAACCGATATAAATGTTTAAAATAACTGCATCATTGTATACATTATTTGGTAAGCTTTAAATGATTAATCTATGTTTTAGTCTATCTTGTGAAAAAGTTAACTTATAGTGTATACATATATTTCTTCGCTCGTGAAAAAAGTTGCAGAACTCAACGGGGCTATTTCAAATAAAAAAACAGCAAGTAAAGACTTGTCTTAGCAACCTTCGTTTTGTCCCTCTTGTTTAACGCGGAGACGGTGTGGCGGGTTGCGTTCTTTGTGAGGGGTAAATCTCTTGTATAGGTAGAGTCAGACTGAAAAAAAGTAATGCCAACCACGGATCTCACGGTCTCTAGCCGGTTGCTCTTCCACTGAGCTACCATGGCAACATGCCGGAATAGCATTAAATTTCTCAACTAACTCGCACGTTTTCCGGTAAAACACATGGTGATCTCAGTCTGATTCTACTTATCCAATTCCTGTCCTACACACGACTTATGTGAGAGAAAAAAAAAAAACCAGTTAAACCAATATCCATTGATCATAATAGTTGGCTATACTATGAATCCTGGGACTTAGAGTACTTACAACATTGTAAGTCGCCATTGGGGTTGTCATCTCAAAATAATTTGAGATCACCTTATGGTTTACCGGGAAACATGCGAGTCAGTTGAGAAATTCAATGCTATGCCGGCATGTTGCCATGGTAGCTCAGTGGAAGCGCAACCAGCTAGAGGCCGGGAGATCCGTGATTCAAATCCCGGCTATGTCATTGACTCTACCTATCCAACTCCTGTCCTACACACGGCTTGTGTGGAAAAAAAAAAAAAAATAAACCAAAGGTATCTCTTGATGGGTTTAACTTAAAATGCTCCGGTTGAGTTCTGCAACTATTTTAACTTACGAAGAATATCTGCATACGTCAAATACGGGGCAGCTGAGCCATCTGGGGCCTGTTCCACAATATTTACAATTTACGTATTAACAATTTACAAATAACAAGGGAAAGATCGCAAATGCTTGTAAGCTCTGTTTCACAATAAGAGTTTGAGGAACTTTACAAATCCAGATATCAAGTTACAAATGTAAACATTATGTTCATTGTGTCATTCCCGTTTTAAAGCGTTACATTAAAGAGCTAAGCAACATTTCCATACGCCTAGCACATTCGATGTTTGGTGTGACTTTAATAAGAAATACACTATACAAAGCTAGTTAAATATATTTGAAGATTCAAAGATATCAAATATTCACGACACGCATTTACAGGGTCTCACAGGTTGTGCTGATCACCTGTGATTTGTTTGGTCATTGGAAGAATGTGCATTATTATTATTGGGTAAATTTATCTAAGCATGAACACGCACGCCTTTGCATACTGTAGCCTTAGAAACCCCATGCACGTCTACAACCGCAAGAAATTGACAGCTGTTGTTTTGAGGTTAGGGCTCCACGTTTGCCTTTTGCATGCTGAATATGATATCCTGTGTCTTGCAATAACAACTGCATTGCAAAACGAGTCATCCGATGTCTCTCATTGTATTCATAAAGAGATGTAATGCCATTAATTCCGAACCTATAATGTTTCTGCCGTCTACCTTCTCTTGCATGCACTTCATTATCTGAATCACTGCAACTACTACTAAAAGTACTTTATGCAATTTTAGACATATATTGCTGTGTAATTAATTATACACTTTTCTACACGTTTTTGCTCATAAATATTAACATATAGGTTACTGTACAAACCTTAAGCCATTTGTAGATAAACTGATTACTTTACAAACACAAATTGCAAATGTGACTGCCTCCGCGGTCGAGGGGTCAGCGAGCTGACTTCTCACCTGGAGGTCCCGGGTTCGATTCCCGGCTGGGGCGGGGACATTTTCTTTAACCGGAATTATTCCCTATCCCCCATAGAGTCTGGAAGTATGAACGTGAGAGTGAATATGCGTGTGTTTAGTAATATAAAGTTTAACCTAATGTTCTGAACCTACAGTTTCACAAGTGAAAGCCCCCGATATGACCATTGATGTTAAAGGGGGCTATACAAATGAAGCAAAAAAAAAAAAAAATTGCAAATGTGTGGAATTACTATTTTATAGTGAAAAAAGCACTTGTAATCTTTATCAAATTTCACCTATAAATATTTGAGTTTCCAAAGTTCAACTTTACAAACCTTCATTGTGAAACAGATTTTTACAAATTAAAAACAAAATGTACAAGCTTGTAAACATTGTGAAACAGGCCCCTGGCATGCATATTCACTTGGAAAGCATAATTGTTGAGCTTTTTGCCCTGGAACATGAAAGTGCGTTTCATCACGAAGTTGCAAACCCAAATTAAGAAATAGTAGTTTAGGTTTGTGTGTGTTATACGAGCCAGCAATTTCTACATAAGAAGTGAGAAACGTCCGCAGCTTCCGGTTGTGCCACTTCCAGTGGATGTCGAAAATCAAAACTGCGTTTGACTGAAGCACAGCAAACGTGTTCTGCTTGTGAAGCTGTGCAGTTTGGCAACCACTCGTGTGAATAAAATGGTATTTCTGAAGCTTAAATTTAAGCTTATCCATGCGACATAATTAATGTACTTAATTCGACGGTCATAAAGTGTTTCACAAAGACAATGGCATACATATTAGCTAGGCCGTGAAGAATAAAAAACAATAAAATTGTTATAGAAGATTTCGAGAATGAAACAATATACAGCATTTGTGGTTTGTAATGCGCAGTGGAACGTGTACCAGAAGTGACAGTATATGATGCAGTAAAGAAACAAAGGTTAAACGTGTTTACACAAAAAATATTAGATTCCACGGTGCACAAATCTCTAATTTAATAGTGAAATTTATTTTATTTAACTGTTTACATTTGGATAGGAATTCCAATTCTTGCTCTTTTAGTTCCAAAATAGAGTATAGATGCTCTTGATAATTTTAATTGTTTTCTCACAGAAACCCTGTGTAGGACAGGAATTGGATAGGTGAGTCAGACATTCAATGCCATAGCCAGGATTTGAACCACGGATCTTCCGGTCTCTAGCCGGTAAGTCTTCCACTGAACTACCATGGCAACATACCGGCACAGCATTAAATTTCTCAATTGACTCGCATGTTGTTGCTTCATTTGTATAATCCCTATAATTTTTGTGGTCAAATTGTGGGAGTTTACTCGAAAAACAACTCGTTGATTGTAGCCTATTTAAAGTTGTCTTTTAATCATTTCTATCTTGAAACACCTCACATTCACTACAAATACATGCTCTCTGGAGGGTGGAAAACATTTTAATAAACAAAATTTCTCACGCGGTAGCCTGTATTCGAACATGGGACTTCCGGATTGTAAATCCAGAACGCTTGTCACTCGACCGACTGTCGACTACATAAACAATGTTATGATTGTTGTAATTGTTATGTGAGACGCTACCACTTCACAAAATGCGACATAATATACGATATTCAATTGTACATTGAAATAATAATTGCCTTAGCCTTCTATTTCTCTCGCATACACACTAATTTCACATTCGTCGTTTCCCATAATGAAATTCATTACTCGCTTTAGCGCTATTTTTACTTTCTCTAGCACGTATTTACAGTATACATAGTAGGTAGAGAAGGTATTGTTTCTACCCAAAAATTCGATACCGATATTTCACCGGAAACAAGTACATACTTTGAAGATCCCTGAATCATACGCACACAAAAAAATTACAAAAAGGCCCTGTGCATATTGGTCCGTGGACAGCATAACTCATAAATGAAAAACCCGATAAACGCCAAACTGGGCATTTAAGTTCAGTATTTTTCAAGAATGCGACACAACATTTTTTAAGAAAATCCCACCATAATTACCCTTTAGCTGGAACATTTTTCCAAATTTTCGATTTTCTAAAAAATGGCCCTAATGATTTTCACTAAAATGCGGTATAATAAAGATATTTACATGACTAATAAAATATACCCCTTGAATTTCTTGGGAATAGCGCCTGAAGTCCTCTTCATTCTGAATGGCTTTTGCATAACGGGTAAACCGTAAGAGATAGCTAAATAAACGCACTGCACAAAAATGTAGATATCGTTAAAAACATAATTCATGACATATAGGGTTTCTTCTTATTTTGTAAGAGCTATCCAAATCAGAGATATTTCCTGTTATTTGTTTCAATTTTAAAATACTTAAACTTTTCTCAAACGGAAACACATCAGTTTCGTATTCCTTTAATTTTTCTTCTGGTGATAGAAAAAGAATCGAATTTCAATGACAACCGCATATAGACATATTTTAAAAGATTTAACTATCGCTTAAGCCTAATGCATTGCCTTTATATCCCTTCTACTTATAAAGTACTAAATAATAAAACCATTTCTGGTAATGTTTATATTGATTAGCACGATGAAGATAAAAGAATAATCTTTTGTAAGAAAAATTTGTTTGCAGAACAGATAGAGAAAGTCATATGAATGAAACACATCATTTTCTTTTTTGTTACACTAACTTCAATTAGGTTCTGTAAACGGTGGAAAATGGGATAACGCTTTAATGCAAGCCTCGGCAACCATTACTCTGGTGAAATAGCTGTTTTGCCAAAATGTGGTTTCTTGCCGTTGGCTCCCCGACAGGTTTCTGACCCCTAGGCATCCGATTGTAAGGCCTAGGCGGGGCGTCAGCCCTAACATACGGGATGCCGACTACGAAAAACTGTTTTAAAACTTTTTGCATGAGATAAAGGCGGATATCGTTGTTGGTGAAACCATAAGTAAAGAATGTGATGCTCCATTCACATGACTTTTTCTTCTTATTCTGCAACAAATTCCTCATACGAAAGCTTATTTTTCTCTCTGCTTCACGCTAATTGAGATAAGCCTTGGCTGAATTGGTTGTCTTTATAAGTAGAAGATAAGTAAGGGAATACACTAGACTAGTCAAATCTTTTAAAAGCTGTCGCTATGTAAAGGCATTGAAATTCTCTTTGCATGACCATAAAGAAAAAAGTGAATAACGTCTTCCCACATGAGAAAATTCTTAAATATTGGACTTGTTAAAATCAATAAAATGGAATATCTCGGAAATGGTTAGCTCTACTCTACAAAAAATACCTACATTATTGTGTAGTAAGGTTCTCTCTCTCTCTCTCTCTCTCTCTCTCTCTCATGGTTTACCAGTTATGTAAAAGGCAGAATGAAAAGTACTTCAGAGGCTCTTCCCAAAAAAATTCAGAATGTACATTGTATTTGTTTGTAAATATATTTAATATATAGTAAGGTGTTTTTATCAAAATCGTTACAACCATTTTGAGATAGTCGAACATTTCAAAAAATGTTCTATGTAAAGGATTATTTGATGGGGGATTTTTTGGAAAATCTTCATTTCGCGCTAGAAGATATTTAACTTTGTTTCTTAACTTATAACTCATGACCTTAGAAGATACTGAACTTAAATACCAAGTTTGGCATTTTACCAACTTTTCGTTTTCGAATTATGCTGCCCCCCCCCACACACACACACATTTATGCGACGCAGACCTTTTTTTGTGAAAGTATTTCCGGTGGAATATCAGCATCGAATTTTCGGATGGAATACATGTGCGCGTGTATATAGATTATGTATATACTCAGTGCTGGTAAGAAAATAAAATAACATTTTACAATGCACGTGCTCCGACTGATAAACTTTGATTCGTTCGGAAAAGAAACATTCACTCATTTTTAATTTGCCTACTTAGATAAATTTGTAATACTGGTGCACATTGAAAGCGAATGACGAGACAATGGGAGAGGATGTCATAGGGATTGCTGGACAGACAGTAGAGGATTTGGATATTATTAATGATAATGAATGATTTCGATACAGACAAGGTATTGAATCGCCAAGTGAGCAGGCGGTTTTTGTTTGCCGGTCACAGTAGGATAAAAGGGGATTAGAGGGAGTTACTCATGAGAGAGAGCACTCAAAGTCATTGATAATGTGTATAATCACGACGCACCTTTTGCTCACCTCTAATCAAAGGCTCGATTCGGAGTTCGTGCAAAATTCTCTTTAGCTTCAATTACTTTGTCCTCCATAATTCTCTTTAGCTTCAATTACTTTGTCCTCCATAGTGCGTATTCAGATATTTTAGTAACATAAAATGGATATAATGTTCTGAAAGGAAGTACTACATTTTTAAATGCATTTTGTTCCCCACTTAGGTTTAATGATGATGCCAGACCCTGGATTTTTATTATAAAATTCTGAAAAATTACCTATATAACGGACCAATATTTTTTAAAAGTTACATAGCAGTTTAAAAAACAAGGGGAAAAAAACAACAACCTAAAAGTGGGATTTATTTAATGTATTAAAATTTAGGTATAGAAAGTTATAAGTTAGATTATACTGCATATAACCGCTACACAAGTAGAAAAATCAAATGTTCCATTCATATGACTTTCTCTGCCTTCTGTAACAAATTATTGTCACAAAAGCTTATTTTCTCTTATCTACTTCATGCTAATCAATATAAACCTTAACAGAACTGGTTCTTATTATTTAGTTCCTTATAAGTAGAAAGGATATAAGGACTAGGTTAAAGAGATAGTCAAACCTTTTAAAAGCTAGTTGCTATGTGATTGAAATTCAGTTTCTTTGTATAACCAGGAGTGAAACAAAAGAAACAGGAATGGCAAATTCCCGTTTGAGAAAATTAAGTATTTTAAAAGCGAATTCAATAACAAAGAATCTCTCGGAAATTTTACTTCAGCATAAAGTATATGATGTGAATTGTATGGTTTACGAGATCTATATCTTTTGTGAGGTAAGTTGTCTATATCTCACCAGCTATGCAAAAGTCGTCCAGGATGAAGAGGTCGTTAGAGGCTATTCCCAAATAATTAAAGATATACATTTTATTGCCATTTAAATATTGTTAATATATGGCATTTTAATCCAAGTCGTTAGATCCATCTTAAAGCAAATAAAATATTTTGAAATTTTTTCCATTTAAAGGGAGTTTGCGGTGGGGGGATTTTCTTAAAAATCTTCCGTGTCGCATCCTTGAAACTTATATACCAAGTTTGGTATTCAACCGACTTTTTGTTTTCGAATTATGCTGTTTACACACACACACACACACACACACACATGCGCGCGCGAGAGCGGACTTACACAAAACTACTCTTTATTTCTCAGTTACAGAGTAACATTTCTGATGATTGAAAAAACTGTTCTTATGTAAAATGCCAAATATACACGTGAGAAGCTGACGAAATAAAGACGCACAGAGCCAAGAAATTACAAAATAATTTTGAAAACAGAAAAAAAACAACTCTAAAACAGAAAATGGTAAAAAATGACAAAAATTACGTAATAATTATGTATTTTTGTAATCTGGTAGCCATAATAAGGGTTTTTGTAAATGTTTGCAATGCTTATACAATTAAAGTGTCTTGTTATCAGATTGAGGGGCCTGATAATCATAATTTTAGAAAGCTTTATATATTCCATTTAGATTTCAGTTTTATATGGCTTAAAATTGAACCAAATGGATAGTTTAAGATTTCAGAAGCTTAACAATATTTACTACTCACCACAGTTTTTTCAATTCCTAATATGTAATTATTGGAGTAAACATGCTCCATATGAGCAGCAGAGGTAAACACATAGGTTCTATTTTCAGCTGAGTAGCCTTGCACAACTGGCAGCGGGTTCCGATCAGTCTGGATGCTTGCCCATGCTTGTTGGTCAGTTCTGCGACTAGTTTACTAAGTTAAATTTGGTGACTTGCTCATCATAACAACCTTGTGACGCTCATTTCTCGCAGTTTTGGGCGTGTTTCATAAGCAACACCTGCATCTAGAACTTCACGCACACCGGAAGAGATGAAACTGTCACAGACAAAACGTCTGGAGACACCAAAATTGCAGTAAAACTTCTATATTTTGTTTTGGGATTTTAGGTTATTTTGGTTCTTTGTAACTGTTGACGATTCTTTTCTCCTCTTTATTTTCTCCACATGTATCCTATGTACATAGTGTATAGAGAAGATATTGTATTGCACCCAAAAATTTGATACCGAGATTTCACCAGAAATACACATTTTGACACCCCCTTAATAAAAACATTTTTAGAAAAATGTCTGTGGGCAACATAGCTCAAAAACGAAAATACTGTTAAAAACTAAACTTGGTATTTAGTTTGGTATCTTCCAAGGATGTGACACGAAGGCTTTCAAGAAAATCCCCCCACCCCAAACTATCCTTAACATGAAAATTTTGGTTTTTTCAAAAATGACTCCAACAATTTTGATTAAAATCTCTTATATTTATGATATTTAGATGACAAATAAAATGAATATCTTCAATTTTCTGGGAATAGCCTCTGAAGATATGTTTATTCTGGATGTATTTTGCGGAATTTTGCATAACTGGTAAACCGTAAGAGATAGACAAAAACTTACCGCACAAAAAATGTAGAGCTCGTTAAAACACACAATTTATGTTATTCACATTTTACGTGAGGTTGACCGATTTTGAGATATTCCTTGTTATTAGTTTCAGCTTTAAAATACTTATGCTTCTCTCATACCGGAATTTGTCAACTTCTGGCCACGCCAAGAAACGGATTTCTATCCCAAAATAACCACATTTTAAAACATTTCACAGCCGATTTAGCCTATGCATTCACTTATTTCCCCTTCTACTTACAAGGAACTAAGCAACACAACCATTTCTGCTAATTCTTTTCTTGAGTAGTATGAAGAGATTGAAGAATAGCTTATTTATAATAATTTGTTACAAAGATGTAGAGAAAGTCGTATGAATGGAGCACTCAGATGTTTTGTATAGCCTCCTCTTACATATTTGGTCATATCGAGTATTTGACAACTACTATTTGAGGGGTGGGCTTCCATTTATATGTTGCTTTTAACATATTAGGTCACATCGGCGTGTTTAGCTTTAAAGCAATTGACCATAGTGCTTGTATTCTCTCGTTGACAATTGGGTTGTCTTTAAATTTACACATACATGCAGTTTTTTTACATACTTCTGGACTCTAGAGGATGGTGAACAATCCTGGGTAAAAAAAAAAAAAAAAAAAAAAAAAAAAAAAAAAAAAAAAAAAAAAAAACGTCCTTACCTCCATCCAGGAATTGAACCCGAGAATTCTGTATTTGGAGGTTAACAGAGCATATACATGTTCAATAGACGGTGCTACTGCTCGCTGAACAGTAAGCTTTCTTAACGTTGCTTTTATAGGTGTTCTAAGTTAAACATAGTCACATTTACTTACATATCTATATTTCCAAACTCTTTGGAGGATAGGGAATGATTCTGGTTTAAAAAAAAAACTGCCCTATCTTGAATCTAACCTGGAAGTTGGATAAAACGTCAGGACGTTGATCACTCAACCGCAGCGGCAGTCTTGTTTTTTATTACCAGAAGTTTTCGGATGAGAAAACAATTCAATGGTCACAACCTACTAACACTCAAGTAACCTTTTAAATGTTCTTGATCAACTACGACGCGAACAAGTGTACGGAGTTAGGACTACTACCTATTAGAGTTAAATCATAAGGATATTAAAGTACACGCACAGATCTTGCGTTGAGGTAAATGTAATGAACGAGCAAAGAGGACACACAGAAACAAAGTTTTCTACTTCGTTTCCTATTAACGAGACAGACAAGGGTAACTTTACGGTTTGTTTTCCACTCTTTTAATGGCGCAGCTGGCTAAAGACAGACACAATTGAAAGAAAAATATTGCCAAAATATGTTTAAAATGTATGGCATTAAATACTTATGTTAACATAAAAAATCATTGTTCCCTTTCAAGACAGGCTTATGTAATTATTTTGAAAAATAAAAATACGATTTTGTAGATTAGCTGTTATTTATACAAAAAATGCATTAAGCCCAATGTGTTTATGATCTTTCAGCACGTTCGTCCTTGCATTGAAGAAAAGGAACCCGAAAACATGTCACAAGTAGTTTCCCAAGTAGATACTGAGCCTTGTTTGTACCATGGAAAAAATAGCACACCATAAGAGTTAATGATAGCATACGTGTACCATGCTACATTTGGTAGTTTTATTGTTGTTGGTATTTTACTGCCCTATTTTCAGATATTTTACTAGCATGATAAAAGGGGCATGAGGATTTTTTTCACCAGTATATCAAATGAGGTAGAAACGGCTTTTCCAAATGTCTCTGGAACTTCAACTTTCAGACCTTTCACATGCCAATACCCTAATACACTTTTCCTGGAAAACTACTGGTTGAAGTGTCCTGAAGACGCGGTTCTTTGGATAAAGATTGGGTTATATATGCTGTTAATTGTAAAACTTCCTATTTCCATAGCGCTAGCAGGCTTGATTAGGAATGTGGTATTTCATATTTTGCCGTCTCTACTCATAACAAAATGTTAAGATCATCGTAAGATCTGATTATGCATAAAATGTCTCGCTTCGAACTGTCGTGTCTATTCCGGATGCATCCAACCTTCGCCTTTTCCATTCCTCCTTTCTTCCTCACAAGCATCTGGGATTGTGTGTGGTTGACTCATAACAATGTTATGTTTATTGTCGATACGGTTTCTGACAAAAATGATCTCTTCGAGGATATATACTGCATGCACCAAAAGGGCAGAGTAATGGTTATCAAATGCACAGGTATTTGCAAGCATTCGCACCAAGCCGACAGAAAATAAAGTTGAATCTTGCCGGACATTACATAGGGACATCGTAGGTAACAATCTATCAATCGTAAGTCTGTTACCCTTTGTAGGTAATATTCATCAAGACTGGGGCGACCGCATGTGAGATTAGTGGAGGAACAAAGCAGCGCAGGGGCGGGTTTTCTCCGGGTTCTCGCCATCGCATTCCATCGGTGCTCAATTTTCATTCCATGTAACACCAGTATCATCGCCTGCGGTGCCACAAGTAGTAAAAGCGGGCGTTAAATACTACATTAAATTTGGGTGTTACTAAACTACGTGATCCTTGGCCGCTCTTAGTTATTACTTAGTATACCAGGTGGCCCAACAGTACCGTATTTCACTGTGTAGATAACCCTTCGTGCGTTAAAAGAGATCTAGAGTCCAACGGGGCAAATACAAATAAACACTGGTCCGTTACGGTGATAGGGTGAGCGAACTGCGTTCTACTCCTCTTGCATATCGGTGGAAACGGTGAGGGAATCGCGCTCATTGACAGGAGTTTACGGGTTTGCATTAGAGTCCGTGATGATAGAAGGGAATAGTGCAAACAACGAAAAGGTTAACATGTTTTCCGCTTCGGTTATAGAGCTTTTATTTTTAAGGGATAAAGTCTACTTTTAAATTATGCATTAATTAAAAAGGCTTTATTTCACCTTATCGGCACCGCCAATAGCTAGTTCTGTAGACTTACTGTAGGGTTAATTCAAAATATTAAGTTACCGTAAAAAAACAACAAATAAACAAAAAACACACACACACAGTTGGATGGAAATCAAATCTGCCCAAAATTCGGTTGTATGCGCATTTAAAAAAATGGTTAGTTTAACATTACTGCTAGTATTATTTCATTCTATGCATATTCACACTTTTTTCCAGACTTCACGTTATTGCCTCACGTGTCCCCAAAGAGTTGCTGAACTATAATTCTTCATAGACTTTGACTGCATTTCCTGTGAATGCAATATACCATATAATCTTGTGTCTAAATAAACTACAAAGAAGAAGAAAAAAACAATTAGGGACATTTCACCTCCATAGTAATGAAACTTCCCAAGTTTATTTTAAGGAAATGCCATTGTATAATAAACGCTAAACTGCATTGCTAATTATTTCATCATTAGAAAACTAAGATCCTGTTTGATGGTATCTCCTATTATGTTTTCCTGCGACAATCTCAACATATTTGAGATGATAGAAATGTTAGCTATTGACTCTGAGGTATAGGGTCGTTGAATTATACGGTAACCCCTCTCGCAGCTTATGCATCGTTCGCCTTTCCCTCGCCACATGCACCTTATCTGACTGGTACTGCTCTGACGTTACAGGCAACATGATGGGTCACTTTTATGTTCAAGAACATGTGCTTATATGCAAATGTTACTTTAAACACAAAGCTGCTGACCGTGCACGCAGGGAGTTTGTTGAAAAGTTTCAAAACTCTGTACTACATGCGATCGTGCAAAATTGTTATGTGTTAATTTGTGCCCCCCCCTCCGATCTAACTAGTTGTGATTTTTATTTATGACATTCTTTGAAAGACAAAATACGTCGTTCTGACCATCGCAAAATACAGATATTTAGTGGTGATATCATGCAAGAAATTACCTGTTCTGAGCTTAGATGAACTGACAACATTTTTTATCAGATATACTGCTAATTTGAGAGCACAAGGGCAATATTTCCAGCATTTACTCTTAGGTCTTTTAGAGCGCCTCCAACTGCGCCACTTTTCCCGGCACTCGGTTCTCTCGTGCAGTGGAGAGAGGCCGCGAGAGGGGTCACCTTATAACGACCCTTTATTAGTAACCTCCTTATACTTAATTCATCTAGTTTTTTTTCAGTAGAAATGCCAAGGCCACTAGAAGTCCTATTCATAGAATTTTGATATGCGTTATATTCTGTTTCATCTTTTTGGGGAAGGGGGTTCAAAGCTAAATAGTAGAAAATAAGTTTTGTTTCTCATTGCACATAAAACAGTAAACATTCAGCTAACAATTCAAATATTACTTGTGAGGTAAAACTGCTTTTGAAAATTGAAACACATTCACTATGAATGTTAATGCATAGCAAACCGCGAGCTCGTCCTAACTTGTGAAGCGCTGGACTCGTAGGTCGCTGAGGTAAACAGCACATGCCCTCCTGTGGTTACTGTTTGAAGTCCTCCGGCCACTGCTAGGACGAGTCCAATAGTTGCTTTGCAAGCGTTCGCACTCCTAGCGAACATTTTGGTGGTATGTATTTAAGGGAGAAATAAACGTACGAGATTCGCTAAGGGAAGTCCCAACTTGGATTCCTGGTGACTGTCCACTCTTGACTGACCATGGGGCTTTTCGTGCTTTTCTTCTGGTAATCAGGGCGAATGCTCCACTACTCTCATTTCCCTCATTACCTCCCCTTTTAATCTCCTTTCATGTTTAGGATAAGTTCCGGCGGCACCGGGCAGATGGCACAGAAGCTTGCGCTCTGGAAATATTTTCCCCCGAGAACATCAGAGAGAACTCTCTCGCCTGCCAAGTTGCTGCGCTGCCCTTCTGGGATCGTTCCCAAATGGTGTGGGGTGTACAAACATGGAAATGTTAGGGTCTTCCTGGGTCTCTGTGGGCTATCTGCCTACTACCACCCAGGGCACTTTCACTTCATCCGTGCCTCCCGCGGGGTTTAGCCATTATAGTGTCGCAGTGCGCGATATGTTCCCCTTTCTTAGAATGTTCTAATCTTAATGAGACTAGGAATCTGCTTCTGGTTATGTATCCACATATTGTATAACCGTGATATAATTCAAGTGATGTGCCCCCTCTTCCTCGATTACTTTGACTAGTTTCATTTATCTTCCTAATTCCAGGCATTCTGAAATCTGACTCTCCAAAATACAAAGAAAGCGTCTTTTTTTTAACTTATTCATCTAGACCTGTACAGTATTTTGACGCGACGACGGCAGCAGAAGTCTGACAAGTGAGCAAAACAAGCTGTTGAGTATCGACACAACACTACTACCCAATGGTTGCAATGTGATACGAAACTGGAACATGCAACAAGTGAGACCGACCGGATTTTGGCTATCCCCAGCCTTTGTTCGAATTCTTGCTGTGAACTAGTACTCTTTTCGTCCTTAGACGCTGCTGTGCACCATACGATATTTATAGAGGTAGAAAACAAAGGACCTACAGCTTTAGAATACCTCGGTTTTCGTAGTCCTTGCACTACTAGAACAAATTAGTACAAGGTGTACTTCTCAATCCATTCATCTAATCTATGTGAAGTTTGCAGGAATCTAACTTTCTTTTATATGTTGGGTTACCAGCTCCATGATGGACTATCCAAATTAATAAGGATTTATGTCCCTTACCGTGTCAGGTTGCCAGGCTAGACCATATACGACATTAAAATATCCGAGAAGGTTAGGACCGAGCAAGGTGGCTCGTATTCGGGAGATCTGGGGTTCAAACCCCCAGAGCCGTCGAATCTGACCCAAGATTTTTTCTCGATTTCCCTCCGTTACTAGGCGAAAGCTGAATTGGATAATTTGATCTGCGAATTTTCCCATCTTTCTTTTCATACACAGTTAACAGCAGCAGCAGCAGCAGCAGCAGCAGCAGCAGGAGTAGGAGTAGTAGTATGTTTGGAAGCAGGTTTCCCTTAAGCACCTTCGCCTAAAAAGACTTTTGTGGGCTTCCTAGTTTCTGGATTAGGGATCAATATCTACATTTTTTTTTATTATTTGTAGTATTTGTCTTACTAAATTAGGGACTGTTTTAAAGTTTTTGGTAGCTCCTAGACTTGGTATCTTGTAAGTTCTGTGGCTTCCAGTTATAAAGCTTATTGCTTTTCTAAGTGAGGATTTATTTAGCTTAATAAGTGACAATGTTTCTCTGGGCTTATTAATTATGCACTTTGTTTTGGGGGATTGATTTCCATCGCTTTAGGATTTCTTTCCGAATCCAATTTTCGACTTTGGTTATTACCTGCTAATTCTATAAGAAGGTTCTAATGCTACGAAGGGGAGAGATACCGCCTTTTCTGCTAAAGAATCAGTCATTTTATTTCCAGTGATACCTGTGTATACAGGTACCCATCGCAACTCTACACTATTGTGGGTAGAGATGTTTGATAAATATTGGTGGCATTCTCAGACCAATCATGATTTGAAGTAATGGAAACTGATAGCTTAGATTGCCGCCTGCAGAGTTTATAAGGATATATTTCCCTTAATTCTCTTTACCCATAGTCGTGTACCTTCGAGTATAGCAAGCACCTCTGCCTAAAAGACAGAAGTGTATCTTCCTAGTTTATGCTAATGCATTTTCCAATTAATTCGCAAAAGATACCTGCAATAATTTTCCCATTCATGATTGAACCATCGGTATGTATTACCAGATGGTTATTCTGCGTTGAGCGTTTTATCAGTAATTTTGTTTGAAGAGTTGAGAATGAAATTACTTCTGACATGTAGCCAGATTTCATTAGTAGGACAGAGTGTTCAATTTTGTAAAGATGGTGGAGAGAAGGCCTGGCCTTACAGCGGTTCTCTCTCCACGTTCCTATTTGGATGATTCTGTATGCAGTTAGTCTTGCCTCAGCTAGGATGCTAAGAGTTCCCTAAATAACTCTTGCCTAAACTAACCAACCTCTGAAGGCTATTTAGTTTTTCTTTAGTTTTGATTTGCAAGGTCTTATGCCAACATACCAGAGCTCATAGATAATTTGTGGTTTAACCATAGCCTCAGAACATGTTAGGCTTTAGACCCCAACTATTGCCTATTATGTATTTTTCAGAAAGTAGTGCCCATTTTGCTCTATAGTTTGTATTTTCAAGATGTGAGTTCAAGGTACGCTGGTTATCTAATGTAATTCCTAGATACTTGACTTTACCTTAAATATCATTCTTATTATTGTTTATGTTTAGACCTGAAAGATGTACTTAGAAATATTTACGTGGAATTTAGTTCATAATTTATTTCAATAACTCTAATAGTTCCTTATTTAACATATTTCATTGCCTGTTATCTGACTAAAACCCTGATGTGGTACAATCCAAAACATTCTCTACAAATTATAAATTCGCACGCATAACTTATAAGTTACATCATTCATTCAATCTAATTCTTCTATCCAAGTTTCGTTATTCCCATTTTTTTTTTCTTTCTTAGGAATATTTTCAAATTTATAACAGGTCCTTTGCGACGTTTAAAAGACGCGGGAGTGAGTTTGTTTATAATAATGTATTATTTAATTACTTTTGGACAATTCACTCGTAATTAATTTGGTTGATTAGTGTTATGCATAATGTCGATCTCTGGATGCTGAGTTCTTCTTCTCTCAGGTATTTCCGCGTTGTTATGCATACAATTAGAACCGTCATTCGATTAACATTTTTGAACGGTTAAGTAAATGTCTTTAATCGATTAATCAGTTAAGTAGCTGAGTTTTATTATTTCATATTTATTTCTATGAACTTTAAAAAGAATTTGATTGTGTTCCTACAATATACGATAAAAACACCGGACCTTATATACTTATATTGAACTATATTATTACAGTGTTATAAACAACAAATATTTATAAAATAAAGTGCTTAACTTATAATTATATTTGATAGCTTGCAAGTAATAACAAATAAATAGAAAGTTGTTAAGATCATAATTGTAATATTCTTCAATATTAGCAACTTAGTGACACAAACGTTTGAAAATGTGAGGTTAGCAATTGTTTACAATCTCTCTAATATAGTGTGCGTAACGTTGAATGCTTCCGAAATGTAACTTACTGTATGTTTACACTTTCGCAAATGTAAATCATTTGACGATCATTTCATGTTTCTTCTTTGCTTCTTATTTCTGTCTTTCTTTCCGAGGCACACTGCTACATTCTTTCACACTAACATAGTGTTTTCTCCTCTTAATGGAAGGTTAACGAAAGAAATACGTAGATTTTAAATACAACTCTTGAACGTTAGGAGATACGTATTTTCCCACGAAATTTAGAAAAAAATGGCGAGAATGTAATATTTAACGGAAGTGATAATACTCAACACAAACACAGGATACATTTATGTAAACTTTCCCTTCTGCTTGCAGTATGCTGCTCAGCATTTGGATTTGTTTATCTCGCCCTTTTCCAAATCGTCTCGGAGTGTTCACGAACACAATGATGTATGCCAGCTGACCTAAAGGTCCCGAGTCAAATGATGCTCAAAGAAAGCGACGTTCATTAAAACAAATGACATTCGGGATGCTCAGAGGAAGTCCGCCCCTTAAAGAATGACTGATGTAACACACATTTCCAGTATAGCTCCCAAAATATTCGACCGTCATTTATTTTTTGTGCCTGCGGTTCTAAATAAGGGAAATAGTCTCCTAATATTTGTTTCTGAACCCACATCTGTTTTAATCTTCTGAACTTGGTTTGGTTTACCAAAACAACGCTAGGCTCATTAAATGAAATTCTTAATAGTTGTGATGTCAAAATCACCAGCTTGAACGGTGCTTATTAAGTATATTTGAAATTCATTTCAAAGCTTGAACCTCCAGGTATTTTAAATCCAATAATAAAGGTTATCGTACAACAAAGGCCACATAATTTTAGACATCTACCTTTTTATGAGGAACTCTATACGTTTTCACACACCCATATGTTGCTACTTTCCCATTACTGCGCAAGCTATTTAGGGATTTTGTGACTGAGCCACACTCGGCCACCGTTATTTTTCCGGGATGCCAACATTTGCTTTGTGTAAAAGTATTATTTCTCTTTTCTCCCGTTTTTCTTGTTGCACGTTCTAAATGAGCTCTGTTGGATTCATTAAGTCCAGAAAAGGGCAACACATCAGAAATCTTACAGCATTTATTGCTATAAAATAACTTTTTAAGGGAAATATCAGCATTATTCCGGTCCTTTTGCAATTTTCCTGTGCGTTATATTTTGATTACTAAAACAAAAGAGCACATAGTTGCTTCCTTCTTTCAGGCATTGGAGGAAATTTGAGTCTGTGAGGCCGCGCTGTGGCCGAGTGGTTAGAACACTCGTCTCACCTAGACGGCCCGGGTTCGATCCCAAGCGACCGCAAATGAGATTTGTGGTGGACAAAGCGGCGCCGGGGCGGGTTTTGCTCAGGCCGAATCAAAAACAATTGAAATATCGGAATTTCATTGGTTTCACATAGCGACTGGATTTTTAAAAGATTTGATTATCGCTTTAGCCTAGTGTGTTACCTTATTTTTCTTCTACTTAGAAGGAACTAATATAACTATTTCTGCTAATGTTTATCTCAATCACTACGATACAGATAAAGGTATAATCTTTTGTAACAATAGTTTGTAAAGAGAGTCATGTGAATGGAGCACATCTGATTTTTAAATAATACATTTATTTAACGTTAGCAGCGTTAGTAGTAGCGTTAACCAATAATTGGTTTATACTGTCAAATACTTATTCTTTTTACTTTCTCTACACGTATTATGTACATAGTGTTTAGAGAAAGTATTGCATTCTACCTAAAAATTCGATACAGAGATTTCACCGGAAATACAAGTTTTGTGTCCTCCTGAAACCAAAAATGTTTACAAAAAGGTCCGTTTGTGTGTGTGTGTGTGTGTGCGTTTGTGTGTGTGTGTAAGCTTCTGTGTATTTGTGGACAGCATAGCTCAAAAACGAAAAGACTGCTGAATACCAAACTTGGTATTTAAGTTTGGTATCTTTCAAGGATGCGACTCGAAGATTTTCAAGAAAATCCCCCCACCCCAACTACCCTTTACGTGGAACTTTTTTCGAAAACTGATTTTTTAAAAAATGGCTCTAAGGATTTTGACTAAAATCTCTTATATTTAAGATATTTACATGCCAAATAAAATGTATATCTTGGATTTTCTGGGAATAGCCTCTGAAGATTACTTTATTCTGGATGAATTACGAAATTTTGCATAACTGCTAAACCGTAAGAGGTGGATAAAAAATTACCACACAAAAATGTAGAGCACGCTAAAACACACAATTTATGTTATATACTTTTTTCGTGGAGTTGATTGTTTTTGGTTTCAACTTTGTAAAACGTTTACTTTTCTCATACAGAAATTTGCCAACTCCTGTCCATACAAACAAAGGAACTTCAGTTACATAGTAACCAGCTTTCGACTATCACTATAACCTATGGTACTCCCTTATTTCGCTTCTACTTACAAGGAAGCAAGTAATAAGACTATTTCTGCTAATTTCTCGATTAGCATGAAGTAAATAGAAGCATAAGTTCTTTAACAATAATTTGTTGCAGAGATGTACAGAAAGTCATGTGAATGAGACACATCAGAATTGTTTCAAATAGAAAGATCACTATTAGTTTTTTTGTTTTCTTTCTCGAGGTCATACAAACATTGTGGAATTTCTAAGCCATTGCTTTTTTTAAAAATCCGACTATCGCTTTAGTCTATTGCAGGTATCCATCTTATACCTACAGCCAAAACGTTATCCATACAAACAAATAATAGAACAATACGAATAGTTTGTAGAAAAGTGAACACAGAAAAACATGTAATTGCAACACACCAGATTTGTTAAAAAATTGTTATATTTGTTAAGGAACGATATTTACTAGGTCATCCAAAGCGGTGCACTTACGCAAAGATATTAATCAGCCAGCAAACACTGGGAACATTCAGTCTGCCTGCTAAGATGCTAAAGATCAGTGTTATTAAAGGAACGTTGCAGATTAGAAACTAATTTTATTCGTATACATACCCCGTGATCTATGGACATTAAACTTCACCGCTTAGCTAAAGGAACTTTGTTTTGTTTCTTTCCTATTTCAAATACTTCAGCAATTTAAATAGCTCACAATTTTAAGTGGCTTTTGAAACATCCCATGTTTCAATCCCCCGCTGAATTCTTTCTAATATTCCCAAACGTTACGTCATTAGAAGAGGGCGTGTAAATAGTTTTGCATTGCAAACAAGTGAGCACTTGAAGCAAAAGAAGACTTAAGAAGCAGTGAACCTGTTAAAGGGATTGCCTTTAAAAATAGACATTGCGCCAGAACTGCTACATGCAGGGGCTTTTCGGCCCACACGTCTAATCTCATCTATAAAGGTGAGGGGACATTATTGCATGCATAATAGAATGTCTGGTTATTTATTTAACCTTAGTGCATTGAACTGATGATGAAGGTATTTGAAACATCTGAAAATTCAAACGAAACAGGTTTAGGGCGTTCCTGCAAAACCTCACTTGTTCAAAATGTATTCCCAAATTATTGGAATAGATTGTGTTATAATGTACCCTTTTCTACTTTAGGTTGTCACTGTGCTGAATGATAGTTGACAGCTAGTCTAAGCTAATCTGAATGCTAACAGCAGTTTGGCAGTGTAGCACAATTGAAGAGTAAATTATGACAAGAAATTCTTCTTTGAAGATCAAATCAAATTCATATATGCACACCGCGGGTCTTTGACTCGAGGCCCATAACTATATTTAATTTTCCCTTCGGAGATTTATTGTGGCTGTATTAGTAATTAAATATCCCTTACTATATAGTGTCCGGGTATGTAACATGAAGCAAAAGAGAGCTTCGCAATATTTGGAAGTTTAAACATTATTTGTTTAAAAAAAAAATGTCATGTTATTTATGGACGCTCTTTAACTGCTGTGGTTCTCAGCGTCCCATTATAAATTGGGCGTGAAAGTCCATTTAATTTTGCTCAGAGGCCTCTCTATCAGGCTTGAGGTTCTACGACACGGGACCAACGGTTTTACTTCCCTTCCGAAGGAAACCATGCTAAGGATTTTTACACCCGAAAAAATCCGTCGTCCTCCGCCGGATTTGAACCCGCGACCTTGGGTATATGAAGTAAGCGTGGTAGCCATTACACTACGGAGGGCGACATTATTTGTTTGATAATTACGCTGTCAATTGCAAAGATATCAGTGCCGCCGGTGTGACGGAATTTTGTCAGGAGTTCTGTTATATGCCAGTACACCTATTGACATGAACTGTCGCTTTTAAGGTGATGCATCTAAGATATCCACAGCAAATAAGATATCCTATTGAAATCATGATGTTTCTGCCATATGTCAAAATTCTAGCTTGCATGGTTATTTCAATAAAAATGTTTACTGTCTAAATTCGTTCTTCTAATATAAATGAGGTGATGCATTTTTAAAACTTAAAAAGTACAGTTTTACAGTAAATGAGCTTACAAATGCATGTCACATTTTTATATTAGCTCTTATTAGTGTAAATTATTACATTTTGAACTCTCGAAAATTCTTGATTTTTTTCAAAATGTAATGAGTTATTTACCAAAATTAAAGCATTCTTTAAAAAAAATTAATATTAAAATTTTCTTTAATGTGCTTGTGAGAGGTAGCATAAAATTTTGAAACAAATTAGTGGAATACTGCATCGTGTGTAACATTTTGAGTCGAAAAAGTCCTGGGAAAAAGTTTGCTAGAAAATAAGGTTTAAAGTTGGGAGTGCCTATTAATAAGTATGCGCTTTAGCTTCACTTAATCAGTTTAGAATGCATTTAATTTTATTATTAAACAAAATATTTTTTTAGTTTACTACAAATTTTGGTCAAATTTTACAGGTGCATCACCTTAAGCACACTTAAAAACTATCGATCTGAGGCAAGTTTGAACCCGCCACCACGGGATCAGAAGACCAGCGCCTAACCAACTGAGCCACCCAGTGAATCGTTTTTTTGTTTATTCCTACGTCCTCTAGGCATAGATTTCGTGCACTAGGCAAGGGCGAGTCTAAGAGCTAATGGTTTAAAACGGTGTTCAATGCTTCGCTTAATACTAGAAAATACACTTCAGAAGATGATGAATTAAAGACGTATTTGGTAATCGTTTTCAGATTTTGTGCCGGTTAAAAATCACATAGTATTGTTGCACGTAAGATCACCGGTCAACTCGTAACAAACATTATTTATTACGCGAAATACCTTACAAGCTTCGCTTGCCAACAATTAACTTATAAATGGTAACTCGCTGGCAATTATCTAGTATTTTACTCGCTTTATTTTGCCGTATTTATATACTGCCCTTGTTAATGCAACATTCCACAACTTAACATAAAGAACACACTGAACTTTCTCAAAGAGTAGCAGTAAAAGCCTCTTCTAACGCATGGCAGACAACACTATACGGTTTGCTTTCCCGAACCTCCCGCGCTTAAAGCCATCAATCGTTGATTTGGCCAACTGCATCATTGATTGTCACTGAAAATTGATTTATTGTTTTATTGTTTTCCGAAATATTCTCCTTTATGATCAACACACTTATGTATTCGTTCGAACCATTTGTCATAGCATTTTTTCCCAATCTGCTTGAGACACCTCCAAAACATGGTTTTTGAACACATCAACGGCTTCTTCTGCCGACGCAAATCGTTTCCCATGCATTTTATTCTTGATAAAAATGAAGTCATTTGAAGCCAATCGGGACTGTATGGAGGATGAGTCATCAATTCGATTTTTTGAGTGTTCAAATTGTCGGTTGTTAGACGAGATGTGTGAGCGTTCGCATTGTCTTCACGAACGATCCGACGGCACTTGTTTGTTTTCTTTATTTCACCGATTTCCGGCAAACAAATGATTGTATATCATTCAGATTGACCGTTTTACGTTTCTCTAAAGGCACTGTTGCAACATGACCAGCTTTTTTCTGGAAAAAAAGGCGACAATTTGTTGCGAAGTGCTTCGAGTGGGAACAACTTTTATTGGATTTTGTTCATCTTGAAACACCCATGCAATCGATTATTGTTTACGTTCCGGTTCATATCCCTGATCCCTCACCTGTTACAATCTTATATGCGTCTTTTGAAGCCTCACCTTTGTATTTCTTGGGCATTTGTGTGCACCAATTGACACGAGCATCCTATTCAGATTGTGATAAATTATGTGGGATCCAAAGAGAGAAAACCTTTTAAACGGCTAAATGATCATGCAATATTTTATACATGCTGGTGGAACTAATGCCTAGGGAAGCCTCTATTTCACAGTATGTGTCATGACGATCTTGCACTATCAGTTTTCGTACAGCAACAGTGTTTTCTGGCACAACAACTGATTTTGGACGACCTTCACGAATTTCATCAGTGGGCGAACGGCGGCCACTATTTAACTCGTTATACCAGGGTTTTAGAGTGGCAAAAGATGGAGGAGCGTCATCGCCAAGTGTGGTAGTAAGTTGAACAATGCACTCTTTTCTTGATAATCCACGTCGAAAATCATAGTAAACATCGAGCGAACATTTTTTTTGTTTGTTTCATTTATATAGCCCCCTTTAACATCTAAGTCGCGCGAACATTTTCATGGGTTAATTCCATATTTTTGCTGAGACACAATTTTAAAGTCACTGTAAACAACACAAGTAATGTTCGATTGACAAAATATCTTCAATAGGTTAAGGTCAACAGCGACAAACTTTCCCCGTGGAAACACCAGATAGTACCTACAGCAATCAGTGTTGCCAAACCCCATAGTATAAATAGTGGCTCTCATACTAATCATATATAGCAAGCTCGGTATTTAAGGGTATTTTCGTTTTTGAGATATGCTGTCCACACACACACACACACACACACACACACACACACTGACACACACGCGCGCGCGGAATTTTTATAAATATGTGTTGTTGTTTTTTTGTTTGTTTGTTTTTTTACTCAGGAGACCTCAAAATATATATTTCCGGCGAAATCTCGATATCGAATTTTTGTGTGGAATACAATACCTTCTCTGCAATGCTGTGCATTGTATGTACATACGTACTAGGGAAAGTTAAAATTGCATCTTATAGACGATTCAGCTGAGACCGGCAATAAATCTTCAAGCCGAGGTTTTCGGTGTTTTCTTTTCAATTTCTATTTCTTTAAGATACATAATCTGCCAAGAGATGCTTGCTTGACCAAATAAACAAACTAACTAGCTGGAGAAAAACATATTAACTAATTCAATAATGCAAGAACAATAGGCAACGCAATAATGATGCGCATATAAATAACACGAGAAACCACCGCAAAATGCAATCAGTTAATGGGTATGTTAGGTTTGATGGCATTCTTATTCATGCATGTAGCCTTTGCACCTTCTGTAATTTAAATGTGGATCCTTGAGTAGGAAGAGTTTGAATGCCCATGACGTTATCCATTGTTCTCTGAAAGAAATTTCTTTGTCCTTTTGAGCTTTTTGCCTTTCATCTGAGAGTGCATTTCAAAATACAATCCTTGGAATATATCCAGGTGGATACATTTAAATTACAATTGAGATTGAAATGGGTTCTTTCACGCAACACTGGAACAAAACCTCTCAAATTCTGTGAAAATTCAGACTGTAGTGCCAATGAGGAGAAATAATATATGTGGATGATAAAGTTGTTACAAAAAGAAAAATATGTGGTCCAGCAGAACCGTATTTCACGTGTGCAGATATGCCTTCGAGTGTTAAGAGATGCAGAACTCAAAGGGGAAATTCCAAGGAAAATAGATCATTGGGGAGTTGGCGCAGATAGAGCGAGTGACTTTCGTTTTGTTCCTTTTGCTTTATGCAGCAGAGACGGTGAGCGGATCGCTGTCAGTGAAAAACAGTTTCCAAGCTTCCATTTTTATAGTTTTGAACCTGCTGATGATACACGTCAATAGACAAACAGGCCCAGAAAGGGTGTTAAAATATATTTCACTTCAATTACAGAATATGGAATAAAGCCAACTTCTGAACTGACAAATAATAAAAAGCCTCTATTTGACCTAACGTATTCGTACTTATATTTATGCTGTTATCTGAAATTACGGACTATATGGTATTAGGGTTAAACCAAAACATAAAGCACAGGAATCAAAACGACGCAAACACGAGGGAACAAGTAGTGTTTTATTGTACCACGCACTATGCACATAGATTTATTTTTAGCGCCATAGGAAATCAACATAAGCATGACAGACGTAGTATACCATTGTTGTTGTTGTTGTTGTTATTATTATTATTCCCCATACCCGTGTCAGAAAATTAGAGCGCTATAACGAAAACTGCAAACACAAGAGCAAGTATTTCTTCACTGAATTATTATAATTATTACTATTATTATGATCATCATCATCATTAACACTATCCATCACAGAATTATAAAAGCACCATAACGAAAACCATGCAAGCAAAAGAGCGCGTAGACCGGCAGAGGTAGCCGTGGTCGTTAATGTTCTGCCGCGAAAGGTCACAGATGTTTAGAGTTGTGTGTTTCTATGTTTGTGTACTAAGTCATTCTATCCTCCAGATGACCAAGTACGTTAGGGCTAAAGACCAATCTATGTTAAAAAAAAATAATCGCACATGTAGTGGGTTTAACAAAGAGTTTTTAATATTTTTCAATCCAAAAGTAAGCTTTATCCTCTCGAAAATAAACGTTGTGTAACCGAATTGGAACATATTAAACTCCATTTTGGTCTATTTATATGTTTTTGTATATCATCACGTACAAAACACTATAGGTGAAAACTTGGGATCTGCTCACCGTCTCTGTTGATAAGCAACAGGAATAGAACGAAGGTCGTTCCCGCCATTGGACCCGTTCCCCTTTGACCTGTTTCCTAGATCAGTTGAATTGCACAGCTCTTTTAACGCACAAAGATATATTCCCACACGAGAAATACAGTGATTTTTTTTTTTTTTTTGTAGTGTTTAACGCCCGCTTTAACTACTTATGGCACCGCAAGCGGTGACACTGAAGACATGAATGAAGATGGAGCACCGATGGAATGCGATGGCGGGGGAAACCGGAGAAAACCCGCTCCAGCGCCGCTTTGTCCACCACAAATCTCACAAACCGTCGCTTGGGATCGAATCCGGGCAAGGTGAGATACAGTGATGTTGGATCACCTGATATAAAATGCATTGATTTATGGTGAAAATATTATAAGCTTTTAAAATAACCTATATTGAGAAATAATAATACTCGTATTTATTATGATAAGCAGATATCTTCCTTTCTTGCACTTCGTTCTAATTTTGGAAATATTTTGTATGACCCTTAAAATTATTTATTATATTACCTTTTAATCATTATTTTTCGTAAGATCTGGAAAACCTACATACAGTTTTCAATTGTGTTAAAAGAGGACTTCTTCTGATATCCCATACAACAAAATAAGTTGTAGTTGATTGGTTACATTCTTGCTTCCCAAATCAGATATCCCGGGTTCAATGACCTGAGTGAGGAGATTATTCTTTAACTGCCCTCCTCAGAGGTGCGCATCTGGAGTGAATGTGCAACTAAACTGAACCAAAGCCAACGTTAGAAGAACCTAACCAACGAGTTGTTTCTCAAGTCAAAGCCACCTGTATGACCACATGTGCTAAAGGTGTCTATGTATTAAATGTAATGCTAAGTTTATGGTTGAATTTCATTTTAATTCTTTTCGTTTTTTCCTTCACTTTTCTGTTGTTATTTTGCAATGAATAAATGTACACATCTCTTTAATACTTACCAAAAATGCGGCTCATGCGATTGTATATTTTCAAGTATATACTGAAAATGTCTGGCAATACAAGTCCTATACTAAATATAAATGAAGCAATTAAAAAAGTTGGGATCAAGAAATATTTTAATCTAAAATGATTATAAAGTACTGCTGCCGGAACAAAAAAGTACGCAAAAACGCCCGGATGTAATGGTGTACACCGCAAAGTACTTATCGCCACGATAGATACAGATACGTATACCAGCCTTCTGATGGCTTCCTGTTTGTGTGTTCCGCTTCCATTCAACTGGAGTCCCGTGTAAAATAATTCGTTTCCTTAATCGTGTCAAGATTTACCGCTGAAAATAAAGTGAAGTAATACTTCAGTCGCTAATTTCCAAAACACTGAGCTAAAATATAACATGGAAATTTCAGTTTTACAATAGTTAGGATAGTACTTCCTAAAAGCCTAAATACACAAATTATACATAAATATTTGTGGCAAATCACGCCATCTAGCAAGATTGCTCCCTGATACGTTCAACGATTCGGTGGTCATGGGTTCGATTCCTGGGGTAAGTCACTGAGACCAAGGGTTTTTCGTGTCTTCCCTAGTTGGCAACACGAATGCTGGAGTGGTTTATCTCAAGAATTTCCTTTCCCTCATTTCCTGTCATTTCGTTTCTCCTTTCATACTTCATAGGCATAGAGATTGTGCAGTGTCGGTAGGTGTTGGACAGATGGCACTTATGCTTGCTCGCTAGAAAGCTTTTCTCGATCCTGGCACAGAACAGCATTATCTGAGTCGCCTCCGGTGGCTCAAGTACTCCCCGGTTTCCAGTCAGAATCCTTCTTTGAGTAGCCCACCGGCGTGGGCTTGGGGTCATTTAGATACTTCCGTGCGTTTTTTCCGGGCCTGCCTCCTGGCCTACAACCTACTCTTTTCAACCGTTTCTCCCGGTAAACACAAAAGAGCTGCATTGGTGTTAGGTGTTCCTGGTCGTACGTCATAGGATATATCACACATATATCATTTTACTCACTTGGCGCACCTTTACTACCAGTTAATTGAAGCTATATATGGGTAGGTAAATTCCTATTAATAAGTACTCTCAAATTTAAACCTAATTTTCTTGCTTTTCCATACTCAAAATGTTCCACAAGAAGCAATTTTTCAATAATTTGTTTCAAAACTGTTATACTGCCGCTAAAAAGCAATTAAAGAAAACGGCCATATACTTTTTCCAAATAAAGCTCAAATTTTGAGAAATGGGTTATCACATTTATAAAAATCGTCGGTTTTGGAGAGCACGAGAATATATACTACTTCTATACTAGGTACTGAGGGTTTAGGTATATAAAAATGCAATATGACAGATGTATTTGTTAATCCCATTTCAGTAATACTGGATTTTATTATGGCAATGTTTTTAACTAATAATTAAATGATGTTGCTCATTTTTATTAGAACAATGAATTTAGACAATGCAAAACTATTATTTAAATAACCATACAAGCTAGAATTTTGATACATGGCAAAAATATCACTTATTGTGTGTAATAAATGGTATGAATCTATTTCAACAAATTATCTTACATAATGTGGCTTTTCCAAATTTCAGAGCCGCATTATCTCAATGTCGCATTCTACAAGGCTTGATGAACTCTGCGTTTCAGTAAGAGATCACCATTAAGACTGAAATTGCCATACTTTTGAACAATTTGAGAATATCTAGTTTGAATGACTTTCTTTTTTCAAACTTTTTCTGACATCAGAGATATTGAAATTTTAATTTGTTCTAAATTCTTGGGAACGACCAATATTTATATAGCCCTCCTTCAGCAGGGTGAGCAGAAATTTAAAATGTATACTCTAATTAAGTAATTTCCTAAAATGCTTCTGTTTAACTTGTAGATATTTATCTGTGTAATTAATGCTATGCTTTTCAGTATTATTTTATCGATAAGTGAAATTAAATCTACTGTTTCGAAGGCGTTTCAGACTTACTCTAAGTGAAATTAGATTACTGTTTTCAGTATTATTTTATCGATAAGTGAAATTAAATCTACTGTTTCGAAGGCGTTTCAGACTTACTCTAAGTGAAATTAGATCTACTGTTTCGAAGGCGTTTCAGACTTACTCTTAGGTTATTGTTGCCTGATTGGCGAATGTCGAAGTTACTTGAAGTTTAAAACCAGGAGGAGGTAGAGGCGGGAGGGAAGAAAGTTGTTCAGAACGGTCCTGTTGGCTACCATCTAAGGCAAATTTATTTTGCGTTTTCCAGGGGTGACAAACGTTACTCAAACTAAGCTATCATCTCTATCCCTGTATGGATGTTTGAAAAGTTATATTTTCTGCCGACTAGAGGTTATTTGTATTTTGTTTCTCTGATGCTAGTACACGGGCCAGGGAATGGCCTTCCAAGGAAGAAAATGTAAACTTCCAATTTTTTCTGCCCGTATATGTTCAATTACTCGGCACTTATGCTGCATTAGAGTTCTCTAAGTCCAACTTGCCTAATGTAGCTATCTACAAAAAATACAAATAAATGAACATAGGGAAAGCGAAGGTCGAAGCTCTATTAAATGGTTTATCTATTAAATATTTTATCGATCAAACAATGTATTAAGGATAAGTGAAATGATATCCTATGTTTCGAAGGTGTTTGTTTAAAAATCTGTCAACTGCTAGTTTGCATCTCTTATGTTACAGTCTGGTTGTCTGCAGGTAAAATATTAATAACTATTACATTATATTTATTCTTGTTTTCTTCTTTCAAGTTCCACCGTTAATACAAAATAAATCGGGTGATAGTGAAAACCCTTGTCTTCTTTCTTAATTTATAACAGCTTTGTCCTTTTTTCCTGCACTTTTTATTTTAAACATGATACCTTTATGTATCTGTATTCCTCTTTGAAACTTTTGAGGCATTTCTCTTTTATGCCTTTGTTCCCATTGCTCATTTTTTTTTTTAACTTTGTCAAACGTTTTGTGTAAACACTGTGTGTGCGTGGGTGTGTGGTATGTGTTTGCAATGTGTATGCTTACGTGTGCGTATTTATTATATTCCAGCTGTGTTTCTATAGTGTAATACAAATACGCAATATTTGCATTTGTCAATTTTAAAATGATGGTTATTGTTTAAAAAGAAAGAACTTTAACCCAGAAAATACTTATCGAAATTACTTCATTCTTTAAGCCCCATAAAGCCAACTCATGAGGATAAATCATATTCCAGGTGCACATCATCACGCAATACCTACCTACAATTTTAACATAGATTGCAATACTGAATTAAAGTAACTGCTACGTACATAAAACAATAGCAACTAATGCATTACGTGAATAATCTTGATAATTATGAAATTTTCACGAATGTCGTTAATATTAGGTATCGAAAAGCTGGATACAATAAGCAAATTAGCTACTTGCATGCTTCCCTTCATGGGAGAGAAGTGATCAGTTGTGATGTAACACAGCATAGTAAGTGGAATTCCTAAGCAGTTGGCTTAAAGTTGGCTACACTTAAACTCACTTAAACTATCAATTCATAGATCGTACGCAAATGGACAATGAGTCACTGACGACAGGTAGTCTCGTGATTGTTCTGCACACGCCAACAGACTGAACAGGGATGGGCGTGGGTTTATTATGTACACCACAGGTTAATTTCAGTAACAGATCAATCGACCTTCCTTTCGTGCTAATTTTAGTGCTTGAAAATGCCTTAACCTGGTAATTGTACCCAACTCCAGACTTAATTGTTCTATAATAATAATAATAATAATAATACCAAATGCTTTTTCATCTCTGTTACTCAGAGAAAACAATAAAGCACAATGGTAACATCCTCTCTGTATAAACCACGGCAACTTGGAATCTACTACAAAGGTTTGTTCCATTTAACCTTGCCCCGTGTCTCCTGTCACGTGACTAATCAACTCTCATTGGCTGCTGTGGTGGAATAGACTGTTGTGAGGTACAAAGCATTTCCCTATTCAATAACCCTACGATTTAAATATATTATGCAAAATAGTTAATGGATCTAAAATACGCGTAAAATTTCATAAAAAAACTCGGATGATGAAAGCACATAACTCTATCATGACAAACTGTTTATATAATTTTATCGCCTGACCTAGCACTGCACTGGATTTGTATAACGCCATTCAAAGGTAGACTTAGCCAATCACAAAAGAGGAATTCTGCGTGATAAGATACCTATCAGTGGGGCACACTTGTAAGAACCCAGGATTACGTCATTATTATAGGTAATGCTTGACTGCTATCGTTGACACAGCGTCATAATGATCCAATTTTGTATGCTATTAAATACAGTTAATTTGTTTATAAAGGTAGGGTTATATAATAGCTTTATCAAGGATGAATAATTTTAACATTTATTCGCTACCGTCACATTAAGCTCATCCACTGATAGGATACAGTATTTCATGTAATTTTAGCATTAAAAATTGCAGGAACTAAACTATTATATAACTTGGCATTCATAGTTGACATAAGTAAGAGCGTCTTCATACGCAATGAGTCATAGCGTCTCTCCCTGAATTTCATTCATTACTTATTTTCTGGAGTGTTGAACTGAAAACAAGGTAGCCATTTGCATGCATGCCCTTCCTGGGAGAAAAGTAAGTAGGTGTTGCTGTGTAAGTTATCTATTATCATCAGTACATCATGGTAAGTAATTATATATTCAGAACTTAATTATCACATTTTAATAATATTAACTTCTCCGATGTTCAAAGAAAAGAGTAGGTATCACAACATGGCTGGATATCTCTATAAGCCGCGGCAACTTGGATTATAGTATCACATAATTGCTATAGGATATAAAAATTACTATTATTGACACACAAGCCTTAATGAGTCAATTGTGCCGATTCTGAATACAGTAATAGTATTTTTATAACAGCAGGACAGTATGAAATACATTCGAATTTTGAGCTATTTGTCCTCTACCTATCGCCAGCAGGGAAGGAGTGAAAGGCATAAATTAACCATATTTTCAATTCAGTCTAGGAAGAGCTGGAGCGAGAGCGTTCACAACCTCCTATTCTTACTTTCTCTACTTAGAATGTAGAGAATGTACTGCACTTCACACCCAAAAATTAGATTCTGAGATTTCATCGGAAATAAATGTTTTAGTGTCCACTGTTTTCAGAAAAAACATTTTTAGAAAAAGGCGCTATGTGTGTATGTGTCCGTGAACACGATAACCCAAAATGAAAAATCGGTAAAATACAAAACTTGGTATTTATGATTACCATCTTCCAGGGATGCGACACGAAAGTTTTGAGAAACCCCCCCTCCCCAAACTACCCTTTACATGGGAAAAAATTCGAAACTTTTGATTTTCTCAAAAATGGCAAAAAACGATTTTGATTAAAATCCGTATATTAAAGATATTTGCATGACAAATAAATGTAGGTATGTCTTGAATTTACTGGGAATAGCCTCTGAAGACCTCTTCATTCAGGACGACCTCGCATAACTGGTAAACAGTAAAAAAATAGACAAAAACTTGCTACACAAAAATATAGAGCTTGTTAAAACACAATTTATGTAATATACATGTTTTTCTAGTAGAGTTGGCCATTTCCGAGATAATCCTTGTTATTGGTTCCAGTTTTAAGGTACTTAAACTTTTCTCATACAGGAATTTGTCAATTCCTGACCATGCAAAGAAACGAATTTCAATCACATAGCAACCAGCTTTTAACTGATTTGACTATCGCTTTGGCCTAGTGTACTCACTTATTTCCCTTATACTTGTAAGGAACTAAATGATAAGACTATTTCCGCTAATTTTTATCTCGATTAGCCTGAAATAGTTAGAAGAATAAGCTTTTTAACAATAATTTGTTACAGAGATGTAGAGAAAGTTATGTGCCTGGAATACATCAGATTTTTTCTTTCTCTACACGTACTTACTATACTTACATCGCAGATAGAGAACGTGTTTGATTCCAACCAAAAATTCGATTTTGAGATTTGAACGAAAATATAGTTTTAAAGTCCCTTAATTAAAAAATTTGGAGGAAATGGTTTATGTGTGTGCCTGTGAGCAATAACTTAAAAACAAAAAGTCATTTAAATACCAAACTTGATAAATAAGTTCAGTATCATCCAAGGATGCGAAACGAAGATTTTCAGGAAAATTCCCCAGCCAATATTACTCTCTACTCTCTACTATCGAAATTTTCAATTTTTATAAATGGGTCTGACGATTTTAATTAAAATACCGTATATTAAGACATTACATGACAAATGAAATATACATCCTAAATTTTTTGAGGATAGTATCTAAAGTGTCTTCACTCTGGATGACCTTCCTAATTAGTAAACCGTAAGAGGTAGCCAGCAATTTATTATTCAAAACACGTTAAAACACAATTGATGCCATATACATTTTTTCTGAGAAGTGAATGTGTTATTGATTTCAATTTTAAAATGCTTAAATTTTTCTCACGTAATGTTACACTACTGTTTCTTTTGTTTTACTCCTGCCCTTGCAAAAATAGCCGACTTTCACGCAACCAAATTTTAAAAGATGCAACTATAGCTTTTACCTAGTGTATTTCCTTATTTATGTTAACTTATAAGCAATTAAGTAATGCGACAATTTCTGCTGATGTTTATCTTGATTAGCATGAAATAAATAGAAAAATAAGCTTTTGTAAAAGTAGGTTCTTTACAGAATAGATAGAGAAAGTCACGTGAATGGAATATATCAGACTTGATTATGATTTTACATAAAATCCAATATTTTAAAACATCTAGTCTTTAATTTAGCTGCAGAATATTGTCCTGTGGAATGATACGAAAATTGGAAGACAGCCTTGTGTACCTTATTCTTCCTACTATTATTAAGATCTGTAACTAGGATTAATGTTAGTATATCAACTCGGACTAGCATATTAACTTAATAAATGTTGTTTATAAAGCTGTCTTGAAACTGCACAGGGGAGTAACGAACGGTAGAATCTGGGCTGCATTTGCCCAGTTGCATCTACGCATATAAGGACTTGTTTTCTTGTTCCTCTTGCCTTTATTACCTGTACACGAGACTTATTGAAACGGACGAGGAAATGAGCGACTTTTATTTACAGTAAGGCTCACGCTTCTGAAGATAGCAACAATTGACAGCCAGCAGAGCATATTTTATGTATTACGGCATGATTATGCTGTTCAGCTACACTAGAGGAAACGGCTGAAAGGCTACGGAAAAATAATAAAATGCTAGCAATAAATGTATACACTGTTCAATTCCAGCGTACTACATCTTTATTTCTCGAGCTCAGGCCGTTGTGACAGCAACGCCCAGCCTTTTCCTTGTTTATGTTAAATGCGCAGAATGAAGTCAGGTCTGTAACATTTTAATTACCTCTTGCTGCTCTGAAATGTTGTTTACTTCGCTCCCCCACACGGAAGCCCCACGTGATAACGTTAATATTCAGGAGAGAAGTAGGTGTGTTCGTTAACACATATACATAATCTGGCTCATACGTCACGTACTGTCACATGGTGCGTGACACAACGACCTTCGCCACTAATCAGGCCACTGCGAGACCCCGTATTGTGTGTGATGAACTGCTGCTTCAAGCATTGCTTCCTTATTGGCTAGACCTTTTTTTCAAATCGCAATGTTTACGAGCTTGTGGGACTTTTTCCTGCTTTTTTATATCCCAGCCACAGATTTCCGTCTTTGTCTCAAACACCAAAAAACAAAGGGAGAGGAAACTGTGCACTGTTTGGTGACGAACTACGACCAATCAATTTATCAATTCATTATTATTTCTTTCGATTTAAGTTTGTGTAGAGAAATAAGAAGAAACTGATGACCTTTAGCTAATATATCTATATTATGCAATTCACGTCATAAATGTCTGCTGTCTTGCATTGACATGAATTTCTTTACTCAGTATTGTCTAATTTATTCTGCCTTCTTCTTTTCAATATAAATGTAGAAATAAACTGATTTTATAATACATTTACACATCCGTGTTACAAATAAGAATGGTACAGTAGGCTAAAACGCTAGTCAGGTCTTTAAAAAGGGATCGCTATGTGACGACGATTTCTTTGAATGACAATGTGACAAAAGAAGAAAGTAAAAAATAAAGAACGAAAGAAAAAACTAATATTGTTTTACCCTTAAGACACTAAATATTGGAAAAGTCAAACCAATAACAAAAACTATCTCCGAAATGCTTAAAGTAAAAAAAAAAAACACACACACACACACAAAACAAACAAAACAGATATCTACATTTATATGTGTTAAGATTTTGTCTACCTCTTATGATTTATACAAAAATCATTCTTTATGAGGTTACTCACTGGCTATTGCCATAAAACTCAAGAAATGCATTTTGTCATGAGACATCTTTAAAGCATCTGATGTGCTTCATTCACACGAACTTTCTCTGTCTGTTCTACAAACGAATTATTCTTAAAAAAGATTATTCTTTTATCTACATCATGCTAATCGAGATAAATATTAGCAGAAATGGTTGTATTACATAGTTTCTTATAAGTAGAATGCAAATAGGGAATATATTGGGCTAAAGCGGTACTCAAATATTTTAAAAGCTGTCGCTATGCGATTGTCATTGAAATTCGCTTCTTGGATAAATAAATAAATAAATACATATAAAAATATATATACAAAACGATTCCACAACAGTTTCACACACACACACACACACACACACACACATATGATATATATTAACGTATTATTCCTAGACTGGTACTACAAAGCTTTGGAAATTCCTGAAGACAATTTATATTCAAATACACTAAAAGTAAATGCCTAATTTGCTTTGAAGGCTCTATTGTGCTATGTGAATCACAACTGCAGAGCCGCCAACATGTTTCACCTAAACCGCTCGCGTGTTCTATTTTGGGTCTAGATTAGTGTTTGTTTACACTGATTTTCGTGCATCCAGGTGCCAATCAAGCGAGTTTCCCTCACTTTATTATGTTCGCAATTGCGCAATAACGGCAAAATGACGTGATTTTCTTCCTCAATACGCATATTTTCGTAATTTTTGGTATTTGAGCAAGTGCCTTGACATGACGTGTTGATTCAAAGCGTAAAGGATAACATGGCTTCCAGACCCTCCACAGTGGACAGTGCAATTTATTTTTAAATGCCTTATTTGCCCTGGGCATTTTGTGGAATGGTAGCAAAATTATTAAATTCAAATAAACAATGACTGAATTAAAACTCTCGGGACAAGAAAGATGATGCTGCATGCTTCCCTGATATGTTATTTGTTACCAAAGAAACATTTATTTCTAGAATACATTAGTAAAACCTGAAACTATCTTGGTATGTTGCTTCAGAAGTCGACGTGCCATGGCATACGCTAATGAGCAATGCCAGTAACCAACTGTTAAGCATAAACATTGTGTGGCCAAAGGAAAGGTTGAAGAATCGGCAGAGTTGCAAAATGATATATGCTATGGTATTAGAAAAGAGTGAAATACTAAATATATGCAAAACAAGGTGCAAAACAGGAAATAATGGCAATTTTTCAAATGCAAAACTATTTGTTCCTTGCACCTAAAAATGAATGCATTACAAAACGTACCATAACATTGTGGCTTCTAGAGACCTACCAATGAATAATAACTTCTCTGTCACTTCTTAAATGCACTATACAAAGCATATCCTTTCCTTGCAACATTTCTTTAAAATAAATGCATTAAAATCTATTCCTTTCACGTGCAAAATTATGCTTTCCTTGCATCTTTAAATCAATAAATTACAGAAGAGATCATAACATTGTGGCTTCTCCATACTCAAATACGTTATTATTGAAATGTTTAATGTTCCAAATTTTGAAAGGGATCAGTAGACAATAAGATCACTTGCACTTCTGAAATGCGTTATATTAACTGTGTAATCAATGTAAACTGTTACTTAATATGTGTATGCAAAAGCACTTTAACAACCAAAAATACCACAGTTTGTAATGATAATTTCTCATGAATGCAATTGAGCGACCTCCAGGTTGTATTACGGCTACCTCGTGGTCATTTATAGAGAAAATATCAGCTGGGAATAAATAATAACAGTTTAAGTAACGTCAATATAAAGTGTTTATATTAGTAGATGCGTTCATAGAAAAACTAATAAAACGTACAAAAGACAAAACAAAAGAAAGACAAAAATGAATATCCAATTGTTATTCGAGCTATCACCATTATCGTTGAGAAACATTAAGATGGTCTTAAAAACTGTAAATGGAGCTTTATTTACTGACGCTCTTTAACTGCTGTGGTTCTCAGCGTCCCATTCTAAACTGGGCGTGAAAGATCGCTTAATTTTACTCAGAGGCCTCTCTATCAGGCTTAAGGTCCTTTTACGTGCCGTAAATCTACGACACGGGACCAACGGTTTTACTTCCCTTCCGAAGGAAGTCATGCTAAGGATTTTACGCCCGAAAAAATCCATTGTCCTCCACCCAATGTATATGAAGTTAGCATGGTAACCATTACACCACGGAAGGCGACACAGATGGTCTTGTCAGCTTTGACAGGCATAATATGAAATTAAATAATTAATCCTGTGAAATGGTACGGAGTTTAGAGTTTTAAAAATGGCGTGTTATTTATGGAGGCTCTTTAACTGCTGTGATTCTCAGCGTCCCATTCTATACTGGGCGTGAAAGACCGCTTAATTTTGCTCAGAGGCCTCTCTATCAGGCTTGAGGTTCTTTTACGTGCCGTAAATCTACGACATGGGACCCACGGCTTTACTTCCCTTCCGAAGGAAGCCATGCTAAGGATTTTTACACCCGAAAAAATCCATTGTCCTCCGCCGGGTTTGAACCCGCGACCTTGGGTATACGAAGTTAGCATGGTAACCATTACACCATAGAGGGCGACTTAGAGTTTTAAGCCAGACATGTTTTTTACCTTGTGTCAAAAGGTATCTGTGCCAAGTTTGGTCGAAATCGGTGAAACGGTGTGAAAATGTATACATACATACATACATATACATACACTACTTTTTATATATTAAGATACATTTATTTCGTGGAGTTAATCGTTTCCGGGATGTTATTGTTTCAATTTTAAACTACTTTAACTTTTCCTAAACGGGAAGTTATCTTTCGGTTCATTTCTCTTTTGCTTTACATCTGGCTACGCAAAGAAAACCGAATTTAAATTAATTGCTTCACATATTGGCCTGCTTTTCTAAGATTTGTCCATCGCTTTAGCCTAATGTATTACCTTATTTCCCTTCTACTTAGAAGTAAATAATACACCATTTTTCTGATGCTTACCACGATATAGATAAAAGTATAATCTTTTGTAACAATAGTTTGTATGGAAAGTCATGTGAATGGAACGCATTAGATTTTTATTTATACTTTTTTAAGTCTGTTGATGCACAAAATAAAGCAGCCCGCGGGCTGTAGTTGGTAAAATTCCGCACCACGTATCGGATTTCTAAAGAAGTTACTTGCAGAGCATCGCTATAATGTGCTATAATGAAGGTCGTGTTTCCCTGTAGAATGAAAATGATAAGAGATAGGAACAAGCTAAGATTTTTGTATCATTTCGCATGCGTAGGCATTCTATTCCATTTCTTTTAATGCCGTTTCATTGAAATGGTAATGGAGCGCATTTACTGGAGACTCCAAACTGACTTTCTGTTACTTTTTCTAGCACGTACGTACAATGTATATAGAGATATAGAAGGTATGGTATAACACCCACAAATTATAAACCGAGAAAGTAGGTTAAATACCAAACTCGGTATTTAAGTTCAGTATCTTCCAAGGATGCGACACGATTTTCAGGAAAATCTCCCCCGTCAATCCAAATTACTCTTTACATGGAACAATTTTTCGGAATTTTTGTTTTTCTCAAAAATAGCTCTGACGATTTTGATTGAAGCACCGTGTATTAAAGCTACTTATATGGAAAATAAATTGTATATCTTGAATTTCCAGGGAATGATCTCCGAGTACCTCTTCATTCTGGATGAAATTTGCATAACTGGTAAACCGTAAAAATAACAAAAACTTGCTGCACAAAAATGTTTATTTCGTTGATACACGCAATTTGTGTCATATACTTTTTTGCAGAATTAACCGTTTTCGAGATATTCTACGTTATTGTTTCCAATTTAAAACTACACTTTCCTCAAATGGGAACTCATATTTCGTTTCGTCTCTGTTTTGTTTTGCTGCTGGGCACGTAAAGAAAACTGAATTTCAATTGTTTCACAAAGCGACCGGGTTTTTAATAGATTTGACTATTGCTTTTAGTCATGGTGTATTATCTTTATTTCCCTTCTACTTAGAAGTAATTAATACATCCATTTCTGCTAATGCTTACCTCGATTCCCACGGAACAGATAAACGAATAATCTTTTATAACAATAGTTTGTAGAGAAAGTCATGTGAACGGAACGCATCATAATTATATTATTTACACCCGTTATATACAAATAAATCAACTGAGAAAACGTTTGAAGCATTGCGATAATGTTTCTTCCCCATGCTTATGGGGTGAAAGGGGAATTAAATGTGAAAAAATCATAACACAGTATTCTTTTTCTTTAAATGAAAAAGTTACCTGATTATTATTCTCTCTCTCTCTTTCACCTATAGAGCTAAAAATGAATGCTTTAGACATGGGTGAAGCAACCATTTTCTTCATTATAACGAGGATGAGGGCGGAAATTTTGTTGACTTTCGGAGTATGAATGATGCACATTGAATTTGTGTACAAATTGGAGTGTCGCAGTTGGACGGCAGACCGTAGACATATAGCACGTGCCCATGAGGAGTGACGTGACTACATGCACACATAATATGGACAGTAAGGCGACTGTAAAGAAATGCTTCAGTCATGAGCTGTGAGGGGCGAGCGGGCCAACAACTCGGCTACGGCGCCGCCGAACAGCAGATACTCCAGATTTTTTCTACAATTCTGAAATATTTACCATATCTGTAGATTGTTCATTGTTATTTGCTCTACACGAACTAGGTACATAGTGTATAGAGAAGGTAGATATTGCATTGCACCCAAAAATTCGATACTGAGATTTCACCGGAAATACATATTTTGAACCCCCTGAATAAAAAATATATTTTTAGAAAAATCTCCATGTGTATCTATCTGTCGTCTATCTGTCTGTGTATGTGTGTGTGTGTGTGTGTGTGAAGCACAGCTCAAAAACGAAAAGACCAAACTTGGTATTTTAGTTTGGTATCTTCCAAGGATGCGACACGAAGATTCAAGAAAATCCCCCACTCCCAACTGCCCCTTATTTGGAATTTTTTTTGAAAATTTTGATTTTCTCAAAAATGGCTCTAACGATTTTGAATAAAATTTCTTATCTTTAAGATGTTTTTAAGACATAATATTATGATACTTTAATGTATATCTTAGAATTTCTGGGAATAGCCTCTGAAGACCTCTTCATTCTGGATGGCTGTTGTATAACTGGCAAACCGTACAAGATATAGAAATCTTGCTACATAAAAATGTACAGCTGATTAAAACACACAATTTTTGGTATATACGTTTTTTTGTTTTTTTTTTTTGTTTTTTGTTTTTTTGTTTTTTTAGTTAACTATTTCGAGATATTCCGGATTGTTTGGTTTCAATTTTAGCCACTTAAACTTTTCTCAAACGGAAAGACATCCTTCTCGTTTCTCGTTTGTTTATACCTTGTAATCAAAGAGATTTGAATTTCAAGTGTTTCACAGAGCGACCGTATTTTAAAGCACGATACTATCGCCTTACCCTGTGCATTTTCTTATTTCTCTTCTATCTTGCACGATATACATGACAGATTAACCTTTTCGGGGTTCGATCCCAAGCGATCGCATGTGAGATTTGTGGTGGACAAAGCGGCGTTGGGGCGGGTTTTCTCCGGATACTCCGGTTTCCCCCGCCATCGCATTCCACCGGTGCTCCATCATCATTCATGTATCATCAGTGTCACTGCCTGCGGTGCCATAAGTAGTTAAAGCGGGCGTTAAACACTACCAAAAAAAAAAAAAAGATTAACCTTTTGAATGAAAGTTATTGTAATGCACCCAAAATTTCGATACCAAGATGATACTGAAAATAAATGTTTTGGGTCTCCCTGAATCCAGAAAAAGCATTTTTGGAAAAAGGTCCGTGTCCGTGTGTGTGTGTGTGTGTGTGTGTGTCTGGACAGCACAGCTCAAAAATGAGAAGACCGTTAAATACCAAACTTGGTATTTAATTTTGTTATCTCCCAAGGATACGAAACGAAGATTTCCAAGAAAATCTCCCCATCCCAAACTACCCTTTACATAGAACTTTTTTCGAAATGTTTTATTTTCTCAAAATTAGCTCTAACAATTTTGATTAAAATATCGTACCTATATTGAATATATTTATATGACAAATGAAATGTATATCTTGAATTTACTGGGAATAGCCACTGAAGACTAATTTATTCTGAATGAATTTTACGGAATTTTGTATTAACTGCTAAACCGTAAGAGATGGACAAAAACTTATCACACAAAAAATGTAGAGCATGTTAAAACACACAATTTACATCATATACATTTTATCGTGGAGTTGATCGTTTTTGAGATATTCCTTGATTTTAAGTTTCAGCTTTTCTCATACAGAAATTTGCCAACTCCGGTCCATACAAATAATGGAACTTTCTTCACATAGCAACCAGCTTTTGACTATCACTTTAACCTATGGCACTGCCTTATTTCGCTTCTACTTACAAGGAAGCAAGTAATAAGACTATTTCTGCTAATTTTTCCTCGATTATAATGAAATAAATGAAATTTATCAATAATTTGTTGCAGAGATGTAGAGAAAATCATGTGAACGGAACACATCAGATTTTGACTTTCTCTAGCCTCGTTGGTACGATGTACATAGTGGATAGAGAAGGAATTGTATTCCACCCAAAAATTCGATGCCGAAATTTAGGGTCCCCTGAGTCCGAAAAAAACATTTTTTCAAAAAGGAATGTGTGTGTGTGTGTGTGTGTGCGCGCGCCTGCTTGTGAACAGCATAACTCAAAAAAGACCGTTAAATATCAAACTTGGTATATAAGTTTAGTATCTTTCAAGGATGTAACACGAAGATTTTCAAGAAAATCACCCCGCTATAAACTATTCTTTACATGAAAAATGTTTCGAACATTTTTATTTTCTCAAAAATGCCTCAAACGATCTTGATTAAAATACTGTATACTAAAGATATTTACAGTCCAAATAAAATGTATATCTTGAATTTTCTAAGAATATCCTCTTTATTCTGGATCAATTTTGCCGAATTTTGCTTAACCATTAAACCCTAAGAAATCGAAGAAAACTTATCGCAATATATATATATATATATATATATATATATATATTGGTCTCATCAAAACATATTAATGTGAATCAACAAGGTTGAAGTATATGGAAGAAAGCTTATTAAGCCTACTCACGTGACAAACAGGACAGCCATTATATCAGGTACTATACAGTCCAAATGTTTTAACATTTCTTCCACATGAAAAATAATGTAATTTCCACCATCATTATCATCAAAGCAACACACATGTGAAATTATTATAAAATATGTTATCAAATTCTTATTATGATTGAATTTCTACGTATTTGTCATAATTGTTGAATTACTTATATACAGTATGACTACGTGCTTTAGATGTTCTCCCTTCTTTTTTATAGGGATCGAGAACCACTGGCGTTTCAGAACAGTATTAGGATTAGGAACACAGCAGAAGGGGCCCCACAACCACTGGAGCACAGCATTGCATACAGGCACTTGTGGCCCTTTGCGACTTACGTGACTCCTAGGAGGAAGGTGTAAGGGGAGACTCGAAAAAAGAAAAGGCGACAGAATCCGGATGAGTCGGGCTCCGGCATGGACGGGGTCCCAAACCTCTCCAGATAGAACGCATCTGACATCGCACTTCCACAAGCCCCTGAACGCCCGGTGGTACTGCGAGGGAGCGCCTCACCCGAAGGATCCCGTAGGCAGATCCTGTACAGAAGGTCCCCCGCAATCCGCCGATCATCGTCACCTGGTTTTAAAACCCATAAAACAGATGAAAAGTGAGTTGGTTGGTTAGGTGCCGGTCAAGGTCGCGGTTCAAACTCGGTCCAAACCGATGGTTTTAAGTGTGCTTAAAAGCGACAGCCCCATGTCAGTAGAGCAAGTTAAAGAACTGCAGTACGAAATTCTGGTACACCGGTGGCGCTGGTATGATCCTGACAATTGATAGTGTCGTTAATAATAGGTAGTAGTAATAATAATAATAATAATAGATGACAAAGAAGTGATGATACAGGATCCTGATGCACAGGAAAGTCCACGTAAAAGATGAACCACTCGAGCATACGCCTGCAGACCCGGGAAAACCACGAAAAACCCATGGGTCAGAGTGGCCGGTGTCCGAGAATTGAACCCGGAACCGCATGAATTATACCGCTTGGTTCAGAATAGTACAAAACAATTTTCCTTTATTTGATGTTTTTCTTCATTCCTTAAAATTACAAGAATTATTTAGAGTACGAACAAAATTGGTTCTGTTTCTGCAGGAACCTCCATGGCTAAATCTCTCTGCTTGTGCTTGTATTCCATTAACTTCTTACTTTACCACTGATAGCCACTATCAAAGCATTAACTCATCCTCTTGACTTCTCCCAAATTAGAAATCGTTGAATGCTCAGTTCCTGCTCCGTTTAAACTCTTCACTAAGATGAATACAGGCCTGTAATCCCCCAACTCAGGGAAAGGCATACGTTTTTATCATAAAAGTTCATGAAAATTATGTTTAGTTTCGTTTTAGTTGTGTAAAATATAATATCAAATTAAAAAATAAATCAGCACTTTGCTAATTTGGAAATTGATTTTCAAAATTGACTTATTGTTCGGTAAGCAAGTGGTGGGCACTCCCACAATATGACGGCTATCTGCCCGCTGACCCCGTCTACAGGCAGGATTCACTCACTGTCCATTCTGTGCAAGTGCCCTCCAAGAGGACTGTCCAGTACAGAGGGCCATTGCTCATGTGAATTTTTTCATGCTTAATTTAGCAGTTCTCGCGACCTGCTTCTGTCCCTATGAGAGTTTAGGAATGCTTGAAATTTACAAATGAGTTCCAGCATTTCCCGTGTTCTTTGGGCAAACTGTCATTGATAGGCAGCTTAACCGCTCATGGTGACATATCTGTAGGTACTGGGTTCAGATCAAAAAAAAAAAAAATGTTCAGTTCCCTTCTTCGCAGTTTCGAGACTCATTTCCTTGCCCAGCATCCCTACATGCTCAGGCACCCAGATGAACTGAATTACGATTAAGCTACTCGCACGACTAATAATACCTACCCATACTTTGAAGTTTTGGCGTTGGTAAATATGATGATGGGGCTCACCTTGGTGAGTACGGGGAGTAGCGCCCCCGAGGTGCCTGAACTACCCGGTGTTCGGGGGTATAACCGGACCACCCTGCTTCCTGGGGACATAAATAAGGAAGCCTGGTCCTCCAGGTTGGGGGTTAAGCATTAGGTTAACAACCTAATCTTGTAAAAAAGCTATTGTTACGAAACCTGCAAAAAAGCCTCGGAATGATTTAATGTTGGCGACCTGGAACGTAAGGACAATGCTGAAACCTGGGAAAATGAAAGAAATAGCAAATGAAGTATTAAAATATAAATTAGATGTGGTAGCGCTCCAAGAAATAAGATGGGCAGGGGAAGGTAGAATAGATAAGAAAGAATACACGGTATTATAAAGTGGACCTAAAAAAGCTGGACTTAATGGTACAGGATTTATTATCTCAAAGGAAATCAAAAAGAACCTAATAGAATTTAAATCAATTAGTGAACGAATCTGTAAAATACGCCTTAAAGGTAAATTCAGAAATATAACTATATTATCTATATATGCACCTACAGAAGAGAAAGATGAGATAAAAAAGGAAGAGTTTTACGAAAGCTTAGAAAATACATGTAATTCAGTAGGAACTTATGATACATTGGTGATACTAGGAGATTTTAATGCCCAAGTGGGGAAAGAAGACTATTTAAATGGAGTGGCAGGGAAACATTCACTACATCAAATAAGTAATGAAAATGGTAATCTACTTGGACAATTCGCAGTTAGAAATAATATGATTATTAAAAGTACCTGCTTCCCTCACAAAGAAATACATAAAGGAACGTGGAAAATGCCAGGCTCAGATATAGTAAATCAAATTGATCATGTGCTAATTAAAGCAAGACATACATCATCAATTATAGATGTAAGAAGTTGTAGAGGTCCAAATTGTGATTCAGATCACTTTTTGGTTAAAGTGAGAATGAGAATAAAAATAAAGAAGATGGAGAGAGTTCAAGAGAACAAACATATACGATGGGATAGAGAAAAAATAAAAGATAAAGAAGAAAAAAAGAAATATCAAAAGTTAATGAGCAGCAAATTAAATGAAAAAGGAACAGAAGAAGGTGTAGAAGAACAATGGGAGGTAATAAAGGAGACAGTAAAAGAGGTAGCAAAAATAAGTATAGGTGAAAAGAAAATGGAAAGAAACATAGAATGGTATGATAAAGAGTGTGAGCAAGCTATAGAAAAAAAGAACATGGCTAGGAAAAAAATGCTCCAGAAAGAAACTAGAAATAACTATGAAGAATACCGTCAAAGAAGAAGAGACGCTAATAACATATGTAAGAAAAAAAAAAAGAGAATATTGGAAAATGCAAACCCAAGAAATAGAAACGCTGATTCAACAGAGTGGGATAAAGAAATTCTATATGGCATTAAAGCAAATGAAACAAGGGAAACAGAATAAAATGAAAGAATGTCTAAGCAAGGAAGGTAATGTTCTTGGAGAAGATAAAGATATACTGGAAAGATGGGCTGAGTACTACAAGGAACTGTTAAATAAACGACAATCAATAAATAATCAGGAACAAGGAGAGAATGAAAATGGAAATGAACAAAAAATGGAAGAAGAAGAAGAAGAAGAACCGGATATTTGGGATGTTAAAATAGCAATACAGAGCCTAAAGAATAATAAAGCACCAGGAGAAGATGACATAATCGCTGAGCTAATTAAATATGGTGGGAATGAAATTATGAAAGCAATACATAAGTTAATATTAGAAATATGGAGGAAGGAACAGATGCCTGAAAGCTGGAAGACAGGCATAATATGCCCAATATATAAAAAGGGTAATAAATATCAATGCCATAATTATAGGGGAATTACATTGCTAAATGTAGCATATAAAATATTTTCAAGTATTTTAAATAATAGAGTGAAAAAATATGCGGAAAATGTATTAGGCGAGTATCAATGTGGATTTAGAAGTGACAAGAGTACGATAGACCAGATATTTGTAATACGACAAATAATGGAAAAATTCTATGAGCATTGCATAGATTTATGCTTTCTGTTTATTGACTTTAAGTTTGCATTTGACTCAATTGACAGAGAAGTTCTCTATAACACCTTACAATGTTTTAAAGTGCAACCGAAAATAATAAGACTAATAAAAATGACAATGGAAAATACAAAAGCCAAAGTGAAAGTAATGAATAAATTAAGTTCGGATTTTTATTATAACACAGGAGTAAGACAAGGTGATGGACTATCGACGACTCTATTCAAGCTAGCCCTGCACAGAGCAGTAGACAAAATAAATACTAAAGGAACAATATTTTTTAAGTCTAGTCAGATATGTGCATATGCAGATGACATATTGACTGTGGCAAGAGATAGAAAAATGTTAGTTGAAGTTTATGAAGAATTAGAAAGAATGTCTAAAGAAATAGGATTAGAAGTAAATGAAAAAAAAAAAACTAAATACCTGAAAATGACAGCAGACAAAAGCAAAAGAATAATTGAAAATCTAGTAGTTGGAGACAAAACATTTGAAGGGGTATCCAAATTTAGATATTTAGGAGCGCTTGTAAATAATGATAACAATTTAAACGAGTGCATAAAAGAAAGAATTCAAGGTGGAAATGCAGCCTATTATGCAAATTTAAATCTATTAAAAAATAGGCTTATTAGTACAGGGACAAAATACAAGATCTATAAAACACTAATAAGACCAATAGTAACGTATTCTGCAGAAACCTGGACCCTAAACAATGTAGATGAAGAAATACTACGAAGATTTGAACGGAAAATACTTAGACGAATCTTTGGACCTGTAAAGGATAAAGATCAATGGAGAATAAGATATAATTATGAGATAGAAGAACTAATTAAGCAGCAAAATATTGTGAAATTTATAAACGCACAAAGAATAAGATGGCTAGGACACATAGAGAGAATGACAGAAGATAGAATGCCAAAAAGAATATTGAAAGGAAGACTGTACGCTAGAAGAAAAAAAGGAAAACCAAAAACAAGATGGTTAGATGATGTGATGGAAGACCTAAGAAAAATTGGAATCAGAGGGTGGAAAAGTAAAGCAGAAGATAGAGATATGTGGAGGAGGATTGTGCAGGAGGCCAAAGCTCACCAAGGGCTGTAGAGCCAGAAGAGAAGAAATATGATGATGACATGTAGGCGAGTTATTATACGTATGGGTAATGTTTGCAATTGTTAAAATGCCAAACATTGTGCTTTTGTGGAGGGAACATAAATGTTCTAAGTCGTTCAGTTTTCATTATACAATGAATATTTCATCGAAATTTTACAGTTCCTAGCAGGAACGCATGAAGTTAGGTATACCGGAATTTTGAGAAACCGTTTCTGCAATAAAGAAATCTCCAGGCCGTTTAGATGCTCAGAACAACAAAAAAATATTGAAAGTCGGGCGGGCAATAATGAGTCCTAGGCGCTCAACCAGTTTCAGTTATTATGCACCAGTTTGAGAAGAACATGCATAGAGATTAAAATTTTCATCCTTATGGTTCAAGCATTAAATCATGATAAAGCACATCGACTATAATCTTTGATGACATGGTGCTCTTAAGACTGATGAAGCATAATTTCATTTAATAGCAGAACAAACATCATTTTAGATATTGGTCTAATTCACTTACGCAGTCCTCTCCATGGTCCACATTTAACGTCTGCTGTGGCGTTACAACCTTTGGAATCATTGCTGGGAGAAAATGATAAAACTATCAAACTAACTTCTGATCGGCGCTAACGGATGTTAGTCGGACTTCCTTACTCCATATGTGGAATAGATCTCGACATTTGGTTTCAACAAGATGGGGCTGCAGCACACATTGCCAATGCATCCATTTCAATAGCTAAAGAAATGTTTCCAAACCATGTGAATTTCAAAAGATAACTAAACTCCTCAACTGACTCGTATCTTTCCCGTAAACATCAATGATATCTCAAATTACGAGGTACGTCCAGACAGTAAGTTCCGTTTCGTAATAAAATTAAATTGTGTACAGATACAGAATAATTATTTATTGCACAAAATTCTACAACTGTTAAACTACTTTTCCACATAACTGCCGAAATTTTGCAGGCATTTGTCATAGCGTGGCACAAGTTTTTGTATACCTTCTTCTTAGAAATTTGCCGCCTGTACCCAACGTGAGTAAAGTTTACGAAATTTCAGTTTTTCGGTAACAATTTCATGAATTAGTGCGGAAATTCCATAGCGAGATCACTAATTGTAAACTTGCTGTTTTCCTGGATCTTTACATCAATCGCGTGAACCAGTTCTTCTGTAACCAAAGATGAACGCCCACTTCGTTCTTCATCGTGCACTTCACTACGTTCTTCGTTGAACTGTCGGACCCATCTTCTCACCATTGAATCACTCATCGCATTTTGTCCGTAAACTTCGCAAATTTGCTGATAAATTGCAATTGGTTTCACTTTCCTAGCATTCAGAAAACTAGTCACAGATCTGATTTCACAAGCGGCGGGATTTTCAATCAACACCGACATTGTAAACAAGCACAACAAAGCGTATGTGGCTGACAGCGATCTCAAAATGGCGCACGTTTCTTCTCCTTGATACAGAGCGTCTACCGCGCATGTGCGGAACTGCGATCGCAGCGCTGCAGCGGAGATAAATTGAAACGGAACTTACTTTCTGGACGTACCTCGTATTTTGAGATGATATATCCAAATGGTGACTTACAATATCGTAACTACTTTAAGCCCTGGGCTTCATAATTCAGCAACTATTAGGCCAATTTGTGTTAATTTAATGTTTAGTTTTTGTTTTTGTTTTTTTTTTCCACACAAGCCGTATTTAGGATAGAGATGGATAGGTAGAGTCAGATTGAAAAATTCATTGTCATAGCCGGGTTTTAAATCACGGAGTCAGTTGAGGAATTTAATGCCGGCCAGCATATTGCCATAGTAGCTCAGTGGTTAGAATAACCGGCTAGAGACCGGGAGATCCCTGGTTCAAATCCCGGCTGTGGCATTGGATTTTTCTGTCTGATTAGCTAGCCATATGAGTGATTGTGTTATATAGCATTAGCCACTTGCAAAATTCACTGTTGCGCTTGGACATTTTTTCAGGTTTCAACATAACATTTTCAGGTGCTTAGTTGCCATCTGCATTCCATTATATGACTCGCTTTAAAAAAAAGGTTGTTTCCGACTTCTGCAAATATTTACACTGATTAAGTCGAAAAGGATGAGAAAAGTGTCACAATCTCTGTAAAATACGCTGTGAGATAGCAATGACATGCTCTGACTTATGTTCTCGGTTTTTCAAAACAATTTTAAATAAGAAGTTGCGGATTTATTGAGATAACAAACTTACAGATTCTTGGCAGTGAGCTGCTTTCTCTTAAACACAAAAAGCTAACGAAGCCCCCTACATCAAGCAGAAAGTAGGAAGTGACGAGGGATGGAAATGTAGCAAACATATGGTTCTCTCACTCTAAGGATCGATGCCAGCCTTACCCTAAACAACACCTGCTCATTCGTTTTCTTTCACCGCTCCACCCGAGTAATTGCGGAAATATTTCTCTGCTGCACCTTTTCCCTCAGCTGCTGAACAAATACGGCTTTTGTTTTGAGGAACTATAAAGAAGAGTGCTCCTCATTCAACTCAAGCCGCCATTTTTTACTCAACAAAAGAGTTCAGGTGTGAGCTGCTGCTGAAACACTGAAAGTTTTGTAATGAGGCAAAGAAATAAATTGAGACATTCCACCAGTGATCATAATTTCATTCGATTGTAACGACAATTTAAACAAAAAATTATATAGAACGCTACACAAAATCTTATTGGAATTCACAGGACTTCAAAGGGTATTTAGAGAAACTTGTAAATATATGTTATATACATACAATTGTTTTAAATACATGGTATAGAGTTAAGCCAGAACCCTTACCAACAGGATGGCCCAGGAAGTTTTGTCTGTGGCCCGCATTTAGGAGGTAGCGGGTTCCATCATCGAGGACCCTTGTGCTTTTTTCGAAAGTTTCTCTGGGTCGCCAGATAAATGCTGGCTAGGTTCATTAAATACCCCGAATTCTCCCGTTACCATTTCCTAGTCATCTCTTTCAGGGATGACGGTGTTCGGAGATTTGCGACCGGGTCATGGCACTCTCTTTGGGGGACCGTCGGAGGGTCGGGCTCGTGAGTAGGGACCGGTTGGCGTGGAAGGTTCCATCTGTAACCATTAGGGACACCTTCATCCGGATGTGGTCGCCCTTCGGGTACCTCCCATAACTTCCTGGAGTTATGTAAGAGGCCTAAGTCCGGTGCTCTGCCCCAGTGTCTTGGGACTCTTTCCGTGCGCAATATTATTGTTCGTCAAAAGCATACTGATTTTTAGAAATTCAAAGTGTTCCATTGTAAAGTGTATCTAGGTTGGGAAAGTTCACGAACACATTTTCTCGCTTACCTAAAGTAGTCTTGAATAAACAGTAAATATAAAATTTTGCACCGATTTTCGGATTTTTATTTTCTATGCTACGTATAGAAGTAAGCGGAAGTACTGCATTCCACCCAAAATACGATATCAAGATGTCATGGGAAATATAAAGTATTTTTAGAAAAAGACATATGTGTATGTGAACAGCATAACTAAAAAAAAAAACAGCCCCATTAAATACCTAACCTGATATTTATATTCAGCATCTTCCAAGGATGTGACACGAAGGTATTTAAGGAAATACCCCACCCCAACCGTATCCTTACTGCACTAAAATTTAGATACTGTAAAAGCATCCAATTTATGTCAGATACATTTTTAATGGGGTTTCTGAGATATTTCTTGTTATCGGTTAAAATGTTCCAATATTTATACTTTCCTTAAATGGGAAAAATGTACTGTCCCTTTAGCCTAGTATATTCCTCTTATTCCCCTTAAGCCCTTCAACTACTGAAAGAAATCATCAATGAAAAGGTGCACAGACAATTTAAACACTACAACTGAACCCAAAAATAGTTTTTAGAAAAGGTATCTATGTATGTGAGAGTGAGGAAGAGAAATAACGCTGTCTGCTTTTGTCTATCTGTGATCAGCGTAACTAAAATAAAAGAAAAAAAAGTGGGACACATACCAATTCGGCGTTTAAGCGTGTGAGCGAGATTTTCAAGACTATGACCTCACTAAAACTAAGTTTTACTGAAAACTGTTCCACTGTATGTTCGTTTTTTAAAAATTGATCTGCCAATTTCAATTTAAACGCACTTGAGATATTAATGTGGCAAATAAAATGTATACCATCAATTTACTGTGAAGCCTTCGTCATCTTAACTGAATTTGGTACAAGTTGTGCAACTAAAAACTCAAAGGAGATGTAAAGGAACTTGTAATAAGAATAACATAGAGCACATTAAAATACGCAAGTTATGTCACATTATGTTATATTTAAGCATATTATGTACATACAATTATTCAGGCATGTCATTTGACCTACATGCTTGAAAGTTTGCGATTCTTTTTTCATTTCATTAATCTTTTGAATGCTGTTCCCGACTGCTGAATGTTATCACTTAATTGAAACAATTCCTAAGAAAATAAACGTGGATAAAGAAACGTTTTTTTTATGATTATGAAATATTCGGGTTTTTCTCTTAAAGAAGGCATCTAAACTTGAATTTCGAATATTTTGATATCGAACTTTTCATCGATAGCAAACTTCAACAGGTAAGAAGTAAACACAGTAAAGAGACGCGTTGGTATTAAAACTTTTCAATGCAGTTTTTTATTAATTTTAATTTTTTTTTATTCTAAGAATAAATATAATTTGAAGTGTGAAAAAACGTGCAGCACGGCTTGTTCCCAAGATCGTTAGCTGCTCCCAAATTTTTACTCTCGAAACGTTGCTATGGTGACAGGCTGAACGCCCTCGTTTGTTTGGACAACATTAAGGCCACAAAATCCAAGAACAAATGACGGGCTGCTGACTTTGCTATGGCAAGGATCGTGGGCTGCTCAGAATCAGAAATGAGAACGGAGTAGGCATGATTGCCTTCGTGCTTTCATCCCAAGTGGTATACTAACACTATAAAAATGTTATGTGTTTAACTGCATGCCTTTCTCTACCTTATACCGTTTATTAGTGGTTATACAAACTGTTCTTCCTTTTATCTATTTCATTTTAATCAAGGTTAACCTTTGCAGAAATAGCTACATTGTACATTTCGCTAAAGATAAAAGAGAATAGCGACAGTCGAATGTTTAACAACCAGTCTTAAATGCTGGCCTTAAAATTCCACACTCTTTCCATGCAATCGCGAGAAACAACTTAAAACTGGAGGACTTCAAAGGACTGACGTATGTATTGAAAATTTCTAACATTTAACACTTAACAGATATCTTGTAAATGGATATACGATCTATCACTAATGAAAATGAAAGCTATAAAAGCTATTATTTGTCTTGTAGAATCTTTGGTGTATGACGTTTTAATAAAAATAGAGCCATTTTTGAGAAAAACAAACACTTCGAAAAATGTTCTATAGTTGGGATAGTTGGGAATGGGATTTTTTAAATCCATTTGTCACATTTTTGGAAAATATTGAACATAAATACCAAAACTGACTGCCCACACACACATAGGCATACACACGGATCTATTTATGAAAATCTGTATCTTTAGCAACTTATTCTGCAGAAAAGAAAGCCGTGGGTTAGATAGGCGGGCCACTGGTATCTAACCGGCGACCACCCCGAAAGCGGGGCACAGACGAACCGACTGAGCTCGTCGGTGCGAAATTATGTGACATTTTTTACCTTAAACTATCAAATTTTGTAATGTTTTTGTATTTAGCCTTTGCTCACTGGAAAGAGAAACACCATTCAGTGTGAAAGAATTTTTAAAATGCGTTAAGTAGGTCTCTGCACTCGCCTGGAGAGACACAAAAACACACTAGGTCGATATTAATAACATTAGTAAAGATTATTCTAGTATTGAAAAATAAACACAGGATCTGAAAAGAATTTATGTATGTGAAAGTTTATTCTGAAAAAAGGAGTTCGTGTTCGTACATCACACTACTAGAAATAGGGACAATCTTCTTTACACTTTCTAAGAGGAAAAGTCAAATTCTAGTGTTAAGATTTGGAAAATGCCATCAAATTAGCGACACTTTATTATTATTATTATTATTATCATCATCATCATCATTCTCTTATGTGCAAAACATAAGAGAAGTATACGATTTGGCAACTAAATACGTGTGGTATTTGAAGTATGACGTTATTACTCCATCCATCCCACGTGTTCTCGAACAATGTGTCTACTTTCACTCTTAGCTTCCCATTGTGCTAGCAGCGATTGCATAAACTTAAAAGGAAAACTGGAATACTGCGATAACCAATTCATATCCGGTTACCTCCTTCAAGAATACGTTTGCCAAGTAAAACATTTCTGTACACGAAACATTTAAAAGAATTTCTCTCCTATTCCGTAACGAACTATTCTTTCAAAAACTTATTCTCCTATCTACTCCATGCTAATCTAAATATACATTTAGTAGAAATCGTTTTATTATGTACTTAGTTCCTTAGATTTAGAAACGAAATAAGGGAACACACTAACAAAGGCGAGCTAAATATTTTAAAAGCGGCTGTTATGTGATTGAAATTCGATTCTCTTTGCGCAGACAGGAGTAAAATAAACTAAAAAGCAATGGCAAATTCCCATTTGAGAAAAGTGTTAGGTATTTTAATATTGAAACCAAATACAAGGAATATTTCGGAACTTATTTTAACTCCGCATAAAATTACGATATATGTTGTATGTTTTAACCAGATCTGCATGTTTTAAGTAGTAATTTGTTGTCTGTTACCGTTAACCAGTTATGTAAAAGTCATCCAGAAGGAAGAGGTCTTCAGAGACAATTCCCAGAAAAATGAATTCGACAATTTATTTCTCATAGTATCTTTAATATGTAGTATTAATCAAAGAGGCACTTTTTGAGAAAATCAAGGTTTTCAAAAAATGTTGCATGGGGAAGGGAGATTTTCTTGGAGCCGTGTCCCATTTCTAAAAGATGCGGATCTTAAATATCAAGTTTGGTATTTAAAGGACTTTTCGTTTCAAGTTATGCTGTCCACAGATACAAGGATATTTTTCTTAAACTGCTTTTTATTTATTTATTCATTTACGAGTATCCAAAACATGTATTTCCGGCAAAAATCTCGGTATCGAATTTTTGGGTAGAATATAAAACCTTTTCTATCTAAAGATCTGTCCTATCTGTTATTAAATTATTTGTGAAGATATTCTTTCTGCATATTTTTTTTTAAATTGAAAACATTCTTTCTTGTTGCAATCTGATTTACACACACACACACACACACAGAACAAAGAAACTACAAGATGGCAGAGGTATAGTTCGTATTATGTATTATATATATATAGTTCTCCAACTTTTCACTAAGTGATGTCGAGCATTTGCACGTCAAAACAGATATATCCAGGAGTCGCTCTCCGTAGTGTAATGGTTACCATGTTAATTTGATATACCCAAGGTCGCGGGTTCAAACCCGGCGGAGGACGATGTATTTTTTCAAGCGCAAAAAATCCTTAGCACGGCTTCCTTCGGAAGGGAAGTAAAGCCGTTGGTCCCGTGTCGCAGATTTACGGCACGTAAAAGAACCTCAAGCCTGATAAAAGAGGCCTCTGAGCAGAATTAAGCGGTCTTTCACGTCCAGCATAGAATGGGACGCTGAGAACCAGGATATGCAGTTTTATAAAAGAAGGCGTAACACACGATGCGTAGCCTTAGAATCTTTAAATTTTAAAACAAAATTAGAATATTAATTTTACTATAAAATTCGCCGGGGAGATGCTCAAAAATATCTACATTTGAATTCCAGTATCTACAGACACATTTTTGAAAACAGTGTTTTCGGTTATTTTACCCAGATATCTACTTAACTACTCCATATGCCTGCAATTTTCGGACTGTTATCCAGCACGTGACTTATTTATTAATCTATTTCTCGCATTCCTTCTTACTCGGTTCTGTTCTCTGTGGTTTTAATATTGCTTGCTTACGATTTATGATGCTGGTTCAAAAACAATAAATAACACAATCACAGAAGAAGTTAACGTCTGCTGGCTAATTGGATGAAAACAAAGCGACAGCTACTTTATGATGCCACCCAACAAAATCAAGCTTCAAGCGTAGATGTCCCTTAACGTTCCTTTCATATGTTCTTGATTCTGATTTAGAACTGGAATGCTACATGCCATCAAAATTGTTACTCGAAATTCAAACACGACTAAGCAGTCAACAAGGAAATCAGCAGTATTATACTACCAAACATTACTATTGTCTTGTTTACAGATTAAGGGATATACAGTTGTACACTACACTTTACCAACTAACTTTGATCCTAAGTACAAGACCATCATGTAGGCTTCGTGATGTCACATTGAGTGGAAGTTAGTAACGCTTCCAGAAAGGTATTTGAAAATATTTTTTCGACGATGCTCTTGATCCACTTTCCGTTCATGCTGTCATATTGAATTTCTTGTATTCACTTCTGATAACTCGAATGTTTTACCCATTTTACCCCGCGTATTGATTATATTAAGGTGACTGATTATCTGTGAAATTTGACCAAACATTTTTAAAAAAATAAAAAATTACTTTATTTATTATAAGTGAGCATGAATTCTTAACTTTAAAAGATTCCCACTTGGCGCACTTTAGCTACCATTTAGGTGGCGCATGTTTATTAATAGACATGCCCAAATTTGGACTTTGTTTTCTCGCAATTTTTTTTCAAATACTTTTCCATGTTCAAAACGCTCCACACGATGCAATTGTTTGCTAATTTGTTTCAAAATTTTTATCTGCCTCTCAAAAGTGCATTAAACAAAATGGTCATATACGTTTTCTAAATAATCCTCCAATTTTGAAATATAAATTATTAAATTTTCAAAATTCTAGAGTTTTGGAGAGAACAAAAAGGAATAATTTTTCTACCATAATTAGTGTAAATATAAAAAAAAAACTTGTAAACTAATTACTTCAAAACTTGAATTTTAATGTGAATATTTTTAAAAGTGAATCACGTGGCTATTTCATTAGAACAACGAATTTAGACGATAAAATATTATTATTTAAAAAAACCAATCAAGCTAGAACTTTGATACAATTATTGCTGCTATTGCTACTATTATTGTTCATAACAACTCGTATAAATTTTAACAAAATATATTACATATTTCACACATATTTTTTCGGGCGTAAAATCCTTAGCATGGCTTCCTTCGGAAGCGAAGTAAAGCCGTCGGTCCCGTGTCATAGATTTACGGCACGTAAAAGAACCTCAAGCCTGAAAGAGAGGCCTCTGAGCAAAATTAAGTGGTCTTTCACGCCCAAATTAGAATGGGACGCTGAGAACCACAGCAGTTAAAGAGCATCCATAAATAACACGCTATTTTTTTTAACATTATTTGATAGCTGAATGTCATCTACATTTAAATCTTACTTGGACCTTTACTTGCGTTTAATTTCTTAGCATAGGCATTTGTTTAATGCAGCAGTTACGTATGAGCCTCAAATTATTAATTTGCAAGGTCAACAGCCAGGAGTGGATAATCGCTATTAAGGTAATTGTTGGTAATCTTATTACTAGAACCACCATGTTCAACAGTGTTCTTCATTTTTGCATATTATTTCTATTATCCACTATTTTTGAGGAAAAAAATCATTCGGTCAGACTTGAGACAGTGGAAAGGTGACAGTTGAAAGTAGGATGCTGTGCCCTCCAGATATGTAACGTGCAACGGTACTTTACGACAGCCACCGTGTGGCCACACGTCATCCCTATTTCCTTCTTCCACTAACTCAAAATACCCTTACCAAATTATACACAGCATAAAGTGCATTGAAAATCTCAGAATTAAGAGCACTCGACTTCGACTCGTATTTTGAAACTCTTCCTCGTTCTCTAATGATTCACCTGCACTAATATAATTAGGGGTTGTTATTATTATCATCATCATCATCTATTTTTCTTTCTACAACGTATACTATCCACAGCAGATAGAAATGGCATTGCATTCCATCAAAATCGAGCTTTCAAAGAAGATGCATGTATTGAGGACTCTTGAATCATTAAAAAGCATTTTACTTTATCTCTCTCATATATGTAGCAAATAGAGATAGTATTGTTTTAATTACAAAAAAAAAAAATTACATCTCGTTGAATACACAGTTAAGTTGAATACATTTTTTTCCGTGTTAACCATTACTGAGATATTGCTTGATACTTGTTCCAGTTATGCAATAATTGCCTATACTTCTCTCAAGTGGGAAGGCGTTATTAGTATTTTTTTGCCCTCAATCAAAGAAAACGGCATTTGAAAATCAGATAGCGACCGGCTTTTAAAAGACTTGACTATCACTTTAGCTTACTGTAATTCCTTATTTCTCTTGTAAACGGAAATAATAATATGATAAAACCATTTCTGCTAATGTTTATCTTAATAACCTCCAAGTAGATAAAAGAATAAGTTTTTGTAAGCATACTTTGTTGTAGCAGAAAAAGGTATGTGAATGTATCCTATCAGATTTTTAGAAAAAATGTATACATCTGTGAACACTGACAATTCATAACTCAAAAATGAAAAGTCGATTAACTTCCAAAATTGATATTTAAATTCGGTATCCTTCAAGGATACGACGGGAAAATTTTCAGGAAATTCGCGCACCACAAACTACTGTTTACATGGAAGATTTTTATTTTTATTTGTTTATTTATTTCCTGAAAACAGCTCTCACGATTGGCTAAAATTATTAAAAATAAATACATGACAACATAACATATGTATATCCCGTTTAAAAAAGTTGCGTAAAATACACGGCATTTTAATTAAAATCGTTAGTCATTTTTGAGAAAAACATTTTCATAAAATTTTCCCACTTTGGGGTGGGGTTTCTAGAAAACCTTGGTAACGCATCCTCGGAAGATACTACACATAAATACCAAGTTTGGTATTTAACGTTATTTTCGTTTTTGAGATATACTGTCAACAGACATCCGCAGGGATCTTTTTCTAAAATACTGTTTTTGAACTTAGAAGCCCTCAAAACATACATTTCCGGTGAAATCTCGACTTCTAATATTTGGGTGGGATACAGTATCTTCTCAAGTGGAGAGAAAGTAGAAATGTGGATATCGTTAAAACACAATTTATGTCCAATACATTTTTCTTTTATACTCTTTTTTATTGAGTTAAACCATTTCCGAAGTATTCCGTGTTATTGGTTTAAATTTTCTAGTACAGATACTTTTCTCCCTAAAGGAAAATCGTCATATCTTTTTTTTTTTTTTTTTTCTCTTTCTTTTATTCCTGACCTGCAAAAATAATGGAATTTGAAAGCCATCATTTAGCGACTAGTGTATCCCCTTATTTCTCTTTACTTACAATAAATAAGAAATACTAATCATAATTAACATGGAGTAGATAAAAGAAAACAATTTTAAGAATAATTTGTTGCTGAATAGGTAGAGAAAGGCAGATGAATGGAACAAATCAAATTCTTATTATTATCATATTGAGATCTAGATTTCATCAGTATACTATAGACACAATCGCAAACGCGTATTTAAGGTCAGCGTCTTCCAAGATGTGACACGAAGATAGGATTAAAAAAAAAAAAAAAAAAAAAAAAAGAGAAAAGAAAGAAAAAAAAAAGAAAATGTCAGAAAACGCGTATTTATTTACTACATCTCCACGGGCTCTTGCAATTTCACTCTCCGGCCATCGTTGCCAAATGGCATCCATTCCTAAATATGTATTTTTCAAACAGCAGAACCTTACTTGTTATGGGAATGATAATTTGCCTCGTTGCTGAACCAAGAAAACAGCAACCATTTTGGAGAGGTGCCTTCTGCCTCCCATCCCCCTACATGATGGAATGTCACTCCACATCCTTTAATAGCTGCATAATGCTTTTCAGGGTGCGTAAATCACTCGGTGGGCGTGAGATGCCGTCTCTTTCTTGCGGATTTCTAGGCCGACCTTGCCGACAGCGTGAGCTATCTGATACTCGTGGCAAAGGAAACCTGAGCTGGCTTCTTGGATCGGTACACCACAATAACGGAAGTGACGGCCAGCTTGACGTTACAATGCTCCGAAATCTATATGACATCACACACTCATCTTGCCTGTACAATGAACCAAAATGCACTTCTGTTTTAAATGCTTTGAGCATGTGAGCATTTCTTTTATACCTCTCAGTGTAAAGAACCATCTTGCGTTGAACAAATATATAGAAATAAATCTGGACTGAAGAATACATAAAATAAATAGGTTTTTTTAGGGGGGGGGGAGCGGCAGCGATCTAAGACGTTTTGAAGAAAGTGAGGTTACTGAGCAGGATGGCTCAGGCGGTTTTCGTCTGTGCCCGCAATCGGGAGGTCATAGGTTCGTTCCCTGGGGCCGGCCCACCTAATCCATGGTTTTTTCGGAGTTTCCCCGGGTCGCCAGGTAAATGTTGAGTAGGTTTCTTCCAACCGCGAATTTACTACCGCTTTATGTCATTTACACCGTTATTTCATTTATCCTTAATCCTGCTGGTTTCTAGCAGTTTTGGAACTGCTGACGATGGTGCTTGGTGCGGTGTGGCAAGAAAAAAGGATGCTCATTTGACTCTCTTCTTCCTTCGACTTAGGCTGGTTGTAGGGATGAGCAGCGCCACTGAAGGGGGCATTAGACCCTGTGTGGTGCGGGGTCCCCGGTTGTCTGTCCGATTGTCAGGGTGCTTTAAATTGTAGGGGCGCTGTCTTAGCTGTGCCGTCGGTCCTGGCTCCAGCCTCCCGGTGTATTATCTCACCTCATCCATCCCGGGCGCTAGGGGAATAGTATACACACTACAACCTGCGTTAGTTTAGTGCCGAGTCTTCCCCGTCTGTATCTTATCCTAATCCTATTGACGTTTCGCCAAGAACTGCGCTTCGCATCTTCTCACCGCATGAAAATGCCTCAGAGTTTCAGAAATAAGCTAGAGACAACACAAAGAATATAATAATATAAACAGCTATTTGTAACCAAACTTACATTTTCTCCTCGGTAACTTTTTGTATATCTTTCATAAGTAATTTCGCAGATGTTAAAATACCTCAGCAATGCAGGTCTTTTGTAAAGGATTCAAGATAAACTATTTTTAGCACATCCGTTTTTAGGAAAAACAGCTACGTTAACATTTTCCAAGTAGTTAGCTCTGCACAGTAAATTTCCAAAACAGTTTTCGCCTTGGGTAACTGCATCCATAGGGATGCGGATTTTAAGCCCCGGGTCCAGTATGGGTGGACACAGCAGCTTGAGGAAAATAGGAGTTGGAATAGGCAGCCTACTCGACCTCAACAGCTAACATTCCAGCTAGGGGATCCGTGATGCTGACCACATTTCCTCCCCGTATCGGTTGTATGATGGTCCACTTCTGCCGTGCTTAAGTGGTGGGCTTGGGGCCAACAGTTGGTAGGCTCAGGCCCTAGACGGACTTTAGCGATGTAGATTATTATTATAAACATAAGTTAGTTATCCCGCAGAAACCTGCAATATGACACTACTAAAGTGTTTGAATTTGGGTTCTTTTTCTCACAGAACAATCCATAAACACATGCATTATTTGGCTCAAGTCCCGCAATCAGGAGCTCCGGGTGCGCTTCCCGTTCTGACCCGTTTTTTTTTTTTTTTTTTTTTAGGGATTTCCCCAAGTCTCCAGGCGAATGCTGGGTAAGTTTCTTTCATCCCCCGAATTTCCTGTCCCTTCGTGTCACTTCTTTGTCATTTCCTTCATCCCATTGGCTTCTTTCAGGATTGAGAGTGACGGCAATAATGGTGCTCGGTGGCAGAGAAAAAGGATGTTTTGAGTAAATGTCTACATCCCCCAATATCGGTTGGTTGCTGGGATGCCGCTCCCCTTCTACTTAAGAAATCACGTAATAAGACCATTTCTGCTAATGTTCATCTCGATTACCTTGAAGTAAAGAGAAACATCAGCTTTTATAAGAATAATTTGTTGCAGAATAAGCAGAGAAAGTCATGTGATTGGAATGCATCGGTTTTTTGTTTCTCTACACATACTATGTACATATTGTATAGAAAAGGTATAGCATTCCACCCAAAAATTCGACACCGAGATTTCATTGGAATAAAAAAAATCTGATGTGTACTATTCACATGACTTTCTCCATATCCCTGCAACAAATAATTCTTAAAAAGCTTATACTTCTATTTACTTTATGCTAATCAGAAAAAAATTAGCAGAAATAGTCTTATTACTCGTATCCTTGTAAGTAGAAGCAAAATAAGGGACAATCGTAGGTTAAAGTGATATTCAAAAGCTGGTTGCAATGTCAATGAAGCTCCTTTGTTTATATGGATAGGAGTTGACAAGTTCCAGTATGAGAAAAGTATACGTTTTTCATATCAGAAACCAAAAATAAGGAATGTCACAAAAACGACGAACTCCACGAAAAAAATGTAAATAACATAAATTGTGTGTTTTAATGTGCTCTACATTTCTTGTGCAGTAAGTTTTTGTCCATCTCTTACGGTTTAGCAGTTATTCAAAATTTAGTAAAATTCATCCAGAATAAACTACTCTTCAGAGAATATTCCCAGAAAATTTAAGATATACATTTCATTTGTCAGGTAAATATGTTTAATATCCGAAATTTTAAGCAAAATCGTTAGAGCCATTTTTGAGAAAATCAAAAATTTCGAAAAAAGTTCCATGTAAAGGGTAGTTGGGGGTGGGGGATTTTTCTCAAAATCTTCGTGTCGCATCCCTGGAATATACTAAACTTAAATACCAAGTTTGGTAATTTACCGACTTTTCGTTTTTGAGTTATCGTGTTCACAGACACACGGACACACACACACACGGACCTTTTTGTGAAAATGCTTTTTTTGGATATTGGGGACCCTAAAACATATATTTCCGGTGAAATCTCGGTATCAAATTTTTGGTGGAGTGCAATACTTTCTCTATACATTATATACATAGTGCGTATGGAGAAAGTAAAAATTGGAAAAAGGTCCTGCGCGTGTCTGTGGACAGCATAGCTAAAACGAAAAGACCATTGAATACCAAACTTGGTATATAAGTTTGGTATCTTCCAAAGATGCGATACGCAGATTTTCAAGAAAATCCCCCTCACCCCCAACTACCCTTTACATGGAACTTGCTTAAAACATTTTGGTTTTCTCAAAAATGGCTCCAACGATTTTGATCAAAATATCGTATATTAAAGATATTTACCTGACAAATAAAATGTATATCTTGAATTTTCTGGGAATAGCCTCTGAAGACTACTATACCTATTCTGGATGAATTTTACGGAATTTTGCATTACTGCTAAACCGTAAGAGATGCATAAAAATGCACCACATAAAAAATGTAGATCACGTTAAAGCACACAATTTATGTTACATACATTTTTTACGTGGAGTTGATCGTTTTTTAGATATTCCTTGTTATTGGTTTCAGCTTCAAAAAAAACTTATACCTTTCTCATAAATGAATTTGTCAACTCCTGTCCATACAAACAAAGGAACTTCAGTCTCATCGCAACCAGCTTTTGACGAATTCTTTAGCCTGTGCTACTCTCTTATTTTCCTGGAATAAGTAATACATGGAAGCAAGTAATAAGACTATTTCTGCTATTTTTTTTTCTCGATTAGCATGAAGTAAAAATAAGCATAAGCTTTTTAACAATATTTTGTTGCAGAGATGTAGAGAAAGTCATGTGAATGGAATACCTAAGTTTTCTTTTTAATATATGACTGGCTTTAGCTATAGTATATTTCTTATACTTACAGCGAAATGTGTAAAATATAATGATTAAGTACACAGAAGAATAAGGCTAAGTAAGAATATTTTACATTGAGTGGAGGAAGTCGTGAATGCAACACTTTTCTGCTCCTTTTATCGAAAGTATTATAAAATGTATTCTGTTTCTGAAGATATTCAATGTCATTCAATATAATTTCCAGAATAAACAAATTTTGACATGAGTTTTAAATTTTTGCTTGTCATATGTGTTACCTAAGTAAACTCCTTTCTTGCAAATATTTGTCGATTAACACAAGCATTTAATGATGAATTTACAGTATAACAACGAAAAGAAATTAAGTGACAAAAGGCATTGACTCGCGATATCGAAGCATTTCTACTCTTTTGGTAATGGGCAGTGACTTTCACAGCTTCCTGCGATAACGTATCGAGGACGTTGGACTTACACATAAGACTATCACACAGTTGTGCGTCTGCATTATGTTTCCAGGACTTATTAAAATGTTGCAAGGGCAATTAATTCACATGAGATCATCCAGGTTATTTGCCGGCTCGGCAGAACAAGAATAGCCCAGGCGTGTGATGTTCGTCGGAGCATATTATTGTGGAACGTTTCCGCCGACATCTCCCGAAAGTTTCATCATCGGTGAGTAACGGCGGGAGAAATTCCTGGGAGTGTGATGCGGTTTAACTATCTATTTTTTTCGTTTACGTCAAAACCCACTGGGCAATTATAATTCATTTGAAATCCGGTTAGGAGAAGCCGTCTTCTTCAGGTCCTAATATGGCGAAAATGTATGAGTCAAATCTTAAAGGTATTACAAAAGCTGTATTCGATGAGTAGTCTAGATAAAAATCTTTGTGTAACGTTCATTGGCTTTCTTTATTCATATGCAAGGCAGGTTTGCTCTTCTTTTTTTTTTTCCCCGGAGATGTAAATTGCTAAAAACTGTTTTTGTAAGCATATTATTCTAATTATGTACCCATATTAGGCATGAAGACGCCAACTTTTTCCTACACAAATTATTTATTTCTCCCTTTTAGGGTTATACACTTCTTCGAGCATTTCGGTCATTTTAACCCCTCCAAAAATAGTAATTATCAAGCTCCGCAAAATATGCCTCTGTCTCGACAATGACCTCATTTAATCTAAATGTTGTTCCTCAAGTCTTGTTTCGTGTAGAAGCAATAAGACATCGTAGAGAGCAAAGACTGGCAAATACGGGGGACGGCTTGGCAGCACAAGCTCTAACGAATGTGATGGTGCAGTTTCTTCTTTGCTAAACAGAACTGTGGCTCTTTCAATTACCTGTCGAATCGAGTCAATAACATCACTGTAGTATTGTTCAGTAATAGATTATGACACACTTTGCATTCCCATTCCATCATAGGCCGTCTTTGCCTTTTTGGAGAAAACTCACCGGAAGCAACAAATTGTTTTACTTTTTACTTTCAGTCATGTCTGGAACGCCAAATTCGTCTCAGTCTACACGGCACAGCGCCTTGTGTACCATTCGCGATACATTTGTGTAGCGGCAGCAACAAGTTGTCACAAGTTTCAGATCTTAATATTACTAACCAATAATGTGATTCGATAATATTCTGATTCCATCTGTGAGAATGTGTTCTCTGTTGAGAATGTGTGGGCTGAGGTTACGCTCCAATTACCTGTAAATGGGCGAAGGACAAAATATGGCTTCTGGGTACAAATTCAAGAAGCCTGGGCTCTTGTAGCTTTCCGTCCACATTACTGTAGGCATTTATTTTGTCTATGCCCTGAAGTTTGGGGCAGTTATACGGGCTGAGGGTTCATACACCCGATATTAATTGTGTTTATGTTTTGTATCTCAGTTTTAGAAGATAACAGTTTATTTACACATACTTTTAGTTATTTAACACGAGTGCTAGTAGAATTACGTTTTTATGTGCATAGATAGGCCATGACTTAAAATGGCAAAGTTATATTATTGCAGCATTATATTCTACATATCCAGTCACAGAAAAAAAAAAAAAAAAAAAACAAGCTCCGCCAGATTTGAATCTTGGAACTTATGAATGGAAGCAAGGCCTCCTTAACCTCTTGGTCACCGTAACGTAGTTCCGAGACCTGTTTTCAGAAGTTAACCATTGCACTGTCAGTCACTGCCCACTGTACAGTTCTTTCGTTTGCGTTGTTTGCTTTTACGAAGAATCTGGGGATTTTTTTTTCTTGCGACGACGACGAGTGTACATAAGTTAGAGCAGGTATTGTATTCCACCCGAAATTCGACACAAATATTTCACCGGAAATATAAGTTTTAGGGTCCCCTGAATAAAAAAAGAATTTTAAGAAAAAGGTCCGTGTTTGGGGGCAGCTCAACTCAAATTCAAATGTTGGTTAAATACCAACCATTGTATTTAAGTTTAGTATCATCCAAGGATGCAACATGAAGATTTTTATGAAAATCCCCCAGCCCCCATCTACTCTTTACATAGAGAAAATTTTGAAACCTTTGATTTTCTCAAAAATGTTAACGATTTCGATTAAAATACCATAAATTTAAGATATTTTTATGGTAAAAGAAATGCATAGGTATCTTGAATTTTCTGAGAATAGCCTCTGAAGACTTATTCATTCTGGATGATTTTTATCTAACTGGTAAACCGTAAGAGATACATAAAAACCACACAGAAAGCGTATATCTCGTTAAAACACACAATTAATTTCATATTCTTTGTTAATGGTTTCAAACTACTTAAACATTTCTCAGGGAAGGCATCTTTCCTTTCATCTCTCATCTGTTTTGCAGGTGGTCCAGCAAAGAAAACCGAATTTCAATTGTGACCACTTTTAAAATATTTAACTATCGCTTTAGTCCAGTGTATTCCCTTATTTCGCTTCTACCTATAGGGCAGCAACTAATAAGGCCAATTCTGGTAATTTTATATGATTAGCATGATAAAGATAAAAGGATAAATCCAGCCACAGAAAGTCATGTGAATGAAACACGAGATTTTTCTAAATAAAATTGTGGTAGAGATAAGTTTCTGTTTTGTTGTTAGCGTCTGATGCAGACAGTAAACGATCCTCTTGCTCCAAGGTGTAGCTTTATTTTAACAGTTCGGCGCATTGGAATGTCCGATTGAAATATTGATTGTGCAAAGCTCAGTTTGAAAATGCTAAAAAAGAATTGAACTTTGGCTATACAAAAGTGTTTTATATGAAATACATATTTACTGATCGAAAGGTAGCAAACCTAAGTTGATAACTATAACCATAACTAAACCGGTCTATAATAATAATAATAATAATAATAATAATAATAATAATAATAATTATGATGTGGCGGATCAGAGTGACCGATTTTATGAGGTTGACTACCTTGTACTGTAGTCCGTTTCTGTTGAAGGAAAATGGGTAGGTAAACAACGGGCACGTCCTGCAGTGCTTGTGCAGTAGGTTACTTACTATGCTGTACATGACGATTGTTAATGTTTTATCGTTAAAGAATACTACATTTTTAGTTATACGTAAAGTGGATATAAGTCTATGCATTACAGTGGACATACAACATTAACATATGCATTCTAATGCGAAGCGGAACATCATGCTAGGGGGACTGAATTAAAATGTTCAAAACAGGCCTTTCGAAGGGAAAAAAGGGCCTGAAAACACATTAAAATAATATTCTTCACTTTGAGAACAACAACAATAAGTATTATTATTATTATTATTGTGTGGATTAAGATGTCACCACAAGAACATGCATTTTTAAAGCACGTAATATACGTATTTAGTGTTTTAACGTGACGATTCAAAACCATCGCATCTCTTGAGTCCACGGATACCTAACAGTTACATACATTTTGCTACCGTATCCACACGACGCGGAGTGAAGTATGTCAGGCATGCATATTTACTTCTTAAAATCATTGATTTTTTACTTTCTTTTTTGTAGTTTAGTTTTTCCATCGTCTTTGCCTATTTTCTTCTGCATTTTTAAAGAGGAACTTTGATTTAATGTAAAGAATAATTATATTTTCAAGATAACCTCTTCTTCATTAACTAAGTTTCCTCTTCAAAGGACTTGCAAGTCAATGCGTGCCTGTAGCGTTGGATCGTAGCATACCCAGATGAGTGATCAGCCTAATGCCTGCTATGGCGGTGAAGAAGGAAATTAAATAAAATGATCAAAGGGGAGATAGTAAAATGTATGGATCAAATAACCAACACAGCAATCGCCTGCAAACGAGGAAACCGTGAAAGAAGCCTTCGGTCAGACTGGTCGGCCTCGGGGGAGCCCGCGACCTCCCGAATGCGGCCCATAAACGTTACCATCTGAGCCATCCTGCTCGACTGATTCATGATAACTTACAGAAATCGCGTATTTACTGAGATAAATGAGTAATAGAACTAGAGCAGGCTCCGTCACAATTTGACAGTCTGTTGTGACAGTTGACCGAAACCAGGATCGATGCACGTATTTTTACGAACAGAAAATTCCTTTTAAAATAAGCACACTTCATATTGCGATAGAGCCTTATACTGTTGATCTCGGATGATCTTAAGTGCATTTCAACATTTGATATATTTTGATGTTGGAAGGCAGAAAGCATGACATTTTTGTTGTATCGTAAAAGGGCGGCCGGACTCTCCTACTGAAACCATAAATAGAAATTAGTTACTTTTTAGCTACCTTCTACCACTAGAAGAAGCGTTCTAAATGTGTAGGTCACAAAAGTGTGTCCACGAATATTTATTTACTTTGCAACACAGGTAATTTCATTTTGCTTTAAAGGTAATGAAAAAAGAAAAGGACAAAGACAATACTTAGATGATTATGATGACAATGATGCTGCTGATGATGATGGTAATAATAATAATAATAATAATAATAATAATAATAATAAAATAATAATAATAAGGAAGTGAAATACAGAATTAAAACACGTTTAACTATTTTTAGAAAATATATATTATACACAAGTAAAAAGAATTTAAAGTACATATTGAGATAAACGGTTTTAAACAGTAAAGGAAGTGCAAAAAGAAGAGTTTTCCCTAAATTTCTTAAAACTAAACTGTGAAAAGTAGTATCCACTTCATTATTATGTTAGACTGTGTGCCAATTTGTAGTTTGTGCTTCAGCTTTTGTGCCTCTAGACTGTCTGCAAATAAATTAACTAAGGGAGCAGCAGTCTTGCCCTCTAGCCCCTAGTTGTCAATGTAGCGGGTTCAAATCCAGCGGAGGTCGATGGATGTTATCAGGCGTAAAAATCCGTAGCACGACTTCCTTAGAATGGAAGTAAAACCGTTGGTCCCGCGTCGTACAGCAGGTACCCGAAAAAGAACTTCAAGCTTGATAAAGAGGCCTCTGAGCAAAATTAAACGATCTTTCATGTCCATAATAGAATGGTATGCAGAGAACCAGAATAATTAAAGAGCGCCCATAAATAAAACTCAATTTATATAGTAGCAGCAAATAAAAGTGACATTTGCATTAAATATGAGCTGTCCAAAGAATTTCTGTTTTTATTACAATGCTACAATTTGGCTAAATTAGTATATTATCAGCAGGGCTACCTGCACTTGCAAACGGGGCCGCGCCGTGGCCGAGTGGTTAGACCACTCCACTCTCACCCAGGCGACCGCATGTGGGATTTGTGGTGGACAAAGCGGTGCAGGGGCTGGTTTTCTCCGGTTTCCCTTATCATTGCATTCCACCGGTGCTGCATCTTCATTCCATGTGTCATCACCTGCGATACCTATATAGTAATAAAAGCGGGCGTTTAACACATACCCCCCCCCCCAAAAGGCTTGCAAATGGCTCCCCTTGTACAGTTTGTATTTATTGAGGACAGGCAATAAAATGTTGGTTTTGTTCCGTTTAACACTCCGCATGGAGCTGTAACTTAGCAAGCAATACTATGAGATAGGATTAGGATTTACTCATGGGCACAACTCCTTGTCACTAGGCCAGAATACAGCACGCAGGGCCATGGACGCCTTTGTGACTATGTGACCCCAGGGTGGAAGGGAGAGGCAGGGCTAAGCGAAAAGACTCTAAGGGCGACCAGATCCGGAAAATGCTGCAAGCATGGATAGGGTCCCTCCAGGCTTCGGAGGATTGAAAACCACCGACGTCGCCCAGTGTCTCCGGGGGTTCCGCAAAGGGGCCTGGCCCGAAAGCACCCAAAGGGGGTGCAATAAAGTGATTCCGCGATAACTCCAGGAATAAAACTCTACAGTGCGCAAGCCACCGACCACCGCAACGAGCGAACACAGATGCCTGGTGCTTCAACCCTGAAACAGATGACAAGGAAGTGATAGATGTAATGGATCTTCCCAGCACTCGCCTATCGACTAGTGGAAAACCCCTAAAATAACTCATGAGTAAAGAAGGCCGGCCACGGGAATCGAACCCATGACATCCCGAATGAGAGTAGCATTCGTTACCGTGTCGCCACCTCGCTCGGGATATAGTTGGGTAATGAAATGTGTTTTTTCTACTACATATGTAAACATACATATTATATTCCTGGCTTTTTGAAATCAAAAATTGTTCTTGCACAATTTAGGCATGCTGTTTCGTGTCGCGCTATAAGAGTGACACGATCTGAAAGTACATCGGCATGCGACATTCGCGCGAATAAAAAACGTCACTTTGGGTTTCAGGTCGTGCGACCACAGCCATCGGCACCAAGATCGCAGTCGCGCGTCGTTTCTCTCTCTCTCTCTCTCTCTCTCTCTCTCTCTCTCTCTCCTCAGGTCCCCACCATTGTGCCGCTTCCCTACCACGACTCAATGACATGGCTTCGCATAACTATAAAATAACCCCTAATAGGCAACTCAAAATGCAAAACGAATACATTCAAGTACGCTACATTAACGTAAGGTCGGGGTTTGGTGTGCCATGAATACGACTAGAATAATTAGTCACAATTTTCTTTCACGAAACAATGACGTACCACATCTTAATTTTGGAACACTTTCCCCCTGAACTCATGGAAGAAGAGCAAATACACGATAATTTCAACAAGATAGGGCTGCAGCTCGAACTTCTTTTGTTGCAATTGTTGACGTTTTTGTGATAGTGAGATCATTGGTGAATGGGACCCGCTCGATTCCCAGAACCTCAAGCCCTGCGATTTTTAATTATGGGTCAATTTAAAAGACAAATTTACAAGTTAAATCCCTCGTTACAAGAACTGCAAAATAATCTACGGGAAACAATTGCCAGAATAGCCAAGAAGAGTTGCAACATGTTAATGCTTAGTTGTTAAGACGTTGCATGTCTGACTTCGAGCACACGGAAATATTTCAAATATCATCTTTGAAAACGTAACAGTATAAGAGACATGCCATAATGTAACTTGCGAAATAATGATGGTATAGTTGGCCTTATGATCGAAACAATAGAGCACTTTGAGAAATCCAGAGCTGTAGTTTTCCCATTTTAGTGTGGTTTATTGCGAAAGTGACCTGCGGTTTATCGTTCAGACGTTTATCCAGTATCTATACGGTATTTATTACAGAAACAATTTGTATTAGAAATTCAATTTAGGTTGAAAATTACAAGAAGATGCAATTTCCCATAGCACTGTCTACGCATTTTGTCTTGTTTATGGGATGCATATTACGTCATTTTGTGTGTGTGTGTATGTGCGTTTTCGAGTTGAGGATGTAGCAATAGTGCTACAACAAACACGGATCCAAACTAACTCTCGAACCTAATGTGGAATTCAGCTGGTAGAAGTAATAGTCCCAGTATACAACATAACTAAGAAGTCACGTTGTATGAATAAATAGACCACTAAAGTCCTGCAGCATCGAGCCATTCTTTGTCGCGCGGCAAGAAATCCTTGCATAAATTAGGTAATCAGTAAATTCAAAAGGAACGTACCTACATCCTGTAAAAGTTTCAGCCTAAATCTTAAATAGAGATTAGAGCTCGGTCCGGGCCACGAAATTGCCGGATTGAAATTGGGTGGTCACAGTGTATAACTTTTAAGTGATGGAGTAAGCGTGATATCTATATGCCGTTTCAAAAAGTGTTGTACTATCTAGCATTGCACACTGCCTGGCTTCGTGTACTTCCTGTACTCTAAAAAAACATTAATGTAACCAGTGAACCCTGAAATAGAGCACAAGTTGAAAAATATCGAAAATACGAAAGGGCAGGCGCTCGACATTAAATAAACTTGAAAATGACTGAAACATATTTTGAGTGACAGGAGGACAGCTTTTTCTTTTGATACAATAAAAATGTATTTGTAATTCACTGCAACGAGTTCTGACTGAGTTTGGTAGATTTATGTTCATTACCTTTTCAAAAATCTGCACATTATTATCCTGAATTTGTTATATTAAGCTTTATATGTAGTTTTATTTGTAAAACTACAAGGCGTTTTATTTACTAATCATATTATGAAATAATTGTTTTATTGTGCTGCTTTATGACTTAGAACAATGTATATAATGCCAGTACATGTAATGAGCTACTTTTGGAACAGATTATACCTCAACGAGTGCATGTTTACGCTACAAGCCCCTCACCACGACCCTCTATACTGCTGACTGTGCGTTCGTAACTTGTGCGCTTCGGAACCCAAAACCGAGCTACTTAATGAAACGTAAGTTCTTGTTAGGCAGTGTATAACGTTACTTAAATGACAGCACATGGCAATTAGAACCAATCGGCTTGATACAGTAACATGAAATAATATAAACTACCAATCAAGAGATTCCTTATTCCTTATTTAAGTTAAAGTGCCTTCCTATAAATAGAGCAGTTTAGCAGCATTTCTAAACTTCAGTTAAGTTAAGTTAAGTTCATCATAATCCCAGCAAGGCCTTTAATCTTGCCTTTATGCCTTCAGTATTATCAGTTTCAGAGTTCTTTGCTTCGTTGAAATCTGCTAGCGCGGTTAAGAATGGTGGTTTCTCAGTTTGATACATGGGAACGCTTTGTTATTTTGACTGAATATCAAACAAAAAAAGTTATGTCTCCAGATTTGCTTGCCTCTTTATAAGATTCTATTGAGTACATCTTGCATTTCAGGAGCATTCTGCATTCCATTGAGATAAACCGTTATTACCAATCTTTACAATTCCTCTGTCCCCGAGGGTTTTGTAACCATTCTCTTATACAAAGCGGTAAAAGAATTCAATTTTACGCTCCCAAGATATTCTTGAAGCACACACATGCATAACGCAATTTAATGCCTAGTCAGAGACGGTTAGGGTCAACGAGAGAATCTGTAATAGCTCAGCGGGATTAGGTAGTTGACTTTTTGACCTCAAGTTCAATTTACTCTCTCATTCTCTGCCGACCAAAGCATTACACCAGTTATAAAGCAATCCTACGACATTCATTCCTATATCGAGCGCAATTATAAATGTTAATGAATATTCTCTTGGCTATAAATGCAACTATGACGTGCTAAAAATAGTGCAAGAAACACCCAAGTTTTCTTTTTATTTTGTATTGCGGTTTATTACAATGACATCATGGATTCTAAAATAAGAACTAAAGAGGATACTACAACCAATAATGTATTGCACAGAAGGAATTCCCTACACTATTTAACAAATCTCGAGCCTGTGTATGTACATGGTATCTTTGTTTTCCGGTTTAAGTAATCTACGCGATAGATTTTATAGAAATTCACTCTAAACATACTGGAGAGTGAGTAATGTATCTAAAGAAAGCAATGTTCACGCACATTTTTAAAGAAATAGGACATTAACAAAATCAAGCCCGGCTCTATGACCTCCAGATATTAAAGGCAACATAATACTGTTCTGTATTTTTAATCTGCACTGTTTTAAAAATATTTTAATTAATCCATTTTTTAAAGTGCAAGTTGTAGATAAAGATACTAAAAGTAAACCAATTTAAAAGATTCTATAAATCGAATTTGGGCTATATTGCATCGTTTTGGGAGGATAGGTTATAGTTTATTTTTCTTAACCATTCCCCTCACAAAGGATCTACCATACGCCTGCAGTTTAACCGAGAGAGGTAACTCCGCGATGTGTGCGATTAGCATTCGCGAAGTCCTAGGTTCGATCCCAGGCGACTGCCCACTTTAACCCAAAGTTGTTTGTGGTTTTCCCGTCGGTAGTCGAATGTTGGGTGGTTTCTCATCTACCGCAGCCTCTTTTCCATCATTCTCTCTTCATTCCATTTCCTTCTCGTTTATCAGGTGTGCTTCTAGGTTCGTGGCATATGGCGACGCGGATGCTTGTTGAATCGAAAGAACACTCTCCATGGATACTACAGTGTTCGCAGAAGTTACAGGCATATGGAGACGGACTATACTGATGTCTCCAGCTAATCATATACTTGCTCCTTCAACGGCGCTGCCGCTTCTGGCACGCACATCTTAAGTGTCTGAGAACATTATCTTCATTAATTATGCTCGGGTAAATATTAGCAAATGAAAGTTCCCAACGCTGTAACTAGAGAGAATTTTAATTTCTAATCACAAAATCTAATACAAAATCTTGTCTCTATGATACTTAAAATGTGAGCGATGCACCTTTTAATTGCACGTGATTATAATTACTCAACATCCATTTTAACGTGGATAGGCTAAAAATAATACCAAATCCTTCTCCACACCGCTTATCTCAAATTTAAAGATACAGTGCAGTATGATACACAAACCACGCAGTTTGAAAAGGAATGGGTTAAAGTTAAATTTGTTTTCACAGTAGTAGTATATTATTAAAATGAACTCGAACTGAAATCTTGTTAATATTCAGATGAAATTGTTATATTTCACTTTGTGATACGAGCTTGAGAATATGTCCATCGAAGCTGGGACAACGATTTTTCGATTAAAAAGATGAAATAATTTATTTTCAGTCGCCGATAGAAATACTATGTTCAAATTAGCAAATGTCGAAAAACTTATGCATGAAGCAATAAGTAGTGTAACTCAAGACGAGTTTCACGAGTAGATTATGGAGTCGATTATCGTTAAATTAAGGAATGAAAAAGACGACTCCGAATAAAGTGCTTTCGAAGAAGACGAAGACACCCCTGAACTGCTTGATGTTCCGTTGTTGTACGTCTATTATAGGTAAACATAATCACGGCAAGATTTTAATGTTTTAAGGATATTTGTTGTTCAGCTAGGGAAACCATGGACGGCACATAAACTGGCGTTTAAAACGTGCTCTCACGTACACAACTACCACTCGTACACGCCCACTACGTTTGGCAACAGCGCTTCGCGCGAGCATTGACCAGTGTTCATATGCCTTTAAGTTTTGTGATGATGATAGAGGGATGCCTGATCAACAGATCGTTGATCACCCTCTTGGAGCAACTCCTCTTCTAGGATGAAAATGCTAGGGACTTCCTTGCGTCTCTGTGTCCTGTCTGTCTGCTTTTTATGGTTCCCTCATTTCACCCCTTCCGCTTGTTAAATAGTTAATATAATAGATTTGTGTAGATCGCAGTGCTCGAGGTATTACCCTCCGTTTTATAAACTAAAACCAAAACTACAAGTGCAGTTTAACCTAAAGTAGATAAACCGTGAAATGCTGATTTATCGCATACATTAGGCGATTGAACTGTGTATAAAATCGAGGCCAAAAATTAAGAAAACCATTTCAATCGTTGGTGAAGACCGAAGTTGGTCACTATAATGAGTAATGATTAGCTACGTACCTTACATATTATAGGTAGAGATGGTATCGTGTTCCACCCACAATCCGAAGTCGAGATTTCATCAGAAATATGTCTTGAGATCACCTGCATCAAAATTATAACGTTTTGAAAAAGTTCCGTGTTTGTGTTTGTAGACAGTAATAGCCCCAAAACAAAAATGTCTTTAAATACCAAATTTAGTATTTAGGTTTTATCTTCCAAGGATGAGGCATTGAGCTTTTCAAAACGCGGCATTGACTCCACCCAAAACTACTCTTTACATGGTAAAATTTGTGAAAATTTGTTTTTTCTCAAAAACGGCTCAAACGATTTTGATTAAAATATCGCATGATAAATATATTTACATGACAAATAAAATGTACCTAGTTTACTGGGGACAGCCTTTGAAGAACTATTTATTCTGGATAAATGTTGCATAACTGGTAAACCGTAAGAGACAGACAAAAACTTATTACACAAAAATGCAAATGTTAAAATGTATGCCATATTTATTTATGAAGGGTAAACAGTTTCCGAGATATTCTTTGTTTTCGGTTTCAATTTTAAGGTACTTAAATTTTTCTCAAATGAGGTCATAGTTTGTTTCATCTCTGTTTTGTTTTATTCTGGCCATACAAAGCGAACCGACTTTCAATTGTTTCACATAGCGTCAGCTTTCAAAAGATTTTATTATCACTTTACCCTTTTAACCCATTCTACTTCTAAGAAACTAATACAACCATTTGGGCTAGTGCTTATCTCTATTTCATAATGTTAATAAAGGAATAATCTTTTGTAACAATAATTTGTCAGAGAAAATCATGTGAAATGAATACAGCAGATTTTTCAAGTTACAATTGTGATATTCTGTGTCGCAGATACCCTTGGTTTTAATAGCTTATGTTTCACACACAGAGAATACATGAGTAACACGACCTACGGGATATATATTGCGGCTTTCACCCCCTAGGAGGAAGGGATGAAATGAAGGAACCACAAGAGATTACAAAGAAAGCGCGGATGTCCCAAATAGTTCCTGACCCTAGTATTGGTACTACTAGAGCTGTCTGAGAGGGCGTTGAAATCCCATTTAATACTGCAGTCCTCCAGTGCCTAAGGAAACGGCAAAGAAACGAGGGAAAGAAAATCATAGATGAGAAAGTATCTACCAATTGCCTATCGACCAGAGAAAACCAAGAAAACCCCAAAGTCAGGAATCGAAGCCGGGACTTTTCGAATGAGAACTCCACACGTTACGTGGAGACATTTCCCTCGGTAGTGTTATAGTATGCCTCACTTACAACCCACTACGATTGATGACATATTACATTGTTATGTAATCGGTAAAATACCTGTAAAGAAATCTCCAAATACATTTCCGTATCCTTCCAAACACATGACGCGAAAAAGTAAATAAATAAAAATGGTTTCACCAAAGATGAAAACGAGGAAAATGCGATCTGTACTTCTAAGAAAGTTGAAAAGGCCAAAATGAAAAGGCATCTACAATTTATGTCACAAATTAAATACCTGGGCAAAACTTAAATTAACAATACGCAGATCTACGATTATGCACTTACGCATTCTAATAAAATATAGCAACATTAATATAAAGTGTTATTTCACGAAAATCTAGGTAGTGTATGTAATACTTACTTGCAACACGCCTCAGATTTTCCCGTAGTGTTTCCAAAATATATCTGAAAGAAAATTGAAAAATATATTAAAGTTGGATGACATTAATCCACTGTCCATTTGGAAAATGCCCCACAATATTATTAAAACAGAATCTGAAAATGTTTATACTTTGGCTAAAGCCTGAAATCTGTTAAGATCAAAATAAATACACGTTTAAACTACCTCTGTGGTTTGGTGGTTAGCGTGCTAATTTTCAAATCCAGAGGGTCCAGGATTTTAAGGAGACGGTTCGATTCCCACCCCCCCCAGGAGTATGGAAAGTTTTCTTTAGTCAGCTTTATTCCCCATCCTCCCTAGAGCCTGAAAGTGTGATTGGTAGTGTAAATGTGTGTGTGTGTGTGTGTGTGATTGGTAGCGTAAATGTGTATGTGTGTGTATTCAATGTAAACAAAGGAAACCCATTGTAAATAAAGATGCAGATAAAGCTCAATAGTAAATGAGTGAACATCATTGCCAATGAGCAATGTTCCAAAGACAAAGTCTCAATGTACAGGTTGTTTCGAAACGATACCTAACGAATATATCTTTTAGATATGTTTTTATGTAAAATTGAAAATTACATCATTTTGAGATTAGGCAATGCATGAAGCACTAATGTGTGATCCCACATACACTTCAGAGGGCGTTCTTGGCAAGCATGTATCATGTAAAAAGAAAACGAAAAAAAAAAAGTCCTTGTTCATTATCATTATCAGCAAACTTATTCTAGCTTGCAACCTAAAGAAGCAAGGGGCAGCTGTGTACTCAGAATACTACTTATGACTCGGAGTTTCGAGAAATGTATTGAAAGCGAAACATAGGCATTTCTGCCCTAACAACGAGTATCTTGTACAAATCATAATCAATTTATAATTGCCCTATTAGAAAGTCAACAACATATTAAAGAACAATCTGTCATATGCAAAAATGTATTATTTAGTATTAAGAGTTAAAGACAATGAAATAAATTTCTTGTTTCATTGAAAAAGGGATTTATTTTTGTTTATCTTTATCTCCAAGCCTATTTTGATATGGGTGGTATAAATAAAAGCCAGCAGTAGCTTGTGAGCTTTAGCTCGTAAGCAAATGAGAAAAAGCATCAGCTCGTGGTTTGGTATAAATAAAAGTTTCCCCTCCTCGCTTTGTTTTCCTCACTCCTACCTATGTTAAACATACCTACTCAAATGTAATACGCCCAATAGAAACAGATTTGAAATAACAGAAATATAATGAAACATTTGGCAAATTAAATAGAAATTGAGATTCGCTGACTTTCATACCATGCCGGTCATCCTCTTTGGGAATTCAATATTGATTTGCTTAATTTGAAGACATTAGGAGCCTGTCACTTAACAAATGCTGTATTGGAAGTATATTATTTATACTTTTTTGCGTCATTATTTATCATCTGCAACTAGACGATTAAAATCTATGTAAAATATCACAAATAGTAATTAAAAGATGTGTTATCATGATGTGTTATAATGAATTAATGTTACGCTCGAAGAAAGTATGTTTCACTTCGTTGAAAGTAAATTTAGGATTGTTTATATGGGAATTCTTTAGTTATAATTCGGTTAGATTTGTACGAGCATTTTGCTCTACGTACGTGCTACATTTGTGCATTGCTGTGGTTATGTCAACAGTTTTCCGATAACAAGAGCCTATGACTAGACTTCACTCGCATGCTATTTGTAGCTATTGATGGTAGGATATACTCGTTGCCGTGTACATTTGGCTTCCTCATTAGAATATGAGTACAATCCACTACCCCAATTGATCAGGGGAATTATAACGTTCTGATCACTCCGCCTTGGTTTCCTGTAGAGCAGCAGCAGTTGTATGAAATTGTATCCGAAGACCTTGCTCTAGCGTTGATTGCGTTAACAACTTTCCAGAAGGTATTTGAGACCGTAGCCTGTGTAACACCCGATCCTCCGCAACACCAACTTGAAAACCAGGATCTCCTACATACTTAAAAAAAGTCCGCATTTTTTCAGCATTGTTAAGAGCCCCACCTCGTGTTTCATTTGACTCTGGAAGGAAATATTGTGCAAGCCAGTCTACATCTCTTTTAAAACGGTATTGTGTGTTCACACCCGAGTCCCTACATCTTACATAAGCTTTTATTTTCCGCTCAGGTGCCACCATCATGAATTCCGCCATGGTACTAAACTGTAGTTGAGCAAGCTGAGGTAGCTACGCAGGTACCTCAAGAAACACCCAGCAAAAGCTTCAGAGCAGCGAGCACGTCCTGTTATTATTTATACCCTTTCGCGAGCTAAAGCTTAGCGATCAAGGTCAGCAAGTTTCAGCTCGCGAGTCGATTGAGCAGAGATTTTTATTTATACGAAACAGAGTTGTAACTTGGAAATAGGGAAAACAGAGCTAGTGCTTCCTTTTATTTATACCACCCATTATTCTTACATCTCTTGTCTTAATCGGTTCATTGCCTACATCTTCTAGAGCACTTTAAATTACCTCTAAAAGATAATATCTATTAGCGGAGTGGGTATCCAGCTTATTTTCCTAGTCATGTGCTTTCTTTCACTGCCTGTTATATGAAAGTTTATGCTGGAAGAATAAATAACTAAAGGTATAGGTTCTTTGGCGGAGTTTCGAAAGAAAAGGAATCTGTAACAGGCGCTATGTCTACAAAAACACTGCTAAGTTACGGAACTCGATGCTTTCCAACCTACCTGCATTAGCTTCTTTAGCGTGGGTCACGCACGTGGCTTTGTTCCTAGGTAACTGTCTAATATGAGCAATCATAAGACCTGAGCAACAACATTCAAATCTTGATTCATGACGTATCATCTGTAGCTATAACTGAAACAACGCGTTTTGTCCAGTAACATAATGGTTGGTTCCGATATTTGCATGGTTGTATATTGCCATTCGCCGCGGTAACGTGTGCGACTCGAATTCGGGAGGCCCCAAGTTCAAACCCCCGGGGCCGGTTAACCTGACCGAAGGCTTCTTCGCGGCTTTCCTTGATCGTCATGCGAATGTTAGGTTGGATAATATGATCCACGAATTCTCCTGTCATCCCTTTCATCACTGCGTTTCATTTGCTCTTTCTTCACCGCCATACAGACATTAGGCAGATCACTAGGGAGTGCATTTGGAATATGTAAAGACTGAATTTCATTGCACATTTACCGATAGACGCAAGCAACACGTACTCTCCAAAACGATTTTTAATTATAGAAGACAAAACTAAGGCAGGCGCTGATAATTTGCAATCCCTCAAATGATACCCCGACTGCGCACTCTATAATTTCCCATCCTGAATAGCTATGATCCAAAGTTTGCTTGCTCCTCGACTGGCTACTGCGTAATTCCTAAAAAGAAGTATATTATAATTATCGTGGTTGCTTTCTGAAGATATACATTATTCCAGAATTGCGTTGAAAACTTCCGAGCCTATGCCCGTACACCAACCTTGGATTTTCGGCTTTCCGTGATCGGAATTGTGGCATGGCATTTAATTTTCTCTACCTACTATGTACAGTGTACGTGGTGGAGAAAGTAATTTTTTTCCAGGAGACCCAAAAACGTGTACTTCTAGTGAAATGTCGGTATCGATTTTGGGTGAAATGCAATACTTTCTCTACCTATTAAGTGGTAGTACACCAAACAATATATGTGACTGCTACCAGATGTTTTAATGTCCTTTTAACCTGCTTGTTTATACCTGCGATAATAAAATCAGAGAAATGATGCTCAAATGAGTTAGAGTTACTCGGCATTCGTCTTCTTAGGGTAAGGGAAAACCCGAAAAAGAACTTATCCGTTAAATCATCCTAACCGACATTCGAAATCGGGATCTTGAATGCGAGGAAGACCCACTATTCCCACACCACAGAGGCGGGTGAGACTTGCTTAAATCTCATTACTTAGCAGAGTGTTTGAGCCACACTTGCGTTACATACATGCATGGGTTAAGCGCGAGATTTCAAGTGCGGTTAATAAAGCTAATGGAGAAAGCCACAAGATTGTAATCAAGCTTCCACAGGAATCCGTAAACGCATGCTTGTGGCTGTGGCTGTACCAGCACGGTTCACGTCAAGAAGATCATGTGAAATTAATAACGACAATCAGGATTAACTTACTGGCTAGCTTCACGACCAAAGCAGCACACTGTCTACTTTTATTTTCTTTTGTTTCTGCGGTGTACTGGGTTCCGTGCGCGTAATTCAATACTTTCTAGGTGCTAACTTTTACCTGCAGTTTCAAGACATCTAAGACTTCTACACTCTACAACTTAATCAAAGTCCCAAAACAGAAAGTTGCAGCGGTCTATTTATGTTCTCGTGTGATCGAATTGGTGTAGGGGTCCTTCACAAAAATTGAACGCGAATTGTAAATATTAATAAAACTTAATACTTTAGTACGTTTTATCGAAATTCATTTTACACGTTCTAAAAACGAATATAGTACATAGGAAGAGAAGGTATTGCATTCCATCCAAATTTTTTCATACTGGATTTTCACTGGTAATACACGTTTTAGGATCCTCTGTGTAAAAAAAAAAAAACATTTTTAGAAAAAAAAAGTCTTGTATGCGTTTATGTGTCAGTGTGCATGTGTGTGTGTGTCTATAAATAATATAACTCAAAACGAAAAGTCGGTAAAATACGAAATTTGATAAATAAGTTCAATATATTCTAAGGGTATAACAAGAAGATTTTCAAGAAAATCCCCCACCTCAAACTACCCTTTACATGGAGGATATTTCGAAAATTTTGATTTTCTCAAAAATATCTATAAGGATTTTGATTAAAATACGGTATATCAAATTTATTTACATGACACATAAAATGTATATCTTGAATTTTCTGGAAATAGCTTCTGAAGAGCTCTTCATTCTGGATTACTTTTGCATAACTGGTAAATCGTAAGAAACAAAAACTTAATACAAAAACTGAAGATATCGTTAAAGTGCACAATTTATGCCATTATACACTTTTCTGTGAGATATTCCTTGTTATTAGTTTCAAATTTTAAAACACGTAAATCTTCTTTCAAATGAAAATTTGACATTCCTGTTTCTTTTTATTCCCGGCCATGCAAAGAGAACCGAATTTCAATCACATAGCCACCAGCTTTTAAAAGATTGCCTATCGCATTAGTGTAGTATATTCCCTTACTTCTTTCTACTTAGAGATAAGGAAGTAATAAGACCATTTCTGCTAATGCTTATCTTTATTAGCATGAAGTAGAGTGAATCACAAGTTTTTGTAAGAAAAGGTAGAGAAAGTAATATGAATGAAAAACATAGGTTTTTTTTTTAATGTGACTGCTGACTACAATGGAAACTGGTAGTTTTTTTTTTTTTTTTTTTGTGAGGGAGGATTCAGGCATAACCTAATTTGCCATTAGGGTAGACAAAATGACTAACAAACAGAAACACACAACACTAAATATCCATGCACATAGCGGGATTCGAATCCGAGGCCCTTTTGCGGCACAGCGTCAACGCCAAAAGCGCCAATGATCACGGCTTGGTTACGGTTAAAAGAGAAAAAATCTGATGTGTACCATTCACATGACTTTCTACATATCCCTGCAACAAATAATTCTTAAAAAGCTTATACTTCTATTTACCTTATGCTACAAATTAGCAGAAATAGTCTTATTACTCGCATCCGTAGGTTAAAGTGATAGTCAAAAGCTGGTTGCTATGTCAATGAAGTTCCTTTGTTTATATGGATAGGAGTTGACAAGTTCCAGTATGAGAAAAGTATACGTTTTTCATAGCAGAAACCAAAAATAAGGAATGTCACAAAAACGACCAACTCCACGAAAAAAATGTAAATAACATAAATTGTGTGTTTTAATGTGCTCTACATTTTTTGTGTTGTAAGTTTTTGTCCATCTCTTACGGTTTAGCAATTATTCATCCAGAATAAACTACTCTTCAGAGGCTATTCCCAGAAAATTCAAGATATACATTTCATTTGTCAGGTAAATATGTTTAATATCCGAAATTTTAATCAAAATCGTTAGAACCATTTTTGAGAATATCAAAATTTTCGAAAAAAGTTCCATGTAAAGGGTAGTTGGGGGTGGGGGGATTTTTCTCAAAATCTTCGTGTCGCATCCCTGGAAGATACTAAACTTAAATACCAAGTTTGGTATTTTACCGACTTTTCATTTTTGAGTTATCGTGTTCACAGACACACGGACACACACACACACACATACACACACACGGACCTTTTTCTGGAAATACTTTTTTTTGGATACAGAGTACCCTAAAACATATATTTCCAGTGAAATCTCGGTATCGAATTTTTGGTGGAGTGCAATACTTTCTCTATACACTATGTACATAGTGCGTATGGAGAAAGTAAAAAAGCGATCTCCATTTCTACTCTCTTGCACTTGTCTTTATACTTGGAAAATGAAACATGAAGCGATAAGCTTATGAAAACGCCTCCCTCCCAAATGTTTGCCATTACAAATTGACGGCACATTCTTGCACAAACCTGCGATTTTACTACATCAACGAAAGGAAATATCCGGCAACCTACTATTCCGTCAGCTGTTCTACAGAGATCAAAACTCTACGGCAGGCATGCCGATTCATGGGTGCCGTACCCTTAAAGGTCCCTAATTACATTGCTCCCAAGCCTCCCCAAGGAGGTAGACTCCCAGTCGAAACAGGTAACACTTGCAGTTTGGTGTTTATAATATTTGATAAAGCATTACATACTTCTAGTGGAAGATGTTACATTTTTTGCATTTATGATTAATAACAAAAGGAACACAGCTCTATTAACCAAAAGAAAATGAACCTCAAATGCTCAAATTTGAATTAGTGGTTGTTCTAGTTCGCTTGGCGTTACCCAGGATGCACCACGAGGAGGCTAACTAGTTCGCATCACAAAAGATTCCACATTTATCAGCTTCGTCATTATTTCTTTATTTTCTGTAATTTACTCACAATGGATCCGCATTTAGATCCTTAGTTATTTTAACATTCTAAACCTCTATCATACAGTAATATATATATATATATATATATATATATATATATATATATATTATTTTCGTCTTCAAAATAAGCGGTATTTTTCCTTTTAGATCTTATTTCCATGTATTTCCAGGTTTAGTTTTATAAGAAATCGACTTCACGTATTCCATTCTAGAAATTTTTCCAGCTTTGAAATTTTCTATTTGCTGCATCATGAGTGCAAGTGTGGATAAGACCTTTACTTTTTTTGTTTGTTGATAAATTAATTGCAATTTTAGTATCCAACTGAATTTGTTTCAGTACTTCAAGACATCTATACTGATCTGGGCTACAGGAATAAAACTGATTGTTGTATTTGTTGTAGAAACTTTCGCAAACGTTGGTAGTTCTCTGTCTATGGCAACTTAGTTCTGCCCACATGGAAGGAGGAAGCAGCATTTTCGTTGATGTAAGTTTCCACTAAATAGTCGCAAAACATCTGTAGTTTTTCCGAGACAGGCATCACTGCCATGAAGTCTTCAGCAAAACAGTCACCAACCATAACTTTGGCAACTTTTAACATTGCAAGTCCATCACGCTACCCCACTTTTTAAACACTTCTGGAATCCGACAGTGTAATCGCTCCGAAGTAGACTTTTCCTTACTGTTCTCACCGTAATTTCAGTTTCGTCAGTAAACATGTCAACTGTGAGCTTATTTGCCGTACACTGAAAGAAATCAAGTAAAAAGTTAGGCATACCCATTCTACTCCACCTGCTGGTTAATTACACCGGTTTTTCGCGGGAGGCTTGGGGGTTGTTACCTGCTAAGCTTACCTGGGTACGGGAGGCTTCGGCCCGATTAGGTAGTCTACTTGGTGTTATTCCCCTTTTCTCAAGCCCTAACTTTGTGCCTTGCGAGTGGCCGTACTTTATGGTGACACATGCTAACAGAATAAGAACTCCCTGTATGATAGGCAAACCGAACACCACAATAAGAGAGTGGGTTAAACTCTTTTTGCCCTCCTGCGGCATCCCTGCCCTAAAGCAAAACAGGCACGATCCCTGCCGCCAAAACTCCACACCACCAAGTTATTCTTTGGTCAAAATCTTTTGAGACAGATCAAAAATACAAAAACAAGTTGCTCATGCCTAGGTCAGTTAGAGTGTCCCCCTTCCACTACAATACTGATCAAAGAATAGCAAACGCTAGTATTTATTTGCAGTGCTTCTTGTGAAGACGTTCGAGTTTGTCGAATGCAAGCTAAACGAATCGCATTAATAACACGGTTCGTAAATTAAGTATTAGAGACACCCTTTTTCTCGATGGAGGGATCAAAAGTTTTCTATCACATCACTAAATATTGATCTGAGGAAGGAAAACAAACTGATGTTACATTCATATACCTCTCCTGCAGCAAACTATTCTTATTCTTATTTTATCCAAAAAAAAAAACATTTTTAGAAAAAGCTCCATGCTTGTATGTGTCCGTGTCTGTAGACACCATAGCTCAAAAACTAAAAGTCGGTTAAATACCAAGCGTGGCACCATCTATGGGCAGAAGTAAAAAGTACACTCATTGTACAATGTATGTGGTAGAGAAAGTAAAACCAGCAGTCTTCAGAATATTCATAGCTGTGCAGCAGTAGCTATTTATAAAAATCTGATGTGTACCATTCACATGACTTTCTCCATATCCCTGCAACAAATAATTCTTAAAAAGCTTATACTCCTATATACTTTATGCTAATCAGAAATAGTCTTATTACTCGCATCCTTGTAAGTAGAAGCGAAATAAGGGACAACCGTAGGTTAAAGTGATAGTCAAAAGCTGGTTGCTATGTCAATGAAGTTCCTTTGTTTATATGGATAGCAGTTGACAAGTTCCAGTATGAGAAAAGTATACGTTTTTCATAGCAGAAACCAAAAATAAGGAATGTCACAAAAACAACGAACTCCACGAAAAAAATGTATATAACATAAATTGTGTGTTTTAACGTGTTCTACATTTTTTGTGTAGTAAGTTTTTGTCCATCTCTGACGGTTTAGCAGTTATTCATCCAGAATAAACTACTCTTCAGAGGCTATTCCCAGAAAATTCAAGATATACATTTCATTTGTCAGGTAAATATGTTTAATATCCGAAATTTTAATCAAAATCGTTAGAGCCTTTTTGAGAAAATCAAAATTTTCGAAAAAAGTTCCATGTAAAGGGTAGTTGGGGGTGGGGGGATTTTTCTCAAAATCTTCGTGTCGCATTCCTGGAAAATACTAAACTTAAATACCATGTTTGGTATTTTACCGACTTTTTGTTTTTGAGTTATCGTGTTCACAGACACACGGACACACACACACACACACACACACACACACACACACACACACACACACACACACGGACCTTTTTGTGAAAATGCTTTTTTTGGATATTGGGGACCCTAAAACATATATTTCCGGTGAAATCTCGGTATCGAATTTTTGGTGGAGTACAATACTTTCTCTATACACTATGTACATAGTGCGTATGGAGAAAGTAAAAATCTCCATCACATGACTTTCTCTACACAAATTATTGTTAATGGGCTTATTACTTTCTCTATACTCACTATGTACATAGTGAATAGAGAATGTATTGCACTGCACCAAAAAATTAGATACCGAGATTTCACCGGAAATATATGTTTAGGGTCCCCTGCGTCCAAAAAAAGTATTTTCAGAAAAAGGTCCGTGGGTGTGTGTGTGTCCGTGTGTCAGTGTGTCTGTGAACACGATAACTCAAAAACGAAAAGTCGGTAAAATACCAAACTTGGTATTTAAGTTTAGTATCTTCCAGGGATGCGACAATAAGATTTTGAGAAAACTCCCCCCACCCCAAACTACCCTTTACATGGAACTTTTTTCGAAAATTTTGATTTTCTAAAAAATGGCTATAACGATTTTGATTAAAATGTCGTATATTAAAGTTATTTACCTGACAAATAAAATGTATATTTTGAATTTTCTGGGAATAGCCTCTGAAGACTACTTTATTCTGGATGAATTTTTCATAACTACTAAACCGTAAGAGATGGACAAAAACTTAACCCACAAAAAATGTAGAACACGTTAAAACACACAATTTATGTTATATACATTTTTTTCGTGGAGTTGATCGTTTTTGAGATATTCCTTTTTCTTGGTTTCAGCTTTGAAAAACATACTTTTCTCATACAGGAATTTGTCAACTCCTGTCCAAACAAACAAAGGAACATCAGTCACATAGCAACCAGCTTTTGGCTTTCGCTTTAACCTATGATACTCCCTTATTTCGCTTCTACTTACAATAAAGCAAGAAATAAGACTATTTCTGCTAATTTTTCTCGATTAGCATGAAATAAATAAAAGATAAGCTTAATAACAATAATAATTTACAGGGATATAGAGAAAGTCATGTGAATGGAACACATCCGATTTTTTTTATTTAATGCTAAAACATAAGCAGAAACAGTCTCTCTAGGCCGCGCCGTGGCCGAGTGGTTAGACCACTCGCCTCTCACCTAGACGGTCCGGGTTCGATCCCAAGCAACCGCATGTGAGATTTGTGGTGGACAAAGCGGCGCTGGGGCGGGTTTTCTCCGGGTTCTCCGGTTTCCCCCGCCATCGCATTCCACCGGTGCTCCATCTTCAATCATGTATCATCAGTGTCACCGCCTGCGGTGCCATCAGTAGTTAAAGCGGGCGTTAAACACTACCAAAAAAAAAAACAAAAAAAAAAACAGTCTAATTACTTAGTTCCTTTATACGTAGAAGGGAAATAAGGGAATATACTAGGCTAAACCGCCAGTCAAATGTTTTAAAATATGCTTGCTATGGGATTGAAATCCGTTTCTCTGCTTGGCCAAACGTTGACAAGCTCCCATATGAGTAGGTATTTTAAAACTGAAATCAACAACAAGGAATATCTCGAAAACGCCAAATCCACGATATATATATATGACATAAATTGTGTGTTTTATAGTGATCTACATTTTTTGTGTAGCAAGTTTTTGTCTTTCTCTTGCGGTTTACCAGTAAATTCAATAAAACTCATCCAGCATAAAGAGGTCTTCAGAAGCTATTCCCAGAAATTTCAAAATATAGATTTTATTTAGCATGTAAATATCTTAAATATAAGAGATTTTAACCCAAATCGTTAGAGCCGTTTTTGAGAAAATCAAATTTTCGATATTTTTTTCATGTAAAGGGATGTTTGTGGTGGGGAGATTTTTTTTTAAATCTTCGTGTCGCATCTTTGGAAGATACAAAACTTAAATACCAAATTTAGTTATTTAACGGTTTTTCTTTTTTGAGTTATGCTGTTCACAGACAGACACAGGCACCTTTTTCTAAAAATGCTTCTTTTTTTTGGATTCAGGGGGACCCAAAATACGTATTTCTGGTGAAATCTGGTATCGAATTTGGGTGCAATACAATACCTTCTCTATACCCTATGTATATAGTACGTGTAGAGAAAGTAAAAACTATTTTGTTGGTGTTTACTATTTAGTGACAATCAATGGTGTATGTAAACAAGGAGGGATTCTGAAGATTTAGGAGAACAAAGTTGGACACCATATCAACAATTACATGAATGTCAGGGGATGTATACTAGCTTATATTGCAATAATTCGTTAAGTCAAAATTTTATTTCAAAAAAGTTGTGGCTCCCAATGAAAAACAATATCAGCATTTTTATGTCTCAATAGCTGAGACATATACTTCAAATTGCTTTATTTATATGGCCTCTTCACCAGATTATACACTCACAAGTCGCCACTGATGCTCCACACATCATACTGAATGAGCTAAGGATGCGAAACAAAGAGAAAGACAGGACAAAGTCGAAGAGCCATTTCAGTCCATTCTTTCTGCCCATTCAAAATTAAAATTATGCGTACACATAAAACCTTTGTGTGTTCAGTAATACAATGGATCCATTCACATTACATTAGGTAAACAAAAAGCCAGATGCGTAACATTCACATTTTTTTCTCTACCCTGTACTATTTATATATGGATATATATATATAGATATATAAAAACCTTATTTTCCTATTTCAGGTTACTAAAATAAATGTTTGCAGATTGGTTTCATTACATATTTCGTTGTAGCTGCAAAGAGGATGTTTCTATACCACCGCAAAAAAACTCAATGGCAATTATACCGCAAAAATGGTAAAGTATTGTAAAATCAAACCAATAATAACCAGACCGATTCGTGAGTATACATTTTGGATGTTCACATGCAGCTAGTCCTGAAGATGTGACATGGCATCTGCTGCATAATATGGATGTTTAATTTCGAAGAACGGTTATAGCTGTCGCAGTTACAGTTCGTTAATGTTACATGTAATGGTGGTTACCAATAACAATTAATTCATAGTTCACACATGAGGCCGTGGCAATAACGAAGCTGCTTCTCCCGCGCTGTTTCTATATGCCATTCAGTTTTAAGTTAATGTCATTACGTGGTACTTTGCTGCGGCAGAAGTTAGGATCTCTAGATGCAAGCATTGTTAATACTTCTTACTTAAGCGTTAATTTTACCATCTAGCGACTTTGGCAGAGCGCGGAACTGCACATTTCGGACTAGCCACTACACTATACCTAATTTACATAGTACTTCGTTCTTCCCTTAGAACTTGCACTTAATGATATACTAATGAACATCCACAAAACTACCCTTTCTTTCGCAAGACAACTTATGTAACGTTATCACAGTTGTCGTCTTTGTTGTCAGCTGTATTGTTGGGGTTATTCTCATTTCCAGGGCTATCCGACTCTTAAACGCTTGTGAACACCCAAAAACTATACTCATGAGCAGCTACTGGCTATAAGAGATCCTAATGTAAACACACATGATGCAGACATAGCAAATGAAAATATACTAAAATTAACAACTTCAGCGTGACTACAATATAACCACTTAAATATTTTATATGATGTTAGATAAAACATGGCAATGGCATTCTGAAAGGCGATGTTCCTAAAGGCGAGAAACGCCACCTATCAAACTTACATTATTGTCTAACATTACAAAAACATCAGATAATCTAGTTGGGAGTAAGGCTGGAGCACTATCTTGTAAATCTAAACTTGCTTGTGTACACATACTAAAAAATTTTGATGTGTTCCATTAACATGACTTTCTCTGCATCTCTGCAAGCAAATATTATTAAAAAGCTTATTCTTCTATTTGCTTCATGCTAATTGAGAAAAAAAAAATAGCAGAAATAGTCTTACAACTTACTTCCTTGTAAGTAGAAGCGAAATAAGGGAGTACCATACGTTAAAGTGATACTCAAAAGCTGGTTGCTGTGTGACTGAAGTTCCTTTGTTTGTTGACAAATTCCTGTATGAGAAAAGTATGAGTTTTCAAAGCTGGAACCAATAACAAGGAATATCTAAAAAGCGAACAACTCCACGAAAAAGCGTGTATTACATAAATTGTGTGCTTTAATGTGCTCTACATTTTTTGTGTGGTAAGTTTTTGTCCATCTCTTACGGTATGTAAACTTACGTAAAATTCATCCAGAATAAAGTAGCCTTCAGAGGCTATGCCCAGCAAAGTCAATATATACATTTTATTTGTCAGGTAAATGACTTTAATATACGATATTTTAATCAAAATCGTTAGAGCCATTTTTTTTAGAAAATCATAATTTTCGAAAAAAGTTCCATGTAAAGGGTAGTTGGTGGTAAGGGGATTTTCTTGAAAATCTTCGTGTCGCATCCTTGGAAGATACCAAACCTAAATACCAAGTTTGGTTTTTAACGGACTTTTCGTTTTTGAGCTATGCTGCACACATACACACAGACTTTTTTGGTAGTGTTTAACGTCCGCTTTTACTGCTCAGGCACCGCAGGCGATGACACTGATGATACATGAAGATGGAGACCCGGTGGAATGAGATGGCGGGAGAAACCGGGGAACCCAGAGAAAACCCGCCCCTGCGCCGCTTTGTCCACCACAAATCTCACATGCGGTCGCTTGGGATCGTACCCGGACCGTCTAGGTGAGAGACAAATGGTCTGACCACTCGGCCACGGCGCGGCCGACAGACTGACAGACACACATACGGACATTTTTCTAAAAATGCTTTTTTTGGATTCAGGGGGCCCCAAAACTTGTATTTGCGGTGAAATCTCCGTATCGAATTTTTGGGTGCAATACATTACCTTCTCTATACACTATGTACACACTACATGTAGAGAAAGTAAAAACGAGTATATAGGTAATATCTAACAAAGGTAATTGGTAAACATGTTACTCACCAGTTGTCACATTAAATCCTCAATGACGATCTCTTGCGCAGCAGTTGATACCGTGTAACGTTTGAAATAATAGTTTCAGAGCCAAAGCACATGCTGTGTATGTCACCCAGAACTCGATAGCTATTTCGTTACTTTAGCAGTTAGACAGCCTCTCGGTATGGTAAAAGTGGGCATCTTATCTTGCCGAAAAGGTAAGTATGTGCAAGAAAGGCTCAAGCAGTTAAAAACCAACTTTACTGTATAACGGTTTGATTCTTTTTTGCACTACTTCAACAGTAAAATAAATTTTTTTGGTCATTTAAAATGCCTCCTCCTACTGATACTGAGGCCGCCTAACTTTGGAGAGAAGTATAACCGTTAACGAGATAAATTATAGTTCCTGTATTCGTTACTGGGTAACTAGTGTCTTTGTGTTGTTACCTGTGTTACTTTTTTTCCTACCCATTCCTACTGCATAATAATTAGCATTATAAACAGATTGATCAGCTGCAGCCACTCCCAAATAATAAACTTATAATAATTATTATTATCTCAATTTTTTGTAGCTTAACGTCCTTCAACCTGGTTTGTCATATCGGACGATGAATGTCATTGGTGATTTGATGCTCAAATGATTTCGAGGTCCATGGAGTTTAAAGTTACTCGACATTCGTCCACTCAGGATAAGGGGAAATCCCGAAAAAACCTTATCCATAAAACTCGTCTAACTCTCCCTAATTCACCCTCAGCGAGATCAACTCGCGACCTTTTAAATGTGAGGCAGATATGCTACCCCCATGTGGGCTTATATTATTATTATTATTATTACTTGTATGCAGATATTTGATCCATTAGATAATTACGCATACGCAAAAGCCCCTTAAAACGCGCACTAGTCAAGATGTGCTACGCCCCTGATACCATCCTTTCTCAAGCTTAGATTTAAATTCATGCATAATATACGATGGATTTAATTGCCTTCAAAGAAAAAAAATATAAAGCCGCAAGGTATAACAAATTATGGTGTTCACGTGGTAGGTATGCTCTCTAACAGCAGCCGTCGTCACTCATAACGGATATCTCAAAATTGGCAGTTACTACAAACACGTTAACTGAAATAAAATGTATATTTTAAAGAGAATGCATTTGTGTGTTTATACTGTGTGTGTATTAAGTATAGAGCATATTTTGGGTTAAGTAAATACAATACATTTATTTACCTGTAGATGCAAGCATCGCGTCTCTACGAACCAGTTTTGAGCAGCGAAATCTTTGCAGAATGAAGCGTTTCATGAAGTATTTTGTATTACAATTAACATTTGCACATAAACATGGAAATGCTATTTATATGGTTGTTTATAATTCATAATACAGCAGTAACGTATATCTATATTGATGCATATTGATTTTTTACAATATTTGTACACAAACTTGTAGTTTAGCTATTTTAATGGCAACTTTCACATTGTTTTAGTTTGCGAAATTATTTTTCGGGGAGACAGGGAAATATGAGCTTTCCAGACGCACGCTGATGCGCCCGAGAAAAGATTAGATCATGGTAATAAATTTACAAAAGCGTAGTTTTGTCTTGCAGGCCAATTTTTTTTCTCTCCATATAACGCTTAATAACATAGAATATATAACCAGAGTGAGGTATAGAACAGCAGTCTTCCGCGTGGAGTGTCCATGTGCAAACTATTTCATTAGGAAGATAATGAATGAAAAATGAGCCTTAAAATGATTTAACGCGTTTTGACTACTGCATAGGATTGCTCTACGATCGTATTCCGCTACTAATGACGTCATATTTGATTGCTGTACTTCTTTCTGCTGGAAAAGTAGCCTTTACCATTGGTCGGAAAACTTCAGCTGCACCTCAGTTTGGAAATATGTGGTCATTAAAATGTAACTCTGTATGTGCAGTGGTTCGCAGAAAAAACTGAAAATATGAAATGTGACGACCTAGTTTCTTCAAGCTCCTGTAGTAAAATCACAACTGGAGCGGTTGGGAAATGTTTCATGTGTACAGATGTGTTTGCAAATTGAACAACAATATTTTATTTTGAAAATGTCTACTTGTAAAAACGCAAAGTTTTCTCACACATATAACTCCAAACATTCTATTAGCGTACAACTGGCGTTAAATTTGCTGTGTTCTACAAAAAATACAAATATGTTTCTTTTCAAGGGTTGTACTTTTTGTGGGACACAAAAATTCGTACAGCGATGGTAAACGTAGAAGAAACGGTTATCTGGTAACTCAACGTGCTTGTCATAGTGCTGCCTGGCTAGTCTGTTGTATGGAGGGACTGGTGAGTCGCAGGTCAAAGAGGTTCACAAAAGAAAAAAAATCTTTAGACTTCACCTAAGGTCATTATTGTATACATTAACAGAGTAAACCATATTCTGAAATATCTCGCACAGTGGAAAGAAGTCGTTCGACAATGCAGGGTGTCGTTAATATAAAGAAACTAATATGCTAATAAATAAACAGAGAGTGGGCCGCCCACAGAAACCAAATTGCAGGGAACAAAGGCAGGCGATAAAAATATAAAGAAAACTCCTACCTCTTCTGAAATTGCTGCATATATATCTCACAACGACAATATGCGCATTAGATAAATGATGCAGTTGGGTGTTGAGCAACTTTAATCTTCCGTATTCCAGATAATAATGCCCATATTGCGGTTTACATATGTGTTGATCAGATTTCTACATCAAAACCCGAAAACATGTTTAATTATAGGTACGTACATTTAAATGGAACAGAATACTCATTATGTTATACCTGTGTTACCTGTCCTACTCATTATTACACACTATCTATAACACTCACCTACATGTATGAGCTAAAATTGGTGCACAGAGTATTGATTACACCTGGCGTTTTCCATGTATAATTTTAGTTCGATGAAACACTTCACGAATGTACCTTGTAAGACTAGGCAGCTGCGGATAGCAGCGTTAGTCTCGCGCGCAACCTTCGTAACACCTTCCCTCTTACAGAGAGAGATAGTGAGAAGTAGATCGTTTCAAGAAAACCCAGACGTACTATAATCTTATTTAATAAATAAAAGCGCTGGTGAAGTGCTTTTTTATAAACTGTTTCTAATAAACCAAGACAAATAGGAATTCATATACTGGAACCTTAGTAAAGCCACATGTTGTCAGCTTCTTCGGCTCAAGCCAGTATTCTCTGCACTGAGAAAGGCAAGTTACTTTACTACAAAAATCTGATGTGTTACACTCACATGACTTTCTCTAGCCGTTCTACAAACTTCTTACATAAGATTATGCTTCTTTCTACACCTTGTTAATCGAGGTATTCTGCACAATGTTCTTATTACTTAGTTCCTTTAAGTAGGAAGAAAATCTGATGTGTTCCATTCACATGACTTTCTCTATGTCCCTGCAGTAAATTATTCTTAAAAAGCTTATACTTCTATTTACTTGATGATAATCAGAAAACATTTAGCAGAAATAGTCTTATTACTTGCTTCCTTGTAAGTAGAAGCGAAATAAGGGACTACCATAGGTTAAAGTGGTAGTCAAAAGCTGGTTGCTATGTCAATTAAGTTCCTTTGGTTATATAGATAGGAGTTGACATGTTCCTGTATGAGAAAAGTATACGTTTTTCATAGCAGAAACCAAGAATAAGAAATGTCTAAAAAACGACGAACTCCACGAAAAAAATGTAAATAACATAAATTGAGTATTTTAACGTGCTCTACATTTTTTGTGTAGTAAGTTTTTGTCCATCTCTTACGGTTTAGCAGTTATTCAAAATTTAGTAAAATTCATCCAGAATAAACTACTCTTCAGAGGCTATTCCCAGAAAATTCAAGATATACATTTTATATACGAAATTTTAATCAAAATCGTTAGAGCTATTTTTGAGAAAATCAAAATTTTCGAAAAAAAGTTCCATGTAAAGGGTAATTTGGGGTGAGGGGATTTTTCTCAAAATCTTCGTGTCGCATCCCTGGAAGATACTAAACTTAAATACCAAGTTTGGTATTTTACCGACTTCTCGTTTTTGAGTTATCGTGTTCACAGACACACGGGCACTCACACACACACACACACACACGGACCTTTTTCTGGAAATACTTTTTTTTGGATACAGAGTACCCTAAAACACATATTTCCAGTGAAATCTCGGTATCGAATTTTTTGGTGAAGTGCAATACCTTCTCTATACATTATGTACATGGTGCGTATAGAGAAAGTAAAAGAAATCTGATGTGTACCATTCACATGACTTTCTCTATATCCCTGAACAAATTATTCTTAAAAAGCTTATACTTCTATTAACTTCCGTAAAACATTAGCAGAAATAGCAATATTACTTGCTTCCTTGTAAGTAGAAGTGAAATAAGGGAATACCATAAGTTAAACTGATAATCAAAAGCTGGTTGCTATGTCACTGTAGTTCCTTTGTTTGTATGGACAGCAGTTGACAAATTCCTGTATGAGAAATGTATACGATTTTCATAGCAGAAACCAAAAATAAGGAATGTCACAAAAACGACGAACTCCACGGAAAAAATGTATATAACATAAATTGTGTGTTTTATCGTGCCCTACATTTTTTGTGTAGTAAGTTTTTGTCCATCTCTTACGGTTTAGCAGTTATTCAAAATTTAGTAAAATTCATCCAGAATAAACTACTCTTCAGAGGCTATTCCCAGAAAATTCAAGATATACATTTTATTTGTCAGGTAAATATCTTTGGTATACGAATTTTAATCAAAATCGTTAGAGCCATTTTTGAGAAAATCAATATTTTCGAAAAAAGTTCCATGTAAAGGGTAGTTGGGGGTGGGGGGTTTTTCTCAAAATCTTCGTGTCGCATCCCTGGAAGATACTAAACTTCCTTCTTTTCGTTTTTGAGTTATCATGTTCACAGACACACGGACACACAGACACACAAGGACCTTTTTCCGAAAATGCTTTTTTTTAGATAAAGGGCACCCTAAAACATATATTTCCGGTGAAATTTCGGTATCGAATTTTTTGGTGGAGTGCAATACATTCTCTATACACTATGTACATAGTGCCTATAGAGAAAGTAATAAGGGAATGCACTAGGCTAAATCGATAGTCAAATGTTTTAAAAGCTGTCGTTATGCGATTGTCATTAATCGCTTCTTTTCTTGGCCAGGAGTAGAAAAAAAAAAAAAAAAGAAAAAAACGGACACTCCCGTCTGAGAAAAGTATAAGTACTTCACAACTGAAACTAACAACAATGAATACTTCGAAAACGGTAAGCTCCACAAAAAAAGTATATGACTAAATTGTGTATTTTAACAAGGCCTACGTTTTTTGTACAGTAAGTTTTTGTCTATCTCTTACGGTTTATTAGTTATTGCAAATTAAGCAAAATTCATCCAGAACAAACAGGTCTTTAGAAGCTATTCCCAGAAAATTCAAGATATACATTTTATTTGTCAGGTAAATATCTTTAATATACGATATTTTAATCAAAATCGTTATAGCCATTTTTATGAAAATCAAAATTTTCGAAAAAAGTTCCATGTAAAGGGTAGTTTGGAGTGGGGGATTTTTCTCAAAATCTTCGTGTCGCGTCCCTGAAAGATACTGAACTTAAATACCAAGTTTGGTATTTTAGCTACTTTTCGTTTTTGAGTTATCGTGTTCACAGACACACGGACACACACACACGCGCGGATCTTTTTCTGGAAATGCTTTTTTTTTTATTCAGGGGGTCCTAAAACATGTATTTCCGGTGAAATCTCGACATCGAATTTTTGGGTGGAATGGAATACTTCTCTATCCCTATGTACATTGTACATACGGGGCCAGAGAAAGTAAAAATCTCACAGTAGAATATCTGAAATTTCATGATAGGAAAGAAAGACAAGGGGGGGGGGGATTTGGCCTAATGGATATGGGTACATCGATGTGTCAAAACTATTAGGAACAAATCATTATTTTGACATATGCTGATTATTCCTATCCCATTTACCTTTACTCATAAGGAATATAAACTGGACGCAACAGGTTTCTGTCGGCCTGTTCAGTGTAGTAGTGAACCTTGGAACGCCTTATCGCCTACGGAAGGCATATTAATGTTTGTGATTTATCGGTGTGCAGACACATTTGGCCAACTAGTACACAAATCAGTGGCGGAAGCAATGATCCCATCGCCTTGATTTGCATACTGTGTAGCTGTATAGTGGCCCACACACGGCTGGTAGTGACGACAAGCATTCCTTGTAACTGACGTTCTACCTTTATAATACGACAGTTGCAGATTTGATCTTGAGTGAAATTAAATGACATCAGCTTAATTCTTCGAATAGTTGCTTCATCACGCAACAACAAAAACTACCTCCTTGCCAAAAGGACGTTAAGGCGTAGTTGCCTTTTTACACAATGAGCGTGGGTTTTAAATCCACTTGGGTCAATAGTGACCTAATTTAACACTATCCGAGTATTTTCCAGAACCAAAAGAACTCATGGCGCACATTCTGTTCCTCTTCATATCGACCTGTAGATATCAGAAGACCTTAAAAGAGGAATCTCACATTTATGATGTCACTTTCAATGTTTAACAAGTATTCAGTTGACTGGTGGACTGTCAGTGTTCTGGTTCTCAACCCAATTGTCCCGGTTCGGATTTTGAGCGAATTTTCCTTTAACCAAAATCATCCCCCATCCTCTACACAGTCTGGAAGTATTAGTGCGGATGTGCTTCAAAGTAAATAACAATAAAAAGTCACGTTAAAACGCCTACAATATCAGTTAATATCACGTAACATTTCAGGCGCATTCCAGTCTTTGTAGCTTGACTTTTAGTATTTACTAAATATTTTATGAAATGCTAAAAATCGAACATTTTTAGCTGATTTCTTTCCATCCCAGAAAAAGCTGATGTGTTCCATTCACTAGACTGAGAAAGTCTAAACTAACGTTCCTTACAAAAGATTGTTCTTTTATTTACGTCATGCTAATCAAGAAAAACATTACCAGATTTGGTCTTATTACTTGCTTTTTGTAAGTAGAAGGAAATAAGGGATTACACTAAGTTAAAGCAATAATCCACTCTTAAAGGTTGTTGCTATATGAAACAATTGAAATTCGATTCTCTATTCTTGCTAGGAGTAAACAAAAGAGATACGAAAATAAAGATCTCTTGTTTGAGGAAAGTTTAAATACCTTAAAACTGAAACAAATAACTCGGATTATCTCGAAAGCAGTTAACTCTACAAAAAATTTATAAGACAAACTGTGTGTTTTGATGATTGCTACATTTTTTGTTATAAGTATTCCTTACGGTTTACTAGTTATACAAACTTGATACAAAATTCATCAAGAATGAAGAAGTCTTCTGAGCTATTCCTAGAAAATTCAATACATACATTTTGTTTCTCATGAAAATATCTTCAACATATGACATTTTAATAAAAACCGTTAGCCATTTTTGAGAATATCAAAATTTTCGAAAAATCTGTAATGTAAAGGGTAGTTGCAGATGATGAGGGACTTTCTTGAAAATTTTCGTATCGCATCCTTGGAAGATATTGAACTAAAATCTAAGTTTGGTATTTAACCAACTTTTCGTTTTTGATCTATTCTGTTCACATACAGACCGACAGACAGACAGACAGACAGACAGACAGACACACACACACACACACATGGACATGTTTTTTTTTTTGCATTCACGGATCCTGAAGCATGTATTTCCGGTGAAATATCAATATCGAATTTTTGGGTAGAACACAATACTTTCTCTACCCACTAAGTACATTGCAAATACGGGCTAGAGAAATTAAGAGCAACATCCGCTGAATTTCCCAATGCATTTACTTGTTTTCTTAATTTAACACGATTTTTTTCTCAAAATGTATATAATACCGACATATTATACGATACGATCTTTCGTTGCATGCGCCAGTGCGAGCATTCCAATTTGCAAGCCCACTGCGTGAAGGGCACTTTACGGTTAAGTAATGTAATAGAGTATGTATTTGTAAATCTCTTATGAGCTTTTTCAAGGTTATATTTATTTCAACGGAGCTTTTGTATTGGTTAATTTGATAACAAACTTTAAATCTAGCATCAAATCTAGCATTTCCAGTCCCAAGTCGATGGAACTGAGCAGTTTTAAACTTTCCAATTCGTGGCAATAAATCAAAAATAGAAAAAGGCCCGTGCCCGCGTGTGTGTGTAACCATGTGCTTGTGAACCTGGACACTCAAAAACGAAAAGTTGGTAAAATACCGAACTTGGTATTTGAGATTAGTATATTGCAAGGATACCCCTCCCTTTACGTGGAAAACAATTCGAAAATTTTGATTTTCTTAAAAATAGCTCTAACAATTTTTATTAAAATTCCATGCGTTTAAGATATTTTCATGACAAACGAAATGTATATCTTGAATTTTCTGGGAATAGCCTCTAAAGACCTCTCCGTTCTGGATTACTTTTGTGTAACTTTTGTAGGTAAATCTAAGAGATAGACAAAAACTTGCTGCACAAAAAATGGAGATCTCTATAAACACAATTTATGTCACACATATATTTTTTTATTTATTTATTTTTATTTATTTATTTATTTTTTTATTTTTTTTTTTGGAGTTGACCATTTCCGAGATATTAGTTATTTGTTTCAGTTCTAAAATAAGATTTCTGATAGGAAGTTTGTAAACGTCTGGTCATGCAAAGAAATGGATTTCAACTACATGGCAACCAGCTTTTAAAAGATTCGATTGTCGCTTTAGCCTAATGTATTCCCTTAATTTCCTTCTACTTACAAGAATGCAAGCAATAAAGAAAATTTCTAATAATATTTATCTCGATTAGCATGGGGTAGATAGAAGAATAACCTTTTTAATTACAGAGATGTAGCGAAAGTCATGTGAATGGAACACATCCGATTTGGCCGCGCCGTGGCCGAATGGTTAGACCACTCGCCTCTCACTTAGGCGGTCTGGGTTCGAACTTAAGTGACCGTATGTGGGATTTGTGGTGGACAAAGCGGCGCAGGGGCGGGTTTTCACCGGGTTCTCCGGTTTCACCTACCATTGCATTCCACAATTGCTCCATCTTCGTTCCATATATCATTAGGTCATGCCTACGGTGCGGACGTTAAAAAAATCCGATTTTTAAGATTATTTCCCAAAATACGTATATGTAACAGTAAACGTTACCAATAAATTGAATTAGTTTTCAAAACAAAATACAGCTAATGGACATCAGTAAATGGAACACATTATATTTTTCCCTTCTAATTACAAGGAACCAAGTAATAAGGACAATGTATGCTAATGTTTATGTCAATTATCATGAAGTAGATAGAAGAATATGCTTTTTAACAATAATTTGTTACACAAGATGTAAAGAAAGCCATGTGAATGGAACACGTCAGATTTTTTTTAGTAGAGTTAACCGTTTTCGAGATATTTCAGATTGTGGTTTTCAATTTTAAACCATAAATTTTATCAAACGGAAAGATATCTTTCTTCTCGTTTGCTTACTCCTGTTAAGCAAAGACAATGGAATTTCATTTGATTCTCATAGCGATCGACTTTTAAAGGACTTGACTATCGCTTTATCCTGTGCAAGCCCTTATTTCTCTTCTACTTACAAGGAATCAAGTAATAAAACTACGTTAAACTTGATTGGCATTATTTCGAATAAAAGGATTGTCGGTGGAAGAGCTAGAGAAAGTCATATGAATGGAACACATGTTTTTATTCCGTTATTCCTTTTCAGCATTAAAGTTAATATTTAATCTTAATCACACGTTTTAACTAAAGTCCGTTAGTAAATAAGTTCGCGAATGCATAGGATTGACTAAACGCAAAACCCTGAGTTAAACCATGTTATTTCAAAAATAAAATCAACACAAGTATTTGTATTACAATAAAATTACTTCTAATCACTTTCTGTTTCAAAAGAAATCACCGCATCACCTTACTGTACTAGCTGTAGAGTTCAGCTTACCAGATTCCGGGATTTGACCGGAGAGTCCTGATTTTCCTATACTGTTCAGAGTAAAATCCAGGGTTGCAAAAATGTCCTGGGATTAGAACATAAACAGATTATTCCAACTATGATAAATGTGAAGAAAAAAACTACCTTTGGCAAAAAATAAATAGGATAAAAGTAAATTATGGTGAATAATGATCACGTGGACAGCAATAACAACGCAATTTGTTTTGTTTAGGTAAGCGTCCTCTGTTCCGTTTTCGTATTTCGTATCCGAATAGTTTTCTTATATGAAAGTATGGTCACCATTCAGTAGTCCCAAGGCCTTGTTTTTTATTAAAAGGAAGAATATTTTAATCGTATATTTCTTCGAATCTGCTTTTGTTTGTATCATCACCATGGGATAAATATCATGTTCCATTTATTTTCTCTACCTGTTCTAAAAACTATTCTTACAAAATATTATTCATTTATCTACAGCATGCTAATCGAGAGAAAGTTTAGCAGAAATTGCCTCATTACTTGCTTACTTGTAAGCACGAGGAAAAGAAGACATTGCACCAGGTTAACGTGATACTCGAATCTTTTAAAAGTTATCGCTTTGTGAAGCAATTAAAATTAATTTCTTTACACGGATAGGAGTAAAACAAAAGAGGTATGAAACGAAAGATGACTTCCCGTTTGAGAAAATGTTAAGTAGTTTAAAATTGAAACCAAATAACAAAAAATATCTTGGAAACGGTGAACTCTATAAGTGTATATGGAATTAATTGTTGCGTGTTTTAACGGATCTGTATGTTCTGTGAAGTACGTATTTGTCTATCTCTTAGTTTGCCAGTTACACAAAAGTCAGTCAGAATGAAGAGGCTTTAGAGGCTATTTCCGTAAAAATCTAAGATACACATATTTTCGTTGATATGAAAATATCTTAAACATATGGTATTTTAATAAAAAATCTTAAGAGCCATTTTGAGAAAATCAATATTTTTAATAATGTTCCATGTAAAGAGTGTGGTGATTTCTTGGAAATCTTCGTGCCGCATCCTTGGAAGTTACTGTGCTTAAAAACCAAGTTAGGTACTTAATTGACTTTTCGTTTTTGAGCTATGCTGCTCCCCCCTCACTTCTCATACACACGGACATTTTTCTAAAAATACATGTATTTCTGGTGAAATATCGGTATCGAACTTTTGGGTGAAATACAATACCTTCTCTATCTACTATGTACATTGTACATATGTGATAGTGAAAGTAACGCGTACATTTAATGAAAAACTCCAAAACAAATACAAGTTTTTGGGAATGTCCTGACGATACTCAGACTATGCAGATAATTATACCTCTTGACTTTTTTTTTTTTATTGTTTCAATGATATAGCCCCCTTTAACATCGAAGATCATATCGGGGGCTTTATACTTGAAACAACTGGTCTGTAGGTTCTTTTACGTTTGGTTTAAATAATTTTGTTTTCCTCAAACACACACACACACACACACACATTCACTGTCACATACATCCGGACTCTGTGGGGGAATAGGGAATAATTCTGACTAAAGAAAAATTTCCCTCCCAAACCGGGAATCCAACCCGGGACCTCCGGGTGAGAAGTTCTTGAAATATTGTTTAATCAAAAACATGTAGTAATTGCAACATCGTGTAATGGAGTATTTTCTGTTGCTCACAGAGACAATGAAGATAACCTAAAAACAGAAACATACGAAAGTTGTACACTGTATTTCGCCATAAAATACTACGGCTTACTTCAAACCTAAAGATTATACTGTTCTAAAATTTCCTGCTGCTTGTATTAGCCAATTGTGTATAACCATGAATAAGTAGTTTTGTGTTTTCGTTTATGTTTATGAGAGTCTTTATTTTACATTTTCATGAAAAACTCTCACGCTATTAGAAAAAGATTTTTGGCCATATAAAAATGAATAAAATTCAAACACTATATAGCGTTTAATAGTTATTTCTGGGAAGCACAAAAATTTAACCGGTGGAAAATTAACACCCTGTAGCAGGTGCCCTGGGAATCTTTGCAGCAAAGAAAACGTTTGTCCTGGATTCGGTATTCAAGAAAATTGTAAGCCTACCTCTAAAGCAAAGGTAAAATGTTACATCAATAAAAATAGACTGTTTACCTTCTGGAAGAAGGCAATTATTTTTAAACCAGCTAATTAAATTTATGATTGTTGATCAAATCTTAAAGCTGACATTATTATGAGTCTCCCACAATTGAAAGCAAGTAAATGTTGGAGGAGACAGAATTATCGGATGAAAATTGTATTTTCTCTGGATGCAATAATTGTGTTGTAGCCAAGTCGCACTTGCTCGATATCCAATATATTCTTACATACTCCTGATCATCCAGATATTCAAATCATGAGTGAAATAGTAAAAATCATATGCATTATATTAAGATGATTAACGTTTATTAGTGACTATACAAATTCATCTTACGAAAGTTTATCTGTCTATTTCATTTTAATTAAGATAAAGCTACATTACACAATAGATAAAAAAGGAAATAGCGAATGTTAAATGCACGCTATATGCTGACTAAATTTCTATAGGTACCCTTTCCATGTAATCGTGATAAACAACTGAATGTCGAAAATACTTAAAATGACAAAGTATTGAAAAATCGAACTATTAATTACGTTTATGCCCATTTATGTAGTGTGGAGGTAGTATTTCTGCTTCACATTTAAGAGGTCCCGAGTTCGAATCTCGGTTCGGATTAGTTAGAGTTTCATCCGGGGTTTCCCCTTATCCTGAAGAGATGAATGTCGCCTACCTTTAAGTTACATGGGCGTCTGGCTCATTTGAACATAATTTCATCCATTTCATTCGTCCAATATGACCTATCAGGTTAAAGGACGCTAAAACTACAAATAAAGGGAGAGGGAAAAAAATTATAACAAATCCCCTTCGAATGAAGAGGAATTCACAGGGTATACCGAAAAATGCAAGATGTATACGTTGTTTCTCTCTTTAATATATGTATAGTATTTTAATCCAAATTATAAGACACATTTTTCAGGTAAACAAACATTCCGTATAATAGGTAGTTTGGGATGTGGGGACTTTCCCAAAAATCTTTGCATCGCACCAATGGAAGATATTGAACTCAAATACCACATTTCCTATTTAACCGATTTTTGGTTTTCGAATTCGGCTATTCACACACACACACACACACACACACACACACACACACACACACGCACGCACAAGAAAGTTTTCCTAAAATAACTTTTTAATTTATTCAGGACACGCATTTCCTATGAAATTTGGATAATGAATTGTTGGGGGATGCAATACCTTCTCTACTTAAACTTTCGTAATTACCTTGCGTACAATTTCCACAAATCTTATTAGCCAATGTTGATCCAATAAATCCAAATGTTTCACTGTGTTGCATTAAAACAATGATTGTGTTGCCTTCCCGCAGTGATTATTCAAAGGACTGCCGTCCCACCGTCTGCAGATACCAGACGTCCCACTTGGCAATATAAGTCCAGCCAGTGATATTGTTAACAACGTTTTATTATTTTTTGTTTCATACTGTTTCCCTGCAAAACTGCATTCCAATATAGGAAAGAAAACCAGTCTAGACGGCACCGACACATGTGAGAACGGGCGCCTCGTCGGCCACATTGCAGAACGTGACGACAGTTTTGTCAACCAAGGGGAGCACTGAACCTGTACCGTAACTGTGTCGCGTAGCTGGGAAAACGAAATAGATACGCCAAGTCACCCCATCATATGTATTATTAGTGTATGACAGGAATGGTATTTCTTGCAGTTTGGAGACTAGCTCACTTACACGACGTAAATTCGAATGACGATTTAATTAATTTTATATACCTGCTTTCCCCGTTCTTTATGAACATATTGCACATTGAGGATTCTCATGGTAAAAGTTCCCTTTACTCCTTTTGTAATTTCGTACAACCCCGGTTTTTCCTAATAACGGATGAAAAATCCCCTCATATTCATGCAAAAGGATGTGAAACATCGACGGAACTTGAGTCAGTGACGTCTACAGTGACGTTTTTTAAAACGTCTGTCTTCCTTATGGGACACTGAGTGAAATTTCAAAATTGTCTATTTCTGTATAGATGTTTTTGAAATTTGTACTCCAATTGTACTGCTGTTATGTTAATACGAATACCAAATGTCATTCAAATTGGACAAAGATATTGCAAAATACAAATATTGCATAAATATATTGCATAATTAAAATGTTCCACGAGCCTCAAAATTTCAGAAGATTGGTTGGTAGTTTTCTGAATTGGAGCTTTAAACTACACATAATAACTTTACAATCTATTACTGAATTATAACATATTTTTTAAAAAGTTAGCAATTTAATTTCAATCTCTTAGATTTATCATTTTAAATTTATCATTTGATACAAATATTATTTTAAAATTTCTATTAGTGTTAGAATAGTTTTGTTGCCTGTAGTATTACAATAAATACTTCTGCACATCCAGGAAATTTTTAGTTGTATTTAAACAAAATTAGAAACGTGAGGAATAGTAATTTTGAGAAAAAAAGTTTTATAAAATAGTATGCTATGAAACAGTCGTATTGAACGATTTTTAAGTGCCTAGGTAGGTAAATATTGATCATATATGGATGCCCATAGGTACCAGCAACAATAGCTATATAATAAATAAGTAAAAAGAATTTTCTATTTTTTGACCAACTGTAATCAAAATTGTACCTTCTGTGTCCCATAACCTCCTTGTGACAGACTTCCAAGTTCTAGAAATACTGCATAATACCCTTTGGTAATGAAGAAATTCTCGGTCGGGACAGCCATTCTTTTTAAAAATTATAGTAGGTTAAACGTTAAAGCGTTGGATCAGAGAGGGCCGAAGATGGACCACTGCCTAAGGTGGTCTCATATTTCGCTATATGCTGGTTTTTGAGCACTCAAGGTGAGATGAGAAACTTTATCAAGGATACCTCACTCAACGGTCAGTCAGTTATAGAAATTATGGAAAGAATAGTTATCTTCGTTTTTGTCCTATAAATTGCAAACTTGTGTAGGAATAGCGTAGTAGGTGGTAGGAAAGTAAAAAACAAAATGTCCACATTATATTTTGTAAGTGTCTTTCCTAACAGCTAGAGGCCAGAAAACTACTCTTTAATTTTGTGTGTTCGTGAAGTCATCATCTTTGCTTGCTTGACACAATTGCCTCTGTGTGCTTACTAATTTGGATCAGTCCATAACAATAGTTTAATTCAATTTTTACAATAAATAAAAGTTTTTGTGACTTTGGGTTTTCTGAGTGGCAAAAAGATGAAAATACGGCGACATTAGCAGAAACAATTGGACAACGGAGAGTGTCTTCCACGCAGCAACTTGGCCAGTGAATAGAAATGTTATCCGATCATGATTTTTACGATTACTTGCAACCTTATGAGAATTTATTGGAAAACACCACTTTTAAGATAGTATTAGGGAGGAATTCATGTGATGACACAAAGTCTAAAAAGAAATGCAAGAAGATTGTAAACAAGGTGTCATCTCTTCCCAATGCGATCAAGAAACATACATATCATTCGAGATATATAAAAATCACAAAATGCAACTATGATCGCAGACATCCCTTATAAGCAACAATTAGAACAGTTGAAGTGCGAGTTAAAGAACTTGAAACCTACTAAAACAGTTTTTATTTCCAAAGAGCAGAATGAAAACGATAGTGTTGGTAATTAAATTGTTTCTGTGTTTAGTGTAAAAAGACGAAGGGAGATTAATAATTTGATGTATAGACAAATAGATTATAGTTCCACATACAGTGTGCCAATATGAGCCCAGCATAAAGAAATATTTGGGTTCATACTGTAAATCAGCCATATCAACTTAGATTTTTTTCATTCCCTTTATATTCTATAAATGGAGGATGATATGTAATTCAATATTTGTTGTTTTGGACCATTGGACTTTTTTTCTTAATATCAGTTAGTGCTTAGACAGGATTAATATATTACTTCAGTGTACCATTTTGCTACAATTCTCTATGCATTGAGTTCCCAAGGGTAGTTTTTGCTTCTTATATAGGACACACGTTTTCTCATAATTCAACTGTATATCTTTTTTACCAGCAATGAATATCTCCAAAATAACTGTTTTGTATAACAGGGTGAAACAAACTTATATATCACGTAAACCTAATAAATGTACTGAATTACGCCATCCTTAAAATATTACAGCTCGTGCTTACCTTTTACTTAGAGGTTACCATCCAATCCAACTTAAGCAACTGAAGAAACAAATTAAGCATCCCTTTGCTTATTCGCACCATTTGCATAAATACTTTTAAAATTTAAACTTTTAAAATGTAATTACTTTTAAAGTAAATACTTTTAAGTGTTAAAGCATATTTAAGCCACGAACAGCAGTGATCGAAATAAAAATTAATCCTAAATGAAGTTTGGTATTTTCAGATTTCGCCAAAAATAAATGTTGTGTAATGCAATATGGATATGAATTACGTTGCACAACTGTTGCAGACATTACTCAATGACAAAACTTGTTCTCAGATGCACGCTGGCAGACCGGACCCTCCCTCAAGAAGGTTTAAAATGTCTTCTTTTAAAGGTTTAGTTAAATAATAAAGTTAATAAGGGAATTTAACAAAGACAGCGTTGATAAGGCCTAATTTTTATCCTTTTTTTAAATTTCTTTATTTCTTTTTTATTTTTACTGTTTTCCCTGCGTTTCTGTTGTTTTCTTACATGTTTGCTATTTTAACTTACACATACACGTATTTAAAAACACAAATACCCATGCCCTAGGCGGGACTCGAACCCGCTAAGCTCCAAGGCTAGGCACTTTAACGAGCGCGTTCAAGGCAACCGGCATACCTAACTAATTTTTAACTGCACAACATGGTGCAAAACTCATGCTGTTGAATCGAAATAATAATGTTTTCAAGTCACATTTTGCGAAGCATGTTTCTTCTGCCATTGAAAAACAAACTTCAGTTGTGGCAAAGTCTATTGATAGCTTATAATCCTAATCAGTGGGATATAGCACTCGTACTATACCAAGTAGGTTTACATTCATATATTGTGGAAAACATCGAAATTATTACTACTCTGCTAACATTTCACATGTTTGACACATAGGCGCAGGACCTTTTGGTTAATATTTCCTGATGTTGAAATGTTACTACAAAGATTTCCTCCACATTCTCTTCATCTGTCTTGCAGTGTCGCCTTAGCAATTGTTTGGAATAGCCAGAAATAGACAACGGCAAACATTGGAGGATTGTTTGTTGGTCCCTCGCCTAATTTGAGAACACATGCCAGATGAGTTTACAATAAGGGTTTTCCAGTTGTGAAACGAGTATTCTTCACCTACAGGTTTTACTCTCGCAGCTGCAGAATACATTCTTGCACCAGGAATCACAGAAATGTTCTGGGTTATGTTTGACTCCCTCTTTCCTGATGTAATGAATCATACTTCCTTGATGAGTCGTGCTCGTGACGACTGCGCACGACGAGGTCGCACCACAATCGAAAAACCCTCTGTTAGAAAATCTAACTTGTAAACTCTAGCTGCTTAAACCAATATAGCACAAAATCGATGTTATTATTAGGTGCTTAATTTCCGGAGGCGCTGTGGCCGAGTGGTTAAATCGCTCGTCTCTCACCATGGTGACACATGTTCAATCCCAAAAATTCAATCTCACATGTGAACGTTAAATCAAAGTCATCTTAGATGCACTATTATGAGCTCAACACATTCATACTACATTCAGGCTAGCTTAATCTTTTGTATTTCAATCATTTAAGTGTAACAGATAAACCGAATGACCAGCAGTGCTTTTCAATTTTGAAAGACATACAAATTCTGTAGAGTCGTTTACGAAAACCCAATTATAAACATGAGCAGAGTAAATGACAGAGGCCACGCGTCGCCCTCCTAGAGCCTCTGTACCGTGGTCCCATGATGGAACACCTTTCGCGTTTAATGCCAACCTTCACGCAAAGCTTATCAATGGATCATTAATTCTTTAACTACAGGTCGTGCCAGTGTCATGCCTTCAAATAACAAAACGGAATACAGATACATATATTGGTTGCGAGGATTTAAAATGCGGCACTCTAACGTACGTTTATTTACTTGCTCTACTACTTGCTGGTACGTAGTAAGTAGAGGAAGAACTGCACACCACCCAAAGATTCGATTCCGAGACTTCACTGGAAATACACAAATTGAAACCAATATCAAGGAATATCTCGCAAAATGATTAGCCCACAAAGAAAGAGAGAAATAAAAGTTTTTTGTCTATTTCGTACGGTTTAGCACTTAAGTAAAAGTTACCCAAAATGTAGAGGGCTTCAGCGGCTATTCCTAGAAAATGCAACATGTAAATTATATTTACGATGAAAATGTCTTAAATGTATGGCATTTCAATCACAATTGTTAGAACCATCTTTTAGAAAATAAAACATTTCGAAAATGTTTCGATATAAAGAATAGTTTAGGTAGGGGATTTTCTTAAGCTTTTAAGTTACACTGTTCAGACAAAACACACACAATCTTTTTCTAAAAATACATTCTTTTGGATTCAGGAGACCCTAAAATGTGTATTTTCAGGAAACCTCGGTATCACATTTTTTTATGGAATACAATACCGAACCTACGTACTCTAAACGTGGTAGAGAAAATAAAAACGAAAAAGTCAGTTCAATACCAAACTTTTGTTTAAGTTCAGTCTCTCGCAACAATGTAACATGAAGTATTTGAAGAAAATTCCACCCTTCTCAAATTACCCTTTACATGGAACATTCGTTATTTTTGGTTTTCTCGAAAACATTTTAATGATTTCAATAAAATATCACATTTTATACATATATGCACGACGTGTAATATGTATCCACATATATCTTGAATTTTCTGTGAAAAGCATATGAGGTCTTCTGCCAGTTGTATAACTGGTAATTCCAAAGAGATAGACAAACTCTTTCTACACAAAAAGTAGATCTCGTTAAAACACTGTTTTGAATTTTCAGGTACTTAATTTTATGTGTTTCAAATTGCCAGTAAGTTTTTCTTGTCATATAAAAAGCATGGAATTTCAAAGCGTTCATACAGCGTTTCAAAAATCTAATTAAACTTATTCTTACATTTACAACGGAACGTGTAAATGCGCAATGAAATTAATAGAATCGAAGAATAAGCTTTTGTTAGAATAATTTTCTAGGAGTAGTAGTGAAATCTGGGTCGTCAGATGTTTAGATAACTGTGTTGTTGGTAGTTAGCATGCCCTTGGTCCCCTCATCTAGCATTCGCTTTCTTATGACTTTTAACCGGCTGGCAAGCCCGTTAGATGTGACTCATACAGCAGCAGCATATACGGTAGTTTCCCAAACTTAGATAAATATTTCTTGATAATTACCGAGGCCAATAACATGAGTAGCCTAGAGGTCATTAGCATTTCCAGCCATGACAGACACCTTGAGTAAAGACGAAAAGGGCTCTCAACGAGGCAGCCTGCTAACTGGGGCTGATATGCTAAAGCAGGTTGAAGAATACCTCAGCTACAAGTGCTTCGTGACTCACATCAGCCACGTTTAACCTCTTAAATACAACTTAACATCACGCCTGAATGCTACAGCATGACGAAGACATCTTTTATTCTTTTCTATCCATTTTCTCGTTCTTAAAGCATGTTCAAGCATCTCTCTTAACATTAAGAATTTATATCCCACGTGTTTTAATTACAGAAAAAGAAAGGAAAAACAGAAAAAACAAGTAAGGAGCGCATTTTATGAAATTAAACGCATCTACGAATTTACGCTATAATTTTTCATAATCGTACTCTTGACAAAATCAGATAGATGGATTTTCCCCTACGACTGCACAATCAAGAGGCGCCAATCTATCGGAATCTGGTGCCAAGCATTTCCCAGTTTGCTGTTAACCCAGTATCGGTTAAAGGTCAACTTAACGCTTTGTCATTCAGTCCTTCATTGATCCCGTTTAGTTTGTTGGCTTGAGGGTAAGAATGGCAGGGAGATTTAAACGGTTCTCCAGATCCAGATGTAAACTGCTGCAGGGGGAAGGAATTGGCGCTTTCTGATTCGTTAGTGTTTTATATCTATTACAGTAGAATTATTATATTTAGAAGACATTTTATACTATCATTTTTAACTTGAGCCGAGCTTAATACATATGGCTCAAGTTACAAATGAAAGAATTTTCACTGGTTAATTTCTGTATTGTTATTAATTTTATTCTATGTTTATCTCCAATTTGTCCGCAAGATACTACCTGGAGCATTAGTATGCGAATTCAGACGCCTGTATATGACCCACAATCAAGTAAAACTGTACCACGACCATCCATCACTAAAGAGTAGAAAGTAAGAACTTCACCATTGGTCTAGCAGACCCGCACTAAGAGCTTATTCAGCGCAGGCGCCTCTATTATAATTATATTTGTCAGACGACTTATTTCACGAGGATGTAGCCTATTTACCTTCACAACCCCTCTTTGCCGCCAGTTTCTTACTGCTTTGCCTTTACATACGAACATATTATGCTTTGAGTGAAGAATTTAAATACTACATGTGCACGGAAAATATTTAATAACTTCAAAAGCTGCAGTTCTGTAAAGGCAGATCACTCAACTCTGCGCTAACTGGTGAAAACCCCATATTTCTAGCATTGTTAGTTCAATTTCTATGATCGCCTGCTCCTTTATATTAGTAATAATACAAGCAGCGAAAATTGGCAAGTGTACGAAGGGTGTGCAAAAAAAAAAAAATACAGAAAACAACACTATTAGTTTAAAGAAGCTACTGTGTGATTGGCAAAGAACACCTAGTCGATAAATTTTATTCAATAATTCGGAATGTTCTTAAACAAGCGCAATTGGGATCACAGTTTGGAAAGAGAGCACGTCATCTCATATCATCGTGGTAAAGCTACCGCGATGCTGCTGCCAATCTGAAAATGCGTTTCCAACAAGGTTTGTAAATTGTCTTGCACCTATTTTATTGGTTATCTATCTCATGTGTCTGTGCGCAAATGCCCTATATTTTAATACTGTTTTAGATGATACCCTGTTTTCCATAATAATGTTAATACTGACTTCCTCTGCGGTCTAGTTGTCAGCTTCTAAAACTCAAATATTTTACCACAGCTTGTTATTAATTAATACATTAATAGAATAGAGTAAGGATGTTACAGGAACAAGGAAGACGATTCTTTCATGAATGCTATGGAGGCTTATCACCAAGAGTACTACACTTCTCGGCATTAGTTCCATCTCAGGGTCTTATTGCGACGTATGGTCTTGCTGCGATGTGTAGGAGAAAGAGTGCGCGTATGCTGAAAATGTTAATGATGAACTTTTACTGGCCACAAAAGCTTGCGTTATTTAAAACGTAGGAAAAGTTTGAATCTAGGGATAAATATCATCAATGACACATCACCTCACAAGGGAATGAACCAATTCAAGGATGCACACCGTCTTTTGTTGTACGTATTATTAGCGAGCTAATTAACTTGAGACGATCGACCATCTCATCAAGTCCTGCTAGCTGAAGACATTGCTTTCTCCAGTGGAGATTTCTTTAAAAAATTGCTGACTGCTTTTATACAGCTATTTATCAATTTCACATAAGAGAATACCGATAGGACGGATCTCCTCGTTCTCTGAAAATGTTAATGAAGAATCTTTACACGCTACAAAAGATTGCGTTATTTAACCCTACATTGCATGACTTATTTTGCTACATATACTGATTGCTCTTTCTCTAATTCTTGAATAGCCTCGTTAGTGCGATACGAAGTGGACTGATCTTCCATTCAAAGCCGAACGTCGCGAGTTCGAGTCCCAGCGACTGCAGTCAAATGTGCCTGTGGTAAAGAATAGGGAGGGCCCCAGTAAAATAACCGGTGAGGGCACGCTTGGATGCTAACAGAGCTACAATTGAATGCAGTTGCACGGGTTTTGCAGTTTATTATTTAAAACATTAGTTTTATTGCGAAAATATTAACATTTTTACAATATAAAACAGCTATAAATAGTCTAATTTTATTGTTGAAAGTTAGTGTAATACGAAATTAGAAAACAAGTCCACTAAAAATGCTAAAACCTTTGATTAATCATATTTGATGCCAAATGACAACACCGTGCAATGTAGGGTTAAAACATAGAAAAATGTTTGAGTCTAGGGTCAAATATCATCAATGACATATCATCTCACAACGGAACGAACCAGTTCAAGAATGCACAGAAGGTAAAAAAATTCCATCGTCTTTTGTTGTAACGTATTATTAGCGAGCTAATTAACTTGAGACGATCAACCATCTTATTAAGTCCGGCTAGCTGAAGATATCTCTTTCTCCAGTGTAGTTTTCTTTTATAAATTACTGAATGCTTTTACACAGATATTTATCAACTTCACAACAGAATGGTGTATACCAAAGGGACGCCACTTACATGGCGAAAGGTCTGTTTAAGCATGAAGTACTATCACGTAATATCACATTAATATAGGCTCCATTTCATAGTCAAACCTTAAACGTGAACAAAGACTAAGTTATAAGCTCTCTCTTACTGTGAATTAATGTTTACGACATGTAGAAGTTATAGATGACATTTAAAAGAGCGTGTGATCTGTCAACACTTACAACAGTAGAAGATCTGGCAACGTCTAACTACATCACTTCTTTTCCATTCCTGCATGCAATTGGTCACTTATCAAGTACAAGTCGACTGTTACAACTTTGATACACGCTTCCATTTTGTTTGGTTGCTGTTGCAGGAATAGTACTGTGGGATTTCTAAAACCTTTTCTTGTATCGTTTGCGTTTTTATTTTCTTGAGAGAAATACATAAACGAGCAATACAAAGGAAAGCGGAGGATTATTAACATATTGAAAATAAAATAAATTGCAGTTACTTTAGAGAAGTTTGGTTCGACATAAATGCGAAAACAACAGATTGCTATTAAAACGTATAAACAGTGATGTGAGGCTTTATTATTATTTTATATTAATACATTCTCCACACAAAATTGCCACTTCTAGTTGTGAAACCTTAATTCAAGCCCAATGGAGAAATAGCGCTCTCACTTTGATGCTTGCCAATAACGTTTAAGAGCATTAACTGCAGTAAGAGTCAAAGAGGCTACTTCTGTTTATGTATGGATATTGTTTACTCTTTTTATAGAAAAACGCGTTTTAAAAAAATCGGATGTATTCCATTCTCATACCTTTCTCTACGAACTATAGTTACATAAGATTATTCCTTTATCTACATCGTGGTAATCGAAATAAATACTGGCAAAAAAGGTTGTTTTAGTTCCTTCTAAGAAGAAGAAATAATTCAATACACTAGACAAAGCAACAGTCAAATATTTTAAAAAGTCGGTCGCTATGTGAAACAATTGAAAATCGGTTCACTTTGCACGGCCAGGAGTTAAAACAAAACAGATAAAACGAAAAATGACCAGCCGTCTGAGAAACGTTTAAGTAGCTTAAAATTCAAACCAATAACAAGGAATGTCTCAGAAACGGTTAACACTACAAACTGAAATGTATGCGAAATAAATTGTGTTTTGTACAGTAAGTTTCTGACTATCTCTTATGGTTTACCAGCTATGCAAAATTCATACAGAATGATGAGGTCTTCAGAGGTTATACCCCAAAAAATTCAAGATATGCAATTTATTTGTCAAGTAAATATTTTTAATATGCGGTATTTTAATGAAAATCATTAGAGCCACTTTTGAGAAAAACAAAATTATCAAAAATTGTTACATGTAAATGGTAGTCTAGGGTGGGGGATTTTCTAGAAAAGCTTCGTGTCGCATCCTTGGGAGATACTAAATGTAAATAACAAATGTGGTATTACGCGTCCTTTCGGTTTTGAGCCATGTTGTCCACAGAGACACATAGAAGTGTCTCTAAAAAGATGTTATTAAATAACGAAATATTTGCTGTGCTTAAAGCTTTGGTATTATAGATGATGATTGACGTTTTATTGCGCACTCTGGTTACGTTTTGTGTAGTATGCATAACTGCGCATACAACTAAACACTGGTAATCGCTTATTTCCAAAGAGACTTATTTGTATCCTTATCTTTTTTTTTGCGAAAAGATTTACAAACATGAAACTCGACTTCCACGAATTAGTAATTCCATTTTTAATTGTGTAGTGGTCAGAAACTGTATATAACTATAACCACACTCAAACACAATAATTGCATTGAGGAAGCCACACTCAAAAATGGCCGTTAGGCGATGAATGTGAATTGAAAAGCAACCCTTAAGGCCCACTTGCACTTGAGTAGTATGAATCTGGCCCATAAAGTCCAGCGGTGATAATATTCTATTGTTAGGAACTGAAAATTATCATTCAATTATGAGCAATAATTCATTCTATATATTACTCAACTATTTTCAGAGTTTCTACGTGTAGCACGATTCAACTTGGGCACGATGCAACGAAATTTAGATTCTTTTGATACATCGGATTTGAATAAAATAGGAATGATTTGCTTATCCAACTGGTCACACGTGTATAGGAAGCCCGGCCTAGGAAACTAACAAATGCTCTAGCAAATGCACACATAGAATATAGAGGGGCTTTGGGCACCTAGCGAGACAGGTTTTGTAAATCGAGCTCAGAAGTTCTGCAGGAATTAAATCCTCCGCGATTTTGCTTAATAAATCCAAGAATTACAGAAAAAGGAGCTAAACACAACCACCCTCTGTTTAATAGTCAGTCCTGTTCAATCGTTTGTAAAACTTTATGTTGGTCAAACTGCCATACCTATTTTTTTTCTTTTTTTTTTTCGTTTGTATAGCCCCCTTTAACTCCAATGGCCATATCGGGGCTTTGACTTGTGAAACTGTAGGTTCAGAACAATAAGTTAATCAATTTTATATTACTAAACACACGCACATTTATACTCCCAGACTCCATAGGGACAGGAAATAATTCTGGTTAAAAAAAAAATTCCCCGCTCCAGTCGGGAATCGAACGTAGGACCTCCGGATGAGAAGTCAGCTCGCTGAGCACTTAACCACACATTCAGTCACACCAGTTTGTTTTGTTAAGTCTTACACAAGTTCAAACTATGGCAACAATAGAGAAACCAATAATCACTTTCGTGTTTAAGAGTGAAGCAAGGTTTAAAAAATCTGATATGTTCCATGCACGTGACTTTCTCTATCTGTTCCGCAAACAAAATATTTTGCAAAAGATTATTATTTTATCTAAAACATGCTAAAGACATAAACATTTACAGAAATGGTCTTCTTTGCTTCCTTGTAAGTAGGAGCGAAATAAGGGATTACGCTACACCAAGGTGACAGTCAAATATTTTAAAAGCTGTCGCTAAGCGATTGAAATTGCCAGGAGAAAAATAAAAAAAATATGTGAAACGGAGTGGACTTCCCGTTTGAGAAACATATTTTAAAATTGGAACCAATAACACAATACCTCTGAAATTGCTAGCTGTACAAAGAACTATATGACACAAATTGTGTGTTTTAACGAAATCTACGATTTTTGTGCACCAACTTTTTGTCTATTTCTTAAGATTTACCAGTTATGAAAAAGTCATTCAAAATGAAGAGGACTTCAGGGGCTACTTCCAAGAAATTCGGGAACCATACATTTTATTTGTAATGTAAACATCAGTAATATAAGTCGTCCTCCGTGGTGTAATTGTTCACATGCTAACTCAAAGTTACGGGTTCAAACCCGGCGGAGGACGATTGGATTTTTTCGGGCGTAAAAATCCTTAGTATGGCTTCCTTCGGAAGGGCAGTAAAGCCGTTGGTCCCGTGTCGTAGATTTATGGCACGTAAAAGAACCTCAAGTCTGATAGAGAGGCCTCTGAGCAAAATTAAGCGGTCTTTCACGCCCAGTATAGAATGGGACACTGAGAACCACAGTATTTAAAGAGCGTTCATAAATTAAACGCCATTTCATTTAATTTTGGTAGTATATGGCACTTTAGTCATGATCATTAGGCTTTTTTTTTCTTTTTTTTTAGAAAATTGGAAAAATATTCCATTTAAAGGATAATTTGGAGTGGGGAGATTTTCCTGAAAATCATCGTGTCACATCCTTGGAAGACACTAAACTTATATACCAAGTTTGATTTTTAACCGATTTTTCGTTGTTGAGTTAAGCTGGCCACACACAAATGCGCGCGGACCTTTTTCTAATAATGCTTTTTTGGGCGGGTTCAAGGGTTCTTAAACATGTATTTCAGGTGAGAAAGTACAAACGAGGTACAGAACTAAGTTATATCTGCTACCTTCAAGCCAATTTGCCCATGGTCTCATGATAGCAATCAATCCAGAAGAACCACCGTTAACATAAGCACTTTCAAGCAAAATCAGTTAAGCACACATAACATTACATAATACTGACCGCTGTATTTTCTCGTCTTAAGAATCGGCGTAAAAGAAAACAGGAAGCATATCATATTCTTGGCCTCAAAATGAACTTCCTTTCGATTAATTCCTTGGGTGCGTGCAGTATCCTTCGAGAGAACCAAGTTCAGTGGCCCAAGAACAAAGCACCCTTCTCAGAAAACATCTACTTGTCTGCCACAGAATCTTAACACTGTTCGCGTCATTTTATTTTTCACGCCACATAATTGCTGACATTCTCTGAGAGATTGATTGCAAATACTTGGCATGCTTCTGCCAGGCCGACACCTAGAAGTAATTACCAGTATCAACATTAAGCATCAGTCTGTCAAGGGAACTCCTTTACTGCGATAGATGAAGCTGCTAACATGGAGCTACTTACATTCTGAGATAAAAAGAAAAAAAAAAGCGCTTGGTTTAGAAAAAGTTAATCAGTGCTTCATGTTTGAAGTTTTCATAGTATTTCCGCCACACAACGATGTCAGGCCAAGCCAAGGTAGCACGACTTCTGGCGCCGACATACAAGCAAATACACTACCTCTCAGTACCGGTTGTGCATGATTGGGAACAGCACTGTACGTTCCCAAGAGGAACGTAGAATGAGGTATATTACAATGATCACTCCAAAAGTTTTGAGAATGGACGCAATACAATATTAAACTTTTAGATCTAATCATTGCATATTTTCAAAACATTCTCCATTGAATTCTGCACATGTCTCATCCTTTCAACCAATTTTCAAATGCTGAACAGCATTCTTCTTTGGAAACAGTACAAATACAGTCTTCGTAAGCAACTGCTGGGGTTTCAGACGATTCAAATCGAATTTTCCCTTTCGTTTTGAGGAATAGAACAATTCGATTTGGGGAATAGAAAAAGTCGTATGGGGTCAGATCTGGACTGTAAGGGAGTTGGGACAAATATCTGACTTCTGAAGAAATTTGGTTGTTTCTTAGTCAGTGTGGCAGAGGCATTGTCATGGTGCAACAAAATTCCACATAAACTAGTCTTAGGACTTCTCTCTCTCTTTCTTTCTCTCTCTCTCTCTCTCTCTCTCTCTCTCTCTCTCAGTGCCCCATTCTATATTGGCGTGAAATGCGCTTAATTTTGCTCAGAGGTCTATTTATCAAACTATTTTACGTGCACCATATAAAAATATAACATATCTCTGTCCGAAGGAAGCCATGCTCAGGACTTCTACACCTGAAAAAAAGCCATCGCCCTCTGCGGGGTTTAAACCCGCGACCTTAGGAAACAGAAGCTAGCACGCTACTCCTAGACCACGGAGGATATCGTTTTCATTGAGGTATACAGTAGCAGCTTAGAGTACTAAACAATACATTAGTAAATACCCACGTGGTCGCTTTAAATTACTTTAATAAATGTTCCAAGTGGTCTCCATTAACTTATGAACACTTGATGATTCTTTTGGAAAGCTTTCTCTAACTTTTAACGAAACTAAGGGAACATATACAGAGGGGCCAGTTTGAAGAGCCACAACAATTAACATGACTAACTACATACAATATTGTATATTGATAGTCCAGCTGGGTTTGAAACCACAATATCTATTCCCTTTAGGGGGACATTTCAACGTCCTTTAACCTTATAGATATGTCGGATGATGAATGAAATCGGTGAAATGAAGCTCAAATGAGCCCGGGTCCATGGAACTTAAAGTTACTCGATATTCTTCTTTTCACGATAAGAGAAAATCCCGGAAAGAAAGTCTTATCCAGATAACTCACTCTAACCGAAATTCGATCTCAGTACTCTTGCATATATGGTAGACACGCTACCACTACACTACAGAGGCGGGTTCTTTTCCTTTCGTTTGATTCTTATTTCCTCCCCGAGTTCATGAAGTTTCAATGGAAACATCCTAATATTTATCAACAATTCATTAAAATAATATTTGAATAAAAGTGTCTAAGTTTACAGAGGGAAATCAGAATATAATTTGTAGATGTGGCAAATTAAACAATCTTAAGTCTTTTGAATGAACACATAAAATTCCAGATACACGATTACTAAAATGATTTGGAGTTAGGATTCAATAGAGATATGAGGGCGGATCTAGAAAAAGACATGGAATCCGTGAACATGTTTCAACAAACTTCCTCCTTAATCCATAGGCTAGCAAATGGAAGGGAATGGAATTTCCGGTTTGCACCTGGCAATGAAGAAAGGCATGCGGCTCCATTTTGTTCTTACTTTATTAGGCTTGCCTTTCGGTAGCCATCAATTATTTCTCGAGCTGCTCAGTGCATGAAGGCAAATGTTCTAAAAACATCTGAACCTACTAATTTTGCAACGTTAACGCAGAGCGGGAGGACAACCAAAAGTGCAACATAAAAGGTAAGAGATTGGCTATATTATGTAAAATATGACTGTCTTGATGTTATAATATATACAAGCACAAGACCATATAATTGCTTACCTCCAAAGGGAAGGGCGGAGCCTGGTTATATAAGTCTATTATGAACGAGAGCCAAGAAGCTTACTATTTGCGTCTCAGGTATTAGGACAGTTAGCAAAGTCCAACGTTGTGCGTTCGAACTAAGTACCCAAAACTTAACATTTAAGGTATTTACCTTATATGTGTTAGTCGTCAGCATATTTGCTGGTATGTAAAAAACTGCGGACAATCCTGACACACCCTGGTTCCTTTTGGCGGTTGCTAGCCTCACTAATTGAAAGCATTGTTATTATTCTATCTCTGAAGTGCTAGCACAAGTGTAACATACGTGCATCGGTAAATCAAATGATGCAGTAGTGAAACACTGACCCTCACTGCCTACCCAAAATTTACATATTTTAAGCACATTCGTAAATACCATATTTACAATGTTAAGTTGGTCTAGTAGTTGTCAACAAAAAGAGGCTAATTACTCCTACTGCTGGTGAAGTCAACAAAGAATTTTGTAACTCGAATAATTAAATGCTATGATGAGGCATGCTCGCTCTCTCTCCCCATAGTCGATCACGTGACAGGAGGTCGCCAGCAGCGTCAAAACGGTTGCCGAAAGAATCCACTCCATAAGTAGAAAATCATGCCAGAGAAACGAACATTCCTCCACCGATCATAAAAGAGGACCTTAATTTAGGCCATTCTGAAGCACAAAGCATCCGATTGCACCTTACAGCTTAACGCAAAACGATCTTGCTGGCGAAGTATACGAATGGCAGCTAGCGCGTAGCTCACTTCTCGGACAGTATTTCCGCGGTGAAGGAAAACTGAATCCCCCCCCCCCCAAATGATGAGTTTAAGACCAAATTTCGGTCTCGGCAAGCATCTTCCAAGTTACATAAATGCCATGTTGTTTGCGATAAACGCTTTGACATTAACGAAGACCAAACAATGGTGGTTGTAGCTCAAAGTGTAAGTGTTCATTCTACTTTGTCTCTCGAAGTTAATCTGACCACAATATACTACAGTTTGTGGAACATTTTGGAGCAGATTAAAGGTCGCTGTTAAGTCACAGATAAAACTTGTGTATATCTCAACTGGAATTTTAAAAGAAGCGACTGTTTAAAATATGTCAACAAATTCTGAGAGCAAAAGACGGATTGTTCTCATATTTAAAGTAACACGCACATAAATACGCGTTCCAATAGTATGGGCAGTCTGATCATCTTGGTGGATAGGTGTTTACTGTATGAAAAGGAAATGTGGACTGTAGACTTGGGGCGATTATGAACGAATCGTTCATATGAACGACTACAAGAAAAGAATCGCATTAATCGTGTCAATCTGGGCATGAATCGTCGTTCAAAAAGAATCGTGAGAATCTGTTAGTCTCAACATGAATCGTCGTTCATAAAGAATCGCAGAATCGAAAAGAATAGCATGAATCGTGTCAACCGTAGCAGGTGTCTTCGTTCAAAAAGAATAGTGAGAATCGTGCTAGTCTCTCAACATGAACCGTCGTTCAAAAAGAATGGCATGAATCGATAAGAATAGCATGAATCGTGTCAAACATTGCAGGTATCATCGTTCAAAAAGAATCGCAATTTGAAGAATTGTGATTAGGTATTGGAGTTTGTTTTATCTTTTGCTTCCACCTTTGGAAGTACCAAGTCGAGCTTCGACGAAAACTTCCGAGGGGGCACAATGATGTGTATAACCATTTATTTTATTGTGAGAAAATAAATAGTGCTGAAGTCATGAGGCTAAATATAAGAATATATAAAATAAAATATGTAAATTTTATATACATATATAATGTACAATATACATAAGAAAACGAACATTACCGAAGCCACCACGAGCGTCTTCATATTGTTTAGGGATGACTTATTGCACATGTGAAAGCAAGTGTTAGAATTTACAACTGTTTTATATACATTTATTTTTTGCAGTATTTTAAATATAATATAGGCACAGCTAAATCGTCACCACATTAGTAAGATGTATAATTTCAGAAGCAAAATTTTATGACAAATAAAGCAATTATGCTCCAACATAACAGGTATAGAAACATACTACTCTAATGCATTAAAATTACCTTGAATATTCCTGAGGAAAATAATAATTATTCTGGGTATTTATAAAAATTAAATGACTTAGTGGCGTGCAACCGCCACAGTGATGAATACTAGTTACACTGCGTATTAACATTACACAAATACCGGCATGCAGTCGAAGTTAAGGTGTCAATTTTAGACTTAAACAAACTTTTTATGTTTTTTTTTTTCGAGTAATGGAGGAAAGTTTACCAAATAGATGGAAAAGAATAGAACCTTTTTTATATAAATTACTGTTTTATGCTAAGGGAGCTACCAAATGACTACCATCCCCGTGTACAATATAAGTCAAACACAAAAAAAGATATGCCGACGATTAATGAATCGCGAACGAATCGTATGAATCGATTCATATTGGATGAAAGAATCGTATGAATCGATTACTAAATTGAATCGCTCGATCCAACCCTAGTGGACTGTGGATGGATATTTTGTTTGCCCCCCCCCCAAACTGCAATAAGGACTAAATTTAAAAAGTAATTATTATCAATTCACAGGATAGGCATGGCTGTTTATATTGTGCAATTCGGTAATGCTACCCCAGTAGATGAATCATTAGGTTCACTTTTTCTTCCGCACATATATTGTTTTCAGTATTCTGACCGAGTTGACAGCACTGTCAAATTTTTACTTTCTCTATACGTGCTATGTATATAGTGTATAGAGAAGGTATTGCACTCCACCAAAAAATTCGATACCGAGATTTCACCGGAAATATATGTTTTAGGGTCCCCTGTATCCAAAAAAAGTATTTTCAGAAAAAGGTCCGTGTGTGTCCGTCCGTGTGTCTGTGAACACGATAACTAAAAAATGAATAGTCGGTAAAATACCAAACTTGGTATTTAAGTTTAGTATCTTCCAGGGATGCGACACGAAGATTTTGAGAAAAATCCTCCCACTCCAAACTACCCTTTACATGGAACTTTTTTCGAAAATTTTGATTTCCTAAAAACTGGCTCTAACGATTTTGATTAAAATATCGTATATTAAGGATATTTACATGAAAATAAAATGTATATTTTGAATTTTCTGGGAATAGCCTCTGAAGACTACTTTATTCTTGGTCAATTTTACGGAATTTTGCATAACTGTTGAACCATAAGAGATGGACAAAAACTTACCACACAACATATGTAGAGTACCTTAAAAAACACAATTTATGTTATACACATTTTTTTCGTGGAGTCGATTGCTTTTTTAGATATTACTTGTTTTTTGTATCAGCTATAAAAAACTTATACTTTTCTCATACAGGACTTTGTGAACTCGTGTCCATACAAACAAAGGAACTTCAGTCGCAGAGCAACCAGCTTTTGACTATCACCTATGGTACCCCCTTATTTCGCTTCTACTAACAAGGAAGCATGTAATAAGACTATTTCTGCTAATTTTTGCTCCATTAGATGAAGTAAATAGAATAATTTGTTGCAGCGATATAGAGAAAGTCATGTGAACGGAACACATCAGATTTTTTGTATTTGGTGCGCCACATGATGACAGATCGCTTTCTTTACTGATTCAGAACAGCACACCAGAACTAGCGTTGCTGCACATTACCATTCTTCATGGAATAAATAAAGAAGAGAAACATGACATTTGAAACAGTAGATAATATTTTCTCGTTCTGGTAACAAGGTTCAAATACCAGAATAACGCATTCTCATGAGCTATGCGAATTCGTTTAAATTCCTTCATATTTCATTTTCCTATCATTTTGGAAACAGCATTTACCCAATGACGAAATATGTGCTACTGCAAACATGAAAGTGCCAGACTGAGAGCAAGAGAAACATTTTCGACTGGTATCCGAATCAAACTTCGCGCTGCCTGACGGTCAACGCTTCATCTTGTAAAGTTGCTGAAGCCTCATCACTTTGCGCAGGGATAGAACAGGCGGAGACTTCAATGAGAAGAATATCTCATTTTTCTACATCATTATAGCCAAAAAAATATGTTGTGTTCCATTCATATGACGTTCTCTAAATCTCTGCAACAAAGTATTGTTAAAAGGCTTATGCTTCTATTCACTTCATGCTAATCAAGAAAAAAATAGCAGAAATAGTCTTGTTACTAGCTTCCTTGTAAATAGAAGCGAAATATGGGAGTACCATAGGTTAAAGTGATTCCTGTATGAGAAAAGTATAAGTTTTTTTTTTTTAAACTGAAATCAAAAGCAAGGAATATCTCAAAAAACGATCAACTCCATGAAAAACAAAAACAAAAAGTATATAACATAAATTGGGTGTTTTAACGTGTTCTACACTTTTTGTGAGGTAAGTTTTTGTCCATCTCTTAGGTTTAGCAGTTGTGCAAAATTCCAAAAAAGTTATGCAGAATAAAGTAGTCTTCAGAGGCTATTCCCAGAAAATTCAAGATATATATTTTATTTGTAAGGTAATTATCTTTAATATATGATATTTTAATCAAAATCGTTACAGCCATCTTTCAGAAAATCAAAATTTTCGACTTTTTTTCCATGTAAAGGGTAGTTGAGAGTAGGGGCATTTTCTTCGAACATTCGTGTCGCATACTTGAAAGATATCAAACTTAAATACCAAGTTTGGTATTTAACGGTCTTTTCGTTTTTGAGCTATGCTGTCTACACACACACACGAACCTTTTTCTGAAAATTCCTTTTTTGAATTCAGGGGGACCTAAAACAAGTATTTCCGGTGAAATCTCGGTGTCGAATTTTTGGGTAGAATACAATACCTCCTCTATACACTATGTACATAGTACGTATAGAGAAAGTAAAAAGAAATGCTACACTGGTATTCTAGGTTAACTTATGGTACTCCCTTATTTCGCTTCTACTTACAATAAAGCAAAAAATAAGACTATTTCTGCTCGATTAGTATGAAATTGACCAACGACACACAGGTGCAGGGAAGAACCCGGACAGTTTTCCTACGGTGTCTAGTTGAAACATAGGTACCATTTAATACGGAAACGTGTAGCATTCAAATTACTTTCTCAAGCCATTATCAATTATTTATTATCTCTTCTGCAAACTATTCTTACAAAACCTTATGTTTCTATCTACTTTTTGCTAATCGAGATAAAACGGAAATGTTTTTTTACACACTTCGTTGCAACAAGCGACTATCGACAATCTTCGCTGCAAAGTGATAAGTCAAATGTTGAAATATATGGAAGCTGTATGCTAGCTTTGAAAAGCCATAATATTTGCATGTTATCGCGAGAAACCACTGAAAAACGACAGCACTTCAAATAACGAATATACAGTAAATGTTGATGTCACAAAATTATTTTAAATACATTGTTTGTGTCCATTGTAAGTTTTTGTCTATCTCTTACAGTTTACCACTTTTCAATTTTCCTAATAAAACTATTTTGAGAAGAGGACTTCATAGGCTATTTATAGAAAACTCAACACTTACCTACACTTTATTAGCCAATTAATACATATCTTAAACACAGACTATTTTAATTAAAATCATTAGGGACATTTGAGTAAATAAACGGGAAGGTTGCAGTAAGCGTATTTGCTTGAAAATCTTCTAGTCGACCTTGGGAGACGCTGAACTTAAATACTACGTGAGATAATTAGCCCAATTTTTTTGTTTTTTTGTTTCTGAGGTATGCTGTTCACATATTATACACACACATTTAAAAATCTAATCCTTATCCAAGGGACCACAAGCATGTATTTCGGTGAAACATCGATATCAAAATCTGGATTTTTTTTTGTGTTGTATTCGTTTCAGCTACTACAGGTAGACGTTTGAGAAATTAAAAATGAAACTTCTCTTTTAACATAAAAGATGAAAGCCAAATTATCTGTTACAATAAGAATGCACTTTTCCTACACTTATGAGATATTACAACTAAGTTAGCAAATTGATTCTACATCCTAACCACCTGCATCTACAGAACGGACCAGACGGTATTCAATAACGTTACTTAATGGTACTTAACTATGAAATTAGTAAGACTCGAGCCAAGGATATCACAAAGGGTGCGTTAAGTGAAACAAAACACATTAGCATGTACTGCGCTATGCAGTTGGGTAAGCATGCAAACCACAAAAGGTTCTCGTAGTGGCAACGCACGAGTAAGTTTCTGAAACTCAGCTACCGAAACTGTAATCTCTAACAGGTTCATCTTTTGACTGAAACTTTCGGAGGAACTCGCTTAAGTGCGGATACTTGTGCAGGGCTTTTAGCTAACTAGAGCATATCTGCTCTTATAATCATAAAGGAGGTTAAACAGCTTCTTACAGAAAAGAAAATATTTACCATGTGAATCGTTAGTCGGAACTACTTGCTAAAAGCTTACTTATGTGCACGTGGGAACGCTAAGAGAAGAAGACAAAGCATAAAAAAATTATTGGCAATATTAAGAACACAGCTTACAACAAGGTCTAGAACGCCTGTGGAGTCAATAGTATACATTTCAGATGCCAGATGGAAGGGAAGAGTCACTAAATTTTAAATATATCTTATGTGTTTCATTCACATGACTTTCTCTACCTGTTCTGCAAACAAACTATTTTTTTTGTGAAAGTATTCTTTAATCAACACCATACTAATAGAGATAACTATTAGCAGAAATGTTTTTACTACTTGCTTGCTTGTAAGTAGAATGGAAATACATTAGACTAAAGTGAAGTCAGATATTTTAAAAGCTGGCCGCTACGTAAACAATTGAAGTTCGGTTCGCTTTACATTACCAGTAGTAAAATAAAAGAGATGAAACGAAAGGTGACCCCATTTGGGAAGTTTAAAAATAAAACCAGTAACAAGGAATATTTGGGAAGCGGCCAACTCTTCAATGAAATGTATACGACACAAACTGTGTATTTTAACGAGATCCACATTTTTTGTGTAGTAAGTTTTTGTCTATTTACTATAGTTTATCAGTTATGCCCATCCAGAATGAGCAGGTCTTCAGAAGCTATTACAGAAAATTATATACATAAAGCGTAGTTTCGAGTGGGTGATTTTCTTGAAAATGTTCGTGTCATATCCTTGGAAGATACTAAACTTAAATACCAAATTTGGTATTTAACGATCTTTTAGTTTCTGAGCTATGCAGTCCACACACACGGATCTTTTCCTAAAAATCTGATGCTTCATTCACATGACTTTCTCTACCTGTTACACAACTTTTCTTGCAAAAGATTCTTCTTTTATCTATGACCTGATATACAAGATATACATTAGCAGAAATTGTCTTATTACTTGTTTTCTTATAAGTAGAAGGGACAAACGAGAACACAGTAGGCATAGCGTTAGTCAAATCTTTTAAAATCTGATCCTATGTGAAGCAATTGAATTTCGGTTTGTTTTGCATGGCCTACAGTAAAACAAGGGAGATGAAACGAAACGTCACTTTCCGTCTGAGAGAAGTTTAAGTATTTTGAATTTGAAACCGATAACAATGAATAAAACAGAAACGGTCGACTCTATATAAAAATTGTATATGGCAAAAATTGTGTGCTTTAACGAGAGCGACATTTCTTGTGCAGTAAGTTTTTGTCTACCTCTTACGGTTTAACCGTTATGCAACATTCTGCAAAAACGTCCAGAATAAAAAGGTCTTCAGAGGCTATTCTCAGAAAACTCAATATATACATTTTATTTGTGATGAAAATATGTTTAATATATGGTATTTAAATCAAAATCGTTAGAATAATTTTTGAGAAAAACAACATTTTCAAATTTTTTTCCATGTAAAGGGTACTTTGTGGTTGGAGGATGTTTTTCGTGTTGCACTCATCCTTTGAAGATACTAGATAAATAGCAAGTTTGATATTTAATGGTCTTTTGGTTTTTGAGCTATGTTGTCCACGGACACACACACCTTTTTCTAATAATTTTTTTTTTACTCAAGGGACCTCAAAGCACATTTTCGGCGAAATCTCGACATCGAATTTTTGGGTGGAAAACAATAGGTACCTTCTCTATACAATATGCACATAGTTCGTGTAGAGCAAATAATAGGAATGCCGCACGAAGATATACACTAACAGCATTACCAACCACGACTAACGGTAGTGACATACTGGCATGGTTATGTTTTTATATTAAAGTATTCATTACTGAGGAATAATAGGCTCCAGAGGACCATTCTTTCCCACAGAAGGTTGGCTGAGATCCATAGCATATCAAAAGCGTAATGATACTCTATTAATACAGAGAAACCTGTCCAAATCGTACAACGAATAAACCAAAATCACGTCAATTTTGGAGAAAGTTTCAGTCCTGCTGAAAATCTTGTACTTTATGTGCAGTTTTTCCTGATTATTAAGCTTCTTGCTTAATGTAAAAATGGAAACCGCACCACTGCCTAAAACAGGTTTTAAAATGCATTAGCTTTGGGAATACTCTGCTTCTAATTAAACCGCAAGCGATTTCTGTATTTTATTTTGGGATATGCTGCTCTTCCAAGGAAACTGATAATTCAGGTCATTAGGGTAAAAATGATATTTCTTTGTAAAGAGACCGCGACAAGAACGAAAGGAATGGGTTACAGTTGTAACTGTGTGTGCCCCCACTCTTCACTGTTGCTTGGAACGGTGTATTGAGAGAAAAGTTGTGCATTCTGTGATAAAGAATATCGCGTAAAAATGAGGCGCTTTTGTTCAATGATACAGCGAAAGTGATCGAATTAAAGAAAGAGAAACCCTCTGTAAAAAGAAATAACGCTACAGATCATATCTCCAAGACAAATGTATGGGAGTTTTAAAAAGTCGGATGTATTACATTTATATGGCTTTTCCACCCTCTATTCGCATATTAGTGAGTATACAAACTACTCAAGTTTATTACTTCCCCTACCATGTAGTAGATAGCTGGGAGAGAAGGTATTTCATTCCACCCAAAAATTCGATACCGGGAATTCACCAGAGGACCCCTGAATCAAAAAATCCTGTTTAGAAAAGAGCCATTGTGTGTCTGAGAACAATATAGCTCAAAAACGGAAAGTCGGATAAATACAAAACTTGGTATTGATACAAAATATTTTCAAAAGTTCCCACGAAATTTAAAAAAAAACCAACAAAAAACAAATACCTCAACTACTCTTTACAGGGAACATTTTTCGAAATTTATTTTATGAAAAATAGCTCCAATGACTGATTTAAATGAGTAATATAGGTATATTAAATAATAAAGTGCATATCTTCTATTTTCTGGGAATAGCGCTGTGAAGTCTACTTAGTCTTCTTAAGGAGTGGAATCCAATACTTCCTCGGCTTACGATAAGTAAGCAGCAGAGAAACTAATAAAGAAAGCAAAATGAGTGAATGAGGACAGAGATGAAAAATTTACGTAACATATCTTTAAAATGTACTTGACTATGCAGTGGATATATAACTACACTTATGCTCTGAGGTGTTTTTCTTTTTTAAATAAAATATATAATATTGAAATTATGCATAGTGTTTGAAATTAATCCAAAGGAATACGAAAAACAAATCCAGAACATCTGAATAGTACGGAAACCTCGCCAAAACGGAAAATAATTAGGATCATGTAACTTCCGAGTTGGCCAGATTTCACTGCATTATAAAGAGAGGAGTGTTCATGCTGATTGTCCAGGGTAACCTCAATAACTGTTTTATTGACTTCAGATTTGAAACACAGCACTCTTCTTCTGATGGAGAAGGCTTACAAAACTGTTCAAATACTTTTAAATTAGGGAATTACGAATTCTTCATAACCATTCACACAACTGCCCTACGCTGTGAATGAGTATTAATAAACAAGGAGATCCTTTTTTTTTTCCTTTCTTTATTGAGAAAATATATATACTTAAGACCCATTTTAAAGCATTAGCTGGAAGTCTTTATAACTGGAGGAAGAAGATTTATGTTCGTACCAAATGCTTTCCTTCTGATTTCACTAAATGTCGCAAATGTGATCCAAACAAAACTTATGATGCAGGATCCGGTGAAAAAGTAGTGGCCAAAATGTTTGAAAAACTAACCTTACAAAACTGTCAACTCTTTGTGTGCAAATCTTTACCACTACATGACCTTTATGAAGAAATTTTGTACATTTACGTCACAGGGCCGGAGGAAAATTATTGTCTAAATACAACTTTCAAAGACTACTTCTCCCTATTTTACTCACTTGTGTGCCCTTTTAACAACATTGGAATATAATAAGAGTACTTTATAGTCTTTATTATATCAACATGGCCGCAATAATCTGAACTCCATCAATTCATAACTTGTTTTCCTTTTTTGGTTTATGGCGATGAGTTCTCTTCGACTAAATTGGTATATTTCAATTAATCTGTTTGCCACTCAAAGCGAGTAGCTGACTAGTTTACATACTGGAGGTTTGGCGTTTTCGTCGCCCTCCGTGGTGTAATGGTTACCATGCTGACTTCATATATCCAAGGTCGCGGGTTCAATCCCGGCGGAGGAGATAGATTTTTTCGGGCGTAAAAATCCTTAGCATGGCTTCCTTCGGAAGGGAAGTAAAGCCGTTGGTCCCGTGTCGTAGATTTACGGCACGTAAAAGAACCTCAAGCCTGATAGAGGCCTCTGAGCAAAATTAAGCGGTCTTTCACGCCCAGTTTAGAATGGGACGCTGAGAACCACAGCAGTTAAAGAGCGTCCATAAATAACACGCCATTTACATTTTTTTTTTTTTTTTTTTTTTTTTTTTTTGGCGTTTTCATAGAGTCATGATATACATTATCAGACCCGCCCTGAGTTTATTATGGTTGGATGTTTCAAAATTTTCTTACAAAAATTCTAAACACAAGATGGCTTTTGCTCAAGTGATAGAACCTAAGTAATTTAAAAGGATGTGTCCAAATCATGTTGCTTACGTTTTTGTGAATGTCATTGATAATTACAGAGTAAAATAATGGTCGCGGTTAGCATGATCTTTACATTTATTATAAATATGATTCGGACGACAATTGATTGACCTGAATGCATATCTTCTTTTTCACTTTAACCATGTGGAGCATAGCAAACAAGATATGATAGGCCGCCTCTGGAGTGCGGTGATAATGTGTCTGCCTCACATTCAAGAGTTCGAATTTCGGTGACAGATTTTAAACATTTGTTTTTATATTTAGTATTAAAATTTAATTTTAATGTTTAGTTAAGTAAATAGCCGACACTTTTAAAGGTACATTAATCAGTTCACCAAAGTGCAATAAAGGCACAGAAATATAGTTTGTTACTGCTGATTTGTTGTGATATTGCACATGTCGCCAAGAGAGGAGCACCCGCAAACTTCGTGCTGAGAACGGCCAGCTTTCCAGTCTTTTTGGTGCTTTGTACATTTCGTGCCGATCTCGGTCAAGTTATTCCAACTTGCTCAGTTGAGTCTGACTATTGTCGTTTACTCAGGAGAATGTCTCTGTCCTTGAACTGTACGATGCAAATAGCTTAACACCAGCAGTTCAAAATTGTTAACAAGTGCAGTCGTATTGTAAGCAGTGTCATTGTAACAACATCGTTATGTGGCGTAGTTTCGTGAGTTTCCAATAAATTCATTAGTGATATGGCTAGCTTTCGGAAAAAGCAGATGCTACTTCGCATAACATATATTATCTTAGGAAAGAAAGGATAAGATACTTTTTAGAGTGCAAAACGTTAGAGCGAGAGAGAGCAACAATAGAGCGCTATCTCAGGTTTACTTCTGTCAACCCAAGATCGAAGCTAATCTCCTGAGCCACTTGCAGCACTTGTGGGTACATAACAACCCTTCTCGGAGCCGGCTGGAAGGGGAGCATGATACTCACTGGATGAAAGCAATAGGGTGAAGGGAGGTATTTTCGTGGTACAGGTATATTTGTGATACTTTTTTGTCTAATTTTCCCGGACATTCCTGTCCACGTGCAGGACTGAAACTTCTTGCACGTGGTCCTGCATCTTCTCACAGTTGGCGCACATATCGGTTCCAGCCTTCGTTTGCTTATCTGTACACCAGAGGAAGTTTTCATTAGCGGCGTGATTGCTATACGATTGTCGAGTGTTTTTGATTCTTATTTATTTTATTACGTATTCAGTGAAGGTAAGAATGCTATTTTGTTATAATGTTGTAGAGTATTATATGGTGAATGAAAATTACACTATAACAATGTTTGCAGTGAATATTTCTAGCCGGTATTCCTTAGGTAACAGAAGCAATTTCTTAGCATTTTCTCTGTCGCAAACATGACGCCCATGTACGCGCTACTATTTAATGTCAAAACATGGCTTCTAAAGCATTATATGTATTTGGAGTATTAAAGCAAAGTTATAGTCCAAAGTCTAAAGTATGTTTCTATACAATCAGATTTTTAATTTGGCATATCATGAAATTACCTTTCCTCATTCATTACGGATAAACCTAAGATGCCCGAAGAAATATCGCAAATACGACACCAGGCAACTTCTGGAAGTCGCCATATTGGTCAAAGAGCAGGGAATATCAATATACCAGGCTTCAAAGAGAATGGGTGTTCCCTGGAGTACGCATAAAGCCCTCGTTGGAAGGAACGAGATAGGAAATGAAGATAATGTAGATCCACCAAAATTAGGAAAATCATTCGCATTAACATCAGACCTTGAGGTGGCATTGTATAATTATATAATACATATGCAAGAACTCGGATTTGGGCTAACTGTTGGCATGCTGAGGAAAGTTGCACGTCGTTTAGCAACACATGCTGGCAGAGAACATTTCTTCATTAAGGGAAATGATAAAGCTAGTAAATTGTGGTGCGAAAGTTTCAAGAAGAGGTACAACTCTAGAAAATCTGGCAGCCTACAAAGCCTCAATGGCAAACGAAGATATGACTGCAAACTTTCACAATAAATTGGATTCTCTTCCGGAGACATTAGGCATAAAGAATCTCCCTGGTCGCCTGTGGAATTGTGACGAGACGGGATTATCTTATGATGCAAAATCAAATAAGATCATCACATACGTGGGCAAGAAATACGTCTATATGAGTTTACTCTGATCGTGGGGAGACACTTACTCTTCTGGGCTATGGATGTGCCAATGGAACTTGGATTCCACCTATGGTGATATTTAAAGGAGTTGGGTGGAACGACATTCTCCGGAAAGATAGTCTTCCAAACTCATTGTAAAACTCTTGCCAAAAGGATGGATCAGCAGTAATTTGTTTCTAGAGTGGTTCACTTCTTTCGTGCATTCCATTCCTCCTGCTCGACCATTCGTCCTTCTCATGGATTCACAAGGATCACACATCAACCCTGAAGTGATAGCTTTAGCTAAAGCCAATCAAGTTTTCTTGCTGACGTTCCCTGACCATACATCGCACTTTTTGCAATCACTTGACATGATTATTTATAAGTCATTGAAAGCAAACTGGGCAAAACGTCTGGAACACTACATGAAAGAACATTCAACAGAAACCCAACAGGAGCAACTTTCACACCATTTTAAATCCTGCATACATCCAAAGTTTCTCCAGTGAAAAATACAAAATAGTTTAAAAAAAACAGGAATCTATCCATTCAAGTAACATGCAATTCCCAAAGAAGCTCTTACACTTTCGCAGCTCACAAACAAGGCTGTTCCAGCCGTAAAAAAACTCCAGAATTCCAAAGAGGATAAAAATGGAGATGTGCTTTCATTACCATCAGCACCAATGAAATCGAGCATGCTCTAGCGACAAATGCCTTACCCCTATCAGCGAGGAGCTGCCCTTGCAAGGGCCTAGAAATCAAAGGTCTGGAAGATGCAAAGAAAGGAGAAAACTTCATCTTATGAAGATTGGGAATGTGCTGTGTGTGTGTGTGTGTGTGTGTGTGTGTGTGTGTGTGTGTGATGAAAATTACTCAAAGATGTCCATATGAAAAATGGGGCCAAATGGGTACAGTGCTGTTATTGTCTGATTCCTTATCATGCGAGGTGCCGAAGAAGTGTATACATGCAGTTTTGACGCTGAGAATTCCGATTAAACAAAACATAACAGACACTCCAGTATTGTTTACTATATTCTATGTTCATAGAAATATTGCGTAACTATTATTCTATATAAATCTTATGATATAACTTATTGTTTTCGTTTATCACGAACTTACCTCTTCTATATCACGAAATTAACTAACCATGTTACGAAATTACCTACAGTTTTGTCTGAAACAGGTCTTAATAAATAGTAATTAAAACTATGCTAGTGAAAAGTTTCATTCTTAATCTATGCAGGAGGACATACTTGTAACTTGCAAACATAGAGATGTTGTTAGCTTGCACTCATAAAATTATATTAACAAAATAGTAAATATATAACGAATATACCTGCCTTTACCCTAACACAAGTTTCCTTTCAGTTCATTTTAACATTTAAATTAGCCATGACAACAGCTGTACTGCACGCAAGCAGTTTCCCACGAGACGTGAGTACTTTGCTGCTCTCTGGCGCGCACTTAAGCTGGAATAGTCTGCTTTAGGTAATGCATTTTTATTTTTTATTTTATTTTTTCTTAAGTTTATTGTCCTTTAACCAAAGAGGTCATAGCGGACAGCGAATGCACGAAATTATTAAAATGCTCAAATGGGATCAGGAGTTGGAGTTTTTAAAACTCAGAGTTACCCAACATTCGTCTTCTCAGGAGAAGGGAAAACTTCGGAAAAAGGATTTCACGCAACTAACCCTCACCAAGAATCGAACTCGGGACTTCGGTGGAGCAGTGATTTTCTGTGTCTAAGAATGTGACTCTCACCATGAATGGAGATGTGCTTAAAATATGATACCTTTGTATCACCTGCAAGATGAATAATAATAATAATAATAATAATAATAATAATAATAATAATAATAATAACAATACAATCCCAAAATGAGCGTTATTCTATAGATGAACTTTCTTCTGGATAATCAGAAATACCGAAAAGTCATACGTTCGCAATTTAATTTCTCACGCAGTCTTTGCTGTTAGGTAGCACATGTCCGCAACTACAATTAAGTCAGTTCATTCCTCCTGTGCAAATGGACATCTCAACACTTCCCACGGATGTTCCGCCATCAATCACAGTGACCACCCGGACCGTAACACCTGGCAGTAATTGCTATCCCGTTCACGGATGTTATGTTGATGGTAACATGTGGTATACTGTTGGCTTTACAATCTGTGCAAGTGAAACGGGACTCATCCTCCAAGAGCATCTGCCGTGATCCGAATCACTGTGCCTTCTCTGGTGCGTCAGTCATATCGAGTTGAGATGCAGTTTCCGACAACACCTGAACCGTCAACTGGGCGTAACAAGTGACTGTGCATCGAGAAAATTGTGTCGGTCCCCGTAGCCGCGCTCGCTAAAATGTCTCGCTTTGGTGCTTCGCGGCGCAGGGGATCGTGGGTTCGAGTCCCGCCTTGGGCATGGGTGTTTCTGTGTTTGTAAATGTGTTTGTGTATGTATATGTAAAAAGAAAAACGAATAGGTCAACTAAGGAAATTTAGAAACTAGAAAAAAGAGGTAAAAAGGAATAAAAGTAACGCATGTGGTACCTGCAAGAGAATTTTCTGCAGGAGTTATGTACTTCAATGATGAACGTATTCTTTGGTCTTCTGATGCAGTAAAAGAGGACATAGGTGACCGACATGCGTATTAGCACCTAATCCAAAATTCCTATTGATATCATATTAAGCTTTTGGGTAATGAAATAAAACTGAGAAGAAAGCTGCATCTTTAATGCCATTGATATACAGAATATTAATGAACTACACCGAAATAATTTAAGAGATTATACACGTGTCTAATATAAGTAACTTCAGATAGGAAATGCATGGTGCACGGTAAAACATAACGCAGTTATAAGGTGCAGCAGATAAGTTATTCGCGTACTCAGTTTTCTCAGATGTCGAGCAAATCCTTGACAATGCGACATTCTTCGTGGATTTACTTCCTTCTTGCGTTGTGTAGCATACTCTAGAGGCTCCTATGGCTTAATTTGTAATGCCAAAAGCTGATGATCCGAAGATCATAGATTCATTACTTATCATGGATTTAACTTTTTTTTTGGTCAATAAAAAGAAGTGCTGCTTGGTAGAGAGATTCCAACTCGAAAAGAACTCTAATTGTGCGATGTTAATATCATAACTATTACACCAGAAAGGTATGCTCTCCAACAGCCCTTCGTGTTTGCTATGTTCTCGAATGGCATCATCATCAGCCAGTGGCGGAGTGATACTTTAGAAACTTATATCCATAACTTCGAAATTTGAACACACAGATCAGAGGTCTCCTATCTTAAATTACTTGTCTAAGACACCTCCTTGTTTTATGAAAATATTTCGGTGTAGTTCATTAACACTATTTATATGGCCATATTTCATATCAACGAAACGCAGCATTTTAGTGTTTTCTTAAAGAAATAGACACAATATCTGTATTTTAAAAAGGATTTGCTATAAATATTTAAGCTTGCAAATAAAAAAAATAATTGGAAAACTGTGAATGATGCATCACCAAACATGTATTTCCGATGAAACCTCGGTACCTACTTCTCTACCTGTTATGCACATTGCACGTGGTAGAGAAAGTAAAAGGTGAACCAATGAAATGCGCGATGTTGTATCACAATTTAGTTTTAATCACTTGACTTGTTAAGGGATACAGGGAGTGAAATTTTGACTTCAATCTGTCAAAAAATTGAAAATCCCTTTTTTATAGTAAACAGTTGTTTCAACCTTCGGACACCCATAGAGATTCAACAATTAGCTGCCCCCACCCTTACTTTGCCATTTAACGATGGTACAATACGCCTGTTTCCTAGCATACTATGTACCTATTTTATAAAGCAGTGTATTTAATTTTCAAACTACATTTTCACACCTTCAAATGTTCCACGAGTCTTGGACTTATTTAAATGAATGTGCAGAAAAATCTATTATAATATTACAGTCGACAAAGTTATCCTGAAACCAACAATAATTTTCAACATATTTTTATGGAAAAAATGATTAATTTTAGAGATTACAATTTCTAACATTTTAAAAATATATCATTATTCAGTAATAAAGGTTATTGAAATATCACCAAGTAAAGTTTTTGGGTATGGTTCAAATTTCCAATTCAAAAAATGCCAGCCATTTTTCGCAAATTCCGAGGCGCGTGGAACATTTTGATTATGATATATATTTCCATAATAACATTTAACAAATAATTTATATCTTATAAGGTATTTATTCAATTTGAATAAAAGTTAATATTCATATTAATGTAATAGCATGCAATTACAGTAAACATTTCAGAAAAAAAAAACTATACAGTGTCCCTTAACACCCGTGCGGGCTGGCGCGGCTACCTGGCTGCACTGCGCGGCTGTAATGGAGGAGTGGAATAGCTACGTACAAAGTGGCCTGTTGTTAACAGCAGGGGCTGGCGTATGTATGATTTCCTTACTTTCAGAACATGTTTAATGAACGAAGCTATAACAAGCTTTGAAGACGAATCATGAAAAGGATGCACAGAAAGTACAACTACAACAAATTCCACTTATACCATATAATCAAACAAAAATGTTCTGGTAATTTTTTATTTGGATGAATGATTGATATTTCCGTATGTATTAACAAGCTTCCAGAAACCAAAACAACCTTGTTAAAATTTGGCATATACCGCGAACATGCTGCTTAGACATGATATTAAAGTATCAATTTTGTTATTATTGCCTCTCTGATGTAACTATGGTGAGTAAAAGAATAATTGCACTTCGCCTAAACATTAGACATAAAGGTTTAGCCAAAAATGGATGTTTTGGGCCCCAAAAGGAGATTTTTAGAAAACAAGATCTGTGCACTATGTCGTGAACAGTATAACTCAAAACCAAAAATAGGAAACACACCAAACTTCGTATTTTTAATTCATCATCTTCTAAGGATGCGATGAGAAGATTTTCAAGAAAATCACTTTGCTTCAAATTACCCTTATAACATTTTTTTTTCTGAAAAATGGATCATTTATTACAGTATGACCGGTTAAATATATCGACTTAGCTAATAAAACATACAGCTTGAATTTTCTACAAAGTCGGTAAAACTCTTGTTTATTCTGCATACATTTTGTATATACAAACTACAAAATAAAAGGGATAGAAAGTAATAGCTGTAGATTTCGGTATTGAATTAATTGTTTTTTTCACGCAAGCCATGTCTAGGATAGAAGTTGGACAGGTAGAGTCAGACTGAAAAGTTCAATACCATAGCCGGGATTTGGACCACGGATCTCCCGATCTCTAGCCGGTTGCTCTGCCACTCAGCTACTATGGCAACATACCGGCATAGCATTGAATTGACCATAATAGTTGGCTATACTATGAATCCTGGGACTTAAGTACTTGCAACATTGTAAGTCGCCATTGGGGTTGTCATCTCAAAATAATTTGAGAACACCTTGTGGTTTACCGGGAAACATGCGAGTCAGTTGAGAAATTCAATGCTATGCCGGTATGTTGCCATAGTAGTACAGTGGCAGAGCAACCGGCTAGAGATCGGGATCCATGGTTCAAATCCCGGCTATGGCATTGAATTTTTCAGTTTGACTACCTATTCAGATGTAGATCTCGTTACAACACGCATTTTGTGGAATTTTTGTAGCAGTTCCGAAATAACGTTGCTTTTAGTTTGAATTTTCATTTACTTTAATATATATTTTGAATATATTTTGATAATCCTTCATTTTCTGTAGCTGTGTACCTACAACGAAACAGTAGAGAGGAATTAAGGAAATACACTACAAATATTTCAAAAGCTGTCGCGATTGGCTTTGACATTAGCTTCTCTTTGTATGACCAGGAGTAAAACAAAATAAATACGAATGACGACTTCCTGCTTGAGAAAAATGTAAGTATTTTAAAACTGAAGCCAACAAAAAAGAATATCTCGGAAATAGTTCGCTTCACACCAAAAAGTGTCGGACATAACCTGTGTGTTTTAAATAAATCAATATTTTTGTGTAGTAAGCTTTTGTCTCTCTCTCTCTCTCTCTCTCTCTCTCTCTCTCTCTCTCTCTCACGGTTTCCTAGTTATGCAAAAGTCATCAAAATGAAGAGGACTTCAGAGGCTATTCATTGAAAATTCAAGATATGCATTGTATTTATCATGTTTAATGTATGGTAGTTTAACAAAAATCGTTAAGAGCCATTTTGAGAAAATAAAATTTTTGGAAAACGTTTGCACGTAAAGAGTCATTTGGAGTAGAAGAATCTTTTTAATACCTTCGCGTGGCATCCTTGGAAGATGCTGAACTAAAATATCAAGTTTGGTACTAAGCAAAGTTTTCGTTTATAAATTATTCTGTTCACGGTCACACACAGACCTTTTTCTAAAAATTCAATTTTTTGAAATACAAGAAATCCTGTATCTTCAGAAAAATCTCGGTATCGAATTTTTGAGTGAAATACAACAGGTACCTTCTCTACCTAAGCACCAAGTAAAAGTAGAAAAAGTAAAAATACACAATGAGTACAGAGTCAAGGATCTGGTGCTTTTCTTGTACACACTAAGTCTTTACCCTCCTAGCGAAATCACAGATAATAACACATTATTTCATAGAACTAATTACCCGGCTTCGCATTCTGCAACTATGTAAATACTTTCAGCAAACACGTTTCACGCGGGATAACGTGAGGTCCACTATAATAACGTACTAATTCTTGTTTCTTATATGTTTGTCCGGTATCGCCAGTCATGTGAACTATTCCTTGTTTCTTATAAGCTGCCTCTATCAATTCCCAACCCCTTTCCCCTGATTGGCATAGAACACTTTTGAATGACATGCAAACTTTATGTAGAGCAAGGTCAGGCGATAGAAGTGATATTTTACTCCGTCATAGGTACTTTCGTCATCAGAGAGGAACGTTTACAACGAAGGATTCTTGCCTATAAAATTTCATTACACCAGCCTCATCTTTTATATCACACGGGTAAATCCGCGAGAAAAGCGGATAGGTACCGTGGTGATTTGCCCCCGCCCGAGTACACTCGGGCGACTAGTTCCTGCTCCTGGCTCCAATGAGTGTCACGAGACAGTTTAGAGATAAGGAACAAGCTTGTAAGCAGCTCGCCTGGGTAGTGTGGTGGGTTGCGTGTCTGCCTCACATGCAAAAGGTCGCGAGTTCGAATCTCGCTTAGGGTGAGTTACTCGGACAAGGTTTTTTTTCTCGGGGTTTTCCCTTATCCTGAGAAGACGAATGTCGAGCAACTTCAAGCTCCATGGACCCCGATATCATTTCACCAATTTCATTCATCGTCCGATATGACCAATCAGGTTAAAGGACGTTAAGCTAATAAAAAAAATAAAATAAAAAGTTTATAAGTACCTAATAAGATATAGTTATGCATGTACAGGTGATCATCTAGGGTAAGAATTTAAAACGCCCTGGCAATAGGCAGCGTTGAGAAATAACTGAAAAAGAAACGCTGAACAAGAGAAACTGAACAAGTTTTCTGCTGAGAAGTTTCATTTAAGACGCAACACGGTGTGGCAAGACGGGTGTTTTTGCAGCTGCAGACGGACAAACACCGCACACCTGCTCAACATGCTGATCCACTCATACCTCCGGATGCCGAGAGCCATAACTGGGGACGACTTTTATTAACTTAATGTGTCTGCTCACTTAAAATAGCAACCAATGGAACTTTGTCATTTTCTCAAAAATGGTTTTAACAATTTGGATCAAAATACCATATATTTAAGGTACTTGCATGGTCAGTAAGATACGTATTCCATCATGTGTTTTCTGTGCACATCCTGTGAATATCCCCTTTATTCTGAACGAATTTTATATCATAACATTTCGCAACAGCATTTGCTCATGACTTGTATTTAATAAGAGCCTTTGTGTCTCGTGCGTCACAATTGGATGAAATTATGCAGTAAAACAATTTCTCAGATATATATTAAAAAAACTGTATTTGACTTTTTTACTTTCTCTACCGTACAATGTATATAGTACGCAGCAGAGCGGCTGGTGACTGAACTATGGTGGTTTACAAAATTAGCAGTGTAATTTGTAATATTTAAATTAACGATCACCAGCTTAAGATTTTCACTATAGGTTGATAAATTTACGTAAAAAAGTAATTCGGACTTTAGAACATATAACACATACTTCGAGCTACTGCAATACACTTCAGTCAGTATGCGGATAACTGTGGTAAATGTTAGATGCTAACATTTCTCTTATTATTATATACACCTTTTGATGGCATGCTATGACTTATGTATGATAGCAACATAATGCAGCTATACAACGGAGATTCAGCCCAATCATTTATTCCTTTTGCACAGTAATGTGATATTTAGGCGAGGTTTTGGCCAGGAATTTTGTTGAACAGGTTAGATTTTTAGGTTATAAGCACATATGATTCAATGCTACTGTGAAAATGACAGATTTAGGCACAAAAGACTACGTTTACTAGATAAGAGAACCAGAACCGAGGTAAAACATTTTCTGCGATTTCAATAGTTGGCGTTGATTAAGGGTAGAAATTCCGTTAGCGATCATTCTACTCTATGTTCTTTGACTACTAGGTTAACCAATAACATTCAGTTTATGTCCCGCCCCCCATCCTCACCCTAAATTAGCCATTAGGCTCCTATAGTTGTCATGTCCTATTCTTAACCATTATATGACTGTGGGTTGCAGCCGGCACTGCACTGCTTGGCACCTGCAAGTAATACAGTGCTTGCCGAGTTCCATCCCTTAAGATCAGACTATAATCAACCCGAGATGTACAAACAGAATGCGCTACTTACATTAAAGAGATTTCGTCTGTAACACAAACTTGCCACCATATTAAGAAGCCGCTTCTAGTGTGTACAGAAATTATTGCATTTCATTCAAAACATTCTATACCAGAAATACATGTTTTGAGCACATCTGAATAGAAAGACCACACCTTTAAACAGAAAGAACAGCACAATTCAAAAATCAAAAGCCAGTTAAATACCGAACTAGGTGTTTAAATGATCTTCCAAGGATGCTACATGAAAATAACCTTCACTCCAAACTATCCTTTACAAGGAAGATTCTTCGGGAGTTTCATTATTCATAAAATAGCTTTAACGATTTTTATTAAAATAACATATATTAAAAATATATTCATGATAAATGAAATGTATAGGTATCCCGAATTTCCAGGGAATAACCTCAGAAGTCCTCTTCATTCTGGATGATTGATAAATTGAAAGAGATAACCAAAATATTCCTGCTCAAAAATGCAGATTTTGTTAAAACACGCATTATTTATGTCATATACATTTTATAGAGCTACCCATTTCCGAAATATTCATTGTTATTGGTTTTAATTTTAAAATACTTATGCTTTTGTCGAACAGGAAGTCCTCATCCCCTATTCTTTTGTTTTACTCCTGGTCATGCACAGAGAACCAAATTTCAATGTCAATTGCATAGCGACAAATTTTAAAAATGTGACTATCGCTTTAGCCTAGTACATTCCCTTAGTTCTCTTCTGCTTATAAGGATCTAAATAATAATAATATGCTAAGGTTTATCTAGATTAACATAAAGTTTACAGAAGAATAATCGTTGGTAACAATAGTTTACAGAACAAATAGAGAAAGACGTGTGAATGAAACATAAAAGATTTTTTTAGAGAAAGATAGGTATGTGCGAGTCCATTAAGATCGCAACTCAGAAACGACAAGTCCATTAAATACCAAAGTTGATGTTTAAGTTCAGCATCTTTCAGGGATGCCACACGACGATTTTCAAGAAAATTTCATTCGCCAAACTAACCTTTACAGAGAAACATTTTCGAAAATGCTGATTTTCTCAAAATGCCTCTAACAATTTTGATTATAATACCACACCATCACAACTAACATGTATATCGTGTATTTTCTGGGAAGACCCTCTGAAGCCACCTTCATTCTAGTTGATTTTTGCATAACTCTTAAACCATAAGAGAAACACAAATCTTACTACAAAAAAAAAAAAAAAAAAAAAAAAAAATGTAGATCCCATTATAACACACAATTTATGTAATGCCTATCGCTTTAGCCTTATTGTTATTCAACACAGATCTCTATTATCCCTCTGGATGCACTACAGTCTTGGTCTATGTTTTTATTTAGTTATTATTATTTGTTTATGTGTAGCTTATGTCCTTTAACCGGACGGTGCATGCAATCGGTGAAATGGTGCTCAAATGACCTCAGGGTCGATGGAACTTAAAAGTTAGTCGATATTCGTTTTCTCAGGATAAGGGAAAACCCCGGAAAAAAACTTTATCCGAATAACTCATCCTAAGCGAGATTCGAACTCGCGACCTCTTAAATGTGAGGCAGACAGACTACCCCCAACACTATCGAGCGGGCTTCGGGGATTATTGCGCTACTCGTATGGTTTAGAGTCAACCCACTACATTCGCATCCCTTAAAAAGGTACACGGCCTTCCAGTAGGTATTGGTGCTACTTCTACTGGTTCTATAAACATATCGCTTTAGCCCAGTGCATTCCCTTCAAGGGACTAAATAATTGCAAGGAACTAAGTAATTACAAGGGACTAAGTAATAAGAACACTCCAGCTCTCGATTAGCACAAAATAGAATAAGCTTTTGCAAGAATAGTTTTGTTGTAGACTTGGTAGAGAAAGTTATGTAAATGGAAGTCAAAATATTTTTAAATGCGTATTTTAGTTAAATGAAAGAAAAAGAAAGGGGAACTTTGCAAAAGCGATTTTGTAGATACAAAAATAAAGGACAGTGACTAATTAGCTTACCTTGCTGATTTTTATAATATGACGACGAAGGATGCTTTGAAAGCAGAAATGTTCGCAGACAAAATAAAATGAAGCACATTTGCTATAAGATAAAGAAAGATTGTGTTTGGATAGTGCTTTAACCTCCGTTCTTACAAGTTGCACCGCAGCGGTGAAGTCCAAGTTCATAATCTTAGAGACCGAAAACAAAAGCTGACACTACAGTGTATGGCCTCGTGAAAGGCCCGCGATAAAATCCCACCAGGCCTGTCCTTCCTTACATGATTTTCCCAAGTTTTCTTCAGTCTTCATAACTGAAAATGCCGGGAAGGTGTCCTTAACCGGTGCCTGGAGCGTTTCCTTCCAAAATTATTTTTTCATTACATGTAACATATAATCCCGTTTGTGTCTGCCTTTTTGTCAACAAACGGGAGCTGTAGGTCCTGAGCTGGATTCGATATTAGCTCATTACCACCCAGGACATCCCCTTATATCACGGCACAGCCATCTCTAGACATGGTCCAGCCCTGATAAATGCATCAAGTCCTATCAGCTGAGCAACATAATGCATGTTTCAGGACAAAATACGCTCCTCCCTTATATATTTGTGACAATATTTTCATTGTTATGGTGCCTGTAGTAATATAAATATTACATAATAATGTCGGATATATGTGCAGTGCTAGCGTGCATAAGAAATTAGGAATACATAATAAAAACTGAAGAATATATAAGGTGTTTTCGGTTGCCTAATGAATTTGTTCAACAGGGTAACTGAACTCACTCTGCTTCAGGACAGAATGATCACTATTTGGCAGATTTATAGTATGTGTAAAACATTTTCAGTAAAGTTACGTGTGTTTCGTTGAGAAATATGCAGAAAGGATGAATATCGTAAACGCGATGATCCGGTTGCTTCCGAAATTGCCTGCATATCTAAGTTGTGCGAGTGAAACTAAACGAAAAAAACCCACAATACTGAAGAGGAGAAATTTACCATTGCCAAAATCTAATGGAGGATGAAAAGAAATAAGCAAAGAAAGAACATTACCTACAGGATTTTCTAATTTTGCAGACAATGCATTCCATAACCGCCTAAAAAGAATGAATGTATAGTATGTAAAAACAAATCGAGGTGTAGTGTATAAACTAGACACTAATGCTCCTAAAATAACTTTCAATCTCAGGGTGAACAGGGGTCTTCGTGTAGAAATGCGCATAAATGGTGCACTCTAATAAATTAGGTCTTAAAATGTTTAGTTTCTAACGTAGTAAAGGCATAGAAATGTGATACTTGCAGAATGTATTCAACTCTCATCCCTAATGAAAAATGAAATGGCGTTTTATTTATGGACGCTCTTTAACTGCTGTGGTTCTCAGCATCCCATTCTATATTGAACGTGAAAGACCACTTAATTTTGCTCAGAGGCCTCTATCAGCCTTGAGGTTCTTTTACGTGCCGTAAATCTACGACTCGGGACCAACGGTTTCAATTCCCTTCCAAAGGAAACCATGCTAAGGATTTTTACGTCCGAAAAAGTCTATCGTCCTCCGCCGGGATTGAACCCGCGACCTTGGATATATGAAGTTGGTAAGGTAACCATTACACCACGGAGGGCGACATCCCTTTTAAGACATATGCGATTTTTATATTTCACCAAATATCAACAACAAAATTGCTCTTCTGTTCCAAATTCAACCTTTCTACAAATGTGATATTAGTAAATTATGAACCATTATGTGTTCCATTCACATGACTTTCTCTACAACAAATCATTCTTAAAAAGATTATGCTTCTATTTACTTTAAGCTAATCGAGAAAAAATTAGCAGAAATAGTTTTTATTACTTGCTTCCTTGTAAGTAGAAGGGAAATAAAAGAGTACCATAGATTAAAGTGATAGTCAAAAGCTGGTTACCATGTGACTGAAGTTCCTTTGTTTGTATGGGCAGGAGTTGATAAAGTCATGTATCAGAAAAGCGGAAACTAATAACAAGGAATATCTTAAAAACGAGCAACTCCACGAAAAAAATGTACATAGCAGAAATTGTGTTTTAATGTGTTCTAATATTTTCTGTGTGGTAAGTTTTTGTCCATCTCTTAGGGTTTAGCAGTTATGCAAAATTCCGTAAAATTCATCCAAAATAAAGTAGTCTTCAGAGGCTATTCCCAGAAAATTCAAGATATACATGTTATTTGTCTTTAATATACGATATTTTAGTCAAAATCGTTAGAGACATTTTTGAGAAAATCAAAATTTTCGAAAACAGTTCCATGTAAAGGGTAGTTGGGGTTGCGGGGATTTTCTTGAAAATATTCATGTCGCATCCTTGGAAGATACCAAACTTAAAATACCAAGTTTGGTATTTAACGGTCTTTTATTTTTGAGCTATGCTGCCCAGACACACACGGACCTTTTTTTTTTTTCCAAAAATGTTTTTTTCTGGATTCAGGGGGACCAAAACATGTATTTCCGGTGAAATCTCGGTATCGAATTTTTTTGTGCATTACAATACCTTCTGTATACACGGTGTACATAGTACGTGTGGAGAAAGTAAAAAATAGCTTCATTATGTAATCAGTTTGAACTATGTTAAGACTATGTTTTGATGACAAATTAAAATTAAAACTCTGTGTTCATTTGAATTACACTGTAATTGAAAATACAATATCCACTATCAGTAACATACTATTAGTAATTATCTGCTCAAGGGCAGAGTTTTTGGACAAATTGAACAATAGAAGAAAATTGAAACTATTATTGTGAATTCCCCATATAAATGAAAATCCCTATTACATGCAGTCGTAATTAATGACCGTAATTAAGCTTTTATTTAATTAAACTGTCTCATTCCCCACAAATACAAAAGCTACCTTAAAAGAAAATATCCATTGTGTAACAAGTCAATATCTGTTGTTTGTCAAGATAATAAATCCGTTCTCTTTAAAATAGAAAACATGGAGGTTTTCAGGCGTTTAACGAAGTGAAGCAGGACGACAAAGAACTCGGGATGTTGTCAGGTAGCGAGGACCCGGCTATGATCACGGCCATCCTTATGACTTCATCCACAAATCTGTTTTGCTTCCTGCGGTACCTGATATTACCTTCACCTATTTCCCAGGCATAAACTATAGTCTTATAAGTTATAATGATAGGGGAGGCGATGTAGGTTACTTGCGGTTGATCGCCACCCGGAATTGTCCCCATAGGAGGCAATAAAAAATTAAAAAGTCCTTCTGGGCTATGTACCGTAAAGGAGGCAGTAACGTGAAAGCACATCATTCCACTTTCCGGCCCCGAAGTTTCAAGCCTACAGATGATAGATACTGCAGAAAAAACTTCTTTACGGAGGACGGTCCCGGTGAGATTGCAAGTTACGCAAGTCCGTGCCTTAACGAACTCGGCCACCGTTGTTAGTGAAGAAGAGGAAAACGCCTGCATGCCCGACAAAAAATCCAGAAGAAACCCTTGCATTAGGGGAAAAATATAATAATAATAATAATAATAATAATAATAATAATGACTGGGCAATATGTAAAAACAAATCGAGTTATAGTATGTAAACTAGACATAACTAATGCTCCTAAAATAACTTTCAGTCTCAGAGCGAACAGGGGTCTTCGTTGTATTATTATTATTATTATTATTATTATTATTATTATATTAATGCATTATAAGTTTCTCGGTATGAACGTAATGGAAGACAGCTGCAACTGTATTTTCTTTTGCGCTGTTTAATGCCTATTAATAAATTTAGCGTTCAGACTGCTACATTAACTGATAACCTTCAGCTTTATCTCTACGCTAAGGTCAAGAATGTAGGAAAACTCTTCCTTGATGAAAAAGTATATAGTAGTTGCACAAATGTTTGGTCACTCACTCTCACACACGCGCACACACAAGATAGTACTGTTTAATAGCAGACGGTTGCCAAGAGGTATGAAAAAATCTGATGTATTCCATTCACCTGAATTTGTTCAAATTGCAAACTAACTTTTAATACAAAAGATTATTCTTCTATCTACCTCTGCTAATGGAGATAAACATGGTCTTATTACTTATTTCCTTATAAGTAGAAGGAAAATAAGAGCTAAAGCGATAGTCAAATCTTTTAAAAGCTGCGATTGACTGAAATTCGGTTCTCTTTGCATTATTAGGCTTAAAACAAAACATAAAGGAATTACGACTTTTAATTTAGTATTCACATCAAAATCGTTAAAGGCAGTTTTTGAGAAAATCAAAATGTTCGAAAAGTTTTCCATGTTAAGTGTAGTTTGGGGTGAGGAGATTTTCTTAAACCGTCGTGTCGCAGCCTTGGAAGATACTGAACTTAAATATACGTTTGGTATTTAACGGGATTTACGTTTTTTAGTTATGTTGTTCACAAACACACCTACCTTTTTCTCAATTTTTTGTTTTGTTTTTTTGTTTTTGGATACAAGAGATCTAAAACGTGTATTTCCAGAGAAATATCGGTATCGAATTGTTGGGTAGAATGCAATAAGTACCGTATCTTTCGGTGTACATGTACAAAAAACAGGAAGTAAAAATGGGATTTCCGGTGTTAATACATTTTTTTCTGCATGCAATGTCAGTGCTATCCCATTTTGTTACTCCAATTGGAAACATTGTTATAATGTACACGGCAATCGCAATATATTTCAATCAGAAACCGTATTTACCACTTACCTAAGCTAGAGGAAATATTGGATTAAACCCAAAAATTTCAAATCGATACATCAGAAGTACAAGTTCAGAGATCCACGAGGAGTACAAGAGTGGCGAGGCACCTTTAGGAAAAGGTCAGCTTTTAGGTCCGCCAGCCAATTTTCCCGTCCGTGAACAACAAAGCACAAAATGAAGTGTATTAAATATCACATTTCGTATGTATTCAAGTCCAATGAGTTTTAAGGATTCAAGGAGATTTTGCTGGAAATTCCACTATACCTCAAGCACCTTTTACATATAAAATATTTTGTTATTTATTATCCCAACAATGAAGTTTGATTACGATTGATATGTTTGCGTTTTTGGCGACAAACATAATGCAATTATTATACGTAACTATAACAATTCACAATGTTAGAAGCACACATATGCAAACATTTAACATTTGAGGTTGTTTAATAACTTCTCAGCTTTCATTTACCTAGGCATATTTTTACTAAGCGATTTTGTAGCGGACCCCATGACAGCTCTAAAGAAAATTGCTTAGTTCCCAATTAAAATGGAAGTCTATGCAAATGAAGCAAACACCGAATTCCTTGGGTGTTCAAGTACTGTGTACAGTTAATATTTTTGTTTGCTCTTCTTAGCACACAATACATGTTTTTTTGTTGTTTTTTCATTGTTTTGTTGGTAGTGTTTAAGGCCCGCTTTAACTACTTACGGCACCGCAGGCGGTGTACATAGGTATTACACTCCACTAAAAAATTGGATATCGGGATTTCATTGCAAATATACGTTTTAGGGTCCCCTGTATGTATGTTTCCCTGTAAGTGTCTGAGAACAATATAATTCAACAATGAAAAGTATTTAAATACCAAGCTTGAAATTTAAGTTCTGCATTTTCTAAGAATGCAACAAAAATATTTTCATCAAATCCCACCTCCCCAATCTACCCTTTACAAGAAAAACTTTTTGAAAATGTTATTTCCTAAAAATGGCTTTAACGAGTTTGAAATACCGTATATTAGATACTTACACGACAAAAAATGTAGGTATATCTTGAATTTTCTGGGAATAGCCTCTGAAGTCCTCTTCATGCTGGATGACTTTTTCACAACTTGTAAATCGTGAGAGATAGACATAAACTTACTACACAAAAAAGTAGATCTCATTAAAATGCACAATTTATGTTATGCAAGTTTTTCTTTCTTTTGTTTTTATTATATGTATTTATCTGTTTGTTAACCATTTACGAGATATTCCTTGTTTTGGTTTCAATTTTAAAACACTTTTCTCAAACGGGAATTTGTCGTTCCTCTCTCTTTTGCTTTATTCCTGGTCATGAAATGGGAGCTAATTTTAATCACAAACTACCAGATTTTAAAAGCAATACATTCCTTTATACTTACAAGGAACGAATTAATAAGACCTTTTCTGTTCATCTTTATTTCGATTGGCTTGAAGTAGATAAATAGAGAAAAATAAGTTTTTGTAAAAATAGTTTGCTACAAAATAGGTAGAGAAAGTTATGCAAATGGAACACATCAGATGTTTTCTTGCTTGGTTTACTTTATTGGCAAGGTAACACATACTTGGATATCAGTACCCCCTTGTCCCACAAAATAACTGAAGTAGAAATAAAATAGTGATGAGCTGTTCTGTGGATATGGCCGAACAATTGGTGTTATTCGACTGATTTCTCGAGAAGTCGTAGCTAATAATTTGCAAACGAGAGAAAATATAGCACGCACAGAGATACGATTAGGCAATTGAAGATACACCAAACATACACAGAACAGCAACTCCACAATCCCAGATGCCTCTACCGATTAAATCGAAATAAATAAGAAGCGTCACCGCAACTGAGATCGTCTATAGCAGGGGTGGCCAACTGGCTTGAAGCTGGGCGGGTAAATTGATAGCACCATCTAACTGAAGTTGAAATAAAATCTTTTCAATTAGTACAAGTATGTAGCTGTAGTCGATATTTGAAAACTGTTTTACAGTCATTCAGTTTTATTTATTATTAACTTTTTATTATGAATAAAAATGTCATTTTACATGTTGTATAAGTTATATAAAAGGAAACACATTGAATTATAATGAAAATACTCCTTATAAAAACTATCAAATAAAAACATTCCACATGTTAACGTGGCTTTTGAATTTGCTCTTCATGTTCAAATATCTTAATGTGCAATTTTGTATGTGTACGGAAAAAGTAGATAGAAGTGTATGAATGCAATTAATTCTCCATAGCATTGATAGCGGAAGATAGCTCACAAATATATGTGGAGCCAAATCTGCACGCGAGACAGCAAAATCGTGAATCGATTGCTAGAGCTCCTGCCAGCTATTCGAGGGGTCGCGGGATCGATTCCCGATGCGGGAGGTGGGTGGGCATTTTCTCTAGGGTTATTCCCTACTCTCGCCAGTGTGAAAGTATAAATGCGTGAGGATACGTGCGTGATCTAATGGATAGCTACATTACAAAGAAATAAAATTCAATGACTACTGTGCACGAGTAACACCAGTAGCAATAGGCACCATATTCCATAGATAAAAAACCGCCGATATGACATTACAGTGAAAGAAATTACTCTACTATACACACACAACTTTCTCCACCTATTCTGCAACAAAAACATTCCTACAGAAGTTTATTATTCTATCTACTTAATGCTAATCGAGATAAACATTAGCAGAAACAATGTTATTACATATTTTATAATATAGATACAAGGGGAATAAGGGAATATACTAAGCTGACGCTATAGTCAGATATTTTAAGAGTTTTTCACCATGTGGTAGCCTTGAAGTTCCGTTCCATTTTCTTGACCAGGAGAAATAAAAAAACGAACGAGTTCCCATTTTGGACATTTATAAATGTTCGAAAATGGTTAAATCTGCAAAACATAATTTGACTGCCTCTGTGGTCGAGTGATCAGCGAGCTGAATTCTCACCCGGGGGTCCCAGGTTCGATTCCCGGCTGGGGCGGGGAATTTTTCTCTAGCCAGAATTATTCCCTATCCCTCACTGAGTCTGGAAGTTTGTATGTGAGTGTGTGCGTGTTTAAGTAAAACAAAAATGATTTAAACCAACGTAAAAAGAACCTACAGACGAGTTGTTTCAAGCGGAAAGCCCTCGATGTGACCTTAGATGTTAAAGGGGGCTACATAAATGAAACAATAAAAAATAAAATAAAAATAAAATAAACATAATTTCTATACTATATTTGTGAAATTTAATTTATTTATTTTGTTGTGTAAGATTGTGCCTTATGTGTTACAGTCAAGCAGTTATGCAAGTCATCCAGAATGAAGAGGACTTCAGAAACATTTTCCGGAATTCAATATAGCCATACATTTTAATTCTCATAAAAATATCTTAAACAAATATTTTAGTCAACATAATCAGAGCTATTTTTGAGAAAATCAAAATTTTCTAAAACATTCCCATGTATAGAGTAGTTTGAGGCGAGAGAATTTTCCGGAAAATCTTCGTGTCGTATCCTTGGAAGATGCAAAACGTATCAGGTTTGGTCCGATTTAACTGATTTTCTCATTTTGTGCTACGCTTTTACACACATGGACATTTTTGTTAAAATCTCCCTTTTTTATTCAGAGGGCCTTAAAAAGTGTTTCCGATGAAAGCTCAACATCAATTTTTGAGGTGACACACAATTATTCCCCTTTGCATTACAAAAACTATTCAAGAAATAAAAAAGTAAGAGATGGCGAATTTCAGGAAAAAGGGCTGATAGGACATATTTCCAAAATTCGGTCAAATTAGCAGTGGATGATCCATAATGCTTTTTAAATTTAGTAAGAAGTTCTGAGTATTGTGTATTTACATCATTTTCATTAGCAAAGATAGGAATATTTATGAACCTTAGACTCTGAAATAATTCTTTCCAGGAAAATTTTGTAATCATTAATAGGTTTACAAAAGATATCGAACTATTGACAGACCATTTAAAATTTCTTGAATCCCGCGGACCTAGGGTTGGCCGCCCCTAATCTATAATACTTCCTCTACATCTCTACAACAAATTATTCTTAAAAAGCTTATTCTTCTGTTTACTTCATGCTAATCGAGAAAAAATTAGCAGAAATGATCTCATTACTTGCTTCCTTGTGCGTAGAAGGAAAATAAGGGAGTACCATATGCTAAAGCGATAGTCAAATCTTTTGAGCTGGTTGGTATGTGATTGAAATTTCCTTTATTGTGTGGACAGGAGTTGACAAATTTTCGTATGAGAAAATTATATTTTAAAGCTGAAACCAATAACAAGGAATACCTAGAAAACGGTCTATTCCACAAAAAAAAAAAAAAAAAAAAAAAAAACAGAAAAACGTACATTACATAAATTGTTTGTTTTAACGTGCTCTATATTTTTATTGTGTACGTTTTTGTCTATCTTTTACGGCTTACCAGTTATGCAAAATTCATCCAGAATAAAGACGTCTATGTGGCTATTCCCAGAAAATCCAAGATATACATTTTATGTCATGTAAATATCTATAATATGCGATATTTTAATCAAAATCGTTTGAGCCATTTTTGAGAAAATCAACATTTTCGAAAATTTTCCCATGTAAAGGGTAGTTGGGGGTGGGGGGATTTACTCGAAAATCTTCGGGTCGCACCCTTGGAAGATACAGAACTCAAGTACCAAGTTTGGTATTTAACGGATTTTTCGGTTTTTTAGCTATGCTGTTCACCGACACACACACCCACACCCACTGACAAACACACACGGACAATTTTCTAAAAAATGTTTTTTTTTATTCAGAGTGTCTTAAAACATATTTCCGGTGAAATCTCGGTATTGAGTTTTTGAGTGCAATACAATACCTTCTCTATACACTATGTAGATACATAGTATGTGCAGAAAAAGTAAAAATGAGAAAGAAAGAAAAAAAAACACATTTATTACTTGATAATTCTCCTGGGTAAGTTTCTGTTGACTGTCTCACTCCTTGTGAAAAAGTCGTGTTCTTGTAAAGCTGCGCGTCTTTTCTATCTGCTCGACCAGAAAGGCAGCACCATCAGCTCTTACCACTACTGTGTGCTATTTCTTCGTAAAATGCAAACAATAAAAGCTGTAATGTTAATTATAACAACTATAACAAGGATAATGCAGTAAATCATACACGTGCAAAAAAAAAAAAAAAAAAACTTAACCTGGACTAAAGTAAACCACTATTGACAACAAAGTCGAAAGTTCAGATCACGTACATGAGGAAGAAGCATGGCCACTCTTTGCTATGTGAGTCGATCCAGCACGGTAAACCTTGCCTGCTTTTGGTTGCCTTTCTTCCTTTGCGTGCAGTTAAGTCCTAAGCAACAACAGTAAACTACATTTATTAAAACGTTACAGGAAATAGATTTGAGTGCCGAAGCATCTCTTGAAACGAATCAAAATAGCTTCATTTACTTGAAAACTCACAGCGCTAATATTGCTAAAGGTGGCCATTCTGATATGCACCTTATCTCTTTACCATCGAAAACGTCAGGTGGTACAATACCTAATTGTAAATTACCTAAGTGGGTCTGAGCTGTTGACACAAATGCTTCCGTGAGCGATTAAGATAGCTTGACCGGTTTCAATTGTGTTGAAAAATCTTCCACGTACTTGCTATGACTTCTGTCCGGGAATCAGAAATAGGGAGTAGTAGTGTATGCGTCTCTTGCCGGCTTGGTGCCTTGGACGACTAGTTCTCATAAATTTCGTTTTTTTTGTTTTTGTTTTTTTTTTTTTTGTCGTGAGGGCTGAATAACGTCCATTTTTTCATCACTGTCGCCTAAATCACCAAAACGTGTTCTATTTGCATACAGCCTTATTTTAGCTATCAATAGTTCGCAGGGATAATTATGACACGTCACTTGTGTTAGTGGCCGAAAATGATTTTAAGTTATTGGTATTTTGAGCTAATAAAGCCTTAAGAATTCGACAAGCCAATCTTCATACATGATTACCGTACAATGGAGAGCCAGACTGAGAAGTACTTTTCAGATTTAAAGGAAAGTACTTTGATATGTTACCGTCCAGAATGATCGGTTACACATTCCAGTAAGCGTTCATAACATCGCCTGCTAAATGCTCTAGTGTTAACAGTGATAACTTACTTGCTTCCTATACAACATTATAACATATATGTATCTATGTATCACAATGGAGACCATTTCGAAGTATAAAGCTCATCGAGGAAAAAAAGAAGAAAAACAATACAAAAGAACAAGGCGATTCAATAGGAATTTGGAATTAAGATGCTATTTTTTTTCAAACAAAAAGTATTTATTCCTACTTTTAGGGGGGATATACACTTCTCCAATGCTCCTGCCATGTTTAACCCTTCAAAAAATAGTCAGACTCTGCAAAATACACATCTGTCTCGACTATGACCTCATTTGATCTAAATGTTGTTTCCGCGAGCCATTTCTTTTCCTTCTTTTTCTTTTTTTACACATATATTTGGCCGTCAGGCTTAACCTAATTGGCCTCCAGGGGAAATAGAATTACCACATAGAACAGAAACACACAACACTAAACAGCTATGCCTATAGCGGGATTCGAACCCATGGCCCTATCGCGGCAGAGCGTCAAACAAATGCGCCAACGACCACGGCTACTAGGGCCGGCGAGCCATTTCTTCTTGTTCGGGAATAATTGTACGGAGCCAGGTCGGCGAATAAGGCGTGAAGCAGCAGTTTATAAAGCAGTTTGGCGGCTAAAATGCTGGATGAATGTGCTGGTGCATTGTCACGGTGTAAACAGCGCTTTCCTCTTCGCCAAATGGGAAGTCTCCTTCAACTTCTTGTCGAGTCGGGCCAATAACTCATGTAGCATTCTTCCGCAATCGGTTTTCTTCTTATAAGAAGTCAACGAGCGTAACACCCTTTGCATCCCAAAAATATCGTCGACATTGTTTCTCCGGCTGAAGGGATCATCTTTGCCTTCTTTGCAGCAGATTCACCAGAAGCAACACACCTCTTTATTGTTGTTTCTTGTTTTTCGCAGTATAATGAATTTAGATCTCGTCGACGGTGATTGTCGCCCTCCGTGGTGTAATGGTTACCATGCTAACTTCATATACCCAAGGTCGCGGGTTCAAACCTGGCGGAGGACGATGGATTTTTTTCGGGCGTAAAAATCCTTAGCATGTCTTCCTTCGGAAGATAAGCAAAGCTGTGGGTCCCGTGTCTTAGATTTACGGCACGTAAAAGAACCTCAAGCCTGATAAGAGAGGCCTCTGAGCAAAATTAAGCGATCTTTCACGCCCAATATAGAATGGGACGCTGAGAACCAAAGCAGTTAAAGAGCGTCCATAAATAAAAAAAAAAAAAAAATGGACGGTGACAACTAGACACAAGAAGTCCTTCGAATTTCGCTTACACCACACATTTTGAGATCTCCTTGTGGTTTATGGGAAAAAATGCTAGTTGAGGGAATTTAATGTCGTATCGGCACTATAGCTCAGTTAGAGCAACCGGTCGGAAATCGGAAGATTCATATCCTGGTCTGGCTTTGAAATTTGCAGTCTGATTCTACCTTATCAACCTGGTTCTGCATACGGCTTTTGTCACAGAACAATATTAATATCTTATTGCCTTGTTTTGTTGGCGGTCGTATGCTGAGAAGAAACCGAGGTAATCCAACATATAAGTAGTGATTATATCAGAAAATTTCGGCTAAAACATTTGTTTTATTAAAAAACTATCGTGTGATTTATTAATGCCCCTACTAACGCAGAAGCACATGTTTTGAGAAGCAGAAGCGACTAGTGTTGAAAGTTACATTTAATGTTTTATACTTTAAATTAAAACGGTTTCATGCATAAAACATTATTTTAAAATAGCTTATTTTCAAACAAGGTCTTCCGAATGGTTTAAAAACGAATACATTTTAATTCTGAAATATTTACTTTATAGATTTTAATGTTTTTTCCAACAAAAAAAAAATTGTTACTGCCAATTTACTTCTCTGGCAATTGTCTATTTTGGCAAAATGTTTCTCATGTTAGTCTCTAATAACATTCTTCAAAGAAGCACTATCAGTGGTTGGAGATGTTCTTTTATTCTTTTGGAGATACACCCAAGATGGCAGCAATTTTCGTGAAATTGTGTGTGTGTGTGTGTGTGCGTGTGTGTGTCCTGGATCAAGAAATGGACTTCTTGTGATTAAAATTCAATATTATCCCGTTTTCTGTCAGTACAATTACGGTGAATGCAAACAAAACAAGTTCTTTCAGCAACTTGAATGGCATGCAGCAATTTCTCATCAGAAGTTCAAGAACCCACTTCTTTTCTTGACAACTTTATTACTCTGTCATATAGATACCTATTCAATTGTCACCAAATTCTCTCAAGCTAATACTTCCGCGTTGTTACAAAAATAAAACTTCGAGAAGTTGCATATAATGGCATACGAAGGTAGAAATCGCTAATCAATGATCACATCGGAAATGAGTAGCGCCAATGGGGGACTTTCTAAATGTTCTTTTATCCTCCGCGGCGTTTCAGTCACGTCCCAATGATCCTGGCCACACATCATAACGGTTTACTGGTGGTGTGCAATTGAGATGCAAGGCAGAAAGGTGTTCAATAATCGAGATGTAGCATCATATTGTGTGCCATGATGTGCAAATTGATGCATTATCTCCAGTTAAATGCGGCGCTATTTGTACCCAAATAGCACCGCTTGCAATTTTATAACAGCTTACATTGGTTTTAAAGCCGACGTAGAAGCGGAGTCATTGAATCAGCTTTTCTATTATTTATTCCAAGATCTATAAATAACAACGGAAAATGCATGCCATCTTTTTTTTTCAGGGAAAATATAGCTTGAAGGACCTTTGAAATTCTTTCAAAAGTACATTTTTCAAACAACTAATTACGTTTTCTGCTTAATAGTAGGCTCTTCAGTGCAAACCCCGGCTAATGTATTCGTTCCGCTTTTCCATCTATAAAAATAGAATATTGTCTTAATATTGCTACCCTATGTTATCCGTTTTTGTCTCGAACCTTTTCCCCCATTCACAATTCTATGACAAGCTAGTTTCTTCTTTTCCACAGTCTTCTGGTGTTTTTTCAACATCGGTTCCTTTCAGTCAGTCTTTTTAGAGCGACTTCATAGTTTAGTTTATTTTACCATTCTTCAACTGACGCAGAAGTGAAGTCGTAAGAGGAAATTTGAGAATTACATTATTTATTATAAAATCTACAAAATAAGAAGGAGAAATGTGTCCAACTGTTCGTTTAAGAGTAACTCATTCAACAGCACAAAATATGTTATTCGTAGTGTTTCTGATTAAGAATAGATTCAAACCCAGACTCATGCATTCTTCTCACTTTTCAAACACTATCTGGTATCTTCTGTATCGTGCTTTTTCCCTATGAGAAGCAGTTTACTGTCGTATAAAGTTTTCTTGAATGGGCTTCAGCATAACTCTTCCTTTACCCATCTCCACAATGTGCTTTGCTTCTCCATTGGAAGCCTATTTTAAATGTATTTCTAAAGCTTTCTTCACTTGGTCACATCATAAACTTTTCCGTACTATACAATGCCACATTCAACTCGCTCTTTTCTCCCAGCTATTTATTCAAAGGTCCACAGTTCTTATACATACACAGGCACACTTACACAAAATTATAGGCCCGGATTTCCGGCATTAACGATAACTGCTAAAAGATCAACTCACATACTTAATGTTGCCAAATTTATATATTTTTACCGGATAGGCTTTTTTAAATTAAAGCCACGAAACATTTCTATTTTACAAAACTTCCTTTAAAATGTGAATGAAATGTTGCAGATTTTGTCAAGCTTTTACTGTTAAGTTGTTTATTTGTGCACTCTAAAGAACTTGGAAACTTCTGAGCAGTCATTACGTTACTGAGACGCGTTAGAAGAAAACCCTCCAGGAAAAATCGTTCGCTCAAGTGCCTAGCTTTTTCATTTACGTAATTTACCAGTATCCAAAGAGATCATGTCACACAAAATGTGCCTCTATAAAAATGCAGTTCTGAAAGGATACTTAGCACTGCATCAACACGCACAGACAGTTATGCTACATTCACAATGAGATGCAAGCACAGACGTAATGTAGCATAAGCGCAAGCGCGAGGGAAGACCATTCACAATGTAATTGTATGCGTAAGCAAGAAGTTGCCACGGGTTTCTGGATCTGTACATTAAATATGGATATCTTCCAAGCGCACCGCAAGTTTCAAATTGAATAACATAACCATTAAGAAAGTATACTCAATCTTTTACAAATAAACACATTATAAAAATCTTACATACTAACAACTGACGCTCGGGCAATGACGTCACAATAATTTGCTCATTCAAAATTATTGTAAATAGTACAAACATAAAGACTGCAGAAAATGATTAAGCTACACATTTAATGAACTAGAATTATGTGTCTGCGCCTTCGATTTGTGAGAACCAAGAAATCTAGACGCAGATGATAATTACATCCATGAAATCAAAGGATTCGCAAGGAAACTGTCATAACCTCTTGAGGGAAATTAGAGATTGCGCGGAACTGCACGGTCAAATAAAAGAGCATGCATGTACAGCAGGCCATGTAAAATCTTGTAGTGCGATCGTCTGTTGTTGATTTCACAGGTAATGCATAGAGAAAAGAAACAGACTTCATCCTCTTTGCAAGTAACGCAAGGATCAAGTTTGGAGTTTGCAAACTTGCGTTACGTTGCATTGCGTCTTACGTGTTTCTATGTGAATGCTTACATTAAATAATACGAGTACAAACTCTTGCGCTTACATTGCGTCTGCGCTTGCATTTCATTGTGAATGTAGCATTAATGTGAAGACGAAGTATCTGAATTACTGAAGGGGCTGATAGAGAAATATTCTAAATTTTCAAACCGCTGCTTGAAGTCAGTATGGTTTCCAATTACAAATTTAGACAATTAGAGAGGATTTTCATATACAAATTAGCCAGGCGAACTATTTACACAGACAATGTAGAAACGACGTTTTCTTCATATTCGCCTTCAGTTAAATATTTTTTACTTTTTTTTTGTAGTACATAAGTTACTTGTAATTATGCTAATTTCGTTCATATCTGCGTAATTTGATCTTTTTTTTTTAGCATACAAGACAATTGCAATACAATCAATATTTATTCCACTCGAGTTGCAGTTCAATTTTTATTTCACCGAACAGAGAAGTTTATACCACAGCTTTTGTTAATTTTATTTCAACACATATCTTGGTTTATACATAATTGCACGCACACACACACACAATCTCATCTCGAAATAACGAGTACTTTTGCTTTAATTTTAGCAACCACAATCTCTCTGCTTTTCATTTAATTCTTACCTAGAGAACAGTTAAGAAAGTACTACATACCTTTCTCTTTCTTTCTCATACACACACGCGCGCGCACAAAAGAAAGGTATTAGAAAAAGGTCCTAAGTTTAATATCTCCAAAAGATGCTAAGAACACAAGAAAATTCCAACACAAGTCCCATATCTCAAACTATTCTTCACGTGGAAAAATGTTACTTACTTTTAATTTTCTACAAAAATTGTTCTAACGATTATGATTTAAAACACCGATGTTTAACTATTTGCACATCGTAAGTTTTCTAACAATAGCTTTGGAGTCCTTTTCATTCTGAATTAATTTTGTGTAAATTGTAACCATAAGAGATGGAAAATTTCTAGATATCGTTAAAACACACAATTTATGCAATAAAGTTTTGAGGCATTAATAATTTTATATATTATTTTTATTGGTTTTAATGTTAAATTCTTTTACTTTTTGAGGTGCGTGTAACCATGCAAATTATTTCTTATGAGCATGCAAACAGAGGAATTTCAAAGCACTGGCGACTGCTTTGTGATGAAACCTTCTCTGCAAACGCTTGGCAGATAAGCATACAAAGAATAGAAGTGTAATCTTTTAGGTAGGAATATTTTTCGCATATTTTTCTACTCGTTGCCACCGTTTTTTCTCCTTTATGCCTATCGCCGATGCCCTCTGCAGGCACATGCTTGCCATGTAAGAGATGGTGGATCCTGCAGCAAAATTCATAATATACAGTCGCTTCAAAATGAACTTCTAAAGCTCAGGGGTGCATGCTCCATGGACCGGTTCGTGCGGAACGGTTACACCGCGAGATTGTGTTCTCACTGATAAGAAGCGCACAGTTCTCTAATGTATTCGACACCATTACACATGTATCAGGTGCGTTTTCAGTTCAGTTGGCACTCCACAACTCCTTATCAACATCCGTATTCGCCTGCCACTGGATCTTTTGCTATACACCAATTTTCTCCAGAAGACTCCGGAAGAATCCCCTTCATTCCAAATTTTACTACACCACCAACCATTCTGATCTCGCCGATGAGGATTTTTATTACTATTCTGTTAATCAATTTAAAATAAAAGTCTGAAGTGCAACATTCACCTAAACTTCTCTCCTCACTTTACGCTCTTCACACAAAAGCTTTTGATTCGATACATTTCTTGTTAAGGGAGGTAAACTTTAATTGCATTTACACATTCCGTTGTAGGTAGATATAAGAAGATTAAACATGGAAAGCAATAGTTAGACTATTAAATTGGGTCACTATGACGTCTACAACTTAAGCTTGTTTTACAGTTTAAATTTGTATTCACTGTGCTAATATTCTACTTTTTTTTTTTTTTTGGGTAAAACTAAACTGGAGCTTTACACAGCAAAACAATATATCACAAAATTGCGAGTGCTAAAATTGCAAGAAGGAAATTCTAATATTACATTCGCCATTGGGATTTTTAAGAAATTGTATGGAAATGGTATAGTTATGGGACAGCCGTGAATTGAAATAATGTCCACCCTCATTTGAGAGTTGGTTAGACTATGATGGAGAGAAAGACGCAGCAACAATGCCAAGTTTAATGAATTAAACGTACAAGTTTTTCCAAAGGGGGATTTCAAGTTTGTATTCGTTTGAAATTGTATTTACTTGAGGATAAACTATTAGTGTAGGAATTTTAGGTACTGTTGATATTCAACCTGTCCAGACGTATACATCCAATGAACCCTAAAGATTGTGCCAACACGTTTATTTGTATTACCTACCTTAAGTTAATTACGGGTTTTTTTCTTCTTCTTTTTATGGCTCTAAATGTTTCAACCGTGACCTTGGAATCTCCCCAGGACGCGGAATCACTGACCCGAAGAAACCACTATGGTGCGATGCCAGCACATTGAAACTAAATCCAATAAGATCTGCATTAATGGACAGATCAGTAACGAACTGTTTGGCACTATTCCATATCATTGGAATAAATACCTGGCTGGCTAGCCAGCTTCTGCGTTAGGTGCAATTTTGATAAAAATTAACAGCAAAGACAACTAGGGGCCTTCTGCAATTTCTTTAGGGTTGCCATTTTAATCTGGACTATCTGCAAAGGGTGCTGAATACGTGAAAGAGCAAGGCTTTCACCATAAGGCGAATGGTGGTTTTAATCAAATCCTTTCATTTTAGTCAATTAACCAAGATCGTAAATATAGATTGTGTTAAAAGTTCGTCGCATTTGCTTTGTGATAGAAATAAAGTGCTGGCATTGATTTTATTTATGTTATAGTGAAACAAATACAATGCGGTACATTCCAATAAAAACAAAACCAAAAGACTTTTTAAATGGAAAATTCATAAACTAGGTACAATCATTGCTCTAAATGAGTAACATTTAAATCTGAAATGTTAGTTACTAGCAGACAAAACAACAGTAATAATGCATACATGTCGTGAGATATTTATCATTTTTATTCTGCAGCAGATTTGGTTTGCCTATAGAAGTATGCCTTGATATCCCTCTTGAACTGGATAGCGTTCCGGCAGCCCTTTATGTCTTCTAGCAGGGAATTTCAAAAGCGAGCTAATGCTATGGTGGATGACAATGAATAGGAGATTGTATGGTGGGCAATTATAGCAAGAACGAAAGTTTCGTGATTAAGTTTCTCCAATGACAGCCAAAAGGGATTTAAAGCGAACATTTAGATAGTTTAGAATAGAAGAATGAAAGAGTCGATGCAGATGTGATGAGAATACAATGTTTCTAAAATATTAGGACTACTGGGGAAATAATCTTTAAATTCATAAATTTTTAGAAGCTCCTGTATATACGTTACATTTAATAATTCCATAAGTAACTGTCAGCCAAAGCTTAATTTGTCAACAAATGTTCCTTAAACCTTACACATGAAATTAAAAAACAGTACGTTCAGTGGTATCTCAAAAATAGGATAGTTTTTACAGGCTCGCCACATATACATCCACATTTCAAATGTAAATACCGAGTAGAAGGAGTATAGAGTTCATCCTTGAGTAGGCATTTACACAAATATTTTGTTTGTTAACGATGTTATCAAATGCCAGAATAACATTAGCGCCGTTTGAAAGCCGGAATTTCGTCTCGCAGGAGTTCTTTTATATGCCAATCTATGGACTGTTGTTTTAGGCACACTTAAAAGCCATCGTTCTGGACCGCTGATTCTATATTTATCAACGGATGAAAAAGTTTACCATTTTAGTCTCATAATACTTATTTCAGTAGAGCAGCGAACGATTAAGGGGACTTTTATTAAAGTATATGATGGAACACCAAATAATTTGCATACTTTACTTAATTTTCATGGTTAAGTGCTGGCTTTGAATAAAGTTAGTGAATGCAGTAGTTACTACGTTGCAACAGCGGTTAAGTTGACCACGTACACAAGCACCAGACTGCTATGACGTTTCTCGCTTTATCACACGAGCGCATCTTCGATGCAAACATCGCTACCAAATTCTAGTTGCTCTTGTTACTTACCTGAAGTTTTAATTTCCCACACGTCTTCAAAGGGAAGCGTGTTGTTGCAAAATGCTTCCGAGTTTCATAGCACTTTACTATGCATCTATTAACTATATATTATAAATATACATTTATTTATTTCGAACGCACGCACAGAGATCTCCCCCTGGCTTCACGGGCGACGTTTATAAACCTTCCATTCAGTATAAATGCTACTCAGTGCTATTATCTTATGTGCAGCACTTAGCTTCAGAATTCTAAATACCTAGGAAGCTCTCCAGGTAAGCAATCTCTAGTATATATCCCAACTAAAAATGCTTAAGGGGAGGCAGCTGTGAAATTTGATCCAAAAGTGCAAAAAACGAAAAAAAAATTTTTTTTTGCCTAATTAAATAATGTGATGGTTGTAGTTCAATTTCCTGTTATTTTTATTACCACGCGGTGCTTTAAACCATATCACGTGACAATTTAAATGGATGACTGTAAGTGGGTGTGGAGCTTTACGTTTTTCACTATGGTGAAAAATTGGTAAAAATCCAAAATTTGGTTTTGGCCAATAGCATTTGATCTATTTCAAATTGAAATAATTTGCACTAATAACTAAAAAAAATGAGTATAGTAAAATGGCACAAATACTTGCAAAATTTTAAATGTCTGTGACAAAAACTACGGATTTTAGCAATTTTCACAGATGCCTCCCCTTAAAAAGAATCCCAAATTTTAAAAATATTTTTAATATTTTAATCGTAGTGTCGCACCAATTTTAACCCAATTTGAAATATGTGGATGAATGTCCATTCGTAAATAAATTCGTGCATCATAATAGTTCTAAGATATTTTAATAAATAGCCTCCCATGAGAATGGTATTTCTGAAACAGGACTTGTGAAAGTATGTTTATAAAACAAACTCTTTTCTCCGTGGGCAATAGAAGGAATCCAACGTTTCATCTTTGTCTACAAAGCTTGATAACACTGAGAGGTGGGACGTAATCAAAACGTGCCTACGGCAAAGAACGAATACAGTATAGAGTGTGAAAAGATATCGCCATGGTTGCCAAATCAACCAATTTAACCGCCCCCTCCCAACTTAAATACCCAGTTTCCGTACTTTGGCGGATAAAGAGGGATAAATCCCGAGACCCCCCCCCCCCAGTAGCAGTGCTTATTGTCATGTATTTGTAATGAGTAATGACTACATCAACAAATGTATGGGAGCGTGTAATGACAATTGTATCAACTGGTTAATCCGAGAAGGAAAATGCTTAGTTTCTCTACTACGTACAATAGTACATATGTAGAGAAGGGATTGCATTCCACCCAAAAATTCGATACCGAGATTTCACCGGTACAATGTAAAAACATTTTTTTACAAAAGATCTGTGTGTGTGAGTGTGCGTGTGTTCATGTACACGATGACTCAAAATGAAAGGTCGGTTAAACACCCAGCTTGGTGTTCAAGTTTAGTAATAACATCTCTAAACTGATAAATATTATTTTCATTCTTCTCAATTATATTAATTTTAATTGATGTATTAAATTACTATGTACCTTTCAATTAAAGCACCTCTCTTCCATCAACGAAAGTAAGTTTCAAAGGATAGGACCCGAAGATGTTCAGGAAAATATCTTATCCCAAACTACCCTTAACATGGAACGGTTTTTGAAACGTTTGATTTTCTCAAAAATAGCTCTAACGATTTTAATCTGTATATTACAGATATTTAAATGACAAATAAAATATATATCTTGAATTTTCTACGAATAGGATCTGAAGTCCTCTTCATTCTGGATAACTTGCATAAGTGGTAAACCGTAAGATACAGACAAAAAAAAAATGTAGATCTCAATTTTTCTTATCAAGTTAAACAATTTCTGAGATCACCCTTTTTATTGGTTTCAATTTTAAAATACATAAACTTTTCTCAAGCAGGAATTTGTCATTCCTGTCTCTTTTAGTTTACTCTTGGTCATGCAAAGAGAACAGAATTTCAATCACAGAGTAACCAGCTTTTAAAGACTTTACTATCGCTTTACCCTAGTGTATTCCCTTATTTCCCTTAACTACTTAAAAGGAACTAAGAGATAAGACAATTTCCACTAATGTTTATCTTCGTAAGCATAAAGCAGATAGAAGAATGAAGTAAAGTAAAGTTTGTTACAGAATAGGTAGAGAAAGTCATGTGAATAAAACATAAGATTTTTAATATTTAATGTTGTACTTGAGAGAGAAATATTATAGAAGATATCGGTATATTCTGTAATGAAAATACCTTTGTTTGGAAATAGAACGAGAAAACAGAGCAATTTTGCTCTGGGAAACTGCTTCGGATACGTGGTGTAATTTTTAATCAATCATTCAGATGAAAGATGTATCCTAGTTTTTTTTCTTTTCGATTCCGCTCCATAACGCAGTCGTAGATTTTTTTTTTTTTGTATTACCTACAAGTTCACTTGTTCAGAGGTCAGATGAGAGAAATAGATTATCAGGAATGCATACACAATTTACTGTACATTTCATACGTACATTATAAAAAAATCAGTTTTTCGATTCTATGGCGATATAAAATGTAAAAATGAATTTATCTAAAAGTTTTAAGGAAGGGGAAATATGTTTTCCTCAAAAAGTAAACATGAAGAATGACGATAGTGCAATTAAGGTTAGAATACACTTTTATTTTTCTCCACTTCGGCATTTGGTTACCCTAACTATATATATAATATGCAGGCTTACTTGTCTCTGAGTGTCATTTAAACTGCAGTATATCGAATTACCCAACACCTAGCAGCAAAAGAAACTATGTGCAAGCAATGAAGACGGAACCACTAATATTCCCAAGTATGCCGCAAACGGATCGTTTGTGTGGTCATGTTTTACTGAGCCAATTTTGTTTCAATTATAACGAACTTTCAAACCTTTGAGCTGTCAACATAAAGCTTACTGTATATGGGTATTTGTATCTTATTTCTATTAGTCACCTGAAAAGCACAGCACTGAAGAAAATCAGAAATTGGAAGAAAGAAAAGAAAAAAAAAACAGAAAAACGTCAAACCATCAGTGGCACCTCTACCATTGATGCGACTAAAATGTCCTATCCCCTGTAATAATTACTATTGACATTACGTGTAGTTCCAGCATGGATACTACAAACGCGTGGATTTCAGCTGCCAATTTAGAAATAAAATCGGACATTTCAATGAGCAATTGACTGCTAGTTAAGGCAGCCATTAGTAAATTTTAGCTTTCACAGCAAAAATTAAAAGTATAAGCAGACTTTGAGCCTAATGGTAAATTGAAATCATAGTTCATTTCCATAAAATATTTATGGACTAGTGGAATGTGAGGTATTAAATAAATACTTTGCTGCTGGCCTTGTTTACTCTTTTCATACGGGGGGAAAAGTGTGAATTGAGTGGCCAGTAACTTGAACAATATAAATATTGTTAAATAAATTTATAGATTCATCTAACGAGATAAAGATTCGATTAATCACATTAAATGTGAAAAATATCTGTATACATCGGAAGGGAGTAAGTATAAAATTTTCTCTCGATTAACAATTTCTCATTGAAAATAAAAGATTGCTATTTACTGATTAGCTTTTTAGTTTAGCATAAGGAATTTTAGGGCTAATCGCCCAGTCTGTGTTAACTGGTCTCCATATTTTAAGTCACTTACACCCCGAAACCAACAGACCAGGAGTCGCCACTGCTAGCCATACATCCTATTTTTATAACATTATTGATAGAAGTGAATGGCCTCGAGAAAGAAAGCACAAAACAAATGCTGACAACACACACCACCTAGAGAGGGAGCAATTTTCACAAATAGCTGTTATTCTTTAGTGCAAAATGCATTTCATAAAATGTGGAACGCGGAGGCTTACAGAAGTATGCGCGAATACTTTGAGAGAAAATAACTGAAACAGTTTATGAAAATGAAAACAAAATATGCACATAAAATCTTGTGATGAGCACAATCATTACTGTTCGCTTTACAAACTTAAAATAAACTTACTAATGCAATTTGGGTATTATACTTACCACATTTTGATAAAAGTTGGATTACCTACAATTTATAACAACCCATTTTTATCGCAAGAACAAAAATTGAGCGAAATGTTTAAAAATATCACTCCTCTTCTTTTGCTATATAACTTCCACATAAGGAACATTACAACCCCCCCCCCCCAGGACTTTTAAGCCAGCGCCTATTGAGCAGCAGACTCTGTATTAGAGAGAGAGAGAGAGAGAGAGAGAGAGAGAGAGAGAGAGAGAGAGAGAGAGAGCCAGGATGGGTCATCAACCGATGCATGGTAAGAGAGTGAGGATGTTGAAGATGATATGAAATGGAAAGGAAATATGATTAAGAAGCAGGTGATGCAGTGAATGGCGGGGAAATTCGGAAAATCCGAAGAAATCCGCCAGACACCACTTTGTCCACTACAAATCCCACATGCGGTTCCCTAGTAAGCTACCCTTGGTAGTATGCGAGCTATCTATCCACTCGGCCACGGCGCCGGCTAAAATATAAGATTACAAAATAAAAGGAATAATAAAATTGTGCACTTTGCTTTAATAATAGTTACACCAATAATAACAACTACAGTATGTTTTTACCTCGGGAGGCAAAGGCTAGACTCTAACCACTACTGTACGTACGTTTTCTGCGAGTTTTAGGATCCGATTTCGAATATGTGTGGTTAACCACAATGTTGAGAACAAATTGCCAGATAATTTATCTCTCTGCGACAAATGTAAAAGTAAAAAGAGAAGATACGACAATTTACTGTTTGTTTAGCATGTCATACACTATACTTCCGACAAGTCCGTAAAACATGTTTCAACCATTTCTGGGATATTTTAATTAGTCGGCCACATGTCAATTAAACTTCAAAGGGAATCGAATACGATGCCCTAAATAAGCTCGGGAAGTAACGCCCTAAGGCCATGAGATTATTCGGTATCCTGTTTTTTAGCCGAAAGCTTGACTTCACTTTGAGATTGCTACATTATCACAAGCGTCTCACAATATTTTAACCTGTTAAAATAGAAATCAATGGTTTACGGAGTTGTCAAGTGTCTTTCATAGATATGAGTGATGGACTTTCATAAATACAGTCGGGACTTTTAATACACGAGCTTATCAACAGTTGAGAATGCGGAAATGTATCATTTGCTAAAGTTCGACCTATAAATAATCGCTGTTAGTCGTTCTCCTCTAGAAATCAACATGTGCACGTGCTTTCATGCCAGAGTGTCTTCCGATAGCCCATTCGTGAGATCATAGGAGAGTACAGAATTCCTGAAATTGGAGGAACTAAAGCTAGGAACTAAAAGTTAATTGTATTTTATATCTATATTTTGAATTTTTGACCAAGTCAATACAAAGGAAACTCTTCATCAAAATTGTTTCTTCCACACAAGCCATGTGTTGCAGGATAGGAGTTGTAATTACGTAGCCCGGAGATGACACTCCAATGCCGGCTTATAATGTTGCGAGCACTCTTCAGATCTCCCTGTGGTTTACGGAAAACATACGAATCAGTTGGGGAATTTAATGTCATATGACATGTCGTTCTATTTGCTTAGTTATTGTGGAAACCGGAAGATCCGCAGTCAAAATTCCGGCTATAACATTGCACATTTTATTCATAAAATATTCATAGATTATTCATGTGCTTACCTAGATTTACAGACGCTTTGCATTACCTGAAGAGAAACAAATGGATTGCAATATAAAGGATACTGCTTAATATAACCGGAAAATTCAAACAAGGTTCAACGAATATTTCGAAAATGGTTAAAGCCAAGAGAAAAAACTATTTGGCACAAATATATTTTTACGAGCTCTAAATACGTTCTGAAGTAAGTTTTATCTGCCTCGTGGCTTCCCAGATAGGCTATACAGCATTCTATAAATTCAATTAAGGTGGAATGAAATTAATAAGTTATTCACGAAAATTCAATATATTACATATGGTTTGCCAATTAACAGCTTTCATACATAACATTTTAAATAAAATCGTAGGTCATTTCTGAGAAAATGAAAAATTACTAACAATTTTCAGTGTATAGTGGATAAGGTTGTTTCGCTTAGCTTGATTAGTGTCCGATTCAACCATGGAATTTAATATTTATCACACTGCTCATTCTAGCTCTTTCACGCACAGGGTCATTAATTTTTGTTTGTTTGGAATCAGGTGACCTCCATGTAGTTCTGATGAAACCTCGATAGAGCTTTTGGATGGAATGCAAAACCTCATCTATTTTTCAATGATAAATGTAAATGACGTGTTATTTATGGACGCTCTTTAACTGCTGTGGTTCTCAGCGTCCCATTCCATATTGGGCGTGAAAGACCGCTTAATTTTGCTCAGAGGCCTTTCTTATCAGGCTTGAGGTTCTTTTACGTGCCGTAAATCTACGACACGGGACCAACGGCTTTACTTCCCTTTCGAAGGAAGCCATGCTAAGGATTTTTACACCCTAAAAATTCCAGCGTCCTCCGCCGGGTTTGAACCCGTGACTTTGGGTATATGAAGTCAGCATGGTAACCATTACACCACGGATAAATTACCGAAAAAAAAATGGGTATTTAGCATTCCGATTGAAACTATCCAAATATTTTCGATTAAAACAACTAAATACATAAATAATTTGTTTGTTAAGCTGCCAATTACCAGGTTGTTCACATCACCGTCGCTCGTATGTTGGAACTTCGTCCCGCAGGAATTCTTTTAGCTGCCAGTAAATCTACTGAGATGGGGCAGTCACTTTTAAGCACGCTTAAAAACCATCCGTCTTACCCGAATTTGATCCTGCGACCTTATAATCAGAAGGCCAGCGCCTAACCAAATGAGCCACCCAGACTGACACTAAAAGAATTGGCGAAGCTTTCCTGACGGCATAACTCCTAAATTTTCTTGGGCTAAACTAAAAATGAAGATATGAAATATCTTCGAAACGGTTGCAAACGAACCATTCACCTAGATAGAAGTCCGAGAAAATGTACATAGTACAAATTTACATAACTACACAGTTATTTGCAATTAATTGCGTAATTATATCGTCAGTTATCAATGCTGCCAGGTCTTTACTTTCACCCCTATTGCAATAAACATCAGCAAAGAAATAATAAAACATGACTAATCATTCTTGCCTTCTTGTATTTGTTTCTTTCGATTGCCTTGACGGTCTAATATAAAATTAATTTTGATAGTTTTGGTATCTTATTTTCCTCCGACGACAGCTGAAATAAATATGTGATAAGTTGAATATTACGCATATCTATGTTGAAAATAGGTTCCCTGAAAAAGAAATGGTAAACGTAGATATGTTTTATAATGAATTACGGGTATGTTGATATAGGTGTATGGCATAACAATAGTCAACAAAATATAAAAAAACCGCTAGTACAGAGAGAAGTTGTCGATCTGCAACTACCGAAGCATTTTGCACATTCCGTTAGGTGGGCATAAAACGAGTAACCTTAAATTCATTGCGAAAATTCATAGTGGCCATTCTTGTCTCCAAATAATAGGGATGTGATGTGCTTAAATTCTGTTAATTTTTGGACAAATGTAATAAAATGACAGGTTATTTTTACAATAGATAATAAATATAATAATTAAATATTATAGCTTACAAAAATTATAACTTAAGAAATGGATATTAAGATGCTCTTAAAGAATACAGCTCAATACATTGACAATGTTAAAACTAGTATTAAACGTTAACCGTTTGAAAAATTCAGAGGAAAGGTATTGTCATTTCTAAACAGCTGAGTGCTGCTGCAATATTTATGACTTACTGCGGTGATCTTCATCCTTAAACATTTAATTATAGAGTAATTAATAGGAATTCATACTTACAGTCTACAATTTCCACGATTTTCTGTGATAAATCCACCTCATTTTAAGCAGACAGACCACGACAGCACACGCACACTTCTCAACGTAAAAATCAAAACATTGTAGCACCTGATTCACATCTGATATGGAGCACTCGCTATACCACTACACTTCAGCACACTGATGTGCTAATACTGGAATAAACTTATGACAGAGAACTCACAAGCTTGGCGTTGTGTTGGTAGCTATGACGGTTGTGCGCAAAATGCTCACTCGCAGCAGCACAAAACACTTCCGCAACCGGTCATGTGACAAGTCAATTTCTTCACGCCTGCTACATGTTGGAGTAAGTGAAAGTGTAGGAACGTGTGGGACAAAATGACGAATGAATGTAAACATTCCATATCTGTTTCTGCTTTTGAAATGAACTATCAAGAACCTGCTGCGAAATGAAACTTCTAAACAAGAATGTGGATAAAGATGGAGGAGGGTAAGTAGAAAAAAATTCTGATATTGAAAACTGCTCCTTGGAGGTTAGCTCAGGAATTTTTCAGATTTTGAAAATATACGTTAACAGAAATTTGTTTAAAATTTGTTTCAGGAGTGTCACCCTTGTTCCGGAGGAGCCAGAGGATATGTGGCATGCTTACAATTTGATAACAGAAGGGGATAGCGTTCGAGCATCAACCATTCGGTGGGTGTAGTTGACAACTATGGTACCTAAGTTCCATTCGCTTTATCAACTAAAAAGGGTTTGTGGATAAGTGTTTCAACTTGTCAGAGTAAAAATATAGTATCGTTTAAAAATCACCTATTTCTGGGTATGTGTACCAATTGTTTGCATTTCTCTGTTGCAGAAAGGTGCAAAATGAATCCTCCACTGGCTCCTCTACCAGCAGCCGTATTCGCACCACACTCACCATTCGCGTAGAAAATATTGATTTTGACACTCAAGCATGTATGCTTCGATTGAAAGGGCGAAATATAGAGGAAAATCAGTATGTCAAGGTGAGATAAAATGTTGCTAATTCACTTGTACAAAATGCTGCCATCAGAAGAGAAAAAGCTATTCATTTTAGGAATTGTTAGCTTTGTTGGTTATATTTGATTTTCTTTGTGCAAAGAAAGTTTTTATTTCTGAAAGCAATGCAGTTTAGTCCAAATTCTGTCAATGTTCTTATTGTATATTTAAAAGCTCTCAAGCTGAAATATGATATTTTATCAAAAGATATACCGGCTAGCTAACTAATCTTAACATGCCTAATTTGTGTGTTATACCATAGGGTGCTATATAAATCAATTAAAGTATATCCCAATTCTTCTTGGAATATGTTGGTTATTTCTGCCCATATATTATTTTGTTCTTGTAATATTCAGGGATTAGATTTATACACTTATAAATAAAAACTTCTAACTTCAAGAGAGACTTTCTTAGTGAACGTTCTAATCACGCACTGTCATCAATCTTTTCCTCTTTTAAAATGTGACTTTTTTCTCCTTTTAAAACTGATCCCATACTTTTAAATTTCTTGACTATTTTATGAACAACTTTTGTTGGGGTAATCAATATCAGGAAGCATATCCAAAATGACGTACAACACAGAGACAGATATTCATGTTTTATTAAGTTGCAACAAATGAAAACTCTTTGTTCTGTAGTATGTTGGATCATGATAGGATCAAAGAACATTCTCTACCTCTTTCGTTTTTCAATATGCATGGTATCATTCAGAAGGTCATGTTTTATGTGATGCAATGACAGAAATGGCAATCTTAGCAGGTGAGTGGCATGTGCCCAAGACCCAAGTACCAATAAGAGTGTGGCCGATTACTCTGTGGCACTGTGTATTTATATTTATAACAATTTTCATCTAAAAGAACATGACAGAAAGTAGAATAGCTAAACTAATATCATCAAACATGATTAACATTTGCATATTGTGCATACTGGACTGTTGGACTATTGATATATTCAACAAGCCTCTTTGTACCATAGAATTGGTGTGAAATTAAATATTTCTTTAAAGATACTTAAATTGTTTACATGTAGGAGAACATTCCATGTGTGTATCTGTCTGTGACAGCAAGACTCAAAAACAAAAGGGCTGATAAGTTGAATATATCTTTCAAAGGTGTGACACATATATTTTAAAGAAAATTCTCCTACTTTAAACCACTCTTTATATAAGATATTTTTCTATTTTTTCAACTATGGCTTTAGTGACTTTGATTAAAATACTGTATATTTACATTGGAAATAGAATGTATATCTTGAATTTTCTGGGGAGAGTAGCCTAAAAGTCCTCTTCATCCAAAAGGGATTTTATAATTTTGTGCAACTGATAAACTTTAAGCAATAATTGAAATGCACTATACAGAAAATGTAGATCTCCTTAAAACACAGAATATATTTCAAATAATGATTTTTATGACATTAGCAATTTCTAAGACATCCATTATTAGTGTTTTGAAGAGTTCAGTGCTTTAGACATTTGGTTTCTTGCAATTGCATGAAAAGATTATATGATATTAAGGCCAGCATATTGCTATTCTCTCTGTATTTACATATAACAAAATGTGTAATTTAGCTATTTCTGCTAAGTTTATCTCAATTAAAATAAATTAGAAGACAAGCTTCTGTTGGGCTGTTTTTAACCTAGCCATATTAATGTAACACATGAGATTTTTTTGTAATTGCTTTGTGTAGCAGTATTTCAGCATGGAGAATTGATTGATATTGCTTAGAAGTTCTATTATTTTCAGCATTAATATGACTATGTGTTAAGTAAAGGGTTTTGACTCACTGTAGCACAGATGACTGAAACTGTCAGTTGCAGAACTGTACATCAATGCATATTTTTCATTCAGAGATTGGAAAGTGTAATTGTAAGTCACTAAGGGTCAGCTTTGGAAGAATGTGTCATGGATAAATAGCCTGAAAAATTACTTTTGCACAGTTACAAATTATAACTTGACCAAGACAATGGTATAGAATTAAAAATATCAAGTAAATGTAAATTGAATGTGTAATGCTAATAAATAATAATAAATTGGTTAATGGCAATGACTGCAATTCAAACTTAATTTAAATATGCCTGAAAGAAATTTCACATCAAAGTTAATTCTGCTCTTATACATAGACTTTTGTAATGTCAAGTAAACATTGGTAGCTATGGTCATTAAGAGATGGACTGGTGAATGAGAGGTATGTGGTTCAAATCCTGCCATAACCTCTTCCCTGACTGAGGTTTTTTCCAGATTTTCCTCACTAGGGCACAGAAATTCATGTCTTAAGAACAAGCAAACATGCATGCAAATATGTTGTTAAAAACTTAAAAATCTGATGTGTTCCATTCACATGACTTCCTCTATATCTCTGTAACAAATTATTGTTAATAAGCTTATCTTTTATTTATTTCATGCTAATCGAGAAAAATTAGCAGAAATAGTCTTATTTCTTGCTTTATTATAAGTAGAAGCAAAATAAGGGAGTACCATAGGTTAAAGGAAAAGCCAAAAGCTGGTTGCTATGTGACCGATGTTCCTTTGTTTGTATGGAGAGGAGTTCACAAATTCCTGTATGAGAAAAGTATGTTTTTCAATGCTGAAACCAAGAAAAAGGAATATCTCAAAAACGATCAACTCCATGAAAAAAAATGTATATAACATAAATTGTGTGTTTTAACGTGATCTACATTTTTTGTGTGTTAAGTTTTTGTCCATCTCTTATGGTTTAGTAGTTATGCAAAATTCATCCAGAATAAAGTAGTCTTTAGAGGCTATTCCCAGAAAAATTTTATTTGTCAGGTAAATATCTTAAAATATGATATTTTAATCAAAATTGTTGGCCATTTTTTAGAAAATCAAAATTTTGGAAAAAAGTACCATGTAAAGGGTAGTTTGGGGTGGGGGGATTTTTCTCAAAATCTTCGTGTCGCATCCCTGGAAGATACTAAACTTAAATACCAAGTTGGTATTTTTCGACTTTTCGTTTTTGAGTTATCGTATTCACAGACACACACACACACACACAGACCTTTTTCTGAAAATACTTTTTTTTGGATACAGGGGACCCTAAAACAAATATTTCCGGTGAAATCTCGGTATCAAATATTTTGGTGGAGTGCAATACATTCTCTATACACTATAGAGAAAGTAAAAATTGTCGATAAAACATGTCCTAATAAACTGAAGCAATTAATGTCCCTTGAGAATAGGCAAAAACAAGTTAGCAACTAATTAATAAACATAGTTCATTCTTTAGATGTTAAAGTGGTTGTGGCCCTGTTAGCAACATGATGAATTATTGCAGTTCGCAACCATCACTCCTCATAAATGTCCTACTGTAAAGCTTCTTTTGTTGTTCATGCAAAATACTTTTGTAACAAAAAATTGCTCATGTCACAAGAGGTTGCTGGGGCATATTTAGAGGATACTAATTGCTCCACCAATAAAGATGGGTCTCTTGACATGGTAGATGGATTTCCTTCAAGAATGTCTCGAATATAGCACATCTGTTTATAACCAGAATTTTTTAAACTGTTTTGTTCGCTTTCTCTTTGACTTTTTGACCTATATTACAGGAGCACAACTTAGTTTGCATATTTTATCTTCAAAAACATTTAGTAAATCACTTAAGGGAGTCCCTGCAGTTTCCAGTGATGTGATGGTTGTTGCAAAGTAAGAAAAATGGGCAGAAATGAAAACAAAATCATCTTCTAATTCAAGATACTCGGAACTATTTCTGTTGATGCAGATTCATTTGAATCCAATAGATTAACAACTTTAACTGAGTGTATGTGCTGAGCATAATACAAGACTGCACCTAGCCATGTTCCCCATCAAATTAACATCGGCACAGGAGGAAGTGGAATATTAGATCCTGTTGATTTAAACCACTGGATTCTAGAGGGAGATTTCAAAAAAAAAAAAAAAATTTGTAGAGGCTATAAATTGATCTACTAAATGGAAATAATCATTCATTGTCTCAGCAATGTGATGCAAAGCATGTGTCAGACAAGTGATATGAATTAAGTTAGGCAATGTGCTTATCCTGATTTTATCACATCACTAGCTGCATCTGTAAAACTAAAAGTAGCTGGTTGTATTTACTACCAGAAGGCCTTAATAATTACAAGGAGTTCAACACACAGTGGGTCATAGTTGCATTGTTAGTGGCTGGTAATTCACATACATTTAGAAGATAAGCTAAGTCTTTTGCTCCTTTTATAAGGCTAATTACATTAGCAATAAAATAGCTCTTGGTATCAGTGCTTTCATCAATTGATATCCATATTAATTGGCCTGCTAGTTGGTTTTGTAAATTTGAGATTTCTTTGTTGTTACAGCGTTCTGCATGTGTCTTAAGCAATGTAATTGCTTCAGGCACATATCGTGTGCATTTGGCAAGAAATTCTTTTAACTTGTGATTATTAATTTTCCACAGTGGGATATCACCAGCTAAAAATGCTGAGTAATCCTACTCTCTAAAATTCCACTAATTGTTTTTAATATGCTCTTTATTTGCAAGTTTTCTGATTAAATTCCCTTCATGTTTTTCTGTGTTTATATGCTCATCTAATTGAAATCTTTTGTCACTTCCTATATTTCCCTTGCAAGTCCCACAAAGCAGTACCCTATTATCTGTAGATAATAAGTCACCTGCAAGCTCCTTCTGTAAGCTATTTACATAGCACTTGAAGTAGATTTGACTTTCAGCATTTTTCAGTAAGGTTAATATGTACACACATTATATGTATATCTTAATTTGTCCACATCCTGTCTCATCAGTCATTAACACACACTTTTTATACTAAAACATACACATTATATAGGAACTTAATCTTTCAACCAGTTCTCATCAGAGTCTTCACTATTACACCAGCAACACTACTCACTGCATGCGATTTCCTGGTCCTGAGCTTGCACAAAGAAGCAATCATGAGGGTTCACCTTAAGATATGTTACATGATACACAACTCATGTGAACTTATATAATTTTTTTTCAGCATCATCTGTGATTCATCCTGCACAGTATTACTCACAAGTATATGATCCAGATGGTGGAAGCAAATTAAAGAAAAAGTTATAATTTTTAAAGTATGCCATAAGCATGAAAATATTCAAAATATAATGCATTTATAAAAATCATGAAAATATACGCCTATATGCATCGTAAAAATAAATTCCATAATTCGTACACATATTGTATAAGTACACATGTATAAACTCACGAAAACATATGCAAATGCATGAACTTCTGGGCCCTACTATAACTGGCCAATGTTGGGTATATCCTAAACTTATGCTGTAGCATTTCTTTATCATATTTGCTTTTCCAATTTTCATTTCATGTATTGTCAGTGTGACCGTTTGTGATGTTATATACAGGGTGTATATAAATGAATATCGGGGTTTTAACTCTTTATAATATTTATTACATTCAACTTACAGTTATGAATGATGTGTCAAATGAAAAAGCAACTCAAACAGTTTTACCAAGAAGCTTATAGATGTTCAATGTGACTACCCTTTGTCACATGGCACACATTAAGTCTATAGCCGAGTTCTTCCCAAACGTTGATAAGTGTGTATTCAGTAATTGTAGCAACATGCTTCAATCCAGTTTCTTAATTCAGGGAGGTCAGCTGGTAGCGGAGCCATGTACAAACGATCCTTGATGAAGCCCCAAAGGTAAAAATGGCATGGCATTAGGTCAGGAGAACATGGAGGCCATGCATAGCAAGCCCTGTTATTGGGACCCTTGCGGCCTATCCAGCGCTCGGGTACAGTGACGTTCAACCAATCGCATACTTCGTTATGCTAGTGAGGTGGCGCACCACCCTGCTGGAAAATGAAGTTCTCTGGCTCATTTTCTTCCAATTGAGGGAAGAGCCATTGCTTTAGTGTATCAAGGTAAGAAGTTCCAGTTACAGTAGGTTCACCAAAAACGAAAGGTCCGTAAACTTTTCGTCGGGATACGGCACAAAAAACATTCACTTTAGGGGAATCTCGTTGCATTTGTACCATCTCGTGAGGATTTTCTGAGCCCCAGATGCGCACATGAGTGTTAACATGTCCACTAAGGTGAGAGATCGATTCATCAATGAAGACAACACAATCCACAAAATCGTCAAGAAACAACACGTTGTTTGTGAATTTGGCATGTAATCCGTGGTCTGTTGGCTTTAGAGCCTGTAATAACTGTAAAGGGTAAGGACGTAGCAGTAAGCGTTTTCTTACAACTTTCCAAACAGTCGACACAGGAACTTGTAATTCACGACTAGCCTTCCGGACTGATTTCTTTGGGCTACTAGTGAAGGATTCTCTCACTCGCTCAACAGTCTCTTCACTTTCTCCTGGCCGTCCCCATGCTCTTCCATTTACAAAGGCAGCTGGTATCTTCAAACTGATTATGCCATCTCGAATGTTTTTATCACTAGGAGGATCACAACCGAACTTACTACGGAACACACGTTGCACAGTAACTACATATTCGGTCTTTGCAAACTCCAAAACACAAAACGCTTTCTGTTTACTAGTCGCCATCTTTGCTACTACCGCTGTCTAGCAGATTGCAGCAGAAACATTGCACGCACATGCTCACTTGTGCCAACAAACAAAACTGTTTGAGTTGCTTTTTCATTTGACATATCATTTATAACTGTAAGTTGAATGTAATAAGTATTATAAAGAGTTAAAACCCCGATATTCATTTATGTACATCCTGTATAATAAGAACAGAAGTTAAATATAATTATAGCTGTGTGTGTGTGCATTAATATCAAAGCCTTTTAAACGGGAAAGATGTGAAGCTTAGCATATCATTTTGAGCATGTTACTTGTTTAACAAGTTGGAATACATACTTTTTTCTGGTTTCAATAACCAACAGTCTTATTTAACAAATGCAATTCCAACTTAGATGCACATCTTGTAAATATATTTAATAACTACTACTATTTTTAAGGTGCAAAATTTTCTTTATTTTATGTTTTAGATGGGAGCATATCACACCCTGGATTTGGAGGTCAACCGTAAATTCACTTTAGCCAAGTCAGAATGGGATTCTGTTTCTCTGGAAAGAGTGGACCTTGCCTGCGATCCTACCCAAGTGAGATTAAGCATTATAAATTTAGTGTTGAATTGATTTGTTAATTCTAGTTCACTTAATTTTACTGTATCATAGAATATGTGTCATGGGTGATGCCTGCACTCTCTTATGTGTTGAATTTCCAGATAAGTAATATATGAGTTGAACTGTCCAAAGATTGTTTTGAAATTATACAGTCTCATAAGTGGCAGATGTGGCTTAGCTCTCTTCTTCTTCTTCTTTTTTTTTTTTTTTTTTTTTTTTTTTTATATATATATATATATATATACACACATTAGTTTGTGAAGAAGATGCTTAGACTGACATGCAGGTATTGGATTAAAGTCAGTCTTAAAAATATAGTCTCTCTATGTTGAGAGATGCAAGAGTTTTCTGTTTCATTTTGTAAACTTTGACATAGTATAGGTATTACCCACTTCTTAAACTTTGCTTTGATAAAACCGGTATCAAAATCAATGAAGAAGAAACTGTCATATCTGTACATTTAGAGAAGCAATAGTTTCTGATCTATTTGAGATTTTTCTATATCCAAAAAGAGCAATGCACAGCTATATTGTGCTAAAGGTATTTTTGTTCCCATGATGAACAATGCAGGAAACATTGAACACAGTATACACCATGACTGTTAATATATTAATCAGCCAAAACATAGGACCATCACAGTTTATAATGTTATTAGCTGTCTCATCCATCATAGTAAAGTGTGTTTTTTAAATCCTAGATAATTTAATTTCATTGCCCATTTCTTGTGCTCTAATAAAATCTATGTATGTTGACTGAGTTTATTTTAGGTTTAGTTTTTACTGCTAATTAAGGTAGGTAGGGAAGCAGAGACAATAAAAACATACTTAGTGCATATTCAGGAAATTTTTAGACATACTTAGTGCATATTCAGGAAATGTTTAGACATACTTAGTGCATATTCAGGAAATTTTTAGCTTAATCATGCATATAATAGGTATTATATTCAATTCAGATGCATGTTTCTAATGGTTTAGAATGAACACTTAAGTTTCTCAATTTTTATGTCTTAGAAAATCACTGTTACAACACTTAGCATATGACCCTACACAGACTGTGCATCATCAGTGTCAGAATGATAGAAAGGAAATCTGGAGGGTTCAAGGAAACCCCTATATATCGTTTAGATCAAGAACACACTATTTCAGGAAGGTGGGTTGTTGAATACAGAGCTGTTTAATTATAATTGTGATTAGGAAAACTGGCACTTTCAATCTTCTTACTATTACCAACCTATCTTTTAAGTCCACTTTTCAAAGGTTGTAAAGGCTCTCTCTGTCCCTTTTCTAGTACTGTTTAATGTAGAAATTTAGGTTCTTCTACAATTGGAATCATTCACGCTTTGTCTTTGCATTTTGTGAACCTCATAAGTGGTTATTGTTTGTTTACTCTGTTTGCATACATTAATGTGCATTAATACACTTCTAATTATGGCATTCAAAAGTGTATTGTTTGCACAGAAGATTAAAGGAAAAGATTTTGTTAGATTGATAGGGATGTTATATTCTGCAATTATTGCAGTAAAGAGGTAAGCACTACTATTCTGTTTTTGAATATTATCTGTAACAGTTGTTCTTTGTAAAGAAATTTTTAAAAATAGTTAAATTATGTCCATTTTTAATTCTATCTGGGTAATATGAGGTGGATTATAATTTTAGCTAAGATGTACAGAACAATTTAATATCAATTTGTAAGGCTCACCTGCTTCACATGCTGCTGCAAAAATGAGAGTGCAATTTTAATTTTTTCTTTTTTCACAGAATTTTGTAGTGTTTGGAATTCTTGTCTCGACTGATAAATCATTCTATGAATATCAAAAAATGATATGACCATAGCTTTCTGAGCAGAAGTGACCCTTTTGCTTTTTAGGAGTTGAAGATATTCCACTAAACTTTGCTGTTTACTCTCAGCATCAGAATGACCTAGTCTCATTTCATTAATTGTGATTACATAGAAGTTTTGTAACATTGCATAGGCCTGAAGTGAATATTTGTTCAGACAAAAGCAGAAGCTCAAAGCAGCGTATTGTTCATTGCATCAACTTCTGCCATAGGCCAGGCATTCACAGGTTCATGAACCAGGAGTGGTTCTTGACCTTCCTGCATATGACAGAAATGTTGTTGCAGTAGTTCAGTGTACATGTTGACATAGCCTATTAGCTAGCAGTGGCGAGTCGTGATAGAGTTCCAAGCATCTATATAAAATTTTGGGCTATCTTTTTGGCAATTGTTCTTTGGACTTAGGTCCTCTTGAAAGTAAATAAATACTTACATGAAGAGCAAAAAATAAGAATATAATAAATGTGTACATTGCAATTAAAACCTTTGCTGTGTAGTTAAAACTATGAAAACCGTTACAAAGATAGCTGTATCATTTTCGCCCTGCAATCCCTACAAAAGACAATTGAGAGCGACCACGCCATAGATGAGTGGTTAGACATTTGCCTCCACCAAGGCAGTTCAATCCCAGGCAACTGCATGTGGGATTTGTAGTGGACAAAGTGGCAGGGGCTAATTTTCTCCAGGTTTCTGGTTTCCCCCATCATCACATTGCACCATCTTCATTCCATGATCACCTGCAGTGCCATACGTAATAAAATCAGACAGATATAAACAAGGAAATTAATAAGTATATTCCTTCCTAATCTGAGTAAATGATTTGCAGGGAAATGATTTTTATTTTTTTCTATACCTATTTATGTCTGGATTTGCATTGCAATTATCATCTGTGAAAAATAACAGTTTTTTAAATATTTATGCCATGATAAATATATTATTGATATGTTTAAATAGTTACAAGTTGCAAAACACATGCAATTTAAATTCTTTGCGGCCAACATATTGGCTGTGTTGTTCTATATATTTGTGTGAACAACTATTTTACAAATGAATTATGCCCGAGTCAAAATACAAATCTTATTTAACTGACAAACATTGTTAGTGCAGCTGAAAATAGCTCTAATGGAGGTAATCAAGATTTTACGTTAATAATTGCAAATGTAAAAGAATGTAATTAAAAATGCAGTATTGTTTGTATTATTTTACTGTAGTCTAAACTGTGTACAAAATAAATCAGTATGCTTATATAAGAATCAGCAACTACTACTGCACTCATTGTCTGCTTATTTCTGTTGTGTGCTTTTATGAGGTGCTGTGGTTTCCAGGACAAGTGACTTGGGATTTGCATTTGCTTACCATAGGCAATACTGAAGAACATGTTTCAGCTTGCATGCCTTTCACAGGTGGGAACCACAATATCATCAATGAAAGCAGTGCAATATTTTCTTTTTATGAGGTGTGGCAATAAAGAAACTGAACTTGTGTTCTAATTCTTTATTGAAAAAACTTATACAGCAGAAATGTTGTCCCCTTCAATGTAGTTGCCTCCCTGATCCCTGCATTGCTCCATGCAAATTTTCTGCTCTTGAAAGCAATACTGCTGTTATGCTGCTGAGTCTCGTGGCTTTTTCCTTCACTGCACAGTTTCCTTTGAGCACAGACTTTACTTTTGGGAAGAACAAAATGTTGCATAGTGCTAGGTCTGGCACATATGGTGGATGTTCCATTATTGAAATGTTTTTTGCCAAAAACCTCTTCACAACATCGCATTATGGACCAGTGTGTTATCCTGATGAAAAATCCAAAAGATTCTTCTGCAGATTTGGTCTCCTTTGTTGCACGCATTTACAGAGGGTCTTCAGCACAAATGTATAATAAACTTGATTGACAGTCTGATCCTCAGGCACCCAAAAAACAATCATTGCTTTGAATTTTTATTTGCTCATGCCTGCTTTCTTCTTTCTAGGAGATTGAGGGCTGTTCCAATGCATGGATTGTTGCTTAAGTCTGTGGATCAGGGTCATTTTTGCTCATTTATTATGATTCTTGGCACCTCTTTAGTACAAACTTTTGTCTTGCTCAAATCATCGTGTAAAATCTGTCTTATCACTTTCCTTATTGATATGGCAAGTTCTGAATTGCACGAATGCTCAGTCGGCGGTCTTCTTGAACAGTTCTACTGACCTTCTCCACATTCTCTTCAGTTTTCGAAGTGGAAGGCAGCCTGATTTCAGATTGTTTTCGACGTCTTTCCTACCATCCTTGAACCTCTTAACTCACTCGAAAACTTGTGTAAGGTTAGACCTGTTCACCATAAACTTGTTTCAACAAATCACAAACTTCTGTGGCAGGTTTTCCAAGTTTTGTGAGGAATTTGCTGTTAACAAGTTCTACTTTAGAGCATAGATTGCCAAGAAAATCCTCTGTAGCAGCTTTTAGACTCCTAACAGGTCATGACTGTCTCAATAAACATTTATTGAGGATTGGTATAGTGAGATCTCCTTTGTGTCCTTTCTGTACACTTAAAGAAGATATAGATGGAAACGATCTACTCCGCTGCCCAACTTTTAGTCTAACATGATAACATATCAAAATACTGAAATGCAAGAGAGCGAATGGCTTCACTGCCAACTGCTCAACATTGGATACCAACCAACCACACCTAGATGGCCGGGGTTCGATCCCAAGCAACTGCATGTGAGATTTGTGGTGGACAAAGCAGCGCTGGGGCGGGTTTTCTCAGGTACTCCCCCCACCATCGCATTCCACCAGTGCTCCATCATCATTGTCACCGCCTATGGTGCCAAGTAGTTAAAGCGGACGTTAAACAATACCAAAAAAAAAAAAAAAAAACCAACCACTTTAGAGCATAGCATAATCCTGATGGAGTTCAGACACATGCCCCGTTTCTAAGAAAATTCACAGTCAGACTAACCACTACAGCAGCATGAAATTTTGTACACGAGTGAGAGAGTGTCCCAATACCAATCCCCCACCCTTCTCTTTGTCATCAGCAAAGATGGAAATGCGCATAACAATCAGTGTGGTCTCTTTATTGCTACACCTTGTACATTAAGCTAACAGAATGCTGTAACTTAAAATGTTACCACAACACAAGGACTGGAAAACATTATGATCATTCTTTATTGTTGTCCTCTCTTCTGGTTTCCAAGGTCGCAATTTCAAACCTGACAGAAGGCAATAGATTTTTTTGAGGTGTAAAAATTCTTGTTCTGACTTCCTTTGGAAGGGAAGTAAAGCCATTGGTCCCATGTCATAGATTTAGAGCATGTAAAAATAAGCTCAGGTCTGTTAAATGGGCCTCTAAGGAAAATACGTGATCTTTCATGCCCACTATAGAGTGGTATGGTGAGAACTGCAGCAGTTAAAGAGCAACCATAAATAAAACACAATTTCAATTTTAACTCTTTATTGAAAGCCCTCATATAAGTACCTAAAAAGTAGGTTGTAGCTCATGCTGATCCATTAAATCCTTTATTTAGTTGATATACCCTGTTCAATGATCATATTGGTATTTCCCTTATATGGATAAATCTCTAAAAGGACCATGGAAGGAAACTGTGTGTTTCAGCACCTCTCCAAAGGCATACTCTGCATACACAAGTATTATATTCCAACCAAAAATGCAATATTTATATTTCACTGGAAATGTACATGTTTTGAGACCTCTTGAATCCACATTTTTAGAAAAAGATCTCATGTATATGAGAAAACAACTTAAAAATTAAAACTTTTGTATGTGAAAAACTTACTATATTAGGATGTGACAGAAAATTGAGAAAATGCTGCTATATTCCATACCTGTTTTAGATGTTAAAGGTGACACTTAACTGAAATACACACAAACATAAAACTTCTATCAGATAAATGGTAAATTACATTCTACCTAGCTAATGGTTTATCAGGGTATCATAGCACAAATCCTTAGTAAAAATGTGCAGACTAGTACAAGAGGTGGTACCTGTTTTAATGTGCTTACATTTATGATTATCATCATCTTCATCTTAAGTATATTCGGAAGTTCAATACAGTTGCAAGTTTACCGTAATATCTGTTTTTTCTAGAGCAAGCACATACTGCAATAACTAAATTATTTGGGAACTGAAAACTTATATGAATGCCCTACATCAAATTTAAAGGGATTGCTTATCTGCACGCTTTCCATATTGCAATGCACATTATGAACAGTTATGTAATTTACTGTTGTAGAATGCAGATGTTGGAGCTGTGGTAATGCAAGAAGGACTGGCGCACATTTGTCTTATAAATTCTAGCATGACTTTGGTGCGTGCAAAGATTGATCAGAGCATTCCAAGGAAAAGAAAAGGCAATGTTCAGCAACATGAAAAGGTACAGTGCTATCTCATACTATATTTGTAATGATGATTTTCTTCTGCCATCTTGCTTCTGTTATAAATTAGGGATTAAAGGTAGTTTAATTTCCATTGTTAGTATTTACCAAATAAATTTGTAAACTGCTAAAGAGAAATTAAATTTGCTTTTAATTATATCTTTGAGATAGTGTAAGTTTTTCATAATACTGGGTAGTTAATATGTATGTAAAAGGGAAGACTTAATGTGGGAAATAAAAGGTGGTTAAGTGCACTATATGTCACATAGGAGCAGTAACAGCTTATAAATATACTGGGTGTTCACACAAGTTTAAGAAATGGATAGCCCTGGGAGTATCAAAATAATATCTGCTGCACATTTGTTATGATTATGAACAAATTAATACAACTGCAGCTGATTCCATTAACAGCAGCATCAAAAACAATGACATGATGTACATACAGGGTTATTCTAAATTAGTTAGTTACCTGATAATAAAGCTAAATTATACATAGTTATCTTACGTAGTTTATTTCCATTTTCCATTACATACATTGACATAACATTAAGTTTTATTTGCAACGTTTACAAATGTTCAATGTGACTCCCTTTAGTCACTCGGCAGATATCCCACCTGTACGACAGTTCATCCCAGATAGGCGTAATCATGTCCGCGTCTACCCAAGTTACTGCTAAGTTAATTTATTGACAAAGCTCATCGAGATTGGTTGGCAGTGGAGGCTTGTACATGTTATCTTTAACTTAACCCCACAGACAAAAATCCAGTGGTGTTAAATTGGGAGATCATGGATGCCAAGCTATGTTCCTGCCACGTCCAATCTAATCAGGATTGGTGTTGCATAATTACATAGTGACCTCATAGTGGAACGAGGAGGTGCTCTATCTTGTTAAAAAATGAAATTCTCTCTCATATCTTCTTGCAGCTGTGGCATCAGGTAGTTTTGTAACATATCTGGATATGTGATGCCAGTTACAGTCTTCTCATAAAAAAAGAATGGTTTATATACTTTCACGGAGCTTAGCGCACAAACACATTCAGTTTTGGTGAGTCACATATATGTTCCAGGCATTCTATCGGTTTCTGTGTACTCCATATCCTTACATTGCGGTGAATAACTGTACCACTAAGGTGAAAAGTTACCTCATCACTGAAAACTATCGTCTTCTTCCATCCTGTTCAGCATGTCCGCACAGAACTCATAACGTTTAAGCTTGTCATTAGTACTCAATGCCTGAGTCAGTTGCAACTTGTATCCCTTACACCGCAGTCTCCATACGTAGGTTGTGGAATGATCAGCTCCAAACTTGCTCTAGTTGTACACTTCATGCATAAGTTCTTCTCACGGCTTCCACAACGTGTCTGCTACAGGAGTGCATCCCGGTCCTTTCTCTCAGTATCCCACACAACCTTTTTCTACGAATCAAGCATAGTTTTCACCTGCAGGGGAGCTTTTTGATACTCTGTACAAAAACGTCTTTGTACGGTAATTTGAAATTTAGTTTCATGAAACACAGACAACACTGCGTGCTCTCTGCACCGCTGTAAGACTCCATGGCGACTGCTTACTAGGCTCCAGGTGTTGGCAGTGCTTCACATTTTCCCTGCCAGATGAACGAGCGAGTGCATGTAGTGAAGTCTGCCGACCAGGTTTAAAACTTGATGATATGAAATAAGTTTTGATGAATATCTGGATACTGCCACATGATTACGAACGTCTGTTGAGAACACCAGATATCTCCACCGTAACAGATCACATAGCACAAATTCCAGCCATTAGTCGGACCTCAACTGAAGAAGAGGGCAAATGACCTTGAAACATATGTTTTGAAAATTTTATTTTAAGTGAGGAGAGTGTCACTATTCTGACTCATTTTTCAACTATTATACTTGAACTATTTCACTTGTCTCAAACTTCTTGAGTTATTTAACATGATGCATAAGTTGACTTATGAAAGAACAAGTAGTTTTTGTGGATATTTATTATGTACAAATATACATAATTAAGCATGATGTTCTAAAGCAAGAACAAAGTAATGTATAATAAATTGCAGTCATGAATATGAACTCCTCATTCACATACATTACTTCTGCCAAGGTGTCAGGATTAATATTTATATGCAGTGCTTTAAGAAGCATTAACTTTGCTGCCACCTAGCGACCGTGATTTCTGCTGCAGTGAGCTACCATTTAATGGCATTAATTGAAGATACAGAAAAGACGTGAGAGAAGAAGCATCATGAACGAGCATGGCTTCGTGTCTACAATTCATATATTGCCATAAGTCACACCAGTCACGCATGTGCAAAAGCTCCTTAAAACATGCACTAATCAAAATGTGTTACCAACCTTGATGACACATTTCACCGAATTTAGATAAATAACATGTAGATTTAAACAATACATACTTTAAATTAGCACTTATGCTTACATTATGTTTAATAGAAATCAAAGAAAAATATCCAATTAACCTGCAAGATGTCAAAAGTGAAGGTGTTCACATGCTTTTATATAGCAGCAGCCACTGCAAAAATGTTGTGCACATCGTGTGGAAATTTGCAGCTCCAAGTACTATAGGAGATTCAGGATGGTCTGAGAAAAGATTAATGCTGGCCTATTTTCAAACTGTTGCTAAGCAGTTTGAATTATGTATATGTATCATTGTCAACACGAAAGTTATGAATACTTTGTTCAGATGTATGAAGTAAATAGTTCAGTGAAAACCACAATAATGGACGTGTGCATGTCTATAATTTGATTTTTAAAAATGTGGACAGTTTTGAAAACAAGTTTTCTGATTAAGATATTTTAAGTGATTATAAACACAGTAATTGTGAGTGGATTGATGATGGTTTTGTTTTACTTACTAGGGTTTCACTTAGAGCCTATTTTGAAAATGTCTGTTTTTATCTTCAGCTGTAGTAAACGAACATCTTCAAACATATTCTGAGTGAAGACTTAATTAACCAATATCATCAATCCAGTCACAATTTCTTTGTTTACTGATGCTTTCATAACAGCAAAGAACAGATTATAGGATTTCATGAAAAAGTTGTTACTACAGAATAAGTTATAAATGCAAAAGAGAATCTAGCCTCACACATTGATACATCTACTGTGATCACTGATATTCACGCACAAATTAACCAAAGTTTTAATTCTATATGAAGATTGTCTTTAAATACTTCATGCATGACTTGTTTTATGTTTTACTGTACAAAATTATGTGTGTCCAAGAATGAAGGAGGATGTCCAACATGATCAACTAGGTTAAAGGACATTAAGCTACAAAAAAAAAAAAAAAAAAAAAATCAATTCATAGGAACTAAACGATAGAAATATTGTGTATGATGTGGTGTATCTGTAAGTCAGATCATATGCTCCATATTTTTTTAAACAACTGTAAACACTCTTAACCTGGTCTAAAAATATTTAGGAATTTTACATAGAGTTGACCCCAGGAATGCTCATTTACTCTCTTTAAACAGGGTGGGATGACTTGTTGCACTTCATGTGAGTCAATCTACTGAGTTTATGAAGAAATACTATAAGTAAAGGCTATGGCTGCCATGATCCCAGACTTTTATCTGTGACACTCTGAAGATAAAATGTAAATAAATAATCCAAGAATTACAGAAGACAAGAAGGGCAATAAATATTAAGTGTTAATACTGCAGAGTCACACAATGCATATGATAACATTTAAGGCATTCACAACAATGCAATGAAGCATAATGAGGTTCTTTTCACCTCCTGCTATAAAAGATAAGCTCAGTGCAGTAAGTACATAATTTTGCATTTTCATGTTTGTTGTTTTTAACTGCTGGTGATGGATCCAGTTTTCATGTATTACTTTTTATGTAGTTATATATAGTTATTTAGTTTGTGAAGAAAATCACTCTTAACCATTTCAATTAGATTCCCACTCTTAAAGAAATCCTGTCTATTTTCACATAGTTAAGGCACTGCAGATAATAGAGGCAAACTGCATTCTTATTATTTTCTGTGACACATACGATAAAAGTTTGAAACTAAGATTTTACAGAATTACATACGATGAGGACCCCTGAATGCAAAAAAAAAAAAAAAAAAAAAAAAAAGTATTTTTGGAAAAACATCTATATATATCTGTGAGCAGATAACTGAAAAATGAAAAGTCAATTAGGCACCAAACTTGCATTTAGGTTCAGCAGGTTCTAAGGATGCAAATTGAAGGTTTTCAGGAAAATTCCCTACCCCTAACTACCCTTTACATGTAACATTTTTCTAAAACTTTAATTTTATCAAAATGGCTCTAAAGTTATTGATTAAAATATCATGTAGCTAAGATATTTTCATTACAAATGAACTGTATATGTTGAATTTTCTGGAAATAGCCTGTGGGTGACTTTTGAATAACTGGTAAACCATAAGAGATAGATAAAATCTTATTCCATAAAAAATATGGAACTTGTTAAAGACCCAATTAAATCAAAAACTTTTTTTCCTATCTTTCTATCTTTTTCGTTTTTTCTTATGGAGTTAACTATTTTGAGGATATTCCTTGTAATTTTTTGAAATGTTCCATTACTTACTTTTTTTTTCTCTCTTGCTATGCAAAGAGACCAGAGTTTCAGTGCCATAGCTACCAGCTCTTAAAAGATTTTAGTATTGCTTTAGCATAGTATATTTCTTTATTTCCCTTGTACCTACAAGGAAATAAGTAATGAGACAATTTTTGCAATTTCTGTTCTTGAGTAGCATGAAATAGATAAAAGAATAAGCTTTTATAAGAAGCTTAAGTTGCAGAACAGGTAGAGAATGTTTATGTGAATGTAGCACATCAGATTTTTTCTTTAATCAGTTGAATAAAGAAATGAATTCAAAGAGCTAAAGAATAATAACTTTTTAGTGCTAAAAAGAATGTAATCTTTATTAATTCACAGGAGACTTCGGCCAAAATTATTTAATTTTGTAGCTGTTCACACTGCCCATCATGATCAGTTGCAAGCTTACAAAACCACAAAGGCTTAAATGACTGATAACTATTTTAAAAAAAAGCTCTGGTTAAATGCTAGCTATGATATTGAGATATTAAAGAGTAGCAATTCACATTCCAAAACATACTTCTTAAGAATATTTCAGAAATTATTAATATGATAGGATTTCGAAATAAACTCTGTGGTTATATCCCTACTGTAAGCTTATGTTAGGATTTCCCATTTATGCAAAATTAAATTAGAAGAGAACTCCATCTGCTACTTCTTAAGTTCAGAGTATGCATTTTGTCATGCTATTATCTTAGATTTATGTTAAACTCTTTAAAATCTTAATGCTTCTTTTGAAAAAAAGTAAATTATTCTGTGTAAAGGGTTACCTGGTGTATGGGAAATTGCATGAAAATCTTCAAAGGAGTCCCATTCAAATATTAAGTTGGTATTTAGGCAACTTTATCTGGTTTTAAGTATTGATGTTTATAGATACACACATAATGGAACATTTATCTGAAAGTAGATTTTTATAGATTGAGGGGACCTAAAATGTGTGCTTTTGGTGGAACTTTGATATAACATTTTTAGTTTCATTTCCAAATTCTGGAACCAATGTTTTTCTTGCTAAATACCTATGGATTCTGGTAATAATTATATCCAGTTTAATCAAACAGGTGATGCTGCTCTGATGAGGCCCTATTATTGCCCACCCAATTACACCTCTTTGCAACCCAACATATAGCTATATAGCTAAGAAATGTCATGATTAACTTATAACATATGCTAAGAGCACCAAACTAACAATTTTTCAGCCTATGAAATCTTGCTACAATAAATATTTACTGTGATAAATCAGTTGGGTTTAGGCCTCACATATACCTTGATTATGGCAAGGTTTCTTGGGGTTTAGCATTACAGACCCCTAATTTTGCCTCGTCATGTTGGCCAAGTCTACGCCACTCCTTTCCTTTTAAAATATCTCTTGCAACTTTTGTCCCTCAGTCCCTTGGCTTAGGACCCTCAACCCCTCATCTATGCTTTGTGTTATAAGGCCCTCTACCCTTGTGTAAGTTATGCAGCTTCTTCTGGCATATTGAAATGGAAATGGCATGTTATTTATGGACGCTCTTTAACTGCTTTGGTTTTCAGCGTCCCATTCTATATTGGGCGTGAAAGATTGCTTAATTTTGCTCAGAGGCCTCTCTTATCAGGCTTGAGGTTCTTTTACATGCCGTAAATCTATGACACGGGACCCTTGGCTTTACTTCCCTTCCGAAGGAAGCCATGCTAAGGATTTTTACGCCCGAAAAAATCCATTGTTCTCCGCCGGGTTTGAACCCGCGACCTTGGGTATATGAAGTTAGCATGGTAACCATTACACCACGGACGGCGATTCTGCATGTTGAGGTGGTAAATGTTGGCAACATGCAGAGAGACAAGAATAGAAGAAGCAATGTTCCAATGATACCTCGGGTGGGACATGTGTAATTTTTGTAGTATGTCCATTGCGTTTGAGAAACAGAGTAACACAGAAATATTATTAATGTGTATTCTCCAGATTTTGATAATAGAATACTATGTATACAGCAATTTCAAGTGGTTCTAGGGATTGGTAGTATATCTACATTTTTATGTCAAATGCAGAACTGAATGAATGATAGAACTAAAAAACAAAATGCACTTTTGTGAATTTTGAGCCTAATGTCTGCATTACTTAGTTATAGTTATCGGTAGTTCAGATATTCTCTCTGCTGATCATTTACAGGATCTCAAATAGAGTTTAAACAGAATTTTATCATGAAAGCATTTTTTTTCTTACTCTTGTTTAAATGGTTGTAGATAATACTTATGAATTTTACACCTTCGCTAAACATCATTAGCTCATATAAGGCTTAAGAGATTGTGCCCTAATTCTGATTCTTAAACAGGTATCAATGATTCCAAAAGGATGGAAATCCCGAGTTATTGGAACCAATAGTGTCACAAACTATAATGCTATTTCTTTTCCTTTTGTTTCAGGGATTGCAACGGTTTTTTGAAAGTGTAATGCAAGGAATTCTTCGTCATGTGAACTTTGATATTGTCAAATGTATAATCATTGCAAGCCCTGGTTTTGTCAGAGACCAGTTTTATGAATACATGTTCCAACAAGCTGTTAAGCTGGACAATAAGTTACTATTAGAGAACAAGAGTAAATTCATGCTTGTACATTCTTCCAGTGGTTTCAAACATTCACTAAAAGGTAGGATAAACTTTATATCTTTTTGTAGGTTTTGTTTAGTATTTCCATTGCTGTCTGCTATATTTTGATGATCCCATTCAGCTGAAAGTAGCAAACACACATTAGTTAAATTTCTGCTTGAGTGCTGAAAGTGTGTAGTAGTTAGAAAAGCATGCCATTTTGTAAAAATGTTTTAGCTTTCTGAAACATAATTTATCTTCCCTTTATGTTCTTTGGAAGTACTGTAAGAAAATACAAGAAACAAGTATCCCATGAGTCAAATTCTAAAAAAGGTATGTTGCAAATAACATTTGCTTTTCAGAACTGCAAGTATTATTCTACTAAAGTTTCTCAATCATGTTTTCTTTGGAAGCATGTGTATAGACTGTTTCTTGGGATTCTTGGCACTACTCAGCATGAATCTCCACGTCAGTGCTCTCTTTCACCAATGATCAGGATCCTCTACAGTTGACTCCTAAAAATACAGTTGTTAATAAACTTTGACTACAGAAGATATTGAAAATTATCTCCAATTTTTACGGGAAATTCCTATTATCTCCAAAATAAATTGGCATTTACAGTACAAGTTTGTCTTCATTAATTTTCCCAATTTTTCAAAAATACTTTCTGTTAACTAATGTATAACGGGCAATCAATAAGTCCTTAGAAAAAGATAGTGTAAACATCCTTAGCATGGCTTTCTTCGGAAGGGAAGTAAAGCAGTTGGTCCATGTCGTAGATTTACAGCACGTAAGAAATCCTAAAGCCTGATAGAGAGACCTCTGAGCAAAATTAAGTGGTCTTTCACGCATAATTTAGAATGGGATTCTGAGAACCACATAATAAATATCCTTTTAGCTCAATACACTTTTCCCAGCATTTCTCCAATGTTTTAATCCTTCCAAAAAGTAGGATTTTGGAAGGTCCTCAACATAGGCATCTGTTTGGGAGATGACCTCTTTGTTAGACTGAATCATTTCTTGCCGAGCCATTCTTTGAAGTTTGGAAATACAAAAAAGTGTTACTGGGGGCCAAATCTGGTGAATAAAGTGTCTGTTGGAACCTTAATTCTGGAATTTTTATCAGATGAGGGCATATGTTCTTGATTTCTCCATTCAACCAGTGTAATAACGATGAACAATACTCTCCATTTATTTCTGCAAGTAATTGATCTAGATGATTTCGCATGCATCCCAAAAAACAGAGGCCATCACCTTGCCTGCAGATTTCAGCATCTTTGCCTTCTTCCAAGCTGGTTTGTTTATAAAAACCTACTGTTCCAACTGTACTTTTGTCTCTGGAGTGTTGGAGCATAGCCATGTCATCCACAGTTATATATTGACGCTGGAACTCGTCAGGATTGCAAAGCAAAAGTGCCAAACCAGCTTCTGAATCGATCACATGGTTACGTTTATTCAACATTGAGAGCAAACGCGGCACCCATCTTGCCTATATCTTTTGAAGACCTAATTTTTGATCCAAAATTGAGAACACTGTACCTTGTGATATACATGTGGCCTTTACCATTTCGCAAACTTTGATTTGCTGATCACTCAAAACTAGAGCCTGGATTTTTTCAACCATTTCGGAGGAAGTTACTTCTATTGGTTGTTCAGAACAATGTTCATCATTTTGGATGTACAGACACATTTATCTAATTCTAAATTGTTGCAAATGCAAGAGCCGATGTGCCATGAACTTCATCCAACTAGGCTTTTATCTCTTTCGGTGCTAAGCCTTTTAAATAGAAGTGTTAAATCACGGCACAAAACTTGTTTTTTTACAACTTTCTAAAGAAGCACAAGATTGTTGATTCAATCCCTATTGCAATGAAACCACATGATGGATATAGCTGAAACTTTAACTGTCATCTAGTAAGAGACGACCGTTACTAAATTTTTTTCAATGCTACAAGTGTAATTTCGTGGATTTTCTAAGGACTTGTCGAACATCCCTAGAATGTCTTACCTTTTTACATTTCCCCATAAATAGATATTGCTGTATAGAGGATGTTCAAATGTTTCCCAGCCAGATGATGTGCAAGTTCAATTGGCAGCAAATAGGCAGGCATTATCATGCAGCAAAACAATCCCTCTACTGATCAGGCTTCGCCTTTTGTTTTGAATTTTGTGGCACAGTTATTTTAAAGTCTCACAACTTAGAATATATTATGGCACCACGAGGCAAAAAGTCAACAAGCAACCTCCCTTCCTGTCCCAAAACGTAGTAGACATGATTTTCAGGCTGAAATGTCTACTTAAATTTAATTTTTGTGGGCGATGTTGAATGTCACCATAGATTGTTGTTTTGTTTCTGGTGTAACAGGCCACCCATGTCTCATCGCTTGTGACAATTTGGCTTAAAAAATTGTCATCTTCAGCATTACAACACTCGAGAAAAATTGCCCAAACATTTGCTTTGTGCTTCTCGGTCAACATTTTTGGTACCCGTTATGAGCACAATTTTTGATAGTATAAGCGTCTGGGAACAATTTTGTAGATAACACTTCCTGAAACTTGAGGAAATGCCTCTGATAACATAGAAATCCTGAAGAGTCTGTTCTCTTTCAATTTTTCATTGACTTTCTGCACCAAATCGACAGTGTTCACTGACGGTCGCCCACTCCATGCCTCATTATGAACATCTGCTTGGCCATCTTTGAAAGCTCTTACCCATTTGCATACCATTCCAGCACACTAATGTTTTGTCCATACAGTTCACAAAGCTGAAAATAAATGTGAACTGCTTTCTCGCCTTTAGCACTAACAAAGTGAATAACACCACATACTTCACAGTTGGCAGGATTTTCAGTCGATGGAGGAGTTTTAAACACACAAAAGCAAAGTAAACACAATTGGTTGTTGTCACAATGGCATCTTTGGCTAGCCAACAGATGTAGGTACATAGTGCACATGCATGGGACACTGATTGCAGCACTGCAGAGGTGGAATTTCAAAATGGTACTTAAAAAATATGCCTCATTATCAGCATGATGTACAGGAGCAATGGCCTAGATCCTTGATGGCAGGAGTAGTGGATGATATAAGAAGGCACTGGTAAGTCCTGTGTGAAACATGTGGGCTATTTATACTGTGAATTAGGTAACATGTATTGGTTTATAGTCGTGCCAATGGCAGTAGTCATGAGCCTACATGGACTCCTTAAGTGATGATGTCAATGTTGCTATGGTTTTCCAAACAACTGGTTATGAAGGCGTTTGTTCTGTATATTCGTGCAAGGCTTTGCAAGAAGGTTATTTGGAAAAGCCTAGATTAATTATTTAGATAAATAACATTGTTAGGAATATAGTTGTACTATGTTCTGTAGCAATTATTGTTAAGGGTTCATAGTTATTAGGAATTATAATGGGTGATGCAGTATAACATGGTGATTTACAAAGTCTGAGTTAAGAATGATTAAACACTACTTGTATGTTTTAACCTACAAATGAAATGATAATATTATGCACTGTAGTACACTTTATATGATGATGCTTATTACCCATGACATTTGCACAGGGTATAGGGACTGATAGAAGCTGATTGCCAAACAGGCAAAGGATTTCACCAATCGAACTCCTTCACATGGCCTCTATCATACAGATATTTTTGTGCTCAGCTTTGTTCAACATTAGACCATATTTGAAAAGAAGTCATCATAAAATACATGAACGTGCATTAGCATGGGCAGTTGAAAATTGCCATGTAATGGTTTTTGATAATCTAATAGTAATGTGGTTGCAATAATGATTGCCCCATACATTCTACCCCATGTCTTGAGGGATATTGGAACACGTGTCCCTAACAGTTATGATTGGCAGCTATTTCATTTGGGGTATATGCCAAGTTTTGGACTTGTTCTTATAATATGGAAGGTTTGAATCACTGCATTATGTTCAGATGTACATATCTGAATATACAGGGTGTTAATGAACTACACCGAAATATTTTCACAGAATATGTAGATTACTTAAATAAGTAATTTGAGATAGGAGACTTGTGGGTTGTTTATTGAAAAGTCGAAGTAATGGCTATAAGTTTCTGAAGTGCCAGTACGCCACTGGCTAATTTATCGACCATTCGAGAGCATAACACTAAAAACGAAGGAACGTATTACAGCATACCTCTCTAGCGTAGTGGTTATGATACAGGCTTTCAAGTGAAAGATAGTTTCCAAGTTCGGTTTTCGTTCACGTATCATGGCACTTCATCTGAAATGAAAAAAATAACAATAAAAACCATTTACTCTATGACAGGAATCGAACTCGTGACCTTTGGGATAGCAGCTTATTAAGCCACCAAAGCAGTTGTAAAAACGCCTCCGGAGTAGGCTACCTCAAGAACGTTGGTAATGAATGCTCAGTGCTGATTAGTTCGAGATTTTACAGATTTTTGCAACATTAAATCTTAAGAATGCTAGTAACTAGCTGCTAAAAATTGATATTTCTATACTCGAGCAGTTTTAAAGACATTCTAAGCCATTTTTCCAACCTGCTTTGCTTTAACACCGACTTATCAGCACCTAATACCCACACGTTTAACGCTATGTAGCTGCGTTATGTTTATCCCGGGACCATGCATCGCCCATCTCAAATTACTTATATCAGTCACGTGCACAATCTTGCAAACTATTTCAGTGTAGTTTATGAACACTCTGTATATTCAAATTACAACCCCCAAAATTACCACACTAGTAATTGCTAGTAGGTAATATAATAATCATTGTTGTTACCACCACCAACACCTGTTTCCCTTAACCTAGCTTTATGGGTGGGGGGGGGGGGAAGGAGATCAATAACATGGCAAAAGCTGTCAAGACAAGGGTTTTTATTACTCTAGCTCTATTTTCTACTGGGATATGTCTACATCAGCCTAGATTTGCTGCTGTGCTTCTTCCTGTATTATAGATGGTGTTTTTTTTTAGCTGCACTTACTGCCCTGATGGTCGTCTCCTTAGCGCGGTGGTAGCGCAGCTGCCTACCAAGCGGGAGACCTGGGTTCGATCCCCAGTACCGGCGTGGGGATTTTTCCCCCGCTGGGAGACCTGGACCGGGGTGCACTCAGCCTCGTGAGGTCCCTGGGGGGCCAATTGAGGAGCTACTTGATCGAGAAGTAGCGGCTCCAGGTCGTGAGGACCGCATTAACCGGCCGGGAGGGGCTCGAGGCGCTGACCACGTCTCAACCTCCAATACTGCACCCCATCTATGACGTCTGTAGTGGACCGAGATGGGGGACGCAGCGACCGGGCGGTAGGCCAAGGTTCCCCGTGAGCTGTCGTGCCATGGAGTTATAGTTACTGCCCTGATGTGTTAAAGTTAATCTTAAAATAATAGCTTAATTTGCCTTTTAAGTAACATCTACTAATGGAATGGTACACATATTAGCTCTATTGAATTTTAGAGTTTTTCAGTGAATTACATGATTTTTACCAGAGATAATAACACTGCTCTGATTTTTATAACTTTTAGTTTAATATTTGATTGCTTAGTGGCATTAGCATGGAAACTGCCAATCACAATAATTAATCTGGTGAAAGTATGCTGTTGACACACTAGATCCAGTGGTTTCACACTATCAGCAGTAGTAATGTCTATAGCTTTATTTTGTGGTTATGTATTTTACAGTTAATTTTATTTTAGTTATTAGGTTGTTACATATGTTTGTTGCATATCACTAGTATGTATTTTATAACATAGTTTCTCTTAAATAAATTAAAATGTAAACTTCTGGATATCCAAAAAATCAAAATCTCAAGGATATATATAACCTTTAATTAGACAAACATATATAAATGACCTTGAAGGAAAAGAATGAAACCACGATTTAACATTTGATAATAAATAACCAAACAATAAAATACTAAACCTAATCTAGTCCAACCTAATAAAATTCTCAGGTTTATCTCAGTATTTACATGTCCTATAGAAATTTACATTGATATGTTGTGAATCTATGCTGTAACAGAGGCACTTTTAACGGTTAGATCAACATTTCAAATATCTTGGAAATAACTAGCAATTTCACTTTAAAAATGAATGAAAACTAATGAGGTTTTATGTGAACTTATAAAATGTGCATGGCAATTATAATAATTATAATGACAAATAAGCAGTAGAGCATTTAATAAAACACTGCATAGCAAGGGATTCTTGAGGTGGCATGTGCCACTTTGTGATCTCCCGACAACTATGATAAATAGTCATTTGAATTAGGTAACTCTGTACCCAGATTGATAATCTGCATATTATGTTACAAAGTGTGATTTTCAGAAGGCTATATTCTCCAGCATTAATTTGTGTATAACAATAATCATTACTGTAATTCATTGGGTTTGAAGACCACTTTAAATGTATTCATAAAAATTTCCTTTAATAGCTATCTTTATCCTAAGTGTAGCATACATCTTCTGTTTTTAGAGGTGTTGATGGATCCATCAGTGCAGGCAAAAATTTCGGATACTAAAGCTTCTGGCGAGGTACGGGCCCTAGAAGCTTTCTACACTATGCTCCAAGTGGATCCATCAAAGGCATTTTATGGCTACAAACATGTAGAGAGAGCAAATGAGGCCCAAGCAATTGAAACATTACTCATCTCTGATAACCTCTTCAGGTAAGATATTAAATGAATCCAGATCACATAAAAGTACAGTCTTTGTTGATATGTGCATATTATGAATCTATATTTCAAACTCAATGGCTAATTCAGAAAATATGCATAAGATTTATTTGAGCAAGGTCCAGTTTGATCTCACTCTTATATAATACTTAAATATAAGATCTTTGAAATCTCACTCACACTTTAGATTGATATAAATATCAATGATATTTGAGAAAGAAGTTACATACTGGATAGGCAGTGGAGCTTAATTTTCTTTCTTTGTTTTGTGTGTGTGTGGTTTTTTTTTTTTTTTTTTCCCTTCTTCTCCCCAACCATGATTCAGTTTTGTGAATAACACTAATAATTTTATTCATACTGTTATAAAAATTGGTAAGTTACAAGTCATGACTCTGTCACTAAATAATAGAATTCAGCTCATACACTGCTATAATGAAAGCAAGAGGAGATTTTCTCAAGGTCTGAAAAAATTTATAACTCTTAATAATGTAAGGGCAGGCCCGCATTCTATTCGTAAAGTTCCAACAAAGTGGCCATTGCAATCTCCAGATTTCAATCCTGCTATCATTTGGTTGTTGGGTTACCTTAAAGAATTAGTTTTCCTGACACATCTAAAAACCCAACAGCAACTGAAAGACCCTTTCTCGCAAGAAATAGCTAATATTCCAAGACATCATCTGCAAAATTCTGCGCATGGAGTCACAGAAAATGTGATGTGCGTTGAACAGGAAAATGGAGGAGATTTCCTAATGTTTTGTAAAACCTTATTGTTTGCCCAGCACACGACTTCTTTTGATTATTTCTTATCTCAAATATTATAATATTTATAAGAGTTTAATGTTTGAAGTTAACTTTTGGAAGATCCTATATGTCAGGTGTTACTGGTCTCATAAAATAATTTTAAATTTTTATGACAATATGCACCACAAAACCCAGGCATTTTCGGTCTTTTAATAAAAATTGCACTAAACTTTTAGGATATTTTTAGAAAATGATTTGCAACAATATGAGAAAACTCAGAAATGTGCTAAGGTGTAATTGAAAAATCTGGCATTAATGTTTACATGATTTCTGCCTTCTTTCTTCTACAAACTATTCTTTCAAAAGCTTATTTCTGTATTTACTTCATATTGTTCAGATAAATATTTGGAAAAATGGTTTCAATTCACATTTTATTGTAGGTACAGATATTTAAAATATTTACATAATATTTCTATCTGACAAAAGCCAAATATGCCACTTTCCAGCAATTTAAGTAATACAGCTCTGGAAGCTTCCTTTTGGTAGTGTCTGATAACTTCGACAACTGGAAGTTTTATACATGATATATAGGACATATGATATATATGATATATGGATCAATGATTGTCCATGAATCAGTCAAAAAAGTGGATATCTAAAACAGTTAAAAGAGAGCAGTGGACAATCTTAGCTAAGTGGTGATTCAGCAGTTCAAATGAGATTTGTACAAATGTTGTGTAAGGCTGGCATTACACTCTAATATGCATGTGTCAAAGTTCTATACCAAATACTTTTATTAAAAGACTGCAAAAGGTAACTTTATATAACATTCAGTGTGGCAACAGTATATCATTGGAATAAATAAATGTTTGGTCATAGCTGAGCAACAGCATTATGAAATATGTACAAAATAAGCTGTGCATAAAAACATACAAAAGAAACTAAATGTCAATTTCCACGTTGAATTATAGAAATTAACTGCATATCAGGTGCTCTTAATAAATATTTACTATAACAATCCTAAGAAAGCTTCTATTTAAATTTTAATCAGAAGAGCTTATTTCTTATATATGGTTTAAATGGTGGTTTTACTTGCCAGGAAAAAAAAAAAAAAAAAAGAGAGAGAGCTAAGGTTATAACCTGAAGCACACAACCTTAATTTTTTTCTAACAAATACTGGCTTTGCAGTCCATTCAGCCTTTTTTGATATCCAATGCTGTGCAGTTTTACTGGACAGTGCCTCTGCAATTTTTTGTTATGTCCTTTGTCTTTTATGTAGATTTTTGTAACCTTATGCAATGTGTTCTACAAGAATTTGCTAGCTTCATAGTTGGAAAGTAACATTTTGGTTGTATTAATAATTCTGTTTTTTTTTTTATATTTATTTTTCGTTCTGTTACTTCAGCAGTCAATAATGTTTTATAAAAGGTAATCAACTATCCATATATTTATCATGGAAATCTTTCATAAAAGAATGACCATTAGACTATCAAAGATTTTATAAAATATGTTTTATTAAGGCTCTTTGACACAGATCTTCTGGCAATAAGCTGAGTGCCGTAATGTTAATAAAGTGTCTGAAACTGGTATTCTTATTTGTCACAATATCTTGTATTTTCCGGGAATAGTTAATGAAGTCCTCTTCATTTTTGTATAATGGTTAAACGATAAGAAATAAACAAATATACTATACAAAAAATTTAGATATCTTTAAAAAAACACTTTATTTTGCATAACTTTTTTTGTGACATCAGCCATTTTTAAGATATGTTTTATTAGTTTGTTCTTTGTCATTATTTTTAAAGTGTTGCCAATATTCAGTTGTTTGTTAGCATGTCATGGGAAGAGCCTGGTATATATGTCCCCTGTTTTGAACATCTGACTTGGATTTCCTCTTCTTCCATGTATTCTAATGAAATGTGTGATGAAACCATTTCTACAAAGGTTTATCTTGATTAACAAGAAGTAGATAGAAAAATAATCTTTATTAAGAATAATTTGCAGAAGCTAAATAAATTTCAATGTATGGAGAAAGTTGTGCATGTGGGTGTGGGTGGGGGTGAGGGTGAGACCAAGATTTTTGGTATTGAAATCTTCAGTTAGATACTTTAAAATATGTTGTTATTCTTTTGAAAATGTTTTGGTTTAAATGGATGTGAAAAACCTGCTAAGCAAAGTAAACTTCCACAACTATTATTCTGTTTGATAAGTAATTGATCCAGTTGGCATTGGATTGGCAGCATGAACAAATTTGTGCAAGAAAATCACAAAATTGTAATGTAAAAGTGGTAGATAAATATGTTAAGTAGAAGTTTATTGGTTTGGTTAAGGGGTAATGAGATCTAACCTAAGAAATAGAAGGTAATGGGCAACATGTCAATTTTTTAGCCCAATGAGGATACGCGCAAAGGAAAAATAAATTTAGTAATGTAAGAAACTAGAATCATATTAATTGGCACTAAAAATCTTCAGTAATGTAAAAAAAATTCAGTCAATCAAAAGTTAAATATAAATCTGCACTAAAGTCTCTCTTATTTAAATCCACAAAGTGCTTCTGGCCTTCAGGGTTAAGTTCTATTTTTTTTGTAAAATGTCTGAAAGTGGACACTTGCACGATATCTGAAACTCAGAATTTACCTTTATAATATATCTGTTCTGTAAATACTCTCTTCTTTTGCGTAATATACATTACATAAATGAAAAGTCTCTTGAATATTTTTTTTAAAAATGAAGGAAATAAGGGAAAATAAAATTTGAACATCCAAAAAATCAGTGATGAAGCTTTGCAACACAGAAAAAGTGGACCAATAAAATGTAAATGCATGTGCTCTTTACTAAAATACCAATTTTTTTGGCTTGGTTCCTTATTCTTTTAAATACATTAATTTAGCCAGAAAAAATGATTTAAACAACTGATAATATATGTATACCTGTAACTAAGGCAAGAATTTCTGTTTTTAACGATAAATGAGAAAGTTTTCTGAATTACAAAAAAAATGTTTTGTATGCATTTTGACATAATTTTAAAATTATGTAACAGCTTATGTTTTTTGCTAACTTTTTAGAATCCATCATATTTTCAAGAATGTGTTTTTAACAATAAATAAGAAATTTCTATTTTTTTATTTTGCATAAAAAATATGCAATTATTTTGTTACAAAGCTAACAGTTTAATATAAAATTTGTCTTTATACCATGTAGCTAGAAGTGTTCAAAATTTTAACAAAAATAAGTTAGCATTGTGTACAATACCTACAAGATACTAAAATAAGGTCAGTAAGAAAAAGCCTTATTTCTGAAAATTGCAGGTTGGTAATATCCAATACTAGATTTTCAATCTAAAGAGAAACCTGTATCTCACCTTGTTTTATCCTGAATTTACTCAATGAGAGCCAATGTGAAATTAGAGAGTGGTCTCTTCAGAAGCAGAGTAAGTGCACTCGCAGAACACACAAATCCCAATGTTAGAAACAGTAGGAGACAATCTAATTGTTTGCTACCATATGATTTTGCCTAAATTGGATTCCATTATGGCAAAAGAAACTAGTTATATAATAACAGTAAGAGCTTTAGATCATTTGTTTCAGCCTTCAAGACTAGTTACTAAATTGAGTATATACCAAATAATGTAATGATAGCAGCTAATCAACTAAATCTATTTATAACTAGTTATATAAATTGCGATTCGCTTTTTTCGCAAGAACTTGATGCCATTCTTGAACAGCTAAGTCATGGTTGTAACAGTAATAAATTAGATGTAGTAACATCACTCTTGGCATTGAAAGCAAAAGGTGAGTCTTACCATGTTTCTGTAAAAAATCCCTTCAATGTATATGGTTAGCAACATCAAATGCTGACAACAAGATTTATCTCAATGTATATCTTAGTTACAACAGACAACTATGAAAAATGAAAATGTAACTTGAAAGTGTTGTAATTTGTATGCTGCACTTTGGCAATGTCTGATGTGTGATTAGTTAATTCTATTCATACTATAGGGATGTATTCTGAGAGTTTTTCCCTGCAGATAGCACTAGCATACTGGCTGGTAAGCACAAATCGTTCTTCTGTATTTTGCCCAAGTTTTGTCTGCTATTACATGCTGTTTAATGTACAGTGCTATTCGGTTGATTCAAGTGGTAAAACTTTCTGATTTTTCTTCAAGATTAACGTTTAAATTGATTATTTTAAGAACTTAATGGTTTAAGTTATGATGGACAGTTTTCAGAATGTCAAAGTAAAATATCTCAAACAGGAATTGAAGAAGAGAGGTGCTAAACTAGTAGAAGAAAACATGAATTATTGGAGAGGTATAGGTTTAAACTAATATATAATTGTGTCTTTAATTGAATATTCTATGGAAATGTCAAATAATGTACAACAAGATATTCATATAAAATCTCTTTTCGTTTCATTTATAAGTTTTATTTTATTTTTCTAGGTTAAATACATACAAAAAACTACATTTTCAATCAGCTGCACCTGCTCCTGAAACACAAGTTCTGCAGTTTCCAAGCGATAGCATGTTTGAGAATTTAACGACCAGCTACAGACATAAAATTGAAATTTCAAATGTGCATCTAATGGATTATTTGATCTTCTGAAAATCAGAAATAGATGGTGCACCTGTAACCAATTATGAATCTTTGTGTAATGCAGGATATAGGTTTTTCAGTGAAAAGTTTATCACATTCATAAAGTGTGCATTTGAATTAAATGATGTATTTATAAGTAGCAGGGTTAAGTAGCCAGAGTACACTAAACACAAAAGTACTGATGCCAAATTAATATTGAATACACCAGGAGACATTAACGGTGCTGCATTTGAGTGTGTTCCTGGAGCAGGTCCTAAAGCTAGCTCTAAACATATTGCAGCAGTATGCTATGCTCTAGAGCACTTTTCAAAAAGTGATGAGGTTAAGGGTATGGAAACCTGTACCCAGACTCTACAAACCTTCCATCATCCTCCTTGTAAAAGACAAAAGTCAATCAGTCCAATTAAAGCAGAGAATTTGCCACTTGAACAAGTTTTTCAAGAATCATGTCATGAGGTTAGGCCTTCATCTGGCATTAGCAGTCTAAGTTATCAACACTATACAGTCATTAGTGAAAACCTCCAAACACAAACTGGCATTTCATAATACCATAAAAAGTCGCCCTCCTTGGTGTAATGGTTACCATGCTAAGTTCATATACCCAAGGTTGTGGATTCAAACCCGGTGGAGGACGATGGATTTTTTCGGGCATAAAAATCCTTAGCATGGCTCCTTTGGAAGGGAAGCAAAGCTATGGGTCATGTGTCACAGATTTACGGCACATAAAAGAACCTCAAGCCTGATAGAGAGGCCTCTGAGCAAAATTAAGCGGTCTATCACACCCAATATAGAATGGGATGCTGAGAACCACAGCAGTTAAAGAGTGTCCATAAATAAAAAAAAAATGCCTTAAAAAAAAAGAAGAAAAAAAAGGGGCCTTTAATATGTTCCATGATCATTATTTTGATCTTTGTACTTTAGAAGCTGAAAGGCTTGTAGCTGCTACTGAAGGAATGGCACCATGTTTTAACCTTCTCTTTTCATCTAAAATGCAAAATATTTGGATTTAAAATAAGGTAACATTATTAACTTTCATTCCATATATTGTATCATATTAACTGAAACATACATAGAGCTTAGCTAATTCTTTGTGAGGAAAGCACTACCAGCAAATAATAATAGTAATAATACAATTCAAGGGGCAGATGGGTAAAATCTCTACTTTCAAGAGTTTTAAAGGTATGAACTTCAGTTTTTGTACACAGTATTTTACAACCTGGGATAACTAGTTATCACTTTCTCTATTTAAAAACAATTCTTTTGCAAAGTGTTTATCTATTTAATAAGAATATTCTCCATTACCTTTAATATTTGTTTCATGACATATGTAAACAAAATAAATAAGATATAATATAATGAACATTAACTGTTGAGTGATCACTGTCAAATATAATTTTTTATTTTGGGAAATATGTAAACTATTAAAACCTGTTGATCAATCTCGGTAGAAATCCCTGTAAAATAAGATCAAAGAGTGAAATTTCGAGGTATTTTTAAGTGCAGAAAGTCATTCCAAAATGTTGTAAGGCCTTGAAATTATGAACACATAAAGTGGGTTACATGTCTAATTTTTTGCTGCAAATTAAAAACGTTATTCTTAACATTAAAAATTGCAAATCTTAAAAACCCAATTATCTGATTTAAATGAAAATAAAATAGGTACACTAAAATATGAATAGAGGAACAATTTAAAATATAATTTATTAGAACAATTATAAATGCATAAAATCATATTTAATCAGCTTATTTATTTGTAAAACTTAGCTAATAAAGTAGTGACAACATCCTCCAGTTTAAAGTGCTGCGAGCATACTTTAATGTTTTTGCCCAACTTCTTTTTGGTGAGGTTTTTCCTTCTTATGGCATGTAACCAAATTTTTCTCAAAACTTTATCCCCAGGAAATCGATGAAAAGAAATGGGGCACCCTTGATTTTTGCGTAATGGCACACTGCAATAGTCTGGTATTATTAATAATATTCTATTTTTGCCCAAATTCACTTCTTATATAATCCAGTTTGCTTAAATATTAACTTATACATGTTGTAACCTCAAACTTCTTATATGAAACAAACGAACGACAACATGCACTTGCTTGCCAATTCAGTGGAGACATCTAGTGGTACTAGTTTCATACATCCGTATTGAAATGAGATAAAAATGTATTTAATTTGGAAATAAGGGGTTTTAACATTATTGTTAGTTTAATTACCTGTCAGTTTTCATTTCTGGCATGCATTCATTAATTATTAATTCCACCCAAAAATTAGCATAAAATTAATGCAAATTCATATAGAATATTCAGCATAAACACCACTAATTAAAATAATTAATGTGAATTTTTAAAATAATTTTCAACACAAAATCTTGTTCCTGACTATAACCTAAAGGACACATTAATAAACAATTTTCTGCACAATTTGGTACTTGTGTTGTTGCATACATTTAGCATACAATTCTGTTTTACAGCCAACACATACTGTTCATGTGCATCAAATGGTTACTTTTTGGAGTAGACACAACAATATTACTCCTTTCTTCTTTTCATGGACGTAGAAAATAACTCCTCCTCTCTTACCTCAAATTGTCATTCAGGCATGAAAATTCAAATTCACTGTCACTTTCATCTTAACACATCCTAAACTGTAGCTCAAACTTCATCTTTGGTTTGTAACCTTTTACTAATCGATGCTATTTTTCAACTCACATAAACATGGGCGTTTGGAGTTGATGTTATGCTTTGAAATGTAAAAAGGTCTTGAAATGCCCCAGAAAACTTTTTTCTATGACTGTGATATAACACAGACACATTGAAACTCATTTTCCTGTTGGAATAAGTTTAAATGTGTGAAATTGGAATTAATTAGATCATCACTGGTAATTCTCACAGAATTTTCCAATCCTAAAATAAGAAACACTGTTGAGGTAAACAAATGTGAAAGTCAATCCCAAGGAAATTACTTATTGGCTCGTGACTGCAGCATCCAGACTAAGAGTAGAAAATAAACTTCTCTTTGTGTTAATGGTTTTCAAATGTGTTAAGGATACATTTGAAGGTTTCATTGTAATATGCTGCATTTTCTCTGGGAAAGGAAACTAATCAATTTACTGAAACTGAGTAATTATCACATTTTAATTGTATATGTGGTGTATATGTTGCACAGTGATAAAAAATGTGTTTCGTGAGGCAGATCCCATATAGATTGTAATTGGCAATAAAAGGGTTAAGATGTTCATCAATGCAAACTTATTTCTCAGAATTTACAAAATAGTATAGGTTTCTATGTAATTTTACAGAATTCAGGATGTGAAACTCAGGAAACAGTATGTCTCTCTGGTTGATGGTGTTCGAGAATATGGTGGTGAAGTGAAGATCTTTTCCAGTATGCATGTCTCAGGAGAACGTAAGTATAAAGTTTATACACTATAATACTGCTAGGGTCTTATTAGAGTATGTGAAAGCCATTGTGGTACCAAAGGCTTTGTTAGAATTGTAATAAACCATCATATTGGTAGGGACAAGAAAATTTTGTTTTAATTTTTAGAACATTTTAGTGTTATTTTTTATAGTTTTCAGTGTTACTTTTCAGTTGGTTTTAGTATAATAAAGTTGATCTTAGATACATTTTTGCAATGCATAATTTTAAAAGTTTGGTTAGAAGTGAAAATTACTTAACATATAAGTTATTTTAAATACAAGCAGTTTATGCATCAAGTCATGAAAGTAAGCACATTATTTGTACACAAATATACAAACTATCAAGAATTATGAAGTAGTTTTACTTGCACATTAATTGCACGTCTGTCAGTCACTATGAAATGTATTCTATACAGCATTCTTACCAAGTGGATCACTTCAAATGATAGCATGGTCATGAGTTCCAAATTTTCTTCATTTAGATTGAGTCTTCCGTCAGTCATTGCTGTGAAAATCTCACTATCCACATTGGAACACGGAATATATACTACTTGTACAGCTGCAACTGCAAATTCAGGATTATCTAATTTCATTGCCTGTAGGCATTTCACAAGTCAACTTTCTCAATTGAAAGTTGTAACTTGACAGCAATTTGCAACTGTCTGTATGCTTTCATGATTGTGACTGCACCAAGTCATTGCATTCTGGAAGCAGTTGTTGACACAGTCTTCACTAGACCTTCATTTACAGCATTTATCACAATGTTATTGACATTAAAAGATTTGTTCAGCATTGAGGGATTAGAACAGAACAGAACAGAATTTAGTTGACTTATTTCATCTTCGAAAATGCCCTGGCTGATCAATTTGAAACTTTGCTCCAAGTTGTTTAACCTTGGGTATAAATCATGGGCAGTAGGGAACTTGGATCCCTCAACATGTGCAAGTGCTGTAAGATCACGAGCACATTCCTTATCAAACACTGCTTCAACTTTAACAGGTTAACGTCAAATCGTTAAACCTAAAAGAACATCAAAACTCAGTAGAAGAATTGTAAATCATATTTTACAAAAATTGTCATCGAGACTAGTTCAAAATACCTTAGCAACACATCAGTAAATGTGGAGCAACACTGAAAATTGCAATGAGGAAATTGGCAACAATATTATGTTGCTAAATAGCTAGCTTTCCAAATACAAAACAACCCTCATTTTTCAGAACTACGTTTTGGAATTAAGTACATCATCTATATAAAAAGAAGATAACTTAATTTTTAAACGAAATTTAAAATTTTGCCATATATTTTGAACAAACTAGGGACACTTAACCTAATTAAGTATTTTTTCTGTTTTACTTAATTTGAATTTGTGCAGAAATTCACATGGTGGGTGGGAGAGGGGTGAATGGAAATTATATACTGGAATCTGTGTTTGAGATCAGAGTTGATTGCAGCGACAATAGCAGCACAACTGTAACAATGTAATGGATAAAATTTTCTATTTAGAAAATTCCTAATATAACGCCTAAATTAACCATTCAAGTTTGTGTGGAAATTTACGTTTTGGGTGAAAGAGAGACGAAAAGAAGAGCACAGAAACGTACGGTATGTGTGCAGTGGGAGAATGTGACAGCATGGCAGGTATCTGATACAATGATAGATATGATGTTTTATTTAGTTAATCTACCAAATATAATGCTTTGTTGGAAAAGATACTAATTCGAATTTGCATAGAAGCTCACATTGAGAGAGGGAGAGATGAAAGGAAATTACTGCTATGTCTGAGCACGGTGGTGATGGCATTTGCTTAGCACAAATGATGATGAGTACGGTTTTCTATTTAGACAACATAATATTGTCAACATCTATAAACCTAATAGTTGGCTAAACGATGAAGACCAGGACTTTAAAGCACTTACAACATTGTAAGTTGCCATTGGGGTATGTCATCTCAAAATAATTTGAGATTCCTTGTGATTTATTAGAAAACATGCAAGCCAGTCGATAAGTTTAATTCTATACCGACATGTTGCCATATTTGCTCAGTGGTTAGAGCACCAGCTAGAGACCGGGAACTTGTGGTTCAAATCCTAGTTAAGCCCATCCAACTCCTGTCCTACACATGGCTTGTGTGAAAAAAACAATTAAATTAACATAGCCAAGTATAACACATCGTTGTAATAAGTTTTACTATAGTTTTACCTAATTTGGATTTGCATGTAAATTCATTTGTGAATGGCAAAGAGAAACAGCGGCAAACGTGCCAGCATATGTGAGTAGGAGGAGGGAAATGAACACCTAAACCCCTCTTTTTGTGCTTGACTGTTGGCTCCCAATCAACATTATGTGCAACCACTGATGTAAAAGAAAGACCTTTATTTTTGTTATAGTCTTGGAGAGAAATTTTTTTCCTAATGAAATGCTTATAGCCCATTAACTGCAACCTTTTGGTGCAAAATGAAGGCACAAAATCTGCTGCATTAGTTATGACTTTGGTGTTAAGCATTACCATTTCCGCCAGGGTTTGCCACTTTGTACCCATGAAGTTTGAAACTTACTTTTTGCTGCATGCTATTCAAAAATTATATAGGTATCGTGAATGTAAGACAACCCCAGTCTGGACATTAATCTTTGGGGGGGTGGGGGAGTCATCTTGTATTCGGAAAATACAGTACTTATTCTGCCAAAAAGTTTTTATAGCACCAAACTCAAATCCTTCACGTTAGTAAACCAACTAAAAGCCAAAATGTTGTCATTTTTTTATCTGGATAAATCTTATATAATTTGAAAAGTGTGCAAAGTATAGTATTGCACATAAAAATCCAATTTTCGTGCTATTTCATGGCAAAGTGCACCGTTTTTGGATGTCCAAAATATATTCTCATTGTGTTTTCATGATATTAATGTTTTTTGGTCTTATCATTTTAAAATTTTCCCATCCCTGCATATTGAATATTGTTATAAGGTCTTCTGTAAATAACTGCAGTACATTATGGACTTCATTCTTAAAATAATGTAATTAATATTTGTATAACACTTAAACTAGTAACACTGATGTAAATCCAAATTTAAGGGGAATTATAAATTCTCCTTAAAGGTAAAGGCTAAACAGTGGCAGGAGACACGTCAAGCACTGTGACCTAAATAGATCTATTGTGCACTAATACTTCCCAGGAGGAAGGTATGAAGTTAGCGAACCACAGGCTGGGTGCAGAAAGGCCACAAACTCAGAAGTCCCTAGCTGTTTGGGTGATAGTTCATCTCTGTGCTAGGAGTGCCTTGCAACCACTAACACCGCAAGTTCTGGGTATCAGCAAGGCAAGCAAACATCTCTGCCCCATGAGGATAGCAACCACAACACCATCCCAATGCCAAGAACGGTGTTTACAAAGTTTATGCTTCCAAGCACCATCTGCCAGCATTGCCACACATCTTAAAAATGATAAGGAATAGAGATGAAAGAGAATGATGAAAAGGAAGTCGATGAGAATATGCATCCCAGCATTCACATAAGTGAGAACCATAAGAAACCCCAAATCAGTAAGTGTGGTTGATGAGGATCAAATCTGCTACTTCCAGAATGAGTCGCATACTTTACCATGGCGTCACCTTGCTCAGTTAAATTCTCCACCCTCTACTGCCCAAATTATTTTGCTACATGTGCCACTCTTCTAATTCTTTGGAAATGCAATGATTTAGGGGAGAATGGCCATGAAAGCAATACAAACATTTTTATATGATGCCAGTAATGGATATTAAATGGTTTGAAAGACTTTATTCTGCCTTGGTTGAATCTTGATTCAGTTAAGGTGGGGAAATTTGCGGAAATAGATGAGGGTTGGTGTAATATGGATTTAGTATTAAGAAGTTTCTGTAAATTAATTCTGGGAGCTCCCATTAATATTGCAAATGCAGCAGCTTTATTAGAGTTAGGAAAGGTAAGTGTGAGAGGGTTAATGATGGAGAAAATCCTGATACATTCACAGGAAAGTTTGGGTACTATATCTAATGGGTGGCTGAGGAAAACCAGAGAACAGGTAATTAAAAATTGATGAGCAATATTTGGGTCAAAATAGGCCACTGGAGGGAAGTGAGGTCGAGAAAGGAAGATATAGATATTTGTCAAGGTCAGGAAGAAAAGCTCAGTCATTTTACAAGGAACTAAAAGATGACCCGGAGAAGTACATTTTAATTTGTTAAAAGCATGAAAGAGAAGGGTTAACTAGGTTTAGTTGGGTTATTTGGAAACTAAGGGAAATGAGGAGGGAGGTTATTTCAGAAATGTGCCCCATCTGTGGTGACAAGAAAGATGAAAGTCACATTTTACTTCAATGTAAGGCCAGGCCACAAAGGATTGGAGAAAAACTCTAATAAATAAGAAATGGTAATTAAATAACAAAGAAATTGTACTTAAGATTTTTGAAGATCAGAAGCAGATTAGGGGAGTTTTTGTGGAAGCTAAAGAGAAAATAGAAATGGTCAGATGAAAAACATGGTACCTAGATAAGACTTTAGATGACAAAGGATAGTTATGTAATGCTATAAAGCTTTGAATAATGAAATAGTTATGGCCTGGCCAACTATCTACCCTTAAGAGCAATCCTGTGTATGTATTTAGCACTTTAATACATAAAATACATAATTCTTGAATCAGTTGAGCTATCCCTTTAATAGGAGGGGGCCCTAAATGTAAGCAGTTTGAATAGCTATGATCGTTAAGACCTACATAATACACTGACACTCCATTCAAAGCGGAATATTGTGAATTTGAATCCCAGCAGCTGCAGTCAAATGTGGCTGTGATAAAGAACAGGGAGGGCTCACATCAAATAACCGGTGTGATGACAGGCATGGATGGTATCAGGTTTATATTTGACTGTGGTTACCTGAATTGTGCTTTTTGCTTTAAAAAAACACTGCAATAATATTGAAATAAATTAATGTATTTATGATACAAAATAGATATAAGTACTTTTATTTAATTGTTAAATGCCAGTATATTATGAAAAAAAAACCCAACAAAACACACTTAAATATATTAAAACTTTGACTAATAATCTTTGTTGCTAAATTGCAACACCTTGCAATAGAGGGTTAATATCATTTTTTCTAAGTGGCTGTCAGCATTATGTAATGTAACTGAAGATTTTAGATGACTGAATATAAAAGGGTGTGACATTATTATTATTATTATTATTAGTATTAGTAGTAGTAGTATTATTACTATTATTATTATTATTAGTATTTATTAATTTCTTTATATATACATAGATCCAGATATATATATTTTTTTTTAAAGAAAGTGTACACAAAGAATTCATCCCATAAACTAAATGGAACCATTCATTGTGTAAAACAAAGTTTATGACTGAATTGGTTTTTCTCACTGTGAGTCATGCGAATGCAGGTCTTCAGTGTGAGAGTTGTACTAAACACAGGAGCTGCCTTCGCGTGATTTTGTAAACATAAGAGAGATAATAATGCAGGGCTGTTCAAAACACATTAGAACCTAACAGTTGTGCTTCATTTATGAGAATTATTTGCAGAGCCTGGATTTCTATGCAAAAACAAATGCCAAAATATGTACTAAAAACTCATAAAATATGCATAAACGATATACAAAATAAAAATTGTATGCTTGATAACTATTCTCATAAGTTCACCATTTAATTATAGTTTAAAGTATTAATTCTTTAAGTTATTAATTAATAATAATTGTTAGTTATTACATTTTATTATTATTACTTATTTGCATTGCACTCTTAATTTTAAGAAAGAATATGTTATATTAGCGATTCGCCCTACTGTCCAATACTGCTCTTGCAATAGACAAGAAATGTCATCCTGAGGTTCTCTGCAGTGAAACTTCTTTGTTTGTCACTAAAGAAGGTTTTGTAGAGTGAAAAAGATCTTTTTACATCACTAGATATCGCTGGTGCATGACAGAAGCTCCAAATCTCTTCTTTAGCAAGTTCTTTTTGTACTTCACACATTTCCCCGGCCAGCTGATTTGCAATTTCACAAATTGTTTTATAGCCTGTATTTTTACCAAGAACTGCGTTAAACTTATTAAAAGCAATTTTTGCAACTTGGTGTGTTTCGAAGGACAGTGCTATTAGGGACAATGAGTGTTGTAATAAATTATTTTTAGCCTGCAGTTATTTTATGATTTCTGGTAGCACTGAAAAGCAGCTACATATGTACTTCAATTTATTTTCTGTATCAGCTGAGTTAAAGCACTCTCGAGCTATCTTTATAGAAGTTGCATCTTCCGGATCTAAACTATCTAACTATTCTTTTCACATCATTGAAATGTTTAGCATAGTAACATGCAGCCTCCGACCACAAACCCCACGTGTTAAAACAGGCTGAGGAGGTAATGCTAACTTTGGAGCCAATTCCCTGAATATTGAAACTCTAGCAGTGATTTAACGAAAATTTTCTTGACATTGGAAACAAGACGATCAACCTCTGGATACTGGGATCTCACTGTCTCTGCTACGGGATGTAGCCCATGGGCTAAACATGTCAAATGTACTGGTTTGGGATAGAGAATGTTCAGTGCATTTACTGTTTTTACAATGTATGGAGCGGCTCCGTTAGAAATAACAGGGCACTGTCATATTTTATACCATCTGTCTACAAAAAGGCTAGGGATTCATTGAAGAATTTTGCAGTTGTAGATTGGTTTACCCCTTTGTAATATCTGAACATTAACAGGTAAGTTTTACTCTCCGGTTTCATTGCACTCACCTCTGCACTACACACACAGTGAGTGGCCTGCAGCGTCTGTGGTCTCGTCCACTGAAATCTAAATTTTTTCATGTTTTAACGCTTCCCAAATTTCTCAAATAACTTCGTTGAAACACTCGGGCACATACGTTTTGCGAAGGGTAGATTCGTCAGGCACTATTTTATTAGTGTGCTGTTCTAAAAAAGTTTTAATATGGATATTACTTATTTTCCAAAGAGGAATGTTTGCACTTATAAATGCTGAAAACAATTCTTTGGCGAATGAGTCACGTAGACCTCTGGGTACGTTGACCTGCTCACTAAATGATGTACTTACAAATTTTTCATGAAAAGCAGATTTTCTGGCTGTAAATTTTTTGTGCTTCACAGTGTTAAGATGCTGTACTACTTGTAATTTTTTGTCAGAAGCAATACTTCGTTCACATGACAAACAAAATAATACTTGTCCATCCTCACTAAAATTATCACTCCCGAACTCCATAACATATTTACGTAACACAGACAAACGTGGCAATTTTCTCACCCCTTACTGTTACTTCTGAATTGTGATTGCAACTGTAAGTAAACATGACCAAACACATCCGGCAGATATGATGTGACAGCATATCTCAGATGACATCACGCTATGAAGGGGAATGCTAGCTTCTGTTGCAACACGAGTAAACAATTAGCTGATGCAATTAAATTGCATAACTACAGTCACTAGTCGTCATTTCAAGAAAATAAAAAAGCTATTGCATGTGTGAACCAACTAGAGTTTTTATTTAGGCTAGAAATAGAAAAAAATATGCCATTACCTGTTAAATACTAAGAAATATGCATGCAAAATCAGTTTTTCCCAAAATATGCATTTTAAAACTGCACTATGATCCCTTAAAGGTGAGAATAGTAAAGAATACTGCTACTGCATACATTTAGACTATTCAAAAACTCTATGCATTTTGCATACAAATCCGGGCCCTAGTTATTAGTAAGTGGACAAAATGAGAAACACTTATGTGTATAGGCAGTGTTCTATATTAAATATCAAGTTATTTGCATTTATTCACCTCCCACCATATATATATATGAGAGTGTAAGCATGTTTTACAAGAACAAAATATATTTAAAATTAGTAATATACATATATTTTGAAAAACAGTGAATATTACAGAACAGCACCTAGAGGTATATGAAACAATAGGGACTTGGAAAGCATGGGAAAAGAGCTATATAACAGATTACAAAAAGAAATGAAAGAATTTGGGTACAGTAAAGTTGCATACATACATACGTAATAAAAAAGTTGTTGTCAAGTCAATTAATTACACTAAACAACACTTACTTGGGATTTTTGCAGGAACATGTTTCCTTCATTTTCAACCAGACATTGACTAATTCCTTGTAGTGAGGCTGGCATTGTTGTAAGTGCTGTCTCCTCTGATGGTGGTTCAATGAACTTGCTAAACACATCCTTCTGCGGAACATCAAAATGAAAATCCTGTTTCTATTTTGTACAGTGAAGATGTGTTCCCATGTGGCCAGCTCTTGTTTTCCTGCTATGTGTTTTAGAAATTTTGGCTCTGAATTTATATTGTGGTATTTTGTCTAAAAGTGGGTGGCAACTGCTGATTTTTCCAATTGTGTTTTATTTATGCTTCTGAAGTGTCCTTTGGATCTTGTTTCTAAATTTCTTTTAGTTTTTCCAATATAAATCTGATTATAATCGTTGCATTCTGCATTGTATATGCCCAATTTTTTTCTTTGCTGGAATGACATCCTTGATATTTGAGCCTAATTCATTTTTTATGCTGTGACGGTGTTCTTTGAAAATGCTTTGAAATCTGTCAAACGCCCATGGGTGGTAGTGAATTTCTTGTGTTCTTTGCTGAGAGAATGGTTGTTTCTTTTAGGGATATCTTCTTTTTGGCTGTTTTATTTTTATATGCACTAGGGATCTAGGGAACTCTAAGAGAGTTAGAAACAAGATCCAAAGGACACTTCAGAAACATAAATCAGCACTTACTACATCGCCAGCTTCACCACAAGGAATTAGTCAATGTCTAGTTGAAAATGAAGGTGACTTGTCCTTTGAAACATATTCCAGCAAAAATTCCAAGTAAGTGTTGTTTAGTGTAATTAATTGACTTGTCAAATAACATTATTGAGTGTGTATTATGCTGTTAAGATCTACTTGGATAAACTGAATAGCTGAAGTACCTATAAATTTTCATTTTAGAACTGGACCAACTTACTGGTGTTGCAGCCATTCTACGTTTTCCAATGCAAGAATTGGAGGATGAGGATGAAGAAGAAAGTGATGGAGAAAACTGATGCTTCCTCAAAAAGCACATTACACAAAAAGTTTAAATGTAAAATGTTGTAATATTTATTTATACACAATATACAATGTGTACATTTAAGTTGCGCACTTTTTCCCTTTTTTAACTTAACGCTTATCATTATGCAAGCAATGCTTTAATAAACATCATATTTATACTCAATGTTTTCTGTTTAATAAAGGAAGATCACCCTTTTGAGGACAGAAAAGTGTACAGTGAATTGGTATTGTGATATAGCAAATAAAGGTGATATGACATCAAAATATCTTTTCTTTTATCCTTCCGTTGAACAGTACCCGTTGAAGCTCCTTTTTCTAGATAGTTCCAGAGCCAATAATTAAGTAACTTTCCTTTAATAAGAAAAAACAAAAAAAACTGATGTTTGCACTTACTGGTCTTTCTCTAACCAAGATAAACTCACAAGAATTGGGTTATAGATATTGTATATTTGTAGTTTGCTTTCAGTGGTATTTTTCTGTTGTGCATTAAAGGTGAAAACATGTTTGCATCTGTGTTATGTGTGATTTACCTAAGAATGTGTTTTATTATTTTTCTACTGAAATGCCTATTAATTCTTGAGCAAATTTTTATGTATGTAAAAAGTTGATGTGTTCAGTTCACATGATTTTCTCTACCTATTCTGCAAACAAACTTCACACAAGCTTATTCATCTATCCAATTCATGCTAATCAACGTAAACATTAAAAGAATGCTCTAATTACTTAGTTCCTTATAAGTAGAAGTGAACTTATAGAATACAGTAGGATAATGCGATAGTCAAATGTTACCAAAGCTGTCACTATACAATTGTCAATGAAATTATGTTCTCCTTGCATGGCCAGGAGTAAAACAAAGAAACACAGATGACTTCTGTTTGAGAAAAGTATAAGTATTTTAAACTTGAAACCATTTAAAAGGAATATCTCGGAAATGGTTACCTCGACTACAAAAATGTATAGGCCATAAATCATGTGTTTTGACAAGTTTACATTTTTATGAGTAGTAAGTTTTTGTCCATCTCCTATGGTTTACCAGTGAAGAGGACTTAATAGGCTACTCTCTGAAAATTCAAGATATACATTTTATGTGTCATGTAAATATATTTAATATACAGTATTTTAATCAAAATCATTAGCCATTTTGAGAAAATTGAAAGTTTAGTAAAATCTTCCATTTAAGGGTAGTTTGGGGTGGGGGATTTTCCTAAGAATCTTTTGTGTCACATGCTTGGAAGATACTAAACTTAAATATCAAGTTTGGTATTTAACCAACATTTCATTTTTGAATATGCTGTCCATACACATAAAGACCTTTTTCTAAAAATGATTTTTTTTTTTTTTTTTTTTTTTTTCCCCGCTCAGGATACCTCAAAATGTAATATTTCTGGGGAAATCTTGACACATTTTTAGATAGAAATACAATACCTGCTCTATCTACTATGTGGTTATATAGTATGTGTAAAGAAAGTAAAGCTGAGTCATTTAGACAAGTAAACAATTTCAGGAGACATTTCCTGATGTTCTAGTTAGAGAAAATGTTGGATATCTGGTTAATAAGTTGAGTACAACAGGATGGCCAAATGCTAAATCTAAGTGGGAAAATGAAGAGTTCTAAGGGGAAAATGTTGACAAAATTGGTTCACTTTTAAATGCTCTCCAAAGAAGTCTCTAAGACATGCTGCACAGCAAGTAGGTGTTTAAAAATCTCTCTTCACAAAGCTGCTAACTTTTAAAATTGAAACCTCACAAGTAACTTGCACCATTTGCAACTTTGTGATGATGAGAAATGGGCACCACTTATAATATTAGTGGTAATTATAGTGCATGTAAATAATGTGGGAAAATTAAAATAGAAAATGCCCATTGTAGTAGATGCTGTGAAGAGTGCATATATATATATACCAACCACAGCCATAAATATAGTGAATGCAATGTTATAAAAAATGATGCTCCTATCCATGTTGGATTACAGCAAGTTTTTTGTCCTGAGAAACACCAGAATTGGGGAAAAGAATTTATTTAGAAAGTGGGTAGCATTAAGAAAATGTTTAAATAAAGCAGCAAATAAACTGCTTGGAGAGCTTTGTGCAAAATTAAAGAGAAATTGTTTTGTCAGTTAAACATAAAAGCCAATATAATCAGAGCATATGCAATTAACAAACATTTAGTAAGGTACTTTTGTAGTATTGTATATATAATTAATGAATGAGGGTAGACTACTATGCACCTATCTTTTCTTGCATGCACAGCTCCCTAGGTTAATGTGATAGATTTCATGCAATTTTGGAAGCTGAGCAGAGCGACACCACTGAGACATGAAATACACTATACATGCTAATAGTCATTGGCTTCAACGCTAAGGCTTTATTTAATAATAATTAGCTAGTTTGCAAAATTATAAACGTGTATAAAATATATAAACATATGTACGAGGGCTGTTCAATAAAGAATGATCACAATTTTTTTTTGACAACGTACCTTTACTCATCCTCATAATTTTGATGGTCCTTCTCAAGATAGTCTCCCATGAATGCGATGCACTTGTCCCAGCGTTTCTGCCAGTCTTCAAAGACATGCTGGAAACCATTTTTTGAGAGAGCCTTCACCACTGCTTCTGATGATGGATAATGGATAATTTCTTAAAGTTAGGGAATAGAAAAAAAGTCACATGGGGCTAAATCCGGACTATAGGGAGGGTGAGGGATGCACTTCATGTTGATTTTTGCAAGATATTTAGCAACATTGGCAATATGCGGCCGTGCATTATCGTGGTGCAGTATCCAGCCTGCTTCACGGAAATGCGGTCTTTTGCGCCTGATATGGACTTGCAATCTTTTCAGGACATCCCTGTAGTATCGTCCAGTTACTGATGTGTGTGCAGGTACAACATGCTGATAAATCATTCCATGAATATCAAAGAATGAGATGACCATAACTTTCCCAGCAGAAGCAACCACTTTTTTGGGGGTTGGTGATGAAGGAGATTTCCCCACTGAGCTTTGCTGTTTGCTCTCAGGATCAAAATGATGTAGCCAAGTTTCATCATTAGTGATTACGTTTGAAAGAAACTCTGGACCTTCCTCTAACATCAACTTTAACTGCACGCGAATGTCCTTTTGTTCGGAAATCAACAGTCTTGGAACCCATCGCGCACAAACACGTCTCATGGTTAATGTTTCTGTCACCAACGTGTGGGTGGCACCCAATTAAATGTTCAGTATTTCAGAAAGTGATCTTAAGGTAATTCGTTGATCCTCTCTCACAATGACAGCAGCAGTGTTGATGTTTTCTTCCGTAAGAGCAGTAACTGGAGCACCGGGTCCACCTTCCTTTGAAATTGATTGTCTCCCCTCTTTAAACATTTTAAACCACCTTCGAGCTGTGCTGTAGGGAAGAACAGACCCTCCATAGGCCTCAACTGAAGATTTGTTGAGACGTAAGCAGAATTTCAAAGCTGCATATTGTTCCTCGCATGTTACCTTCAGTGTAGCGGTAGGCGATACTGAACATGTCTGAACTTGCCTGGTTCTCACAGGTAGGAACCAGGAATGAAACTACTACGGCATGTTTGTTTCACATTAAGCTAACAGAAGATTGAATTTTAGTGCAAAAAATTATGACCGTAATAAAGTTATGATCATTCTTTATTGAACAGCCCTCGTAAATAATGATATTGAAACTTATGACATTTCCAACATCAAAGAAATGATATACTGGATTAATACAAGTATTATTATACTTCTATTCACCTTAATGGTTAAGCTCCTCAAAGAAAGAAACTTTCTTTAGTTGACAAGCACTTGAGCTCTCTCTTGGGCCACACAGTGGCTGCTGGATAGACCACTTGCCTCTCGCCTAGATGGCCCGGGTTCGATCCCAAGCGACCACATGTGAGATTTGTGGTGGACAAAGCAGCACAGGGGCAGGTTTTCTCCAGGCAAAAAAAAAAAAGCTCTCTCTACTTCCCCCTGACCCTCATTGCTTTGTAAAACTAGCACCCTATGAATTAATAGTATCCATCTTGGTGCTAAATAATAATGTTTTTTGCTTTAAAACAATTTTTAATTAAGCAAGAGCTGCTTAGTTTCATAATGCAAAGTCAGCATTCAGATATTTATTCATGATGATAATCCTTAGGATGGAAAGAAAAGAAAGGGGGGGGGGACCAAGAATTCAAACTTTCAAGCATTTTATTAGATTACATTCAGGATGGAATACGTGAAAAGAAAAATCTGGAATGTTATACAAGACTTTTTCTAGCTGTTCTACTAAAGATTATTCTTCATTCTACACCATACTAATCAAGATGAGCATTAGTAGAATGTTCTTATTACTTAGTTCCTTATAAGTAGAAGGGAACTAGAAATAACTATGCTAAAGCAATAGTCAAATGATTTGAGAGCTGTTGCTGAAATTTGCTTCTTTGCTGCTAGAAGCAAAAAAGAAACATGGCCTGTCTGAGAAAATTAAATATTTTAAAAGTGAAACAAATATCTTGGAAATGGTTACCTCCACAACAAAAATGTAAAGGACAAAAATTATGTGTTTTGATGACATCTACATTTTTGTGTGGTAAGTTTTTGTCTATCTCTTATGGCTTTCCAGTTATGTAAAATTCATCCATAATGAAGAGGAATTCAAGAAAATTCAAGATACACATTTTGTCATGAAAATAACTTTAATATAAGGAATTTAAATAAAAATTGTTAAAGCCATTGTTTTAGAAAATCAAAATTTTCAACAAACATTCTTTGTAAAGGTAGATTGGGGTGGGGAATTTTCTTGGAAAATCTTTCTGTTGCATCATTGGGAGATACTAAACTTGAATACTAAGTTTGATATTTAACAGACCTTCGTTTTTGAGATATGCTGACCTTTTTCTAAAAATGCTTTTTTTGGATTCAGGGAGGTCTCAAAAAACATATATTTCCGGTGAAATCTTGGTATTGAATTTTTGGGTGGAATATAATACCTTCTCTATCTACATGTACATTGCATACATGCGCTTATATATAGGCTTACTTCTATTCTATGTTATTTTATTTCTTTTTGGTTTTATTATTTTAGTTAGTGTATATCATATCTGTAAAATAATAATGTATGAAATAATGTAATGTGGTAAATAAATTATAAAGTTTGCAATATACATCCTAGTTTAGGGAACTAGATGCCAGGATGCTGTATTACAGATTTTATGTTGTACATTTGCACTAGAGAAAGTAAAAAGGTTTACTATGAAAAAGTTAATGTATTTTGTAATATGGGAAAGATGTGCATATGTCTGTGGAGTTAAATGTTCAATGGATGCAAATGTGAAAATGGAATCAAAGTATGTGACAGCATAATACGTGGAACATTTTTCAAAATTTTTGATTTTCTCAAAAATGGCTCTAATAATTTTGATTAAAATACCATATGTTTTCGATACTTTTATGACAAAAGAAATGTATATGTATCTTGAATTTCCTGGGAAAAGCCTCTGAAGACCTCTTCAATTTGGATGACTTTTCTAATTGGTAAGCCATGAGATAGACAAAATGTTAGTACAAAAAAAATGTAGATCTCATTAAAACACACAGTTTACATTGTATACATTTTTCTTGTAGAGTTAACTGCTTCCAAGATATTCTTTATTATTGGTTTCAATTTTAAACTACTTAAACTTTTCTCAAACAGGAAGTCATATTTTCTTTCATCTTACACTTGTTATACTGATGACCTTGCAAAGAGAACTGAATTTCAATTGTTTCACATAGCAATCAGCTTAAAAGATATGACTAATGCTTTAGCCTAGTGTGTTCCCTTATTACCTTTCTGCTTACAAAAAAACAGGTGATAAGACCAATTCTGCTAACGTTTATCCCAAAGTGTAGATAAAAGATTAATCTTTTGTAAGAAAAGTTTTGTTAGTGGAACAGCTAGAAAAAGTCACATGTGACATCAGGAATCATCCACAATGACTTTGGTGTTTTAAGATATCTTTAAAATTAGGGGAAAACAATCATCAGTTTCACAAGAGAAAGCTAATGGGACCTTACCACTTCCCTCTTCTTGTCTCATTCCTGGTATTCATTATCATTTGAGGAGGTAAGTTTTATCTACTGGAAAACAAATGCATTTACATAGATAATTAACAGTTAATATAATAAATAATGTAGGGATTAAATATAGGTTAAATATTTTTGCAGTGTCAAGGCCATTTTATTATTTGTGTAATAATATTTCACTGTTCATGCATTGAATTTCTTTATATGCTTTTTAAAATGTGTAAATAATCACTGAAAAAAGTCACGACTATAAACAGGCCAATAAATGAACAAAAACTACCCCTGTCCCTTTATGTTTGGAAACATGTTTATCTCTTATGATTGGTTGGTTGGTATCTAATGTTAAATGCTTGATAATGAAATCAATTGTTTTCTTGCAATCCAATATTTAGCTGGGAGATTGTATTCTTCTGTAAAAGCCGGACAATGTAGAAGATGGTCACAATCCATTTCTTCATTTAAGTATTAGAAAAGATGCATAGGAGTCTGCTATGCAAAATTTGAAGTATTTTTGTAATTAGTCATGTTCCATTAATAGTCTGAAGGTTGCTATTGCAGATTTTCTTGGTAATGTAGAAATATTGTAATCTTGTAAATTTTTCCATTGTTTTCCAGATGTTTTGTTTGAGTTTTCTTCACTGATTTTGTTATTGTACTTATTTGATATTATTCTTTTAATAGAGGAGAGGTGTTGATTTGGTGATAATTTTACTTCCCTTTTTGGCCAAAAAAGTCAGCCATTTCATTACTTGTTATTCCACAATGGGCTGGAATCCATTGAATTACCACTCTTTTATGTAAATAGATTAATTGTATTATTTTAAAACATTCTAGAAAATTAATACTTTTGGGTGTTGTATCTTGTGTTATAGCGATAATGGCTGCTTTTGTATCAGATAGGATTACAGTTTTTTCAAAAATTTTATATGATAACAGGGATTTTCTAGACTTAAGAGAATTGCCATAATTTTGGCATCATAATTTGTTGACATATCTAAATTTTGACAAAATGAGAAGAGTGGCCATGTTGCTGCAGCACCGGTGCCTTCACCATTTGGTAGACGAACTATCTGTAAAAATATGTAATCATTCAGGGGAAGGATATTGTAAATGTATTATTTCCAGTGACATTTGTTTTAAGATGTCTGGAGAAGTTTCAGATTTCTTGACATCTTCTGTTGGAACTTCCTTCAGGATTCATATTGCAGTGTATTAGACAAATTGCAACCGTTAAGTAGTTGGCACCATGTATTTGGCAGTTCTGGCACCCAAGTATTAGGAAAAATTTATAGGAAAGAGGTTGAAAAGATCCCCTAGGCTTCAAATGCTCTAATACCATCTGTTCATCTCTTGATATATGCATCCAATTAGAAAAGGTATTTTGCCTAACTGCCAGGCTCTATTCACGATGTTAGGCTCAACCTGGTACAGTGAACAAATTTCAATCAGCTCTACATATTGTGAATTCATAAACTTTATCGCATATTGCACTTCACACTCGGTGGAGTTGGAATAAAAGCCTCCATCTTCAACCATTGCAATGATGCTACTTTGAGAACCTGGGAAATTCCATTAGAGCATGCACCATGCTATGTGATTGCTCTATCACTTATATGATTTATTTACTCTGATGAAATGAAATTTATTTCATGTACATTGTTCCTGTCACTTTATGTGCTCAGCATTTATCCCAATTTCCAAACAAACATTTTTCTGAAACCAATCTTTAAAACATCCCTAAATATTGGCCAAGACATGCTACATGATCACTTCTTTCTCTTCTTCCTTCCTCTCTTTCTCTTAAAAAAAAAAAAACGCAACAGAAGTTAAGCACTGGATATAGATAGAAATAGGGGTTATTTGCTTTTTCCACACAAGCCTTGTGAGGACAGGAGTGGATAGGTAGAGTCTGAAAAATTAATGCAATTGCTGGGATTTGAACTATGAATTTCCAGCCATATGGAGACGGAGATCTGTGGTTCAAATCTTGGCTATGACATTGAATTTTTCAGAATTCATTGAATTTAATTTATCCAGAAATAGGGAAGTTGCAAGATTAGAATTTTGGATTAGGATGATCTGTTGGTTAGGCGGCAACATGTTGCTCCTTGACAAGTGTCAATTAGGTTGCAGCAGCTCTTCTGCATCTCTGGTGAAGTTGGCTTTTAAATTTAATTTTAGTTGAGATTTTTAGTTTTGTTACAGAACAAGCATTCTTGATTGGATAATATAGAGCTTCATTTTTGCTCCTATTGGAGACACTCCAGTGTCATCTGGTTACCATGACAGGATGCTGGTGCTGCGTGAAGCATAAACAGGTTTCCTTCTAAAAAAGTTATTTAATCTAAAACCAATTCTTCAGCACTTCAGTTAACCAGTTTCAACTCCATCAAATAAGCTGCTACTTCCAAAGAAACTAGAACTTACAAGATTATTCCTTTCTCATGTAAAACGGGCAAATAGACCTTCTACCTTATTGCAATAACACATTACAAAATTCACTGTAGAATTTTTATTTTCATACATGAATTCTCTATGGTCTTGAAATAAGCAACACACTGTACCCTTTATTGACACTGCATAAGGAAAACTCAAAAATTGTTCATTCCATCATTAAAACATATGTTAAAAACTTTACAGCTTTATTGTGCCATAAACACAAATAACAATACACCTGTATTTAAAAAAAATAATATATATATATATACACACAGAACATTTTCAGACTACTCAATTCCTACTTTTGCTTTTTAGTTTTCTTGCTGGTTTTCTTCTGTTCCTCTAAACGGTTACGTTTCTTAGTCAATAACCATGCCTCTTTGTTTCTTTCGTAGCGGCCCTTCATCATGCTCTTGTACAGTCTTATGTGCTTCTTCTTTACCATCTTTTCCCTTAATTTATGCTCCTGTTTCATTTGCTGCGTTTTCTCTTCAGGTGTTTCTTGTGCTATGGTTCCAACACTCACAGACATTTTCTTTTTCTGATAAAAGAGAAATAATTAATTAATAATCAGCTGAAATGCAAGCTATCATAAGTGAACCAAATGTATGCATATATGAATTACTTATATAATAGAGATAAGCTTTTCACTTTTTTTAAATAAAAATTCAATGCAACACATATTTTATAATTATTATTCAAGTGCATCCTTTAACTTTGTTTACAAGTTGTTGACATGTCATTAAAGTTACAAATGCTAGGTAATGGATAGCTCACTGCAGTAAGGCTTCTACTGGATAAACAAAATTGTTGATAGAATCAATTGGCAATATTTAAACATTCTTTATACAGCCTCTATTCCTTATAAAAGCATATTCCTTTGTTAAGAATCATTTCTCACAAGCCATTAAATTTAAGATACAATTGCTTTAATTTTAACTTTTGGATTTATTTCATGGTTAAACGACCCAAAGATTACCTGCTATGGCCAATTCTCAATTTTTTTATTCTAGAAGAATGCTTCTTCACTCAAAATTATATTTGATTTTTCCCATGTTAATCTGATCACAATCTAAACAATTCAACTTTTTTATAATATTCTGAAGCTCTATCTTGTTTTAGTAATTCCTAGCAATTTTATGCTCTATTTACAGCAAAATTTTGTTTATACATTTCACATTTATACATTTTTTGCACTTATAAGTTGTTTTGTTGAGAACATGATTTTATTTCATTTATACATTTTTCACTTATGCGGTTTTGGTGCTTATACAATCAAAAATATTGTCCTCCGTGGTGTAATGGTTACCATGCTAGCTTTATATACCCTAGGTTGCGGGTTTAAACCTGGCGGAGGACGATAGATTTTTTCGGGTGTAAAAATCCTTAGCATGGCTTCCTTCGGAAGGGAAGTAAAGCTGTTGGTCCCATGATAGAGAGACCTCTGAGCAAAATTAAGCGGTCTTTCATGCCTAATATAGAATGGAACGCTGAGAACCACAGCAGTTAAAGAGCGTTCATAAATAACATGCCATTTCCATTTTTACAATCAAATAATAAGTCCTTAGAAGATTGAAACATTATTTATACGTGCTTAAGCCAAAGCTGTTAATAAACAACTGATCACTGCTTATGCTGCAGTTTATGCTTTGTGAGTTTCACAATCGAGTAACTATACTTAACTTCAGTCACTGTGCACAGAATTGAGAGGTTAATGACATTTGCATATGAATTCCCATTGTTCATGATGGTGCTGCTGAGATATACTTTTGTAGGTTATTCAGCAATATACATTTGAAATGATAGAAAAATCACCAAACACAAAAATTGATACAAAGAATGGATTAGAATGGTGTAAGACAATTTTGAAAGCATTGCATATTGCAGATTTTGATATATGCACTGGAAAAATGTCAAGAAAAGCATTGTTTCTGATAAGAGGGCTTTGTTATAATATAAAGCATTATGTAAAAATCATCAAATACAAAAAATTCACACAAAGAATGGTGTAACACAATTTTGAAGACTTTGCATACTTCAGATTTTGATATACCTGCTGGAGAAATGTCAAGAAAAACATTGTTTTGACAAGAGGGCTTTGTTAGTATAATATAAAGCATTATAATAAGGATGAAATCAATATACGAGTAAGACAAAGTATGAAATAAATATTTCAAATTAAATATTACTTGCCAGTTGGTTTTATGTTTAGTGTATAATTATTTCTTGTACCATCATTGCTGACTATTTACTTAATCAAAATCTGCGTAGAATTATTGGTCATTCCATTGGTGAGAATGATTAGGACACATTCTATATCCTCTTTCTTGGTGACTAAAAAATCTCACAACTAAAAACTTTGAAATAGACTGAACTTTCTACTAAAAAACTAGGCTGTGTGTGATTATTTGCCTTTGATTCTCAGAAGTTAACAGTCACCATGTTGCATTGTTTATTCTCCTAACTGCTTAATGCTTTTTTATACGTTGCCAATGAGCAAATCAGCTCAGTCAATAAAATGGAATGAAGATATTAGTGGCTTATTGCTGTTTATTCCACATTTAGTAAGATTTCATTATGTAATCTTTGAAGCAGGATAACAGCAGCACTGCTCATATTTATTTGTTCACTTTGTATTACTCTCCCAACCTTCATGCAATAACTCAGCATTCACTAAATGTTTCCATGGATGTTAATGATGCCATGAATGCTGTAGACAATCAAATACTCACTGATGATTTATATGATCTCAGACGAGTGTCTAATACAGCTATCGTGATCCTCAGATTGAAAATGAAAACTAGACCCTCATAAACTGTTGACTTAGCATTAAAAATATTCCACAAGTAGTACAAAAGTAAAAGGTTTAAGGACAATGTGTTTAGGAACCTCTTTGATTAACTTCTCCTTATTGCGATCCTTAAAAGTTTCTAACATAAGAGATGTTCTTCTTTTTTTAAAGATTTATTCTAATTATTTTACATTGCTTTAACTACTTGGTCATATCATATATCTTGTTAACTGAGATTCTTGTTGATTGGTATGTGGTGGACAGTAGCCTTCATAATATAATAATAATAATTTATTTATTTTTTTTTTTTTTAATAATAATTTATTTTCACCTATAGACAGTGTATACATGTTTCAGGCTTCGTCATAAAAAGTGTGTAGAACAAACATTCATTGCAATGTCATATAACAAAGTACTATTTACAGTTTTGCATATCATTAAAAACAAGCATACAATTTCAACAAAAGACACTTTAAAGTACTATTTACAATTTGTCATATCATTTATACAGTAACATATTCTGATATATATATATTCAAATTTAAAATTCATCAATTCTGCATAGACTTTTACTTAATAGATATTTTTTAACAATGTTTTAAATGAGTTACCATGTTCAGTTTTTATGTATTGTGGAAGTTTATTGAAGAGTATGGCCCCTCTGATATATGGATCTTTGTTTGTTGCAGATTTTGTTGTACACACCCTATGGTAATTATTTATTCCCCTTGTATTATATGTATAATATTCTTTGTTTTGATTATTTCTAATCTCATTTCTTCTAACTAACAAAATGATCTTATAGACATATAGAGATACAACTGTTAGAATTTTTGAAGTTTTAAACACCTCTTTTACAGAGTGACGCTGTCTCAGACCAAACATGCATCTTAGACATTTTTTTTGAATCACTAATACCCTATTTAGATTGGTTATGGATGTTGCACCCCAAATTTCAATCCCATATTCTATGAGTGAGTGGATCATTCCATAATAAACTGGTTTTAACATGTCAGTATCTAGCTGATTTACTATTTTCCGTAGTAAGTATAGCCGGGAGTTTAATTTCTTGATATGTGTTCATTGAAATTTAAGTTTTTGTCTACTGTAATTCCCAAAAATTTTATGTTGTTTACTTGTTCAATTTGTGTATTGTTGTATTCTATCTTACACACTTGTTCCTGATGCCTAAGTTGGAAAAGAATGCATTTAGTTTTATCTATATTGAGTTTGAGTTGAACTGCATTCAGATAATCAGAGAGTTTTAAAAGGGATGATGTGGCCTTGGTTTCGAGTTGCTTTAATTCTTTGTCCGTGCATATAAAAGATGTGTCATCCGCATAGGAAATGAGATTATATTCTGGAGAAATAGGCATATCATTTACATAAATTAGGAATAGAAGAGGACCCAAGACCGATCCTTGTGGTACTCCTGTTCTCACCGTTTCATAATTTGATTTGCATTTATTTAAGCAATTTCCATTTTTCCAGTATATTTCTGTACATTGTGTTCGGTTTTGTAAATACGAAGAGAGGAAATCATGCATTTTCCCTCTAATTCCATAATGGGTAAGTTTAGTCAACAAGCGATCATCTCATGCCAAGCAGATGATGTTAGGGTGCCTGTAGTCTGCTTTTACACCACAATAGTTTGTTCCATGACATGCAGATGGCATTGCAGGCTGTCCTGTCTAGTTGCTTTCACTATCTGTCAAAGATGGCAGCATAATCACAATTACATTGATTTTCAGTTTTACTATTGGTTTCGACTGCAAGGTTGAATTTTCGGTCATGGTATTAAATATTCAATCCAGTATTTACCTTAGCAACCGAGGGAAACCATGAAAAAAACACAACCAAATTGGTAAGCCCACTTGAACTACTGACCTCCTGAATGCATGCCACTGCCTGAGCTATTCTGCTCAATGAGATGTTTTGTTCTACGTGTTTTATTTTGCAGCATTATTAATTTTCATTTATGTGTTTTTGCATACAATTTAGGCATATTTATGCATATTTCACTTTTATTTCCACTTATAGAAAATATGCACTTATTAGCAATGTTAATAGCAGCTGGCATATATAAAGACATCATTCTGACGTTAATAGTTGAGGTTGATAGTTCATTTAGTACTACATGCGGTTGCCATAATTAATAATCACCACACAGAATCCAAAATATGTTGGGTTTCTTATACAGTGTATTTCAGTATTTTTTTTGGATAATATAAGGTTTGTATAACTTTGTTTCTTCTCCACCCAAACCCTTTTCCTTGCTTATGCATTTTTCACACATACTGTTTCTTTTCCTAAGGCTCAGTAAAATGCATAAAGTGCAGTTTTTGTTTGTTTTTTTTTTTTTTTTTTTTTTTTTTTTTAAATGAAGTTTTTTACTTTGTGTATTTGAAAATCAGAGTGAAGAAGCATTTAAAATATTAAATCAGCCAATGCAGATTCATTTTGTTAATTTAATCATGAAATAAACCCAAAGTTGGGAGTATTAAAGCTGTTACATAGTGCTATCGATTTATGCTTTAGGAGAAAATAATTACTCTAAAGCATAAAGATTGTGTAACGAGTTTTGAAATACTGCCAATTGGTTTTTTCAAAATGTTTATTTTTACTTTTTTACAAGCTGCCTGCCCCGGCTTTGCATAGGTGGCATATCTAATGAAAAAACTGAGACAAAATCCTCCATTTATGATACAACCATGCAATGAAATAAAATTACAATTAAATAATTTGACAATACTTTATAGTAATGCCTTGTAATGTACAATTTTCCTTCCGGAGAGAAAACAAATAGTGCTGATGGTTTGCTGACAGTCGAGCATGCAATGTACAACCATGCGAAAAACAAAGCAATTCAAGGTATATTTCACACATTTCTAACGATTGAGCATGGGATTTATTGATATTGCAAATGCAAGGTGCATGGGAAATGGAACATGCTTAAATTCAAAAGGAAACTCGGTTGGCATTAGTGGCATTCTTGGAATAAGCACATCCTCACCTTTGAACTTTCCTATGATTATAGTAGCTTAAATCAAATTTTTCATAACATTTTTAACAGCGACCTTGTTCCATTGCACAATTTCAGATGATTGTGATTGCGTAGCATAATTATTACTGGGCCAACCTTGAGCTATAAATTGTGTGGCGGTAATCCTTGCAAATGCAATGAATTTAGGAATTCAGTTACATAATTAACTACTTCATTTAGATCGGTAAGGGAATCGATTGACTTAAATAATGCATTTGTCCATAAATTTTACTCTGAATTTTTATAATCAAATCATCTACATACTTATTAATTGCTACTAAAATGGCTTGTTCGCTCAACCAAGCATAGTTTTTGTAATTTACACCAATATTTGGGAACACTTTCGATATTAATTCTTCCTTTGACGTTGTGAAGTGACAAAAATTTGGTGGAAACAAAATGAGGCCAGTAGAAGTATCAACAGGAATTTTCCAATTGCCAATGTCTAATAATGCCTTTGCATCTACAAAGTGCAATGATCTGTGCAATTTAGCATATATAGTTAGTATTGCGAAAAGGATGAAGTCAGCACACCCATAAGGTAGTGTGGAAAGGTTGACATGCAGTTAACAGCATGGGTAAGCAGGGATGTCGTCGGCATAATAACAGTAATGGCAGTGCTTCCTTAGTATCGCGGGTAAATGCTGAAGTATGTATTGAATTACATTAAGGAGAAAGTCACAGTAACATTCATACTTCTTACAAATCTCTTTCTTTCCATTAGTCCTAATATTTTTCACCTCTTTCTTTATTTTCTGCTATGTCAAAACATCCATTTTTAAGGCTAACAATGACATAACTAAGAGCAAGTAGATCTGGATCTGCAATTGATAAGTTTTTATTTGATGATAGCTTTGTGTATTAAATTTCTCCATTTAACCCAAAATATTACTTGATTTAAATGTATTAAGAATATTGTAATTGCAGTATGATGGTGATGGAGGTATCTTCATGTTCTGATGAAATCACCTTTAGCTAGCTCATGTACCACATAACCTTAAATAACCAACATCTGCAATAGGAAGTTAACCTAAAATAGTTTACTATCCACATCCCGTCATTTCTCTGCCATTTTCAGATTCCAAGAAGGATTATTGGTTATGTGCATAATTTATAACTTGTTCATTTTAAAGATTTACAACAAAATATACTTATTTCTTTATTTAAATGATGTGACCAAGGGAATAATAGTAAATAAGAAATATATTTGATTTTCACTGTTATCTTGCGTCATTGATTCCATAACCGGGTACATTCCCCTAACATTGAATTAGGAAGAAAAATTGAGTAGCACTAAGGCCATCTAGCGGCAAATAAATAAGTACTTACTTTAGGTGTTTGTCACCAGGAAAGCTTCTTTGCTTCTTTATTTTAAACGATAGGAATAAGGAAAGGACAGTTAATACATAAAAACGTATTTGAATTTCACTGCTGCATTGCGTCATTGTCTCGAGAAACTGGTGTGTTACCGAACATTGAATGGGGAGGGAATATATAGCAGTACTATGACCATTTAGGAACAAACAACCATGGTAACATTGCCATCATTAACCGAAATGTGTTCCCTGGCACTGTATGCTGATTCACATTATGAGACTTTAAAAACTTACCTGAACTATTTTTAAACACTTTGTTATCCACAAACATTATCGTGATGATAACCAAAAAAAAAAAAAGAATTGTTCAATTCGGTGCAGTCATTCGGAAGTGATGCACGTACATACATTTTGGCGATTAATGTTTATACATATAGATTTACTTAATTATGAAAACATCTTAACAAGTAAAGCTCACTTTAAGGGGCTGAATAAATAACTATTTTGCTTTCAATCAATATCAAACTGCAGCAAACATTTATCACTAGCAGCAATAATCTTAAGAATATGTCCACAGCTTGTAAACAAAGTGCAATTAAGTAAATGAAAACCATGATCTGCACTGAATTTTAATTATAAAAGATTTATGAAGTATCCTATTATTGTATCCTATTAAGTAATTCATATATTTAAATAATAATTTACTTTTCAGTTTAAATATACAGTGGAACCTTTAGTCATAGTTCCATAACTATCGTTTGCCAACATTGTTCCAATTATGTGATTCTAACCTATTTATATTATAACCCATGTAAATAAAACATACATCCATCAATTCATCAAGCATAGTTTTCCTATGTTATTCATTCAAGAACAGAAACCTTTACTATAAGCTTGTTTGTCCCCTCTGTTTGATAGAAAATGTACAGTTTTGACAGAAGTGATGTGCGTGGATGTGTGCCTGGGTGGGGTATTTAAATATATAGTAATATTTCCACCCTTTCAACTTGACAGAGAACGATGGATTTTTTCAGGCGTAAAAATTCTTAGGAAGGGAAGTAAAGCCGTTGGTCCCGTGTCATAGATTTACAGCATGTAAAAGAACCTCAAGCCTGATAGAAAACCTCTGAGCAAAATTAATCCGTCTTTCACACCCAATTTAGAATGGGACACTGAGAACCACAGCAGTTAAAGAGCATCCATAAATAAAATGCCATTTCATTTCTTTTTTCCACCCTTTCAGTTAAGGTGCCCTCTGCTTGGATGCAGCAGAGCTATGCCATTGGTTGATGTTATAAGAAGCAAATAGGAATGCATCTTGAAGTGTTTTCTTCCATAGTTTTGCATTATTCATTTTGCTTCGTCTTTGTGATGTGGCCAAGTGTATCTGTGAGCAATGGCAGTGGATGACAAAGTCATTACGTGTGAAGTACAAAGTGAAATGAAGTGTATGACTGAGATGAGAGAAGCTAAGTGCTGATGATGGTGAGGGGAATCAGAAAGAAAAGATGCAACAACCGAAGCAGTGCCAATACTTTCTGAAGTTTTGAGGGCATTTATCTATATTCATGACAATGATGAGAGCAAGCAATAAACATGTTAAACGTCAAAAGTTCCTTGTTTCGCATAAAAGAAATGTTACAAAGAAACAAATGTCAATCAAAGGTCTTATAAAAAGTGGCATATATATATAAAATGTACAATATGTAAAACCAATACTAAATGTAGCATTTGATATGATTTTTGCACCCTCCATATCCATTGTTTTCCCACATCCATTTTTTTGTTTACCCAGTCCCTCAAAAAATTATTAACTGAAGTTTCACTGTACTTATGTTAAAACTGATATGATACAATCATATGATTGTAATTTGATGTTAGTCTGCTGATATGATAGATCATCTTTTTCATCATACCAATAAAATAACACAAAAAAAGAAGTACCATTTTCAAAATGATGTGAGCACCATACATGGTTTTCTTTGCTTACCCTTGGTGCTTACAGGAAATTGAACCAGAAGTTACAGCATCTATTGAAACTTAAATAAAAATGTATTTAGAGCACATAACTATCTGGCCCTTGTCACAACTAGTTTGGAAGTGAAAGAAAACAAAAAATACTAATGTATGTTTCAATAAATTATGGAAAAGTCCATATAATTGGTTAGTAAACAGAAGCAAGTTCGATGTTGAATGTAAAAATTTGAAATTAAGTACTTCAGAACAAACTATATAAATGTATGTACTTTCAAGTTCCCGTTTCTAGGTGAGAGAGAGAGAGAAAGAGAGAGAGAAAGCCCCCCCCCCCCCCCCCACATATGTGCACAATGGTGAAATGTGAATCTATATAACTGATTCTTAAATTTAATTTAAATCATACTAGAAAGAACATAACAATGACTTCACTTAATTTCTACTCAATGCAACGTATTTCTGCTCTCCAACCTCTGAAAAATGAATAATGGTACATTGTTTGAAAAAATAAAATAATAAAACCATTAGCTAGGCATGAGGTTATTAGGTCTTTCTTTGGAGAATAGAAATTGCATTTAATTTATGAGAGTTGACAAGCCACAGGAATTCAGATTCTGATTTTCAATCACGATTTGCAACAAATTTACAAGGCTTCATCAATATAAAAGCTAAAAGGTCTGCAAGTATACATTTTAAGTTAATACTAAGAATTATATATATAGGAATGTTTTGCATTTTATAACTAGCTATTATTTACATTGCTGTTTTATATTCTTCAAGTTAGTAGAAAGAAAGCATTATTTACCAGGTAAGTTATAATTGCCTTAATTTTCCTTATTTCTTCACTTATTTCTTAAATCTGGTGAGGTAAATGATTGTATAAATCTTTAATCATTTTAATATTATGTTCTAACAGAAAACTTACCTTCCTTTCCCTGATTTTCTCTGGTTCTTCTACTTCTTTTGCCATTTGTCCCTCTAGTTCATCTATGTTTTCTTCACTCTCCTCTTCATCCTTAATGTCATCAGATTTAACTTCTTCCTCCTCACTCTCCTCTGATTCATTTTCTTCTTCTGTGAACATGAAAAGCTCATAATGAAAGAAACTGGCATAATTTTCTTCGAGAGCTACCAATTATAAAATCTTGCTTGTCATTAATACAATGTTTCCTTCGACCATAGCCTGCTAGTTGGTCTACCAGCCTCAGCACTTCTCATAAGTCATATTGTGGTGATGCGTCAATGAAGTTTGCAAATCCTACCGCTTGAGAAGCTACACGCCAGCCTGTTAGACCATACTAGTGAGCTAGGTTGACAATGTTTTCCTTGATTGGGTAATTATTATTGTCGAAACTGGGGTGGTTGTTTTAAGTTGTGAATAGTATATGAATAAAATATTAATTACTAGATATTTTGTGATGTTTAAACATTACTTTTCACTACAATTGTTAATGATAGTAATCTATATAGTTGAAAAAAAAGTCACTGAGGGTATATAGGGAGCTTAAGAAAATATGGGCTAGAGAGAATTATGTAGATAAAGGTAACATGTGGATGAGAGATGGATCTGTATGAGCCCGACAGGAATAGTGGAGTTGAAAGAGGAGGTCTACATACAGAGGAATGCTAGACAACTATTGGCATGTAATTCTAGAATATGAAGAAACTAAAGAAATGAGAGCAAAACTATGCATTGATAAGTGGGCTAATTTACATATAGAAATAAAGGGGGAAAAGTGGTGAATATGAAAATTAGGCCAGAAATCTTAAGAGTTTGAGGATTATCTGGACAAGGTTAAAATGGTTGAAGTAAATAAATATGGAGATCCAGATTGGCTAGAAATATAATTAAATATAGAGATGAAAGTCATCCCTAGATATAACTTGACCTGATAGTTGAATAATCGCAAGGTTGAAATGGTTGATTAAATAGCAACTCGGGAGGAGTCATTAGTATTACTATTGCTGTATTTTCTTTGTATGATCAAGAGATTGCTAAGTACAGAGTGATTCACTATTATGTCGCTATTTTTATTTTCCTGCTATTCTATTACAAACGAAGTAAGATCAATAACTCTACCATATATTATGCTCTATTCTGTCATTATTATGTAATTGTTACATATTGGTTGTTTGTTGCTGTTGTAACCAGGAATTAAGTGAACATGACACATAAGACTACACATTTCTGACTGTGCTGTGACTGCAGCTAGAATGGGAGCATGAAAGTCATCTGTAATGGTGCAAAAATGGAGACAGTTGAGGGGGAGACACATAACTCTGGACATGAAAACAATAGAAACTGCATGCAAATTTGTTACGAACAGGTTCTGTTTACTCACCACAAGGGTGCTGAACCCCCAAAGAGAGTTGTCACTGAAGAGACTAAAGCAATGCTGCTGCAGTATTTGCACAAAGTCCCAAGAAGTCCTTGAAACAACATCATATGGAATCTGGTTTACCATATGGTTTGAACCAATGGATATGAAGGAGATTGACTGGAGACCATGGAAACCACACTTTGTCTGCCAGTGCAAGACTGTGATGTTAGGCAGGAGTTTCCTGAATCCACATTACAATGGATGGAAGAAGAACCAGATATCCTGAGTAACATTCTGTGGTCAGACGAAACTGTGTTCCATGTGGGCGGGATCTTAAAATCGCCATTACTGGGGTGCTAGTAACAACAGTCCTGGAGTTATTAAGAAAAATTGTAGTCATATCCTTTGTTAACTGTGTGGTTGGTATTCATGATGATACTCTTATCGGTCCTTACATTCTTCATGAAACAATAAATGTGCAGAGGTATGTATGTATATATGCTATAAACTTTTATTTATCCCATTGTTTTAACTTGGGACGGTGTGGATAATGTTCACTTTATGCATGATGGGACACCTCCCCATTTTGAATTGATTTCGCGAGAATGGCTTGACAATGTTTTTCCAGGCCACCAAGAAATCTAGACTTGACCACATTGGATTTTTCCCTCTGGAGATATTTGAAAGAGAAAGTGTATGCGAGAAAACTGCATGACTCAAGACACTTTGAAAGCAGTCATTAGGAGTGTGCGCAGGTACCACAATATGTTGCAACAGTCTGTAAGGAACATTGCAAACCCCAACTGCTACAAATGCTGGTGCATACGTTGAAATATGAAATGACAAGGACCATAGTACATAATAGAATTGAAAGTGTGTGATATTGTTAATGAGTGAATGATAGTGAAATAAATATAGAGATTTGATAGTAGATCACCCTGTAGTATTGTAGAACTAATTGCATTAAGTAGAAATAAATTCAATTTATATACTTAAAAATAGGCTATTATGGCATATTTTACTTTTAATAGTCTGAAAACATACTTCTTGCAGATGTCTTACTGCTTTGTATCTTTCTATAAGAACAAGAAAGGAAAATGTAATGGTTTAAGAAGTAAATATTTACAATTGATTTCTCAAGAAACTTTATGTCAAATATGCTCTCTATTTCATCAGCATTTGCAGTCTACATTTCAGTCTGCTCAAAAGTTTCATAGCAGTCAGTAACATAGCTAGAAAAATATTAAGGGGGTCAGGGCTATGTATAGGGACCCATTTTTAAACCACAAATATGAATTAATCCTGAGTTGAAGTATTTAATGAATTATTTTATATCTCTATTATAAGCTATCATAATTAAAATTAGATTTTACTATTACTTCTTACATTTTCTTTGGCAAGAGGAGGAGTTCCAACCCCCTAAGCCCCCCCTGTCTATGCCTTTGGTAGCTACAATATCTAAGACACAGATTGAAAAAAAAAAAACATCTCCATAAACCAGTGTGTCATTAGCAAAAAAGATGTGCAAACCCTATGCAAAAAATGTATGTCAACAAACCACTAAATATATTCACTAAATATGTTCAGGGAAGCTAGAAAAGAAATTAAGGTCACAAAAACTAAGGTATGGAGACTAAACAAACTAAAAAGCTGAGAATGTGATATTTTTCTGTTATCAAAGCAACTTGCAAAGCATGAGAACAATACATATCATAAAGCCCAGAAGGAAGTAACACTTGTTGCTGGATAACTAGTAATGAATGTATTAAAGAAAATATCATGTTCAACTTGCAAAAATCTGATTTCCGCCAATTCACAAAATTCACAGTTAATGGAGTTTATATATTCTTGAGATATCACAAAAATTGCATATGTTATCTGGAAGTGCCTTTCATAAATTTGGTGAGTTCAGTGTCTGATTTTGAGGTAAATGCTGTCTTGTACTTGCAAACTTTGCATATAAGAAAACAGTTGAAACTATATATAGTGCCAGAATTAGAAAAGGTGCACGTTTTTATTGCAACACTGGGGAAAGTCATTCAATTTCTTAGCACCCTTGTGTGTAAAGATGTCTCAACAATTGGTATTTAGGCAATAGCTTCTTTTGCTATTAGAGCTTATGAAAAGTCTAAGCTTTTGAACTCCAAATCAGTGAATTGTAAGGCACTGCATATATAACTCCATAAGCTCTCCACAGCTGTTAACAGCGAGTAGCCTGCAGTGTGTGGTGGCCAGCTGAACTTCACATCATAGCAAGCATAGGTAAGGAGTTCTGAGACTGGTAGATCATATTAGCTAGGCTTGAACTTAAACGAATACAATGTAATGTTTAAGGCTTCACATAGACTGTCACTTACAATACACACATCCACCCACTAGCATCCTGTTAACAGCTGTTCTTCAAGCATTATGGTTCTCTGACAAATTTCAGTCTTTAAGCTTGCAGGCACCTTATTGCACATTATCCTAGATGCCAGATTGGTAGCGGTGGACTAATTCTTTGGCCACCACCTCTCCTTACTTAAATTCCCTGGATTTTTATCTTTGGTGTATTCAAGTGGTGTGCATCAAAAACAAACTTTCTGCGAACATATTGTGGCAGTCTGTCAAACAGTAAGATTGTAATTTACGAGGTACATCCAGAAAGTAAGTTCCGTTTGGTAATAAAATTAAATTGTGTACAGATACAGAATAATTATTTATTGCACAAAATTCTACAACTCTTAAACTACTTTTCCACATAACTGCCGAAATTTTGCAGGCATTTGTCACAGCATGACACAAGTTTTTGTACACCTTTTTCATAGAAGTTTGCCGCCTGTGTCTTCAAAAAGTTGGAAACATTTTCTTTCAGCTCTTCGTCATTGTTGAAGTGTTGACCGCCAAGGAAAGACTTGAGATGTAAGAACAGATGAAAGTCGCTAGGAGCGAGGTCAGGGCTGTACGGAGGATGGTCAAACATTCCCAGTCAAATCCCTGTAGGAGGTTTTTCGTCACATCTGCAGTGTGTGCTCGTGCATTGTCGAGAAGAAAAACAACACCTTTTGACAGCAATCCTCGGCACTTATTCTGTATTGTGCGGCGCAATTTCCTAAGTGTCTCGCAATAAACATCTGCTTTGATTGTTTGACCACGCGGTAAGAAATCAATGAGTAAGATGCCTTTCCAGTCCCAGAACACTGTGCACATCCTTTTTCGAGGGGTCAAGATTTGTTTCAGCTTAACCTTTGCTGCGGATGAAGTGTGCCTCCATTCCATTGATTGCCGCTTACTTTCAGGGGTGTCGTAAGAAACCCAAGTCTCATCTCCTGTGACTATCTGTGTCAGAAATTCTTCGCCGACTTCATCATAACAGGTTAAAAACTGAAGTGCACTACCCATCCGTTTTGTTTTGTGTTGCTCAGTAAGAATCTTTGGTACCCAAAGTGAGCAAAGTTTACGAAATTTCAGTTTTTTGGTAACAATTTCATGAATTAGTGATCGTGAGATTTGGGGAAATTCCATAGCGAGAGCACTAATTGTAAACTTGCGGTTTTCCTGGATCTTGTCATCAATTGCATGAACCAGTTCTTCTGTAACCAAAGATGGATGCCCACTTCGTTCTTCATCATGCACTTCACTACATCTTTCATTGAACTGTCGGATCCATCTTCTCACCATTGAATCACTTATCACATTTTGTCCGTAAACTTTGCAAATTTTCCGATGAATTTCAATTGGTTTCACTTTCCTAGCATTCAGAAAATGAATCACAGATCTGATATCACAAGCGGCGGGACTTGCAATCAACACCGACATTGTAAACAAGCACAACAAAGCATACGTGGCTGACAGCGATCTCAAAATGGCGCACGTATCTTCTCCTTGATACAGAGCGTTTACCGCACATGTGCGGAACTGCGATCGCAGTGCTGCAGCGGAGATAAATTGAAACGGAACTTACTTCCTGGACGTACCTCGTATAATTTTATTTACTGGAAGTGGTCCATTGTGAAGCTAGCAATTAGTTTTAATATTGGAGTCAAGTATACACACATGTGCTTCACAAAACCTTACTTATGCAGAACTAGTTTCTCAAGCGTGCTGCATGTATTGTCTACTGCTTTCGACTGTCGGATCCAACCTGAGGATCCTTGATGTACAATTGCCTTCCCTCTTGGATTAATGAACTTCATTAGTGAGTTCTCTTCAAAAGGATGGTCAAAATTCATAAAGTGCATTTCTCCCATGTGTTGAGTTCTACTGTGCATTGTACATTTTTCAAAAGATGAATGTTTTGTTTAATTTCATGTCTGTGTTCCAAAAATGAGCTGATGCTGCAGATTTTTCAGTTTCCTTAATATTAATATTTCTAACATGTTCCTTTTTGTTCTGCCAATGTATACTTTGTTACACTCATTGCAATTACTACTATAGATGCCTGGTTTGTTGGTCAATTGGGATTTTTCCTGTTTTGTGGGATGGAATCAAATTCCAATTTCCAATTTGATATACAATGTGAAGACAAGCAGAGGCCTGTATTCAGACAGGAAGAGGTCACTTGGAACATTTTATCTGATATGTCAAGAGAGTGCTACTAGTCTGATAACTCTGTAATTATGCATTTCCAGACCCATGTTATAATGCACCTTTTTTCTTATTTATATATGTGGAATTCATTCCTGAAGTTTTATTGTCAAGTTTTATTACACCTGTATATATTACATTATCTGCTCTTTTGAACCAAACTTTAATGCTCCTTCCAAAAGAACAAAACCTTTATCCAGGCAATAAACCCCATTCTAACTCAAGCAGTTAGAGCCACCACAATGGTAGAAACATTCTCCACTTCCACCCCTACTTTAAACGAAACTATCTTAAATCTAAATGGGTATGTAATTAAGACTTCTTAACCTTATTATACATTGGAGATATTAAGAAGCCACTGTTTCCATAATCAGATGCATGTCAACTTACAAGATAAATGCTCTAGTGCTGGGGAGTGAAAATATGTATGTGACTCTTACAAAACATTATGTAAGTAACATGCTGCATCAGACAATTTAAAAGATTATGCTTTGCTAATATCTTAACTCTGAAGCTACTCATAACTGGTATTCAATTGTAGTTTCAATAAAGAGGAGAGACTGGATTTCCAAGGTGAAAAATGTAAATGTCGTGTTATTTATGGACGCTCTTTAACTGCTGTGGTTCTCAGCGTCCCATTCTAAATTGGGCGTGAAACACCGCTTAATTTTGCTCAGAGGCCTCTCAATCAGGCTTGAGGTTCTTTTATGTGCCGTAAATCTATGATACGGGACCAACGGCTTTACTTCCCTTCCAAAGGAAGCCATGCTAAGGATTTTTACGCCCAAAAAATCCATCGTCCTCCGCCGGGTTTGAACCTTGGGTATATGAAGTCAGCATGGTAACCATTACACCACAGAGGACGACAATTTCCAAGGTGAATACACTGTAGTTAGTACCGACAAATAAGCAGACCTGTTATTTACCAAACGGTCCAATTGCCAGGCAAATCATGCTGGAATATATATACACACTCCTAATCTTGTACACCTGGCTTAAGATCAACTGAAAATTAATAACAGTTCAGATAAAGTTCAATTGCTGCTAAAATGGCTAAACAGTGATATACTCGATCTTTAAAAGAAAATAGTTTCACATTTAGCCAACAAATTTCTTACCATTTTACTTTCTCTGCTACATATAGTAAGTACGGGATGTGTTGTATTCTGCCAAAAATTTGATATAGTGATTTAATCAGAAATATGTTTTGAGATCACCTAAATTGGAAGGGGCAAGCATTTGAAGAAAATGTTGCATGGGCATGCTCATGTGTGTGAACAGCATATCAACCAAAAAGTCACGATGTGACATGAAGAGTCTCAAGAAATCCCACATACCAACTACTCTTTACTTGGAACATTTTTCATACATTTTTATTTCTTAAAAAATGGCCAATTTGATTAAAACACCATATTTTTATGATATTTTCATGATAAATAAAATTTATAGACTGCATTTTCTCAGAGTAGTTTCTGAAGTTCTTTTCATTCCAGAACTATTTTGCAAAAGTGGTAAGTGGTAAAAGATAAGACAAAAACTAAACCAAAAATATAAATCTTGTAAAACCACATAATTTATGTCAGATACATTTTCTTTGTGGACTTAACCAATTCCAAGGTATTCGTTGTTATTGGTTTAAATCTTCCAATGGGAGGTCATCATTTGTTTTTATTTTTTCATCCTGATTATGTAAATAAAATGGAATTTCAAGCCCATACCAACCAGCTCTTAAAATGTTGACTATTGCTTTACACTAGTATTTTCCCTATTTCTCTCATATCTAGCAGGAAATAATTAATAACACTTTTTGTAGTTTATCTTGATTAGCATGAATTAGATCGAAGATTAAGCTTTTGTAAGAATAATTTGTTGAAGAGGCAGAGAAAGTCATCTGAATGGAACACATCACATATTTTCATCATTCTCTTGATAAACAAGACACTCAATGCAATTAATTAGTTTAAAGTGTTATTTGGAAAACATCTATGAGGAGGCTTAATCATACCTGACTTGTTTTTTCTCAAAGTTGGATCTTCCAATTCCTTTTCTTCTTGTGGGACATACCGTTGTCTAGTCTTATCAACAAATGGTGACAAATGTGGTGGCAGAACTGCACCTATGAAGTACTTTTCAACTGGAAGCAACTCGCGAGCATTGACTGAATCAAATACCCATTGTGGTTGTACATAGTATCTGCAAAAGAAATCAATAAAACACCAATTTAGGCTCATTATTCAATTTTTGCTAGCCTGAAAATCCTTTTTCTAAATATTTCTGTATAAGACTCTCATCTCTTCATTAAGAATTTCTACAAGGGAAATCCTGCTCAATTTGTATCATGTTTCTTATTTTCATTGTTTTTAAAAATTGTATGAAGAGGTAGGTCCCATTTCTTTAGATCAAAAGAACTGGTGATAAATGTCATACTGCTACATAATAGAACTCATTCTTGAGGCACAGCTTCTAGATCAGGCATTGCCAACTGGTTGCTCTTTGAGTAAGGCTCACTGCTCGCATTTGCCTGTGCAGAAATCATTCAGTGCAAAAGCATAAGCAACATTTTGCTTTGTAATACAGGGTGTATGTAAATGAATATCGGGGTTTTAACTCTTTATCATATTTATTACATTCAACTTACAGTTATGAATGATATGTCAAATGAAAAAGCAACTCAAACAGTTTTACCAAGAAGCTCATAAATGTTCAATGTGACTACCCTTTGTCACACGGCACACATCAAGTCTATAGCCAAGTTATTCCCAAACGTTGATAAGTGTGTATTCAGTAATTGTAGCAACAGCTGCTTCAATCCGGTTTCTTAATTCAGGGAGGTCAGCTGGTAGCGGAGGCACGTACACACGATCTTTGATGAAGCCCCAAAGGTAAAATTTGCATGGCATTAGGTCAGGAGAACGTGGAGGCCATGCATAGCAAGCCCTGTCATTGGGGCCCTTGTGGCCTATCCAGCGCTCGGGTACAGTGACGTTCAACCAATCGCATACTTCGTTATGCCAGTGAGGTGGCGCACCATCCTGCTGGAAAATGAAGTTCTCTGGCTCATTTTCTTCCAACTGAGGGAAGAGCCATTGCTCTAGTGTATCAAGGTAAGAAGTGCCAGTTACAGTAGGTTCACCAAAAACGAAAGGCCCATAAACTTTTCTCCAGGATACGGCACAAAAACATTCACTTTAGGGGAATCTCGTTACATTTGTACCATCTCGTGAGGATTTTCTGAGCCCCAGATGCACACATTATGAGTGTTAACATGTCCACTAAGGTGAAAGGTCGATTCATCACTGAAGACAACACGATCCACAAAATAGTCATGAAACAACATGTCGTTTGAGAATTTGGTACGTAATCCGTGGTCTGTCGGCTTTAGAGCCTGTAATAACTGTAAACGGTAAGGACGTAGCTGTAAGCGCTTTCTTACAACTTTCCAAAACAGTCGACACAGGAACTTGTAATTCACGACTAGCCGTCCGTACTGATTTCTTTGGGCTATGAGTGAACGATTCTCTCACTCGCTCAACTGTCTCTTCACTTACTCCTGGTCGTCCCGTGCTGTTCCCTTTACAAAGGCAGCCAGTATCTTCAAACTGATTATACCACCTACGAATGTTTTTATCACTAGGAGGATCACAACCGAACTTACTATGGAACGCATGTTGCACAGTAACTACAGATTCGGTCTTTGCAAACTGCAAAACACAAAACACTTTCTTTTTAGTAGTCGCCATCTTTGCTACTACCGCTGTCTAGCGGATTGCGGCAGAAACATTGCACACATATGCGCACTTGTGCCAACAAACAAAACTGTTTGAGTTGCATTTTCATTTGACGTATCATTTATAACTAAGTTGAATGTAATATATATTATAAAGAGTTAAAACCCCGATATTCATTTATGTACACCTGTATATTCATGGATTATTGTAGATTCATGTTTGGTAAAATATTGATCTATAATAAATAAGAGTATTTATATTTCTGAGTTGAACACACACCCACATCCCCACAACCACAACCACACCCACACACAAAAATCAGGTTTGATAGTCATAACACAAACTGCATAAAAATTATAATTATTATAGAATTAAATAGTAAAACAACAAGCTCCTTAATTTTATGTACACAATTTTAATCACATTGTAAGGCTAACTGTATGAAAATTAATTTGTCACAAAAAACTTTCACATTTATTGTTGCAGTGAATATGAACAGTTATCTTGGCTATTAATATGTATCTAATACAATTAATAAAATTTCACTTATAGCAGGCATCTTAGTAAATAAGTGGTATCTTAACACATTTCAAGCAAACTACAACACAATGATAAATTGAAGCATTACAAAATAGATGAAACACAATCAAAATAAGAAAGATTCCTTCCAAGCAAACAAGGTGGGCATAAATGTTTTACGAGACTCAGATCTAAAGTTGAAAAATAATTAGTACGTGTAACTCCAACTATACAAAATTTGTATTACAGGGAAAGGGCTTGGTGACAGAGAGTTTTAAAATATTTGCATTGGATTTTGAAATTAAGAGACACAATGTTTAAAAATGTCAAGTGTGTATGAAATTATAAACAGAAGTAATGAGAGGTAATAGCTGATTGTATGGAGTATGGGAAATGTTACAATGGAGTTTAAAAGTATTTGGATGGAAGTTATGCAAAAAATTGAAGATATTGACAGGCAAGACATTTGGGCTAATTTGAGATAAGAGTTATTTTTTTAAAATATATAAAATAATTAAAAAAACTGGGGAAGGGAGAAATATGTAAATTCCTGTGATAAGTTTGGGAAGGAGGAAATTGCAAAGATAGGAGCACTGGTTTTATGGGTTTGAGAGGAGGAAATGGGGAAACATATTGGGTGGGGAGCTTAGGAATATTTCATTGTTTATTAAAAAGCAATGAGGCAAAGAGATGGAGAGAGGGTGTATAGGAAACAAAGTCCCTACCCCAAAATTACAGAAAGAAATTATAGTGCTTGAAATGCTAACTGGTATGGAGAAAAATAGGAATAAAATGAAGCAAAAATATTTGGTAAATTAATGGAACACATAGATTACAGTAGTTTTGTGTAAGGAAAAAATATAAAAAAAAAATGTTTTAAGACTTTCTGTTGTTTGCTTGTATTTGTATTGTCATGAAATTACATTAAGGACAATGGCATGTATGCTAAGCACAATGTGTATGTTTTGTCATTGGGTAATAAAATTTGCACCATCTACTTCTTAACATGTAAGGTCATACTTTAGTCAGCATGCTCCTGTTAGATCAATAAATGAATTTTAAATACATAAGTCATTAGGTACATAGAGCTGCCACAATTTTGATTCAGATCTTCCATTTTTAACTTCTCTGGCACATACAGTAGGTAGAGAAGGTATTACATTCCACTCAAAAAATTCCCAGAATAAAAACATTTTTACCTAAAGGTGTTGTGTGGGTGTGTGTATGCATGCATAGCATAAGTGTGTGTGTGTGTGTGTGTGTGTGTGTATGCGTGCATAACATAAGTAAAAAATGAGACGTCTGTTAAACCTCAAATTTGGTATTTATGTTCAGCTTCCTCCAAGAATATGACATGAAGATTTTTAAGAAATCCCCCCACCCCAAAGTACTCTTTACATTGAACTTTTTTCGAAAATGTTGATTTTATAGAAAATGGCTGCAAAGATTCTGATTTAAGTACCATATGTTGATGGCATTTTCTGAGAAATATATATATCTTGAATTTTATGGGAATAATTCTGAAGTCTTCAGTTTGGATGACTTGCAGAATAGTAACCAAAAAAGATAAGACACACACTTACTTTACAAAATTATTGCTCTTACCAAACACACAGTTTAGGTCAAATACATTTTTTTTGAGTTAACCATTTCTGAGATATTCCTTGTTATTGGTCTACGTTTTCCAATAATTAAACTTTTCTCAAAGAGGAATTTGTCATTCGTTTTGCTTTTGTTTTTATTCCTGACCATAGAATGAGAACTGAATTTCAAAGTCATCACATACTGACCAGCTATTAAAAGAAGTGACTATCACTTTAGTCTTGTGCAATCCCTTATTTCTATTGTACCTACAAGGAAATAAGTATTAAGCCAATTTCTGCTAATATTTATCCAGATTGACGGAAGATAGAAGAATAAGCATTTGTAAGAATAATTGTTTACACAATAGGTAGAGAGTCATATGAGTGGATCACATCAGATTTTTTTGAGGAGCAATATAGGACTTAACAACAAACAATTTTTTTTTTTTTTTTTAAATCGAGTGAGATATATTCCCTACAGCAAAACAAAAATTATTGGGACATGTATTGAACAGAGATTAGAAATATAGAACTTTATCTGCAGAAACTTTCCTGCCCACCTTTTAATGAATGGATATGGATCTGCCTCACACATAAGAGGAACCATGCTTGAGTTTTACATGTAGTAAACACACCTGGCCAACAGTGGCGGCCAGTCTTAAGGGACACATGCCCTCCCTAAAAAAATTTCAGACAATAATTTTTCCATTATATTATCCGGTAAAATGCAATAATCTATAATGAATTTTTATATAAATTTATACCTACTGTGAATTCTTTAATTACAGGTGTAGTGAAGTTGGCCAGTGGAAATAGTAACCAGCCGCATTTCTTGGACACAAGCAATTTTGAGGTCATCCTGTGCGCATGCGCAGAAAAACGCAGTACTTCCAGATTTTAGTTAATATGTGGGTGTGGGGTGCAAGAGACTGAGAAGGGAAGCTTATCTTAGAGCACGAGAGTCTCTGTGGTTATTTGTCATGCATGCACAAAGAGGAAATAGGAATCCTGGACAAGACTTTTTCGACAAAGATCTCTTCATGTGTAAGATTAAATAATAAGAAATAAATCTTAAGTTTCAATGTCTTCTTATTTGAAAACAAAGTTGCTATATAAACCTCCTGAACAAAATATACAAAAAGAAGCTAATATGGTAAAAATTTATAATGTTGGTACCTGGCAAACCTAGCAGAAGATAACGAATGTCTGCACGTCATCACTTAGTGCATAGAAGCAGTGTACTGAAATAACTACTGTAAATCTAGAGGCAAAATAGATTCATGACTTTTTAACCTTTCTATTATATAAAATCTGTTAGTAGTACTTCGGGTTAATGTTTCCTTCCTAATGTTTTAAATTTTAAGTTTAATTTGAAAACAGGAAAAGGCCAAATAACCAATAATTGAGTAGTTATTGAAATTATCATCAACAAATAATAAAATGGCACCTTGCAGGAGGTGATTCATGATGTGCTCTGAAAAAGAGTGTTGTGAGTTGCAAAATCCACGTTAAGAGGAAACTGATAAGTGGTGAAACAGTGCCTTGAATATAATTCATGTGTTAATGAAGTATAATTCTGAATGTGCTGGAAAATAATTTGGTGAAATTACTGCAGAATACTATGCCAATTTATCAGTTGTTTGCATTTATTGAAACAGCAGTGTTAAAACTTGCCTTAGAAACAGCAGTGTTAAAACTTGCCTTAAGAGGGAAAATCCTAAGCACCATTAAGAAAGGTAGGCAATGGTTTGTCAACTGTACAACTGGTTATAAAGAAAATGCTTAGGACAGTAAATACCACGATCCCAAGTTTCCATAAGTTGCTGAGATAAAGGGGAGCTTCATTTGTGAAAAAATGCATCATGAATTTTGTAATTGACATACATAAGCTATTAAGATTGTGTGGAGTAGTATTGAAGGCTGGAATCTTTAAACTGAAGTACATCAGCTGTAAAGACCAGCTATGCGTTAATTTGCAGCAGGACCACCTCTCTGATAATGTTGTTGTGATAAACATATAAGGCGACGGTTCAAGGTCAAATTGCTGGGAATATGTAGCATTCAGTTCCCGACTTCAACCAAAGAGGTGTGTAAGTATTTGCTCAAGCAAAGGATTGAAGGATGTACTTCATCTACAAATAGAAAGGTTAGTGTCTCTATCAAAAATTAGCATTGCACTTCCATTAATAGTGTTTAGTCATCCGTGGTCTAAGGTTAACATGCTAGCCTCTGGTTCTCAAGGTCATGGGATCAAACCCAACTGATATTTTTCAGAAGAAAGGGAAGTAAAGCCGTGGGTGCCATGTTGTAAATTTACGGCATGTTAAAAAGAACTCAAACCTGATAAAGAGGCCTATGAGCAATATAAAGTGGTCTTTCATGCCCAAAATAGAATGTGACGCTTAGAACCATAGCAGTTAAAGAATGCCTATAAATAATTAATTTAATTTTAGCCAATCTTAAAACTGTGCCCCACCAGGTAATTTGGCCACATGCTGCCACTGCCACTGGTTTCCCCTTATTCTTAGAAGATGAATGTTGGGTAACTCTTTGCTTTACGGACTCCCAGGCACATCAAAGCATCATTTCACCTATTTTATTAAATTAGTATCCTACAAACATATTTGGTTAAACAATGTTAAACTTATCACCATAAAAAACAGATCTCTTCTGCAGTAGTGTGATCTCTTATGTGATGAAAAGCTAAAAATAATGTAGTTGATACAATTATTGATTTATTCTATGTAATATGATATAGTATCATGCACAATATTTTGAGAAATAATTCACGGGAAAAGAAGCATTTCATCATAAATTGCACTACCTGGAAATGTACTGCTTGTCTAACTTGGGCCGATCCACAACCTGATGGGTAATGCTTTCATCATCCTCATTATATGTTGCTCCAACAAAAAGTTTCTTATCCCAAGAAACTTCTCCCCCAAAGCATCTAATGATGAAAACCAATGGTTCCCGAGGTACTTCTCTGTTAATGAAAAGCTTGAGTCCCTTGAACAATGTTTTCAATTTCTTCACTTTCTCTGCCTCCTTTTTTGCTTCTTCTAGTTTTTCTGGATCACCACCCTCCTAAAAAAAAAAGTCTTAATAAAGAACCTGCAATAGTAAGGCAGAATGTGCAAAAGATGGGCAAACATTAAAAGATTTGCAAGGCATAAAACTGTATTCTTTGTTTACCATCTACAACAGGAATGGGCAAAGCCCGAACCACTTGACATGTAACCTGCAAAGGCAGCTAACACCACATAGTAGTTTGAAAGAAAAAGGTGAAAGAAAGACTGTGAGATTTTAACCTTTTATGTTGAAAGTTTTAATTTGTTTTTATTTGGGATTCAAATTTTTCTTTTCAAGGTTTATTTAAGTAATGTGAAATTAATAAGGGATTTTAATCCTTTCACAATAATTTCAAGAGTATCATTTCTATTAATTTTAACAACTGGCCTTTATAATGAATGAAATTAAGTATCTCTTTGAGGAGAGTGGCAGTTACTTATTCTTTGATATATAGTGCTCATGTACTATTTACACTTTTGTATAAAGTTTAGACCATAACATATTAATACAAACAATTTTGAATTACATTCTTTATATTTGCAATTGTTTAGCTAAAAATCTAGGTTACCTCCGTTAGAGCCTATTTCAACTGTACCAACAGATGTACGTCAGTCAAACAAGATCTGTATTTTGACTTGACATAAATCATTTGTGAAAATAGTTTTTCACATAAATACGCAGGCAAAATTTTAGCTGCAAAGAAGCTTAATTGTGTGAGTTTTACACCTAATGAGTTTAAATAGATGATCACTATGTTTACTCCCGCTCAAATATTTAAAACACATATTGTTTTTCATATATATTAATTGTAGCTAGGTTTGACATGCACAGAATTTACAAAAAGGTCCCCTTTTTTTTTTTTCCTTTCCTTACCCAATTTGAATTTGCATGGAAATTCAGGTGATGAACAGAGAGAAAGAACAGAAATGTATTGATATAAGTGCAATGAATGGCAGCAATGGCAGCTGAGTGCAGTTGCAATGACAATTTTGGATAAGATTTTCTATTACCTAATATTAAGTATCCTGTAAAAAGTTTTACCTAATTGACAGAAACTCACGTTGGGACAGGAGAGAGAACAGAAATGTACTGGTATGTGTGCATAGGAGGAGTGAAATGTGCAACTAAACCTCTCTTTGTTTGACCATTAGCTCCCAATGCATAGACAAAACCTACAATGTGAAAGGAAATCTTCTATTTTTTTTTTTAGTCTTGAAGAGAGGTCTTTTTTCCAATGAGAATCATTATAATCCCTGTATGTACATTAACGGCTGGTGTGAAGTGAAATCTGCTGCATATGCACAACCTTGGAATAATCTTACCATTTCCATGTTGCCATATCTATGAAGATGAAATATACTTTTTCTCACATTTGGAAAACATATAGTGCAAATACAAGATGATAATATTTTGGATAAAGCATTTTCTTGTATTCAGATGTATGGGGCATTCTTTTTACTACCTTCTTTGTTCTTAAAGCTAATGGAGAGTAAAAGAAATTGTAGAAAATGCCAAAATCATAATTAGTCTGATTCTCAACTAGTGACATTGCAAAGGAACTGAACAGTATGCTTACTGTTGGAAACTCATCCATTACTGCTTCTTCTTCTTCTTCCTCAGGTTCATCACCAGTGCGAATCAAAGGAGCACTGAGTGATGCAATACGCTCTGAGACAAACACTTCTTCATCTACAAGCATCTTCTCATTAGCATCAGCTGCAACATGTACAAACAATCTGCATTAGCTGATAAGAGAACAAATATTAATCATCAGTCTTTGTTATTGAGCCAATAAGGACACTGACATTCTATAATATATAGATTAATTGCTATAAGTTATCCTTTTCACAGAATTTAGAAACATTGCATATATTTTCATATATTCTTACTTTCTCTGCTATGTACTTATGTATTTCATTAAAAAATTCTACATCAAAATTTCAACAGAGGCCCCCCTAAATACAAAAAATAATTTTCAGTTAAAGTTCCATGTGTGGGTGTGTACGTTTATCTTTACCAGTATAGCTCAAAATAGAATGTCTAATAAATACCAACTTCGCATTTGAATGAATGAAATTTATTATCATTAAAGTACAAATATTTGTTACATTTCATACAATAATGTAGTACCTTCCTTCTTTCCTTTTTCATGAAACATATTCAGTTAAATTTCTATCCTTTGGACCTTATACACACTAACACTCTGGTTAACCCGGGACCTAGGTTCTGCATCTCATAAGAATGAGACATTGAGATTTTCAACAAAATCCCCATCCCAAACTATGATTTACATTTTTCAAAATCTTTTGAGTTTCTCAAAAACAACTTTATAACCAAGCTGACCGCCTTCTGTTATATCCTTACCAGCAGTATCAATATAAATTCCATTTTCCATGGCTAAGAAGCTGACATAGCTTTTCTCTAGCCACATCTTTTATCAGATTTGATATTCTCTTAAAATTATTAAGCTACAATATCTTAGAGCCCTCAAAAGTGCTCAATTCCTAATCTTAACCTTAAAATAAAGCACATGTATTTGTAAATCATGTTAATATTAATCACTATTTGAATGTAAAATTCTTAAATTAATAACCATTACTTTTTGGTATGAGATTATACAACATATTTTACTTTGCTATTAAAATTGTCTCTTATTACAAGTAATGTAAATTATGAAGCTACTTACAGCGAAAGCATTAAATTTAAACCTTTTATTGTCTCTTATGTTATGTTGGGACATCATTTACCAGAAGTAATCACATCAAACTAACCCAATCATAACTCGTAACATTCTTGTTTTACACAACAATGAATAAATCGAAACCGGTCCCCAGTAAGTAAAAATAAGTGATGTTTGTGTAACAAAAACCGACTCAAATTCTTTTATTTTTTAAATAATTGTTTGATAATAATGTCAGTTTTATATCATGCTTTTCCTCTTACAGAAGTATTAAAATGATGACTAAGCAAGTTTGTGTAACAAATGCGCTTGGGATATGAATTTCAGCATTTGTTGTGTTAATCAAATGATTGCAGAATAGCACACACCAATTGGTTAGCTACTTTAACAATTTGTTAAGCCTTCACAAAACATTACGGAACAGACCTGATTAACAATTTTAAAAGCCTTAAAGGAAATATATTTGTGCATAGATACTTCCTTAAGAAATGATTGCATGGTTACTAACCCTAAAAATAATGAATTTATAAATCATTTGTATACCATTATACATACTTCAAAAGAGCAAAATTGTCTTTCTTTTGTGCACATTTTCAAATCAACTTTAGCTATGTTAAACTCACCTGAGCTAACAGCAAATTTTGGAGGATAATGCAGATTTAGGGAATGATAAAGACGGTAATTGACAAATCCCACCATCACAGAGTAGAATTCCACAAAGTGGGACATTATTTTGAAGTCCACCTCCTGTGTTGTATGGGGCTGTTAAGAAACAAAAACATAAGCAGATTACAAATAAATGGCAAGTTTATGCTTATTGAAGGACTTAGTGCTTATAAATTTACACTTAAGGTTTTTACTAAGGATGAAACCAGGGGATTAGCAAATGCATGAGCATAATAAGGCCTAAGTATGAAAGCTAGTCTCCTTTATAAAGAATGCAGGCATTTGAGAGGCCAGAAAGAGTGCACAATGGATTAGCAATGGTCAAGGTACTTAAGACTTAATATTCCATCCCTACTGAACCTAAACCTAGCCTGCACTTAATATTTCCTTGAACTACTGAAAACCTAACTAAAAACCAAATTACTGGTGTCTTATGCTGGCACCATTTGATATCCTCTAGATGAATCTGTAAAGGTTCATTAGAGGAATTCATTAGATAATCATAGTTTTTGTAAAGGTAAATTTTTCTGCAAACTCTTTCCTTCTTTGTTTTTCCTAATCTTTTTCTAATTCTGTAAGTAGAGGAAGTATTATGCTTCACCCAGAAAAATACCAACATACCTCTGGAAACACATGTCTTGAAATTCCCTAAATTCCAAAAACAAGCATATTTAGAAAATGATCATGTGAGAGAGAACAGCATAACTCAAAAATGAAAAGTTGGTTAAATACCAAACTTGTATTTCAGGTCAGAATCTTCGAAGGATGCTGCAGCACAAATATTTTCAAGCAAATCCATCTACTCCAGAACCCAAATTTTGTTATGTTTCATTTTCTCAGAAATGGTTGCAAAAATGTTTATTAAAATACTATCTGTTTAAGATACTTCATGACAGTAAAAAGTTTATCTTGAATTTTCTGGGAATATACTATTGTGCTCTCTTCATACTCAATGACTTTTAATAACTGGTTAAAAGCGAAAGTTATGCAAAACCTTACTATAAAAAAATGTAAATCTTATTAAAAGTTCACAATTTATGTCAAAAAATATTTTTGTGGAGTTAACCATTTTTAAGATATTTCTTATTATTGGTTTGAACTTGCAAGTCTTTATTCCACAGTAGGTCAGTCACTATATGCTTTTCCCCATAGTCATGCCAAAAGCATACAATTTCAAAGTCATCACACAGTGAACACCCTTTAAATTGCTTTACCTGCTGTATCCTCCAGCAAAATGTGTTAAGTAAAGTGAGGGTTTATCAAGATTAACAAGAACATAGAGGAATACGTTTTTGCACAAATAGTTTGTAGAAGAGTATAGAAATCCATATGAATGTAATGTGACACTGTCATATTTTCTTTCTTGCTTTTACAAGGATTATTCAATAAGTACTCATGTTAGGGATGAAAATGCGATTTTTTCAAACAAAGTTATTTATTTCTCAACATAGTCCCCTTTTAGGGATATACGCCTCTCTCAATGTTTTCCCCCATTTTTATGCCCTCCAGAAAATAGGAATTGTCAAGCTGCAAAATATGCATATTGATGATAATCTCCTCATTTGATCTAAATTTGTAACATTTTCTTCAAGTTTAGGAACAAGATGAAACTGCAGCGAGCCAGGTTGGGGCAAAAATCAGCAGTAGCGATTTATAATGCAATTTATGCAATTTGATAGTGACAACACAGGATGAAATGTGCTGGTGCATTGTCATGACAAAAACCACTTTCTTCTTCAACTTCTTGTCGAACCAAGCCAATAACTCACTGTAGTAATCGTTTTCCCTTTTCTAAGAAGTCAATGGGTACAATACCCTTTGCATCCCAAAAATTTTCTGGGAATAGCCTCTGACGGCCACCTTAGTCTGGATGAATTTTGCGAAATTTTGCCTAATGCTAAACTGTAAGGGATGGACAAAAACTTACAACACAGAAAATGTAGAGCACATTAAAACACACAATTCACGTTATATACATTTTTTTTGTGGAGTTGATCATTTTTAAGATATTCCTTGTTTTTAGTTTCAGCTTTGAAAAACTTATACTTTTCTCATACAGGAATTTGTCAACTCCTGTCCATACAAAGGAACTTCAGTCACATAGCAACCAGTTTTTGACTATCTCTTTAATTTATGGTACGCCCTTATTTCACTTCTACTTGCTAGGTAGCAAGTAATAAAACTATTTCTACTAATGTTTTCTCGATTAGCACGAAATAATTAGAATCATAAGCTTTTTAATAAGTTGTTGCAGAGATATTTAGAAAGTCATGCGAATGGAACACATCAGATTTTTTAATGAGGATATTGACCAGTGTGTTTATAAGCTGGAATTTATTATTTTCATTTGCAAAATGGCCCAAAACTCGAGAATAACTTTTTTTGCATGAAATATTCAGCTTATAGGGTATAATGCCATTTTTGTCACGAAATAATGCAAAGTAAAGAATTTTAATGTAATTTAAGTAGTATTGTATGGAGTGCTATTTAGTAACTACGGATTACAGAAAAAGGAAGTGGCCCAAAACTCGAGAATAACTTTTTTTGTATGAAATATTCAGCTTATAGGGTATAATGCCATTTTTGTCATGAAATAATGCAAAGTAAAGAATTTTAATGTAATTTAAGTAGTATTGTATGGAGTGCTATTTAGTGACTACGGATTACAGAAAAAGGAAGTGTTAGTTATGTATTTTGTGTGATCCAAAATGGTAATGCCATACTTAGATGCATTGTTCTTTTGTTCCTTGATGCTTGTATTAAAACAGCTACTAACACTGCAGTGAACTATGGACATACAAGATGCTAAAACATGTTAACATTTATAAATGTATTAAGGAGTTCAAAAGTGAAGAGGAGTATTTTGATTCAAAGAATATAATAATGTGTAAATTCTGAAATACACATATAGACTGATGCTGAAGAACATGTGTCTAAAACACATGCAGTGCAGCTCTAAGTCCAAAGAAAGCAAAATAAAAACAAAGAAACTGTGCTTGCCAATAAATGACTGCTAACTCTTATCAGAAACAATTAGCAATACCGAAACAATTAAAGAGGATAAAGATGAACTAATATACAATATAGTAAGCATGCTCACAAAAACAAATATAGACTGGAAAAAATATACAAATCAAACTTAAAAGCAAGGATAAACTACTACATTTCAGGTATGTATTAAGTCTTTTAATTATATTAAGTTAATGTTAGTATTTGGATATTGTTTCCTAAGTAGGAGTATCTTCCTGCTGCTGCTCAGCAATGTAAAGCTATTATGCAGTATTGCATAATGCAATGTACCTTGCATGAGCATATGTGACAAAGTTTTCTAAACATTTTGGTACACCTGAAAAGTGAGATCCCATCGTGTTGAAATGCACAATAATGTTCCAGCATTCAAAGTATTTTCAATACACTAATTGTATGAACTGGCATTTGCTTCTTGGTGGTAGTTTTCAAGTCATGTTTAGTCAACTGACAACAGTGCATAACTTGGTTAAAATGAATGAGGATTATAATACAGTTAGCTACTTTTCAATTGTACTTGTATTATATTTTGATGAGTAGAATACTTTAATATTGGTGGTATAAACATGTTAATAATTTATTCACTTGTTAATATAACTGCCTTGAAAAATGTTTCTATATTAAATATGCTTGCAAGACACATTAGAATTTGCATGACAATTGTACAGGAAACCATTAAAATGAGAGAGAGACTTTCAACTTACATGAAGTGATGCTCAGGATCATGGGAGACCTCAGCAAGTTTGTTGAGTATTTTGTTAAGATACTATGGGTATCTTTCTCAAATGTGGACAGTTAGCATCCAATTTCTTCTTATGGGAAACACTTACAGAGACATTAGGAATGGAACTGAGTGTATACTTTGGTTCAAAACATAAATGCTTTGTAGCAGTTCAACAAATGTAGGTATAAATATTTTTTTTTTTTTCCCCCCCAATGAGAATCTAATTCTAATATGTACAATTCAGTTTTTTATCATATGTATCTACAAGTTTTCTTCCTTCATTCTTTGCATAATACTAAATGCAATTTGTTAGCTTTCTGTTCATTCTATATGTGTAATTTTTTCTCTCAACATAATTTTTTCCAATTTTAAACATATTTTTTAATTGAAAAGCATTTTATTTTTCTTTATATGAGACAGACCATTATTGACTGTGATAATTAATAATGGGAATCAAACAAGTACAATTAATAAACTGAGTAATCACCAGCACTTCACAGTGTACAACAAATAATATAATGAAGTACACATATAATGCCCAATGGTATAGTCACAACAAGTCACACATAGTCAAACAGTAAAAGTTAGATGCTGTTTTGTCTAGGGAGTCTTATCGTGACAGGTGTATGCACACATGGCAAGTCTGTACAAAACATGCAGAACATGTCCCCTAAGACATGTGTTACAGTGGTCCTGGAGCCAGCCTCTAGACGTATGTTTTTAGAGGCTATTAGAAGCAGACGGTCGGGCAGATGCTAGTTGCAAAGAGATGTGGGAACTTAAACATATTCATGATGTGTTCAGTAATCACAACAGCCCTAGTGTAATTGTAATTTTGCAAATAGTAATACATTCAAGGCACTCACTTCTTTCAAATTAGAAACTTTGTTGATAAACAATCAACTTATATTGACGTTTTACACATTTTGTGGTGTGCTTCTTCAACTTCTTCTTTGCCTCAATGTGCAGTTGGTACAAGTGCTGGTATAGAATTTCTTAAAAGCAATAAACAGTTATAATAAAAGGTATAACTACGTGGTATTTTTGTAACATTCACTCCCTGAATAACAGAAGAGTACTCATTGCTCGCAAGGGTCACAGCCATTGAAATATGATTAATTAATAAATACAGTCTACTATTTCGAAACCAACTGCAGGACCTCCACAATCACCAAGACTAATTAGTTTGTTTTTAAATTAACTCAGCTTCTGCAAAAACCAATTTAGCATCACATAAGTGTAACACATCGATAGAAAAACTATGAAAATTTTAACTTACCATAAAGGGGAAGTAATGTGGAACAATCCAAGTGACACTCTGCCCCTTAATTTCAGCCTGGTAATAATATCCCTTGATTGATACAAATACTTTTCGGAGGGCTTTTGCAGCAATGACAGCATGAAGGAATTCCATTGAGAGTCGCCGACACAAGGCTGACTGGTCACGAGGCACATGGCGCAATGAAGGGAATGTTGAGAAGAGGAACAGCAATGTAAGAGCATCATCCAAATCTCTTATGGCATCAATGAAAGAAGGATAGCGTTCCTTTACGATTTTATCTAAAGTTAGAGTAGGGTGATTGGCGAGATATCGCTTCATTGTTTCAAAGTCTCGCAATGCTCTTGCTCTTCCCATTTTTCTTGCAAATATCTGAAACATGTGTATAAGTCAAATAAATAGAGGAAATGTAAGATTCTTCAAAAATTTAAAACCTAGATTGTTATATTTTTACAGCTCTGTATTCAGCTGAACCCCATCACCTTTATGTTACTTGATGGAATGTAGGTACTAAAACAAAGTTAAAATGAATTGGGGGGAAGGTGGTCCACTGAGCTTACTCTGTCCAATATTTATTTGGATTCTAAGGTTAAGGGAAAATACCAAAATGCTTATCCAGTTATAGCTCCCCAAGTAAGTTTCAAACTTGGTTTCACAAAGCATGAATTGTGATGACCCAATAAGATTTTTATTAAAACCTCATGTTTATAAAAATAAACAAAATTCTAATACTAGCTGAAACATTTAAACAAATTTTAAGTGTGTTTATTTAACAATATTCTCATATAAAGGGATTTGATGATGATTCTGGAAAAGAAAAATTAATATTGTAATATCTTATAAACCCTAAAAGTACTCAGCTCCTAATCTTAAACTACAAATGAAGCAAATATACCCTTAAATAGCATAAATCAACACAACATTAACCACTTTTGAATCTACAGTTCTTAAATTAATAACTGTTGCTTTTTACTATGATACAAGATTACAAATATTATTAAAATTTATCTCAAATAATATACACTGAAGTATCATTTACCCATATTATTGCACGGAACATTGCTTACCCAAGCATAATCCATAAAAATTATATTTTATGCTACAAAAATAAACAAAAATAATTACATAAAATGCTGATTTTCTATCATGCTTTTCTCTTACAGCAGGATTAAAATGCTGTCTATGAAATGTGTTATGTAAAAAATGCATTATCAAGAGGATCTCTGCATATATTACATTCAACAAATAAATTCTGATTCCTAATAAATAAATGTTTTATTAGGAACAAAATTTAACTATACTGCAGATGACAACCAATATAATACAGCAGTATTAATTGCAAGTTGGTTCAAAAGAATTTATGATGTAAAACATTATATTGAATCACAGGATTAAATCAATCAAATAAAATCCCTGAGGCTCACATTATACAAGTACTTTTACAATTATTTCTTACCTTGTAGTCTCGAAGTTTCCATATCATAGGTTCATGCATCAGAAATTGTATGTCCTTCAAATGATACAATGTTTTGATTCCACTTGCACCCTTCTGAGCCCGCTTTCTGTTTCTTGGCTCCCTGGGGTAAATTCCTTTCAAAATGCATAATCTTCGGAAGTCCTTCAATGTAAGCTGTAGCATTCGAAGAGCAGCTTTCCTGGAGATATATCTGGCACCCTCTCCAGCCTGATACTATAACACAAATAAACAGTATTTTATATTACCTGTAAAACCTAAAAGCATAATACAGAGAAAACTGGCAAATATTTGAGAAGTCTTAGCTGAAATGAAGTGCACTAACCTTTTCACCGCTAACATATTTTTAGGCCACACCTCCTTGCTGAGTTAAGGGGACACTATAGTGAAAAATTGCCAAAAATCTGAAATTTGGTTCTGACCAATAACATTTGGCCATAATTTTTTGTATTTCAAGTTGAAAATGTAATAATATGCACTCATGACTAAAAAAGTGAGTATAGTAATATTTTTCAAAATTTACAAAACAGATCTCACACCAAGTGCTTCTACCCGCCCCAACATCATCCAGTGGGCCCCTCCAAATCCTAAACCACATGCGAGATAGAGCACCCAGGGGGCCACACCACACCCCACCAACAGCATATTTTCGGCTGTGAAATAGACTGTTTTGGTGGCAGAGTGCAGTTTGACTTGGACCAAATGACTTGCAGTTTACTGTGGCTTTATATATTACTCGGAATTAGTGTAAAAAGTCCTTGAGAGTTGATAGATATAATTGATTTGAAATTGCTGCAAGAGAATATGAATTTCTAAGACTTACAATCCCTCAAAACTCTGGTCGAGTTTAGAGTTAATTCGACTGTAGCATGGCTGGGATGTTTTTCCACAATCAAGTTATCTTGACATAGCAGTGAAAAGGTTAATAGAATACTTAAGCTTTAAAAAAAAAATCTTTGTTTCCCATATGTTATTAAATTTTTTTGCATATATGCGATTGAATCCTTACTCTGAGTTAACCCTTAATGAGTTCTGGTTAAAGATGGTAGTACATGTTATATGAAATTATTATATTCTGTAAACTGTGGTAATTTAAATGTAACAATAAGTACAAAAAATCTGTGTAAAGAAAACAGATTAATATTATAGAAGGCAGCCAAACTGAGTGCCAGTACATTCTCACCTTTACAACTCTTTCTTTTAACAATATCTTATTAACTGCACTGCTTATGCTAGCCAAAAGAATGATCGTCCTCCATGGTGTAATGGTTACTATACTGACTTCATATACCCAAGGTCAAAAATGTAAATGTAAATGGGTTGCTATTTATGGACGCTCTTTAACTACCGTGGTTCTCAGCATCCCATTCTAAATTGGGTGTGAAAGACCGCTTAATTTTGCTCAGAGGCCTCTCTATCAGACTTGAGGTTCTTTTATGTGTCGTAAATCTATGACACGGGACCAACAGCTTTACTTCTCTTCCGAAGGAAGCCATGCTAAGGATTTTTACACCCGAAAAAATCCATCGTCCTCCGCCAGGTTTGAACCTGCGACCTTGGGTATATGAAGTTAGTATGGTTACCATTACACCACGGAGGGCGACATATACCCAAGGTTGCGGGTTCAAAACCAGCGGAGGACGATGGATTTTTTTGGGCGTAAAAATCCTTAACATGGCTTCCTTCGGAAGGGAAGTAAAGCTGTTGGTCCCATGTCGTAGATTTACGGCACGTAAAAGAACCTCAAGCCTGATAGAGAGGCCTCTGAGCAAAATTAAGCGGTCTTTCACACTCAGTATAGAATGGGACGCAGTGAACTACAGCAGTTAAAGAGCGTCCATGAATAAAATGCCATTAAAAAAAAAAAAAAAAAAAAATTCAATGATACAATAAAAGCTTCATTGTCATTATTTACGCTATTCAGGCAATAGTGATCTGTTTGGGACCATGTAAAAGTAAGCCGTTTTCTACCTCCCGAATGCATCAGTTCCATCTCTGCTAGGGTTTAATGGTAGTGCTAGTGTGGCAGCCACATTGTCAGAGTGAAGGATAAAGATGAGGACATCAATGGAAGCAGAAATGTTTAAGCCATTGCAATTTGCAATAATGTGACATTTATTATTGATCCATACCAGGGTTTGATATGAATCATCCATCCTCTATGTGTTATGGTCTAGAGTTTGCTTGCCTAAGATGTTAAAAAACCAATAGACATTAAGTGTTCATGCATGTGTGTGTGTCTTAACTTTGGCTTTTGGAAACTATTCCTACGAAAGATTACTTTTCTACCTACTTCATGTTAATTAAAATAAACCTTCAGGAAATAATTTCATTACACTTTTCGTTGTGGCAGTAGACTCGTGGTTAAAATGACTAACAGTGATGCTGATCTACAAGTTTATCATCATCATGATCATCACTATTATTGTTGTTGGGGTTATCATTATTACTGTTCTGATTATTATCATTATTAATTTAGAATACTTTTCAAAATAAATGGTTAATTTGGAGTGATAGTTTTAATAACATTCTAAATGGCAGTTTTTAATAAAAATGTTGTAAGATTACTTGCGGATACTCAATATATTCAGAATACCTAATGATTTGATCAAGAAAAATAGCATCTAGAAACAGGATGATATAAAGTCATCAAACTTGTTGAAATAGCAATATTTCATTGCTCGTGTTTGTTGTGGGTACATGTTTACAGGAAGTGAACCAGGCCTAGGGTTGTAAGCCTATTCTCTCTGAATTTCACACCTTTCAAGGCCCAGGCCCAAGGAAGACCATGTACCTCACCCTAAGCGAGATTCGAACTTGCGACTTGTTGAATGTGAGGCAGACATGCTACCTTCACAATACCCAGTGTTCGCATTTTTTACAGATTTCAAACCAAAATACCAACTTTTGTACTTATAGTATTTTTACTTTTCTATAAACATACTATGCACATGGTGCATAGAGAAGGTATTGTATTCCACCTAAAAATTCAATACCGAGATTTCACCTGAAATACATGTTTTCAGAACCCCTGAATAACACAAAAGTGTGTGTTAGTGTGTGCAGCATAGTTCGATGCGACAAAGATTTTCAAGAAAATTCCCCCACCTCAACTAGCCTTCACATGGAAAATTTGTCGACAATTTTGATTTTCTTAAAAATGGCTCTGACAATGTTGATTAGAATATCCTAGGAACATTAAAGATATTTTATGCCAAATAAATTGTAGGTATATCTTGAATTTTCTGCACACACTAACACACACTTTTCTAATTTTTATTCAGGGGTTCTCAAAACATGTATTTCTGGTGAAATCTCGGTATTGAATTTTAGGTGGAATAAAATACCTTCTCTATACACTATGTGCATAGTATGTGTAGAGAGAAGGTAAAATACTATAAATCAAAAGTTAGTATTTTGGCTCGAAACCTGTAAAAAATGCGAACAAGTTAAAGCTTGCCAGCCTGGGTAGTGTGAAGGTAGCACATCTGCATCACATTCAACAGGTCGTGAGTTCCTATCTCGCTTAGGGTGAGTTACGAGGGTAAGATTTTTTTCAGAGGTTTCCCTTATCCTGAGCCTGTCAAGTAACTTTAAGCTCCATGGACCCCGAGATCATTTGAACATCATTACAGCAATTTCATTCACAGTCCAATATGACCAACCGGTTTAAAGGACGTTAAGTAAAGACAAGTATACCTGCAGTGCATGTTTCAAGAGTTATGCTTTGGTCAGGCTCAAAGACATATGAAAAATTATGACTTTAGTTCCGAGCAATGTGGTCTTCCTTGGGCCTGGGCCTTGAAAGGTTTGGAATTCAGACAGAATAGGCTTACAACCCTAGATCTGGTTCACTTCCTGTAAACATGTACCCACAACAAAAGTGAGCCATTTCAACAAGTTTGATGACTTTATATAATCCTGTTTCTAAATGTTATTTTCCTTGATCAAATCGTGGAGTATCTTGAGTATACTGAGTGTCCGCAAGTAGTCTTACATTTTTATTGAAAACTGCCATTTAGAATGTTGTTAATCACTCCAAATTAAACATTTATTTTGAGAGGTATTCTAACTTAATAATGATGATGATAATCAGAACAGTAATAATGATAGCTCCAACAACAATAATGGTGATGGTAATTATAGAGAACTTGGGCCCCTCTAGAAATTAAACTAATTGTGGTTTGACTGTTAAGTTTGGTTTATACTTATTACGTTTTCACCAAGTAAAACGCTAATTTATTACGTGCGCGTAGCGATCCTTTTTTGTGAATATTTATGAAGTAGGTTGCCTAGAAGGAGTAGAATATGAATAAAGAAGTCTTGTAGTACTTTTGCAATGTAAATATATAATAATACTACACACTAAAGTGCCTAAAACCTGAGTTTCATTGTCGGCGGCAGGCGAACATTGTTATGAAATGCAACACCGGCATATGTTGCTAGACGCTGTGCTGATGTATGACAAGTATGTTTCACGCAGAAACAGCTGTTCAGTGAATTTTATTATACAGAACTTCGGCCGCTCTAAAATCAAATGAAACTAAGTGCGATTGATTGACTTTGTATTTATGATGACAATTTCAAAGCCTGTGGATTTCAAATTTAGCGCGAGGTTAGGTTCCAATCCGTTTAGGTTAGTGTGTGTATATAAATTTGTGTTTCAAATTTTATATCGTGGTAGTACCTCACTATCGATATTTCCAACAACTCCTAACAGCGCAATGGATACAACATTAGTTTTTTAAACCATCTCCCCACCCACAATCCCTCTCTAACCACACCGGTCTCGTTAAGAGTGCAAAACTGGCATAAGTCGCAGCGGAGAAATGTAGCTGCCCAACTTGTAAATAATTACCCACTTTGCTTTCCCACTACAGACACCACGACATACATTCATATGTAACGTGTTAAAATATATAACGTTGATTACGGTTGGCACCCAGCGGATACAATATTCCAATGATGATAATCCGCCTAGCATACGGAATAGTATTTAGAGCTGTTGCGCAGAATTAACCATAATCCATCAATTATTTGGCCTGCTGTGCTTAATGTATAATTACTTTTCTTGTTCATCGTACATTACAACAAGAATAATGACAAAGTCAGGTTTGCTGGTAGTTATCTCTGTTCAGATTGTGATCCACCAATGACCTTCAAGAACAGTTTGCACAGGAATTGGTAAATTATTATTATTAGAACTCGCTAGTATTACCTTCTTTCTCCTTTTAGAAACCATGATTATTTCAACACGAAATTATTTCAATCGCTTTCAGTCACCACGTGGATTCTAACTATTTCACTTTTTTAATGATTTCGCCATATTGTATGCAAGCCGTATATTCAGTATGACCAACAAATGAATTAATTACCCTCGTTGAAAATCCTAATTTCTCTCAGAGCAAAGAAATATCTTTTTACGGCATAAGGCGCGTATTTCGAATACTAAATGCTGCTCTTTCTACGCTACATAGAATTACACGTCCTACACAATGTTATCTCACATTTGGGAATATCCTTCGTACATAATAGAGATACAAGAGTTACATCCTAACCACCCACTGTTGGGAAAGGTTGTGTACTAGCAATTATTTTCCCAGCAACGTACGGGGATCGCCAATTTAAAGTTTTGGAGATAGATCTAAGGTTATTCATGACATGTTATCACCAGTTTTTTATTTGTTTGTTTTAGTTTTAATATCCTTTAACCTGATAGGTCATATCGGAAAAATAATCATTATTCTTATAGTGAAATGTGTTTAATGTTTCTTGTGTGGCACTTGATTTTGTTGAACCTTATTTGAATGTTTAACGCTATTCAGATGTTCAATAACGACGCCATGGCCACAGAATAGAAAGGATACAGAAAGTAAACTCGAGGGCGGCTCCTTTGATGCGCTTGAAGCCAAACTCTGCGTTAGACGCCATATTGGAACCTAGTAAACGCAAAGCGAACGCTGTTTATTACATACCATTTTAAGCAGATTAAAACGTGTATAATAAAAACGCACGAACATTTGTAATAAGAATTTCATGTGTAGCATACACATGACGTTCTCTGCTTGCTCTCCAACAAACTATTTATACGGCTGCTTATTCTTCTGTTTCTTGTTAATTGCGCATTTCATTATAGGTATAAACAATAGTCAAATCTTTTCGATGCCAGCAGCTATGTGATGCTTTGAAATTCCATTCTATTTACAAGAACTTGAAAAAAGAAAAGAAAAAAAAAACCTGAGTGGTAATTTCCCTGAAGAAAATGCGTATGTATTGGAAAATGTTTAATCAATAACAGGGGGAATTTCGAAAATGGTTAACACCTTAAAAAAAAATGTACGTGAAAAATTGTGGGCTTTAACAGGATAAACATTCTCTGTGCAATAAGCTTTTATCTATCTCTTACGGTTTTTATTAAAATATCGCAGGTGTAAGATATTTTTATGATAAACGAAATGCATAACTTGACTTTTCTGGGAAGAGTCTTTTCTATATTAATTTTATATAACTTTTGTATAACTGGTAAACCGTAAGAGATAGGCAGAAAGTAGTGCATAAAAATCTGTTGTGTACCATTCACATAACGTTCTCTAGCTGTTCCACAAACAATTTTTTTTATAAAAGATTATTCTTTTATCTATCCCATACGAATCGAGATAAACATTAGCAGAAATTATCTATTATTTGCTTCCTTGTAAATAGAAGGGAAATAAGGGAATACATTAGGCCAAAGTGATGGTTAAATCTTTTAAAAGTGGTCGTTATGTGAAACAAATGATCGCTTTTTCGGTTCGCTTTTATGGTCCCTTTGGAGAAAAGTTGAACAGTTTAAAATTGAAACCAATAACAAGGAATATCTTAGAAACCGTCAGATCTACATAAAAACAACAACAAAAGAAACAACAAAAAACGTATATGACATAAATTCTGCGTTTTAACGAGATCTACATTTTATGTAGTAAGTTTTTGTCTATATCTTACGGTTTAACCGTCATGTAAAATTCTGCAAACCCCAACCAGAATAAAGAGCTCTTCGGAGGCTATTCCCAGAGAATTCAAAATGTACGTTTTATTTGTGTAAAATAAAATATACGGTATTTTAATCAAAATCGTTAGAGCCATTTTTGAGAAAATCAAAATTTTGAAAAATGTTCTGTTTAAAGGGTAGTTGGAGGTGAGGTTATTTTTTTGAAAATCTTTGTGTCGCATCCTTCGAAGATACTAAGCTTAAATACCATAGTCACCAACTTTTATAAGATTTGACTAACGCTTTAGCCTGTGCATTCTTATTTCTCTTCTACTTAAAAAGAAGCAAGTATTGAGACAAATTCTGATAATGTTTATTTTGATTAGCATGATGTTGATAAAAGAATCATATTTTGTAAAAACATTTTGTTTGTGGAACAGCTAGAAAAAGTCACACGAATGGAACACGTCAGATTTTTGAGACGTTTTGTTTGCTGTGCATATCTACAAAACAAACCGTAGCAACATGAAATTATGCTTAGGAAAATATATAGATAAGAATAAATAACCAAGTGATTTAATGGGCTGCCAAGCTTTATTTAATAAAAGAATAAAAAAGCTTAATACGTTGAATCAGAATGGATAGTAATTATGAATAGGCAGAGTGAATCAGTCCTATCATAGAAAGAAAAAAAAACAACAAAAAAACCAAAACTGAAACTTTATGTAAACACATGATAAACCACATTGCTAACTTTAGAGGAAACATTCCATGTTTCTTTGCCATATTAATTGTATTCGAATTATTTTTGCGTTAGAGTCTGAGCACCATAGGCCGCCTTTTCTCTTACTACTGCTCTTTATAAGAACAGTAAAGCTTCAAGAGTTAACAAGTGTTCTAACTTATACAATGAATAATATATCCGTTGAGTAGAGTATAATGCCAGTAGCTAAACTGCACAATTAATAACATTAACAAAAGGTATATTAAGAAGTGCGTAACTTCAACAACGTTAAGAGGTAGACAACATTTTACTATAAAAAATGTAGATTTCCTTAAAAAAGGCAATTTATGTCTCTTACATTTTTTTCTTTGAAATTAATCCTTTCCAGGATAATCCAGGTTATAAATTTAAATTTTCCAACACATATTTTTCTCAAAGGGAATTCATTATTACTTTTCTTCCATCCTTATACACACACACACACACACACACACACACACACACATACATATGTATATCTGTGTGTGAATAATAATTTCCCATTTGAGAAAAGTGTAAGTATTGGAACATTTAAACCTATGTACAACAAGCAATATCTCGAAAATGGGTAGCTCCACAGCAAAAATGGTATAAATTGTGTGTTTAGATGGGATGTACAGTTATGTGTAGCAAGTTTTTGCCTCTCTATTACGGTCTATTAGTTATCAAACATCATTCAGAATGAACAGGATTTCGGAGGCTACCCAGGAAATATAAGATATAATATTATTGTGATGTAAATATCCTTAACATTATTGTATTTTAACCAAAATCGTCGGACTTTTTTTGAGTAAATAAAAAGTTTCGAATGACTTGTTTTTAATGGTAGTTTGGTGGGGAGCATGTTCTTTCAAATCTCCGCGTCGCATTCTTAGAAGATGGTGAACTGAAATATAAAGTATGAACCAATTTTTCGTTTTTGAGTTATGCTGTTCAGAGACACAAACTCGGACACAAACACACGAACCTTTTTCTAAAAATCATTTTTATTCAGGGACCCTAAAACGTGTATTTCAGTGATATTTCGGTGTCGAATTTCTGGATGGAATGTACTATTATGAAATAGAGAAAGAAAAGAAAGAAAACAAATATTGATCAACTTAATGGTTGGTTAAACAATGATGTATGGGACTTAAAATATCTACCGCATTTTGAGTCGCCATTAGGGTATATCATCTCAAATAATTTGAGATCTCCTTGTGTTTTACCGGGAAAAATGAGTGTCAGTTGTGAAATTTAATGACCTGTCAGCATTTTGCCACTGTAGTTCAGTGGTTAGGGCAACGGGTGGAGACCAAGTGGTACATGGTTCGAATCTCGGCAATGGCATTGCAGTTTTCAGTCCAACTCTACCTTTGCACATGTAGATATTTTCATGATAGAATGTTTTGGAAGGAGTCTCTGAATTCCTCTTCAATCTGGATGAATAGTATAGTTGGTAAACCGTAAGAGATAGACAAAATCTTATTAGGCAAAAATATAGGTAGATCTCGTAAAGGCACACAGCCAATCCTTAATACTTTTCTCAAATGGAAAGCCATTATTCGTTTTTTCTTCTTTCTTTATTCTCTGGTCATGCAAAGAGAAAGGAGTTTTAAAGCGATCACATAACATCCCAATCTTAAAATATTTGATGATTTTTAGCCTACTGTATTCCCAAATTTCCCTTGTACCTACAAGTAAACAAGTAATAAAAACCGTTTCTGCTAATGTTTATCTCGATTAACATTAAATAGATGAAAGAATAAGCTTTTGTAAAAATACTTTTTAATAAAATAGAGAAAGTTATGTGAATTTAAATAGCCTTTAAAGAATATTACAAATAGATTTCACAGTGACTTGGCAAGAATACAAACAATTGAAGCACCAACTAAGGAATACTTAGGAAAGTAAACAGAGAATCCTTATGCGATCTTAACCGAAATGGTAATCCATCCTAGGTATTTGATAAAATTAAATGTTTTCAAAACAGGTAGGTATTCCCAGTTCTGTTCATAGGAAGGAAATAAAAAACTACATACGAATTAACAACATTAAAATAAACATAGAAGAACATTTCTTTACAAAATTAATGTGTTCACCAATGATAGATTCGAGGTTCCCGGAGGAATACAAAATTAGGAAAATAGCTTTATGGATAACCATTACCTCTTTATAATGGAAATCATAACTCCGCACCTGAAAGTTGTAAAATGAACTTCGGAATAATACATAATTTACCAACATTTGTGAAGAGTTTTATTTCCCTCTATAATGATATATTCTTCGAAGCACATTTTTCATTCAGTTGGAGTATTTAAGTACTTAATTCATTCCAAAGGCGAATAATTAAGTTAGACTCATTGCTAGAGCCATTGCTTATTTAAACTTATGGAATGAACGATACGGAAAACTTAGTTTGGTGGCTTAAAGATAATAAATATATATTGAAATCTCAAGTTGGCTTTTGTAAAGGAAAATCGGTAGGTATACATAATGCAATCATACTACTCAGATAGGAAAGCAAATATATAGTGAAAACCATCTTTCAATTGTATTTTTACTTTCTTTAGCATGTATGTACAATGTATAATAAATATAAAAGGTGCCTATTGCATTCCATCCAAAAATTCTATATCGGGATTTCCTAAAAATACATGTTTTTGACCCTGTGAATTAAAAAAAGAGCATTTTTAGAAAATGGCCCTGTGTGTGCGTGCGTGTGTGTATGTGTGTGTGGGGGGGCAGCATAGCTCAAAAATGAAAAGTAAGTTAAATACCAAACTTGGTATTTCAGTTCAGTAACTTTTAAGCATGCGGCACGAAGCTTTTCAAGAAACTAATTCCATGCCCAACTACCCTTTATATGGAATATTTTTCGAAAATTTTGATTTTCTCAAAAATGACTAATGACTTTGATTTAAATACTATATGTTTAATATATTTTCATGACAAACGAAATGTATATCCTGAATTTCCTGGGAATAGCGTCTGGATGACTTTAGTATAACTTGTAAAGCGTAATTGATAAGCAAAACCTTACTATTCAAAAAATATAACTCTCGTTAAAACGCATATTGTATGTCATTTGCATTATATTTTATTTATATATATATATATATATATATATATATATATATATTGTAATATTAACCATTTCTGAGATATTCCTTGTTATTGAATTCCTATTTTAAACCACTTAAAAATTTCTCCAGCGATAATTCAACTTTCGTTTCATCTCTTTTGTTTTACTCCCGGGAATGCAAAAGAGAACCGACTTTAAATTGTTTACATAGTGACAGCTCTTAAATGATATTAGTCTAATGTATTCCCTTATTTCCCTTCTACTTACAAGAAACTAAGTAATAAAACTATTTCTGCAAATGTTTATTTCGATTAGCATGATGTAGATACAAGTATAATCTTTTGTAAGGAAAATTTGTTTGTGGAACAGCTACAGGAAGTCATCTGAATGAAACAAACCAGATTTTTTTATATACAAGCTGCTTATCATAACTAAATCCAGATAGTTTTATTAACATCTCTAGAAGCTAAATCTCTCGGAACAAACTGCGATTTATTTATGTCACCTATAAAAATCTGATGTGTTGCAATCACATAACTCACATTAACTTTCTCTACATATCCCTCAACAAACTGTTCTTACAAAAGCTTCAGGATGGGCGGAAAGCTACTACTTATTTTAAATCGTCAATAACGTAATTAATAGTTGGTTACCCGCCTCTGCAATGAGGTGGTAGCGTGTCTACCTCAGATTCAAGAGTTCCAATCTTGGTTAGGGTGAGTTATCCGGGTTAGATCTTTTCCAGGGTTTGCTCTTATTCTGAGAAAGCAAATGTCGGATAATTGACTCTGGACTCATTGCACCATTTCACCCATTTTATTCATCCATTGTCCGATATTACTACCAACAGGTTAAAGGACGTTAAACAAAAACAAAAAACAAATTCTCTTATGGTGCAACAAGTTTTGTTATGTAATGCGAATTGGTAGAGCGAAAGAATTGTTTGGGAGTGGTGGGGGGGGGGGTTAAACTTAAGGAAACTTAAAACTTGATTAATATTTTACACAAGTTTCTGTAGGCTTTTAAAATAGCTTCGATTGGCCTGCAGAAGAGCTCCTGTGTTATGTTAATGAGGACATGGCGAAAACGATCCTCTAGGTCATCTAAATTGATTGTTTGCTGCGGTACACCTCATCCCAATTCCGCAGGAAGAAGTTGTCTGGGGTGAGGCCGGGACTCTGTGATGGCCACTCATGCGGACCGCGGAGTCCTGACTAACGTCCTGGAAACTGGTCGTCAAACCTGTCATAGAAGTTTTATTGCAAAGTGAGGTGGCACAACGTCTTGTGTGAAAATAAGGCTATTGACGTTATTCCAGGTGGTGACGACTGGCCAAACGTCATTTCTGAGCATGTTTAGGCATTCTATGTGTACGGCTTCTCGAAGAATGAATGACCCTACAACTTGTTTGAATATTATATCATACCACACAACGACCTTAGGATGGCTTTTAGCTTTTCAACCATAAATTCTGGATCCTTCTGTGTACAGTAGTGAAGTTATGGCGATTAACAAACCCTCCGACATGAAAAATGGCTTCGTCGCTTCAAATGATGTTGCTGAACAAATCGGGCCAGACTTCATATCAATCAAGCAGGATCTTACCATATTCTACCCGACGGTCACGATCTTCCGGCGATAGCGCTTGACAACAATGTGGCTTCTAGAACGACACTTCAATTCGTTTTTCAGAACACTTCTGACCACTTTCACGAGCGGCTTGTCGTGTAGACTTTTTTCGGGCACTTAGTGAACATTTCCGGCACATTTTGAACTTTATCCGCCATCCTAGATGTCGATGGACGACCACTTCTATGAGTATCCAACACAGATCCTGTGCTTATCAGTTGTAATGGCAATTCTTGATCGTCTTTGGACCCAGGGTAACACGAGGTCCATGCACTGTCTGCCACCTCTTTGCACTACATATCGAAATGCCAGACTTTAAGTGGTTTCCTGAGCTCGTTCCTGATTTGTGGTGCGATGTTGCCATTATTGATCACGTCTATACTGTAAAGAAACCATCTATTACATTACATAAAATATTTATATACTGAAAAGTTACAAGCATTCTACAATAGGGAGTTACACTTTTGTACTTTGTACTTTTTGTACTTTTGTACTTCAGTTAGTCTGCACTTTATCCTAATCGAGTTAAATATTAGCAGAAATGGTCTTATTAATTAATTCTAATTACAAGAGAAATAAGGGAGTACTCTAGGCTAAAGGGATAGTCAAATCTTTTAAAACCTGGTTGCTATGTGACGCAACTGAAATTTCCTTCTCTTTGCATGACCAGGATGAAAAACTGAATAACGACTTCCCACTCGGGAAAATATAAATTTTAATACCAATAAAAAGAAATATCTCGAAATTTGTTATCTACAAAAATATGTATATAACAAATTGGGCGTTTTAATAAGTGTGTAGTAGATGTTTGTCGATTCTTACGGTTTACCAGTTATGCAAAAGTCATTCAGAAAAAAGAGGGCTTTAGAGGCTACTTACAAAGAATTCAAGATAAGCATTTTTTGTCATGTAAATATCTTTAATATTGGCATATTATTCAAAATTGTTATAGTCATTTTTGAGAAAATAAAACATTCGAAAAATCTTCCATGTAAAGAGTAAATTGGTTTGAGAGGACCTTCTTGAAAATCTTCGTGTCGCATCCTTTGAAGATACTAAACTTATACACCAAGTTTAATATTTACTGCACTTTTTATTTTTGAGTATTTAATGCTGACAGCAATGCGCACGCACTCACAAACCCATTGATATTTCCTAAAATCCGTTTTTTTTTATTCAAAACATGTATTTCCAGTGAAATCTCGGTATCGAATTTTTGGGTGGGATACAATTCTTTTGCTTAACACACCCTTCACATACCAACTCAACACATCCCCCAAATACCGATCCAATGCACCCAAACTATGTACGTACGTACGTACTTGGTAGAGAACGTAATAATTACAGTTGTTAATTTTCTTGAAAATGTAAAGAAGTTAACGTAAAAAGATCTGACATAAGGAGGTTTATTGGGTCCTACATTATTTTTGATGTAGACAAAGTAATCAGTAAGGAAAAGTAACTCAATGTATTTCTTTTTTTTTCTTTTTTTTTTCTTTTTTTTTTTTTTTTTTTTTTTTAAATAACGTCCTTTAACCAGGTTGGTCATATCAGACGATGAATGAAATTGGTGAAATTATACTCAAATGATCTTTGGGTCCACGGAGCTAAAAGTTTCTGGATATTCGTCTTCTCAGGATAAATAAAAAAATCCCCCTCCCCCAAAAAAAGCTTACCCGGGTAACTCACCCTAAGCAAGATTCGACCTGTTGAATGTGAGGCAGACACATTGCCATCACATTAGCCAGACGGGTAATGTTGTCTTATTAATGAAATAAATAATCTCTAATTAAAGCTCAAGAAAAAACTTTCTAGGGATACTGCCTCATAAAAATATAAAAGGGGATGCATACGCAGAGAAGCAAAAAGGTGCAGCATTAAAAGGAATATTTTACATACACATATAACAAGATCAGATATATTCAACCGGTTGAGAAGGAAAGTGCTTAAAGAGAATGAAGAAAAACTGGTTTAAATGTACAACATTAATAATAACAACAACAATAATAATAATAATAATAATAATAATAATAATAAATATAGGTAACACTATTTTGAAAACTATTATAAGTGGAGCCCCGTTCCTTGATTTAACAATATACAGAAGTTATCCAGATAAACAATGGTTAGCATTAACAGAATGAGAGAAAATCACTCTTGCTTAAGCTCAAGTTTAAATAAGTACCATATAATAGGCGAGACACAGAGCGATGTGGCACCTCAGTAGCATGTGCAACTCGCATTCGTGAGGTATCGGGTTTGATTCCTGGCGACCGTCAACTCTGACAAGTGACATAGAGGCAAATGCTGGGGCGTTCATCTTCTATCATGATTTTCTTGTCTAGCACTTTCTTTTCGCATCACTTCCTGTTTCACAGTCGTAGGGCTAGCGAAGGGGAGTTTTAGTCTCTTAATTTTTACTTCCTCTAGCACATATGTTCAATGTAGGTACATAGTAGCTAGAGAAGATATTGTATTCTATCCAAAGATTCGATACCGAAATTCCATCGCAAATAGGTTTTGAGAATCCCTAAATCAAAAACAAATTAGTAAAATGGTCCGTGTGTGTATGTGTGTGTGTGCGTGTGCGCGCGCCTTTGGACAAATAGTTCAAAAACGAAAAGTGGTATTTAACTTTAGTATCTTCCAAGATTGCAACAAGCAGATTTTCAGAAAAAGCACCCCACCCCAAACTATACTTTATACGGAACATTTTTTGAAATTTTCGATTTTCTAAAAAACGGCTCAAACGATTTTGATTACAATGCCGTAAAGCATAGCAAATAAAACATATATCCTAACTTCTTGGACCTGAGGTCCTCTTCGTTCTTAATGACTTTTGCATAACTGGTAAATCGTAAGACATAGATAAAACTTACTAGACAAAAAAATGTGGATTTGTTAAGACACACAGTCTATATCACACACAGATTTTTTTTTTTTTTCCAGAGCTAACCATTTCAGAGATATTCCATCTTATTAATTTCAATTTTAAAATACAAATTTGTCTCAAACGGAAAGTCCTCATCTGTTTCATCTCTGTTTTGTTCTAATTCTGTCATGGAAAGAGAACCGAATTTTAATGCCAATCGCATAGCAATAGCTTTTGAATTATTGAACTATCGCTTTAGCTTAATGTATTTCTTTATTTGCCCACTACTTATAAGCAACTAAGTAATAAGACCATTTCGGTAACGTTTATCTTGATTAGTATTATGTAGATAAAAGAATGATCTTTTATAAGAATTGTTTGCCGAACAGATTGAGAGTGTAATAAATCAGATTTTTATTTTTTAATTTAAGGCGTTCTTTAACTACCTATTATAGCGTTTAGCGTCCCGTTCTCTGTTGGGCATGCATGATCCAATATTTCACTCACAGGTCTGTTTATAAGACTTGAGGCTCCTTTACGTGCTATAAATCGTGTATGATACTGGACCACCGGTTGTTGTTCCCTTCTCAATGAAAAAAATCCATCGCTCTCCGTCAACTCCAGACTACCCTTTACATGGAAGATTTCGTAATATCAAAATACTGTATATTAAAGAGATAAACATGAAAAATAAAATGTGTATCTTGAATTTTATGATGTAAAGATTATGAGGTTTTGAGCTATAAATTGAATTGCAATTAATTTTGGGAAAACCCCCTAAAAATGGTGGTAATCCACCTAAAGATAATATTGAAATAAATAATGTAAATTTGATGATTAGCCTCTGAAGTATTCCTTTTGCATAACTGGTAAACGATAGGAGATAGGCAACATCTACGACACAAAAATGTAGGCATATATCGTTAAAACACATAATGTGTGTCATATACATTTTTGTTGTGGAGCTAATCATTTCCTTGCTATTGGTTTAAAATTTCCAGTACTTGTGCGTTTCTCAAACGGGTAGTCGTTATTTACTTTTTTCATCATAGACAAGCAATTTCAATACCTACCATCATATAGTGACCGGCTTTGAGAAGATTTAGTATCGCTTTAGTCTATTGTTCTATCTCCTTAATCCCCTTGTACAAGGATATATATATATATATATATTAAACCATTTCTGCTAATGTTTATCTTCTTTAGCATGAAGTAGATAAAAGAATAAGCTTTTGTAAGAATAGTTTGTTGCGGCATAGCAAGAGAAAGTCATGTGGTTGTTTCACATCAAGTTTTTAGAGAAGGGCTCTTGTGTCTGTGTGACTGTGAACAGGATAACTCAAATACGAAAAGTAGGCTTAGTACCAAACCTGTCATTTAAGTTTAGTACCTTTTTTTTTTTAATAGAATATCATCACATAAAAATCAGTTTTAAAAGAGCTTTAGTAATTAGTATTCAGTTTTTACTTTCTCTACACGTACTATGAACACCCCTCCCCCCAAATGAGTCATGTCTAGAACGACAAATTCATCTTACTCCCTCACAGCACAGCGCCTTGTGTACACCATTCGCGATACAGTTGTGTAGCGGCAGCAACAGGTGTCACAAGTTCCAAATCATAATAATATTACTAAACCCATATGATCAATATCATAATCAAATGCATAATTTAAGCTTCTTCAATAACAAACAATTAATATTAACTAAAAATATTAACGACACAAAACATGATACAGTTTGGATCGTAAAATCTATTACTTTCACCGTAGCGCTGTGACAAAACGTAGGTTACTCCTCTGGTGAGGATCGCAGATTCGCTTCTCGCTTGTAGCGAACATTTTTTACCCATAGCGGCTATTTATTTGACATACTTATTTCAAACACGACATTGCTACAGTTGATAGTATGATAGCAACTATGATGCTTCTTTAAGGGTTTTTGAAATACTTTATATGTAAGTTAATCGTTCTGAACACATTTGGTAATGTAAGCTAAATTTGCAATTCATTAATAATTGTCATGCTAACAAGCACTGTAAGTACTTACAGTAAGAGTTTGAGAGATCATTAATATTGCAGTTCAATTAGGAAATGACGTAACACCAAGACATGTGCTATTTCAAGTAAAGAATATTATATTACACAATTCATTAACAAAAGAGTGCATAAGAAGGCTTTTTCCATATAATTTAGACGTAGCCTTTCATTTGTTCACATCGAGAATTCATTTTTTCTTAATGTTCAATAAAATATTGAAAAGAATATTTTATTTTTTTACAGTTTTTTCAAGTGTTTCAAAAAGTAATTAGCTAACAACGAACTATAAGTTACTTATCAGATCTCGAATGCTTGGGAAAACTCGACCCTGTGGTCTCGTATTCCCATTCTCGACCTGGTAGGTGTAACTCACAGTACGCAATATACTATTATTCTACCGAACAGTAATACGTTGTCCTTGTGGTGCGCAGAAATACCAATAGTATTGTTAAGACAACCAATGTTTTGAACAAAAATTTAAAGATGCAATTTTGGGAAAGTGGATGTTTTTGGCAGGAAATAACTTGTGGCGTCACACTCTCATCATGGTCGCGTATCTGTACCGTGTTGAGATTGGATATCAAGGGATGGTCTAGGTGTGTTGTGGCAGCTTGACGATACAATGAACGGTGTGCAATACACGGTAATACGCGATAATATTTTGACTCCCTTTGTGAGAATGTGTTCCCTATTGAGAATGTGTAAGCTGAGGTAGAAAGGGAGCTATGCACCAATTACTTGTAAATGGGCGAAGGACAAAAGATGGATTCTGGGTACAAATTGAAGAAGCCTGAGCTCTTGTAGCTTTTCGCCCACATTACTGTTGGCATTTATTTTGTCTGTGACCCGAAGATTGAGGACAGCTACACTGGCTGAGGGTTCATACACCCGATATTAATTATATTTATTTTTTGTATTTACAGTTTAGAAGATAAGTTTATTTACATATATTTTTTAGTTACTTAACACGAATGTTAGTAGAATTAAATTTTTGTGTGCATAACTTCAAATGCCAAAGTTAAATTAATGCAATATTATGTTCTATATATCCAGTCATAAAATTAACAAACATGAAATAAATGACAAGCAGCGCGAGATGTAAACCCAGATACTTATAAGTGAAAGCAATGCCTTCTTAGTCTCTCGGCCACCGTAACGTTGTTCCGTGATCTGTTTTTAGTGCTCGGAAGTTAACTAATGCGCAGTCAGTCACGGACCACTATACAGTTCTTTCGTGTTCATTGTGAACAAAGTTTTACGAAGATACACGAAACTCTTCGATCGAAACATGGAATCTGGGGATTATTCATTTTTTGTGTCCACAGGCGTACATAGTGTATAGAGAAGGTATTGCATTCCACCCAAAAATTCGATACCAAGATTTCACCGGAAATACACATTTTTAGGGTCCCCTGATTCCCCCAAAAATTAGAAAAAGGTTCGTGTGTGTCCGCGTGTCTGTGAACAGGATAACTCAAAAACGAAAAGTCGGTAAAATACCAAACTTAGTATTTAAGTTTAGTATCTTTGAAAGATGAGACATGCAGATTTTGAGACAATGTCCCACCCCAAACCTCCCTTTACGCGAAAAAAAAATCGAACATTTTGATTTTCTCAAAAATGGCTCTAATGATTTTGATTAAAACATCGTGTAATAAATATATCTTGGCAATTAAAATGTATATCTTGAATTTTCTGGGAATAGTCTCTGAAGATCTCCTTATTCTGGATGAATTTAGCTGAATTTTGGATAACTTGTAAACCGTAAGCGATAGACAAAACTTACTACACAAAAATGTGGATCTCGATAAAGCACACAAGTTACGTTATATACATTTTTTTCCTGGAGTTAATCATTTTTTAGATATTCCTTGTTGCTGGTTTTAGTTTTAAAATACTTAAACTTCTCAAATAGGTACGGGAAACTCCTGGAAATGTCATGAAAAGATTTCATTCATATGGCAACCAGCTTTTAAAAGATTTGACTATCCCTTTAGCATGGTGTATTTCCTTATTTACCTTCTACTTACAAGGAAACAAGTAATATGACCATTTCTGCTAATATTTATCTCGATTAGCAGAAGTAGATGGAAGAATAAGCTGTATAGCAATAATTTGTTACCGAAATGGAGAAAGTCATGCGAATATTAAACATAAGATGTTTTACCCATTGTGCCTGCAAGGAAATAAGTAATACGACTTTTTCTATTAATGTTTATCTCAATTAGCATGAAGTAGATTGAAGCTGTTCCAAATACAACTATTCTTAAAACATTACTCTATTATCTACATCATGCTAATCGAGATAAATATTAGCATAATTGGTTTTATTGCTTGCTTCTTTTTAAGAAGGGAAATAAGGGAATACATTAGCCTAAAGCAATAGTCCAATCCTTTAAAAGTTCGTCGCTATTTGAAACAATTGACATTTGGTCCGCTTTGTATGGTACCGTTTGAGAAAAAGATTATTTTAAAGCTGAAACCAATAACAAGCAACATCTCAGAAGTTATATAAAAAGCGTATATGACATAAATTATGTGTTTTAACGAGATCCACATTTTTATGTGATAAGCGTTTGCCTATCTCTAACGGTTTACCAGTTATGCAAAATCCAACCACAATAAAGAGCTCTTCAGAGGCTATTCCCAGAAAATTCAGAATATACATTTTATTTATGATGTGGATATCTTTAATATACGTTATTTTAATCAAAATCGTTAGTGCCATTTTTTAGAAATCATAATTTTCGAAAAATGTTTCATGTAAAAGGTAGTTGGGGTGGGAGGATTTTCTTGAAAAACGTCCATCCTTGGAAGATACTAAACTTAAATATCTAGTTTGGTATTTAACAGACTTTACGTTTTTGAGCTATGATGTCCACAGACGTATATACACATACGGACCTTTTTCTAAAAATCTGTTGTGTTCAATCCACATAACTTTCTCTAGCTGTTCCACAAATAGAGTTTTCTTACAAACGATTATTCTTTTATCTACGTCATGGTAATCTGGATAAGTATTAGCAGAATTGGTCTTATTACTTGTTTCCTGGTAAGTAGGAGGAAAATAAGGGAATACATTAGGCTAAAACGATAGTCAAATCTTTTAAAAGTAAAACAATTAAGGTTCGGTTTGCTTTGTATGCTCCCATTTGAGAAAACTAATTAGTTTAAAATTGAAAACAATAACAACGAATATTTCGAGAACAGTACACCAACCAAGAAAAATGTGTATGACAAATTATATTTTAACAAGATCTACATTTTTGTGTCGTAAGCTTTTGCCTATCTTTTACGGTTTAACCGCTATGCAAAATTCTGCAAAACTCAACTAGAATAAAGAGCTCTTCAGAGGGTATTTCCAGAAAATTCAAAATATAAATTTTATTTGTGATGTGAATATCTTTATTATGAGGTATTTTAATCAAAATCGTTAGAGCCATTTTTGAGATAATCAACATTTTCGGATAATGTTCCATAAAAAGGGTAGTTGGGGTGGGGGGATTTTCTTGAAAATCTTCGTGTCGCATTCTTGGAAGATGCTGAATTAGGTACCAAGTTTGGTATTCAACCGACTTTTCGTTTTTGATCTGTGCTGTACACAGATACACGCGCGCGGAATTTACTAAAAATGCATTTTTCGAACTCAGGGGCCATCAAAACATATATTTCAGGTGAAATCTTGGTATCGAATTTTTGGGTGGAATACAATACCTTCTCTATCCACTATTTAAATTGTACATACGGGCCAGAGAAAGTAATAATTTGTAGCAGAATAGTGGAGAAATTCATGTGAATGGAACGCATACATTTTTATTTAAATTTTTCAATATTTAAACCTTTCATAACTAAGAGTTCATCATTTGTTTTTCTTTTTCTCTTTATCTTAGACTTGCACATAGAACGGAACTTTTAAGGACATGATATATCTAACCAGTCATTGTCATCAAAAGATTTGGCAATCGCTTTAGACAGGTATTCCCTTATTTATTTTGAACCAATAAAAAAATACGTAACAAAAGTTTTCCGCTAATGTTTATATTGATTAGCATAAAACAGAAGATTAAGCTTTTTAAGAATATGTTTTGCAGAACAGCCAGAGAAATCCATGTGAATGTAACATCACCTTTTTTTAACGTTTATCTTGGAATGTCAGGATAAGGATATGAAAGTTAATGAATTTTGTTGAAGAAATATGTGACAAAATTGTGTATTTAAAGGTTGAATTTGTAAAAATTGTTAATTTCCATAGAAATAGTTTCCAAAACTTCAAATCCTAATTCCAATGCATAGCATTCAAATATTTAATCTGGAAAACTGGCATAACACAACCTAATTGCATACTTAAATAAATTTAACCTTGGTAAATCAAATCCTGTACAACTGAAATACAAATTAGGACAGCCTAGATAAGATTAAGTTTGAAGAACTCTGGAGGCGATAATCGCGGTGGGGCGGCGGAAAAAGAAAAAATCACAGGTGTTCTTAGCATAAATCACAGTTGTTCTCAGCATAAATTTCATTGCCCAGTTTTAATCAAGCTCTTTCAGCTTAAAATTTAATTTACTACCTAGTTTTGTGTTGCACATTCGCGCTTTCCCGATTACGTTAAAGGAGACATTTGCATTGGAAACAACTACAAAGAGTCTATCGCTATCTGACCAGAAATATATTTTAGGATTCTCTGAATTCTGAAGAAGCAGTTTTACAAACAGGTGAGTATAAAACTGTGTTAAGCAAAATAACCGTGTATAGTAGTAGTAGTGGTAGTAGTAGTAGCACTGTCAGTATGATGTTCACATAACATCCAATGGAAAGATAAATATTAAAATAGAAGGAAGATCGCTTCCTTTTCGGGAAGTACATAGTCTAAGGTAAGAGAGAAAAATATATGTATGGCAAATCTCAGGCTAGTCAAGGAGTAAAATGGATACGTTATCATGGCTATCAGGTCGCATACTTTTGTTGAGTCGAAAATCCTTTAATCAAATGAGTTTTATTGGGTGATAAATGGACGAACTGGATGAAGCTATGGTCAAATGTGTCCGGGGTCTATAAAGGTTACTTTTGTCCATCATCATGTTTCGAAATCAAGGCGAAACCCCCGAGGAAACCTTTAGTAATTAAGCCGCCTAACCGAGATTCAAATTCCAGACATGTTGAATAGATAAGTTTTACTCCACACCAGGAAGGCGGCCATAAAATATTTTAAATGCTTATGAAGCTCAAAGGTCCTATACAGAAGTTTGTGTAATTCAATCTTCCCATTTTTACCCCATTTGTCTCTAACAACAAAACTTATATTTTATCACTTATAAAACATGGAGGCAAAATGAGCAGTAATTATTAAAAATATCTGAAAATATTTGTGTTTTTTTGAAGAAAATTTCTCTGTCCCACTTGAGTAGCATCATTTCTAAATGTGATAGATCAGACGAGAATGTTGAAGCCAGAATTTGGAAAGAAGATTTGCTTGAGCACAATTAAATTCTATTTGAAAATCCACACAGATATGTCTTAAAAAGACAATTAGAATATTTAATACTAACGTAGATTATTCCAAAAGGGAGGCCTCCTCACGAATTCAAGGATTTTATGAAATGTGTTTATTTGGATGAAATTTGTTCAAAACTCTCTTCCAGAAGCAGGTTTTACATCTGGAAAGTCTTCTAAATATTAACGACTTTACGACTGCAGGTGCGGAATGGAAACTTAAGAGATAAAAGTTTGAAGAACATTGTCAGCATATTTTGAAGGTGGCTGAAACCGTAGGAAATTAAACCTGGGTTTTAATGGTAGCGCCTTAAAAGCTGCTGATTTTGGATGGGTTCTTGTAGAGTTGGAATGTTATGATTTAGACGATGCTTTGAACTTACTTTTCCAGTCTTGTCTAAATCGAACTTTTCATTTCGTGAACCTCTAAAAATTTACAAATTTTAGAAACTGTTCCCCAAAATATCCACCATAATAAATATAGCTACTAATTCACTTCTATATTTCCGCCATCAAGCAAACGTGACTGTTCCCACAGTCGAGTGGTCAGCGTTCTGGATTCTCATCTCCTATATTTTTCTTATACTAAGTTTTTGGTTTCCGAGTTATACTGTGCTTTTCACCTAGGATTTTGCCCTTTATGAAACAGGTGGGCTTTTTTCTTTTTCTTGTTTATCAACACCTTTGGATACCAACAACGGATCTGGACTACCACAGTCAAAATGTTTATTCCCGGGCAATCGGAATAAATATCTCAGCAAATAAATGATTCGGGTTCTTATAATTAGTCATGAAAATTACAATTTACCCTACCTTATCACAGATGTCAGAAATCTTTCTGTATCCACGCATCTTTGGTACTCCGTCTTTCACGTATTGCAATTTTCAACTTCCTAAATAAAGCTAGTTTATCTGTTGATATTTTTTTGGAGTTCTTTCGTTGTGTGGCGATTTAACTTGAACACTTCAATTTTAACCCCCACGCCCTCGAACCGCCCTCCCTGACTGAGATTTTATCCAAGTTTCCCTCTGTCCTCATAACTGTTAAATGAATGGAAGGTACCTTAAACTTAGGCCTGGAGTGTTTCATCCACAATTAATGTCCCTTTTTCAATTATAATTTCAATTGAGCATCGTCAGTATCCACCGTCTATCGTAGGCTGTTCCAACCCTACTTGACTAAGTTTGAGATCTTGCACATAAGCAACAATAGTTCTCGAAGCCAGGAGAAGGAGCTTGACAACCAATATTCATTGGCCGTAGGTCATAGCACAAGTGACTGTGATTCCTGCCTACATGCCAATACTTTATTAAACTTGACAACAGCTTTCTCTTAATGCTGAAGCTGTAATAGCTGAGGGCGGTCCATTGCGAGTCATGAGTACTTTGCTCCTCTTTGGCGCGCACTTAGCCTGTTGTGTCGCTATTGTATGGTGTGTAGCAAGAATGGTCTTATACACTTTTAAAATCTCAAAAGTAGAAAAAAAAACTGCTGTTATATATTAGATTATCCTCATAATTTTTATAAAATGAACTATTTTATGTTAGATTATACTTGCTTACACATTAATAATAGAACACACAAACCTGTGGATTGGTATTTTTATACTTTTCGTATTTTGATAATACTGTTTGTTTAGAAACAGACATACATGTGTTTGGTTATTTATTTACGTAATAGAGTTAAGTTCAGTTAACTTCTCCTCCTCTCCGCTATACAAAGAACTATAAATACCTACTATTTCATAAATGATATGCAAGCATAACCAAAATATATTCTCCAATTAAACATATATAGATTGCTCGAAGGAAAAGAATAAACCTATAAATAAGGGATAATTTGGAAATAAGAATGTAGTTCTTAAAATTTTTGTGTATTAGTGTTCTTGCGTATTTAATTTGGAAACGAATAACTAATTGGGAACACACAGAGAGAAAATAAACACTGCTATTGAAACAAAATAGACTCACATAAGTAATGACGCTGATGGGATACTCGCCAATGCTCTTAATTATAAAGTAAGTATAAGTAGTGAATATAAAATAATTCCATTTATAAATGAAAGATTCAGTGCTATAGACAAGATTTGAATCACGGATTTTCCGATATCTGTCCGCTGTTCTCACCAACTGAATCCGACACGGCATTAATACATACGAGTCAATTGGGAAATTTAATGTCATGCCATCGTTTTCCGTGATCGCTAAGTTACAGCAGCTGAACAGAGATTCTAGCTTTTCTGTGAATATGCTATGAACAGACAATTGACTTTTTACATGAGTAATATTATTGTGTTCATGTAAACACAGGGATTTTGAATTTTTTCCCCCAATTACATATACTGTCTATGTGGACTAACTGTCCCGTATTTGACGTGTGCAGATATCCCTTAATGTGTTAAAAGAGTTGCAGAGCTCAACGGGGTTATTTCAAGTTAAACCGAACATTGGGGAACTGGCGTTATTGACTTCCGCTTTTTCCATCCATTATGATGGAAGTGAATCCATCAAGGCAAAAAGTAGACTTAAAAGTCTCATGAAGTATCATCATGCTGATTTTCCAAGCTGATTTCGTTGCATAAAGAGTAATATGAATAATGATCACGTATATTGTAATGGTATTGAGGAATGGATCAGCAGCATTGTCGATCTATAAATCTGGCCCCGTACCTCAACCGGTAGAGCACCTGCCTATTGTGCGAGGGGTCCCGGATTCAATTCCCGACTGGGGTAGAAATGCTTCTCTAACCAAGATTATTCCCTATATACTCAGAGTCTGGAAGTATGAATGAGAGAGAGAGAGTGTGTGTGATCTAATGTAAAAAACGAATTAATAAAAAAGCCAATAAGAACTGTACACGAGTTACCACTGTTGCCAAAAGGCAATATGTTCAAATGGTAAAAGGCGCCGGTATTACAATTGCAATTAAAGGCAGCATATAAATGGAACAATAAAAAGAAAAAGTGAGAAAAAACTGCTATACATGCACAAGCAACCGACATTTACGTTGAATATGCATACCATTAACAAATAACATACTATTACTGCATTCAGCAAGGTATTCATTTTCTTATAGCATTTAATATTTCTGTTTTAAAATGACGTAAAATATTCAGTAGCTTCAGGGTATTTCTCAAGAACAGCTGAACCTTCTTGAAACCACTTACCTACCCAAAACTTTTCAAATTTTTGCTTTATTTTTAGTAACCACCTCCAGAGGATTGCTGTATTAAAGGGCAAGAAAAAGAGCCTCAATTTGAATTTCTGAGACATGTCAGCGTTTATCATTACCAGGAAGAGATTTAAGAACAGACATAACGCAGATATTATGAAAAAAGTAGGTGCTCCTAAAAACACGGGATCTGTGCATTTAATGCCTGAATATATGTAGGCACCTTATCTTAGGCGTTAGTTTTACGGGAAAGGGAGAGCCTGGGGGAAGAAGAGCTCGCTGGCCCACCTGTCTTTCGGCGGTGGTGTCAACCAAAGCCCTCAGCCATTATGGTGAATAGGTTATCTAATTTACTGCGAACTGCTGAATTTATTAAACAAAACACAGCGCATGTGTGTGAATTCTGGGATCTACAGACAAAATGAAACCTTAGCATTGAAGCCAGTCGATATCAGGGTGTATAGCGTACTTCATGTCTCGATGTTCTCTACTCTGCTTCCGAAATTTCGCGAAGCCTGCCGAATGAAGATAGGTAGCCAAGTGCCCAAAAATGGTGGGCGCTCAGTGCATACCTTAGAATTTTAAATGTATACCTTAGAATTTTAAAACTTCAGGTGTATTTCAGAGGGGGCGCACACACACACACACACACACACCTCTGTTGAGTAAGTGGGAGAGAACGTTAAACTCCCTCAACTTTGTTTCTTTTGGCAGTACATCTATCCTACTATCCTATTCAAGAAAATGTTGGAATGTTCATATGTTTTGGGCAGTGAATGAGATAAAGTTGTGATGCCTATATGGTTAGGGGAGCAAACTGTAACAAATGGCTAATAATGTAATAAAATCTCTTTTATTTATTCAAAATTGATAACAATAATGGTCTTTATTCCGCTGCTTTCACAACAATAACATTGCGCAGTACAATTTTTACTTTCTCTAGCCCAAAAGCACAGTGTAGATACATAGTGATTAGAGAAGATATTGTATTCCACCCAAAAATTCGATACCGAGAATTCACCGGAAATATGTTTTGAGATTCTCTGAATCCGAAAAAAGCAATTTTAGAAAAAGGTCCGTGTGTGTCTGTCTACTATGGACAGCATAGCGCAAAAACGAGAAGTCGGTTAAATACCAAACTTGGTATTTAACCTTTCAAGGATGCGACACGAAAATTTTCAAGAAAATCTCCCACATGGAACATTTTGATTTACTCAAAAATGGCTCTAATGATTTTGATTAAAACCCCTAATATTACAGATACTCTCATCACAAATAAAATGCATATTTTGAAGTTTTCGGGAATATTCTCTGAAGAGCTTTTTATTGCTGTTGAGGTTTACAGAATTTTGGATAACGGTTAAACCGTAAGAGATAGACAAAAACTTACTACACAAAAAAATATAGATCTCGTTAAAACACATAATTTATGTATTATACTTCTGTTTATTTTTTATTTTTGAGGGCTGACCGTTTTCGAGATATTCATTGTTACTGGTTTCAATTTTAAACTACATGATTAACTTTTCTGAAACGGGACCATGCAAAGAGACCTGAACCTCAATTGTTTCACATAGCGACCCGTTTTTAAAAGATTTGACTATCGCTTTAGCCTAATATATTCCCTTATTTCCCTTCTACCTATAAGGAAGCAAGTAATACGACTAATTCTGCTAATGTTTATCTAGATTAGCATGGCATAGGTAAAAGAATAATCGTTTGTAATAAAATTTTGTTTTTAGCTAGAGACAAACGAACACATCATATTTTTTTTCGATCGTTTAGCATCCTTAAACCTCTAGGCCATGTCGGACGATGAATGAATGAAATGTATGATTTGTATTTATTATGTTCAAATGAGCCTGGGGTCAATAGGATAAGATAATACTCCGGAATAAAACCTATCCGGTTACTTACCCCAACCAAGATTCGGATTCAGGACTGTGAGGTAGATCCGATCAACATCGCGGAGGTGAGCTAATTTGACATGTTAAAAGTTTTAAGAATGCATACGTATGATAACAGGGAGTGAAGTTATATATGTCAAACATGTCCAGACTGGTGACGATAAGTGAAAAGGAATACAAGGAAAAGAGTTTACAAAATGCAACGATGTCCCACAAAGATTGCCCTTGTAAGTTGTGATGAATACAAATCATACCCTTTACAACATGCACTTCCGGCTTGCGAATAGTGAAATCGTGTTCTACTTTGCTGAAGCAGCAGATATATCATTGTTACGTAAGAGCCCTGATCTGAAAGGCAAATGAGAAAAATTTGAAGTGCCAAGTGTACCAAGAGAAGTAAAGATAGGTGTAAACATGCAGGTTATCACTCTTTACGGACTACACAACTACTTTAATCTCTTACGGCTATGTCGCATGTTGTTTGAAAATTATCAGACACTTAACACCATTCTTTTGTTTTCTTGTCCTACTTGACAACAAACACTATCGGAACAATAATCTGACCATGTAGTTGTTTCATTTTAACACTTGATAACAGGTTTTATGTATGTCATAATGTAATATCTCAATTAATTTAAATATTGCACTTTAGTGGACTTAAGTCTAATTAATATGTAGAGGAAGTATTATATTTCACAATAAAATTCTAGAAATGTCGAGGAAAGAATGCAATTAAATGTGCGTATAATTCTAAAGCGAAAATTCAACCAATACAAACTTGATATTCTAAGTTCAGCATCTTTCAAAGATAGGTCATGAAGATTTTCAAGAAAGCTTCCCAATTCTAAACTACTCTTTTTCACGGAAATAACTTTATTAGATATAATTTATTTAGCTAAAATTCGCATACTTTCAAGTGTCTCTCTACGTTCTATATATATAGTGTGATGTCCACTCTTACTTCATACAGCACTACAGGCTGACGTGAAAGCACATATTTAGTATATACCTATTCCTTTCTCATGAGCAATATTGTATTCTGGAGCTATAGGTACATATTTTATAGTTTCCTTTATACCACTGTTCTATTCTCCTCTCCCCTTTCGACTCTTTCAGAACTCTGAAGAGTTTCTACTCCCACATCTCTATACCATGCATTGTAAACTATTTCAGCATCAATATTCTCAATACGCCGACACTCGATTTCTATTTACAAGCATTTTTGCGAAAATATTTGCTATATATCGCAAACCATGGGTGCAAACAATAAAATGTCAGAGCATTCCTCGAGGTACTCATGATTGGTAATACCCTGCACTTTTAATGTCAGTCGTGATACAATGTGAGATCACTGCAGCAAGTTAAGACTTTCGTCATTGCTAGCTGCAGTTGTTACGGTAAATGGCCAACGCATAGTATTGAGGTGTGCTTCGACACCACATGATAAACAGATACTTCATTAAAAACGCTACTCCACAAGTTTATCGAGCATTTTTGCTTTCTCTGCCACGTACACAGCAGAGAAGATATTGCATTCCAATAAATAATTCGATATCGAGATTCACCAGAGATACACGGTTTGAGCACCCCTGAATAAAAAATAGAAAAGGGTCGGCCAGCGTGAGTTTGTGAACAGCATAAGTCAAAAACGAAAAGTCAGTTAAATACCAGACTTGATATTTAATTTCGGCATCTTCCAAGGATGCAACACGATTTTCTTCCCATCCAGAACTATTTTTACACGAAACATTTTTCGAAAATTTTATTTTTCTCAAAATGGCAGTTACGATTTTCATTAAAATACAATATGTTTAATATTTTTTATGATAAATGAACTGTATATCTTGAATATTCCTGTTCATTCTGGATGGCTTTTGCATAATGGCAAACAGCAAGAGATAAACAACATTTTACTACTCAAAAAATATGTCTCCTTAAATCAATCAAGCAAAATGCACTCACTTTTCGAAGTTATCCTATCCATCTGGTCGGATGGCATTATCTAATTTACACAAAATCCTTTCAGGCACTTAAAATATGATACATTCTTATGGAACTACATATTGATATGAACAAATTTCGGGAAACTAAACACAATAATTATGCAGTGATAGGAAGGTGAATTGTTTTAGCTTTTTTTTTTTTTTTTTTTTTTTTTTTTTATAGGCTTGCAAACGTCCTATCACTATATTATTGTATGTTTTTCTCTACCTCGCACCTTGTAGGCAGAAAAAGTATTGCATCTCAACCAAAATTTTGATATGAACCGGATATATAAGTTTTGAGACACCGACAAAAGAAATACAATTTTAGAAAAAGTTCTGTGTGTGTATTGCATTGGAAAATTTAAATCAATAATAAGGTTATCAAGAAAATTAACTCCACAAAACCAGTATTGTACCTAAATTGTATATCTATATTTTTTGTGTAGTGACATTTTATCTACCTCTTATGGTTTACCAGTTATGTAAACGTCATCTAGACTGAAGGTTTCAGAAATTATCCCAGAAAATTCAAGCGTACATTTTATTTGTGATATAGACGTCTTTATTATATAATGGTAATTTAATCAGAATCGTTAGAGCTATTTTTTGAGAAATCGAAAGTTTCAAAAATATTTCCATTTAAGGGGTAGTTTTGGGTGGGGGGAATTTTGTGGGAAAACTTCGTATCCTATCCTTTTTTTTTTTTGGTAGTGTTTAATGGCCATTTTACTACCTGTAGCACCGCAGGCGATGACACTGGTGATACATGAAATGAAGATGGAGCACCGGTGGAGTGCGATGGCGGGGGAAACCGAAGAACCCGGAGAAAACCCGCTCCTGCGCCGCTTTATCCACCACAAATCTCACATGCGGTCGCTTGGGATCGAACCCGGGTCATCTAGATGAGGCGGGAGCACCGGTGGAGTGCGATGGCGGGGGAAACCGGAGAACCCGGAGAAAACCCGCTCCTGCGCCGCTTTATCCACCACAAATCTACATGCGGTCGCTTGGGATCGAACCCGGGTCGTCTAGATGAGAGGCGAGTGTATCGTACCCTTGAAAGATACTGAATTTAAATATGAAGTTTGGTATTTCACCACCTCTAGGTTTTAGTTATGTTGTGCAAAGACACGCAGACACACGGACATTTATCTAATTTGCTTTAGTTCAGGGGTCCTTAAAACTTTATTTACGGTGAAATCTCGGTATTGACTTTTTGGGTGGAATGCAATACTTTCTATGCCTATATGTATCTACATTGCACGTGTAGATAAAGTAAAACTACTGAAATGATTGTTACATTTCGGAGAGACTAAATTGACCACCTTATTATTAAAATAATAATGTGTTTATTTTATTTATATATTATTAATATTATTATTATTTTCTTTTTTCGTTCTTCAGTCCAACATTTTTTAGATCGAACTCTAACCATCAAACCGATTATTTCAGTATTACTGAGATCTTATTTTGCTTTGAAGTATGGGATTATATGTGTGCATATCCCTTTGTTGTCGACTTACTCTGGTTGTCCTTTAAGCTTTTCAAACTTGTGCATCTGCTAGTTATTAGTTTAAACCGTAGATTTCTAGGATATTTATAGTTCTTCACAATCGCAATCGTAGAGCGAATTTTGTGGTGGCGAGAGTTACACAGTACTTATCCATTGAACCGCGCCACGTGGCTCGGGCGTTTCGTTTGGGACTGGGATTCGGAAGGTCGTGTAATCGGTTCCCTGCGGCCCACCTCTTTGACCCATGGATTTCATTAGGCGAATGCTGGGGAGGATTCTTCATTCCAATAACTTCATGTCCCTTCATTTCATCCCAACCAGTATCTCTCAGGGTTGTAAGTAACGTCGAGGACTGCGGTAGAGGTGCCATTTCGTGAAGGTGACTGCACCCTGGAAATTCAACTCTCGGCGGTGAGATGACATTAGTGGTTGTCTGCGCACTCAGGTGGTGTATCCGGGACTGAGTGGCGTGCTCCTGACGCTTCCCGTGTTGAGATACTTGTGAACTGTTATGGATCCTCCGGCGGCTCTCGCCCTGTCCGGATGCCGACCGCCCTCTGAAGTTACACTCATCCCATCCTTCTTCCAGGGTTCTGACATACAATAAACTCATGGTTACAGTGTGGAATACCGCTCCGCAAGACAATGTTTCCATACAATGGAATGAAAGCCCAGGCCGCGTGTATTCGGATTATAAAGCCGATATGCATTTGCTGAAAAAATTTAACTCTAGCGTGCACGACACAAGCCTTCCTTAATGTATATGCAAAGTGTTTTATTGCGCTTGTAGCCTTTATAGCTTGTCACCTTTATGCGACTTTTTCTCTCTATTTATCGAATGCGGGTTTTGTTACGAGCTTATGACTGTGTCATTGCCTGGATACATCGTACCCACCATCTCGCGTGGCTTCAGATGTTACTACGGAGTACGCATTCATTGCAAACCAGAGGGGCAGATCATAACGAAAAATAAAAATCTGATGTGTACCATTCACATGACTTTCTCCATATCCCTGCAACAAATAATTCTTAAAAAGCTTATACTTCTATTTACTTTATGCTAATCAGAAAAAATTAGCAGAAATAGTCTTATTACTCGACATCCTTGTAAGCAGAAGCAAAATAAGGGACAACCGTAGGTTAAAGTGATAGTCAAAAGCTGGTTGCTATGTCAATGAAGTTCCTTTGTTTATATGGATAGGAGTTCACAAGTTCCAGTATGAGAAGAGTATACATTTTTCATAGCAGAAACCAAAAATAAGGAATGTCACAAAAACGACGAACTCCACGAAAAAAAATGTATATAACATAAATTGTGTGTTTTAATGTGCTCTACATTTTTTGTGTAGTAAGTTTTTGTCCATCTCTTACGGTTTAGCAATTATTTAAAATTTAGTAAAATTCATTCAGAATAAACTACTCTTCAGAGGCTATTCCCAAAAAATTCAAGATATACATTTCATTTGTCAGGTAAATATGTTTAATATCCGAATTTTTAATCAAAATCGTTAGAGCCATTTTTGAGAAAATCAAAATTTTCGAAAAAAGTTCCATGTAAAGGGTAGTTGGGGGTGGGGGGATTTTTCTCAAAATCTTCGTGTCGCATCCCTGGAAGATACTAAACTTAAATACAAAGTTTGGTATTTTACCGATTTTTCGTTTTTGAGTTATCGTGTTCACAGACACACTGACACACGGACACACACACACACACACACACACACACACACACACACACACGGACCTTTTTGTGAAAATGCTTTTTTTTGGATATTGGGGACCCTAAAACATATATTTCCGGTGAAATCTCGGTATCGAATTTTTGGTGGAGTGCAATACTTTCTCTATACATTATGTGCATAGTGCGTATGGGGAAAGTAAAAATCATTATAGCCGACTGTGTTCTTATTTAGTGTTTTAAAAGCACTAGATAGGCTACGAAATAACATTTCAATTAATTTATACAAAGGAATTGTTTTATTCTTTCTTACTTTCTCTACCACATGCATATAGATAATTTATTGCATTACATTCAAGGATGGCCGCGCAGTGGCCGAGTGGTTAGACCACTCGACTCTCACCTAGACGGCCGGGGTTCAATCCCAAGCGACCGCATGTGAGATTTGTGGTGGACAAAACGGCGCTGGGGCGGGTTTTCTCCGGGTACTCCGGTTTCCCCCGCCATCGCATTCCACCGGTGCTCCATCATCATTCATGTATCATCAGTGTCACCGCCTGCGATGCCATTAGTAGTTAAAGCGGGCGTTAAACACTACCAAAAAAAACAAAAAAACATTCAAGGACAATATATTATTTCCAAACAATTCAGTCATCCCAAACTACCCTCTACATGGATTTTCCAAAATGTTTTATTTTCTAAAATGGCTCTAAAGATTTTAATTAAAATATCATATACTAAATATATTTATATTATCTACAAATACAATGCATCATCATCATCATCATCACTGCAAGGATTAGGTAACTGCCGGTTCCGACTTTATAAAATTCCAGCCCAATGTTTTCTGGAACGTTCAACTTCTCGTCGTTCCCTTAATTGATAGTTCCTCGCTGGTAGTTCCTTACTTACTCAGTTCATGTGCTCATAGCTCTTCTCTTATGTCTCACTTTTAATCTTACCGAGATTGGTGCAACGCTTTACTTGCATAAGGAATCTCATCTCTACTGTCTCTGGAACTGTTCTTTTGAAAGTCATAAGTTTAGTTTTGTTATTGATATTTCATGACCATACATCTATATTTACATAATTTAACTTATGCAAGGATTTCTGTAGGTTATCTTCATTTTTCAATTATGATAAGAGTGCCTGGTAACAAAATATTGTTTATACACGTTTTATTATTCGCTCTTATTAATGAGATTAGTAAAACCATCCATTTATTTAAAATGCCGTAAATTAGAGTTTACATATACATAAGGTAAGCCCTTGTCTTAACCCTGCATTAGCCTTAACTGTCCCTGTTATTTTAATCCAGTATCTGTGATTATATTTGCATCTTTATACAATTTCTTTATTGCTTCAACAAGGCACGGTGGATAGCCTTTAGTTAGTAATGTTTCCCATAATTTGTGTCTATTAACTCAGTCTATGGCTTTATCAAAGTTTATAAACCCAATTGTTCTAATTGTTTCCCTCTCTTTCCTTTGTTATTTAAATTGCTGTTTTTGTGTAGCCTCCTTTAATTTCCATTGTCATTATCGGGAGCTTTTGACTTGTAGGACAACTCATATATTAACTTAGGTTTTTGACATTAGATTAATTTTATGTAATAAACGCGCGCCCATTCATCCTCACGTGCATACCCTAAAAATCTGTGGGGTAGATATAGGGAATAATGCAGTTAAAGAAACATACCTCGACCCCGCTGAGAATCGAACCGGACCTCTGGGTGAGAAGTCAGCCACTTCAACACGGAGGCAGCTTTCTGTAAATTTTTTTAACGTAAAACATTGTCAAAACATATTTCTTTCTTAAATCCACCTTGATTTTCTTTTACTATTGTTGTTATGAACGTGATTTGTTATTTAGTATTGTTATACACCTACAACCTATTTTCCGGACACGCCTCGTAGATTGAGAAAGCACACAAAGGGAGTCTACAAAGAGGAACCAGTGAAACATCCTCTCACATCATCTTCAATTGTGAAGTGCTGAGAAGGAAAATATATGAACTCTTGGGTCTGATAAACCCCCAGAGATAATCTTCCTAAAATGTTGTAGATAGGTAGTTAAAAACTGTGTATGTCGCTAATTAAAGAGACAGAACTTTTTAACTAGATTTATAGTGATCGGTGATAATACAACAAATCCTTAGGTTTCAGTGTTAAGTCAAGTCAAGCAATTCCTCGCCAGTAAGTTTATCTGGATACACAGGAAAATAAGTCCTCTCATTGAGTCGGAGAGGAAGTAATGTACATATTGGATATTGTAATAAAAATTCTCCTTCTTACTAACAAACAACTTTTTATTTCTTCCATTGATTACAAATGAAGTCTTTATGTCTTCGTAAAAATTCTGCCGTACAGTTTTCTTTCGGCGCCCAATGCGGCTGCGGTTACCGAAACTCTCGACTCAGCTGTACGCTGAGTATACCCAGTTCCATTATTCTAAAAATTATTCAGGGGCCTCAAAACATGTAGTTAAAGTAAAATTGACACCACATTTATGAATGGTTACCATATCTACTACTCATTTGGCAGAGAGAGTAAATATTAGTTATTATTCATTAATAAGCTGTTGATAATTACTTAACAACATTGTTGGTAGCTAGCTCGTGGCTAAATTTGTAAACAATCCAATGATTTGTGGCTTTTACTCCAGAAAGCATCTATACTGCCTCAGAGTTGTTTCATATTATTCAATAATGTTCTGCTTTATTCAAGGTATTTCACTGCAGTTATTTCATACTTAGGATTAGTGCCCCTAGTTACTCCGGTAATTATGGGAGTAAATACAGAACGTATTACTGAATCATTGTGAATGACTAATATGTTAGATAGCCAATTTAAACATATGAGAAATCTCCTTGGTCTTATTTTTTCCTGTAAATTTATCTCAGGACGTACGTTTTGATGTTGATATAGCCTGTTGTATGATCAACACTGTATGACAAAATATTAATCTTACTGTCGCTCAAAGTACAAACAATAAAAACTGTTGCTTTGACAACAGATAGATAGGCAGTACTAATAATGTCCTAGTGGTGTAATAAGTGGGGAAATCCAGTTTCGGTCTATTGTACAAAAATCTGAAGTGTTCCATTCACATGACTTTCTCTATATCACTGCAACAAATTATTCTATTTACTTCATCTAATGGAGCAAAAATTAACAGAAATAGTCTTATTACTTGCTTCCTTGTTAGTAGAAGCGAAATAAGGGAGTATCATAGGTTAAAGTGATAGTCAAAAGCTGGTTGCTCTGCGACTGAAGTTCCTTTGTTTGTATGGACTCGAGTTCACAAAGTCCTGTATGAGAAAAGTATAAGTTTTATAGCTGAAACCAAAAACAAGGAATATCTCAAAAACAATCAACTCCACGAAAAATATGTATATAACATAAATTGTGTGTTTTAAGGTGCTCTACATTTGTTGTGTGGTAAGTTTTTGTCCATCTCTTACGGTTTAGCAGTTATGCAAAATTCTGTAAAATTGACCCAGAATAAAGTAGTCTTCAGAGGCTATTCCCAGAAAATTCAAAATATACATTTTATTTGTCAGGTAAATATCTTTAATATATGATATTTTAATCAAAATCGTTAGAGCCATTTTTTAGAAAATCAAAATGTTCGAAAAAAGTTCCATGTAAAGGGTAGTTGGGGGTGGGGGGATGTTTTTTCAAAATCTTCGTGTCGCATCCCTGGAAGATACTAAACTTAAATACCAAGTTTGGTATTTTACCGACTTTTCGTTTTTGAGATATTGTGCGGGGACACAGACTTTAATTCCCTCCTAAAGGATTTTTAGCCCGATAAAATTCTTCGTCCTCTGCCGGGTTTGAAGTCGCGATCTTTGAAACCAGATGCCAACCTGTTACCTCTACACCACAGAGGACAGCGATAAAAATGGAGGTTCCACCACCCATGGGGTTTTTAACAAATATTCATTATATAAGTATTTTTATTTGCTAATTCTGTTTTGGTTAGCTTTCTATCTCTATCCCTCTTTGTCCCTCCCAATAACTCCCTCTCTTTCTGCTCCTCCGCCCCTCACATACACGCGGATACAAGAACACTGACGCGAGACTTCAAATTGTCCTCAACGCCACGAAATGCCAGAGTTCTGCAACTCTTTTAACACACGAAGGGAGCCTAGTTGGAACATTTAATTGAGTCAACGTCCTTTAAACGAGATACTCTTATCGGGGCATGAATGAAAATATGAAAGCAAAAACGAAATCGAGGATTTACTAAGCATAACTTATCTTGAGGACTGAGGAGAAAGTCCAAATAATAACATTCAGCCAGCAAATAGAATATGGATCCGGGCCAGATATTGAGAGATAGGTACTCTACCGCGGTGGCTTATAGGGAACTGGAGTGCATACTTTTTCGGTATTGTCCTTAAAACAGGGATTTAGCTTAGTTTACAAATATTTCGCAGCTATACTTATAATAAAATATTCTACAAGATTTCTATTTTGAATGAGTAATTGATATCAACGTAAATAATGGTGATTGTTATGAAACTCGACATACAATACCCTACCTTAAATCCCCCTTAGACAAAACTTATACCTGTCACTTATTCGTTTACTTTAAAACAACCTAGTCTACGTAACAAAAGCTTACAAATTTAATATTTCTAACCTTGGTTAGAATGAATAGTTAAGAAGTCAACAATTTGTCGAAACTATTATGCACACTATACAGGTTCCACAAGATGAAGTGAAATATCTAATTGCAAGCTTAAGGAAGGGCATAAATCTCTGTAAGTTAAGGTAGTGTATCTATCTCACGTCCAAGAGGTCTCGTGTTGGTATCTCAGCTGCAGTTAGGCTGTTTTGTCTTTATTCCTTCCTTTTTTTCTTTTTTTTTTTTTTTAGGAGGGAGAACGGGGCTCCCTTATTCGCATAAAATAAATGTCGTTTAATTCAACTCCATGGAACCTGGTATCTTTTAAGAATGTCTTCATCCATTTCATTCACCTTTCGGTATGACCTATCTGATTACAAAAAATTAAAATTAAAAAAAAAAAAAGTGGGTCGATTTTAAAACATCACATGGTAAAGTTGCACAGAGATGGATAGGAGCAATGGAGGAGAGAGAACGAGAGAACAAGGGAAAGTGTAATGGAAACGGGAGAGAGGTAGAAAAAGTAAGTGATAGTGAGGGGAAAGAGGGAGCGAGATGAAGATTTTGAGAGAGAGAAAAGGGTAGAAACAGTAAGAAAGTGTGAGTGAGAGAGAGAGAGAGAGATAGAGAGAGTGAGTGAGATCGGGAGCAACGAATCTCCATATTTAACGCAATAGAGGAGTTTTGGGTTCTACTTTTATCAATATATTTAAGGAAATCACAATTTGAGGCTTATATTAGCTGTTATGACCCATCCAATTTTTACATACTTATAGACTTCAGGCGTGACCTAATTGGTCATCAGGGAAGAGATAAAATACAAATATCAACAGAAACATCCTTGCCCAAATTGAGACGCAAACCTGCGAACCCCTGCGCCACGAAGCACCAAAGTAGGCACTTTAGCTATGGGGCCCGGCAGATCCTTCCGCTTTATTGCTTCAGAAATTGCCATTCTTGCGTTACAATTATGTCACCTACATTAAAGTGCTTTACTGAAGTTTTAATTTTTTGTTGTTATTACTATCTCCGTGTTATTCAAAGAGAAAAGATCTGTCCTTGCAACATCCTTTTCCAACTTGTTGATTCTAGCATGTTGTAGTATATGTGGCAACAGGGGGGAAGCTTGTGCAGTTCAGTGAGATAAATCACGTGCAGGCCTTGAGCTGATCTTCAAGCACAGAGGGCGCATGTTTTGAGTTATACTCCTTTGTTGAGATCTTGTCTGCGGTTTTTCCTCATTCCAAAAGTATAAATGTCACGTGGTCATAGTGCCTTTTTAACCTCCTACCAGTGCAGAATTCCACAGCGTAGATGTCCAAGTATGCCTATTAAATAATAAGATATTTTTTTTTTATTTAAATTCATTTTGCAATTAGGAGGATCCGTTAACTATTCTTTTCACATCTCTGGGATTGTCACAAAACTGCATACCTTTATATCATTCACCATTTCGTCGGATTTTGCTCTCAGTGATTACTTTTTGTTCCAAAGCCAGAAGGGTAGACAAACTGCACATCAAATGATGAGAAATATCCTTATTTTGCAGTTGGATAATTCTTATTTTACTGAGGGTATTAAAAAGTAGAAAGTAGCATTAGACTCGTTTGCAATCTTATGTGATACATCACATGAATTTCACTACCTATTCTATGACAAAATACTCTTACAAAACCTTATTCTTCTAACTACTTCTAACTAATCCACACGAAGTTTGGCAGACATTGTTTTATTACGCATTTCCTCGTAGGTACAGCGTAATAAGGGAATAAATTAGGCTAATGGTTAGACAAATCTTTTTAAGAGAGTCGCTATGTGATGAGAAAGGAAGAAAAACGAATAAATAATACCCATTTGAAAGTATAAGTATTGGAAAATTTAAAACAATACAACGAATATCTCGGATTTATATTTGACAGAAATTGGTTGCTTTAATTAGATCTACATTTTTTGCGTAGTAAGATATTGTCTATCTGTTATGACTTATCTGCTATACAAAAATGGTCCAGAAAGAAGAGGACTTCAGAGCCTATTCCCAAAAAATTAAAGATGCACGTTTCATTTGTAACAAAATATCTTAAATAAAATATATTTTAATAACAAATATCAGTCATTTTTAAGAAAATTAAAATTTTCAAAACAATCTCAATGTTAAGGGTAGTGGAGATAAGAATTGTTCTTAAAAGTCTTCTGTTGCATCCTTGGAAGATGCTCAACTTAAATATTAAGTTTGGAATTTAATGGACTCTTTGTTTTTGAGTTATGCTCTTCACAGACAGAGGCATAACATAAATACAAAACACACATCACATTCACACAAACACACGTATCTTTTGGATTCAGGGGACCTAAAGCATATATTTCCAGTGAAATCTCGAAAAACAATTTCTGGGAGGAATGCAATACTTTACTCACTTACTCTGCGTAGTAGAGAATGTAAAAGAACCGTTCACTTAAATCATGTTTATTCTTCAGGAGGGAACTTAACTGACATTTTTAACAGAATGTTGTACGCATTCTGTTTTATTTTTGCCTGTTTGCAATTGTTTGTTAATCTATTTGTTTGCTAATGGGACATATCTGGTGATAAAAAGGAGTGTAAATGAAATGTATGCACATGTTTCTGTGAATATAACTTCATAAACTATGCTTATCCATATGCATACTCCATTCTTGTAGTTATATTTAAAACTTAAAGATATCAGTTGAGCGTTCTAAGGTCAGAGAGGGAAAAATAAAAAAGATAAATTAGAAATCTTGTCTTAAATGGAATTTAAACCCGAACCAACATTGTGAGAAGTAAGAATGCAGCTAATCAGGCATTTGGTAATAAAAGATGTACACCAGAAAATATCAGAATTTTCGAGAAATTAGTTTGTAAACGCAGATAATAACGATATTTCTCTAATGCTTTTGGACATTCATCATCACCCAATTTTATAAATGAACAAATTCTGTCAGAAAAGTATGCTTAGAAAATAAGTTATCTGTAATTTTATAAAACTTAGTAATACAATATATTGGTTAGGTCTTTGACTCCGTAATGATCCCCTTCTTTGGAAGAAGTAATTAGGATACCGTAAGCTTTTTCTCTTAATAGAACCTAGGTACGTTATACTTAATATATATTTCTGTGAATTAGGTACATATGTATGACGCCTTTAACATCTAGTTCATATCGGCGGCTTCTTCTTCGAAACAAATTGCTCATGGCAAAGATTTCATTTACTGTGGATGTCTATTTTTGTTTAATTATATTTAACTTTATGCTCACACTTTCACATCCATTCATACCTCCAAACTTTTAGGAGGATAGGGAACAAATTTCCCATTCAGGAATCGAACCCGGTACCCTCTGCACACTAGGCAGGTTCTCTACCAACTGAGCTACGGAGCCAGCCGTTATAGAACATTTTGTTACAACTATATTGTGTGTATAGGATAAACCCTACAGATTACTCATCAGGAAGTAATATAAAAATTATGTGTCAGAAAAGAAAGGGGTTAAGACTACATAAAATTTTTAAATTTGGAAAGGAGTTTTATCTGTCTTACATATTAGGCCTCATTTACAATAAAGTACCTTACATTATTTAATGGACGCATTCCTACAGGGTCGCGCAACACACTACATAACTTGAGAGTTTACAACTTGCGTTGCTTGTATGCGTAGAGGTAGAATTTTGCATTTCGTTAAATATGAGTTGCCAACTTCAGTACAAAACATAATTGTGATTCGAGGTTTTATGCAATTTGCTATATAATCATGGTGCTCTTCCATTTGGGCGTGCCTTGCTATTTTAAATGCTGGCACCAGAACTTGATCTAATGTTTTCTTGATGCATTGCATCTCGTGTTTAGTTCTAAAAATTGGATGAAATTCCATTTTGGATATTATTGGTTTTGTTATTAAATGTGAACTTGCGGTGCACTTGGAAGATTTCAACATGTTATTCTCGGATCTAAAGCGCTCTCACACTTACAGTACAGGTTAAATGGAACGCATGTTGCTACAAGCACTGTACAACCGCTCGCAACTTTGGCGCTCAGTTGCGATCACTTTACAATGTGGATGCTACATTATTAAATAGTGAAATATCTGCAATGTTATATAAAGTTTTGTCATAAGACATTAGTTTTTACATGTTCTTTATCGCTCCTAAATGTTGGATTTTACAGGCATAAAGTATATAAATATGGAGATATAAAACAATAAAAGCCTTAATGCGATAAAATAATATTGCTACTTATCCTTGACAAAATTACATTCATATAGGTGGCATACTTTGAATCAGCAAAGAATAAATGATGCGTTGCACTCTGTTTTATGCTATTCAATAGTATTACGTTAACCCAGCGTGTTTTGATTCCTGCCCCTTTTCCTTTCCGTTTTAATGGCATCATAAAAGGTCATTTCATTTGTTCCTCTTTAATCCTATACAGTTCCGTTTCAGAACACCCAATAACGTTAGCTAATTCTTTTATTGCCTTACCAACACTCCGTTTACTTGAATAACCTATCGCATTCATTATTGCTCTGTATTTCTTATTGATTTACCGATGTTTCGTCTCTTCATAGCCTCTCCTTCCATAACTATTAATATTTACATAAAATGCAAAATAAATAACCTAACACTTCACTGTATAAGTGTGTGTGTGTGTGTGTGTGTGTGTGTGTGTGTGTGTGATGCCGGAGGGGATTTCACACTACAGTCATTGACTTATCATACATCAAATCCCAGAAGGATACGATGAGATGAGAATAATTACAAAGGGCGGCCGAAACCGGATGGCGGGGAGGGAGCCCCCATGGAGGGTCCCTAACAGTTTCCAAGAAGTTCTTCATCTAGACTTGAGGAGTGCTAAGAGCCTGCGCCCCTGGATCTACAAACGACTTCAAATACCATCCCACCGCCGAGAGCTGTATTACCAAAGTGAAGTCACCTCCACGGAAGGGCATCTTCATCATAGATCTCGCCGATAACCCTGAAAGAGACTGGTTGGATGAAATGAAGGAACAGAAAGTTCGGGGGCATGAAGAAACCTCTCTAGCATTCGCCCCAGGAAATCCACCGAAAAAGCCATGGGTCAGAGAGGTCGGCGCGGGAATCAGCACCACCACCTCCCGAATGCCAGTCTCGGACGAAAAGCCTGAACCACCTGGCCCGGTTACTTCACAGTGTTCTTCGCGCTATACACATTTTTTTACAAACTCATGTTAACCTTTACCGCTGCACGTTATCTATTTTCTGCCTCACTTTTGTGAGCTGAACAGATGGATGATTTTGTCTTACACAATGAATGCAAGAAAATGCTTCTTTTAAAAATCTGTCTCCAACCCTTGTCCACATTTTCTCTCGTTTGGTTATAAACCCAAAAAACAAAACATTTCTCGCTACTTGACTTTTCTACTGTATAGGTATAGAATTTTCCGAAACCCCTCGCTTTGCAGGCAGGTGCTTTACCGATTGAGCTATGAATAATGTAATACTTGGTCCTTTCAAGTTTCAGTTGTTTCTCGCGTTTGCATGGAAAAGGCGAGGGATTTTAAAACCAGCATAATAGCGTCCATTTGATTATCGCTATTCCGTTGTATCTATAACAAAATATATATCTATATATATTATTTCAATGAATTAAGATGGCCATCTGATATTCTGAAAACCGGTAGCAAAACTGCTCCTTCTTGTGTTTTAAAAAATTTAAACACAAGTTACTTATTCATTTTGCTTCTTATTCGTTTGGAGCTATGCTCTAACCGGAATCTACTTTAAAAGTATGTCAAATACTATATAATGTACTCGAATAATTGTGAGGCAATGTTGGCCAAATTATTTTATAACCATTCTATCAATTTTAAAAACAGGAATACCATGCTATCACGTTTGCTATGCAACTTTTTCCAGAATCGCAAAAAGCGACATGTTTTCATTATCTTGACTTTGTGCCTCATTAGGAAGTTAGTTAATCTTCAACTTCTATCTGGGATATATCTTGAATGAAGGAAATTGCTGCAGCAGAGTAGGTTTGTAACAGCTACCGGTCTTTGCGTTAATCTAGCTCACGTGCCTACGGAGGATAAAGATATTCGTAGTTTACTTGTTTTGTGGCATGGTTTATAAAGGGAATAATCAGCTGTCTGCTGATTGTATTTACTATTACAGTTATAGTGAAGTGCACTTCATAACTGTATATGCTTATCACGTTACTTTGAAAGGATAACTTAGACGAGATAGTATCCGTCGTGAAAAAGTCCAACAAAACTTACATGTTTTCACTGACAGAAAAACTGACTGGTCTGTCGAACGAACAGGCCAGTCACTCACTCCAGATGTACCTGACATCACGTGACTGCTATCTGCAGGTACTATTTCAACATAAAGCTTGTTCAGCAAATCTCTATATGCTCGACGAATTAAAGCATAGAGTCCGACATGCTTTATCCAGCATTTCGGCTGCAGAATATTCATAACGTGTTGACAGTTGCCAGACTATGTAGATACAAAGGAGTATTATTACAAACACCATTTACAACAAATAGTAAGCTTATCATATTCATATTGTCGTATCGTAGGCATTACAAGGGTGGCTCAAAAAGTCCCATGTTTCAAAACAAATGGTGTTGCTAAGGCAAGTTGGTGTTACTATCGGTTAGTTTGGATTTGGCAGACATTTCGGTTAGTCGTTTGTGTTTTCACTGAAATGGAAAATGTGCGGTAAGAATCAATGTTTCCCTGTTACATTTGGATGGAAAAAATTGAGATGAGATACGAGTGAAATTAGACACTATTTGTGGGGATATGTTAGCATTTATGGCAACAGACTTTGAACTTGGTATAACATCCGTTTTCGTTGAAGAGCGACCAGGGCGCCCTGCAGAAGTGGTTACCGAGGACAGCATTGAAAAAGTCCACAATATGGCTCGGATAAGTCCAGAATCGAAACACGGACCTTTGGATTTAGAGGCTGACATGGTAACCACCAAACCACAGAGGCAGTGTTTGCATTTTATATTGCAACATACTGTCTTTATTAGTTGAAATCTGTCTTGCGTCCAATGTAGGGCAATTTAGTGCAGCAATATTGAATATTGTCTTTCTTTGCAAGAGCTGTTTTCATTAAAAGTATGTAAATGAATCCGTATTAATTGTTATAAAAATATATTCAAACAAGTACTGTGCGCATTAACTTAGCCTGGTGACATCCTTACCAATTAATTCCGAATGAGAAAAAGAGCATATTTCCGGCTCCTAATTAGAAAGCGATTTTCGAAACCAAATTCTTTGCAAAAGAAGTATTAGTAATGGATCAACGTTATTTTAATTCCAAAAACAATATCAAAAAACTTATGAGTAGGCTTCTGTAGCCTTGTCATATAACATTCCTCTTAATCACCGATCTGTTCATTCTGAAGAACTAGGAAGAGGAATGTTCAATGAATAGCAAAGGGCCGACCGCGGCACAGTACATAGCACCGGCAAGGCCAGTGAAATTCGGTGGCGAGAAGCGTGCTCATAATGTAAACATATCAATTATTATTCAAAAAGCGACGCATGCCTTTTCCCTGGTAACTTGCCGTGCTTCATTCAATGATGAACCGGACAGATGGAGGCATTATATGCTTAAACGTCGAAGTGAAATGAAGATATACTTGCAAAGGGATGCTATTGGTATCTACTAATTAATCTGACAACTGAGGCGTTTTATTGCCCCTCGAGATTGATAGCTGGTGAGCTTATGATGGCCTCGGGCGACTGGACGTTCTGGAAAATCCTGGGTTTCTATCCTAAGTTAGACGATCTCAGGGCAGGATCTGTCTTCTATTGCTCCGGCTAGATGAAGTTGGACTAGGAAACGAGTTGAGAAGTGTGTTGGAAGATATGTATGAGAATTTCTAGATCGGGACGGCTATCAGTAATGAAAATAATGGCTGCTAGTTTCAATGCCTGCACGACGATGGTTGTTTCTCGCGGGTTAAATACGTGAAAGATATACATATATTAACACTAGTCACTTCGGCTGCTACTTTTCGTTTTTTAAAATATGCGTCGAATTCCTATTACTCGTCGATTTTAACAGTTCGCCATTCACTTTGATGTTACCGCTCGCTACTTCTTTAAATACTTCTCTTTGCAACTATCGTCGCCATTGATTAATTACGTTCGCGCTCTCTCACACTTTTAGGCACACTTAGCAAAGAAAAACTATTGCGTTTTGTATCTGAGCAGCATGTTCTTCCGCAACTGGTTCAAATCAGCAGATAAGCAGCGTAGATGAACAGAACAGATACACAGATATGCAAATCGCACTCCTTTGGGATCGTTTTATTTATACTGAGAATGACCCACGCTATTCCGTCGAAGCTTTTTGCCATTGGCCTACATTTTGGCGGAATTCCTGTTGTCTTCCTCCCACTGGATCTACTTTAGCTTGAAGCTCTGTTGGCGTCATAATGTAACGTCACTGACGCCAGCTTCCTATATCTCAGATCCGGCTAATAGAAAGTTAATTCTAAGCAACACTTGTGCGAAACAGACCTTGATTCGTAAGAATATTTATTTACAAATTCCGTTCAAATGCGTATAGTTATTCATGGGGTACACATTGATATAATTATAATTTTGATTATTCGAAACTTGTCGATTTTTTGCTAATTTTGATATTAACTAAATTGTAATTATTTCAAAAATAATACTAGTTAGGGGAGACTAGCCTAAAATGACATACCAGGGTAAAATGGCACACTGGTGTTTGTGACAAAACTACATGTTCAATTGTTTTAAATCAACCGCCATTAGATCTGTCATGTTGGTTTTAATGTTGGGGGGAAATGGCGGATTTGTAATGCGCGGCATTTTCTGTTGTAAGTAAACAATTGTATTTTTATGTTTCTTGTACGATTATGGAGTGAATCTATATATTTGTAGTAAGGATATTATTTAATCTTCCATAAAATCAGTATGCAGCTCAAGCATATAATATAAGCAACAGGTTGATTTAATTTGTTTCGACAATACATTATAACTTCTAAAGTTATTGTTTCTACAATCAGGGTAGCCAACCGAGGGTCTCTATTCTGACAACAGTGTCACGTTTTATTTCATACTTCAATAGAGAAGTGAACAAGTAGCTGAAGAATAATCCAGGGAGGACGTTTACTTTATTCCAATTTCCAAATTATTCTGTGCCGCTTTTTTGATGGCTGCTACTGTCCAGAACGAAATTTATGGTGTACTTGATATGTGTGTAAATCCGCTTAATCCGGATCATTTTAAGTGCCCAGTGTAGAAACTGATAACATGAATTTTTAGAATTAAAAAGTAAAACTTCTGATGAGGATTCCAAAAATAATGCGATATTACACAAATGGAGTCAAAAATACAGAGAGAAGACAAATCTTTCGGGAATCAGGTGTTAATTACAAACCCTTTTATAAAATAGTTGAGGAATAAAGAAGCAGAAAAATGAGAAAATGAGCTCAGAAAATCAGAGGGATAGTGCAAAATGCCGAATAGATACGTTTTAAAGATGTAGTAGTAGAAGAAGAAGAAAAAAGTGCAGGACTTCAGTGGAAGCGACAGTGAGGACGATACTGCAGTGAAACGTTTAGTCGCTCAAACCCTGGTGAACACTGGCTAAAAAGTATGTGGTGCTATTGTGACCCCACACAACTAAACGCTTTACTTGTGAACTGAGTCCTAGTACCTTCAGAGACTTGTTTGCATATTAACTTACAGTGTCAGCACTGTCAAGTGTTAGTCGTGATTTCATTTTCATATAGTTATTAGAGTACATTACAAACATTGGGATACGACCATTGTTGCTCTCATTATGTCCTATATGGCTCAGTTGCTCCTAAAATAGATTGTAATTAACATTTCTTTTTCTACAATTTACTGTTGGCCAATAGCTTTTGAATTTTATATGTTTCATTGTTTCAGATATTTTTCATAATGTTTTGTTGTTGTTTTTCGTGAATAGTTTTACTGGATACGTAGTTTTAAATCAAAGAAACTCATTTGTATCTAAATTATGTAGTTGTTTTTTATTTTTCATGTTATGACTGGTTCTGCAAATGTTGGTAAAGTTTGTAATATTTTGCTGACCATGATAGATGTGCAATTTTATAATTATTTTTTTAAAGAAATGTTATTGTTGAATTTTAAATTCATTTTATATAAGGTGCTTGCTAATATTTATTTCAGAGTTTCTAAAAAAACATACAGCTGCATACTTAAACCTAATACACAACGATTTTAACCAAATTTTGTTCAGGGTATTCCATTCTAGGTCACTCTCAGTATCACCGAGATGGCTCAGGCAGTTTCGTCTGTAACTGGCATCGGGAGGTCCGGGTTCACTCCCCATCGACCGCGTCCTGGGGTTTTCCCTGGTATTCCTGGGGCTGCTTAGGCGAATGCTGTATATCTACAACGGTTCTCATTCCTTCATTTCCCTTCTTCATCTTTCAGGTCGGCGGAAGATGTGGCTCGAGGCTTTGCAGGCAGATGGCGCGGTTGCTTGCTCCGAGTGAAACTCTCTTCCTCCTAGTTGAGCTTGGTGCTGTTGAATTGGCATTCTTCCGACGGCCTCCCGGCGCCTGTACAACCTCTGTGGCGCGCAATCTAGTGAACTTTTATGGACTTCCGCGCGTCTCTGCGCTTAGCTCCGTCATTTCCTTTAGGCTGGAATGTGGTTTCTCCTCCTCTCATCCCTTCTCCTGAGGATGGTGGGCGGCAATAAATCAATACTTGGTCGCAGTTGCCGAGGTGTCCCCCGCCGCTAACATACTCCTTTTTAGGTAGCGAGAATTAGCGCCTCACAACACATATTATCTTGTTCTTAAACGGGTGATGATGACGGCGACGGTAATTCAGATGATGGTTGAAGTGGCGGTAGTTCTTGTGTCTGTGATGTTTGGCGCTAGAACAGCAGCATCAGCAGTAATGACTGCAATAGGGTGGTTATTTTCATAATGATGGTGATAATAGCAGATACAGTGCAAAAAATATGAGTTACAAAACAATTTTTTTATATTGTTTCATTTGTATAGCCCCCTTTAACTTGAATGGTCATATCGGGGGCTTTGACTTGTGAAACAACTCGTATTACTGTAGGTTAGAACATTAGGTTAATCATTATTATATTACAATACACACGTACATTCACTCTCACATTCATACTTCCAGACTCTGTGGGGGATAGGGAATAAATATGGTTAAAGAAAAATTCCCCGCCCAGCCGGGAATCGAACCCGGGACCTCTGGTTGATAAGTCAGCTCGCTGACCACTCGACCACGGAGGCAGTCCAAAACACAATTATATATAAAGAAAGCTATAAGAATAATTCGGCCGCTAACCTTCAAACATCCGTTTTAATAACATTAGTTTGTTAGTATTTGTTAATATCTTTGTTGTGCTTGTCATTAAAAACAATTTGATAATACTTTAATTTTCCCGTTATGTTGCAGATATCCATATTTTTGCTTTATCTTCTAAATATGCTGACCGCATATTTTTTTACTATAATTAATTAGTTGAACGTTTCTTAACCTGTACCATTGAAGACATCTATTTTATACTGCTTCATATTGCTTCCTTAATTTTTTGGCCTCAATTCTAATTTTACCCTTTCCGCTGTTTGTAAATTTGTGGCTGGTTCTTCTGATTACATAATTATTGAATTCAAAGAATTGAATAACAATCTTCACATCTGCCAGGAAGTCAAAATCGGTAACTCTCTAGGTTAGTATCTTAATTTTATATTTTTAATTAATATCATCTAATGTTAAAAGCGCAAAAAATAGCACAAAAGGCTTGAAACTTTCAATGTTCAGTGAGCAGTAATAAACAATCAGTGTGATGATGTTGGTATTTAAGGGCGCTGAACTTCTATGGTCATTAGCGCCCGATTAGCGGCGTATATCGCTATCACCGAAGCCCATGTTTAAAGTAAATTACAAATGAATATGTAATATTAATAATAATTGCAGTATCAGCCAGCGTCCCTTATGGAAAATTAGCGCGTTGCGGATGGAATATGTCTCGTTCTATATACTACCGAACGGAGGGGAGATTACAGCTTTGGATGCTTGAAGCTGCAGTCTTGATACGATCAGGAGGAGGAACGCAGGAATCAGCAAGCAAAGGCTTCAGAAAACGAAATCGCCACACCACACACGGACGTATCCGAATAATATCGCACGGACACGATTGGCGTGTTTCCTTGTTTGAAATTCTGCATAGTAGGTGGAATTAAAACCATGAAAGATCCTTTAATTGTAGTTATTTTATGATGAACTACCGTTACGGTCTTTAATAGTTATTTTAGTGTTATTTTATGTTAGTACTATTCAATTTACGCTGAACAGTGTACCAAGACATTTGCCAGCTCTAATTCTTTGAAATGGACGAACAGTATGTAGTTAAAAATTAGTGAACACACCAATTTCACAGTTGAAATATCAGGAAAAACTGGCGATCGTCAAGCAGGGGAGGCCTACACCAGCTCTTCCGTCTTGCAGCATGAGCAGAAGGGAAAAAAATCTGATGCGTTACACTCACATGACTTTCTCTAGCTATTTTACAAACAAACTTCTTACAAAAGAAAATTCTTCTTTCAACACCATGCTAATCGAGATAAACATTAGCAGAATTTTATTATTAGTTCCTTATAAGTAGACTGGAACTAAGGAAATGCACTAGACTAAAGTGATAGTCAAATGTTTTAAAAGCTGTCGTTATGCGATTGTCATTGCAAATCGCTTCTTTACTTGGTCAGGAGTAGAACAAAAGAAAAACGGACACTTTCGTCTGAGAAAAGTATAAGTACTTCACATTTGAAACTAATAACAAGGAATACCTCGAAAACGGTAAGCTCCGTTAAAATTATATAACGTAAGTTGTGTATTTTAACAATATCTACATTTGTTAAAGTAAGTTTTTGTCTATCTATTACGGTTTACTAGTTATACCAAATTAAGCAAAATTCATTAAAAAAAAAAAAAAAAACAGTTCTTGAGAAGCTATTCGCAGAAAATTCAAGATATATATTTTTGTTTGTGATAGATACGGCTTTAATATGTGGTATTTTAATCAAAATCGTTACAGCCATTTTAAGAAAAAAAAAATTTAGAAAAATTTTCCACGTAAAGGGTAGTTAGGGGTGGGGGTATTTTCTTGAAAATCTTCGTGTTGTATCCCTGGAAGATACCAAACTTAAATAACCAAGTTTGGTATTTAACCATATTTTCGTTTTTGAGCTATGCTGTCCACAGACACACACACACACACACACACTCGGACCTGTTTCTGAATTATTTTTTTGATTCAGGGGGTCCTAAAACATGTATTTCCGGTGAAATCTCGACATCGAATTTTTGGGTAGAATACAATACTTCTCTATCCCTATGTACATTGTAAATTCGGGCTAGAGAAAGTAAAAATAAGAGCCATTACAAAATGTACTGTTATGCAATCTTAGCATTAAAACGGCTTATTATGAACGCATAAATCGTGCGAAATTACTCTATTTCTGGCACCAGTGAAATTGTAATTACCATGGCAACACAACAGCATTGACGTCATCATCGCCACAACATAATTTTCTCCAATGTGCCTGTAAGAAAATCTGAAATGGTCATTCTTGCAAGTGCAGCAAAATTCAAACAATAGACTCACCTCATTAAATGTATATTAAAACCACACTAACAACAATATACATATTAATCAGAGCCTACGTTGCTTGGTATATTTACTTTCCTTGGTTAATATTAACAGTACAATTAGTCATATTAGAAAATGTTATCCCTGAGCAAACCTTGACTTTTATTGCATTAACATTTCTGCTTCCTGCAGAAATTCTTTTAGTAGTGGCCATTTTATTTTCAATATATTTCTAAGTAACTTTCAGTAACCGATGCTGAATTCCATCCTCCTAATCTCCTTACTTCAGCAATACTAGCACCAGTGTTTGCAAATATTGTGCCCAAAACAGTGCCCTGTTTAATTTAATGCATTTGGTAACTACAGTCTAACTTTACACTATTTAACATGTTAAAAAGTAATAAAGGTTTGTATAATTACAGTTCTGAAAATATGCGAGTAGTGTAATTTCATTAGTTAATCTTACGCATTTTTCGTTTCTCCATCCGCAAAAATTTTATATTCTTTTTCATATTTAAACATCTCTTGATTTTTCTAGAATTAAACTCTCAGCACTCTTGGCATCATTCAAAATGTCAAGCGGATTACAATCAGAATAGTTTTATCATTACCGTCTATTTTCTTCTTCAGTGTCTAAACAAATGAAACAAATCTGCTTAGCAACCATATTACGTCATACATCTGTGATCTCTGATACATTATAATTTTTCATATAGAACATTTATTAATTATTTTTACATATTTTAATGCTAAAATTGCATAAACATTGTATGTAACATGTGCATAATCTCTTTGTAACACTCGAAAAAATTGCGCGTGAGCGAACTCATGTCACACTCAGTCAAATTATACACTAGCTACATTAATAACTACAATCTAAAAATTGCGAAATGTATGTTTGGCTGTATGGCTCATGTGAACTAAATAAGCTTTATTGCTAGACATGCTTGTTGTCTGGAACAGAGAAATACCCTGGAATACTACGAGTTTCGCAAATAGCAATATTTGATCACAGTTCTGGATAAACATATTATGAGATCAACATTAAATATAAAATAGCATTTAATGAACATTTCCTTTAATTGTCTGGCTCTGTTTATAGCTCAAGTCACGCACACAGCATACGCTACTAGAGTATAGTGTTTATTTATAAAAACAAATGCCTTAAAGCATCAGGAAAAATCTGCATACGTGACGCTTGTCTGAGGATATTTCTTGGAGCTCTTCCTTTACGCGATAACCAAAGAAACTAGAGTGAGCGAATTCCCTCTAGAAATGAGTGCATTAACATCCATCATAAGGTTCTAAAGCTTACCAGAAACCGCAGTTATTGTATCGTTCAGATACTCAAACAAACACTAACGTGGCCGGGTATTTACACATAAAGCAAGTGATGCAGTTACCCTGCAGTGTAGACAATCGATAAACACACTTGAGTGGTGGCATTGTGTTCCTCTGGTGACAACGCGATAAAAATAATCTTATTGATTCAATCACGCACACCTAATATTTAAGAGAGCCCCACATGCAGCTGTGTTTAGTTTATGAGCACAGAGTAATGCCAGCGCAGCTGAAAGGTAAGTAATATCTGATGAACAATGATCAGAGTTTTCTTTTCATACTTTCGTTTAAAACCAGCGATTCTCATTTGAAGTAAAACACAGCTTTTACTATCAGTATGGAAATAATAACTTCAATTATCCCTTAGATTACTACTAACAGAGCTCGTGTGTTTTATCATAAAATGCGCAATTGCTCACCGTCACTCTCTATCTATACTCTTATATAAAATAAGTAAATATTGTGTTGTTAACGATGCTGTCAATTGTCAGGATCATATCAGCACTGCCGGAATTTCGTCCCGCAGAAGTTTTTTTTACATCCAGTAAGTCTGCTGACATGGGGCTGTCGCTTTTAAGCACACTTAAAACATATCAGTGTGGTCCAGGTTTAAATCCACGACCATAAGATCATTCAGCCAGCGCCTAACCAACTGAGCTACCCATGTGGCCTTATATGTGTGTTATATACACAAAAATGGAAATGGCGTGTTATCTTTAACTGCAATGGTTCTCAGCGTCCCATTCTATACTGGGTATGAAAGACCGCTTAAGTTTGCTCAGAGGCGTCTCTATCAGGCTTGAGGTTCTTTTACGTGCCGGGACCAACGGCTTTACTTCCCTTCCGAAGGAAGGCATTCTAAGGATTTTTACACCCGAAAAAATCCATCGTCCTCCTCCGGGTTTGAACCCGCGACCTTGGGTATATGAAGTTAGCATGGTAACCATTACACCACGGAGGACGACTGTATATACATACGCACATATATTTGTATTGGCATTTGAGGACTATGTGATGATCTAATATTTGCAGGATTTTTTCTTTCTATTTTCTAAATATATGTTAATGGCGAACATTTCATGATGTTTTTAGGATGACTCTTATTCCCTATCTTAGACTTTCAGTGATTGTTTACGTAACAGGTGACACGGGTGACCCTCTTCAGCCCTTAGCCCAACCCGACTATAGGTGATATGTATGTGGGAAGAATATTGATCTACGTAGCCATATATTTTTGTTTTCGTACAACATTATCTGAATAAAATTCACAAAGTATTCAGGATTCAACTTAAACATGTCATTAAACTACAAAATCGCCCACATTTCTCTAACAAAAGCGAGACATTAAAATTAAAACTCAACACTTAAAAAGAACTTCAAATCGGGAACTAAGAGAATCTGCGTCACAAATCCTTTGATATGAGTACACTGCAGTGAACATTAGTCATTTGAAAAGATGATTTAGAAATCGCCGATGATACAGTCCCTTGCAGCATAGGCAGATTCCCCAGTTGCGGCGTAAATTAGATGGATATCTGCTAATTCTGCATGCGCAAAGCCATTCATTATGTAAAGGAAAGTTTGCGACTGGATCGGTGGCTCATTTCCTCACTGTGAGTCATGTGAATGCAGGTCGGCGGTGTGCGAGTTGTACTAAACACAGGAGCTGGCCCTTGCGTGATATATGTAAATAAAGAGAGACATAACACAGGGTTGTTTAAAGCACGCTAAACCCGAAATTTGTGCTCCATTTATGACAACGCAATTACTAGGTGGAAAACATCAGATACACTTATGTGTTATCGCATTGTTCTTAACTAAATATAGCATTATTTGCACTTATTCACTTCCTACCTGTATATCATCACTCCTTCCCGCCATTTTTTCCCTCTCTCACTCTGTATTGTTATTCCACCAGAAAATATAATGTATCAATTTGTGTGAAAAGCTTCTTAAGTTTGTTCAGATTGTCGAAAGTGTTGAAAATACCTATCCGACTAAAGTATATCCATTTAAAATTATGTCCTAAAGTTGAAGCAGTCACTTGGAAATACTGTCAGCCACTAACACGCCCAAACTGAGGCACTTTATTATATAGAAAATTTGAGAAAAAAATGTTGACAAAGTACTCCATTTTATAACTAAACCACCAACCCAAATTGTTGGCAAAATCCGCGAGAATTATGTATTGTCATCCCCATTGAATTTACGCCATAAAAGAGAGAATTTTTATACTCTCTGAGTTCAACCTAAAAGAAAAGCGAAACATTAAAAGGCGATTATGCATTTTTCTTTCCTCTTCTAATTAGCCTATTCCATTTTACTTGCTTTAGCCCGTATGTACAATGTACATAGTGGTTTGAGAAGGTATTGTAATCCACCCAAAAATTCGGTGTCGAGATTTCACCGAAAATATGTTTTGAGGTCCTCTGAGTCCGAAAAAAAAACCTTTTAGAAAAAGTGTGTGTGCGTCTGTGTGTCTGCACAGCATAGCTAAAAAAAATGTTTTTATGGTTAGAATCTCCTAAGGATGCGACACGAAGATTTTCAAGAAAATCCCCCCCCATCCCAGCTACTCTTTACACGGAAAATTTTTCGAAAATTTTGATTTCTCAAAAATGGCTCTAATGATTTCATTAAAATATTGTATATTTACATAAAAATAGTATGTATATCTTGAATTTTCTGGAAATAGCCCCTGAAGATCTCTTTATTTTGGATGAATTTTGCATAACTGGTAAATCGTAAGAGACAAGACAAAAATTACCACAAAAATTATATCTCGAAACACATAATTTGTCATATATGCTCTTTTTTGCAGAACTGGCTGTTTCTGAAATATTACTTGTTATTGGTTTCAGCTTTAAAGTACTTATACCTTTCTCAAATGGGACCATCTTTCAAGGATGCGACACGAAGATTTTCAAGAAAATCGCCCACCCACAAACCTTTTACATGGAAAATTTTTCGAAATCTTTTAATTTCTCAAAAATGGCTCTAACAATCTTGATTAAAATGCATATATTTACGATATTTTCATGACATACTAAATGAGTATCTTGAATTTTCTGGGAATAGCTTCTGAAAAGATCTTCATTCTGGATGACTTCTGTATAAGTTTTGTATAACTGGTATACCGTTTGGGATACACAAAAACTTACTCCACGCAAATGTAGATGTCGTTGAAGCACACAATTTATGCCATATACATTGTTTGTAGAGTTAACTATTTTCGAGATATTCCATGTTATTGGCTTCAGTTTAAGATTCCTGAACTTTTCTCAAACGGGAAGCCATTTCTAGCAAGCAAAGAGAACCGAATTTCAATCGTTTCACATAGCGACCGGCTTTTGAAAGATTTGACTATCGCTTTAGCCTGCGCATTCTCTTACTTCCCTTCTACTTACAAAGAAACAAGCAATAAGACCAATTCTGGCAGTGTTTATCTTGGTTAGCATGGTGTAGATAAAATATTAATCTCTTGTAAAAAAAGTTTGTTTGTGAAACAGCTAGAGAAGGTCATGTGAAGAGTTTTTATTTGTTTATTTGATTGATAAGTGCAGTAATACAACATTACGATGTAATTTAACGTAAGAAAATAGCTTGCATGGTTTTGTGAAAACACACGATAATCAGAGAATATTTGGGAGAGGAAAATGCAAACTGGCTTACGCAGCACCTGATCACGGCATCATAAATAAAATAGATTTGTGTAGCAATATATTTATATTTGTTAAATAATCTGTGAAAATTACAAAAAACTAACTACACAAGAATAAGTTTATCACACACAGACCTAAATGAGTGCATGCTCACTTCACTCACAGGCTTTGGTAAAACCAGTTAAAATTACTAAAAACAAATTACATATTAACTATTCCTAACAGAGCTGTAGTGAAATCAATGGATATTATCCAACTAAAACTAACAACACGAAAATAAGTTTATTACACACACACACACACACACACATTCACGCATGTATGTATGTACTAATCTAGAACTAATAGAGCGCATGCTCTTCGCTTGTATGCTTTCGTATAATCTATGGAAATTACTAAAAACAAATTCCACAAAATCAGTTTATTTACATGCACTAATCTAGATCTAACAAAGCACTGCGAATGTCACCCACATAATTTGCTTAAAGCAGTAAATTACAAAAACTAACTACACGAATATCAGTTTATTTACATACACACACGCACACATACTAACCTAGACCCCTAGGACCGCTTGCTAGCGCGACGCTTGCTTCCCTCGCTCCCTTTGGTGATATAAAAAAAATAATAAATAAATAAAATTACACGAAAATCAATTTATTTACACTCACACAGACACACTTAGATCCAAGGGGTGCATGCTCGCTTCGCTCGGCTGCTTTGAGGGAATCTGTGGTAATTACGTAAAATAACGGCAAACGTTTCTTAATTTATGCTTAAATTTGAAAATCGTGAAAATGCTAACCTAATAATAAATTGCTTGTTGTCTCCTTGGCGCAGTGGTAGCGTGGCTTTTTGCCAAGTGGGAGATCTGGGTTTGATTCCCGGCACCGGCGAGAGGAATTTTCCCGTGTTGGGAGACAATTTCCGGCGCTCACTCCGATCGACAGGTCCCTGATGGGCTAATTAAAGAACTACTTGATTCAGAAGAAGCGGCTCCAGACCGAGAAGACCGCATTAACCGGCCGGTGGGACTCTAGGCGCTGATCATCTCTCACCCTCCAGCATTGAACCCCATTCATCACGCCTTCGGGTCGAGCAGCGGCTGGGCGGTAGGCCTGTTATGCGGAATGTTGGAGTTAAGTTTGATAAAACAAAATTGCAAAATCTGAATTGAATAAAGATGTATATCGGCATTGTATATGATCAACAATAACATACCTACGCATCTTAGATAACTAACTACAACTATATAGTTAACTCAATGTTAAAAAATTGGACTCAAATTCCATTTCCGGTGATCGACGCAACTCCAACCGTTCTCATATGGCAGGCTTAGAAACTTGACCGACTACGGTAGCTCAATCACCAAAGCAGCGTCCTGCCCAGCCCACTCACCAAACCATCCACTCCAGGATTTCGACCAGCTTTCTCGAGCTAACAACCAGATCAGAAATCTTTCGAGCGGTTCTAGCTTCTTCTCAACAAATCTAAGCACCGCTCTAAAGCTTCTGATCTGACTGCAGTCTCGAGAAAAACTGTATATGCCGTTATTACAGGGTGTATATAAATGAATATCGGGGTTTTAACTCTTTATTATATTTATTACATTCAACTTACAGTTCTGAATGATATGTCAACTCAAACAGTTTTACCAAGAAGCTTATAAATGTTCAATGTGACTACCCTTTGTCACACGGCACACATCAAGTCTATAGCCAAGTTCTTCCCAAACGTTGATAAGTGTGTGCATTCAGTAATTGTAGCAACAGCTGCTTCAATCCGGTTTCTTAATTCAGGGAGGTCAGCTGGTAGCAGAGGCACGTACACATGATCCTTGATGAAGCCCCAAAGGTAAAAATCGCATGGCGTTAGGTCAGGAGAACGTGGAGGCCATGCATAGCAAGCCTGTCATTGGGGCGCTTGCGGCCTATCCAGCGCTCGGGTACAGTGACTTTCAACCAATCGCGTACTTCGTTATGCCAGTGAGGTGGCGCACCATCCTGCTGGAAAATGAAGTTCTCTGGCTCATTTTCTTCCAACTGAGGGAAGAGCCATTGCTCTAGTGTATCAAGGTAAGAAGTGCCAGTTACAGTAGGTTCACCAAAACGAAAGACCCATAAACTTTTCGCCGCGATACGGCACAAAAAACGTTCACTTTAAGGGAATCTCGTTGCATTTGTACCACCTCGTGAGGATTTTCTGAGCCCCAGATGCGCATATTATGAGTGTTAACATGTCCACTTAGGTGAAAGGTCGATTCATCACTGAACACAATACGATCCACAAAATCGTCATGAAACAACATGTCGTTTGCGAATTTGGCACGTAATCCGTGGTCTGTCTGCTTTAGAGCCAGTAATAACTGTAAACGGTAAGGACGTAGCTGTAAGCATTTTCTTACAACTTTCCAAACAGTCGACACAGGAACTTGTAATTCACGACTAGCCTTCCGGACTGATTTCTTTGGGCTACGAGTGAACGACTCTCTCACTCCCTCAACAGTTTCTTCACTTACTCCTTGTCGTCCCGTGCTCTTCCCTTTACAAACTGATTATACCATATACCAATTAAACGACATTTTGGCAAACAGATGTCAGTGAATACAAAATTGAAAATCCACAATATTACATCGAAAGCTGCACTTCGATTTGGAAGCGAAACATGGATTTTAAACCCCTTTACAAACTGATTATACCATCTACCAATTAAACGACATTTTGGCAAACAGATGTCAGTGAATACAAAATTGAAAATCCACAATATTACATCGAAAGCTGCACTTCGATTTGGAAGCGAAACATGGATTTTAAACAGCAAGGAACAGAAACAGCTAGAAGCAGCTCAAATGCGATTTTTATGGCCCCTTCTTGGACTTACAACACTTGATAAGAAAAGAAATACTGACATCAGGGAAAAATTAAAAGTTGAAAACATTGTGAATTACATTAAAAATTATCAACAAAATTGGATGCAGTATGTCGACAGGATGGTGGATCACAGATTACCTAAAATGGCCAGGGACTACAACCCACGAGGGAGAAGAGATAGAGGACGTCCATGAAGGTGATGTCGGGAGCAGTATCACCTATTCTGAGTTTCCGAGTATAGGATTTTCTAAATCCTAAATCTCTCAATGTTCATGATGATGATGATGACGAATGTTTTTATCACTAGGAGGATCACAACCGAACTTACTACGGAACGCACGCTGCACAGTAACTACAGATTCGGTCTTTGCAAACTGCAAAACACAAAACGCTTTCTGTTTACTAGTCGCCATCTTTGCTACTACCGCTGTCTAACGGATTGCGGCAGAAACATTGCGCGCACATGCGCACTTGTGCCAACAAACGAAACTGAGTTGCTTTTTCATTTGACATATCATGTATAACTGTAAGTTGAATGTAATAAATATTATAAAGAGTTAAGACCCCGATATTCATTTATGTACACCCTGTAATCATGGCTTACTTGAGAATTCTTGATTTGTTAGCCAGTTTTACCTTTATGTGATGTTTTATTTGTTTCTTGTTTTGCAAATTGAAGAGATAAATATAATAACTCTTATAAAGTTGCAATAAAACTGACCACTTCAGCTCTTACAGGCTTTATAATAAAGATGTAAATATAGTCTTGCTTCCTTTGACGTTAGCTTACTAATTAGAGCCAGGGGTACTATCCCATAGTTTTCCTATTATTCTGCAGAAAGTATAATTGAAAGAATTCCATTATTAACTATTTTTATCATATACGTTTTTGTTGTTATATTTGTAGACAAAGGCCCTTTCCATATATGTTTGCAGATTATTTACCTACAGGTTGCATTTTCGATCTTTTCAGCTTTGTTAACTATTATTTATATGTATTGTTTATGATTTCAATTATATATTTATATCCTATTTTGTTTAATATTCTTTGTTTACGACTGCTTCAAGTACCGTGTATGTATGCATATGTACACACATCACAATGAAATCAGCATAGCCCATTTTCCCTAAATGTCCGACTATTGTAGAATGCTTCTCGTTATTACGCACAGTAGTGTTCCACCACTGCCTTTCAAGATATATCATGTGTAGAAGAGAAGGGGTGAAAGTCGTGTGACATGCAATGACCGGGGTGCCATGAATTCCTATCCCTGGACTATACTATGGCTTTATTTTCTGAGAACCCGTAGAAGTGTTTTCGGCTTCGTTTGCTAATAATTGTACATGCTTGTTGAAATCCATCAAATACGTATCTTCATTAAACAAAGGAAAACCTAGCATTTAAAAGCCTCACCCAATTTCTGAGGTCTATATCATTTACTTTCAGGAAATTTATAGTTAAGTAATTCGGACAGATATTAGTTCAATGCCCATTTTAATAAAACCGGTTCATAAAACAGGACGCACACAAAGTTGTAACCTAATGAATGCAATGGAAGATTCCTTTTTAAGGGCAAGATTTGGACCACAAAATTTATAGCTGTGTTGAATCATCCGGGAATATGTAAATAAATATAAACTACTACGCACGTTTCATAACGCTATGTTAAGCCTTAGTTTTACTTTATGCAGAAGGTTAGAAGTAAAACTTGAAGGTTTTTATGCCTTTGCGTTTTAGGAAGAACCTTGTGATGAAATAAGACATAATAAGGAAACCGCTGCTGAACACGTAATTGAAGTTCCTTCTCATAGTCCTTAAAGACATGCCATAGCCCATCCTTTACAGTTATCTACTAAACTTTCAGAGATTACTGAGCTGAATAAATGGACATGGAACCGCATTTAAATGTGGAATTGTGTATAAATAGGCACATTTTAATAGTTCCTGATAACCATATATACTATGTACTTCGTGAAACATCAACATGTCTTTTCCAAGCTATCAAGTAAAGATCTGGTTCTACAATTGTTCACCTTGCCTGAGCAGGTTATGTTGGGACTGTTACCAGTCCCACAAAAACAAGGTGATCTACAAAATTGTGTTCATTGACCATGAGCTATCTATTTAGAACTTTTAATTATACATTTCTTCCCTTATAACTTGGGAGTTATATAAACAGAAGAAATACAGGAATATTGTCTAACACTATAAGTATTTGATGGATTGTTTTCAAATTCTCCGTTTCATTCATTAAGTCTTAGTTTCTTCTGAATTTCTAAAATAGTTTTACCCAAAATTTTCGTATAACTCCAAAAGCCTAAGTTTTCAGACACAAGAATTTTAATTTTATATACCTGTATACAATACAAATTTATCTTCAGGGTCTTGAGATTTGGATACTCAAATATCCAAATACGCTAGACACTAAACCTGCAACTAAATGCATAGCTAACTCACAACTGACTTTTTTGAGTTAGGACACTTTAGCTTTTAATAAACTAAAACACGAAATGAAGACAAGCAATTTTACTTGCTCTAGCTCCTACTAATAGCAAGTAACACATTCCAGCTAAACATTGCATATGGAGATTTCACCGGAAAAACAGCTTTTCAGATATCTAGATAAAAAATCTGATGTGTACCATTCACATGACTTTCTCTATATCCCTGCAACAAATTATTCTTAAAAAGCTTATATTTCTATTAACTTCATGCTAATCAGTAAAACATTAGCAGAAATAGCCATATTACTTGCATCCTTGTAAGTAGAGGTGAAATAAGGGAGTACCATAGGTTAAAGTCATAATCAAAAGCTGGTTGCTATGTCACTGAAGTTCCTTTGTTTGTATGGACAGCAGTTGACAAATTCCTGTATGAGAAATGTATAAGATTTTCATAGCAGAAACCAAAAATAAGGAATGTCACAAAAATGACGAACTCCACGAAAAAAATGTATATAACATAAATTGTGTGTTTCAACGTGCTCTACAGTTTTTGTGTAGTAAGTTTTTGTCCATCTCTTACGGTTTAGCAGTTATTCAAAATGTAGTAAAATTCATCCAGAATAAACTACTCTTCAGAGGCTATTCCCAGAAAATTCAAGATATACATTTTATTTGTCAGGTAAATATACGAAATTTTAATCAAAATCGTTAGAGCCATTTTTTTATAAAATCAAAATTTTCGAAAAAAGTTCCATGTAAAGGGTAGTTTGGGGTGGCGGGATTTTCCTCAAAATCTTCGTGTCGCATCCCTGGAAGATACTAAACTTAAATACCAAGTTTGGTATTTTACCTAATTTTCGTTTTTGAGTTATCGTGTTCACAGACATACGGACACACACACACACACACACACACACACGGACCTTTTTCCGAAAATGCTTTTTTTAGATAAAGGGGACCCTAAAACATATATTTTCGGTGAAATCTCGGTATAGAATTTTTTGGTGGAGTGCAATACATTCTCTGTACACTATGTACATAGTGCCTATAGAGAAAGTAAAAATTAAACAATTTTAGAAAAAAAGTCCGCGGATGATGTGTCCGTCTGTTAACAACAAAGCACAAAAACGAAAAGATAGCAGCTTAATGCCAGACTTATTCAAGCTTTTCTAAGGCTACCATAAAGATTTAAAGATAACCATCCCAAACTATCCTTTACACGGAAACATTTGCGGATTTTTATATTTCCGAAATGGCTCTAAGTCTTTTTACTATCATGGCTTTTAATAAAAATCGTTAGAACCACTTTTAAGAAAATCAAAAATTTCGAAAAATGTTTCATGTAAAGGGTGGTTTGGGGTGGAGGGATTTTTCTAAAAATCTTCCTGTCGCATCCTTGGAAGATACTAAACTTAAATACAAAATGTGATATTTTAACGACTTTTCGCTTTTGAGTTATCGTGTTCACAGACCACGAACACACGGACACACACACGGACCTTTTTCTGAAAAAGCTTTTTTTGGTTACAGGGGATCTTAAAACATATATTTCAGGTGAAATCTCGGTATCGAATTTTTGGGTGGAGTGCAATACCTTCTCTATACACTATGTACATAGTACGTGTAGAGAAAGTAAAAATCAGTAAGTTAGAATTTTGAAAAACGATAATCATTATTGTTATTGTATGAAATAACCCACATAAATTTAAACAAAATATCCTAATATGCGGTGGTTTTTCTAAAATTCACAGTTGAATTAATTTAGTTTCAATTAATTTTTTTGATGACATTAGCCATTTCCGATGAATTCGTTGTGTTTAGTTTGAATTTTTCAATACTTAGTCATCGTTTTAATTTATAATACTATTCAATTCTTTCTTGGAATGTAATGAGCATAGACTTTCAACCCATCATATAGCCATTCGCTTTTAAACATTTGACACACTCTTGAACCTTCCTTATTGTACCTAAATTAATGATGTACCTAATAAATGTTTACCAAAAAGGAAATATCTTGATTCACATGCGGTAGATAGAAAGATAAGTGTTTGCAAGAATAACTTTTAGAAGAGAGACAAGATTTCTGAATTTAACATAATATTCACTACACTAAACGAATAATATTTTGCAGAATACAGAAAGAGCCCTCTCTAAACACCAAACTTGGAATTTAGTTGCATCACCACAAACTGTCCTTTATATGGAACATTCTGCCAAAAGTTTTATTTTTTCTTACATGACACTTAACTTTTAATTAAAATACCATACATTTTTAAACAGATCTTCGTAAAATATCTAACGTTTCCATTCACTTAACTTTCTCTACCTATTTTCTAACAAATTAGTCTCACAAAAGATTATTCTTCTCTCTACGTTTTGCTCATTTTTGAGACAAACATTTCTGGAAATGGTTGTATTACTTAGTTTCTTGTAAACAGAAGGGAAATAAGGGAATACGCTAAACTAAATCGATAGTCAAATATTTTTAACGCCGGTCGCTATATGATGCAATTGAAATTATCTTCCCTTTACATGACCGGGATGGAAAAACAAATATATATATGTTTTCCCTCCAAGATATTCCCTGCTATTGGTCTTAAATTTTCCGGTTCTGAGATTCTTCTCAAATGGGATATCACTTCTTTGAGGTTATAGTTTCCGGTGTACGCGTTATTCACTCCATCTTATTCTCAATATAATATTGTGTGATATAAGGAGATTTACATTTTTACTTCCTCTACACGTACTATGTATCTACATAGTGTATAGAGAAGGTATTGCATTCCACCCAAAAATTCGAGATCGTGATTTCACAGGAAATAGACTTTTAGGGTCCTCTAAATATAAAAAAAAAAAAAAGCGTTTTCAGAAAATGTCCTTGTGTGTGTGTGTGTGTGTGTGTGTGTGAGTCCATGAGTCTGTGAGCACGATAACTCAAAAACGAAAAGTCAGTAAAATACCAAACTTGGTATTTAAGTTTAATATCTTCACGAAGATTTTGAGGAATATCCTCCCACACCAAACTACCCTTTACATGGAAAATATTTCAAATTTTGATTTTCTCAAAAATGGCTCTAAAGATTTTAATTAAAATACCGTATATTAAACATATTTACATTCCAAATAAAAGATATATCTTGAATTTTTTGGGAATAGCCTGTAAATGCCTCTTTATTCTGGATGAATTTTCTGAAAGTTTGCGTAACTGGTAAATCGTAAGAGAAAGACAAAAACTTACCACACAAAAAATGTAGATCTCGTCAAAACACACAATTTAAGTCCTTTTCTTTTTGTTGTGGAAGTAACCGTTTCCGAGAGGTTCCTTGTTATTGGTTTCAACTGTAAAGTACTTATACTTTTCTCAGACAGAAAGTGTCCGTTTTTCTTTGTTCTACTCCTGGCCAAGCAAAGAAGCTATTTTCAATGACAATCGCATTAACGATAGCTTTTAAAACGACTATTTAGCTAGTGTATTCCCTTAGTTCACTTCTACTTATAAGGAAATAAGTAATAAGGACATTCTACTATTGTTTATCTTTGTTAGCATTGTGTAGAGAGAAGAATAATCTTTTGTAAGAAGTTTGTAGAGCAGCAAGATTTTTGTGTAGTAAGCTTTGTGTACGTCTTATGTTTATCAGTTATGAAAAGGTACTTGAGAACGAAGAAGCCTTCAGAGGCTATTCCCGACAAATTCAAGATATAAATTTTATTTACATGGAAATATCTTTAATATACAGATATACAGTATTTTAAATAAAACTCCTTAGAGTTATTTTTGAGAAAATCGAACATTTCGAAAAATCTCCCATGTAAAGACTAGTTTGGTTGGAGAGCTTTTCCTGAAAATTTTCAAATCCTTGGAAGGTACTAAACTTAAATATCAAGTAAGGTATATAACAAACCTATCGTTTTTACTTTCTCTACACTACTATGCACATAGTGTATAGAGAAGGTATTGTATTCCACCCAAAAATTCGTTACCGAGATTTCACCGGAAATACATGTTTAGGGTCCCCCTGAATCCAAAAAAATCATTTTTGGAAAAAGGTCCGTGTGTGTGTGTGTCTGTGTGGCTGTGGACAGCTTAGCTCAAAAACGAGAAGACCGTTAAATACCAAACTTGGTATTTAGGTCTGGTATCTTCCAAGGATGCGACACGAAGATTTTCAAGAAAATCCCCCCACACCCAACTACCCTTTACATAGAACTTTTCTTGAAAATTTTGGTTTTCTCAAAAATAGTTCTAACGATTTTGATTAAAATATCGTATATTAGATATTTACCTTATAAATAATATGTATATCTTGAATTTTCTGGGAATAGCCTCTGAAGAGTACTTTATTCTGGAAGAATTTTGCATAACTGCTAAACCGTAAGAGATGGACAAAAACTTACCACACAAAAAATGTAGAGCACATTAAAATACACAATTTATATTATATACATTTTTTTCGAGGAGTTGATCGTTTTTGAGATATTCCTTGTTTTTGGTTTCAGCTTTGGAAAACTTGTACTTTTCTCATACAGGAATTTGTCAACTCGTGTCCATACAACAAAGGAACTTCAGTCACCTATTAAACAGCTTGTGACTTCTCTTTAACCTATGATACTCCCATATTTCGCTTCTACTTACAAGTAAGCAAGTAATAAGACTATTTCTGCTAATTTTTTCTCGATTAGCTTGAAGTAAATTGAAGAATAAGTTTAATAACAATAATTTGTTATAGAGAAGTACAGAAAGTCATGTTAATGGAACACATCAGATTTTTAGTTATACTTCCCACAGACATTCATACACATATATACGGGCCTTTTTCTATAAATTATTTTTATTCTGGGGCCTTAAAACATGCATTTTCTGTGAATTTTAAGTATCAATTTTTTGGGTGGAATATAACACCTTCTCTACCTATTATGTATGTACTTACTTGCAGAGAAAGTAGAGATAAAATGTATATGTATAGATCTTTTATAAATGTTATATAACGTTTAAACCATAACAGTTAGACAAAAACATTCTACATAAAAATGCAGTTAACCTGAAAACAAAATTTATTTCAAACAACATTTTTGTGACATTAGGCACTTCTGACATACCTATTGTTATGGGTTTCAAATTTCAATCTGTTGTTTATTGTAATGTGTGGCAAAGGAATAGAATTTTTAGAACAGTATATAATGCAGCGGATTTGAGATATATGAGTATCGTTTTGGTATCCTCTGTTCCTCTTCAACAAAATGTGTAATGAAGACATTTCTGCAAAGGTTTATCTGGAGTACTATATGGAATATGTCCTAAGAATAATTTGTAGAATATATATATAAAATCTGATGTGCTCCATTCACATGACTTTCTTTACATCTCCGTAACAAAGCTTATTCTTCCACTTCATGGTAATCGAGATAAACATTAGCAGAAATGGTTTTATTACTTAATTCCTTAAGTAGAAGGGAAATAAGGGAATACCTAGACTAAACCAGCAGTCAAATGTTTTAAAAGGTGGTTGCTATGGGGTTGAAATCCGTTTCTTTGCGTGGCCAGGTGTTGACAAGTTCCCGTATGAGAAAAGTTTAAGTATTTTAAAACTGAAAAAAAGGAATACCTCAAAATCAGTCAACTCCACGAGATAAATGTTCGTAACATAAATTGTGTGTTTTAACGCGCTCTACATTTTTGTTAAGTAAGTTCTTGTCTATCTCTTACGGTTTAGCAGTTATGCAAAATTCCGCAAAATTTATCCACAATGATTTCAGAGGCTATTTCCACAAAATTCAAGATATACATTTTATTTGTTGGGTATATATCTTTAGTATACGATACTTTAATCAAAATCTTTAGAACCATTTTTGAGAAAATCAAAATGCTCGAAATGTTTTCCATGTAAAGGGTAATTGGGGGTGGAGAATTTTCTTGAAAATCTTCGTGTCTCATCCTTGGATGATACTGAACTTAAATCCTAAGTTCCATTTTTTGCTGTTCACACACACACACACACACACACACACACACACACTGACAGACTGACTGATAGACACACACACGGACATTTTTCTGAAATGTTTTTTTTTTTTGATTCGGGGGGTCTCAAAACATATATTTCCAGTGAAATCTCTGTATTGATTTTTTGGGTACAATACAATACCTTCTCTATACACTATGTACATAGTACGTATAGAGAAAGTAATAAAGATAATAAATAGGGAAAGTTCTTTGAATATAACATCAGATTTTTAGATAAATGAACGATGTTACAGTTAGTTGTACAATAACATTGTTGATAGAAATAAATGGTCATCAAACAGAGTGGACGTTAGTAACCGGTCTGCGGTGTCGTATTTGGCAAGTGATTATCCAGGCCGATGTGCCAACTGGAGCACCTTCTGTATTACGCAACTCTGTTGCGTTAGCATCTCTTGGGACAGTGAACGATAAAACGGGAAATCCCTTCTCCTAAGTGTTTTTTTCCTTCTTCTGTCGATGCTTGTTTACAGCTTGCTCTTCAGATTTCAAGGACAATTGTTACAATTTATCAGAGCCTAAAAATACCACAGTAATTTATATAGGTATGCAGGGTCTTCAGATTTCATAGCACAAAATTTTGGTGTTGTATTTTCAGAAGTATTTTCTGAAGTTAACTGCTCACTTGGAGAAGTAAATTGGCCAAGGACATGAAATGCTTGAGAGATCCTCAGCCTGCCACTTAAATCTAGATAATAACACGGAACCTACGGGTTGGTTTTCCTACCGAATGAATTAAGGTTTTTGAGTATTCTGCCTTGACAATTCCATCGGCCTCGACGAGCGCTCGGAAGCCACCAGACTGGAATCCAGAATCTATGATTACGAGACTATTTAAAAAGTTTAAAATTTGTACAGATTCATTGAATTCAGTACTTCTGAATTCGTAATAAAATATTCCTATTAAATTTAGTTACTTTTGTTGCATGTTCATTAAAATGAAAGGAAACGGAGTTTTATTCATGGACGCTCTTTAATCACTGTGGTTCTCAGCATCCTATTCTATGTTGGGCGTGAAAGACCACTTAATTTTGCTCAGGGGCCTTTTTATCCCGCTTGAGGTTCTTTTACGTGCTGTAAATCTACGACAGGGATCAACAGCGAAGGAATGCATGCATGCTAAGGATTTTTACGCCCAAAAAATTCATTGAAATCAATACTCCTGAATTCGTAGTAAAATATTCGGATTAAATTTAGTTAGTTTTGTTGCATGTTCATTAAAATGAAATGAGATGGAGTTTTAACTATGGATGCTCTTTAACTGCTGTGGTTCTCAGCGTCCTATTCTATGTTGGGCGTGAAAGACCGCTTAATTTTGCTCAGAGGCCTCTTTATCAGGATTGAGGTACTTTTTTGTGCTGTAAATCTACGACAGGCACCAACGGCTTTACTCTCCATACGAAGAAAGGCATGCTAAGGACTTTTACACCCGAAAAAAACCATTGCCCTCCACCGGGTTTGAATCCGTGACCTTGTGTACAAGAGGTAACCACTACTTCACGACAATGCTAACTATATTCTTCATATACATATGTTACGAGTAAATTAATTTTATCCGCTTTTGTTTCGTCTTCCTAGCAACTTAAATATTGATTATAATCAAAACAGTGAATTAAAAAGGTTTAATCCATTCCTGGAACCTTTTTCTTTCATGTCCCAAATTGAACTTCAAGTAGACTATTAGCAGAAATAAAACCTCAATTAAATACAGGTTTATTTAAAATTATTGCAGAAGCTTTGTTACCTTTTTGGAGGAAAAAATGTGGTTGTTATCGTTGCAGTTTTGTTCTTTACTGACTATAGTTACCATAATTGCCATCAGACGACAATTAACGGGAGTCGAAATGGGAGTTTCGTTCTTCTTTTCATTTTCATATTTTAATCACATGTGAATATTTTCAATCTCCCGCTCATTTTGGTATAACTTTCATAGAAGTAGGCTAGTTTAAAAATATTTTAAAATAATCCTGAGCAGTAGCTTATTAGAACATCCTAGTACACTCACTTGGTAAAGCATCAATAGGTTTGTAAATATTAGTGTTAGAGAAGAGATTCTCTTTTAATTTGATCTGCAGGTTTTAGTTTAGCTATTTGCAGCATTGGCATCACGCTCATTTTTTCCTTCATGTGAGAATTTCGAAGTGCTGAGAAGTTGTGTTAGCAAAACTAGGTTAAACTTTTAATTTCTCTACGTGTACTATGTGCATAGTGTATAGAAAAGTATTGTACTCTACCCTTAAATTCGATACCGAGATTTAGCCAGAAATACCTGTTTTGAGACCCCCTGAATCCAAAAAATAATAAAAATATCCGTGTGCGTGTCTGTGTATGTGTGTCTGTCTGCCGGTCGCTTTGGGTAGCATAGCTCAAAAACGAAAAGTCCATTTAATATCAAATTTGATATTTAAGTTCAGTAGCTTCCAAGGATGCGACACGAAGATTTCAAGAAAATCTCCCACTTACCCTTTATATGGAACATTTTTCGAAATGTTTTATTTTCTCAAAAATGACTAACGATTTTGATTAAAATACCTTATGTTTAAAATATTTTATGAATATCCTGAATTTTTGGGAATACTCTCTGAAGACCTCTTCATTATGGATGAATTTTGTATAATTGGCAAACCATAAGAGATGGACAAAAACTTTCTACATAAAAATGTAGATCTAATTAAAATACACAATTTATGTCATATTCATTTTTTTCCGGATTATTGGTTTCAATTTTGAGCCATTTAAACTTTTCTGAAACACAAGACATCTTTCCTCTCGTTTCTCGTTTATATACGCCTGACAAGTATAGAGATCAGAATTTCAATTGGTTCACATAGCGGCCTGCCGGTTAAAGGTCGCGACTATCACTTTAGCCTGTGCTTTTTCTTATTTTCCTTCTACTTACAAGAAAGCTAGAAAGACTAATGTTACCTAGATTAGCATGATGTAGATTAATCTTTTGAATAAAAGGTTTGTTTACCGAACAGCTAGAAAACATTATGCGAACGGAACACATTAGAGTTTACCCTTCTACTTACAAGGAACCAAGTAATAAAGACAATTTCTGTTAATATTTATCTCCATTATCCTGAAGCAGATAGAAGAACAAGCTTTTTAACACTAATTTGTTACAGAGATGTAAAGAAAGTCATGTAAATGGAACACATCAGACTTTTTTTTAAATGTTATGTTTGAAAGTAATTCCTGAATATCGTTTATTCAAATGCCCCTTTATCTCAACAACTAAAAACACAAGGGCTGAAATTTTTACGACATATTTGCACCTAAAATGCTTTATTGTAATGAAAAAGTTTTATGTATATGGATTAGCTTATTATTTAAAATTATCGTTTTTCATTAACATTTTAAGAGCTTAATTAAAAATTATACCTTTCTTTCTAATCAACAGAAGTATTCCATTTTTCACCAATCAACAGTAAAGCTATTGCTGAATATGCCTTGAAAAACTTAGCTCATTATCTTAAATAGTTGCTGAGCCAAACGTTTACTATTGGCAAGATAGAGTATTTCGACTCCCCTTAAAGCAGCGTTTACAAGCTTTCGGTCAGCTCTTACGCGTATGTACATCCTGTGACTTCTTTGTGTGGGGGATACGCTAAAGATATATGTTTTTGTCGCTCCTCTATCGGGAAAACTTTAGAACTAAAGCAGCGCAGCCTTCCAAAATATCTCAATGTTTGGGCATGTCTAGTAAGACATGAACCATCTCATAGACGTGTGTCGAATGAAAAAAGTGCATATATTGATTGGTAAAATGTTTAAAAAGTTTTATGAGTTACAGTTAACAATAAAATAAGACTCTTACTCCTACTGAATTACACTCTGTACTTTGTCTTTTGAAAAAACCCCGACAATTGTTTTGAATAAGTCTTCCTTAACAAGAGTGTGTAACTACAATGAAAATGGTCTGCATTTACTTATCTGTTCTGAAATATATACTAGAACAATCCTGTGGCTTTTGGTCAGAACATGATAACTCCAAAAGTGGTTCTTTTTTATGTGATAAGACAGTGCTATCTCCAGAGCTTCACCAAGGGATAGAGAATTGTTTCTTTTATATCACGACTGCCTTAGTACAAAAAAGCCATTTTTGGAGCTATGATGTTCTGACAAATGCCACAGATTATCTTGGTAATTACCTTCACGTTCCTTCGTTTTGTCCGCTCACAAAATTACTGGCACTCTATCACATGGTAAACTAGCCTTTTTCACTGCATTGTAAGCAGCCTTTAGATCGACTAATGAATAAATATTTCTCCCTCTCCGAATCCTTGCCTTCTTATAGTATCTGCTATCAATATTAGTTTATTTATATAATTATCTTCAAGACAACAAGCATTGGTGCCACTACGTTCTCATCCAATAGCGATATATCGACATATTTAACATAATTTCTATAATTTACTTTTTAGTAGCGGGTAAAGTATTACATCACACGAGATTAAAATATATTTAAATGCTCTGAAAATTAAAAAGATAATTTTAATCACTTGAACCATCAATTACTATTTCATGTTTATAATTAATTCTTCTTCTTATATTATTATTATTAATTTTTTTAAGTTTAACGTCCTTTAACCTGGTTTGTCATATCGGACGATGAATTAAATTAGTGAAACGATACTCAAATGATCTCAGGGTCCATGGAGCATAAAGTTATTCCACATGCACCATCTGAGGATAAAGGAAAACCTCGAAGAAAACCTTATCAGAGTAACTCACTTTAAGCGAGATTTGAACTGGCGACCTTTTGAATGTGAGGCAGACGTTGTATCCTCACATTATCGAGGTGGGCTGTTCTTAAGTTGTTGTTTGACGTATTTACATTGTACAACCATTTTCAGAATTACATTTTATTATGGATTAACATATATGTTTTTCTTCATTTACTTACAGGATAGGATATATTATAGGGATCCTTATACATGAGAAGAGAACACTTAAATATTATTACCACAATGGAAACGAATATATCATACGACAGAATATCTTTTCATAAAAGTGTCAATTTTCCTGTTAAGAGCTTAATTGGTAGTAATCCTTTTGATGTACCAATCCCCTTTCTCAGTATTAAAAAAAAAATGAACTATTAGTTTTTAAGATTTTATTAGTGCGCCTATAAGTTGGGAAGAAACAGTTTTGAGAAACTGCATGCATTAATTAATACTTTGTTAACAATATATTAAAACAATTGTATGCGGAACTAAAGACAATAATCATTTAAAATTAAATATTTGTGGATTCACCGTGAAAATAAAACACAGAATGATGTTGTGTTTGTGTTCATTTAAGTTTTTCTCTTTTCAAAAGATTAATTTTTGTTGTGAATTTAGTGTTTGATTATTTATGTGCTTATTTTTATTTTGCATAAAAGTTTCTTAAACTTTGAAAATGGATCATTCAAACGTACGTCTTGCAGCCGGCATTGGAAAATATATGAATTTTTAATTTGTGTTTATTTTTGTTTATTTATATATCTCCAGATATACTACTGTGCTTATAAGCAATTGGATGAAGGTTTTAAAAGTATTTTTAATTCATGTTCGCTGTGAAAGAGAAACGCATTCACATTCTACACGGAGTATGGAATGACTGTAATTAAAGAATAGTTCCGCCATGCTGGCCGGTAATCGAACCTGAGATCCAGAGAGGGACTTACCACTCAGCCTCAGAGATAGTCATTATTTCCTTGTTTTAAAGTTTTGATGATTCCTTATTCCCCACAGAGTCTGAACGTATGGATGTATAATATCCAAAATATCAACGTTAAGAACCCTACAGTTCATCGAGAAAAACATCAGCACTGTTTCTAAAGCAAAGCCTCCGATATGACCATATAAGTTAAAGGGGGGGGGTATAAATGAAATAATAAGAAGAAGAAGTAGAAGAATGTTCTGATAATCATTTTCTTAGATTCCATTACTGAAATGCGAACCTCCAAATTGCGCTGGACTTCTGAAAGGCCCGAGTCGCTATGAGTTGCGTGGATAAGGTCACTTCCGGGGTTTCCTCTCATCCTTAAAATGGCAAGTTTTGGGTAAGAATTAGGGTTAATGTGGTTGGTGTCCTCGGTCACTGCAGTAGAACACCGCACGTAGATCAGTATGGTCTTTTGCACTTGACGACACCGGGAGGAAGAGTTGAGCGGAGAGATCCGAAGGGCAACCAACCATATTTGCATGACGACGTGCGCAAAAATGGACGGGTCTCAAACGTTTCCAGATCGAATATATTGGATGATGCCTGAACCCTACCTACAAACCCCGAACCTCCGGGGTCCCCCGAAAGCATCCGTATGCGAGTCCTGTGAGAGTGTTCTCACAACGACGCCAGGGAGAAACCTTTACAGAGTTCACAGACACTGCCCAGTCACAACTCACCGAACACCATAGTCTGGTCCTTCAGCCGTAAAAAAAAAAAAAAAAATGCCAAAGAAGTGATACATACAGGAAGTTGTGGACAGGAATGTCATGATAGAAGGCGAACCACTCCAAAATTCGCCTGCGGACACGGGGAAATCATGGAAAATCTATCCGTATCGAATCCGGGACCTCCCGAATGGAGGCCATATATGTTACTGCCTACGCCATCTCTCTAGCTATTTGCACCCCGGAATCATTTTAGCACTCATTAATAATCAGTCCTCTTTGTAGAGCTAAGATGAAATTTTAATTATACAGAAAAAGTGTATATGTTATATAGTTTTTCCTTTTCGGGGGGAGAGCAAAATATTGTTCTGGGAAACAAATTTAAATCACTTTATCGAAAAAATTGCTTCTTTTATCAAGCATACCTCAAGGTGTCTAATGACACTGAAAAAGTGATAATGATAATCTTTGAAGAAGGAGATTGAATTGAGTGAATTTATCTTCTTTGCCGTCAGCATATGTGATCCCATATTAAGTTCATTTTTAATTAAAATGCAGTTTATTTTAGCAGAAGTTTTACTGGAAACACGTTATTTTCGGCATGGCCATTCCTTGATATAAACGGTAAAAATGTTCCTTCTGAATGTTGCACTTCTAATACTTATAAAGCTGAAAGATATCTCTCCCTCTCTCTTTCATAACTATCAGAGAATGGTGTGTTATATTTCTATTCCATATAATTTAATCATCGACGTACTGGTGTGGATATCTGAGTGTTTCATTTTAGTAGTGTTACAAAGTCAAGGCTTTTTACTTCCTCTATACGTACTATATACATAGTGTATAGAGAAGGTATTGCATTCCACCCAAAAATTCGATACCGAGATTTCACCGGAAATATGTTTTTTTTTTTTTTTTATTTTTTTTTTTTTTTTAGTTTAACGTCCTTTAACCTGGTTTGGTCATATCGGACGATGAATGCAATTGATGATATGATGCTCAAATGATCTCGGGGTCCATGGAGCTTAAAGTTACTCGACATTAGTCTTCTCAGGATGAGGGAAAATCCCGAAAAAAACTTACCCGGGTAACTCACCCTAAGCGAGATTCGAACTCACGACCTTTTGAACGTGAGGCAGACATGCTACCACGCTACCCAGGCGGGCTCATATATGTTTAGGGACCCCTGTAACCAAAAAAAAAGTATTTTCAGAAAAAGGTCCGTGTGTGTCCGTGTGCCTGTGAACAGGATAACTCAAAAACGAAAAGTCGGTAAAATACCAAACTTCATATTTAAGTTTAGTATCTTCCAGGGATGCGACAGGAAGATTTTGAGAAAATCCCCCCACCCTAACCTACCCTTTCCTTTACATGGAACTTTTTTCGAAATTTTTGCTTTTCTTAAAAATGGTTGTAACGATTTTGATTAAAATACCGTCTCGTATTAAAGACATTTACCTGACAAATAAAATGTATATCTTGAATTTTCTGGGAATAGCCCCTGAAGACTACTTTATTCTTGATGAATTTGGCGGAATTTTGCATAACTGCAAAACGGTAAGAGATGGACAAAAACTTACAACACAAAAGATGTACAGCACGTTAAAACACACAATTTATGTTATATAATTTATTTCGTGGAGCTCATCGTTTTTAAGATATTTATTGTTTTTAGTTTCAGCTTTGAAAAACTTGTCATACAGGAACTTTTCTCATACAGGAATTTGTCAACTCCTGTCCATGCAATCAAAGTAACTTCAGTCACATAGCAACCAGCTTTTGACTATCACTTTAACCTATGGTACTCCCTTATTTCGCTTCTACTTACAAGGAAAGAAGTAATAAGACTATTTCTGCTAATTTATTTGCGATTAGCATGAAGTAAATAAAGGCATAAGCTTTTTAAGAATAAGTTGTTGCAGAGATGTAGAGAAAGTCATGTGAATGGAACACATCAGATTTTTCCATTAGGGTTTAGAGATCTTTCGAATATTTTTGGAGGAAAAATTTAATTGCAATTTTTAGAGTGGTTTTCTATCTTTCTTTCCCTTGAGTGTCAATTTTCTCCCCTGTTTGCATTTTAATTGTGTAATAGGACGGTTGTCCATTAGTATATAGTCGCTTTTCCTAAGTCCTCATTGGCAATACCGCTATTGATGTGTTTAAAGTAGTTCGTTTCTTTCTGTATTCGCAAATTATACCTTTCCTCTGAGCTTCATTTCAATGCCACAATTTAGTACAGAACGAAATACCGCAGACGGAGAAGAAAAACAAAACTGTAAATATTTATATTACAGCTCATTCCTCCCACTTGAACACAATTACGTCATTCCAAGTTCAAGTTCTTGGGAGTACTTTCACTGAACAAATGCCTGTAGCTAAACAGCTGACTGTTATTCAATACTTCAACGTAAAACAGCTATGGTAACCATAAAATCACCTTACAATAAAGACACGTAGTCGGAGTAGTCAACGAGCTGACTTCTCACCCATATCTCCTGGTTCGATTCCCTGCTGGGGCGGGGAATTTTTCTTCTCCCAGAACCACTCCCCATCCACTACAGAGTGTGGAGGTATGTATGTCAGAGTGAGTGAATGTGTGCTTGAAGAAAAGAAGAATGTTATAAAGACAACGTTAAACAACCTACAGTCAACGGGTTGTTTCTAAAGCAAAGCCCCCGATATGATCTTAGAAGTTAAAGAGGACTAGATAATGGATGTATTTAAAAATATAAAATAAAATAAAGATTAGACATTTTAAATAAGAAGTGTGTTGATTAGAAGTTGAACAATGTGTTATTCAGGAAAAAACACTGAGGCCTCGGAAATGACCTAAATACAATAGGTTCATGTGAAATAGTGTAATATGTACGTCCATTAAACTAAACCTAGAAACTCTCAGAGCTACCCCAAGTGTTAAACACATACAAATGTAATCGGTTATAACGGAATCGACAGCTGGAATAAGGCAATAAATGTTATGAGATGAAAAATAAATACTTACCAATATGAAGAGACTTTAACAATAAATGCGAAGTTTGAAGGAAATAAATAGATTTACCCCAAGTATGTTATTGTATTGTTTAATGTTGTTATAATTAAAAAATGCTATTCCAAAGTGTTCTTTATTCTTGCTTTCTAAATCATCTAGCTGTATTAAGAAAAACAATCATTGTATTTATTCAGGATATTGAGATTTCGCCAGACATACGCCCTTGTAGGGTCACTAAATTAACAAAAGCATTAACAATTTTGTGTGTGTGTGTGTATAAGAGAGTGAGGGGGAGAAGGAGGACGAGGGAGAGAGAGCACCATCTCATTATGTCACGGAGGGCTACTAGAGACAGACTATTTGGCATAACTAAACAATGACGAAAGTTATCACTGTCCAAAACCATTTACAAAGTTACAGTACCTTACTCTATTTTTCAACGTAATCGTCATTGCTATCAAGGTATTTATTATCACTTGGTACCGGCTTTTCAATGCAGATGCTATACTCTTCCATCGCTAAAGATATGAACTAAGATGTTACTGTCGCTTTGAGGTCTTCATCGGTTGGCAAATCTTTTCCATGTAAAATGAAACACCGTTTTTTTTTCTTAGTTCTGTTATCAACATTTCTTTCAATTCCTCCACAACGATTGATAAACTCCCACTCCGTCTTTATCACACTCACTGGTTCTTCCTTGATTACTCGTAAATTATGAGCTATTTCCTCACTGAAGATTCGTTCATTGCATTATCATCATATTCTTGCGTTATTTGCCTACAACATTCGATTGGCCGAACTTTTTTGCATTAAAAAAACGAATAAGTTATTTGGTGGTAGAAAAGTATAACATCGGCATTGAAAAACTGGTACCACGTGACAAATATCTTGGCAGAATGGAAATATGAATAGAGTTTTGTGTTGATATCGTTCGTAAATTTTGTAACTAAAGTTTTGTGTTGATATCTTTCGTTGTCATTTAATTATACCAAATCGTCTGTTAGTTTCTGCATGACCCTCGTATTATATCGTTCCTAGATAAAATGTATCCTGAACAACAAATATGTATAGAATAAGCATTATTATACCTGTATTATTGAAACAGTAGCGTATATCTGCTAATTTTAATGCTGCAGAAATTATGTGAATGTGTGTATAACATTTTCCTACCATATTTTACTTTTTTGGAACAACTCTAGCTCTTTCACGCAGTCGTCTCACCCAAGTTTCCGCTTGGAACGATTAATAGAAACATAGGTTTTTACTTTCTCTACTAGTTTCCTATAGCAACACACGGAAGTGCTACAGTTCATTTAAAATGGCAAGATTTCGCTGCAAATATACGTTTTGAGGGTACGAGGATTATATACGAATCTCTTTATAAAAACGTTTATGTGCCTGTGTTTCTGAACAGTAAAACGAACTGGTTGTTTAATACCAAAATTGGTACTTATGTTCAGTGTCTTCTAGGGACAACAAGAAGATTTTCAAGAAAATCCCTGCACCTCAAATTACCTGTTACAGTTCAAACATTTTTTCTCTTTTTCCCCCTTAAAAATGTCCCCAAGGTATTTTGATTTACGTAACACATGCCTAAGAAATTTACAATGGAAAATTAAATATATCTCTTGAATTTTATAACAACAGCCTGCGAAGTGCTCTTCAATCTGAAATAATTTTGATAATTGTTAAATCGCAAGAGATAGTCAAAATATTTACAAAAACAAAAATATAGATCTCGTCAACGCAAACAATTTATATACTTTTGTAATATGAATCATTTCCGAGATATTCTTTGCTATTGACTTGAATTTCAATATACTTGTGTTTTCTGCAAATGTATGTTGGTATTCGTTTCTTTTTGATATCACGGAATTTCAAAGCCAGCATAAAGTAGGAATTACACTTCCTTCCAAAAAATAAAAAAATAAAAAGAAATTATGTTTAATATACGAAAAGTGACACAGTTTTAAACATAACCCTGTATTTCTACCTCTTGTTTCATTCTTATTCTGCAATGAATCTGTGAATGCAAGTTTATCTTGAGAGAAGCAAAGAGAATAATAAACTTTTGTAAAAGTAATTGGTAAAAGGGTAAGTAGACAAAATCATGTGAACCAAAGACACGGCAATTTCTTCATTTTTACTTTCTTGTCCACGTATGTACAATGCATGTAAATAGTAGGTAGAGAAGGTATTGTATTCCACTCTAAAGCTCTATACCAATTTTTTACCGAAAACACACACTTTGAAATTCCCTTTAAAAAAGCTGATGTGCTCCATTCACATGACTTTCTCCATATCCCTGCAACATATAATTCTTAAAAAGCTTATACTTCTATTTACTTTATGCTAATCAGAAGAAATTAGCAGAAATAGTCTTATTAATCACTTCCTTGTAAGTAGAAGCGAAATAAGGGACAACCGTAGGTTAAAGTGATAGTCAAAAGCTGGTTGCTATGTCAATGAAGTTCCTTTGTTTATATGGATAGGAGTTGACAAGTTCCAGTATGAGAAAAGTATACGTTTTTCATAGCAGAAACCAAAAATAAGGAATGTGACAAAAACGACGAACTCCACGAAAAAAATGTATATAACATAAATTGTGTGTTTTAATGTGCTCTACACTTTTTGTGTAGTAAGTTTTTGTCCATCTCTTATGGTTTAGCAGTTATTCAAAATTTCGTAAAATTCATCCAGAATAAACTACTCTTCAGAGGCTATTCCCAGAAAATTCAAGATATACATTTCATTTGTCAGGTAAATATATTTAATATCAGAAATTTTAATAAAAATCGTTAGAGCCATTTTTTAGAAAATAAAAATTTTCGAAAAAAGTTCCATGTAAAGGGTAGTTGGGGGTGGGGGTATTTTTCTCAAAATCTTCGTGTCGCATCCCTGGAAGATACTAAACTTAAATACCAAATTTGGTATTTTACCGACTTTTCGTTTTTGAGTTATCGTGTTCACAGGCACACGGACACACACACACACACACACACACACACACACACACACACACACACACACGCGCGCGCGCGCGCGCGCGGACCTTTTTGTGAAAATACCTTTTTTAGATATTGGTGACCCTAAAACATATATTTCCGGTGAAATTTCGGTATCGAATTTTTGGGTGGAGTGCAATACTTTCTCTATACACTACGTACATAGTGCGTATGGAGAAAGTAAAAATCAGGACGAGCGTGTTTATGTGTGTTTGTCGAAAAGTCGGTTAAATACCAAATTTGATATTGAAATTCAGTTCAGCATTTTCTACGGATGCGACACGTAGATGTTCATGAAAATCCCCCACCCCAAATTACTCTTTTCATGAAATATTTTTCGAAAATGTTTATTTTCTCAAAAATGGATGTAACGAATATGATTAAAATATTATACGTTTAAGGTATTTTCATGAAAATGATATTTATATCTTGAATTTTCTTGGAATAGTTTCTGAAGACCTCTTTATTCGGGATGACTTCTGCATAACTTGTAAACCGTAAGAGATTGACAAAGACTTAATACACAAAAATATAGATCCTATTAAAACACACAACTTATGTCATATGCAAATATTGTAGAGTTAATTATTTCCGAGATTTTCATTGTTAGTGGTTTCAAATTTAAGATACTTAAACTTTCCCCAAAGGTAAGTCGTCATACGTTTTCCAATTTTTTTTTTTTTTTTACTCCTCGCCATTTAAAAAGAACCGAATTTCAAATTTATCACATGGCGGTCAGCTTTTAGATGATCTATCGTTTTAGCCTAGTGTATGCCATTATTTTCCTTTTACTTAGAAGAAACATGTTGCAGAATAGGTAGGGAAAATTATATGAGTGTAACATACAGATGTTTTCCGTTACTAAAACAAGCTTGTGGATTTATTGGTTGCTACCTAATGTTAGCTCAACATTAGATACAATATTTCTTAGTCTGTTGTTACCCCACATGTTATATTGTAAAACAGTTTGCTGAAAGTTCTTTCTTGAATAGGTTCCTCATGAGTGAACTACAACATAATAGATCATGTCCCGCTTCTTTGATAGTGAATGGAACTATCAGCATACGAAAGATCAGCACTACAGTGTTTGGAGACCTACTATACTTTCTCTATTTCTGATCGCTGAGAGGTATGTGACTATCTCCACTAAGTGATCGCTCCAATGCCATCTCCCTCTGTCTCGGTTTCTTGTTCAATTACGCTACTCCACAGTCTCATGTAATCCTTCCTAATTGTTTAGTTCCTCTTGTCGTTAAAGGTAACCCATTGTGTTCGTATGTCCTAAACACTTTAATTGCTTCTGTCAGACGTCATTTTAAATCTTCATCAATGTTTCTGGTATATCTTCAGTGATAAGTGTACTTCATGCTGCAGCACCTTGAGGAAACCATTTCTCTTGCTCTACAAGTTCCCTGTATGAGTGATGGGTCGAACTACTACACTCCTTCATTCATTTATGTGAGTCGCTCAAATGGAGTTACTTTGACGATCCCTTAGTGTCGTTGACTTGTTAATGTAGGTGAGCTACGGTGTCTGTCCCAGAAATACTCGATCTGACGTATAGATAGCGGTCGTTGTTTCAAACAACAATAATGGTAAAAAGTACCAACCTTAGAATGCTTAAGTTTGCAGTTTGACGATTTCACATTCTTTAGCATTTGTTTGGCAGCCATTATTAGTGAATGCTCTCAGCGAATTTGTAAACATGGATCAAATTAGTTATCGTTATGTGATACAATACTTTCATTTGAAAGGTCTTAATCCAACTAATATTAAAGCTGAGCTAGATTCTACTTTGGGGGCATCTGCTCCTTCGTTTCAACACTGAATACTGGGTGGCAGAGTGGCAGAGTTTAAGCGCGGCCGTACGAGCTGCCACTACGAACATCGCAGAGGTCGACCAAATGAGGTTACCAGTCCAGAAAATGAAAAGGAAATCCACAAAATCGTATTGGATGACAGTCGGCTGAAAGTACGCGAGCTAGCAGACATTGCAGGCATTTCAAAAAGTTCTGTACATCGCATACTGACTGAAAACGTGGATATGAGAAAGTTGTGTGCAAGGTGGGTGCTGCGTTTGCTAACAATAGAGAAAAAAAACAGCGTCGAGAGAATGTTTTAGTCGAATGTTTCGCTGCAATGAGTTTTGCGTCGATTCATAACAATAAATGAAACTTGGGTCCATCACTTCACACCTGAAACGAAGCAACAATCAAAACAGTGGATCGGCTCCAAAAAAAGGCGAAGACAGTTCCATCTGCAGGCAAGGTCATGGCCTCAGTTTTCTGGGACGCTCGCGGGATAATTTTCATTGATTATCTCAAAAAGAAGGAAAAGTATTCACGGCGAATATTATGCGAACTTATTACAGCGTTTGAGTGAAGAAATCGAGCAAAAACGTCTTAAAAAAGAAAAAGAAAGTTTTGTTTCATCAAGACAATGCACTAGTTCCACGTCCATTATCGTCATGGCCAAAATCAATTATTTAAAGTTCGAATTGCTTCCTCATGCAAGATATTCGTCAGATTTAGCCCCCTTTGATTATTTTCTGTTTCTAAACTTGAAGAAATGGCTTGGTGGTAGAAAATTTGCCAACATTGAAGAGGTGGAGTCTGCAGCTGATGACTATTTTGCAGACCTCGATAGTTCTCACTATAAACAGGATATCGAAACTATTGAACATCGCCGGGAAAAGTGTATCCAGCTGAAAGAGACTATGTAGAGAAATTAAGATGTTTTTCCCCCAAATGTGTGTGCTTTCTTTGTTAGGTCGGGTACTTCGGGACAGCCCTGTACCATAGGGGAGGGACACCGAACCCTCAGTTCCTGCAAATTGGGCACTAGAAATTTCTAGCACCCGACGTGCTTCAGACAATTCAAGAATTACGTCGGGCCAAACATCTGAGCCCTTCCCGAAAAAATATTGTTCGGATTGGGTTGGTCTCGGAGGGGCATTGGGGTTTCGAAACCCATGGGAGATCGGATAATTTGGGCGATCCCTATGCGGGGTTATGAGATGCCTAAATATGCTTCGGTAATAACCTGGGAAAGTTTAAAAGTGCTAGATTTTTGTCGCCTCTACCAACATTTTTAGTAATCTCCCTCTTTGAAGTTGATGCGCATTAATGAGGTATTCACTTCCGTCCCTGTACAAGCAGGGGGAGCTAGATTATCATATATTGCCCTAATACAACATGCACATTCTTGACCCTACCTGACAAGTTACTTCCACCTGATCTGAGTCTGATTTGCTGTTTGAACATACAACCAACCCGTGCACTCAGTGGCGGAGCACTGCTGTGCGTAATTACGAGATACCATTCACATAAACAAAACATATGAAAGAATAAACGGATATAAATAGACAATTGAAGTTGTAAACAATCCAAAAAAAACTGTTTATAAAAGTCACAACAATATAAAACTCAACGTCGAAAAAAATACGTATATAACTGAAAATGGTTCTTATCTAAAATTATTTTTGCATATAACTAGTGACATTTTAATAACACTGAGAATCATTGTTTTAATAAATAGATTCTTTAAGTTATATTATCTGCAAATTGATAGAAAAAGTATGGGGTAGTACTCCTAGTTCTAGTTACGCGGTAAGCCAAAAACGTTAATTGAAGCAAGATGATATCTATTTCATGCAAAAGCTTTACGTATTGGGTGTTGTTTGTTCATGTTTCCTGCAAGTTTATAAGCGATAATTTGTTTACTTCAAATTGATAATAAATATGAATTATTTTAAATTTCAAACCTTTATTATATGAATAATGATGATGACAATAAAAACATTTTGTTTTGTTATTTAATGTATATCTTGTTTAAAAAATATAGTAGTTATTAGCTTCTCAAAACTAAGAATCACATTCTTCTTCATTTGCAATACATATTCCCGTCATTCAGCCTGAGGCTTATTGTGCTCCATAGGAGGAGTAACTACGTTACGTCACATTACCCTTCCTCCTACGGTTGTGATCCTCGTTCGCCCACACCTATCCTAATAGAAAGTGACACAGGAGGGGCACTCAGTTGGAGCCTTACGTGGTTTAGAAGGAAGTTTCTTTTATTTGTTTATTTCATTTGTTCAGGGCTATGTTTTTCAAATGGGAGCTTGAAAGGAGAGAGGAAGAACTAGTATAAGATAATGGACTGCGGGAAGGAAGATCTTATGGGGAAAAAAACACAAAACAAAACAAATTGGACCGAGGTGTTCTTGGAAGATACGAAATTTAAATACCAAGTTTGGTATTTAACCGAATTTTTGTTTACGCACAGTCACAGACACACACACACAAACACACAAAGGCGGACCTTTCTAAAAAAGTTGGATTTAGGGGATTTCAAAACAAGTATTTCTGGTAAAATCTCGGTATCGGACTTTTGGGTGGAATACAATACCTTCTCAACCTACTATGTACATTGTACGAGTATGACGTGCCTAAGTGGGGTATCGAATTCCGTCCTGGTATATTGTACCGTTGGGGGGGGGGGGCTTTTTAAGGTATTGCCCTAATGGAAAGATCCACGAAGTCTTGTACTCCCTGGTATGGGAATGGGGGGGGGTTTCGGCCCCGGGGTAGCCATTGGAACCACCGTGTATAAATGTATGTGGTCAAGAAAGTAAAGCTTGTATCAAAACATGTAAAGATATTTATTTTATCTTCTCAGCCCGCCATTCTGCAATAAGGAAACTTAATGCTTAAAAAAACCCGAAAATATATGTACTGATACAGGTGCACAAACTGCTTCTGTCTACGTCTGATTGTTTAGGCAACGATAATCTTCCTGGTGTTAGACGAGGCAATATTACCTTCCCTCCACACTGTCTAGTGCGGTCATGACAGTCGCTCTCATATCCTAGTGAGCCTGCTAACTTAATAAAGAGGTTTGCCGCTCACACTTACACTCGAATATAATACATTTTTGAGATATACTAGGAGTTATTGAAGCCCAAACATTGTTTATATATCGTATGCTATTTTGTAGAAACTCTTAGGTAGCGAGAGTGACTTCCTTCTTAATAATTTTTGAAATTCTTGGAAAGAAATTTCTTAAATAATTTTCCACAATTTTACAGCTATATCCATTTCTAAATGTTGTTCGTGATTACACATGATTGACATGTCATTACAATGCATGCCACTTTTATGTGCTTTCAATATTGCTAGGTATTTTACAGTTTTTAAATTCTTAAGAGTTTTCGACCGTTGTGTAGATAGAAAGGTAGATTACCTTCTATCCGAGTGCGTATTACTAAACCGGCAGCGCAAGGTCTTGAAGCGGACGAAAAAAAATAATAATTAATAAAATCCTAAATAATAATTAACAATAATGCATTAAAACTACCGAAGTCATTGAATCGTCGTAGGCACAAGTTCTAACAGAGTTAATACCATTGCTACTGCTACTGCTAATAATAATAATAATAATAATAATATTCAAAATATATAACTTTTAAAAGCTGAACATTTTTGTAAATATATTATCTATTTAAACAAATATGACGATTCCCATTCATATGACTTCCTCTACTTGCTCTGCAAACAAACTATTCTTACTAAAGATAATTCTTTTATCAACTTCATTCTAATCGAGATAAATATTAGTAGAAATAATCTTATAGCTTGATCCCTTTAAAATAAGCAGATGGGAGATAAAGGAATACACTAGGCTGAAGCAATAGTCAATTTTTGAAAAAGTTGACCGCTGTGTGAATAATTGAAATTCGGTTCGCATTACATAGCTAGCAGTAAAACAAAGGAGAAATGAAAAGAAAGGTGACTTCCCATTTGAAAAAAAAGTTGCGTAATTTAAAATTGAAACCAATAACAAGGAATGTCCCGGAAAGGGTAAACTCTACAAAACAAGAAAAGAAAAAAAGAGTGTATGAACATAAAATATATGTTTTAACGAGTTCTACATTTTTAGGTAGTAAGTTTTTGTCTATCTCTTACGGTTTACCAGTTATATAGAATTAAGCAAAATTCATCCAGAATGATGACGTCTTGAGAGGCTGTTTGCTTTAAACCTGTAATATATTTAGGAGGCAATTGTTGATATATGGCGCAATAACGTTTGAAGAAATTGCGTCGGTGTTGATATCATATTATGTCCTATATGCTAGACAGCGGACCTAAATAATATAAACACAATTCTCAATGTATTGCACAATTGGCAATTACGGCATGTGTGCAAAATAGTATTCCTAATAGCAGCGATGTAATTCCGTCTCTCTAGTTGCAGCGACTTAGAGAGAAGATAAACTCTTTTTGTGATACTCTTTTCTCTGAGCAATGAAGATACAGCAGTCTCTGTATATCAGATATTCAATATTGAATATATAAGATCTGGTGGAATATATAATTACCTACTGTTCTATGTTGATACTATGCTTCATCATAGTCCATAACATCAGCTCACTTCTCTCCCAGAAAGGGAATACTAATACAATGCATTTTTGTTTGTTTTATCGGTTCAACACACCAAGTACTAAAAATCTGATGTGTTACACTCACATGACTTTCTCTAGCTGCTCTACAAACAAACTTCTTATAAAAATTATCCTTTTTTATATACCATGCTAACCGAGATAAAACATTAGCAGAATGTTCTTATTACTTAGTCCATTATAAGTAGAAGGGAACTAAAGGAACCCGCTGTGCTAAAATGTTTTAAAAGATGTCGTTATGTGATTGTCATTGGAAACCGCTTTTTTGCTTGACCAGAAGTAAAATAAAAGAAAAACGGCCACTTACTGTCTGAAATGAAATGGAGTTTTATTTATTGACGATCTTTAACTGATGTGGTTCTCAGCGTACCATTCTATACTGGGCGTGAAAGACCGCTTAATTTTGCTCAGAGGCCTCTCTATCAGGCTTGAGGTTCTTTTACGTACCATAAATCTACGACACGGGACCAACATCTTTACTTCCCTTCCGAAGGAAGTTCCTGTCTGAGAAAAGTATGTTCTTAACAACTGAAACTAATAACAAGGAATATCTCGAAAACGGTAAACTCCACGAAAAAAATGTATATGACGTAAATGATGTATTTTAAAGAGATCTACATTTCTTATGTAACAAGTTTTTGTCAATCTCTTACGGTTTACTAGTTATGCAAAATTCACCAAAATTCACCCAGAACAAAGAAGGTTTCAGAGGTTATTCACAGAAAATTCAAGATATACGTTTTATTTGTGATGGAAATGGCTTTAATATGTGGTATTTTAAACAAAATCGTTAGATTCATTTTTAAGGAAAGCAAAATTTTCGAAAAATGTTCGACATGTCGCATCCTTGGAAGATACCATGGCTTGGCTTTTAACCGTCTTTTTGTGTTTGAGCTATGCTGTCCACAGACACACACACACACACCCAACACACACACACACACACACACACACACACACACGAACTTTGCCTGAAAACTTTTTTTATTTTGATTCAGGGGGTCCTAAAACATGTATTTCCGGTGAAATCTCGGTATCGAATTTTTGGGTGGAATACAATAACTGCTCTATCCACTATGCACATTGTACATACGGGGCTAGAGAAAGTAAAAATGGAAGTGCAGAGAGAAGCTAACGACTTATTTGCTAACACCTAAGGATTTCTAATTATTTCATAATTTACTAGAATTTGTAATGCTAAATTTTCGCCAAATGTTGTAAGCACTCATGTCATGCTTAATTTGACACTCCTAAAAATTATCGCAATCACTACCTTTCATGGAAGAGACTTTCGTTCGTGATATTGATTGTTTGCCCATTTTTCTTCTTCTTCTCTTCAAGGAGTAAGGAGAATTTTCTGTTCCGTCCTCAATTCGCCATCTTGTACTTGGTCGACCAACATCTTCTCCCCTTCCTGGTTTATAGATCAGGGCTGCTTGGGAACTCGTTCTATACTCATTCTATTTAGGTGGTTTGATCACGAGCCCTGTATTCTTTTGTTTTCTCTATAACTCGGGGTAGGCTTTGTTTATTCCTTATATTCTCGTTTTTATTCCATCTAATGTTGTACATCGCTTTACACTTCTAAGAAATTTCATTTCAGTTTACTAATATTGTCCTAACATCGTTTATCTTTAGGGTTCATGTTTTGCATAATAATAACTCCATGTCACGACAGCTCAAAAGGAACCTTGGCCTACCGCCCGTCCGCTGCGTCTCCCATCTCGGTCCAAGACAGACGTCATGGATGGGGTACAGTATTGGAGGGTGAGACATGGTCAGCGCCTCAACACCCCCGGCCGGTTAATGCAGTCCTCATGACCATCAAGTAGCTCTTCAATTGGCCCCCAGGGATCTCACAAGGATTAGTGTACCCCGAACCAGGTCTCCCAGCGGGGGGGGGGGGGGAAATCCCCACGACGGTGCCGGGAATCGAACCCAGGTCTCTCGCTTGCTAAGCAGCTGCGCTACCACCGCGCTAGAAGACGACCTCATGTGTGCAATACAGCCACCAGCGTTTATTAAACATGATTTGTATTTTTTTTTTTTTTTTTTTTTGAATCCTGGAAATTGTGGCACATATATTCTGAAAACATTAAGTGTTAGTGTTAAAATTATATATCATATTTGTAGAAAATGCCACATCCTAATTATCTGTAATGCCTCACTTGTTCTAAAACTGTTATTTATTATTATTTTGTTCTAACTGAGCTTCCCTATGAAAACGATAAATTTTGTCTTCTCTGGAAAGATCTTTAATTTATATTCAGTTCATGTATAGCCTTTTGGAAAATTATCTGACTGTCCGCGAGTAAAAGAGTATTTAATTCGCTATTCACTTTACTAGTAACTATTACAGCATATTATATGGCAGTATAAAATAGTGTGACTACGCTTCCGTAATCGCAGCACATATTTGGGTGGCTAGATTCCAAAGTCATAGATTGTTGCCATTTAACTGTTGGCTTCCTTTCACCTGTATGGGTGAACACGTGTACATTCGGCGAGCTGTTTACATCGAAATTCCGATTGTCGCGTCTGTATGTGATACCTACGGTGGTTTGCAGGTGCAACATTCTGGAAGTGCCTTGCCACGTGATAAGTCAGTCAGTTTCGATGTTAAGTTCGGAGCATGCAGTCGAAAGAGAACTGAACTGTATCTCAAAATGGTTGCGAAAGCATCAAATAATAATGTTTATTTTAAACATATTTTTGAGAAAATTCAGTTGCAAGAAGTAAAATGTTGTTTGTAGCAGTACTAGAGAACAGTTTATATTACAATATGCAATATAAAAGTGGTTAAACAGGAATCCCAAAAGACAGTCATCTCTACCATTTAACCGAACTATTTAGGATATAAACCTATGCTGTAATGCAATGATAAAATCGTACTTTCTCTAGCCCCATATGTACAATGTACATGGAGATAGAGAAGTATTGTATTTCACCCAAAAATTCGATACCGAGATTTCACCGGAAATACATGTTTTAGGACCCTCTGTATCCAAAAAAACCTTTTCAGAAAAAGGTCGCTGTGTGTGTCCGTGTGTCTGTGAACACGATAACTCAAAAACGAAAAGTAGCTAAAATACCAAACTAGGTATTTAAGTTTAGTATCTTCCAGGGATGCGACACGAAGATTTTGTGAAAAATCCCTCCACCCCAAACTACCCTTTACTTGGAACTTTTTTCGAAAATGTTGTTTTGCTTTAAATGGCTCTAACGATTTTGATTAAAATCTCGTATATTAAAGATATTTACACGAAAAATAAAATGTATATCTTGAATTTTCTGGGAATAGCCTCTGAAGACTACTTTACATGGAACTTTTTTCAACCATTTTAATTTTCTTAAAAATGGCTCTAACGATTTTGATTAAAATACGTATATTAAAGATATTTACCTGACAAATAAAATGTATATCTTCAATTTTCTGGGAATAGCCTCTGAGGACTACTTTATTCTGGATGAATTTTACAAAATTTTGCATAGCCGCTAAACCGTAAGAGATGGACAAAAACTTACTACACGAAAAATATAGAGCAGGTTAAAACACACAATATGTTATATACATTTTTTCTTGGAGTTCGTCGTTTTTGAGACATTCCTTGTTTTTGGTTTCTGCATGGAAAAACTTATGCTTTTCTCATATAGGAATTTGTCAACTGCTGTCCACACAAACAAAGGAACTTCAGTAACATAGCAACCAGCTTTTGACTATCACTTTAACCTATGGTACTCCCTTATTTCGCTTCTACTTACAAGGAAGCAAGTAATATGACTATTTCTGCTAATTTTTTCCGATTAGCATGAAGTAAATAGAAGCATAAGCTTTTAAGAATAAGTTGTTGCACAGATGTAGAGAAAGTCATGTGAATGGTACACATCAGATTGTTTCAAAAGCAAAGGGCATTAAGAAGTTTAAATACTTTAGCGTGCTACAGGGCTCGTGATAGCCTGACATTTTAATACGGAAAGCACATATATTCATGACGGAATGACTGTTCGTGTCTGTTACTGTCGTACTGTAGAGGTTTATGATGCCCTCATTTGAATAATATGGTCATTACCTTATGAGAATGGCATATGATTCACTGTCGTGGCAATAACCTTAACCCTGAAAACACTCTCGTCGCAGAGAAATGTCTTTTAGGGGGGGGGGGACATAAACAATTGGACTTGTAATTTTTTTCGGTAACTAATATTCCAAGGTCGAATAACTGTTTTACTATTTTATTTAGTTGTCAGTTATTTATTTTCTTGCAGTTTAAGCAATGTTTATGATTTCAATGTTTGCTCTCTCTGGTAGGCCAACTTCGTATTATACCTAAGAAATTGTAATAGCGATTTCACAGAATAACACGTTTTGGAATTACGCGATTCCAAAAACAAATCTATTTTAAAAAGGTTCTTATATTTGTGTGTTGAGATGTATATGTGTACAGTAAAGAACAGTATAACTCAAGGGATTAAGGGAACATTTTCATGAGATTCCCGCATACATAAAATAGTTGAATAGCTTGATGTTGAAAGGGGACTTCTGCAGTTTTTATGACGTTTGGTTTTGATATGGTACTACAGATGAGGCAGTCCCAACTCTACTCGTCCGAGTCAGAGTACTTGTGACGAGAAGGGAAGGTCAGTGGGCGAGGATCATAACACAAACCTGTGCTTGCATTCCAACACTTGTTTCAGCCGTGACAATAGGTTGCCTCAATGATGAGGCTTACTGCATGCTGCAGGCATCATCTGTGAATAACTGAGAAACTCGCTGCTCTTAAGCGCGGAACCAAACTGGAATAGTTTGCTGATGATAGGTAGAGCCATCGGGAGTTCTCTAGAATTAATATCAAGACTGTGGCTGGCTTGTGAAATTGTAGTTTGATGTTAAATGGGAACATCTGCTATATATGTCATCTTATCGAAACCAAAGATAATTTTATTTAAAATAAATTTACAGTACCTCAATAGACCGAGCAAGTAGATCCGCGGTAACGTTTGACACTCGTCGTCGGACTGGAACTCTGACCATGGGTTTCTCATGGATGCCTAGGACCTGTAGTGCAATGATGCGATGCTTCCCCTATTTCTTTTCATGGTTTCGGGATTGTAGAACCAGGGAACTACGGTTGGTGTGTTACAGCAGGACGGTGGAGTTTGTACTAACGAAGAAATTCTCATTACGTGTTTTAGAGAGATCTGAATTTTATTTGCAATGCTTGTTTGCATACTTTTTTTGACTTTCTACTGTACGAAATTGGTTTCGAATAAAGACCACTTCATAGCCATCAGGAAAATTAAAGATATATATTTTGTTTGAAACATAAATATGTTTAACATGTAATATTTTAAACAAATTCGTTTGAAACATTTATGAGAATATACAACACTTTGATAACTGTTTTTGAGTGACGCTGTCCACGACACCCACAGACACATGGAATGTGTTCTTAAAACATAATCTGATGTGTACATTCACTTAATTTTTCCTACATATGCTGCAGCAAACTATTCTTACAAAGGCATATTCTTCTATCTATTTCATCCTTATCAACATAAAAATTAGCAAAAATGGTTTTATTACGATATTATTTCCTTGCACAAGGGGAATAAGGAAATACAACAAGCTAAAGCAATAGCCAAACGTTTTAAAATTCGACCGCCATGTGATGGCACTGAAATTCCGTTCTCTTTGCTTGGCCAAAAAATTATAAATAACGCCTTCCCATTTCAATCTATGACAAGCAATATTTCGGAAATTACTACTCCCATAACAACAATGCATTTGACATAAACAGTGTATTTTGACGAGGTCTACACTTTTTCTGTAGTGTTCTTGTCTATCTCTTACGGTTTACCAGTTAAACAAAAGTCATTCTGAATAAAGATGAACTCTGGAAATTCAAGACATACATTTTATTTTTCATATCAATAGCTTCATTATACGGTATTTTAATTAAAATCGTTGGGATATTTTGAGAAAATCAAAAATTTTGAAAACTATTACATTAAAGGATAGTTCGGAGTGAGGGGATTTTCTTCAAACTCTTCGTGTCTCATCCTAGGAAGATGCTGAACTTATACATCAAGTTTGCTATTTAACCAACTGTTCGTGTTTTGAGTTATGCCGTTCACACACATACACACTTACTTGTACATTTTCTAAAAATGCTTCATTTTTACTTTCTCTACACGTACCATGCACATAGTGTATAGTGAATAAAAAAAAAGAATTTTTAGAAAAACGTTCGTGTGTGTCTGAGCAGCATAGCTCAAAAACAAAAAATCCGTTAAACGTCAAACTTGATATTTAAGTTCAGTATCTCCCAAGAATACGGAAAATTTTCAAGAAAGTCCCCACCCCCGACTACCCTTTACAAGGAAAATGTGATTTTCTCAAAAATGGCTCCAACAGTTTTGATTAAAATGTCTTATATTTAAGACGTTTACATGACAATTAAAATGTATATTTAAATTTTCTAGAAATAGCCTCTAAAGACATCTTTATTCTGGATGATTTTTTTTTTTTTTTAATTTTACATAACTAGTAAACCGTAAAGAGATAGACGAAAACTTACTACATATAAAAATGTATATCTCGTTAAAACACACAATTTATGTCATATAACATTTTTCGTGGAGTTGACCGTTTTGGGGATATTTCTTGTTATTGGTTTCAGTTTTAAACGATTTGAACTTTTCTTATACGGGAACTTGTCAACTCCTGGCCACGCAAAGGAGCGATCATCAATCCCATAGCAACCTCATTTTAAATCACCTGACTGTCGCTTAGCCGTATATTCCCTTATTTCCCTTCTACTTATAAGGAAATAAGTAATAAAACCGTTTCTACTAGTGTTTATCTCAATTAGCATGAAGTAGATAGAAGAATAAGCTTATTAACAATAATCTGTAACAGAGATGTAGAGAAAGTCATGTGAATGGAACACATGAGGTTTTTTATTCAGAGGAGTCTAAAAGGTGTATTTCCAGTGAAATCTCGGTATTGAATTTGTGGATGAAATGCAATACCTTCTACACCTATGTATTCTGTACGAAGTAGAGAAAGTAAGCAGAAAGTCTCAAAACATGTATGTTTTGTGAAATTCCTACCTCGAATTTTTAGTGAATAAAATACTTCCTGTTACCTACCATAGGCAGATGACAGAGAAACATAAAGACTTTTAACTAGGGCGATAAAATTCTTTAGTTCAAGAAAAAGTTATTTTACTCGTTTTTAAGGACGCTGTCATATCAGTACCGCCGTTGTGTCGGAGTTTCGTACCGCAGGAGTTCTTTATATGACCTGGGTCTGCCCTTTTAAACATACTTCAAAACCATCGGTCTGGGCCGGGTTTGAACCTGCGACCGGAGATAAGGCAGCGCCTAACCAACTGAGCTACCCAGATCTACTTCAAGAGAATGTGTGTGTGTGTGTGTGTGTTTCAGAAATGTGAAAGGAAACTTATAATAACTGAATGTGTGAGTGTGTTTTATGATGTGCTTTAAACATTCAAATACCAAAATATGCTTATTTTTTATAAGTATTTCCATTTTACCACACATGCCTTAGTATGTAAGGCTGTCAAGGCTTCTAAGATCATATAGCTAGAGGAACCAAATATCATTATGCATTTTGTTATAATTTTCGTAATGTTGGAGTTACTAACTATGTAACGGAATATTAGTCCCGGACTTGAAAAGTCGACATGTCAATCTGCCGCACGTCTATGCTTTGTAAAGTGAAAAGGCTGAATTACATCCAATACTCCTACATTGTTATAGAGAATATCCTATATAGCACACAAAGTTACTCAAAAAATTTTTGAAGATGTAAGAAAATGCCATTAGAAGCGTTTTGTTACCATCCTATATATTTGCACGCATGTATACACTCACATAAGTAGCAATGCCATCATCTAACTGTTGTCTATTATTTCAGCATGAATTATTCAATTATGACCCTATATACAATACAGATAATATACATTTCATTATAGATACATATCAATTATTAATAACCCTGTGAATATTGTATTTAAGTTTTATAAGAGTTTGTGTTCGATTTGAATAAACCTTGCTTGTCAAGCTCCCCTAGAGAAAACAGCCACACTCAAAGAAACCTGGGGATCTTGGAGGCCATACAGTGTCTCCACGTTTCTAAATGATGGTCCCCAAGGAGCCGACACACTGCTATGCAGTGGTACCACCTTGCTGAAAACATTTTTCTGCTTCCTTGTATTTTCTTAAGACAATGCTCACAGAGGAGAATTGCAGTGAAATGTGAAAAAATCGTTTGACGATACCCATTGTTGCTGAAACGGATGGAAGCTCCAAAAATGTGTTGTATAACATAGCAAATTATTAACATTAATCAAAAAATTTAATTTACACATAGAAATATATATTCATGCTTACCATGCAAGAGTAAGGTTTTGGTTTCGAATCTACGTGTAGAAGGTTTCTTATTCACTGGCTCCATACAGAATGGAAATTACGTTTAATCCTAGTATCAATAGCATTAGTATCACTATTAACTCTGATTATTTTAAAACATTATAAATAAAGACAGAACAAGACTGCCAAGAGGGAGAAGAGTGCAATTTTGTGATGCTTAACACAATGAACATGGAAGAATGAAATGGGTAAATGATACTCAAATAAGCTTGAGACTCATAGAGGTTAGAATTACCAGAACCTTTATCTTCTAAGATTTAGAATAAAACCCAGAAGAAAACAAACAGCTAATACACCACGATCAATATTCGAAATCAAGATCTCTTAAGTATGAGGAAATGTTCCCGATCACGGAGTTGGGTTGTGAAGATTTAAATATTCCAGTGAACTTCCATTTTTTTACTATGTTAGTAAACGACCTATGCTTAAAAATTAATTGTTAATCAATTCTATAGTAATATTATAAAGAGAGAAAACTCATGTATCCGTGAAATTAAAAATCGCTGAAACGATTTTTGTGATTGTTACACCATTTAAAACGTAATTCTTTCGATGAACATAGACTATGTAATATTTCAAAACAAATTAATTGGGATATTTAGAGGCATTTCCATATTCGAACAACTCAATTTCAATCAGATTTCATTGGATATGAATTGCAGAGGATATTATTTAGGTCTATTGCGAACATAGCAGATATTTATTGACACCCAACCAAAATAACTAAAATATGGGTCTTAAAAGCGTTAAAAATTAGAGTGGAGAAGGAAGCTGCATATCTCATTTATTTCACCAAATTCCCTCCTGAACATTTTTATCAGATAGTATTTTTGGTGTGAAATTTAAAATGTGGTACATTTGATTTTTATGTAAAGGTTGGAAAACATAGAATGTCCTACAACATTTAACAAACTTCCATTGCGTTTACGCACAAATCATCACTGAGAAACTACTATCCGATCCAAGAAAAATTATAAGCTTCTTCACAAATATCAAATACTGCCCCTAGCATATTTGTAACTCCTTGCATAAAAATCTCCATTATTTAATATATTTGGGCAAAATGTTGCAAAATGTAATCAACACAGGAGATATATGCTATTATATTTCTGAGCTGTTCAGTATCCAACAATTTGGAAGAGTTGCTGCCACTCAGGTTTCTTGCGATGTCAATGACAGAGTATGGAACTTAAAATCCAGCATACAACGACTCGCATTTTGAAATCTTTGACCTTGCATCATATTCTTGTGTGTCTCTTGTACCTTTAACGAAAGTTGCAATGCAATATTTCTGTGAACGTTTAACTTGCGAAATAAAAATTTGTTAGAATAATTTGTGGAAATGACACAATCAGATAGTTTTTAAAGAAAATCATATGAATGTAATACATCAAAAGTCTTTCAATTCTATAGAAGGTTCAGTTTTTAAACGATATTTTTGCTCTCATCTTCTATTATATATAAAACTACACAAATTGAGCAATCAGGACACAAATTTGTGCACTTATATAATAGGAATTTGTGAAAGTAATAAGCATTTTAAAGATAATACCCCTATGGCTTAACATCTTGGGTACATCTACAGTGCTTGAATAATCTGGACAAAAGTAAGCTTGCTATCCCTGTCAATATTTACAACACCTTGCATACAAATTTCCATAACTTGATCAATGTGGATTAAATTAAGCATACTATTCCGGCTGATATTTTAACACCTTGCGAACCAATCTACATTGCCTGATCATCTGCACAAAATTAAGCTAATATTTTGAACATCCTGAATGCAAATCTGCACTGCTTGACTACTCTGCACAACATTTGGCTGTCTATTCCTGCTGCTATTTTCAACATCTTGAGTACAAATTTGCATAACTTGATCAATGTGGTCAAAATTAAGCATACTATACCTGCTGATATTTTAACGCCTTGCATACAAATCAGCATTGCTAAATTAATTTGTACAAAACATGCTATCCTTGCTGATATTTTCAACACTTTATGTACAAATCTGCATTGCTTGAATAATCATGCTATCCCTGCTGATATTTTCAACACCTTGTATACAAATCAGCATTCCTTGGTTAATCTGCACAAAATTAAGTATGACATCCCCACATATTTTCAACATCTTGCATACAAATCTGCATTGCTTGATTAATCTACACAAAATCAAGCAGGCTGTTCCTGCTGATATCTTCAACACTGTGCACAAAGCTGCGCCGTTTGACCAATCTGGACAAATCATGGAACACTTGCATTTTAGAGAAACAGTAAACTATTTTGAAAAGCCCGTTCCTAACAGTTTACACCTGTGCAACACAGGTAAGACAACACGTTAGTTTCTATGTTTAAAACTTTCCTCAGACGATTACTTCGAGTTTAAAGCAGAGGATGTTTTTTTGACAATTAATTAGCATTATCTTTGTGCATTTCAGTTTACATTCTTGTTTCAGCATCATATCCTTCAGCCTATCTTTTATGTTTAATGCTTTACTGTAAATTTTGAAACTGATTTTTTTTTTTTTTTTTGCTTTTTTTACTACACACAGTAAGTAGGGAAGTAAAATATATCGGCATTTTTAGTAAAAATACAACGTTATTCTAATATACAAATAAAATTCATAAAATCACTTATACCTACTTTATTGGAGGATTTGATAACTGATTAGTACTTTTAGCATTTTAGCTAAAATTTCCTTGTCAATATTTCTACAGAAACATGTGGTTTGAGGCCGCTTGAATAGAAAAAATTGGAAAAAGATCCGTGATCCGTGTGTGATGTGTGTGTGTGCATTTGTGCGCGCGCGTGTCTGTGTTTCTGTGAATAGCATAACGAAAAATTAAAGTATGTATCTTTAATTATAAAATTTGATGTTTATCTTCAGCATCCCTAAGGATGCGACACGAATATTTTCAAGAAAATTCCTCAACTCTAACTACCTTTTACATGGAACTTTTTTCAAATGTTTTGATTTTCTCAAAACTGGCTCGAACGATTTTGATTAAAATACTATATATTCACACATTTTCATGATAAATGCAATGATATGTTGTATTTTCTGGGAATAGCCTCTGAAGTTCTCTTCTTTCTGGATGATTTTTGCATAACTGCTAAACCGTAAGAATTAGTCAAAATTTGGCTGCACAGAAAATGTAGATCTCTTTAAGCACACGATTTATACCCAATACATTTTTGTGGAGTTAGCCATTGCCATTATACTTATTCCTTTGTATTAGTTTCATTTTCTTATACTAATACTGTCCTCAAATGGAAAGTCGTTGTTTAATTATTCTCATCCTGGTTATGTAAAAAAGTACAGAATTTCAATACCACCACATAGCTATTTGGTGTTAAAATATTTGAACATCGGTTTGGCCTATGTATTTTCTTATTTCTCTAGTATATTATTTCTTCTATTGTATACTTCGGTTAACACGAAGTAGACAGAAGAATAACTTTTGTGATAACAATTGTTGCAGAATTGATAGAGAAAATCAAGTGAACGTAACACATTAGATTTTTAGTTATTTGACTGAGATTATTATAATTATTATAAGAAAGTCTCCAGCACATCGTGTATAAAATGTATTTACCTGAAAAGGAATACAGTTTAAACATTTCAACAAAGAAAGCCAAAATTATGGCACATGGAGGAAAATATCCGATAAGGCCAAAAATAAATATTGAAAACAAAAGCCTGAAATATCTCTTGAATTTAAACTATATGGGCTTGTTTTAAGAAATAACTTATAAAATAAGACAAACAAGTTTGAGCAGATATGCGGAACCATAGCAAGCACTCTAAATAATAAAACAAAGAAAGAAACGAAATTGAAATTTTATAAAACCACGCCAGTCACAGTGCTCATGTATGGAAGTGAGCCCTAGATGTTAAAAGAAAGAGATAAATGTAAAAAATAATCTGATGTGTTCTATTCAGATGACTTTCTCTACCGTTCTACAAACGAACTATTAACTACATGATGGTAATCGAGATTAACATTGGCAGAATTGGTCGCATAACTTGCTTCTTGAATAGAAAGGAAATGAGGAGATACACTAGGCTAAAGCGACGATAGTCAGATCTTTTAAAAGCTGGTCGCTATGTGAAACAATTGACATTCGGCTTAGCCAGGAGAAAACATAAGATATACGTAACGAAAAGTCAATAACAAAAAATATATTGGAAACAGTTACTCTACCAAAAATGTATATGACATAAATTGTGTTCTTTAACGAGATCTGCATTTTCTGTGCAGTAGGTTTTTGTGTATATCTTACGGTTTACCAGTCATACAAAAGACATACAAAATGGAAAGGTCTTCAGCGGCTATTCCCAGAAAATTCAAGATATAGACTTAATTCGTCATAAAAATATCTTTAATATATGGTATTTTATCGTTATAGTCATTTTTGAGAAAATCAAAATATTCGAAAACTGTTCGCTATAAAAGGTGGTTTGGGGTGGCGGATTTTCCTAAAAATCCTAGTATCGCATCTTTGGAAGTTGCTGAACTTAATTACCAAGTTTGATATTTAAACGACTTTTGGCTTTTGAGTTTTTTTTTTTTTTTGTAGTGTTTAACGCCCGCTTTTACTGCTCTGGCACCGCAGGCGATGACACTGATGATACATTAAGATGGAGCCCCGGTGGAATGAGATGGAGGGGGAAACCGGAGAACCCAGAGAAAACCCGCCCCTGCGCCGCTTTGTCCACCACAAATGCTTTTGAGCTACATTGTTTATAGATAGACAGACAGATACGCAGACATACACACATACTCACAGACACACTGACTTTTTTCTAAAAGTATTTTTGTTAGATTCAGGGGATCCTAAATATGTATTTCCGGTGAAATATCGGTATCGGATTTTTAGGTGGAATACAATACCTTCTCTACCTATTAGTACATTGTACATGCGTGCTAAAGAAAGTAATACATGCAGCAGAAATGAGGTTAAGAATGCACCAGATGAGATTTAATAAACAATGAAGGAGTTCCAGAGAGAGTACACTACACGATAAAACAGAAGAAAATAAACAGACTTGGAAAGATCACATAAATACAGCGAGTGAAGAATGCATGCTAGTTTTAATAAGAAGATTCACTCCTCGTGAAAGAAGAGATGTAAGGCGTCCTAGAGCAAGATGGAGGTAATTGTTGTAATGCTAAGTCGCAACAGGCAGAAATGCCTAATCCCTGAAGTGAAGAAGAAGAATTATTTGAAATACAAATTTACTGAGAAAAAATTAGAGTAATTATAGGGGAATGGGAGTTTTAGGGATTCCACAGGAGGCGGTGACATTTAAAAAAATTGGGACTGCATAGAGTGTTTTGTTTCCTTTATCACAAACAATGATGAAAAAGAGCATATCCTGAGCCTTTTGATTGTGTGGGGGTGGTATAGTAAGAGGAAGCATTTGGTCGGCCCAGACCAGGAGGCGGAGGTGCCGCGCAGACTGCTCATTACCACTGCCGTTCTTCCCCTCTTCTGTTGCAGATATGGCCGGACCGCTGCTGGTAGCGGTTCTGCTGGCTGCAGTGTCGCTCTTGCCATCCTGCTCTCCGGCTGCGCGACTCATCTGGAGAGACGAATTCGACTCTTTCAACCTGAGCGTGTGGAACCACCTCGTGACTGCCTGGAGGGGCGGCAACAACGAGTTCCAGTACTACCGCAACAACCGCCAGAACAGGTAATTGTTTATATTTCAAGGCTACCTTCTGGCCTTGTGCGATTAATTGGGGCTGCACAACTAGACATCCAATCAAAATGTCATACAACTGTTGTGACAAATGTCTCTAGATGAAGCGCTATTCAGTCAGTGCGTTCTAAATCAGAGTGCGTAGTAAAAGTGCGCGTTTTCGTATTCTCAAAGATATACCCGTAAGTTTTTGCTTTTATTGATTTTCTCTTGTTTATGTATATCTCCTAAAGCCATAATCTTGAAGGCATGCAAATTCTAAGGATACAATTCAAAATTACTAGGATTTCCAATGCTTCTAAAACGCTTTAAAATGTAACAATTTTGACTGGCATTTCTGAGTATACGATGCATTTTTGTAAGTAGCGTTTTTGTTGACATGTATGCATTTGAAAAGATAGAAAAATACAAGCTTACTATGGAGACATACAGGGTTTGTTAAGGTATAGAATAGACGCACATTAAAAAGTTTATCATATTTACAACTTCCAAAATATTCATTGTTAACAATTCGATTTATCTACCTTTCAAGCAGTGCAATTTGAGAAGTTTCCGTCCGTTTATTTATATGGGAACTTGCACCGAATGTGTAAAATTATAACTAACATTTAAGTATCACTTTTTAAACAGTAGAGTCTTGCCTCACCGCATTGTTATGTAAAATACAAAAAATATTTATCATGGTAATGGCAAATATGACATAAAGCTTTTTATTGATCCTTCTAGTTTTAAAAGAAACAGCAGCGGGTAGATGAGGAGCTATTCATTTTTCTAATTGGCTTATCTATATATTTATAGTTATATATCTGTTTAGCTCAAATTATAATCATAGAGTAAAAATGATGCAACAGAGTATTTTATCTTCTCTGCTTATAGAGGCATGATAAAGGTTTTGGAGAGTATTACAGTAATAGTAAAAGATAAACTGTGCTATGAAATAAGCTTTAATGACAAATGAATGAGCCTGGTTTCTACATTAAACATTTGATGGAATGGTTTCTCTAACTTAACTATTTTTAGATAAATTTTGCAACAGCTATTTCACTATAACGGTGAATTATTTTAGAGGTAAATTAATCGAATGTTAAAGTGTAAATTTGTAAGGCGGTTTTAAAGATTCGAGCATAGGTTTTAAAATGGGAAAATCGAGAAGTTTTATTTCCATATATTTTAAAGTGCTTCACAAAGTGTGCACATTATTAGAATGGTCGTTTATCTTGAAAGTGTAAACTATTTAATTGTGAAATAACGTAGCTTAATATACATGGATGAGTGATGATAAGCTAATTATTATAGGGCATTAGAAAAGAGAGATTTGCTCAATAGATGGGGTATGAAGACATTAGATTAATTAGTAATCATCAATGAAAAGTTTTACATGAAATTGTTATTAAAATGGAAATTATAATTAAACTGTTTCAAGTTCTGACTCCTTCGAGATCTAAAATTGCTTTCCTGCAATCCTGCTTAAATAGAGTTTTTCAACAGACCATGAAGAGAAAAGTAAATTGGAAGCCCAAAAAGCCATGATGAGCGAAAATGTAAAGAGCACAAGCACTAGCACGAATGGAACAAGACCCTGTAAGGTAGGTTTACTGGATGTCAGTTTAGCGACGCGCTATGTATACCCGTATCAAAAATACAATTGTAGGTTACGGGACAAAATTGTGCAGGCATCAATTGGCCACCTAATTTCATCACGATTTTTTTCTTTCTTTCATCATTTCAATATTGTTTTTCTTCTTTCTTTCTTTTATATTTTTCTATTTCATTTTTATAAATAATTTATAATTTAATCTGCTGTCTATAGTATGTAAAAAGAAACATCTAATGCATTTCTACAGCCGATTTCGAGATTTCGCTAATATTCAGGTTTTTGTGTTTTATGAAACCACCAAAATAAAAGCACTTTTTACTTTCTCTACACGTACTTTGTACTTAGTGTATAGAGAAGGTATTGCACTCCACCAAAAAGTTCGATACCAAGATTTCACCGAAAATATATGTTCCCTTATCCAAAAAATCTAATGTGTTCCATTCACATGACTTTCTCTACCGCCCTGCAATAAATTATTATTAAAAAGCTTATGCTTCTATTTACTTCGTGCTAATCTACTTCATCTGACAAAAATAGCAGAAATAGCCTTATTACATGCCTCTCCTTGAAAGTAAAAGCGAAATAAGGGCGTATCATAGGTTAAAGTGATAGTCAAAAGCTGGTTGCTATACGAATGAAGTTCCTTTGTTTGTATGGATAGGAGTTGACAAATTTCTGTATGAGAAAAGTTATGGTTTTCAAACCAAAAACCAAAAACAAGGAGTATCTCAAAAACGATCAGCTCCACGAAAAAAAAATGTATACAGCATAAATTGTGTGTTTTAATGTACTCTACATTTTTGTGTAGTAAGTTTTTGTCCATTTCTTACGGTTTAGCAGTTATGCAAAATTCCGTAAAATTCACTCAGAATAAAGTAGTCTTCAGAGGAGAATTCAAAATATACATTTTATTTGTCAGGTAAATATCTTTAATATACGATTTTTAATCAAAATCGTTAGAGCCATTTTTGAGGAAATCAAAATTTTCGAAAGCGACTTTTCGTTTTGAGTTATCGTGTTCACCGACATACGGACACACGGACACACTGACACATGGACACACGGACACACAGAGACCTTTTTCTGAAAATACTTATTTTGCATACCGGGAACCCTAAAACATATATTTTCGGTGAAATCTCGGTATCGAATTTTTTGGTGGAGTGCAATACCTTCTATATACACTATGTACATAATACCTGTAGAGAAAGTAAAAAGGATTTACAGAAAAAAATCCGTGGTGTGTCCACCATGTGTCCATGTGTCTGTGAACACGATAACTCAAAACGAAAAGTCGCTAAAATACCAAACTTAGTATACGAAGATTTTGAGAAAAATCCCCCCAACCCAAACTACCCTTTACATGGAACTTTTTTCGAAAATTTTGATTTTCTAAAAAATGGCTTTAATGATTTTGATTAAAATATCGTATATTAAAGATATTTAGCTGACAAATAAAATGTATATTTTGAATTTTTTGGATATGGCCTCTGAAGACTACTTTATTCTGAGGGAATTTGTACGGAATTTTGCCTAACTGCTAAACCGCAAGAAATGGACAAAAATTTACAACAAAAAATGTAGAGCAAATTTAAACACACAATTTATGTTGTATACATTCTTTTTTTCGTGGAGTTGATCGTTTTTGAGATATTCCTTGTTTTTGGTTTCAGCTTCGAAGAACTTAAACTTTTCGCATATAGGAGTTTGTCAACTCCTTTCTATATAAATAAAGTATCTTCAGTCACATAGTAACCAGTTTGTAACTATCATTTTAACCTATGGTACTCCCTTATTTCGCTTCTGCTTACAAGGAAGCAAGAAATAAGACCATTACTGCATAAGCTTTTTAACAATAATTTGTTACAGATATGTAGAGAAAGTCTTGTGAATGGAACACATCAGATTTTTAGATAAGGTCCGCACACGTGAATGCCGTGTAAATACCATACTTGAAATTTAAGTTCAATGTCGTTCAAGAATACGAAAAAAGGCTTTTTCAATTTCCTTAAAAACGATTCGTTAACGCTTATGATTAAACTTCCACGTGCTAATATATTGACATAATAAACAAGTTGTAGATATTAGAATTTTCCATGAACGTTTTGTGAACTTTTCTTTGATTTATTGAAATTCAGTAATATTATACAGCAAGGACAATTTTAAAATAAACAAAAGCTGCAGGCAAAATATAGTTTTTAAAATACACAAAGTGCCTAATAATTGCTTTCTCTATCGCGTGCATAGTAAGTAGAAAACACACTGCACTCCACTAAAAATTTAGATACCGAGATTTCACCAGAAATAAGTTTTGAGGACTCGCGAATCTAAAGAAGTGTTTTCAGAAGAAAAAAATCGTGTGTATGTGCGTGTTTGTGTGGCCCTCTAACGAAAATAGGTACCAAATTTTGATTTAGGTTTAGTATCTTTAAAATATTCGATACAAATAATTACACAAAACCCCCATTAATCAAGAAAATTACCACACCCAAAATTACTCTTTACGTGAAAAAATTTAAAAAAAATTTTTGATTCTCTCAAAACTGACGCTGACGACTTTGATTAAAATGCGATATATTACACACAATTATATGACAAACAAAATGTATACCTTGAATTTTATATGAATAGCCTCTGAAGACCTCTTCATTTTGAGTTACTTTAGCGTAACTGGTAAACTAAAAGAAATATACAAAAACTTACATCACAAAAAATATAGATCTCACTAAGACAATATTTATGTCATATTGTTTGTAGGGTTAACGATTTCCGAGATATACCCATTTATTGGTTTCAATTTTAAAACACATAGAATTTCCTCAATCAGAAAGTCCTCATCCGTTTCATCTCTCTTTTATTTTATTTATTTTTTCTCATCGCCATTCATTGAAAGTACAATTTAAATGTCAATCAGCTTTTAAAAGAATTGACTATTGCTTTAGCCTGGAGTATAAAAACCTCTTAGGATGACCTTTGCATAAGAACGAGACAAAACTTTACTACAAAAAAATGTATTTCTCTTTAAAACACACAATTTATGGAATATATACATGTATATATTTCCGATATATTCCTTGTTATTGGTTTCAATTTTAAAATACTTAGAAGTTTCTCAATGGGGAATTTATCATTCATAGTTCTTTTGTTTAACTCCTGACCATGCAAAGAGAACAGAATTTCAATCATATAGCAACACATTTTAAAATAGTTTACTATCGCTTAGGCTTACGTATTCCCTTATTTCTCTCCTACTTATAAGGAACTAAGTAATATCATTTCTGCTAATGTATATCTTGATTAGCATGAAGTAAATAGAAGAACTAGGTTTTGTAAGAATATGTTTTTGCAGAACAGGTTCAGAAAGTCGTGTGAATGGAATACCTTAGTTTCAGATTAAATACTCTAATGTAGTTTCCCACATGTTCAAAACGATTTGTTTAAGCTGAAACAATCGTAGTAAAAATATAAAATAAAGTAAAACAAAATCTGTAATACATGGTACTGGTACCTGGTTCCCTAAACCAGGTCGTGTATTGCAATTTTTAATATTTATTGAACTCTTTATAATCAATATTATAAATACATTGTGCTTAAAATAAGCTACAACTACTTAATTAAAATAAATAAAATTCAAAACAAATTATAGTAAATGGAATAGAAAATTGAAAAACGTGAATATTATTAAAAGAAAAAAAAAAGAATAAAATACAATAAAATACCAAGAAAATAAAAAAAAGCTGTAACCCACTCTAAGGCATTTACTAACTACTTGCTGGGACACAGCAAACGCATAACTGGTAACTAGGCATTCCAGTACTTCCTGAAAATATTAAATATTATACTAAATTAGTCATCACTGGTTTCTAGCGAAATAAATACGCTGGTATCTAGCACATTCTGACTAGAAATAACTTATGTTGTAGTTCTTAAAATAATACACCTCATTTCTTACCATTAATGGTAAGAAGATTTCGTGAGCAACTTAGAGAAGGATAGAATAATCACTTTTTGCTTTCTGTACTGCGTATAGTAAGTAGGGAAAGCCCTTTATTCCAACCAAAATCGATGTCGCCAGAAATATATGTTTTGAGGTCCCTTATATAAAGAAAGCATCCACATGTGTGTCTGTCTCTTTCCTCTATATGTGAATAGTTCAGAACAGAAAAGTTTGTTAAATACCAAACTTGATATTTAAGCTCAGCATCTTTCAAGGATACAATACGAAGAATTTATTGAAAATGTTCCGCCTCAAATTATGCTTGGAACGGATGTCGAAAATGTTAATTATCTAAAAACAGCTCTAACGATTCTAATTAAAACACCGCATGTTTATGGTATTTTTATGGCAAATGAAATGTATATTTTGAATTTTCGTAGAATAGCGGCTGAAGACCTCTCTTTGTTCTGGATGATTTATATAACTGGTAAACCATAAGAGAGACAAAACGTTACCACACTACAATTTATACCTCGTTAATCACACAATTTATGCCAGTTACATTCTTTTTCAATTTTTTTACCATTTCCGAGCTATTCCTAGCTTTTAATTTTCTCAAATGGGAAGTATTCATTCGTTTTTTACTTTCTCTATACTCACTATGTACATAGTGTATAGAGCAGGTATTGCATTCCATCCAAAAATTCAATACTGACATTTCATCGAAAAAACACATGTATCCAAAAAATGTATTTTCAGAATAAGGTCCGTGTGTGTCTGTGAATACGATAACTCAAAAGCGAAAAGTCGGTAAAATACAAGACTTGGTATTTAAGTTAACTATCTCTCAGAGATGCGACACGCAGATTTTGAGAAAAATCCACCACCTCAAACTACCATTTACATGGAAAAAATTTCAAACATTTTGATTTTCTCAAAAATGGCTCTAACGATTTTGATCAAAATACCGTATATTAAAGATATTTATATGGAAAATAAAATGTATGTGTTGAATTTTCTGGGAATAGCATCTAAAATCCTCTTTATTCTGAATGAATGTTGCTGAATTTTGCGTAACTGGTAAACCGTAAGAAATAGACAAAAACTTACTACATAAAAATGTAGATCATGTTAAAACACGAAATTTATGTCATATACGTTTTTGTTTTTCGTTGAATTGACCATTTCTGAGATATTCCTTGTTACTTTTTCCACAAGGAAACTTGTAAACTCCTGGCGCTGCATAAAAACGGATTTCATCCACATGGCAGCCAGCTTTTAAAAGATTTGACTATCACTTTAGCCTAGTGTATTTCCTTTCTACTTACAAGTAATTAAGATAATTTCTACTAATATTTATCTCGATTATCAAAAAGTAGAAGAAGACTATATTTTTTAACAATAATTGTTACAGCGATGTAGAGAAAGCCATGTGAATGGAACACATCAAATGTTTTCCTTTGTTTTCTCTTTTTGCGCAAAGAGAGTCGAATTTCAATGGCATCACTAGAGCTAAGACTTCATTGCCTTTCCATTGCCATCAGACCCGATACACAATATATCGGGCCATGGCAACACCCCACAAATAACGTCACCTACACCCTTGCAGTCTAGTTTCTAGTATACAACTTATGGGAGAGGCATTTGTCTACATGTAATGAAATCTGTCGTTCGCTTTTAAGAAAGTATAAAAGTTGTAAGAACTCTGTCAGAAATACACACAAGTTGCTCGAATACATGGGGGAATTTGGACCTCTGTCTTTCACTATAAGAGGAAGAATTATATTTTGCAATGTAAATCATACACAATTTAAATGCCAGAGAGAAGCTGTCATCCAAAATCACTTCAGTTCTAAACAACATAAAACGTATCTATATTTGATGAAATGCGATTGGAGATTCAAGTTTTCATATTCATTCACTTTTGACACTTTGTAAAATATGTTGCTTTATTCTAATAGAACTGTATAAACATAAACAAATGGGTTATAAAAGGAAACTATGTTATCGCTTATAGTCTATTAAATTGTGCACTATATTTCGTGTGTTCGGGATCAGAATGTGGAACACTGAAATTACATTGCTAAGCTGCTGACAGTCAGGCAAATCAAGTGGCAACGTTGGAAATCACCTCATTATACCTATACAACGGAGTGGATAAGTTATTTCATTGTCTTTCCAAACCAAAAGTAACAGAATACTGCTACGATCCAAGCATACGCAAATTGATTGGGAAGTTGCGGAATAAAGTCCGAGGTCTGCTCATCACAAAGCGACCAGCTATTAAAATATTTAAATATCAGTTTCGACTACTGCATTCTCTTACCCCCTTCTGCATAGAAGTAAATAGGTAATAAGACGTTTTCTGTTATTTATCTCGATTAGCATGAAGTAGAATAACAATTGAAAGTTTCTTTTTGTTTGTTTTTTTGCATAATAGATAAATGAATTAGGACACATCAGATTTTACATAAATATCTAATATGCCATATAATGAATATATGTGAATTAGTCATTCTTAGAGAAATTTGTGTGAACGTATCACGTTTACTAAGTTATGTTTTTACTTGTAGCTGGGAATAAATACATGTTTTAATCATATAAAACTATGCTAATTTTAATGAAAGTTTTAAATATATTAATATTTTATTGAAGAAAACCATTTTCTCTGTAATAACAGTGTGGTTCAGTGTTTACGGATACCTCGCGGGTTCATACCCGCCCACACCGATGGTTTCAAGCGTCTTAATCGCCACAAACCCAAGTTAGTAGATTTGATGGCATGTAAAAGAAATCCAGCGGGGCAAATATTCGTCGCCGTTGACAGCATCGGTTCCAAAATAATTGTAATAACTGTACAGTGTTATGCTGACGTGGCTGAATCTTTCGTTCCTTCAGAAAATAAATATTTGGGTTAAAATGACGCAACAGTGGTCACTTTCTCCGTCAGTAACTTAGACACGTGTCTAAATGCACCTGTCATTTTATCTTTACTTCCATTTACGTATACAAAAGAAGAGAACAAGAAAATAGAAAGTTCAATTATCGCGTAATAAAAGAACTAATGTTCTACAAAAACCAAGCCCAAAAATCACTTACTTTTATATTCTATATCTGTAATTTGAACAGATTTTAAACAAATCTGACGTGTTTCATTCACAAGACTTTCTATAGCTGTTCTGTAACAAACTATTCTTATAAAGGCTACTTCTTCTATATACTTAATGCTAATCAAGATAAACGTTAGCAAAACTTACTTAATTCCTTGTAACCAGAAGGGAAATAAGGGAATACACTATGCTAAAATGATAGGCATATTTTAAACCGGTTGTTATGTGATTGAATTTAGTTTTCTTTGCAAGGCCGGGAGTAAAAGGAATTACTAATTTCCATTTGAAAAAGTTTAAGTATTTTGAAATTGAAACTAATAACAAGGAAAACATAGTTTGGTATAGAGGGATTTTCTGAAAATCGCTTGTCACATTCTTAGAAGATGCTGAATTTAATTATAAAGTTTGGAATATAACCGACTTTTAGTTATCTTGTTCACAGACACGCGCGCCCGTGTCTGTGAACATACACAAGAGCCTTTTGTAAATGTCTTTTTTATACAGAAGACAGTAAAGCGTGTATTCCAATGAAACACTGGTAACGATCTTTTTATGGAATACATAACCTTCTCAACCTATGTACCAAGTACTAAGTAAAAAAAGTATCTAATAGGAAATAAAACCCATATAAAAATAAGAATGAAATCCAATAAGGAACAAGTTTAAGAGAAGGCAACGTGGAATGGAAGAGAACAGTTTTCAACCACTATAATTTAATATACTGTTTCAAAACAACTCCAGTTTAAGAGATGCCGTCGTTGGTCGTGTAAAACGCAATGGGAATATGCAATGTGCACTGTCAAACACATGTACACTAAATAAAGTGGTTTAATCACCTTGAAGTAACCAGTTGTTAGAAACGATAATGCACCCCTGACCCTTCACAAAATGAAGGATCCTATTCCAAAGAGCATACTTGGATTTCCATGAATATTTCAGAACATAATCCACATATTAACACCAGGAATATAGAGCTAATAACTTTTCTACACAAGTTGTATACAGGGGAATGCGATCCGTGTGTTCTCAATCGGTTGCCAACTAGTTGGATCAATCAGAGAGAAAATCTGAGGTCCGTGGTCCAAATTTCGACTATGACATTAACTTTTTCAGTCTGACTATACCTTTCCATTAGGTATTTGGTTAGTTTATCTAATAACTTCACATTTCTGTGCAAATAAGGCCAGGATCATATAATGCCTCAGCTTCCTGATAAATAATAAAATATAGTTTTTAAATGATAAAAGGAAAGGAAAACACAACGGAGATCAAATATCAACAGAATCCAATTATAAAGGATATACACGTTTGGCGAACTGATCCAGCTATTATTATTATTATTATTATTATTATTATTATTATTATTATTATTATTATTATTCGAATTTAGATTTCTTGCTCCATATAGTAGTCAAGTAAAGACGAAATCTCATCCAAGCAGATGGTTTCTGAAATAAAGTTGAGTGGTTCAGTGCCAATTACTGAAGCTAACACTAAATCATATATATATATATATTTATTAATTTTTTTTTTTTTTTTTTTTTTTTTTTGGTAGTTTAACGTCCTTTAGCCTAGTTGGTCATATCGGACGATGAATGAAATTGGTGAAATGATGCTCAAATGATCTCGGGGTCCACGGAGCTTAAAGTTACTCGACATTCGTCTTCTCAGGATAAGGGAAAACCCCGAAAAAAAACCTTATCCGGGTAACTCACCCTAAGTGACATTCGAACTCACGACCTTTTGAATGTGAGGCACACACGCTACCACCACACTACCCAGGCGGGCAAATCATATTTATCTTTTAAATGTTTAGTACCTTTTCGCACAGTGTTATTTCCAGTAGCAATTTCTATGGAAATATTCAAATCTTGTTTGGCAATTAATTATATGCGCGTAAGCTAATAAAAATAGGTTTGAAATTTATTTTTGGTAAGAAAAATAGGACCTTTTGAACATCTTTCCTGCGATGTTCTGAAAATGATATAGAATACTAACAAAAAGGGCAAAGATGCTTATTTACAACAATAAATCATTCTTACAAACAAAGTGTTTTACCAGTATCAATACACTTAACGGGGTAGCAACTTAACGGTTCACGTAGCCGGAGAAACTGACTAGTAATTACCTTGTATAGAGAATTATGTATAACAATCTATATATATATATATATATATATATATATATATATATATATATATATATATATATATATAAATAAATGAATTGCTGAAATGCATGTATGCGTCTCACTTCCCAACGACAATTCTTTTTTTTTGTTGTGTTCGTTATTGTCACGACAGGGTTTGTGAAGATGAATATGTTTAAAAATAGTACGGGAAAGTATTTAAAATCTCATAATATGAATAACAACCGTGCTAAGTGAACGCATTTCAGTTAATGGCAGCCAAATGGCAGTGGTACAAGTTATTTGTTGCTAAATGGTCGAAGTACTACTATGTATTTTCCTTCCCATTCATTGTTAAGGTAACGCACCAGTTTATCGACACAATGACGCAATGCAGCAGTGAAGTTCAAATATATTTTTATACATTAACTGTCCTTTCCTTACTCCTCTCGTTTAAAATGAAGAATCAAAGAAGTTTTCCTAACGATGAGCACCTAGAATAAGTAGTTATTTATTTTCCGATAGATAGCGATAGTAGTATTTTTCCTCCTCATCCAATGTTAAGGTAACGCAACAGTTTATCGAGATGACACAACGCAGCAGTGAAATTCAAATACATTTTTATGTATTAACTGTCCTTTACTTACTCCTATTGTTTAAAATAAAGAAGATTTGCTGGCGACGAACACCTGAAATACGTACTTATTATTTGTCACCAGAAGGCCGTAGTTCCTACTGCTCTATTTTTCTTCTTTAATGCTAAGGGCATACACCTGGTTATGGAGACAATGACGCAAGCTAACTGTGAAAATCAAATATATTTCTTATGCATTAACTATCGTTCCCTTGGTCACATCGTTTAAATAAAGAAATACGTATATTTATGTTGTTATTCTTTAAAATGAACAAGTTATAGACTATGTACATAACCATTCACCCTTCTTAGAATCTGAAAATAGCGGGATCCGTTTTATGATTAACTTCCTATTGCAGATGTTGGTTATTTAACGTTATGTAATACATGATCTAGCTAAAGAACATGAAAATACCTGCGTCACCATCACACTACAATTGCGGTGTTCTTAATACATTTGATCAAGTAATATTTTGGGTTAAATGGAGAAATTATCAGTTGACTAACTGGATCTACTTGCTCTTTAGTTACGTCATTGTTAGCCTTAGAAATTACTGTTTTGACATAGAAGAAAATAAAGAAAGAGGTGGAAAATATTAGGAGTAAAGGAAAGAAAGAGATTCGGAAGAAGCATGAAAGTTACTTTGTGACTTTCTCCTTAATGTAATTCATTACCTATGCCAGCGTATACCCACCACACTGTGCATGCGCTGCCATTACTGTTATTATGCCAACGACATCTTGGTGGCCAACGCTGTTAACTCCATATGTCATCCTTTCCACACTACCTTATGGGATTTGCCAGGATTCCCGCCACACAATTTACAGCCTAAGGTTGGCTCGGTAATAATTATACGAAGCAATATCAATCAACCGAAATATGCAGCAGAACAAACTCACTGTTAAAAAAATTATGAAAATTTTGATTTAAGTTACTATAACATGGGAAAGTTAAAGGCGAGGATATACTTATTCCAAGAACACCACTAATGTCAACCGACTTTCGTTTTGAATTTAAGCGCGCCTTGCATTCGCAATGACAATAAATCCCAAGATCAATCGTTACAAGTGTGTATAATATATCTTGAATTTTGTTTTTCGCATGTTGTATGTTGCGTCCTCGAGAATCGGCAAAGTATCGGCGCTATCTTTTTTTCTACATTACCATCTACCCACAAATAATGCAAGCAATAGACTGGACACACCATGTCCTGTCGCGGAGCTAAGAAAGGATGGCATGAGGAGATGAGAGCTTAGCAGGCTAGCTGCACTTTGCTACCTGACTACTGATGGTACTATCTAACCACAGTAGTAGTGCAGCTGGACTGGAGAGTCTTCTAACGCCATCTGCTTGGTACTAAGTGAAGGTCGTATGGTACGGGGATGAGATCTTAAATGGAAATGGCGTGTTATTTATGGACTCTCTTTAACTGCTATGGTTCTCAGCGTCCTATTCTACACTGGGCGTGAAAGACCGCTAAATTTGGTTCAGATGCCTCTCTATCAGGCTTGAGGTTCTTTTGCGTGCCGTAAATCTACGACACGGGGCCAACGGCTTTACTTCCCTTCCGAAGGAAGCCATGCTAAGGATTTTTACGCCCGAAAAAAATCCATCGTCCTCCGCCGGGTCTGAACCCGCGACCTTGAGTATATGAAGTTAGCGTGGTAACCATTACAGCACTGAGGGCGACGTTAGATCTTAAAAAGGCTACTGTCCATCACATATAGCAAACGAGGTACCTTATCGAACAATTCCGTCGTGATATGACTGAGTTGTTAAAGCGGCGTGAAATAAAATAGAATTAAAAATATAAAGGAAAAAAAAAAAAAAAAGAAAGAATAATACTCCGTGGCCACCATGCTGCTTTTATCCTATTTATTAGTGTATAAAGTTGTTTAACGATAATGCATACTGAATAATCCTCATTTAGAAAGGCAGAATCAGGCTTAAAAACATACAGAAAGAAGATTCAGCACAATAATATTACTCTACAAAGCGAGGAAGTCATGCATAATGATTCAGTGAGATATCTTGGCTTACATTTGGACACAAAATTAACCTGGAAGATGCAAATAAATAAACTAATTCGAAGCCTTCGTAACAGATTGCATAAAGTTAAACATTTAATCAAAGGATCTCCTCCAATTGCACTTCACTTGAAAAAAATTATATACTTGTCATTGATTAGACCTATATGGTTGTATGGTGCGCAATATGGGGATCTGCATCAAATTCCCAGATAAAACGAGTTCAAACAATCCAGAATCGGGCACTTCGAGTCATCGCGGATGCACCATGGTATGTCCACAATGACAACCTGCATAAAGATTTTGACATATCAACCGTTGATGTAACACTGAGCTCCAGTTATAGACATCTTTTCCGCAGAAAGGAAAACCATCCCAATAATCTGCTCAACTTCCACCACTTTGGCATCTACGAAAATTAACAATAAAGAGACACACAGACTTCATTGACAACTACTTGTAAATTATATTATTACTTATGCTTGGGACAATCATAGGACTGCTACCTCAAAAAATGATTCTTGTGTATTTACACATATGTATATTGTACCAGCACAATTGTATTGTACATAATGTATAATAACATTATCTTGAGGTTAAAAAAAATAGCCGGTATTTGAACCACGGCTTTTCGGCTTTTGTGCCGTTGCTCTACTATAGGAATATACCAGTACGACATTAAGTTCCCTCGCTGACTGGCATTCTTTCCGACAAACTGCAATATGTTCTCAAATTCATTTTGAGATGCATAGCCCAATTTCACTCACAATTTCATAGGTAGTTAACTACCTCATAGATTTACTCAATACATTGAATTTCAGTCTGATTCTAGAGATCAAAACATTTGCCCTGCACGGCTTGCGTGAAAGAACAATTACATAATAACCATTTATTTACACACACTGTTTTTGGCAACCTGTGACATTATGTAACGCCAACTGGTTTTCTGAATGCGTGACAGCACCTGTTTGTAATACATCCGAACCTCTTAGGTGATATTGTTGCAATTTGTTAGAGCTGCACGTTCGTTTATCTTACTTTCTGTTAACTACATAGCATCTCTTCCAACATTATTATGATACTGAATGGAGCAGCTTCTGCAACGGTGCTGTTAATTTCAATATTTTATTATTTTCTCTACACATACTAGCACATGGTGTTATAGATACCGAGATTTCACCGGAAATACATGTTTTGGGATCCTCTCAATAAAAAAGAAGCATTTCTAGAAAAAGTACGTGTGTCTGTGGACAGGATAGCTCAAAAACGAAAAACCCGTTAAATGCCAAATTTAGCGTTTAAGTTCAGTATCTTCCAACGATGCGATACGAAGATTTTCAAGAAAATTTCCCCACCCCCAACTACCCTTTACATGGAAAATGTTTCGAAAAATTTTATTTTCTCAAAAAAGGCTCTTATGATTTTGATTAAAACTTCTTATATTAAATATTTACACGACAAATAAAATGTATATCTTGAACTTTCTGGAAATATTATTTGAAGACATCTTTATTCTGAATGAATTTTGCGGGATTTAGCATAGCTGGTAAACCGTAAGAGATAGATAAAAACTTACTGCACAAAAAATTCAGAGCTTCTTAAAACACAATTTATGTTACAAACATTTTTTCCTGGAGTTGGCCCTTTTTAAGATATTGATTGTTATTGATTTCAGCTTTAAAATATACTTTTGCCACACAGGAACTTGTCAACACCTGGCCACGCAAAGAATCGGATTTCTATACCATAGCAACCACATTTTTAAGCATTTGACTATCGGTTTAGCCTAGTGTATCCCCTTATTTTCCTTTTCCAAATAAGGAACTAATGTTTCCACTAATGTCTATCTCGGTTAGCATGACTTAGATGGAATAGTAAGCTTATTAACAATAATTTGTTACAGAGTTGTAGAGAAAGTCGTGTGAATGGAATACATCAGATTTTTTTTTTTGTGTTACTGTGCACATCAGTCAAGCGGAAAGCCATATCATATACTCTAAGGTCAACATTTTATCAATGCGACTGTATTCTATAGATGTCTGAAAGAGCAGAAAGATTGCCAATGTTATTTGCAGACGTTATCGACTGAACTATCTGAACAGCGCTTGGTCTGGCACCAGACATGCAAAAAAGGCGCGACACACGTCTCCGGTTCATACTTCTCCAAATTCCTCATTGTGCGTCCGTGTGAACAAGTGAAAGTGACCAGGTCGGTTCATCAGGGATTGCGTAAGATTCCTATCGTTCCAGGTATTCAGCTGCTGAAGGATATGTACATGTTCATTCACCCCGTCCATGAAGAAAAGATGGATGCGACACCCACGTTAAGGTATTTCCGAAGAGGATAAAAGAGATTATTGCCATCTGTTTTCGAATCTCCTGACTCTAAGGAAGCACCGTGCTTTTATGCTTTTTGACCAATTTGCACCATATTTTCAGGTTGATTAGAATGATCAAAACTAACACGTGAAGAAACTTTGAACTCATAGCGTTACAGTTTTAATTATGATGTTAATTATACAAAATAAACCAACTAATTTATAACAAAACACTGTCTCAATGTTTATTTGTTTCTCTGGTACCCGAAGGGCATCACTCTCTGAGGTTCAATCTTTAAGTATAATAAAGCTGTTTATCTGACTGTTTTTACTCTCTCTAGCTCGTATGTACAATGTGCTTAGTAGGTAGAGAAGGTATTGTATTGCATCCAAAAGTCGATATCGATATTTCACCGGAAATGCATGATTTGAGACCCATTGAATTAAAAAAAATTAGAAATATGTTGTCCGTGTGTGTCTGTGAGTAGATAGCTCAAAAACGAAAAGTAGGCTAAGTTATCAAGCTTGCTATTTAAGTCCAGCATCTTCCAAGGATACGACACGAAGATTTTCAAGAAAACCCCCACCCCTAATTACCCTTATATGGAACATTTTTCAAAAATATTTATTTTTTCAGAAATGGCTCTAATGGTTTTGATTAAATTGCATATATTTAAGATATTTTTATGAAAACGGAATGTATATCTAGAAGAGATAGTTATTCATTTTGGATGACTTTTGTATAGCTTTTGTATAACTGGTAAATCGCAACTGATAGATAAAAATGACCTCATTAAAACGCAATTGATATATATATATATATATATATATTATTTAATTTGTGGAGTTAATCGTTTTTGAGATATTCCGAGTTATTTATTTCAGTTTTAAGGTACTTAAATTTTCTCAAACGGGAGACATCTTTCTTTTCGGCTCTCTTTTGTTTAATCCTAGCAAGCAAAGAGAATCGAATTTAAATTGTTTCACTTAGTAACCAGCATTTAAAATATCTGTTTATCGATTTAGCCTAGTGTATTCCCTTATTTCCCTTCTGCTTACAAAGAAGCAAGTAATAAGACAAATTCTGGCAATGTTGCTTATCTTGATTAGCACGACGTAGATAAAATAATAATCTTTTGTAAGGAAAGTTAGTTTGTGGAACAGCTAGGGAAAGTCATGTGGATGGAATACATAAGATTTTTTAAAATGCAATCTTTTTCAGTTGTTTACACTTTCACATTTTACATTACCCACTTGTAGTAAATAATATGGGGAAGTATTATTTCATGCAACATTTCGATGTTGAGATTTAACCTCAAATATATGTATGCTTTTAGGCTTTCTGAAGGAAAACAAAGTTTAGAAGAAGAAAAAAAAAAAAAAAAAAAAGGCCCAGGTGTGTATCCTTGTGAGCGTTTGAGTAACTGTGAAAACGCAAGATGGTTGAATAGCAAGCTTCTTATTTAAGTGCAGAATCCGCAAAGAATCACGAAGATTTTCAAGATACCATCCTTTATATGGACATTGTTATTTTAGATTTCATCAAAAATAGCTCTAATAATTTTGTTTAAAACGCCCGTCCGTGTATTTAATAAATTAGCATGACAAGTAAAATGTATACGAGGTGTGATCAAAAGGTTTCCGGAATGGCTTCACAACAATGCTGACGCTGAGATTTTCTTAGTTCTTGCCCAGTCTGTACATGCAGCGTTCCTTCCCATAAAAATGAGAGGTCACCTGACTTCCTGTGACCATGCAGTGACGAGGTACACGCTCTGAAGCAAACACATGTTTTGCATGTGCTGCGATTTTTCCGCGTAGCAAAAATGTCACATTACGAAGAACAAAGAACTAACATCACATTTTACTTTAAACTCGGTAAAACTGCAACAGAAGCCTGTGAAACGTTAAGAACAGCTTATGGGGAGGAAAGTATGGCCAAAACTCAAGCATTTGTGTGGTTTTCGAAATTTAAAAATGGTGTGACATTAGTTAAAGATGTAGATCGTTCGGGGCGACCCTGTTCCAGCAAAACTGATGAAAATATTAATCAGGTGAGGGAAATGGTCTTAAATGATAGGCACATTACAATAAGAGAACTCTGACTCATTAGCGCTCTTCTTTGGAAGTGTCCAAAACCTTCTGAAACACAATTTTGACATGAGAAGAATTGCCGCCAAGTTCGTGCCCTGCCTGCTTTCAAATGACAACAGGAAAGCCGTGTGCGTGCGTGCTTGCACAGATCTTAAAGAACAGCTAGCTACAAAATGACCCACAGTTTATGGAGAAAGTGATGAAACATGGATTTGTGGGTACAATCCAGAAACGAAGCAACAATCTTCACAATGGAAGAGTCCTTCAGCTTCACGCCCGAAAAAGGCCAGACAAGTTTGATCGAAAGTGAAGACGATGATAATTGTGTTTTCTGACATTAAAGGCATTGTACATAAGGAATCTGTGCCACAGGGTCAAACAGTGAATCAAGTGTTCTACAAGCAAGTGCTACAAAGATTAATTCTGATTGGCAATTTTTGGACAAGAATAGGATGAATACTGTTCACCATACCGCCTATTCTCCAGGTTTGGCACTAGCGACTTTTTTCTTTTCCCGCGACTTAAAATACGGCTCCGAGTACACCGTTTTGAGGACATTGATGTAATCCATGGCGAATCGCAGAAGGCTCTGAGATGTTGAAAGAAGAGGACTTTCTCAGGTGCCTCCAATTGGCAGAAGCTCTGGGACAAGTATATCAACTCCCAAGGAGACTACTTCGTGGGTAACAGTGCAGATTAGACAAAACAAACTGCTGTGTAGTATTTATGACGTCATTCCGGAAATTTTTTTATCACATCTCGTATCTTGAATTTTTTAGGAATAGCTTCCAAAATCTTCATTCTGAATTACTTTTATTACTTGTACACCGTAAGAAATTCTTCAAAAAAGTTGAACATCTAATTTAATCGTACACTTTATATAAAATAAATGAGTGTGTTAATCATTTTTGAAATATTTTTATTGTAATAATGTAATTTAAACTTTTTCAAATGCAAAAGCGTGTTCGTTCGTTCTTTTTTTTTTTTTTTCCTCTCAGTCATGTAAAAAGAACGAAATTTCAAAGCTACATATCATCTCATTCTATTGCATAAGCTATATTATTACCTTAGCCCCTTTGAGCCTAGAAGGAAGTATGTAATAAAACCATTTCTATAAATGTTTATGTTGATTAGCATAAAGCAGATAAAAGAAAACTTTTCAAAGAATAGTTTGTAAAGAATGTTTAGAAAATGTTATATGAATGTAACACTTCAGACATCTTTTTTCAGTCCAAAGTTCCTTTTGAACCAGTTTTGAGCTCTTACTTCTAATCCGCCGGGTTAAGAACTCAAAGATGGGAATCTTGACTACTCCCATAAGGAACGTCCGGCCTATTGTTTTTCTGTGACTTAAACACTACAGTTGCTCTGTGTGCGCCGAGGTGGATAATTGTATACTAGAAATCTTAAGTTTGTTCCATAGAAACAACTTATAACGGCGAAGAAACTGAATAATTTTATCTTCCCTAGCACGTATGTACAATGTACATAGCAGATAAAGAAGATATTGCACTTCACCCAAAAATTCTGTACCGAGATTTCCCCTCAAATACACGTTTTAGCGTTTTCTGTGTCCAAAAAGGTGCTTTAAGAAAAAGGTCCATGTGTTGTGAGCATGTTAACTCAAAAACCAAAAGTCGGTAAAATACTAAACTGTATTTTGGTTTAGTATCTTCCAAGCATATGACACCAGATTTTAAGGAAATTCCCCCCACCTAAACTACCCTTTACATGAACAAATTTTCGAAAATGCTTATTTTCTAAAAATAACTCTAATATTTTTATTAAGACACAGAATATTAAAGACATTTTCACGGTGAATGAAATGAAAATCTTGGATTTTCTAAGAATAATCTCTGAAGGCCTCTTCATTTTTGATGACTTTTACATAAATGGAAAACCGTAAGAGATAGAAAAAAATAACACTAAAAATCTAGATCTTATTAAATCACACAACTTATGTCATATAAATATGTTTCTTAGAGTTGACTATTTCAGAGATATTCCTTGTATTGGTTTCAGTTTTAAAATACTTAAAAATTTCTCATGCGGAAATTTGTCAACTCCTGGACATGACAAAAAAAAAAAAAAAAAAAAGAATTTAAATCACATAGCAAAGCTTTTAAAAAATTTCACTATCGCTTTACAATTCTGGTTATTTCTGCTATCTTCTGTTTATCTAGATTAGCATGGATTAGAGAGCTTCTGTAAGAATAATCTGTTGTAGCTAAAGAATGGCATGTGAATGGGGCACATCAAATTTTTATTGTAAAATTTCGTCAACTGAAAAAAAGTCACTAAACTCCTTCATTTGTATAATTTACAGAAAATACTGGCAAACAATTTTATAACACATAATATTAGGTGTACACATTAGATTTTATTAATTGTACATATATTAAATGCTTCTATTGTACAAATATCAGTAATTTCTAATGAAGTCAGTTTTTACTTTCTCTATACTCACTATGTACATAGTGAATAGAGAATGTATTGCACTCCACCAAAAAATTCGATACCGAGATTTCACCGGAAATATATGTTTTAGGGTCCCCTGTATCCAAAAAAAGTATTTTCAGAAAAAGGTCCGTCTGTGTGTGTGTCCGTGTGTCTGTGAACACGATAACTCAAAAACGAAAAGTAAGTAAGATACCATACTTGGTATTTAAGTTTAGTATCTTCCAGGGATGCGACACGAAGATTTTGAGAAAAATCCCCCCACCCCAAACTACCCTTTACGTGGAACTTTTTTCGAAAATTTTGATTTTCTAAAAAATGGCTCTAACGATTTTGATGAAAATATCGTATATTAAAGTTATTTACCTGACAAATAAAATGTATATTTTGAATTTTCTGGGAATAGCCTCTGAAGACTACTTTATTCTGGATGAATTTTTCACAACTACTAAACCGTAAGAGATGGAAAAAAACTTAACCCACAAAAAATGTAGAGCACGTTAAAACACACAAATTATGTTATATACATTTTTTTCGTGGAGTTGATCGTTTTTGAGATATTCCTTTTTCTTGGCTTCAGCTTTGAAAAACATAATTTTCTCATACAGGAATTTGTCAACTCCTGTCCATACAAACAAAGGAACATCAGTCACGTAGCAACCAGCTTTTGGCTTTCACTTTAACTTATGGTACTCCCTTATTTCGCTTCTACTTACAATAAAGCAAGAAATAAGACTATTTGCTCTAATTTTTCTCGATTAGCATGAAATAAATAAAAGACAAGCTTATTAACAATAATAATTTACAGAGATGTAGAGAAAGTCATGTGAATGGAACACATCAGATTTTTTTGTTTCGTTTTGTTCTTTTACTCTGTCAATCAGAAATAAAGGTAAAACAAAAGAAGGTTTATAACTCCCAATAACTCAAGATAACCTTGCGATTTGAAAGCATAACAGTTCACTAAAACACATTTTTCTGTCTTCAGCTGAAGAAATTTGCTTAATTGACCCAAACTATCAGATATTTGCAGTCAAAGATTTAAGTGTTTACTGCTGTATGGTGCGCAAGCAAATAAGCATTGTGGTGGAGAGAATTTAAACAAGGGCAAGTGACTAAATAAGCATCTCATATTAGCAAAATAACTCACGTAGGTAGCTAAAGAAAAACTGTTATTTATGTAGTTAAAGAATTTATACTCTGATACTTTACTTGTTTTGTTTACACCCTGATACTTTATTATACGATAAATCATAAGTATTAAACAACCCAGCAAAAGTAGATGATTTCTATATAAAGGCGATTCTCAATTTTCTTTTTAATAACTTCAAATATAACCATTATGCAGAATATTGAACTGTTGATGTATATGGTAATTAAGTGATGTTTCACACAAGCGTTATGTAGAACGAGGTAGAATAGAATCAGACTGGAAAAGTCAATAACATAGACAAGATTTGGTCCACACATCTGGCTGCTCTAACCAACTGAGCTGACGTGTGAGATTGACATATAAAAAAATGACTTGTTCAAATCTTGAACAAGTATACTTACGGGCACTGAGAGGTTATTAGGAAGACCAAAAGGCTAACACATGACACTACTTTAAATTCTGGCTACACAATAACTACTGAATGAATCTTAACTAAATTTATGCTGGTCATACTTTAAATGTTTCATATTAATAATACGTTAATGCTCGCTTAAAGCTGTGTAAAAGTGATATAAGTGACACCTGCTTAATATGTTACACTCATGTGCACTTTTCTCCTTGATTTTGTTTCTATTATCTCCAGTTTTCTTCTGAGTCACATAAAAAATAATAGTACACCTTGAATAATAATTTTTTTCGATATATTCAACCCGTGGAGAGTGAAATTAATCAAATTTGTGTGACTTAATATAGTCAAAATTTATGCCATAAATAGAGTTTTACACTCACATTTATTTCAAAGCATGAGCAAAAAGTATTTCCATAAACACATCTACAGTTCCCCTAAATATCCAACAAAGTTTTGGTGTATACCTATATCTTTAATACTTTTTGAGAAAAGTGAAAAAATGTATTATGTTCCATTAACATGGCTTTCTCTATCTGTACTGCAAACAAAACTGTTCTTGCAAAATATTATTCTTTTGTTTACAATATATTAATCAAGATAAAGATTACCAGAAGTAGCTTCAATATTTAGATGGTTATAAGTAGAAGGTAAATATACTAAGATAAAGCGGTAGTCAAAGCTTTTTTTAAAGCTGCCGCTATGCGATTGTCATTGAAATTCGAGTTTGTCCATGGCAGGAGTAAAACAAAAGAGATATGATACGGATGAGGACTTCCCTTTGACGAAGTACAAGTCTGCGAGAACGCGATTCTCTCTCCGTTTTCAAGGTCGGTCACACGTCACTGATCGGTGTTTGCTTCCAATTTCCCCTTTGAATTCGGCAACTTCTTTATCGCTTGAAGGGTTATCTGCACACGTGAAATACGGCGCTGAAGGCCGCCTTGGGCATGGGTGTTATATGTTTGTGCAATGTGTATATGTTTGTAAAAGAAACAGTAAAACCAGTAAACCAGTAATCAGTAAAACCTACGGGAGGAAATGTAAATAGGGATACAGTACCGGAGTCCTGATCAGACTCCGTTACTGTTTAAAAAAAAAAAAAAAGGCCACCTGATATGCAAAAAAATTCAGGAATTATTTTCAAGAAACTCAGGATATACCTTTTATTTTCCATGGTATCTTTAATATAAAGCATTTTAATCAAAATCGTTAGAGCCATTTTTTAGAAAATCGGAAGATTCTAAAATATTCTATATAAGGGGTAACCTGGGCTGGGAAATTTTCCTGAAAGTTTCCATGTCGCATCATTGTAAGATAACCTAAATACCAAGTTTGGTATTTAATGGACATTTTGCTTTAGAGTTATGATGTCCACAGACACACAGGCCCGCGCACACACACACACACAGATATGGATCTGTTACTAAAAATTCTTTATTTTCGATTCAGTGGTCCTCAAAACACGCATTTTTGGTGAAGTTTCGGTATCTAATTTTATGGTGGAATACATGACCTACGCTGCCTACTATGCATATTGTACATATGTGATAGAAAAAGTAAACATTAAGTTACAGGGAATTGAGAAGAAACAGAAAATATTTGTTGTCATAGGCCGCCATTAATTTTATCAATTAATTTTACATAAACACACAATTTATTTAATTTAAAACACATATATCTTATAATTAAACAATCCTATTCGTTTCAGATTATATCGAATCGGTTTGTTTTTAAAAGTTTGAATTTTTGGGCGATAATACTTTTTTTGGGAGGAAGGGCCTTTGTTTAATTTTACTTAATTTAGCCCTCATCAACCAATCCAATTCCATATTAGCGATTTAAAGGGTGATACTGATTAATAAGCCCTATGATAGGTATATCATTTAAAACTAAATATTTCTATTATTTTTTTTTTTTCATAGAACTTGAAAAATCGTTTTTGAAGCGTCTCGATCTCCCAGTGCCAAGGCACCCAACAATATCGTAATATATGTACCTGAAAGAGGATCTTCTTGTGATATTGTTCTGTCAACACTGGGAAGTGAAAGTGAGAGAAGGTGGCAGGTGTAATGTGCAATACGTATAGAACTCTCCTTAGTGGGAACATTCATTGTTACATAAGTGAGAAGGAAGTGAAATTTCCAGAAAACTTACCACCAGCTGTTCTTGATTTAAAGGAGCCAAGACCGAAATTGAATGTTTTTGGTAGATTCATGCGCCACATTTCTTTCCTGTTTTGTGTTAAACTGAGACATTTCAATGCAGTGTTTAGAACATTTGATGGCGCCATAGTATCGGGTTTGATTCCAGGGGATCTAATGTGAGATTTTCGTGGACGAAACGGCGTCTTGGCGGATCTTCTCCGAGTTCTTCGGGTTTCCCCCGCCATCATTCCACAAATTGCTCTATTATCGTATTTTTTTGCCATCCATTTTACCGTCCCTTCATATCATCTACATCTTTTTCTGTCAGGCATCGTGGAGATCACCCATCGTGGATTCTCTCTGATCCAGCCTCTGTTCTTCACCAGGCGTCTGATCCCAAGCGCTGACTTGCACGTTCTGGGGGGTGTAAGCTCGAGGGGACTAAACAGTAAATAGAGCCAGAGAGAGAGAGAGAGAGAGAGAGAGAGAGAGAGAGGGAGAAAGATTAGAACGTATAATTGCAAACGCACATTGATATTAAACTAAAATCATTAAGCCGTAATATTCTCTCTAAATGTCGCCTTTTAGGGTAGAAACATACTGATCGACTTTTTGATGAACCGGGCTGAGTTTACACCAGCTGTATGAATTGGAGATAAAGAGCAAATAAATTGTGTGTAAATAGGAAACAACCCCATATTTGTAATTATTGGCGATAAAATTGTCCTGAAGCTTTGTGTATTAATCTAGCATTCAACTGCGTTAATCATCAAATTATATTTCTAATCAGATATTTTGCTACACCGACTTAGGAGCTCTGATAATTATGGTTTACTTACGGTTCTTTCATTTTACATTCCACAAAACTTAAATGCAAATCTCAGCAGTCAAACAAGTAACTCTCAGGTACTTGCTGGGGAAACATTTATAACAAAATGTTCAGCGTAGAATCTCTTATCGTCTATTTTAATTATCTAATTCCGCACTTCATTTCTGGTATCTTCTTCAACTCAGTCATAGATTTATGCCAACTTGAACTGTCTTTCGAATTTTATTCTAAATACTTAAGTAACGTTAAATTAGAAGATACATTTTCCCGGAAGTGTGTACCCAAGTATTAAAACTACACTTCATCAGATTTTCATTAAGACACAATTTTAGAATGGTGCGTAACCGAAGTACACATTTTAAGGCATAGTTATTATCGTTAGATTGAATTTTGATATTTAAAAATACAAAATAATGATTACACCTTTATTAAAACTTCAAACCAAGTTAGCATATTAAACAACAACAATAACGATGTTATTGCTACTGCTGTTACCACTAGTATTATTTTATTATTATTATTATTATTATTATTATTATTATTATTATCATCATCATCATCATTTTTTATTCTGATAAAAGTATACCGAATGTTCATTTTCTATTTCTAATTACTTTTTAAGACATTAATCAATCAAAGAAATGGACACATTGATCAAGAAAATACAGTTTATTTTCTCTTCTATATATAGGCGGGAAATTATTTTACTTCACTCAAAAGTTCAATGCCAATATTTCAACAGAAATATGTGTTTTGAGGTCCCCTGGATCCAAAATTGCAGTTTTAGAAATAAGCTCCATGCATGAGTGTGTGCCTGCATGTGTATATCTGTGTACGTGTGTGTGGAGTTATTCATTTGCTAGATATTCCTTCTTATTGGTTTAAATTTTCCATACTAATACTTTTCTCAACTTAGAAGTCCACATTGTGGTGTTTTTTTTTTTTTTTATGCTCCTGCCCGTGTGAAGAAACCATAATTTCAATATGATTCCTTATTCCCCTTGTACCTAAAGGAAATACAAAATAAAACAAGTTCTGCTTATATCTCGATTTTGTAGTTCGGTTGGGAATATCACCTCGTGTTTCATAGGGAAGCATTCAGATCGCCCTTTTAACCTTCAGATTGTTGCGTCACAGTGCTCCTTGTTAAAATGAGAACACTTAGCAGCAATTATCCGACAGATGTAGATACTCGTTCAAATGTCACAATATGGGTAGAGCTCTAATTACACACTTTAGCTGAAAATGATAGCCCATACCCAGTTAATAAATTATGTGCAGCTTTTTAGGCATGGGTTCTACGACCTTTGTGTGATCATCAAAGAGAAGCGCCTTGTAGTTAAAAGCAATTCTATATTTTTTACTATTTATAACACTATGTAAAATATACACAGTAGGTTTAGAAGGTATTGAAAAAGTCCATATGTGTATGTATGTGTGTATGGGTCTGTGGACGCACAACACAAAATTGAAAATTTTGTTAAATACCAAAATTTGGTATTTAAGTTTAGTATTTTCCAAGGATACGACACGAAGATTTTCAGGAAAATATCCCCACTCCGAACTACCATTTCCATAGAACATGTTTCCAAATTTTCGATTTTAAAAAAAAAATTGCTCTAAAGTTTTTGATTAAAATTCCGTGTATTAAAATCTTTACATGGCAAATAAACTATATACCCTGAATTTCTTAGGAATAACTCCTGAAATTCTCTTCATTCTGAATGACTTTTGCATAATTAGTAAACCATAAGTGGTAGAAAAAAAAACCCTAGTAGACAAAAATCTAGATCTGTTGAAACACACAGCTTTGTCAAATACAGTTTTGTGTTGAGTTAGCCATAGAAGAGACATTTCCTGCGTTTGGTTTCAGTTTTAAAATACTTAAAATTTTCTCGAACGGAAGTCCTCATCCGCTTCATGTCTTTTGTTTTTTATCCTGGTCATGGAAAAAGAACCAATTTCAACGAGAATCACATAGCGACAGCTTTGGTATCGCTCCTATTCTATTTCTCTTCTACTTATACGTAATTAAGTAATAAGGCCTACCTACCTATATTCTAGTATGTTTATCTATGTTAGCATTATTTAGATAAAATAATGTTTGGTAATAATAATTTGTTTCCACGACAGACAGATAGTCATATGAATAGAACACGTCAGATATTTTAAACTTATCATAGGTATGTAAGAATTTTTAGAAATAAAAGATAAATAGCTTAGTAAATTACATGGCATTGTTGTTCCTTATTATACTGCTTACCTATGGTAAATAGATTAAGCATTGCATTCCACCCAAAAATTCGATACCGAGATTTTGCCAGAAATATACGTTTTAGAGTCCCCTATATCCAAAAAAAAAAGCATTTTTGGAAAAACGTCCGTGTGTGTGTGCGCGCGCGTGCGTGTGTGTGTGTGTGTGTGTCCGTGTGTCTGTGAACACGATAACTCAAGACGAAAAGTCGGTAAAATACCAAATTTGGGACCTAATTTTGGTATCTTCCAAGGATGCGACTAGAAGGTTTTCAAGAAAATCTCCCCACCCCCAGCTATCCTTTACATGGAACGTTTTTCGAAAACTATGATTTTCTCAAAAATTGCTCTAACGATTTTGATTAATATCTCTTATGTTTAAGATATTCATGCGACAAATAAAGTGTACATCTTCAATTTTCTGGAAATAGCCTCTGAAGACATATTTATTCTGGATGAATTTTGCGGAATTTTGCATAACTGGTAAATCGTAAGAGATAGACAAAAACTTACCACAAAAAAATGTAGAGCTCGTTAAAATACACAATTTATGTTATATTTTTTTCGTGGAGTTGACGGTTTTTGAGACATCCCCTGTTATTAGTTTCAGTTTTAAAATACTTATACTTTTCTCATACAGGAATATATCAACTCCTGCCCATACAAACAAAGGTACTTCAATCACATAGTAACCAGATTTTAAAAAAATGTGATTATCGATTTAGCCTATGGTATCTCTTGTTTCTCTTCTACTTACAAGGAAGCAGGTAATAAGACCCTTTCTGCCAATGTTTTTCTTGATTAGCATTAAGTAAATAGAAGAATAAGCTTTTTAACAATAATTTATTGTAGTGATGTCGAAAAAGCCATGTGAATGGAACACATCAGATTTTTTATTATCTTGTCTAATTGGTAAATGCTAAGGGATAAACGAAAACACACTGCACAAAAATGTAGATTTGAATAAAATACACAGTTTATTAAACTGTTTCTGCCAAAACCATTTCCGAGATACCCGTTGTTAATTGTTAGAATTGTTCAATACTTTGCCATTCTTTTTCAGCTGTTTCTCGCGATTGTAGGTAAATAGAATTTTTGGGGCTGGCATCACAGCTCAGTCTATAGAGTACCTGTCTGCTGTGCGAAGAGTCGCATGTTGATTCCCTGGGAATGACAATTTTTTCGGTAGCTTGCTTTAATCACATCTTCCTTGACCGCTTCACTGTGCCTGCTTGACTGTATACATGACGAATAACAATAGAGCGCAAGCATTCAGTGAGGGTGGAAAACGAAAATGCTAAATACAAATTTCGCGTAGAATGGTAAATTGATATGGCAAAAACGCTGAATGTTTAATGCATTCTTTGTATCTAACAGACCATTATAACATTAGACAGCATTTTAATTCTGCATATGCTAATTAGTATGGAAAAGCTAAACTTTGAGGAGTATAAAAACTTGCACTTCAGTAAGAGTGATACACGTTCCATTTTAAATGATGACGCCCGCCTATCAATGCTCCGTCTCTCTGTATCTACTATTATGCCTGACATTTATAAATTAATATCGAGAAAAGGGTGTGAGCGTTCTACCACAAGCTCGAAAGAAAAAGGTTTGTAAAACCTAATTTAAGGAAGAATGATTACAAGACATACCTATTTTGGTATTCGGCCACTTGCCTATGAAATTGACTAGTTCCGCCACTGTTGTACTCTACACGCCGAGCAACAGTCCTGATAATAACTCCGGATGGGACGGAGAGATATTACACTTCTCTTCCGTTTTCCAACTCCCCAATCCTCCCCAGAGTAGGTATGGAAGTAAGAATGAAGAATGTGAATTGTGCGTGTAAATTTAAATATATGTAATCTCAACTGTAAACTAGTAAACACTATTGTCATGATCAATTATTCCAAAGTAATAGCCACTGCTCAGATGTTAATAAACAGCAAAGTATTGATTTTTAATTTCATGTACAGCGTCCAGTTTTAAACATTTGCCTATCGCTATTTCCTTTAGGATCTTTTCTTTATATTTAACGCCCGATTTTATTACCTGTGGCCCGCAGGCAATGCCTTTGGTGATACATGGAATGAAGATGGAGCACCGGTGGAATGAGATGGCGGGGAAAACCGGAGGACCCGGAGAAAACCCGCCCCTGCGCCGCTCTGTCCACCACAAATCTCACATGCGTCGCTTGGAATCAAACTTGGGCCATCTTGGTGAGAGGCGAGTGGTTTAACTACTCGGCCACGGTACAAACCCCTTTATATCTGTAAATCTGAAATGTGTAATGCATCTCTTTCTGAATTGATTTATCTCGATTGAAATGAAGGAGATAGAAAATAAACTTTTATAAGAAAAGTTAGTATGCACACTATTAAATGACAGAGGGCAGAGAGAGCCATTAGATTTGTTTTAAATGCGAATTAACAAAGTGTATTATTATTTCTCCGTTTAATATGGACTTGTTTCAATTCTTTATTTTTGTAACAAACAAAAGTATTTCAATTATAATACAAAAGATAAAATCGCGAAACGTAGGAAATGACACCCATTGCCTTGAGCACGTGATGTCATAACGCAACTGAACCGTTTTCTTGCAAAATCCTTTCAAGGGTAACCTGAAGAGCAATCTTTTTCACAAAGAGCGCATGTTAGTGGCAACATAAAGGTGAGGAATAGCGTATTCTTGTACGTGTCTTGTTTTATTGAACAACCAGGAACTATGAATGGATTTTGATGATTACCTAACAAAACGTATCTAGTCTTACGAGTATACAAAACTTGATCCTGAACTTGCCGGCGACGCTCAACAAGTGTGCTACTAGATATACCAGTTTGTGAGATATGGAGAGGGAAAGTTACGTTTTGTTACAGACACGAATCCTTGCGGCGAAAGCGGTTCTGCAAGTTGCATACAAGAACAACCCTTGGACTGCGAGGGCGGGCAACGCGAGATTCTTGTTAAAATATCGTATGGGAGGATCATTAGGGCGTGCTAGTTTACACTGATGCTGCCGTATTTCATTTCGGAAGTATCTCACCCAATAATATTTCAGAGAGAGTTTCATGATATCGTTTCGGGTCCCTAGTCGGCTTCTTGTAGCTATTTCTGGCTTACCTCTTTGCGTGATGGTATAAGAGATTCAGTATTAAACTATGTAGACCGTTAGGCTGTTGTTTTATTATTTGCCTAACTGCGTGGTATTATAGCGACTTTTAAAAAAGCAGTACAACCACTATGTTTATAGTATATAGAGAAGGCATTATATTGCACCAAAAAAATTCTATATATGTTTTTGAGAGCCTCCTGAAGAAAAATGTAGGAAATATGTGTGTGTGTATGTGTCTGTGGTCAGCATACCTCTAAAACGAAAAGCTCGTTAAATACCAAATTTGGTATTTAAGATTGGTGTCTCCCAAAGATGCGACACGAAGATTTTCAAGAAAATCCCCCACCCCAAACTCCTTTTACATGGAAAAATGTTTGAATATTTTGATTTTCTCAAAAATGGCTCTAAAGATTTTGATTAAAATTTCGTATATTAAAGGTATTTGCATAAAAATAAAGTTTATATTATGAATTTTCAAGAAATAGATTCTGAAGAACTCTTCAGTCTGGTTGAATTTTGTTTTTGTACAGCTAACCATTTTGGAGATATTCCTTGTTATTGGTTTCAATTTTAAGTCACTTAAACTTTTCTCAAGTGGGAGTCACCTTTGCTTCATCTCTCTTTTGTTTAATCCTGGCCTTTCAAAAGGAACCGAATTGTTTTACATAGTGACTGACTTTTTAAAACATTTGACTATAACTTTAGCCTAGAGTAGTTATTCCCTTCCACTTAGAGGGGAACTAATATAACAATTTCTGCTAATGTTTACCACGATATAGATAAAGAAATAGTCTTCTGTAACAATCAATCGTTTGAAAGAAAGTCATGCGAATGGAACACATCAGAGTTTTCCATATATTTTGGTGCATTTAAAAACTGTATTGGTTTAATATATGAATTTGGTTACTCCATAGATAGATTAGGTTATCTGGTTTTCTTCCTGTAAAAATCGTAAAGCTGGAGTTCTCGATTAGGTGCTGGATACCGTTCCTTGTATTTTAGGTTGTGTATTGTGGCGGCTCTTCTTTACAAAGGATATAGGAGTGTGTCAGTTTCGTATGTTAATTCAGGTTATGGGTATCTGATCTCGGTGATTTAGAAATTAGTGACGTGGAGTTTATTTTGGAAGAGTTGACCCAAGAACTTTCCAAGCCTCATGAAGTATGTTATTCAAGTTAACATTGACGTCTTGATTCTCACATTAGGACTATACTCCTACTTGGCAGATTTGTCGGCTAACTCCTGTTGGTGTGTGAATGAATCCAAATTAATGTTGAGGTTATTTTCTTCGTGAAGGTGCAAATGAGCAGATGAGTAAGCTCATTAATAAAAGATAGAACATCTCATATTAATGGTAAACAATTTGTATGCGAAAATCATACAGAGACTGTTTTAATTAAGGATTTCTTTCCTAGTATTTGGAGTGAAAATTACTCCGCTGAGGCTCTTACTTAGGAAATCCCATGTTCCATTCACGACGTTTGCCTTTTCGGGGCGAGGGGGTTCCCCCTGGTTGTTCCGCTTCTCTTCTATCACGAATTTTTTTGCCAGTATTATTTGTACTCGCCATTTGCTATCATCTGCTTCAAGTTTGTAGGACCAGATGAGAGCGTTCGGCTGTGGATATGCGTTTCGGAAAGATGTCTTCTCGGTTTTGGCTGGACTGTTATCAGATCCTCTTTCTGGGGCCATATCAGAGCCTTAGGAGCCCTCGGGTGGGCAAGGGCCTTGTAGAGAAGTCTAGCCGGCCTACGGATGTTCTACCTGGCAATATTAGCTATGCAGTACTTGCTTGTGCATATCATCGCCGGATTTGATCACCCTTTTGGTCTCCCCTCATCCCTTCAACCCAGGGGTCTCGCCTGTGGCAAAAAGGGTCATCTGGCCTACTTGCCGTGCTCTGCCTCGATTTCTGGTCCCTCCATGATCTGCATTCCTTTTAATAAGATTGTTTTCAATACAACTACCGCTCGCTTTGGCCCGCGGGAGCTGCTTTATTTCGGTTGTTGTGCTTATTGTGTAGGGCAACATCGGCGGTGGGCAGTGATAAAACATGAAAATGAAATTATAATTGGGAAAATGCATTTTGGGCACCTTCCTGGCATTTGTCAATTATGAATAGTTTCTCTCTCTCTCTCTCTCTCTCTCTCTCTCTCTCTCTCTCTGTATACCCTACTTTTATTTACCTTTTTCACTTTGTTTGCTGGATAATTACTGAATTGCTGTTTTCTTCTTTTACACACACATATACCCAAACCTATAACACCCATGTCCAACTCGAACCCACGACCGCCTGCGCTACGAAGCACCAAATAATGCATGGAATGAAGATGGATCACCGGTGAAATGCGATGGCGGGGGAAACCGGAGAACCGGGATAAAACCCTCCCCTACGCCACTTTGTCCACAATATACGGCCCCTTGGGATCGAACCCGGCCATCTAGGTGAGAGGCGAGTGGTTTAAACACTAGACATGGCGTGGCCTACACGTATGTCTTTATTATGATGTCACTACAGAAGTGGAACTTGGTAGATACCAAACAAAAAACATTTTAAGGGAAACCTTCACCGAATAAGCAAACTTTCACGATTTTCAATTAATTTAATCTAAATGTACATATGTAATTTCTTTATTAAAGCACACATGAAAGAGGTTTTCAATGTTCCCCTCATCTTCAATTTTTTCTAAATGTTTATGATAATGTTCTAAATGTATTTATAATAATTTTATAAATATTAAGCATGTGGAATATTTTTTCTATAATATTGAATTTCACAAAACTGGCTCTAATGAATCTGATTATATTACCATATTTTAAGACATTTTCATGAAAAATACAATGTATACCTTGAATTTTCTAGGAGTATCATCTGAACTCCTCTTTAAAATGAATTATTTTTGCACATCTGGTAAACCGTATGAGACAGACGAAATATTACTATACAAAAAAAATTAAATCTCGCAGTACACACTTTGTGCCAAATACATGGAATTAAACATTACCGAGATATCCCTGTTATTGGTATGCTAAAAATATAATTATATTTTGGCAATTTTAAGCTGTTGATTCCAAATAACTGTGAAAATGTGATAAATTGATCAGGACTAATGAAAATAATAGACTTGGATCATAGAAGCAAAATCAGAACGTATAAAGAAATGAACTATGTTGCTTGATAAATGATTATAAACTTATGAAGGAAAGAAGGAAGAGATTACATGAAATCTCAAGAAATATGGTGCTAGTAGGAGGTTAATGAAAAATAGGTATCCCCCCACGTCCTAAAAAAAATAAACAGCCCCTCTCTTTGATCCTCTGTTTAAAAGCAGAGAAAGAAGTCAACAAAGAAGAACGAGAGGATAAAATAAGATGAAGAAGAAAGAGGAGAAGGAAGTCAAGAGCGCCACCTTGATAGAGGAAGGATAGATACGTTATAAGTTAGTAAAAACATGGAAAGCCATGGCTCGAATTGCCGCTGTTAAATTTGGAAACCTCTCGAAATTGAATACCATTCTTGTCAAAACATCTATGTAGGCAGGGTTACAACTGGAGAAGGGAAAATTCCTCGAAAACAAACTGAAGGAGAGTTGTAAGGAACAGTTGGAGTCCCTGCTTATTTTTTCGGTGAGACAGGTTGTCTGGTTTCATATTCTCCTGACCATCTATTCTCAACTGTATCATCCGCCCTCACAGTGCCAAGTAGCAGAAGCCATGTGTTCAGATTTAGAAACATACTAATTTTTTTATGTGTGAATTAGGAATGATATCAGAGAGTCATGCTGCGCATTAAAACAACTGAGAGTAAGGGCTTTACTTTCTTTAGAAGCGTGCGAAGAAAAATCTTCGTAAGAGAATATCGATTATCCAAAAGCATTTCATTGCAACCTTATCGATCCAAGAGGCCAAAATAGTTATCGATGTGCTTTAAGCTATTACGAATGACAGTATTAACTAATTGTTTTTTGTTTTTTTTTTACACACAAGCCGTGTGTAGGACAGAAGTTGGATAGGCTTTTGACCTAATAGTTGGTTAAACTAGGAAGCCCAAGGCTTAAAGTACCTACGACATTGTAAGTCGCCTTTGTGGTATGTCTTCTCAAAATAATTTCAGATCACCTTGAGGTTTACCGGGAAACATAGCATCAATTGGGGGAATTTAATGCCGTGTCGGCATGTTACCATGGTAGCTCAGTAGTTAGAGCAACTGGCTAGAGACCGGGAAATCAGTGGCTCAAATCGCGACTATGGATTTTATAGCCTACTCTACATATTATTAGCGACGTTTCTTAATTTCCTTTAGCCAGTAATTGACAAAAATTTGTGACCAAAACAGACATATTTGTAAAAGTCTAAGAGGGACGCAACATTAGTATTACACAAGTGAGGTTAATGGGCTAAAATTAGAAGTAAATTTAAATTTTATTTCCAATTCTTTTTGAAGTAGTGCATTTGAGAAATGTATAAAATACACTGAATATTTTGTTAAAATGTGTACCAGTTATTACACACAATAAGTGCACAGTAACATCAACAGACAACACATCATTACAGACTGTCCACAACTTCAACACAAAGACAATGTGGCTTCATCTCAAACAGTATGTAATAATTAAACATTTAAATGAATGTAAAAATGTCATCACTTTTGTAACAACAATCACAACGTAAACATCTGTGTGTAAAATCGCGATATGACTTAAAAGTTCAATCGACTTAAATAAAAGGAGAAACAAAAATAGCTAATATTTTTGGTATGTTTCAAAATTCCAGTTTGTATAGGTATTTAAATAAAATTATTTACTATCTAAATCTAAATATGCTCCGCACGTTGCAGTTTTTTTTTTAAAAATGTTCGAGTCAAAAAGTCATGTTTTACCATAATCAAGTTTACAAATACATCTATCATATCATGCCAGATTTTTCATGTTAGCTCCTAATACTCTGGACGGAAGACGATGGCTTTTTTCGGGTGTAAAAAATCCTTAGCATGACTTCCTTCGGAAGGGAAGTAAAGCCGTTGGTCCCATGTCGTAGATTTACGACATGTAAAAGAACCTCAAGCCTGATAGAGAGGCCTCTGAGAAAAATTAAGCGGTCTTTCACGCCCAGTTTAGAATAGGACGCTGAGAACCACAGCAGTTAAAGAGCGTCCATAAATAACACGCCATTTACATTTATTTTGTTATTTTTTTAACATTTTTTGTACTCTACAGTACTCTTTATTTTTCACATTTAATAATTTGTTCATTAAAATTGGAGAATTGTTTATAAAATGTATAAAGTATTATTTTCTTTAATACAGACACTTTTGGGAGGCAGTACACAAGTTGTTAAATGAATTAATAGCATATTGCATCTTATGACTCATTTTGCTGTGAAAAACTGTTTAAGAGAAGTTTGCGAAAGTTGGGCGTACCTATTAATAAGCACACGCCTTCCATTTATAGCTTTATTAGTTTTCTTAAAGTCAGGGATTTATTTCATTTTATTATGAAAAATAGTTTTGCTTTCTCCAGTACGTATGTACAAATGTTTTAGAGATGGAGAAGATATAAAAATTCGAACCGAGATTTCACTGAAATACATGCTTTGAGAACACCTAAATTAAAAAAATCTGATGTGTACCAATCACATGACTTTCTCCATATCCCTGCAACAAATAATTCTTAAAAAGCTTATAATTCTATTTACTTTATGCTAATCAGATAAAAAAATTAGCAGAAAAAGTCTTATTTCTCGCATCCTTGTAAGTAGAGGCGAAATAAGGGACAACCGTAGGTTAAAGTGATAGTCAAAAGCTGGTTGCTATGTCAATGAAGTTCCTTTGTTTATATGGATAGGAGTTGACAAGTTCCAGTATGAGAAAAGTATACGTTTTTCATAGCAGAAACCAAAAATAAGGAATGTCACAAAAACGACGAACTCCACGAAAAAAAATGTATATAACATAAATTGTGTGTTTTAATGTGCTCTACATTTTTTGTGCAGTAAGTCTTTGTCCATCTCTTACGGTTTAGCAGCCACTCAAAATTTAGTAAAATTCATCCAGAATAAACTACTCTTCAGAGGCTATTCCCAGAAAATTCAAGATATACATTTCATTTGTCAGGTAAATATGTTTAATATCCGAAATTTTAATCAAAATCGTTAGAGCCATTTTTGAGAAAATCAAAATTTTCGAAAAAAGTTCCATGTAAACGGTAGTTGGGGGTGGGGGTATTTTTCTCAAAATCTTCGTGTCGCATCCCTGGAAGATACTAAACTTAAATACCAAGTTTGGTATTTTACCGACTTTTCGTTTTTGAGTTATCGTGTTCACAGACACACGGACACACACACACACACACACACACACACACACACACACACACGGACCTTTTTGTGAAAATGCTTTTTTTGGATATTGGGGACCCTAAAACATATATTTCCGGTGAAATCTCGGTATCGAATTTTTGGTGGAGTACAATACTTTCTCTATACACTATGTACATAGCGCATATGGAGAAAGTAAAAATTACATTTTTTAGAGAAAGATGTATGCATTATGTCTCTGAACAGCATAACTCAAAAATAAATTAAGTATCGATATGCGCCAATTTGAAAGCAAGCATGCAAATGGTTTTAACAATATCTTCATAATACCGCAGTAAAGGTATCAAATTGTCACTTGCTCTTTTCCATATATGGCATTTTAACCATGTGTAAGGATGCCTTTTAGAACCTTTTCAATTTCCCTTTCTTTTGCATAGACTTTAATAGGTCAAATTGGCTTCCTGCTCTGTTAGGATCTAATGAGGTTCGGAGAAAGAAAATTCCAAAATTCTGTTTTGATGTATATCTTCATGTGCCTGCTGCAATGTTGCCTACCTGTGCGATCCGGATGGAAATGTATGACCCTAGAGAGTAATAATGTAATTTGATTACAATCCTTGATTCTTGATTTATTAGTGTTGCCTACCTTGATTTATTATTTATTATTTATATTATTCAAACTAACTTGTACGGATGTAATGATGTGATTTTTTGGATAGAATTGCTCCTGATGTAACTACTCGCGTGGTGAGTGGTTAAAACATTAAAAATAGCATGAACTATATACTTTATACAACATATAGAATATGTAGCATTATAATGTGCATAGTCTTGATTTAGCACTTGTTAGCTTCAATTATTTCATATAATTTATGTAACATTGGGCAGGAAGCATAATACCGGGTTTTTAAAAATAGTTTACGCAGATTACAATATGAAAAAGTGTCTGTAAAACATATGAGTTATTACAAATATTCATTTTCAATACACATAACGATATAGTTCATCGAACAAAGTATCAGAGTATATGATTCGAAAGACCAAAATATGAATGGAATATATTGACAACACTGTGTTCGAAACTGTGTTTTGATATTTCTTCACAATCATCAACTAATCCTATTGTGCCTCAGTCGGCTTCTTATTACTAAGCAGCGTAATTATTAGACTTTAGAGGAATTATTGCTAAAGACATTGAACAAAATATTTTTAAAGGGCCCTATTGTCCTACTTTTTGAATCTTATTGCTGTTGATTTGATGTGCAGTTAAGCTATGATATCATATTTAACTCCTTTTGTGGGTATTAATAGATATTGCAGACCTTTGGCTCCTTCTTTTATAAATAATATAATGCTTGATGATCAAAATTTCTTTGAAGAATCCCCCAGTATCGACATGCCATTGTGCTATGACAGACAATTCAAAAGGTTTTTTATGGACGCTCTTTAACTAATGTGGTCATGAGCGTCCATTCCTCTATTGAGCGTGAAAGACCGCATAATTTTGCTCAGAGGTCTCTTTATCAGGCTTGGGGTTCTTTTACATGTTGTAAATCTATGACACAGGACCAACGGCTTTACTTCGCTTCCGAAGGAAGCCATGCTAAGGATTTTACAACCCAAAAAACCCTTCGTCCTTCGCCGGAATTGAACCTGCGACCTTGGGTGTAAGAGTCTAGTATGGTTAGCTCTGAGCGCGGAGAGCGACGAAAGACGATTCATTACATCCTGGTGTAGTGTTACGTATAATTTGGGTAGCGCTTATAGGAGAGGCCTTTAATTTCAAACCGTTTGACTCCATCGTCAGACATAGAATTATTCTTATGCTAATTCAGCGTTCAGTGGCGAAGTGAATAGCTGTATGCAAATATCCTATCTTCAAGATCAATAACCTCTCGTAGGTGACCCTAACCTGACACAAAACGAATTGTCCGCGAAGTGACATGGAAATCCCCTCCAAGTTTTCTTTCCCTTTCAATGCTATTTACTTTCATGTGTGTTTCTCCTCGTTGTTCTTTTTATCAAAGCACGAAGACGTTCGTGAGCAAAGTTGACGTGCAATTTGTTTCATCCTCAGAGAGTTAATGAACTTGCATCTTAACCCCCAAGGTCTCTAGGCCTGTTTGGAGGGATACGAGGTCAGGGACGGACGGACAGTTTGCAGATCTGCTAGTTGCCCCAGGCGCATGCTGTTTTATAACCTCTAATCACATCACACAGTGTGGGCGGGATCGGTCGGCAAGATCCGGTGTGTATTGACCCATCACACAGACTCACAAAGACATCAAAGCCTACTTTGTTTATTTTAAGCACAACATAAAATATTCTTATCACGAGCTGAATGAAACTTGAATAATTAGTAATTAACCTAGCTCCGTTGATTAATGACTTCACGTTGGAACTTGCAATGTGCCTAAAAACGCGCAATACCAGAGAAGACTTTTTTTAGATTTTATATCACTTTAAGAATATGTATGACTGAAATTTTGAAATTCCAAATTAATAATGCTAAGTTTCGGAAATTTATACCACCGATGTAATATAATGCAGATAAGTGACAGTGCAAATTTCATCTATTTTGCTCTAATGGTTTGGAGATTATGGTCAAAATTGTTTGTTTTTGTCACGTTACTAAAATGTCCCTTGCTACAAAAAAATTAACATTTTGGTCTAATATATTATCTAACCCTGGGTTCACAATACATCTACCTTTTGAAATTGTCTTAGGTTTCTCTGTGTCTACTTTGGTTTAGGCTCTAAAAATATTTAGAGTTATGAATGTGCTTCTTTTTTTTTTTTTTGTCATAAAATATATCTTTCATATTTGAAAATTGAAAACATAAGCTTAAATAAATACATCTGACAGTAAGTGCTAGGGAAATTCTTATTTATTGTACCTCTGTGAATATGTACAGCTAATTTTTTTTTTTTTTTTTTTTTTTTTTTTGTGTAACAAAAAGGCTGCTCCTCAAGGAGCATTTTACAGAAAGAAAAAAGCTGCAAATACCAATAGCGAGAAAACAAGGAAATATTTGAATGCATGGCACCACCAGGTTGGTAGGTTGGGCCCTCAGCTTTCCTTGTTCCCTCCTCTGCTGCTTCTTTTTCTGTCCTGTTCTTCTTGCATTGTTGCTTAGCTTCTGCATAATTTCGTCTTTTACTTTGCATGATGCGATTGAAATCTCGTCGAACTGGAATTTTTCCTGCCAAGTCCATTACAGTTGCTTTGGTAATGCTTTGCTGTAGCTCCAGTTAAGGAGCGTCTAATGGCTTTTTATATTTAAGAGTGTTTAAATTATTTTATGGAATTAAAATAAAAAAAAATCGATTTTTTGTGATTTTTCATGAAATTTCTGTCATACATACACTTAACAAGTGGTGGAACTGTTCGGTAAGATACTTCGTTGACGGTGTGAAGTGGACAGCAGTCTTTTAAGATCTCATCCCTAAATCATATTACCTTCGCTTAGAACGAAGCAGATGGTGTTAGAGGGCCGTCCGTCAGCTGATACCATCCTTAGTCAGAGGTGTCATCCGTATCAGATGGCAAAGTGCACCTAGACTTTTGAGGTCCTCTCTCCTCACATCGTATCACTTAGTTACGCGGCAAGCAGATGAGTTAGGAAGCCGTTCAGGCAACTGCTGTACACTATTTGTGGATAGATGTCAGCGTAAATGCAATTACCATCTTGCTATTGCTTTAGACTCAAAGGCGGAACTGTGGGTCATAGTATTAAATATCCAATCCTATATTTACCTTGGCGACTGAGGGAAATCCTGAAAAAACAGATTGGTGGACCATGGGAGTCGTTACTCCTGACCCATCGATAGAGAAGACTTCAGAAATATGCACATTATATAGAACCATAATAACCGAAAGAGAGGAGATGGAATCTTTATAGGAAAACATTAAAACAATAAATAAATAAATAAGGTATTGACAATTTGAAATTCTCTTCCCGTTCCTCACCTACATCACAGAAAGTTTTGCATGCAGATCAAAATTTTTTTATATCGATTTTAATAAAAATGCAATCTCGTATGCTAAAAAAGAAAAGAACGTGGGAAAGAAAGTTTCAGTTAACAGTGAACTCTTTCATCAATTCACATACACATACACACAAGGTTATGATTATCGGTAAAAGGTGCTCTTCATTATATTAAAGGAAAGCATTATTATTATTATTATTATTATTATTATTAATAATCATCGCTCTTTTATTTAGCTTTCAAACATTAAATAAGAGCGTAAATATATCGATGACGTTCTTAGGACACAGTGATAGAAATTCATTTTAAAACGTCTAGGATGACATAGTTTTGTATATGTACGAAGGAACAAGAAAACATTTGAAGCAGATAAGTTTTAATTACTGAAAACTGAGACAAAGTGTCTCTGCCGGCAGTTATTTTCATGTGTACAGTCGCGTTATTATAGTATAGTCAGTTCTTATCTCCTCTAACACACACATGGAGAAGGTATTACAATCCATTTAAAAGTTCGATGTCGGGATTTCACCGAAAATTCAGTTTTGAGTACCCTGATTCCAAAAAAATCGTTTTATAGAAAAAGATGCTTATGTCTATGTGTGTGTACCTGTTTACACCATAAATCGAAGCGAATGGTTGGTTAAACACCAAATTTCGTGTTTAAGTTCAGTGTCTTCCAAAGATGCGACATGAATATTTTCAACAATTATTGTTTTCTCACAAATGCTTCTACGACCTTGTTTAAGATTTTTTCATGACATTAAATGTATATATCTATATTTACAATTAATTTGTTATTATTTTATATATACAATATACTAGAGTTAACAATTGCTGAGATATTCCTTGTTATCCGTTTGTATTTTAAAATGTTTAATGTTTTCTCAAGTAGGAAGTCTTTATTTGTTTATTGTTTCCTTCTCTCTTTCTTTCTCTATGCAAAGGTAACCTCAAAGCATCACATAGCCTACCACTTTATGCTACTGTATTCCTCTTATCTCATTGCACTTCAAAGGAAATGTGTAATAAAGACAATTTTTGCAAATGTTTATCTCGATTAACATGAACTAGGCAGAAGAATAAGCATTTGTAAGAATAGTTTGTGCAGAAAAATAATATGAATGTAACACCTCAGTTTTTTAGAAAAATGACATACACCTAAGTACCTATTATTGTTTACAAATGATCAAATCCTTAATAGCAGGAATAGAAAATGAACTACAATATGTGGTTATTATACTAAAACAATAAACGATTTGATGCAGAACATTCAGATAAGTCCATATTTAGGTATAATCACTTACATGATAGGCAAATTATATAAACAGTGATTCTCCTACCCACGTTCCATTATTTACAATGATGTTGCTGTAATTCATTTCAAGCAATATGAACTTGGTTGTTTGCATGATGCAAAAGAAGAAAGCTGTTAAAATGCAAGTCAGTTAATGAGCTCATTCGAAAAAAGAAAAGAAAAAAGAAGTAAACAAATTAAAATAGTTTACTTTCAATGATGCTTCATAGATGTCGCATTAAAGTTCAGTCTGGGGAAAGCTAAAAGATGTTGTAACAAATATTTCGGACTAATGAGTAGAAAGAGTATTTAACAGACGTTGTATATTTTAATCATGTGTACATATTATGAAATAAGATTCTGTCCATTCTTTGAGTTTTGTATTTAATGAAAATAAGAATACTGCATGGTTTGATCACAATGCGTTCAATATATGCGATTATTGACTATGCAGACACCTAATTTATGTGTTACATTACATTAATAAAATACGTTAATCATTTTAAATAGATAAAAGCATTAGATATTAGGGGCGCTCCTTTCGCAATAAGTTCAAGCAAAGGTTTGTTTGTGGAGGTAAATGTAAAAAATATTCACCTGGTGCATTAGAACGTCACTATTTCGAGTGTGAATTTTATTTTTAGTTACGCCGTTCACACACGCACACACGTGACACACACATACACACACACATCAGCTATGTATGTATAAGAGCAAAGAAAACTAATTTGCGCACGTCATCTCCCAAACAGATGCCTATTTTGAGGACCTTATATCTAATGTTTTATCTATAGGTTATAAAATTGTATGCTCAGCAGTTCAGTGTTTATTTGGTACATTTAAGCGAACAAAGTTTTAGAAAGGAGAACTGGATGTATCTTAAATAGTTTAAATCGATGATTGTTCCAATATTATGTATGGATTCAATTGTTTGGTGGCTTCGAAGAACTTAAAAAGTAAATAAATAAAAAATAATGATGGAATAGATATAGGTAAAAATAAAATTACAAATTAAACTTTTACTATGAGCTGCAGATTTTAAATTATCAGACATGAAAAATAATGATAAATTTGGAAATAATTAAACACCATTTCATTGAGTAAGTTTTTAAATCTTTTCTGCACTTTAAGAATACAAATAACGATTGAACATTTTCAATATTCACATAAACGCATTGATAAAAACCACTAAAAGTCTGGTTAGAAAATGGAAGGCAACTAAACTGACTTGAAGCTGAAACAAGTGCCAGTGATCTGAGCTTTAGAAAAAGAAAACTAAGATAATGATGATTATTATGAAACAGAAAACTGTTCCTTCTTTATATTGACAAACAACAGGTATATCATCAAGTATTGAAATATTAAATGTCATCTGTCTCTAAATGCCTTTGTACATCAGCGTAATGCTGAACAATGAAAGATCTTGCGTTGGTGTTTTTCTATGTGTATTTATTTTAAATCACTTTTCCCTTTTAGTTTAAATAGCTAAGTCCTATCTCGACTTATTCTTTCGTACATAGTGATAACGTATTTTATACATTAATGCAGCTCACAGGATTGCAATACAAATTACAATGATTTTGATTACAAAAGAATAATGGAAGCAGGTATTTGATGACAATAATATTATAAATATATAAAAGTAATAAATTTTAAAATGTAAAATAAACATTTAAACAATATCAACCCCGAGCTCAGTCGGTAGAGTATCTGACTGCTGCGCGAAGGATTCCGTGTTCGATTCCCGCCAAGGAATGGAAATCTTTCTCTTGCCAAGATCATCTTCAGAGTCTGGTGGCATGAGTGAGAGTGTGAAGTTAAAGTTAATTCACCAAAGATTAACAATCAGTAAATGAGTGAACAACAGTTGTACCAAAGGCATGTTAAAATCGGTATATAAATGAGCAAATATATAAATGGGGCAAATGTATTATAACATTAACTACCCAAAATAAATATTCAGTATACAATTTGTATTGTAATCGAAACTTTATACATAGCGTTCCTTTCAGGTAGGCCATAACGAACGAAGAATAAAATGGTACTCAAATGATCCCGGTGTCCGTAGAGCTTCAATTATATGACATTCATCTTCTCAGGATAAGTGAAAACTTTCGGGAAAGAAAACCTAGCTCATGCTAACCGAGATTCGAACTGGAGTCCCTTAAATGTGAGTCAGACACGCTACCACCACACTATAGAGACGGACGTTTGAAACTTTGTAAAACATTTCAGGTCTACTTTAATAATAATAGCTAAACTTACAGTTAGAGACGTAAGTGTAATGTGTGACCTTTTAGGACACAGTAATGGTTTTATACATTATGGGTCGTTAGGAACTTAAATATAACTTGGAATGTTATAGCTTTTCTTACTGTTAGTGTGTGGCAAATTGACAGTGGAAAAATAATCGTGTGTTTAAACGTGCGTGTCCGTGTCAGTGTGCTTGTGAGCATGGTAACTCAGAACATACAAAACTCAGTATTTAAGATTAATATCTTAAACGAAGATTTTGAGGAACTCCCTACCGGAAACTTCCCTTTACATGGGAAAATTTCGAAAAGTTTGATTTTCTCAAAAATGGCTATAACGACTTTGACTAAAATATATTACATACTGTATACTAAAGATATTTACATGACAAATAAAAATTGCATCTATAATTTTCTGGCAATATACTAAGAAGACATCTTTATTCTGGATAAAATTTGCTGAATTTTTAGAAACTGGTAAACCGTAAGTCATAGCCAAAAACATACTGCACAAAAATGTAGATCTCGTCAAAACACACACGTTATGTCAAATGCATTCTTTTCGAGAGGTTGACCATTTTAAGACATTCCTTGTTATTGGTTTCAGTTTTAAGATTCTTCTTGTCAACTCCAGACAATGCAAAGAAGCCGATTTCATCCATAAGGCAACCAGGCTTTAAAATATTTAATTATCGGTTTAGCTAGTATATTTCGTTATTCCCCTTCTACTTACAAGAAAGAAAGTAATAAGACCGTTTGTGCTAATGTTTAACTCGATTAGCAGACAAAGAAGGAAGATAGAAGATAAGCATTTTTACAACAATTTGTTACAGAGATGTAGAGTAAGTCATGTGAATGGAACACATAACATTTTTTTCAACTAAGATTCTTGCACATTCTACCTCAGGCTTTGATTTCGAAATATCTGTGAAAAGTTTTGTTAACAACATATAGCAATTAACGCCGTTATTTCATTAACAAATGCTCATTAAAGGTTTTGTTCGTCTCTTCATTCTTAAGTACATTCATATGTAGATTTCATGATTGGTGTTTTAGGTTTCCACGGGGGGGGGGGCTTCTGAAATATTATGCTCGTTATATTAAGAATTTATTCTTTAGTATGTATAGTCAGGCAGGGGCAATTAGTGATTCGGGAATAATATAGTTCTTGATCTTCACGCATACGACAGAAGATATCCTTGATGTATGCGAGAGGTATTTTGCCAATATACGACGGGGCTGCTGTATAATTTTCCCTCTTTGCAATCCCTTTAAAATACAAATGAAAATAAGAACTGTAATAAGTACAGTAGAACCTCCTTAATCCGGTCTGATTGGGGCTCTAACTTGTCCAAATTAATAAAAGTCCGGATTAAACAAAATAATATATGAAATGATCCAAGGTACATGTTTAAATAACTGTTCAGTAAAAACCGCGTGTATTTTAAATTTAAGAAAGGCAAAGACTATTTGGTGTGTAAGATACCGTCGTTGAGCAGTACCGAATTAGGACATGGCAGTCAAGGCATACTGTCATTGATCACACTTGACACGCGTAATGGTTTGAAGAAACTGTTGATCTTTTGTTGTCTTCCTTTGACATTAATTTATAATAAATGTTCGTATTATGCAGATATGTTTTCATCGCTGTTATCCTCAACCTTGGGATGATCAACAACTTGCCACTAGCTGCGGTACAAACAGGGACCGAGACTGATGGGAGGCAGTGCGAGTGTGGTTGTCACACTGTCCGGATTAAGAGAAGTCCGGACTAATGGGATCCGGATTAATGAGGTTCTACTGTATATTACTTGACATGCGGGTTGCGTGCCAATTTGTTCGGGTTTGCCCATACCTGTCATAAATAATAATCAATTCTTACACAAAATGGGAATGAATTGTATGATTGTGAGCCTGGTCTTGTGCTAGTCTTTGACAATATTGTACTAAATTCACTACCATGGGGGAACAACGTGTTTTAAAATCTAAACGGCTTGTTATAAAAGACAGTTTGAAAACGTTTATATTAGTAGTTGGTTACCTTCATACCTTCTCTATCACGTACGATGTATATAGTAAGTAGAAAATGTATTGTCTTTCACCCAAAAATGCAATGTGGAGATTTACCGGAAATATATGATTTTAGGCCTCCTCAATTCAACAAAAAAATGGAAAAAGGTCCGCGCGCGCGTGTGTCTATGAACAGCATAACTTAAAAAGCAAAAGTCCGTTAATACCAAAAATGATTTAAGTTTCGCATCTTCCCACAACGGAAACTACCCTTTACATTGCATATTTTTCGAAAATTTGATTTGCTAAATAAATATCATTACATTGTAATTAAAATACAATATGTTTAACACATTTATGACAAATTAAATGCACATATTTACTTTTCTAGGAATAGCCTTGGAAGTCTTCTTCATCCTGAATATTTTTGCATACTTGGAAAAAAGCATTTTCACAAAAAGGTCCGTGTGTGTGTGTGTGTGTGTCCGTCCGTGTGTCTGTGAACACGATAACTCAAAAACGAAAAGTCGGTAAAATACCAAACTTGGTATTTAAGTTTAATATCTTCCAGGGATGCGACACGAAGATTTTGAGAAAAATACCCCACCCCCAACTACCCTTTACATGGAACTTTTTTCGAAAATTTTGATTTTCTCAAAAATGGCTCTAACGATGTTGATTAAAATTTCGGATATTAAACATATTTACCTGGCAAATGAAATGTATATCTTGAATTTTCTGGGAATAGCCTCTGAAGAGTAGTTTATTCTGGATGAATTTTACTAAATTTTCAATGACTGCTAAACCGTAAGAGATGGACAAAAACTTACTACGCAAAAAAATGTAGAGCACTTTAAAACACACAATTTATGTTATATACATTTTTTTCGTGGAGTTCGTCGTTTTTGTGACATTCCTTATTTTTGGTTTCTGCTATGAAAAACGTATACTTTTCTCATACAGGAACTTGTCAACTCCTATCCATATAAACAAAGGAATTTCATTGACCTAGCAACCAGCTTTTGACTATCACTTTAACGGTTGTCCCTTATTTCGCTTCTACTTACAAGGAAGCGAGTAATAAGACTACTTCTGCTAATTTTTTCTGATTAGCATAAAGTAAATAGAAGTATAAGCTTTTTAAGAATTATTTGTTGCAGGGATATGGAGAAAGTCAATTTGAATGGTACACATCAGATTTTTTATGGAGTTAACCATTTTCGAGATATTCCTGGCCATTGGTGTAAATTTTACAGTATTTATTCTTTCCTCAAATGGGAGATCGCCATTCTGTTTTCTTTGCGTTTACTCCTGATCATATTAAAGAGAACTAATTTCAAAGTCATCCCATAGCGACCAGCTTTTAAAGAATTTTAATATCGCTTTAAACTAATGTTATCCCTTATTTCCATTGTACCTTCTAGAAAATATTAAATAAAACCACTTCTTCTGATATTTATCTCGATTTATCTTGAGACCTTCATATGAATGTATCATAACATTTGTTTTTAGTTGGTTTTTTTTTTACTTTCTCCATATGCACTATGTACATAGTGTATAGAGAAAGTATTGCACTCCACCAAAAAATTCGATACCGAGATTTCACCGGAAATATATGTTTTAGGGTCCCCAATATACAAAAAAAGGAAATTTTCACAAGAAGGTCCGTGTGTGTGTGTGTGTGTGTGTGTGTGTGTGTGTGTGTGTGTGTGTGTCTGTCTGTGAACACGATAACTCAAAAACGAAAAGTCGGTAAAATACCAAACTTGGTATTTAAGTTTAGTATCTTCCAGGGATGCGACACGAAGAGTTTGAGAAAAATACCCCCACCCCCAACTACCCTTTACATGGAACTTTTTTCGAAAATTTTGATTTTCTCAAAAATGGCTCTAACGATTTTGATTAAAATTTCGTATATTAAACATATTTACCTGACAAATAAAATGTATATCTTGAATTTTCTGGGAATAGCCTCTGAAGAGTAGTTTATTCTGGATGAATTTTACTAAAATTTGAATAACTGCTAAACCGTAAGAGATGGACAAAAATTTACTGCACAGAAAATGTAGAGCACTTTAAAGCACACAATTTATGTTATATACATTTTTTCGTGGAGTTCGTCGTTTTTTGTGACTCCTTATTTTTGGTTTCTGCTATGAAAAACGTATACTTTTCTCATACAGGAACTTGTCAACTCCTATCCATATAGACAAAGGAACTTCATTGACATAGCAACCAGCTTTTGACTATCAGTTTAACCTACAGTTGTCCCTTATTTCGCTTCTACTGACAAGGAAGCGCGTAATTAGACTATTTCTTTCTGATTAGCATAAAGTAAATAGAAGTATAAGCTTTTTAAGAATTATTTGTTGCAGGGATATGGAGAAAGTCATGTGAATGGTACACATCAGATTTTTTTTATTTGGGAGGCATATACACCACAAATAGAGGACCTATAAAGGCATAAGAAGTAGAATAAAAAGGTTAAAGGTGTCTTGGCGATGCTGAGAATGATCTATAAATCCAGATAAATTATACTAAAGATCAATGTACGTATTTTCAATAAACATTTTATGTCCTGCTTAGTAGTAGCAAATCCTGGAAGTCAAACTAAACAGCTACAGACCTTCATAAATAGGAGAAACATCCTGTGAATATGATACCCACAGGTTATCTCCAACAAGGAGCTATGGAATTGAATAAAACAATTGCCCCAGACATTGAAGTTCGACGCCGAACATTGCTAGACAAGCAATGGAATGGAACACACAAGCCATGAGAAGAATGGTTAAAACAAAGAATACCTAGAAAACGACAATAGAAAACGAATGTTTTGAGAAATGATAAAAGACTTGGACCGAAAACAAAGCTATGGCGAAAAATGGAGTACGTTGGAGGAAGTTGCTAGTTGTCGAATTTTGAAGAACTAAGACAAGTATGTTAAGGATACCTTTTGATCGGATTACCTTCAATATTTTCTTTTTCCTCAAACGTTTTCCTAAAGGTTTGGAATTGGTAATAAGTTCAAGGAGTTCAATACAATTATGAAGGGCTGGATTGAATGGTCTATATTAGAGTGCTTGTTTGCTCCTAAGCAACTGCAAATATTTGACGAAAGCGGGAATACCCATTTCTGAAAATAAAAGAAGAATGGACCTTAACCTTAGTGAGTGGTCAAATAGTTATTTTAAAGGTTGGAATTTGAAGTAACCGCAATGGTAATTCCAGAGAATGAGGAAATTTTTTTAAAAACAGAAAAACAAATTGCTGTCTCATTCAACAAGGAAAAAAGTTTACCAGGATAAACCGTGGACATAGCTTGTTTGTTATATATGAATATGGTTGCCAGTTTGTATTAATTTAAGGTCTCAAATCTTGAACTTTCTGTAGTCCAAAACAATAAATGTTTCTAAATGAAATAGAATACAAATTGATACTCCTTTACTTGTTATGCATGAGTAGTACGTCTGTATGTTTGACACTATTTTCAGTTATGCTTGTAGAATAGTTTGCTTTTAACATTATATGTAATTTACGATTATATTTTAATAACTATTTTAATATGCAAGCACAGTGTACTTAGACAAGGTAAAAACAAAAATTGCATGTCAGTGCATCTGAAAAAATTGTTATATTTTGACTCAAATTAGTCAACAGTATATAAATTACGCAGTTAAATTTGAGTATTTCTATAGCCATTTATTGAAAAAATTGTCAGCCTCGAAACTGGGCTTGAATTTCAACGAACCAAATTTTAGAACACTCAGTTAATGCTGCATGTTTTATTAGCATTTCTATATTTCATCTCTGATTTGTATACCTTTGCATGTATAGATACAAGGCTCGAAGGACTACTACATTAACTAGGAACTACTTACTGTTAAGAGCATAGTCAATAACTGAGTTTAAAGTAGTTTTAACCTTCCGCTCTCTTATTTATCGTCTCAACATACGCTTTTTTGCACTCATTTATTACTTTCTCTAGCAGTATGATCAATGTGCATAATAGGAAGAAAAACTATTATATTTCACCTAAATATTCTATACCTGTTTTGCCGGAAATATGTTTTAAAACACCTAAATAAAAAAAAGATTTTTCTATCTCTGCTATGTTCATTAAACAAACAAAATGGGTTGAAAACTATATAATATTCTATTCAAAATTTTATACCCAGATTTCGTCGGAAACACATGTTTTGAGATCCCCTAAATAAAACATCTTATGTGTTCCATTCACATGACTTTCTCAACATCTCTGCAACAAATTTTAGTTAAAAAGCTTATGCTTCTATTTACTTCATGCTAATCAAGAAACATTAGCAGAAATAGTCTTATTATTTGCTTCCTGTAAGTAGAAGCGAAATGAGGGAGTACCATAGGTTAAAATGATAGCCAAAAGCTGGTAGCTATGTAACTGAAGTTTCTTTGTTTGTATGGACAGGAGTTAAAAATTCCTGTATGGGAAAAGTATGTTTTTCAAAGCAGAAATGAAAAACCAAGAATATCTTAAAAATGATCAACTCCACTAAAAAAATGTATATGACATAAATTGTGTGTTTTATTGCGAGCTACATTTTCTGTGGAGTAAGTTTTTGTCCATCTCTTACGGTTTAGCAGTTATGCACAGTTCCGTAAAATTCATCCAGAATAAAGTAGTCTTCAGAGGCTATTCCCAGAAAATTCAAGATGTACATTTTGTTTGTGAGGTAAATATCTTTAATATACAATATTTTAATCAAAATCGTTAGTCATTTTTAAGTAAGTCAAAATGTTGGAAATTTTTTCCATGTAAAGGGTAGTTGGGGGGTGGGGGGATTTTCTTGAAAATCTTCATGTCGCATCCTTGGAAGATACCAAACTTAAATACCAAGTTTGGACTTTAACGGTCCTTTCGTTTTTGCACTATGCTGCCCACAGACACACACGAACACATACACACAGACAGAGACAGACAGACGCACACGGACATGTTTCTAAAAATACTTTTTTTGGATTCAGGGAGTCTCAAAACATGTATTTCCGGTGAAATTTCGGTATGGAATGTTTGGGTACAATACCTTCTCTATACACTATATACATAGTTCGTATAGAGAAAGTAAAAATTTAGAAAAGATCTGTGTGTAGTGTGTGTGTGTGTGTGTGTGTGTGTGTGTGTGTGCGTATGTGAACAGCATAGCCTCAAAAAGATTAAATATCAAACTGGATATTTAGGCTCAGCAAAGAAACGAAAAGTTTTGAGAAATTCCCCTCTCCAAACTACCCTTTACATGGAAAATGCTTCTAAAATGTTGGTTTTCTCTGAACTGGCTATAAAAATTTTGATCAAAATGTCACATGTTTAAGAAGTTTTTATGCTAAATGAAACTTATATCTTGAATTTTCTGGGAATAGCCGATGAAATTTTATACTTTCTAGAAGATGTTTGTATAGTAGCAGGTGAACCTCAATAGATAGAGAACATATTACAACACAAAAATGATCTCGTTAAACACACAATTTATGTAAAATATGTTTTCTTTATTGTAGAGATAATCAGTTGCAAGTTATAGCAAATATTGGTTTCAATTTTAAAATGCTTCTACATTTCTCAAATGGAAAATAAGTTATTCCTTTTTTTTTTTTTTTTTTTATTTGTCCTACACAAGCAAAGAGAACGGAATGTCAATGTATCTAATAGCCACCAGCTACTGAAAGATTTGACTACCACTTTAGCTTAATGTATTCCGTTATTCCGCCTATCACAGAGAAGGAAGTAATAAAAGTATTTCTCAAAAATCTGATGTGCTCCATTCATATGACTTTCTAAACATCTCTGTAATAAATTATTGTTAATAATCTTACTTTTCTCTCTACTTCATGCTAATCGAGATAAACATTAGCAGAAACGATCTTATTACTTAGTTCCTTATTAAGTAGAAGGAAACTAAGGGAATACACTAGGTTAAACCCACAGTCAAAAGTTTTAAAATGTGGTTACTATGGGATTGAAATCCCTTTCATTGCGTGCTCAGGAGTTGGCAAGTTCCCGTATGAGAAAAAGTTTAAGAATTTTAAGACTGAAACCAATAAAAAAGAATATCTATAAAACGGTCATGTCCGCGCAAACAATGTATATTATATACATTGTGAACTGAGAGGGGATTTACATTTTTTGTGAATTAATTTTTGTCTATCTCTTATTCTGGTCTTCAGAGGATATTCCCATAAAATTCAAGATATACATTTCATTTTTCATGTAAATATCTTAAATATAAAGATTTCAATTAAAACCGTTAGAGCAGTTTTCAGAAACTCAAAATTTTCAAACTTTTACCATGTAAAGTGTAGTTGGGGCTGGCTGGATTTTATTGAAAGCTAGCTGCCCGCCCCGGCTTCGCACGGGTGGTGTACCTAACGAAAAAAACTCAGACAAAATCTTCCGTTTACAGCACGACCATGCAATGAAATAAAAGCACAATTAAATAATTTGACAGCACTTTATTGTAATGCCTTGTAATGTACAATTTTCCTTCCTGAGAGAAAAAAAAAAAATAGCGCCAATACTTTACCGTCTCTCGAGCACGCAACGTACAACAAGCGAAAAACACAATTCCAGGTATATTGCACACACTTGTAACGATTGATCTTGAGATTTATTGTCATTGCGAATGCAAGGCGCGCTTAAATTCAAAACGAAAGTCGGTTGACATTTGTGGTGTTCTTGGAATAAGTATATCCTCGCCTTTAACTTTCCCATGTTATAGTAACTTAAATAACAAATTTCATAATTTTTTGAACAGTGAGTTTGTTCTGCTGCATATTTCGGCTGATTGATATTGCGTCGTATAATTATCACCGAGTCAACCTTAGGCTGTAAATTGTGTGGCGGGAATCCTGGCAAATCCCATAAGGTAGTGTGGAAAGGATGACATATGCAGTTAACAGCGTGGGCAACCAAGATGTCGTTGGCATAATAACAGTAATGGCAGCGCATCCACAGTGTGATGGATATACGCTGGCATAAGTAATGAATTACATTAAGGAGAAAGTCATAAAGTAACATTCATGCTTCTTCCGAATCTCTTTCTTTCCTTTACTCCTAATATTTTCCACCTCTTTCTTTATTTTCTTCTATGTCAAAACAGCAATATCTAAGGCTAACAATGACGTAACCAAAGAGCAAGTAGATCCAGTTAGTCAATTGATAAGCTTTTATTTCATGATAGCTTTGTGATTTAATTTCTCCATTTAACCCAAAATATTACTTGATCAAATGTATTAAGAACACCGCAATTGTAGTGTGATGGTGACGGAGGTATTTTCATGTTCTTTAGCTAGCTCATGTATCACATAACGTCAAATAACCAAAATCTGCAATAGGAAGCTTATCCTAAAATGGATCCCGTTATTTTCAGATTCTAAGAAGGGTGAATGGTTATGTGCATAGTTTATAACTTGTTCATTTTAAAGAATTACAACAAAAATATACTTTTTGCTTTATTTAAACGATGTGACCAAGGGAACAATAGTTAATACATAAGAAATATATTTGATTTTCACAGTTGGCTTGCGTCATTGTCTCCATAACCAGGTGCATGTCCTTAGCATTGAAGAAGAAAAATGGAGCAGTAGGTTCTGGTGGCAAATAATAAATACGTATTTCAGGTGTTCGTCGCCAACAAAGCTTCTTTATTTTAAACGATAGGATCGTGTTCACAGACACACGGACACACACGGACCTTTTTGTGAAAATGCTTTTTTTGGATACAGGCGACCCTAAAGCATATATTTCCGGTGAAATCTCAGTATCGGATTTTTTGGTGGAGTGCAATACCTTCTCTATACACTATGCACATAGTGCGTGTAGAGAAAATAAAAATCTGATGTATTCCATTCACGTGGCTTTCTCTACATATCTGTAAACCGACAGTCAAATGTTTTAAAATGTGGTTGCTATGGTATAAAAATCCGTTCCTTTGCGTGACCAGATGTTGATAAGTTCGCGTATGAGAAAAGTTTAAGTATTTTAAAACTGAACTCAATAACAAAGAATATTTCAAAAACGGTCAACTCCACGAAAAAATGAATAGGATATAAATTGTGTATTTTAGGGAGCTCTACATCTTTTGTTAGGCAAATTTCTATCACTAATGGTTTATCAGTTATGCAAAACCCGCAGAATTCTCCCAGGATAAAGATGTCTTCAGAGGCTAATTCCATAAAATTCAACTTATACATTTTATTTTTCGTGTAAATTTCTTTAATATACGATATATTTTAATCATAATCGTAAGAGCTAGTTTTGGGAAAATAAAAAGTTTCGGAACTTTTTCACGTAAAGCTTAATTGGGGTGGGGAATTTTCTTAAAAATCTACGTGTTGCATCCTTGGAATATACTGAACTTAAATACCAGGTTTGGTATTTAACGGACTTTTCGTTTTTGAGCTATGCTATCCCAAGACACGCACGAACAGACACACATTTTTCTTAAAATGCTTTTTTTTTTTTAATTTATGAGTGTGTCAAAACATATATTTTGGTGAAATCTTGGTTTGAATTTTTGGTTGCAATAAATACTTTCTCTATACACTATGTACATCGTACGTGTAGAGAAAGTATTTATAGCTCTTCGCGCTCTTTTAGAGTAGCGTGATAAACTATAGGAGAATTTTGCTCTATAAACCTATACTACTCTGAGGAATGATTGCTTCTGTGTTTTCAAGCTATTTGATCGATTTCTTTGTACTAGATGGTTTGTCTATTTTTGAGTATAATTTTCTGTAAATGACATGTGGTATAATAAATGGTCCGTTTGAAAAAGCTATTGAAGATATATGAATTAAAATTTAGCACGATAAACTATATTTTTTCTGCTGCTGTGGATATACTTTGATATTAACATAATTTTTATGTATAAAAAATTGGAAGAATTCCATTCCCATGCCCTTTTCTACCTATTCTGCAACATTCTATTCTTACAAAATATTATTTTTCTTTCTGCTTCATGTATATCCAAATAAAATTTTTACTTTCTCTACACGTACTATGTACATAGTGCATAGAGAAGACATTGTTTTGCACCCGAAATTTTGATACCGATATTTCACTGGAAATGTTTTGGGACGACCGAAAAAAAATATAAAAAAACGTCTGTGTATATGTGTGTCTGTGGGCTGCATAGCTCAAAAACGAAACGTGTGTTAAATATTAACCTTGATATTTAAGTTCTGTATCTTCCAAGGATGCGACACAAATATAAATGAATCCCTGAAATGTATGTACGCGTATCACTTCCCAACGACTGCATCAAATTGAACAATTCTTTTTTTGTTGTGTTCGTTATTGTCACGACAAGATTTGTGTAGATGAAAATGTTTAAAAATAGTACGGGAAAGTATTTAAAATCTCATAATGTGAATAAAAACCGTGCTAAGTGAACGCATTTCATTTAATGGCCGCCAGATGGCAGTGGTACAAGTTATTTGTTAAATAAGAACTATAGCTTTCCTGGCGACGTGTTAATTCAAAATCTTCTCGGGCTTCTAGCCAGGTAATAACTTGGCTTGACACCAACGTTTCGAAGAAGTGCATCTTCCTCGTCTTCAGGGTGAACTGATCAGTTCACCCTGAAGACGAGGAAGATGCACTTCTTCGAAACGTTGGTGTCAAGCCAAGTTATTACCTGGCTAGAAGCCCGAGAAGATTTTGAATTAAGTTATTTGTTGTTAAATGGTCATAGTACTGCTATATATTTCCCTTCCCATTCAATGTTTGGTAACACACCAGTTTATCGACACAATGACGCAATGCAGCAGTGAAATTCAAATACATTTTTATATATTAACTGTCCTTTCCTAACTCCTATCGTTTAAAATAAAGAATCAAAGAAGTTTTCCTAACGATGAACACCTAGAGAAAGTAGTTATTTGTTTTCCGATAGATAGCGATAGTAGTATTTTCCATCCCCATCCAATGTTAAAGTAACGCAATAGTTTATCGAGATGACATAACGCAGCAGTGAAATTCGAATACATTTTATATATAAACGGTCCTTTACTTACTCCCATCCCCAACTACACCTTACATGCATCATTTTTCGATTTTTTTTTTTTTTTTAGCTTCTCTAAAATGGTTATAACGATTTTGAATAAAATTACATATATTAAAATATTTTATTGCAAATAAAATGTACTTCTTGATTTTTCTGGGAATAACTTCTGAGGCCTGCTCATTCTATGCGCGTGCACAGACTAACTCAAAAACGAAAAGTCGGTAAAATACAAAACTTGTTATTTAAGTTTAATATCTTTCAAGGATACAAGGCGAAGATTTAAAATAAATTCTGATTTGTTACACTCACATGACTTGCTCTAACTGTTCTACAAAAAAAAAATTCTTACAAAGGATTCTTCTTCTTTCTACACCATGCTAATTGAGATAAGCATTAACAGAATGTTCTTATTACTTAGCTCCTTAAAAGTAGAAGGGAATTAAAGGAATGCGTTATGCTAGACCGACAGTCAAATGTTTTAAAAGATATCGTTATACAATTGTCATTGAAATTCGCTTCTTTGCTTGGCCAGGAGAAGAACAAAAGAAAAACGGACACCTTCTGCTGAGAAAACTGTATTTTAAAATTGAAACTAATAACAAGCAATAACTTGGAAATAATCAACTCTACAACAAAAATGCATATGAAATAAATTGTCTGTTGTGATGAGATCTACATTTTTATGTGTTAAGTTTTCGTTTATTTCTCAGGTTTACCAGGTTATGCAACATACAGAAAAATGTATCTACAACGAACAGGTCTTCAGAAGCTATTCTTGGAAAATTCAAGATATACATTTTATTTCTGATGTAAATATGCGTAACATAAGATATTTTCATCAAACTCGTTGGAGCCATTTTTGGGAATATCAAAATTTCCAAAAAAAAGTCCATGTAAAGGAAAGTTTGGGAAGCAGGGATTTTCTTGAAAATCTTCGTGTCGTATCCTAGGAAAATAACAAACTTAGACACCAAATTTGGTATTTAACGTCTTTAGTTTTTCAGCTATGCTGTCCATAGACACACACGGACCTTTTCTAAATATTTGGTGTGTTCCATTCATTGGACTTTTTCTACGTCTCTGTAACAAATTATTGTTAAGAAGCTTATTCTTCTATCTACTTCATAATAATCGACATAAACATCAGCAGAAATTGTCCTTATCACTTATTTGCTTCTTTCTAAGTAGAAAGGAAAAAATCTTATACATTCCATTCACATGACTTTCTCTACATCTCTGTAACAAATTATTGTTAACAAGCTTATTCTTCTATCTACATCATGCTATTCGAGATAAACAGAAGAAATAGTCTTATTACTTACTTCCTTATAAGTAGATGAGAAATAAATAATACACTAGGCCAAACTGACATTCACATGTTTTAAAATGTGGTTGATATGGGATTGAAATCCGTTTTTGCGTAGCTAGGAGCTGACAAGTTTCTGTATGAGAAAAGTTTAAGTATTTTAAAATTGAAACCAATAAAATGGAATATATCGAAAACAGTCATCTTCAGGAAAAATATGTATATGACATAAATTGTTTGTTTTAAGAAGTTCAACATTTTTGTGTAGCAAGTTTTTGTCCGTCTCTTACGGTTTACTAGTTATGCAAAAGTCAAAACAAAAAAAAACAAAAAAAAAAAAATCATTCAGACTAAAGAGGTCTTTATAGGCTATTTCCAGAAAATTCAAGATATTCATCTTAGTTGTCATGTAAATATCTTAAATATAAGAAATTTTAATTGAAATCGTTACAGCCAGTTTTGAGAAAATCAAAATTTTCGAAACTGTTTTCCATATAACGGGTAGTTGGTAGATTTGCTTGCAAAACTTCGTGTTGCATCCTTGGTACTGAACTTAAATACCAAGTTTGATAGTTATGGGACTTTTCGTTTTTGAGCTAAGCTGCCCACACACACACACAGGCACGCACACACACACACAAACAATCACAGACACACAGGTATCTGTTTCTAAAAATAATTTTCTTGGATTTAGGGGCTCCCAAAACTTACATTTCCCGTGTCATCTCGGTGCAACTTTTGGGTGCAATACAATACCTTCTTTATACACTATGTACATAGTACGTGTAGAGAAAGTAAAAATCTAATGTGTTCCATTAACATGATGTGCTCTAGCTGTTCGCCAAGCGAACCTTAATTCAAAAGATTAACCTGTTATCTACATCAGGCTAATCAAGATAAAAATAAGCAGAATTATTCTTATTACTGGCTTCCTAAAGTAGAAAAGAAATAAGAAATTGCACATGCTTAAGCCACAGTCATATTCTTTAAAAGCCGTTCGATGTGAAACAATTGGAATTCCGATCTCTTTGCTTATAAGGACTAAACAAACGAGAAACGAGAAGAAAGATGTGATTCCGTTTGGGAAATGTATATGTGGCTTAAAATTGAAGCCAATAATCCCGTATATCTCGAAAACTGTTAACTCTAGAAGAAAAAAACGCATATGACATAAACTGTGTGTTTTAATGAGATCTATGTCTTTTCTGTAGTAAGTTTTTGTACATCTCTTATAGTTTTCCAGTTATACAAAATCCAGAATTAAGAGGTCTTCAGAGGCTTTTCCAGAAAATTCAAGACATACATTTCATCTGCCATAAGAATATCTTAAACATAAGGCATTTTAGGAAACATCGTTAGAACCATTATTGAGAAAATCAAAATGCCGAAAAATGTCCCATGTAAAGGGTAGTTGTGATGGGGATATGTTCTTGAAAATCTTCGTGTCGCATCCTTGGAAGATATTGAACTTTAATACCATGTTTGGTATTCAACCGCTTTTCTTCCCATAGACACACACAGACATCTTTTTTTTTTCTTTTTTTTTTCTTTTTTTGGAATTAGCAGGTCTCAAAACATGTATTTCCGATGAAAGCTCGCTTTCAAATTTTTGGTGTAATACAATACCTTCTCTATAAATTATGTTCATAGTACGTGTAGAGAAAGTAAAATTATTTTTGGGCTCAGGGGCCTTAAAACTTATATTTCTGGTGAAATCGCACTATTGGATTTTTGGGTGAAATACAATCAATACCTTCCTTATACGTTAAATATTTAGTGCGTGTAGAGGAAGTAAAAATTCTTCCCACTTCTAAATGAAATCTGGATATTGCCCTTGAGGATGGGCTGTTTACTAGATGCGTAGTAGAAAAAGTAATAAAATATACACAATTGGCATCCCATCTGAGTAAGGAATATTTTCTTGGATCAAGAGGATTCCCACACATAACAAAGATACACCTCTGGTTATTCACGTCTGCAATTTAATTACGATCTCTCCCTTTTTCGAAAGTAGACTTGAAATGAAAGACAAAGCAGTGGATGCATAATACGACATGCGTGTTCAACAAACGCCTATATTGTAGTTACTTATTTGTGGAAAGTTTCGAGCAACTATTAGCTTACGAGGGGGAAATTTTTTTGCACTTGTACGTTTGTGGCTTTTCCCGGTGCCTAGTGGTACCGAAGCCGCAAAGAGGACCTAACGAGACTGATGATCTCTTGCACTATTTGATATTTGAAGAAAAAAAGAAAGGCTAGAATGATGGTTACGTGTTTGCTTAAAACTGAGTCAGTTCTTGGACCTCAGAGAGGATATGATGGCAGACATCCTGAAGGTCATAGGAAACCTATGGATGCTGTAGACGCTGTTAATGTTCTCTGGTAGGGAACATTGTAAGCGAAAATTTTCATTTTTTCTTTATCTACTGCATATAGTAAGTAGGGGAAGTATTGTATTATAACAAAAACTCTTATGTGTTACACTCACATGAATTTCTCTAGCTGTTCTACAAACTTCTTACATTTGATTATTCTTCTTTTTGCACCTTGCTAATCGAGATAAACATTAGCAGAATGCTCTTATTGCTTAGTTCCTTATAAGTAAGAAGCAAATAAGGGAATACACTAGGCTAAACCGATAGTCAAATGTTTTAAAATCTGTCGTTGTGCGATTGTCATTGGAAATCGCTTCTTTGCTTGGCCAAAGAAAACCGGAGCTGAGAAAAATATAAGTACTTCTCAACTGTAACTAATAACAAAGAATATCTCGGAAATGGTTACCTCCACAACAAAAACGTAAAGGATATAAATGGTGAGTTTTGACGAGATCAACATTTTCTGTGTTGTAAGTTTTTTTCTATCTCTTAATGTTTAGCAGTTAAGCAAAATTCATCCAGAATAAAGAGGTCTTCACAGGCAATTCCCAGAAAATTCAAGATATACATTTTATTTAGTATGTTAATATCTTTAATATACGGGATTTTAATCAAAATCGTTAGACATTTTCTAGAAAACGAAAATATTTCCATGTAAAGGGCAGTTTGGGGGGGGGATTTTTTTGAAAATATTCGCGTCGCATCGTTGGGATGCTATCACACACACACACACACACACACACACACACACACACACACACACACACATATACACACACAAACACATACTTACAAACGTATTTTAAATCCTTTAATTCGGACTCAGGAGACCTCAATTCGATACCGAAATTTCACCCAAAATATATGTGTTGGGGTCCCCTGAATCCGAAGAAAAACAGTTTTACTTTCTCTACCCCGAATGTACAATGTAAAGCCGTGGACACCAAAAACAGTTATTCCCGATTCCATGTGTTTATCGGAGAGCTTCATGTATCTTCGTAAAAGCAGTGTTCACAGTGCACACAAAAGAACTGTACAATGATCTATGACCGACAGCGCAATGGTAAAGTTATGAGTACTGCAAACAGGCCACAGAACATCACGGTGGCCGAGAGGTTAATTTTTTGTTGTAGTGTTTGACGCCCACTTTTACCACTTGTGACTGACAGGTTAAGAATGCCTTACTTCCACTCATAGGTTCCTAGGTTTAAATCTCGTGCTGTTTGTTTGTTTTTCTTTTACTGAGTATGTAGAACATAATATTGCATTAATACAACTTTGGCATTTGGAGTTATGGGTATATCTATGCACAGAAAAGAACAGTTCAACTAGCACCCATGTTAAATAACTAAAAACAATATGTGTAAATAAACTATTATCTATTATCTTCTAAAACTAAAACACAAAAATAAACATAATTAATATCGAGTGTATGAGCCTTCAGCCTGTATGGCTACCCTCAATCTTCGGGGCATAGATAAAATTTAATGCCTGCAGTAATATGAACGAGAAGCTACAAGATCCCAGGCTGCTTGAACTTGTGCCCAGAAGCACCTTTTGCCCTTGGCCCATCTACAGGTAAATTGGAACACAGCTCCCCTTTTACCTCAGCCCACACATTCTCAATAGGGTTCAAATCTGGTGAACACGCAGGCCAATCTACCACTCTGAAATCCTGCCTCTCTGAAAACCAATTTGAAACCTTTCGAAATGTGTGGATAGGGTGCTCATCCTTTACAAATTAAACAACTCCATCAGGATTTCTCATCTCACAGAGGGAATCAAAGTATTATCGAGTATTACCGTGTACTGCACGCTTCTCAGTGTATCGTCAAGCTGCCATACACAGCACACCTAGACCGTTCCTTAATATCCAGCTCCAACTTGATATAGATAAGCGACCATGATGGAGTTGTGAAGCCCCACGTATCTTGCATCGTATCAGGACCCCTTTGGACGATAGCACAATCCCTTACGTGTGGAAGAAAATATCACCTCATTTGAGAATATCACGTTATTCGGGTTGCGGTTAGCGTTTCCTATTAAATCGCTTTGTGAAGGAACTGTTAGTGCATTCACATGCATTCGTGTGCTGCATATTGCTGTTCTGTAGAACAAACCCTTATAACAGTTGAATACACGGCATTTTAATCAAAATCGTTAGAACAAATTTTGAGAAAGTCAAAAATGCCAAAACATTTTCTATATAAAAGGTGGTTTGGGGAGGGGGTATTTCTTGAAAGTAATGTAAATGGAACACATAAGATTTTTTGATAATCACCTTAGATTTTTTACTTTCTCTAGTGCATATGTACAGCGTGCATAGTACATAGAGAATAGTATTTCAACCAAAAATTCGATATTGAGGTGTCACTGTAAATACATGTTTTGAGACCCCTGAATCCAAAAATAGCATTTTTAGAAAACGTCAGTGTGTGCGTCTGTACGTCTGTGGGCACCATAGCTCAAAAACGAAAAGAGTGATGAATAAGAAATTTGGTATTTCCCAAGGATGCGACACGAGGATTTTAAAGAAAATACTCCCTCCCCAAACCACCCTTTATATAGAAAATGAAGATATTTACAAGAAAAGTAAAATATATAATTTGACTTTCCTGGAAATAGTCTCTGAAGACTGGATGAACGTAGTTGAACTTCACACGACTGGTAAACCGTAAGAGATTCACAGAAATTGCTATACAAAAAGGTGGATCTTCTTAAAGCACATAATCTATGTCATACACGTTTTTCTTATAGAGTGGACCATTTTCAAGATATTCCTTGTTATTGTTTTCAATTTTAAACTACGTAACTTTCTCAAACAGGAAGGCACATTACATTCGTATTTCTTATTTTGCTGCTGGCTACACAAAGCGAGCCGAACTTTAATTGTTTCACATAGCAACCGGCTTTTACAATAATTGGTTATAGCTTTAGCCTAGTATATTCCTATATTTCCCTTCTACTTACAACAAGCAAGTAATAAGACCGATTCGATAGATGTTTATCTCGATTAACATACAATGTAGATGAAAGAATAATCATTTGTAAGAATAGTTAATATGTGAAACAGCTAGAGAAAGATATGACTGGAACACATGAGATTTTTATATCTTACAAAGAACTGCTGAATTTTTACTTTCTCTATACGCACCATGTACATAGTGTATAGAGAAGGTATTGCACTCCACCCAAAAATTCGATACCGAGATTTCACCGGAAATATAAGTTTTAGGATCCACTTTATCCAAAAAAAGAATTTTCAGAAAAGGTCCGTGTGTGTGTGTCTGTGGACAGCATAGCTGAAAAATGAAAACACCGTTGAATACCAAACTTGGTATTTAAGATTGGCATCTTCCAAGGATACGACACGAAGGTTTTAAAGAAAATCCCCGCACCCTCAACTACCCTTTACATGGAATTTTTTTCGAAAATTTGTATTTTCTTAAAAATGGCACAAACGATTTTGATTAAAATATCGTATATTAAAATTATTTACCTGACAAATAAAATATGTATCTTGAATTCTCTGGGAATAGCCTCTGAAGACTACTTTATGCTGGATGTTTAAGGAATTTTGCATAACTGCTAAACCGTAAGAGATGGACAAAAACTTACCACACAAAAAATATAGAGCACGTTAAAATACACAATTTATGTTATATACATTTTTTTTCGTGGAGCTGATCGTTTTTAGGTATTCCTTGTCTTTGGTTTCAGCTTTAAAAAAAAACTTGAATTTGTGAACTCCTGTCCATACAAAGAAAGGAAATTCAGTCACATAGCAACCAGCTTTTGACCATCCCTTTAACCTATGGTACTCCGTTATTTCGCTTCTACTTACAAGGAAGCAAGTAATAAGATTAAATCTGCTAACTTTTTCTCAATTAGCATGAAGTAAATAAGCTTTTTAACAATGTGTTGCAGAAATGTACAGAAAGTCGTGTGAATGGAACATATCAGATTTTTTTTTGTTTCCCTAAATTTAAATACATGCGTCTCGTTTTTAGTTCTTCTTCCTCAACAAAAGTAGGCCATGTAGCCTGTTCCGGCCCATCTGGTTCTAGGACGTCCTTTCGAGCGCGATCCTTCTAATTTATAATTTAATGTCAGTTTTGTTATACTATTGTCATTTGTTCTTCTTATAAGTTTGAAACACTGGTATTTAATATATTTTATCTTCTCCTCTGATTATACAAGGTATTTCAAAACGACACCAAACGAAGATGTGGAGCTTGTTGGTCATATCGTACGTGATATTTGAATATAATTTTCAGCTCTAAATTCGGCACATACAGAAACTGCATGGATTAGGCAGTCGTACATAAAATGGCAAGTGCCTGGCCCACTCCAAGATAGATGCCGGTTGGTAGCGAAGGTCCCAGTCGCGTGGTATAGGCGTGGTTTGATAGACACGCCGGCGCGACACAGGTCACCATAGTAATGGAAAACGTAGCATGTGGGTTTTGTTGTGTGTTTAATGTATAACATGATGTTCTTCTAAGAAAGTGCATCTTGGCTGTTTCTAATATTCTGTTTTCTTTATTTAAATTTCAGTTTTCGCTGTCATACAAGAGCGTAGGGATAGCAGCACCTTATAAAATTACTTGATTGTAAAATGTCGTGTTTTTAGTTACTTTCACTAAATATGCAACATTTCGCAGAAAATACGTAAAAGAACTGCACTGGGAATTTAATATAACTAGCAAAGTTATATAATACTTTTCAAAAGCACGGGAAAAGGGCGCGCATTCTCCTCTGTGGTAGCCATAACTTAAAACGTGATTTTCCATCTCACCTGTGAGAGAAGGAGTTATTAACTGTTGCTAAACTTATGTGCATTTCAAGGTGATCTCCTACAACTATGACAGCCAGAATAAAACCGTTCATAAACTTCTTTAATGTTCTCAGAGATACCTACTTTGTTGTGAATAATGTCAGTTATACTCATTCCGTACGGTATATAGGGCTTGTAATGTTTCCTAAAAGTGCTCCTGTGCCACACGCCCCGAGTCATTCTAGCGCTTGCAAGTTTCGCTTTTGGACATTCAGTATTAATAATCCTCCTGGCTAAGCGAATATCGACCCACGCAACATACGATTTCCGCTTTGATAATAACTAATAAGTAATAACTCTCTTAAGCATAATAATGCAGATTCTGAACCAGTTCCGAGCAAAGCGCCATTGAACATTTAAAATGGTGAAACGTAAGAGGATAAATGCAATAAGAAAACGCAGAAAACCGTAACAGAATATTGCAGCTATAGTATAATGCTAATCATGACAAACGCACTTATTTCATAATTCATTCTCTCTCTCTCTCTCTCTCTCTCTCTCTCTCTCTCTCTCTTTCTCTCTCTCCCCCTCTCTCTCTCTTTATATACCTAAGTATCTAGATACAGGAAGTACTTTCTTTATTCGACACAAAAATTGGATATACAGGGGCTTTCATTAGTAAATAAAACTAAAATTAACTATTTTTTTTTAAAAAACTAGCTGCCCGCTCCGGCTTCGCAAGAATGGTGTACCTAATGAAAAAATCTTATGCATTCCATTCACATGACTTTCTCTACATCCCTACAAAAACATTATTAAAAAGCTTATGCTTCTATTTACTTCATTCTAATCGAGAAAAAATTAGCAAAAATAGTGTTATTACTTGCTTCCTTGTAAGTAGAAGCGAAATAAGGTAGTACCATAAGGTAAAGTGATAGTCAAAAGCTGGTTGCTATGTGACTGAAATTCCTTTGTTTGTATGGACAGGAGTTGACAAAATCTTGTAAGAGAAAAGTATAAGCTTTTCAAAGCTGAAACTAATAACAAGGAATATCTCAAAAGGATCAACACCACCCAAAAAAGGTATATAACATAAATTGGGTGTTTTAACGTGCTCTACATTTTTTGTGTGGTAGGTTTTTGTCCATCTATTACGGTATAGCAGTTATGCAAAATTCCGTAAAATTCATCCACAATGAACTAGTCTTCAGAGGTTATTCCCAGAAAATTCAAGATATACATTTTATTTGTCAGGCAAGTATCTTTAATATATCTACAATATTTTAATTAAAACCGTTAGAGTCATTTCTGAGAAAATGAACATTTTAGAAAAAAAATTCCATGTAAAAGGTAGTTGGGGGTGGAGGGATTTTCTTGAAAAATCTTCTTGTGGCATCCTTGGAAGATACCAAACCTAAATACCCAGTTTGGTTTTTAATGGACTTTTCGTTTTGGAGCTATGCTGCCCACAGCACACACATACATGCACATGAGAGAGAGAGAGAGAGAGAGAGAGAGAGAGAGACATACACACATACACACATACACACAGACGCACATGGATATTTTTCCAAAAATTCTTTTTATAGTTTGAGGATCTCAAAACATGTATTTCCGGTGAAATCTCGGTATCGAATTTTTGGGTGCATTACAATACCTTCTCTATACCCTATGTACATAGTACGTGTACAGAAAGTAAAAACTGAGACAAAATCTTCCGTTTACAACACAACCAGGCAATGAAATAAAACTACAATTAAATAATTTGACAATAATTTATTGAAATGCCTTGTAATGTACAATTTTCCTTCCGGGGAGAAAATAAATAGTGCCGATGGTTTGCCGACTCTCGAGCACGCAACGTACAACTGCCCATGCGAAAAACACGGCAACTCAAAGTATTTTTCACATATTTCTAAGGAACAACTTTGGGATTTATTGTCATTGTGAATGCAAAGCTCACGGGAAACTGAACACGCTTAAATTTAAAAGGAAAGTCGGTTGGCATTAGTGGTGTTCTTGGAATAAGCGTATCCTAGTCTTTGAACTTTTCTATGATTATAGTAGCTTAAATCAAATTTGTCATAATGTTTAAAACAACGAGAGTTGTTTCGTTTCACAATTTCGGCTGATTGAGATTGCATAGCATAATTATTGCCGAATCCACCTTGAGCTGTAAGCTGTGAGGCGGAATCCTTGGCAAATCCACTGAATTTATGAAAAATTCATTTGTCCATAAAATTTACTCTAATTTGTTATATTCAAATCATCTACATTCTTGTTAGCTGCTGCTAAAATGGCTCGTTCGTTCAAACAAGCATAGTTTTTTTTTTAATTTGCACCAATATTTGGGAACACTTTCGATATTAACCCTCCCTTTGACGTTGTGAAGTGACAAAAATTTGGTGGAAACGAAATAAGCTCAGTAGAAGTATCAACAGGAATTTTCCCACTGCTAATGTCTAATATTGCTTTGCATCTGCAAAGCGCAATGATCTGCGCAATGTAGCATATATGGTTGGCATTGCGAAAAGGACGAAGTCAGCGCACCCATAAAATAGTGTGGAATGGATGCCATATGCAGTTAACAGCGTGGGTAGGCAAGGATGTCTTTGGCATAATAACAATAATGGCAGCGCTTTCATAGTGTGGCGGGTAAACGCTGAAATAGGTAATGAATTATATTAAGGAGAAAGTTACAAAGTAACTTCAAGACACTCCCGAATCTCTTTCTTATCTTTACTCCCAATATTTTTCACCTCTTTCTTTATTTTCTTCTATGTCAAAATAGTCATTTTTAAGGCTAGCAATGACATAACTAAAGAGCAGGTAGATCTGATTTGGCAAGTAATAACTTTTTACTTGATGTTAGCTGTGTGTATTAAATTTGGTCATTTAACCCAAAATATTACTTGATCAAATGTATTAAGAGCGCCGCAATTGCAGAGTGATGGTGACAGGGGTATCTTCATGTTCTGATAAAATCACTCTAGCTAGCTCATGTAACACATAACATCTGCAATAGACAGTTAACCTAAAATGGTTAATGTCCGGGTCCCGTCATTTCTCCGCCATTTTCAGATTCCAAGAAGGGTTATTGTTTATGTGCATAGTTTATAACTTTGATTGTTTTAAAGAATTACAACAAAAATACTTATTTCTCATTTCTTTATTTAAACGATGTGACCAAGGAAATGATAGCTAATACCTACGAAATATATTTGATTTTCACCGTTATCTTGCGTCATTGACTCCATAACCGGGTGCATTCGCTTAGCATTGAATGGGGAAGAAAAATTGAGCAGTTCTACGGCCAACTAGCGGCAAATAATGAAGTACTTACTCTAGGTGTTCGTCGCCAGAAAGCTTCTTTGCTTCTTTATTTTAAACGATAGGATTAAGTAAAGGATAGTGAATACATAAAAATGTATTTGAATTTCACTGCTGCGTTGTGTCATTGTCTCTCGATAAACTGGTGCATTATCTTAATATTGAATGGGGCGGGAAAATATAGCAGCGTTACAGTCATTTAGCAACAAATAACCGTGATACCACTGCCATCTGGCGACCATTAACCGAAATGCGTTTCCTTGGCACTGTTATTATTCATATTATGAGACTTTAATAACTTTCGTGTACTATTTTTAAACATTTTCTTTTCCACAAACCTTGTCGTGACAATAACGAACACTACAAAAAAGGGAATTGTTCTATTTGGTGCGGTCGTTCGGAAGTGATGCGTGTACAGACATTTCGGCGATTCATTTAAATATATGTGTGTGTGTGTGTGTGTGTGTGTGTGTGTGTGTGTGTGTGTGTGTGTGTGTGTGTGTGGATGATCGGACGCGTAATATCTATTATTTTGTTAGAACCTTGCAAAAACTGATGTAAGCCATTCACATGACTATGTGTAGTTATTCAGCAACAAATTGTTCCTATAACAGTTGATTCTTCTATATGATTCCTGCTAATTGAGATAACCATTAGCAGAAATGGTCTTACTAGTTAGTTCTTCTAAGTAGAAGGGAAATAAGAGAATACATTAATCCTAAGCAAAAGGCAAATAAATATTTTAGAAGGTATCGCCATACAGTGACATTAAAAATCGGTTCTCTTTGCATGGGCAGGAGTAAAACAAAACCGATAAAAAACTAATGATGACTTCCCATTTGATAAAGGTATCAATATTTTACCATTGAATCAATAACAAGGAATATTTCGGAAGTGAAATGTGTATAGGACATAAATTGTGTGTTTTAATGAGCTCTACATTATGTTTCCTAACAAGTTTTAGTGTATCTCTAACGATTACTGTTTAGGTAAAAGTCTTTCCGAATGAACAGGACTTCAGCAGCTGTTCCCAGAATATTCAAGATATAAATTTTATTTTTCATATAAATATCTTTTAACCAAACCCACTAGAGCTATTTTTGAGAAATCATAATTTTCTAAAAACGTTCAATGTAAAGTCTAGTTGGGGGTACAGGAATTTTCTTGAAAATCTTTGTCGCATCCTTGGAAGATGCCGAACTTAAACTTATACGCACATTCACATACACCATGGTGAACCTTGTTCTAAAAATACTTTCTTTCTTCTTTTTTTATTTGATAGAGGGACCCTAAAATTGTATTTCCAGTGATATTTCGGCATCAAATGTTTGGATAGAATGCAAATAACTTCTCTACCTGCGCAAGACGTACGAAGTAGAGAAAGTAAAAAGAAATATTTTCAGTCATCATTGCACAGTGACGTCAACAAAACTTTTATATGGCAAAATTATTCACTTTTCTGTGAAAGATATTTAATTTATTTAGTTACATGAACAGCTTAATTATATCATACAAAAGGTTTTGATTACTAACGTAATGTTTTTTCCCCTCCTCCCCACGTCTATAGTCATATCGGTGATTGCTTTAGAAACAACTGCAGATGTTTTGTTCGCTAAACTGTAGAGTTTTTTAACGTTTGGGGTTTTTACAATTTTAACAAAAACTCTCTTTTCACTCCAATAAAAAACTCGTTATTTCTTCCACAAACTGATTACAATCAGAATCTGCTCACAATAATTGTCTTTCTTCAGTGCTTTCGTAAACATTCTGTAACAATAGTTTCCTTTCGACGTTCGCTGCAGCGACGACTACTACAGCTGTCTACGAATCTTTAATTGACACTGAACTCAACTGCATGCTAAAAACATTTCCAGCTGAAGCTGAACTCTGGGCAGGGCTTCGTTCCCTTCTTTATACCTACGGATTACGTGAGAAGAAATTTCCAGAAGCTGTCGCAGGTGTCACAAACTCACCCGAGCTTCGACGTCAAAGAACCTTCTGATATCACACCTGTCCACTCGCACAGGTGTAACAACCTCAGCTGCGATGTCAAAAGAACTTGCCGATGGCAAACGTGTCCAGTAACGCAGGTGAAATAATGGATGCTAACACTCCGCTATGACTTACGAAGCAAGCCGGACACACACGTTCGGCAATTAAGGCCGCAGGGCATAGTCAAAGTATTATAATATTAAAGACCGACACATTCACTTCCACTTTCATACTTACATTCTGGGTGACAGGGTATGATTCTGGTAAAACAAAAAATCCCCACCCGAGCTGTGAATTGTGCCAGGGAACAATTTAATTATTGGTTTTCTTAATAGAGTTTGCATAACAGTCTGATTGATACATTCTGTGGCATTAGACTAAAATAAAATTATGCTTTTCTAAATAAATGGAAGAAGAGACTAAGGGGAGATTACTTGTGATTAAAATGTAGATTCTTTGTTACGATGCCTGCTAGTATACAGGAGCTAAAAATGAAAATTATGAAGGAATGCAGACATATTGCACCAGCAGTGGAGGAAATGCTCCATAGCAATTTACGATTCAACCTAGTCACTGCCATGTTGTAAATGAGGAGCATTTAGAATACCTTGTTAAGTATAGGAATTTTATTGCTTGTGACTATTGATTGTGTAAAGTGTGCATAAAGTAGCCCTTAAACAAATCAAAAATTATTTTTTTCACAGCAACCAAAACTTTTATATGAAACAAATGAAATTTTTCATATAACTCAATAAGATAGCTAGCTATTAGAGAAAATGAAGAAATAGTAACAATTTAGAACTATTATCGATAACGCCACAATAATGGCTGAATTGTTAAAAGTTTAATTTAATGTTAAATTTTACGTGTCAGAGCATTTTTTTAAAGGAGTTAATTTTATTTTTAGTTAAATTATTCCTTAATTATGAAAACGCATGTAGAAGATTTGCCTCTAAATACTCTTTTCGGGGTAAGGGTTCTTAAAGAAAGGTTTGAGTGTGCTTTTGCGTTATAAGTTAAAATTTGTGATATTATGCAAGCTAAGCAAACTACCCTTTAATGCCATCTAATTGGAAAGTAATATACCAAAGTGTTCTTAAACCATAACATCAGCAATTTAACTTCATGAGGTTTACATCAACTATTTTGCATTGCTTCTACCTCAGATATACGTTCACGAAAATTTACATACTTCCTTACTGCACTTAAAATGGCATTTTATTTTCTATTCTTCCCCCAATCTAAGCCTTTGTTGATTTTTAGTTATGCATTCGCCTCACATACGGAAAATATTTAATTTAAAATCATAAAACATAGAATATTAATGCTTATAGACATTTAGGTAATTTTATTTGCTTACATATTTAGATACAAATAGCTGAGTCTTGTCATTTATTATGACTGGCTTGTATTATTTAAATGTGTTAACTATCCTCCCATTTGTTAAAAAAATGAATTGGTTTTTCTGTTGCAGCTTCGTGAAAAACGGCACTCTGTATTTGCGACCTACTCTCACAGCAGCTGAGTTTGGAGAGAAAACGCTTTACAATGGTGCTATATCCGAACCGAAGTGCAACATGGAGCCTTGTAGGTCGTAAGTAAAGTAACCTTCTCTAAAGTAGTGTACGTGTTAGCATTTAAGGTCAAATGTTTCATAGTTTATTGTAAAACATGAATGATTTTATTCCTTTACAGAAAATTACGTTCCTATAAAAGTTTATTTTCTTCTCTACTTCATCTTAATCTAGATAAATGTTTGTAGAATTAGTTCCATAACACAACTAGATATAATTCCATACTTTAAATAAATTGTGTACTCTAAAGACACCTTCACTTTTATATATCAACATTTTTTTTCTGTCAGTTACGGCTTACCTGTTACGCAAAATTCGTCCAGAAAGTAGAGACTTTAAAGACTATCTCCGAAAATTTTAAGATATGCATTTTATTAATCCTAAAATGTCTTAAACATACCATATTTTAATCAAATATTTAGATTTTGAGAGAGACAAAACTTTTGAAAAAATGTTCCACTTTAAAGGTAGTTAAGGATGGATGGATTTTCTTGAAATTCTTGAAGATGTTAAACTTAAATATCAAGGTTGATGTTCAGAACACTATTCGTTTTTGAGATGTGCTATTCACTGACAATACATACATACACACATACATACATTACATACATACATACTTACATAAATACATACATACACATTCATACATGCATGCAGTCATGCATATATAAATACACACTAAAAGACACACACACGCACCTTTATCTAAAAATACTTTTTTTATACAGGGGTCCTCTAATGCAAAAGGAATGCAAAGCTTCACCTACTTATTCTATATAGCAAAGAAAGTAAAATAGCAATTTTTAGTTGAAAAATATAAAGTGCTTGACATTTAAAAACTGTGATAAATAATCAACAAAAATTTTAATTTGACAAATTGTGTGACTTAACGAAATTTATTTACATCTTTTGTACAGTAAGTTTGTGTCTAGTTCTTGCGGTTTACAAGTTATATAAAAACCATTTAGAATGAATACCACTGCATAAGCTATTCCCAGATTACCAAATATATACGTTCTATAAGTCGTACCTAATGAATCGTTAGATTCATATTGTACAACAACAAAATTTACATGTCGACGATAGTTTGGTGATTTCTTGAAAATATTCATCTCAGAACGTTGGATGGCACTGAAGTCTGGTGTTTAACATGCTTTTCGTGTAAGAGTTATACAGAGTGATTTATGTAGAACTGACACATTTCTTTCTTTAATTATTCCGTTGGAAATTCAATGATCCAATTTTAGCACCAAATTAAGCAGAATATTCTGGAGTTTCGATTCCTTGTCACTAGATGCGCAGATGGTAATGTTTTATTCCTAATTGCATTATGGGCAGCTGTTTCGACATTTTGTTCTTGTAGTCAACGTGAAAATGCAGTACGATGTAGAGCTGAGTCAAGGATATTTTCAGCAAGATGGCGCTACATGCCATACATCAAATGAATCAATTAATCTAATTACAAGTTTCTTTGACGACCGGATAATTTCCAGGAACATGTGGCCACCGAGATCTCCGGATTTGACATCGCCGGACTTCTTTCTATGAGGTTACTTAAAAGAGGTTACTTACGCCACACGTCCCCAGACATTGGACGATCTGAAACACATCATAAATGAGATTCAAGCTACTGACAACAAAGTCCTCCAACAAGTGGCCAGTAACATGGAACTACGTGTTGAATTGTGCCTTATGCAGGATGGAGGATATTTTCAACATTTGCTATAGAGCTAAATAATCTCCCAAAATTCCTCTACAATTTAGGATTAATAAGTTTTTGCTATCATAACACATTTTGAAACAATTAATGAAAGAAGTATGTCAGCTCTATATAAATCACCCTGTACTTTCCATAAACACACACATCGTTGCTCTCATACACACAGATATATTTCTAAAATACCTTCTTTCTTTTTTTTAATTCGGGGAATCTTCAAACGTTTATTACACTGAAATCTCGGTAAGAAATCTTTGGATGGAATGACATCTACTTATAATGGTAGGCAGAAGAGAAAATAAAAATGAATACGATTAAGCAATTCAAACCGATAACAATGGATAGATATCCCCAAAGTGTCTGATGCCAGAAAAGGATGATTTGACAGAAATTGTGGAGCTTAAAGAGGCCCATATTATTTGTGAAGCAAGGTTTTGTCTTTTATCGTTTACTCGGTATGAAGCTTATATAAAGTTCATCAAAATGAAGTATACTTCACAGCCTATTTCTAGATAGGGACTTAATTTTCATAAACATATCTTAAATATATAATTTAATCAAAATGCCTAGACTAAGTTTTGTGAAAATAAAAAAATAACGAAAATGTTTTCCAACTATAGAGTAATTAGGGATGGGAGGATTCTTTTTTTTTTTTTTTTAAGTTTTTGTGTTACAGATCTACAAATTTAAATAACAATTTTGGTATTTATCCAACGTTTCGCTTCTGAGTTACTCTATTCGTACACACACACATGGAACTTTTCCTAAAAATGGTTTTAATTACCGTCTACATAGTAGGTAGAGAAGGCATTGCACTCCTCCAACAAATTCGACACCGAAATTTCAGCGGAAATAAATCTTTTGAATCCCCTGAATCCCAAGAATACCCTTTTTGAAAAAGGTCCCTATGTGTATATGTGGCTGCTCCCCTCTCTCACTCTCACTCTCTCTCTCTCTCTCTCTCTCTCTCTCTCTCGCCCTCGCTCTCAGTGGTGTGTAAGTTTGTGAATAGCATTACATAATTGCAAAAGAAAAGTTGGACAAATATCAAACTTGCTGTTTATATTTAGTATCCTCCAAAGCTGCGACATGAAGATTTTCAAGAAAAATCTCTCCCCTCTAACTGGTCTATAGACGAAACTGTTTTTTGAAATTGTTTATTTTCTTAAAAATTACTCTAACGAGTTTGATTAAAATATTCTTCTTTTTTAGTAATCAATACTTGGATTGATTTGCAGCAATTATCCATTCTGATTTATCTTCTGCCTTTTTTTTTTTTTCCTACTCTTCATATGTTCTGCATTTCATGTCGTTCTTAATTTGTTCCTTGTATTGTATTCTTGCTATTCTTGCCTTCTTTTGTACCTTGGTTTATAATTTTCAAAATACTTTATTGTCTTAATAAATTCCATATGAATGTTATTCTTTTTCTAATTCGCTTCCAAATTTATCTGCCAGTAATTCCCTGTAGCACCTTTCAAATTCTTCTAGTCTATTTAAAATAGCGTATACTAAAAATAGTTTTGTGACAAATAAGATGTATATCTTGAATATTCTGGAATAGTCTCTGAAGACATTTTCATTCAGAAGGAATTTTATATAATGTTGTATAAATATAAAACGATAGACGAAAATGTACTGCACAAAATATAAAGCTGTTTGATACAAAATTTATCCCAAATAACCTTTTCTGTGGCATAACCTGTTTACTTTATTAATTATTCGAAAAAATGAAATCTGTGTAGTATGAAAAAATAGAAAAGGATTGTCAAGAGAATTATGTTTTCTAAATATTTTTAGAAATCTTATTTTGAGCAAATACTCTTTTTTAAAAGGAAAATTCTTTGTGTGTGTGTGTGTGTGTGTGTGTGTGTGTTTTGTTTTCTTATCTTTTAATCCACCCTTCACAAACCGATCCAACCCACCCTTGAGTTGTTCAAGTCATTCTTTTTAAGATCCTGCCGATTTTCAGTTGTTTCTCGGTGGTTTTCTAAGGCCCGTTATAAGCTCTCGTATCCACCTGCTAAGCAATGGCTATGTTGACTTTGTATCTATAACTATATGTGTAATGCAGCTATTTCCACAAAGCTTTATCTCGATTAAAAGCAAGTAGAACAGAAAAAGGAGCTTTCGTAGAAATAGTTGGTTTAGCCACTAATATGCGTTAGAGGGTGAAGAAACTCATGTGGATGTAATAAATTTTATATATATTTCTTTTTTTTTTAAATCAAAGTGTCTCAAAAAGGTATTTCGGCCTCGCCGTGCCCGAGTGGTTAGATCACTCGACTATCACCTAGGTTCAATCTCAAGTAACCGCATGTGGGATTTGTGGTGGACAAAGCGGCGCAGGGGCGGGTTTTCTCCGGGTTCTCCGGTTTCCCCCGCCATCGCTTTCCTTCTTCATTCCATGTTTCACCAGTGCCATTGCCTGCGGTGGAATTTGTAGTAAAAGCTGCGTTAAACCCTACCATAAAAAAAAAAAAGTATATCAGAGAAAATTTCAACATCGAATTTTTGTGCGCAGTTGAATACGTCCATTTGCTTATATTCAGCAGATGAAAGATTATATAAACAGAAATCGCTTGGCCTATTGATTGTATGCATATAAAATTAGTAATTCATTCTAAAAATAAAACTGTCATAGCCCTATAAGTGATGTACAGTCAAAACGTCAAGAACACTTACTTGTATAACAGCAAGTGTTATGGTTCAATGCTTTGTTGTTTACATGAGTGGCCTTGTCCTGAAGCACGCTTCTTTTCCTAGTGCCCTAAAGAGAAGTTCCGCTTTCTTACCTCTGGTTTTCTCACGTTCACTGCTGTGCGTGTGACAAGAGTATCATCACAGCACGAGTGAGGAAGTGGACTGTTTATGGCGTTCGAAAACAACAATCCAGACAACAAGATTAGTTAGTTAACTTTAACAAAGGTGAACCACGCTCCACAAGTCAGGCTGAGCTAAACAGTCAAGGATACTCATCAAGACTGACATAGTAGCCTACCTAAACCAGAACTGGTACAGTTACCGACTTGGGCTGGAACATTTTCTTTAATCGGAATTATTCCATAACACCCTAAAGTCTGGAAGAGTGAACATGACTTGAATAATAACCAAAAGTATAAAAAAACTCACCTGAAGAAAAATTTATATTCTCTAGAGTAATAACACCATTAGTTGGTTCTCAAATAAAAGCTCTCGACATGACCGTAAAGGTTCAAGGGGACTATAGAAATAAAGCAATATTTAAAAATCTGATATGTTACATTCATATTATTTTCTTTAGCTATTCGGCAACAAAATATTCTTACGAAAGCTTATTCTTCTATTTGCTTTATGTAATCGAGATATACTTTAGCTGAAATGGATTTGTTATTTATTTCCTTGTAAGTAGAAACAAAATAAGCGAATACAGTAAGTTAAAGCGATAGTCAAAGTTTTCAAACGCTGTCGCTTTGCGGTTTTCTTTGCAGTCAAGAGTAAAACAAAAGAAATACGAAAAGAATAATGCCTTCCCGTTTGAGAAAAGTAGACAGATAGAATATACATTTTGTGTTTCAACGAGATCTACATTTTTGTGTAGAAATGTTTTGTCTTCCTCTTGCCGTTTTTACTTTCTCTACATGTACTATGTATATAGATGATTGCATTGATATTGTAATAAAGGATTTGCTTGGGCTAGAACAGGGATGGTGAAATTGAGAACAGAGGGCGATATAGAGAAATGCCTCTTGTGCCACCTGAAGGATAAAGAATGACATATCGTTTTAAAATGTGAAGAAGCTAGTATGCTTAGGGAGAGGATAGGTGAAAAGGAATGGACTACGTTACCAAAAGAAATCCAAACGACAAAGTTAATGAATGTAAAATCTAGGAGAAACTGATTGAAATTGGTAACTTGGTGTGTAGAGTAAGATCCAAATGGGCAAGGAAAATTAGTAAGCAGGACGAAGAAGAAAATTAAACACTAAGAGGTAGTAGTTATTAGATTTAAGATATAACACGACCCAATAGCTCGGCAACCATAGGATTTGAGGCTATTAAGCCCCAGGGTAAACAGCAACTCAGTGGAGAGATAGAAATGTAAGGAATTGTATAATAATTTGTAAAGCTTGTGGAAATATTCAAATATATCTCCCAAGGATGCGACAGGAAGATTTTCAAGAAAATATCCCCACCTCCAAATACCCTTTACGTGGAGCTTTTTTTTAACATTTTGAATTTCTCAAAAATGGCTATAAAGATTTTGATTAAAATCTCTTATATTTAAAATATTTACATGACAAATAAAATGTATATCTTGAATTTTCTGGAAATAGCCTCTAAAGTCCTCTTTAGTCTGGATATTTTTTTTTTAATTTTGCAACATAACTAGTAAAGCATAAGAGATAGACAAAAACTTACTTCCCATAAATGTAGAGCTCCTTAATACACACAATTTAGTCATATATTTTCCTGGAGTTGATCGTTTTCGAGATATTTCTTGTTTTAAAATACTTATCTTGATATGCCATGTGATTAGAGTAAAAACATAGTAGACCGCTGGGTCTTTATTAATGGGTCTAGTGCTCCCTGAGTGTAGTTCCGAAACAATCTTAAATGTTTCTCATACGGGAACTTCTGGCCACGCAAAGAAACGCTTTTAATTCCATAGCAACCACATTTAAAAACATTTGACTGACGGTTTAGCCTAGTTTATTCCCTTATTGCCCTTCAGCTTATCAGGAATATCAAGTAATAATACCGTTACTGCTAGTATTTATCTCAATTAGCATGAAGTAGATAGAAGAATAAGCTTACTAACAATAATTTGTTCAGAGATGTAGAGAAAATCATATGAATCGAACACATCAGATTTTTCAGTTACCTATGCAAAAGTCATTCAGAATGAAGACTTCAGAGACTATTTCCAAGAAATCCAGAATATACATTTTATATGCCTTGTAAACATATTTAATATACCTACGGTATTTTGATCAAATTCGTTATAGCCATTTTCGAAAAATATTTCATCTAAAGGATGCTTTGGGGTGGAGGACTTTTCTGAAAACCTTCGTGTTGCGACATTAAAAAGATACTAAACTTAAATACCGAGCTTGGTGTTTTAAGGACTTTTCATTTTTGAGTAATGGTGTACACACACACGCTGATCTTTTTCTAATTCTGTTTGGGTCAGTTGTCCTCAACACATGTATTTCCAGTGAAACCTCGGAATCAAACTTTTTGGTGGAATACAATACCTTCTCTACTTGCTATGTACGTTGTACATAAGGCTAAAGAAAGTAAAAGATTCTGTTGTGTTACATTCACATACCTTTCTCTAGCTACTCCACACACAAATTTTACCTATAAAGCATTCTTTTATCTACAGCATGCTAATCAAGATAAATATTAGCAAATTGTTTTATTACTTGCTTCCTTGTAAATAGAAGGAAAATAAGCAGTTACACTAAGTTAAATCCATAGTCAAATCTTATGAAACAAAATTGATTCTCTTTTGTATTCCCCAAGTACAACAAAAGAGATGAAACGGAAATTGAGTTCCCGCTCGAGCATAGGTTAAGTAGTTTAAAATTGAAACCAATAAAAAAGAATACCTCGGAAACGGTTAAGTCTACAAAAAAATGTATATGATATAAATTGTTTGTTTTAATGAGATCTATATTTTTTTGTTTATTAAGCTTTTGTCTATCCCTTAGGGTTTACGAGAATACAAAAGTCTTCACAGGTTATTCCCAGAAAATTCAAGATATAGATTTCATTTATTATAAAAATATCTTAAACGTATGGTATTTTAATCAAAATCGTTAGTCATTTTAGAAAATCAAAATTTTCGAAAAATGTTTCGTGTAAAGGGTAGTTGGTTGTGCGGAAATGTTGAAAATCTTCGTGTCGTATCCTAGGAGGAAGTTTGGTATTTAAGGGAACCTTTGTTTTTGAGATATGCTGCACACACACACACACACACACACTTCTACAACTTTTTTGTTTTTAGACAGACACTGTTGAAAGTAAGCTTTTTAACACAAAACACTCGAACTAAAAATTGTTCTTTATAACTCTAGATTTATAAAATGGTAGAATGTAGTGGTTTTGAAAGAGTTACGTTACTAGTGGAGTCCAATCGATATATTGTTATTTTAATGTACAGAGAACTGCATAGAAAATAAGAAGATAGCTACACTCATCCTTCCAAACACTTCTGCTGAGTTGCAATACCACCTTATAATGGTATGATGTGTGAATTTAGCAACACAAACACACCAAGTACCTCATCACCTACATTATGATAATCGAGATAAACATTACCAGAAATTTTCTTATTACTTACCTTCTTATAAGTAGAAAGGTAATAAGGGAATACGCTTGGATAAATCGATAATCAAGGTTTTAAAAGCTGTCGATATGCGACTGCCATGGAAACTCGGTTTTCTTATCAAGAATAAAAGTAAAACAAAATAGATAAGAAATGAATGAGTACTTTCCATTTGAGAAAAGTTCCAAGTGTTTTAACATTTAAACCAATAACAAAGAATATTTCGGAAATGGTTAGTTCTACAAAAAAAAAAAAAAAAAAAACTGCGTATGACAAATTGTGTGTCTTATTGAGTCCTACATTTTTAGTAAGGTTTTAGTCTATCTCTTACGGTGTACCAGTTATGCAAAACTCATTCAGAATGAAGAGGTCTTCAGGGGCTATTCACAAGAAACTCAGAAACCATGTAAGCACCTTTAACTATGTAAGTATCTTTAATATTCAGCATTTTCATGAAAATAATTTGGGCAATTATTCAGAAAATCGAACACTTCGAAAAATGTTCCATGTAAAAGGTATTTTGCGGTGGGGGATTTTCCTGAAAACCTTCGTGTCGTATCCTTGGAAGATACTGAGTTTATATATCAAGTGTGATATTTAATCGAATTTTCGTTTTTCAGCTGCTACAGTATATTAGAACGACGCATATATTGTTAGTTTAATCATTCGTTTGTACATATTTAATATAAGAAATATCTGCTCAGTAGAACGCAGAATCTTAGCGTGTATAAGTTCGTTTTGTATTCTTCAAGGCTACGTGCTTTGTAAAAAATAACAAGAATTTTAAAGCATTAGGGACACAAGTAACAACCTTTGGGAGGACGAAAGGTTCACCCCCTTATATTTTGAAAGGAGGGAATTTCTCATTGTAGAGAAAGGTCACGTGGGTGGAAAATAAAGAAAAATCCCAGACAGTCACGTGACAACGCCACTTTACGCGCCTTTTATCAGCCAATCAAAAAGGAGGGTAATACTCGGACCTTTTAGTATATAAATGATGTGCGTATAAGAAATCGGGCTCACAATGTAGAAAACCACGTATAAGAGATCGGACACACATGCAAATCCAGAGTATAAGAAACGTGACGAGACACAGTCTAAGAAGTCGTGCGGCGTCCAGTGTAGGAAATCGGTGTTTTATAAGTTATCTGACGGACAATTATTACCGTAAATGTTACACGGACCGTGAAACTCACGTTTACGGTGACGAGTGTAAAAATATAATAACTCAGTAAAAGTGGAACAAAATTATGTCATCAAGTTCACGATTGTTTATATCGGAAGTCGCTCGCAGCGCTAGTGCCTCAATCCAACCACAGATCATCAATAAAAGAAATCATCAGTGAAGTTAAGTGAAATCTCTCTTTTATTTGAGTCTACCAAAAGTGTTACACACCTTTGTCATTCTTTCCCCACTGAGCAAGAGACAACTCATGGTCAACAAAGGGAATCTGTAAGGTATGCACAGTCTTAATGCAAAGAATGTCACGAGCATTAACCCTCGACAAACTCCAAGTAGACTCACCTGATAGCGTCATATTGTCTCAACAACGTGATACCAGAAATAAAATTGTGACATATTAGCATCCTAACGTGGCAACAATAAAACCACGACATTGGTGCAACAACGTGACGCACAACAATAAAACTACGGCACAGCTGTACTGCCCACATACACATAAAACGCCCACGGGCCTTTTTCTAAAAATCCTTCTTTTTACTTTCTCTACACGTACTATAAACATAGCGTATAGAGAAGGTTTACATTCCACCCAAAAATTCGATACCGAGATTTCATTGGAAATACATATTTTGGGTCCCCTTGAATCTAAAAAAAAAAGCATTTCCAGAAAAAGGTCCGTGTGTGTCTGTGTGTGTGTGTGTCTGTGGACAGCATAGCTCAAAAACGGAAAAACCGATGAATACCAAACTTGGTAAGGATGAGGCACGAAGATTTTAAAGAAAATCCCCCCACTCCCAACTACCCTTTACATGGAACTTTTTTCGAAAATTTTGAATTTCTTAAAAATGGCTCTAACGATTTTGATTAAAATATCGTATATTAAAAATATGTACCTGACAAATAAAATGTATATCTTGAATTTTCTGGGAATAGCTTCTGAAGACTACTTTATTCTAGATAAATTTTACGGAATTTTGCATAACTACTAAACCATAAGAGATGGACAAAAACTTACCAAAAAAAATATAGAGCACGTTAAAACACATAGTTTATGTTATATACATTTTTTCGTGGAGTTGATCATTTTTTAGATATTCCTTGTTTTTGGTTTCAGCTTTGAAAAACATACTTTTCTCATACGAAATCTGTCAGCTCTTGTCCATACAAACAAAGGAACTTCGGTCACATAGCAACTAGCTTTTGATTATCACTTTAATCCATGGTACTCCCTTATTCCGCTTCTACTTACAAGGAAGCAAGTAATAGGTAAGACTATTTGTGCTAATGTTTTATCGATTATCATGAAGTAAGTAGAAGAATAAGCTTATTAACAATAATTTGTTGCAGAGAAATAGAGAAAGTCATGTGAATGGAACATATTAGTTTTGTTTGTTTGTTTGTTTGTTTTTTTTTTTTTTTTTTTTTTTTTTTTTTTTTTTTTTGTATTCAAGGCACCCCAAAGATATATCCGGTGAAATCTCGATTAAGCCGGTTATTGTATCTATGCCCCACGAGGGTAGGATTGAGGTGAGAGAATATATCGGGGGCCGGAACCAGGAGCGATGTTACAGCGACTACAGGGTTCCTACAGTTTCCAGATTGAAATACCCCAACTGTCGGTCAGGCAGACCGACGATCCCGTCTTACACAGGGTCCACGTCACCGCTAGGGGCGGTTCCTATTCCGGTAAATAGCAGAAATTGCGGAACGGAAAGAGTCAAATTGAGCATTCTTTTTCTCTACCACGCCACTCTGAGCACTCCAACACTTCCAACTCTGAAACAAACCAAAGGGATGAAGGATAAATGAAATGACAATGGAAATAACACGGAGGGACAGGAAATTCAGCGAATGAAAGAAACTACCTAGCACTCACCTAGCGACCCATGGTTCAGGTAGACCGTCCACGGGGATCAAACCCAATCCGGTACTTCCCAAATGCGCGCCACAGACGAAACCGCCTTAGCCATCCCATGTAGTAGAGAACAATACATAAATAAAAGCAAATAAAATACACGCTTTGATTCGCAATTATATGATTAGTATTAATTTATGATTTGTATTTTTAATTATGCTGGTCATTAATATGTGTACGGTCAAAAACACGGGAAAATGGGTTTGAAATTGCAGTTCTGGTTCCAGTGCAATGCTTTCTGTTTATTAAATGCCCAAGAGAAGGAGAAAGTTTAAAAATCTGATGTGTTCCGTTCACGTGACTTTCTCTACATCTCTGCAACAAATTACTGTAGAAAAGCTTATGATTCAACTTACTTCCTGCCAATCGAGAAAAAAGTTAGCAGAAATAGCCCTATTACTTGCTTCCTTGTAAGTGGAAGCGAACTAAGGGAGTACCATAGGTTAAGGTGATACTCAAAACCTGGATGCTAGGTGACAAGTTCCTTTGTTTGTATGGACACAAGTTGACAAATTCCTGTATGAGAAAAGTTTTCTAATCTGAAACCAAAAACAAGGAATATCTTAAAAATGATCAACTCCAAGAAAAAAAGGTATATTACATAAATTGTGTGTTTTAATATGCTCTACGTTTTTTGTGTGATAGGTTTTTGTCCATATCTTACGGTTTAGCAGTTATGCAAAATTTCGTAAAATTCATCCATAATAAAGTAGTCTTCAGAGGCTATTCCCAGAAAATTCAAGATATGCATATTATTTGTCAGGTAAATATCTTTAATATACAACATTTTAATCAAAATCGTTAGAGCCATTTTTAAGAAAATAAAAAATTTCAAAAAAAGTTCCATGTAAAGGGCAGTTGGGGGTGGTGCGATTTACTTGAAAATCTTCGTGTCGCATGCCTGGAAGAACTAAACTTAAATATCAAGTTTGGAACCTTACCAACTTTTCGTTTTTGAGTTATTGTGCTCACAGACACACGGACACGCTGACACACGGACACACACATACACACACGGACCTTTTTGTGAAAATGCTTTTTTTTGGATACAGGGGACCCTCAAATATATATTTCCGGGGAAATCTCGGTATGGAATTTTTGGGAGGAGTGCAATAGCTTCTCTATACACTATGTACATAGTACGTGTAGAGAAAGTAAAAATAAAAATAAAAATCTGATGTGTACCATTCACATGACTTTCTCAATATCCCTGCCACAAATTATTCTTAAAAAGCTTATACTTCTATTTACTTCATGCTAATCAGAAACAAAATAGCATAAATAGTCTTATTACTTGCTTCCTTGTAAGTAGAAGCAAAATAAGGGACTACCATAGGTTAAAGTGATAATCAAAAGCTGGTTGCTATGTCACTGAAGATCCTTTGTATGGACAGTAGTTGACAAATTTAAAAAAAAGTTCCATGTAAAGGGTAGTTGGGGTGAGATTTTTCTCAAAATATTCGTGTCGCGTCCCTGGAAGATACTAAACTTAAATACCAAGTTTGGTATTTTACCGACTTTTCGTTTTTGAGTTATCGTGTTCACAGACACACGGACACACACACAGACCTTTTTCCGAAAATGCTTTTATACTTTCTCTATACGCACTATGTACATAGTGTATAGAGAAGGTATTGCACTCCACCAAAAAATTCGATACCGGGATTTCATCGGAAATATATGTTTTAGGGTACCCTTTATCTAAAAAAAGCATTTTCGGAAAAAGGTCCGTGTGTGTGTGTGTCCGTGTGTGCGTGTGTTCGTGTGTCCGTGTGTCTGTGAACACGATAACTCAAAAATGAAAAGTAGATAAAATACCAAACTTGGTATTTAAGTTTAGTATCTCCCAGGGATGCGACAAGAAGATTTTAAGAAAAATCCCCGCACCCCCAACTACCCTTTACATGGAACTTTTTTCGAAAATTTTAATTTTCTCAAAAATGGCTCTAACGATTTTAATTAAAATTTCATATGTTAAGGATATTTACCTGACAAATAAAATGTATATCTTGAATTTTCTGGGAATAGCCTCTGAAGAGTAGTTTATTCTGGATGAATTTTACTGAATTTTGAATAACTGCTAAACTGTAAGGGATGGACAAAAACTTACTCCACAAAAAATGTAGAGCACGTTAAAACACACAATTTATCTTATATACATTTTTTTCGTGGAGTTCGTCGTTTTTGTGACATTCCTCATTTTTTGTTTCTGCTATGAAAAACGTATACATTTTTCATACAGGAATTTGTCAATTGTTGTCCATACAAACAAAGGAACTTCAATGACATAGCAACCAGCTTTTGATTATCACTTTAACCTATGGTACTCCCTTATTTCACCTCTACTTACAAGGAAGCAGCAAGTAATATGGCTATTTCTGCTAATGTTTTACTGATTAGCGTGAATTAAATAGAAGTATAAGATTTTTAAGAATAATTTGTTGCAGGGATATAGAGAAAGTCATGTGAATGGTACACATCAGATTTTTTTAGATAAAGGGACCGTAAAACATATATTTCCGGTGAAATCTCGGTATGGAATTTTTGGGTGGAGTGCAATATCTTCTCTATACACTATGTACATAGTAGATACGTATAGAGAAAGTAAAAAAAAAACCTGATGTGCTCCATTCACATGACTTTCTCTACATCTCTGCAACAAATTATTGTTAAACAGCTTATACTTCCATTTGTTTCATGTTAAATCGAAACAATAGCAGAAATAGCCTTACTACTTGCTGTCTTGTAAGTAGAAGCGAAATAAGGGACCACCATAGGTTAAAGGTAGTCAAAGGTAGTTGCTAAGTGACTGAAGTTCCTTTGTCTCTATGGACAGGAGTTAACAAATTCCTGTATGAGAAAAGTAAAAGTAAAGTAAAAGCAGAAACCAAAACAAGGAATGTCTCAAAAACGATGAACTCCACTAAAAAAATGTATATAACATAAATTTTGTGTTTTAACGTGCTCTACATTTTTCGTGCAGTAAGTTTTTGTCCATCTCTTAAGGTTTAGCAGTTATTCAAAATTCCGTAACATTCATCCAGAATAAAGTACTCTTCAGACGCTATTCCCAGAAAATTCGAAATATACATTTTATTTGTTAGGTAAATAGCTGTAATATACGATTTTTAATAAAAATCGTTTGAGCCATTTTAGAAAAATTAAAATTTTCGAAAAAAAAATCCATGTAAACGGTAGTTGGGGGTGGAGGGGTTCTTCTCAAAAATCTTCGTGTCGCATCCCTGGAAGATACTAAACTTAAATGCCAAGTTTGTTATTTTATCGACTTTTCATTTTTGAGTTATCGTGTTCACAGACACACGGACACACACATACACACACGCGCGCGCGCGCGAGGATCTTTTTTCCGAAAATGCTTATTTTAGTTAAAGGGGACCCTAAAACATATATTTCCGGTGAAATCTCGGTATCGAATTTTTGGGTGGAGTGCAATTCCTTCTCTATCCACTATGCACATAGTGCGTATAGATAAAGTAAAAATTAGCAGAAATAGTCATATTACTTGCTTCCTTGTAAGTAGAAGCGAAATAAGGGAGTACCATAGGTTAACTGATAGTCAAAAGCTGGTTGCTATGTTACTGAAGTTCCTTTGTTTATATGGACAGGAGTTGACAAGTTCCTGTATGAGAAAGTATATATTTTTCAAAGCTGAAGATAAAAACAAGGAATGTCTAAAAACGATCAACTCCACGAAAGAAATGCATACAACATAAATTGTATGTTTTAACGTGCTCTACATTTTTTGTGTTGTAAGTTTTTGTCCATGTCTTATAGTTTAGCAGTTATGCAAAATTTCATAAAATGCATCCAGAATAAAGTACTCTTCAGAGGCCATTCCCAGAAAATTCAAGATATACATTTTGTTTGTCAGGTAAATATCTTTAATAAACGAAACTTTAATCAAAATCGTTAGCCATTTTTAAGAAAATCAAAATTTTCGAAAAAAAGTCCTATGTAAAGGGTAGTTACAGTGGGGGCATTTTTCTCAAAATCTTCGTGTCGCATCCCTGGAAGATACTAAACTTAAATGCCAAGTTTGATATTTTAGCGACTTTTCGTTTTGGAGTTACCGTGTTCACGGACACACACACACACACACACTTTTTGTGAAAATGATTTTTTTTTTTTTTTGGATACAGGGACCCTAAAACATATATTTTCGGTGAAATTTCGGTATCGAATTTTGGGTGGAGTGCAATACCTTCTCTATACACTATGTACATAGTACATGTAGAGAAAGTAATAAAAGGGAACAATTGCACACTATTCGAGTTTCCTATAGCCCATACTAGTTAGCCGGATAGCTGAGTTTTATTTAAATAATAATGATAGGAGGTGGAGCAGAACGTGAAAGTAGAAAAAGTAAAATTGGTAGTGATGGCGCAAGAAAAGAAAGGAAAGAAAAAAGCGTAGCTATTTGTGTCGAGAGACAAAACATATTTGAAGAAGCTTAGCTGGCGGTGAGTGAGAGGGTGTTGTGTAGCACCAGTTGGCGATGCGTCGTGCGACCTTGTGATGGAACCCACCCAGTAAGGAAGTCCTTGTACCGGTGATACACGATCTCGCTGTATGTCCCAGCTGCTCCGGAAAACAATGCTGCAAGGCCGCACTGTCACGATTAACATCGTCTGCCATTGCATTGCTAGGTGGTATTGTATTTCTTCCTTGTGTAACACAACACATTAACAAATAACTGCAGCCAAATATGAAAAGCATGTAGACAAATAATGAGAAAATTACATAGCATAGCTCTAAAAATAATATTTTTCAAATGGGAAGAGTTCTACTCTACATCAACTGAGATGCCTTATAGTGCTCTCGTGTCAGGTCGCTATCCCCCACTCTTTTCATACTTCCCTCTCACTCGCATACCGAGCATGCAAATCTCCTGGCGACATAATGTTTATTCATGTGTATTATGAAAACTATTTGAGCTAAAAATCTGTGGTTTTTACGGTTCTGCTACGAACATTACTCCTTATCTTCCTCCTGAATTATTTTTTTGCAAAATTTGAATTTTCTGTCTTAGCGCAAGTAGTATTTATGAGGGCCGGATTCACTTAGTGCGTTGTTCTACAGTTAAGCGTGAATGCAATATATCAATATAGCAGCATTCCGATTGGCTGCCGACCTGGTGACACTCAAGGTCAAACCTCATCCCATTTGAAAGACACTGTAAGTATATTGTATTCGAGGATATTTTTTAGAAAAGTGTGAAATGTACTGTCTTGTCTACCAACTCATGATCTCAGGGGGATGCAGGGTAGTGGAGAGTCCCTGTTATGACTGTTTTTAGGTATCTCTATTAACATTCTAATGCTCCAGTTATTGCTTATGTTGCAATTTGGTTCAAACTCTAAGTTGTCATATTCGGCTGCTTTCTCATTTTCAATTATAACACCTTAGAACTTTCGTTAAAACTAAGTATCTGCAATATCTCAAGTAAAAATCTTATGTGTTACATTCACATGACTTTCTCTAGCCGTTCTACAAACTTCTTACATAAGATTATTCTTCTTTCTGCAACTTGCTAATCGAGGCATTCAGCACAATGCTCTTATTACTTAGTAGGAAGAAAATAAGGGAATACACTAGGCTAAATCGATAGTCAAATGTTTTAAAAGCTGTCGTTATGCGATTGTCATTACAAATCGCTTCTTTTCTTGGCCAGGAGTAGAACAAAAGAAAAACGAACACTCCCGTCTGAGAAAAGGATAAGTACTTCACAACTGAAACTAATAACAATGAGTACTTCGAAAACGGTAAGATCCACGAAAAAAATGTATATGACATAAGTTGTGTATTTTAATAAGGCCTCCATTTTTTGTATAGTAAGTTTTTGTCTATCTCTTACGGTTTACTAGTTATGCCAAATTAAGCAAAATTCTCCAGAATAAACAGGTCTTTAGAAGCTATTCCCAGAAAATTCAAGATATACATTCTATTTGTCAGGTAAATATCTTTAATATACGATATTTTAATCAAAATCGTTATAGCCATTTTTAAGAAAATCAAAATTTTCGAAAAAGGTTCCATGTAAAGGGTAGTTTGGGGTGAGGGGATTTCTCTCAAAATCTTCGTGTCGCATCCCTGGAAGATACTGAAGTTAAATACGCAGTTTGGTATTTTAGCTACTTTTCGTTTTTGAGTTATCGTGTTCACAGACACACGGACACACACGGACCTTTTTCTGGAAATGCTTTTTTTGGATACAGGGGGTCCTCAAACATGTATTTCCGGTGAAATCTCGACATAAAAATTTTGGGTGGAATACAATACTTCTCTATCCCTATGTACATTGTACATATGGGGCTAGAGAAAGTAAAAATCTGATGTGCACCATTCACATGACTTTCTCCATATCCCTGCAACAAATAATTCTTAAAAAACTTATACTTCTATTTACTTTATGCTAATCAGAAAAAAATAGTAGAAATAGTCTAATTACTCGCTTCCTTGTAAGTAGGAGCGAAATAAGGGAAACCGTAGGTTAAAGTGATAGTCAAAAGCTGGTTGCTATGTCAATGAAGTTCCTTTGTCTATATGGATAGGAGTTGACAAGTTAAAATATGAGAAAGGTATACGTTTTTCATAGCAGAAACCAAAAATAAGGAATGTCACAAAAACGACGAACTCCACGAATAAAATGTATATAACATAAATTGTGTGTTTTTATGTGTTCTACATTTTTGTGCAGTAAGTTTTTGTCCACCTCTTACGATTTAGCAGTTATTCAAAATTTAGTAAAATTCATCCAGAATAAACTACTCTTCAGAGGCTATTCCCAGAAAATTCAAGATATACATTTTTAATATACAAAATTTTAATCAAAATTGTTAGAGCCATTTTTGAGAAAATCAAAATTTTCGAAAAAAGTTCCGTGTAAAGGGTAGTTGGGGGTGGGGGGATTTTTCTCAAAATCTTCGTGTCGCATCCCTGGAAGATACTAAACTTAAATACCAAGTTTGGTATTTTACCGACTTTTCGTTTTTGAGTTATCGTATTCACAGACACACGGACACACACACACGCACACACACGGACCTTTTTGTGAAAATGCTTTTTTTGGATATTGGGGACCCTAAAACATATATTTCCGGCGAAATCTCGGTATCGAATTTTTGGTGGAGTGCAATACTTTCTCTATACACTATGTACATAGTGCGTATGGAGAAAGTAAAAATCTGATGTGTACCATTCACATGACTTTCTCTATATCCCTGCAACAAATTATTCTTAAAAAGCTTATACTTCTATTTACTTTGTGCTAATCAGAAAAAATTAGCAGAAATAGTTTTATTACTTGCTTCCTTGTAAGTAGAAGCGAAATAAGGGAGTACCATAGGTTAAAGTGAAAGCCAAAACCTGGTTGCTATGTGACTCATGTTCCTTTGTTTGTATGGGCAGGAGTTGGCAAATTCCTGTATGAGAAAGTATAAGTTTTTCAAAACTGAAACCAAGTAAAAGGAATATCTCAAAAACGATCAACTCCACGAAAAAAAGTATATAACATAAATTGTGTGTTTTAATGTGCTCTACATTTTTTGTGTAGTAAGTTTTTGTCCATCTCTTACAGTTTAGCAGTTATTCAAAATTTAGTAAAATTCATCCAGAATAAACTACTCTTCAAAGGCTATTCCCAGAAAATTCAAGATATACATTTTATTTGTCAGGTAAATATGTTTAATAAACGAAATTTTAATCAAAATCGTTAGAGCAATTTTTGAGAAAATAAAAATTTTCGAAAAAAGTTCCATGTAAAGGGTAGTTGGGGGTGGGGGGATTTTTCTCAAAGTCTTCGTGTCGCATCCCTGGAAGATACTAAACTTAAATACGAAGGTATTTTACCTACTTTTCGTTTTTGAGTTATCGTGTTCACTGACACACGGACACACACACACGGACCTTTTTCCGAAAATGGTTTTTTTTTAGATAAAGGGGACTCTAAAACATATATTTCCGGTGAAATCCCGGTATCGAATTTTTTGGTGGAGTGCAATACATTCTTTATACACTATGTACATAGTGCCTATAGAGAAAGTAAAAATTGATTCGTATTACAGACTATTCTATTATCATTTTACCTACTTCATGCTAATCGAAACAAACATTAAGAGCAATGATTTTATTCCATATTTCCTTGTAGGTATCAGGGGAATAAGGCGATGCAGTAGGCTAAAACCAAAGTCAAATATTTTAAGAGCTGGTCGTTATGTTTTGGCTTTGAACTCCGTTCTATGTCATTAGCAAGAGAAAACAAATCTTCAGAAAAATTTAAATTGGAAAATTAATACCATAATAAGGGATATTTCGGAAATACTGGAAATAATTAACTCAACATAGAGTTTTGCTAAAAGTTGTATAAGTATCTTACGATATCTCTTAGTATTTGAGATCACCTTATAGCTTTACTGGATCTATGAATCAAATGATAAATTTGAGTATTCCTATGATAGAAGCTCCGCGGGAAGCCATAGTCCGCTATTGGAATCCAGTCATTACAATGAACTGTTCAAAACTGAGCCACTCTACAGACTACAACGTAACTCTGTACTTGATCAATGTGAAAGAACCATTGCCAGGGGTGAATAATGTTTCAAACACCTTTAGGACACCGTATGATTTTCTTTATTTACTGATGATATTTAAGGTCGTTTATTAATTTAAGTTAATATCCTAATAATGTTTTCGCCACCAGCGGTCGAGTGGCGGCGAGTTATCTTCTCACCCGGCGGTGGCGAGTTCGATTCCCGGGCGAGGTTGTGAACTTATCTTTAATTAGAAGTATCCATAGTGTCTGTAAGTATAGATGTGTATGTGAAAAGCTACAGTTAGCTACCTAAAGTTCGCAGAATAAACCAGTTTCAGGTTAAAAGTCCCCCACTGCGATGACAGCAGTCATAGGGGGATATAGAAATGAGCATACAAGTATTTTCGAACCCTCTGTTGCTGCTCATAAATAAAATAAACTATGGATATATGAGAACATAATATGAACATCCTCGCCATTACCATCCATTACCAACTACTACAATGATGTATAGAATGATATGCATATTGCCTACGTTATCCCTTGAAAAAAAAACCCTGATGTGTTACACTCACATGACTTTCTCTAGTTACTCTAAAAACAAAAAGATACAAAAGATTATTCTTCTTTCTATACAATGTTAATCGAGATGAACATTAGCAGGATGCTCTTATTACTTAGTTCCTTATAAGTAGAAGGGCACTACGTGAATGTACTAGGCTAAAGTGATTGTCAAATATTTTAAAAGCTGTCGTTATACGATTATCATTGCAAATCGTTTCTTTACTTGGCCCCAGGAGTAGAAAAAAAAACGGACATTTCATGCCTGAGAAAAGTATAAATACTTCACAATTGAACCCAATAGCAGCGAATATCTCGGAAACGGTTACCTCTGCAACAAAACGTAAAGGACATAAACTGTGTGTTTTGACGAGATTTACAGCTTTTGTGTATCTCTTACGGTTTAGCAGTTAAGCAAATTCCAACATTTTTCATCCAGAATAAAGAGGTCTTCAGAGGCTATTACCAGAAATTTCAAGATATACATTTTATTTGGGATGTAAATAGCTTTAATATGCGGGAATTTAATCAAAATCGTTAGAACAATTTTTAAGAAAATCAAAATTTTCGGAAACTTTTCCACGTAAAGGGAAAAGGTATTGCATTCTTACCTAAAGGGTAGTTTGTTGTGGGGGATTTTCTTGAAAATCTTCGTGTCGCATCCTTGGAAAATACTAAACCTAAATACCAAAGTATTTAACGCTCTTTTCGTTTTTGAGCTATGCTACCCACAGACAGACACACACACACACACACACACAGACAGGAACACACACAGGACCTTTTTCTTCGAATGTTTTTTTCCGATTCAGGGGATCTAAAAACATGTATTTCCGGTGAAATCTCGACATCGAATTTTTGGGTGATCTTCTCTGTCCACAATGTACATTGTACATGCGGGCTAGAGAAAGTAAAAATATGCGTTACATTCACAAAACTTTCTATTCTAAACTATTTTCACAAAAGCTTAGATATTCTTCTATCTTTTTCATATTAATCGAGATAAACAGTTGTAGAAATGGTCTCATTACATACTTCCTTGTAGGTTCAATGTGAATAGGGGAACACAGTAGGCTTAAGCGGTAATCAAATCTTTTAAGAACTGATCGCTATGTGATGATTTTGAAATTCCCTTTTTAATTTTGCTCAGAGGTCTCTTTATAACGCTAGAGGTTCTTTTACGTGCTGTAAATCTACGACACGAGATCAACGGCTTTACTTCCCTTCCGAAGGAAGCCAGGGTAAGGGTGTTTACACCTGAAAAAATCCATCGCCCCCCCGCGGGTTTGAATCCGCAACCTTGAGAGCTAGTGACTAAAATGTTACTCCTAGACCACGGAGGGCGACTACGTGTGTTTGGGTGTAAGGATTTATGTGTGTGTGTGTGTGTGTGTGTGTGTGTGTGTGTGTGTGTGTGAACTGCATAACTCAAAAGTGAATACTCTATTAAATACCAAACATGTCAGTATGTTACAAGCTGTGATACGAAGATATTAAGTATATCCCTTACCCAAAACATCTCTTTAATTGAAAGATGTTTACTTATATTTATTTTTTTGTTCAAATATACTTTTTTGTTGGGTTAACCATTTTGGAGACATTCTTTATTATTGGTATGAGTTTTTCATACGTACCTTTTTAAAGTGGTAAGTCGCTATTGCTTTTTTTTTATCGTGGTCATGCAAAGAGCACGAAGTTTCAAAGTCTTGCAGAGCGACACACGTTTAGAAATCTGATTATCGCATTAGCCTAGTGCGGGTTGTTTCAACTCTGCTCGTCTGAGCCGGAGTACTCGTTATTACTCAAACACAAACCTCTAATCCCGGATAGAGAGGAAGGTGATAGCTAATATGTCACTGGGCGAAACTCACAGCACAATGCTTGCCATTGCATTCCAACATTTGATTGAGCCTGACAATAGGGCAACCTCAATGCTGAGGCGAATTGCTCACTGCTGGCATACCTGTAAGTAAGCAGCTAAGTGATCTTCAAGGCGCAGTCAAGCTGGAAGAGCCTGGCAACCTACCATTTTTTTCTTTCTTTTTCACTTTCTATAGACGTACTGTCTACATAGTGTATAGAGAAGTATTGCATTCCAACCAAAAATTCGATACCGAGATTTCACCGTTTTAGGGTTCTCTGTATCCAAATAAAACATTTTGTGTCCGTGTGTCAGTGAACACGATAACTCAAAAACGAATAAAAACAAAAGCATTTTTATAAAAAGGTCAAGCACGCGCGCGCGTGAGTGTGTGTGTGTGTATGTGTGTGCGTGTATACATGTGTATGTCCGTGTGGCCGTGAACGCGATAACTCAAAAACGAATAGACGGTAAAATACCTACTCGGTATTTAAGTTTAGTATCTTCCAAGGATATGACACGAAGATTTTGAAGAAAATTCCCACACCCCAAACTACCCTTTACATGGAAAACATTTCGAAATTTTTGATATTCTCAAAATTGGCTCAAACGATTTTGATTAAAATGCCGTATAATCGTATGTTAATGATATTTAAAATAATATTTATATTTTTTATTTTCTGGGAATAGTCTTTGAAAACCTCTTTATTCTGGGTGAATTTTGTTGAATATTGCATAACTGTTAAACCATAAGAGAGAGAGAGAGAGAGTGAGAGACAAACAAAAACTTACTACACAAAAATGTATATCTCGTTATAACACACAATTTACGTCATATATATTCTTTTTCGAGGAGTTGAACGTTTTTGAGATATTCTTGGTTATTGGGTTCAGTCTAAAAATACTTAATCTTTTCACATTTGGGAATTCATCAACACCTGGCAATGAAAAGAACGGATTTAATCCATATGGCAACCAGCTTTTAAAAAATGTGAATATCGCTTTAGCCTAGTGTATTCCCGTATTTTCCTTCTACTTATAAGAAAGCAAGTAATAAGACCATTTCTGCTAAGCGATTAGTATGAAGTAAATATAAGAGTAAGTTTTCAAGAGTAAATTGTTACAGAGATGTAGAGAAAGTCGTGTGAATGGATCACATCAGATTTTTTTTCTTTATCAATAAAAAATCTGGCTCACATATACGAGTAAATGTAAAATACAATTGCATATTAGAGCAGTAAAAAGCAAATGCATTGGAATTATGATATGATATTCACTAAATAATTGCTCGTATATTAACAGTGTGTTTAAATAGGAATAATATTACAATGTTACAACTATATTACTATAAACATTGAGAATTAAAAAATCTTATGGGCACATTCGCTTAACTTTCTTTACAAACTATTCTTATAAAACCTTATTCTTCTACATTCTTTACGGTTATCAAGAAAAGTATTAGTAGAATGGTTTTATAACAAATTATTTCCTTCTACAGACAAGAGGAATAAGGAAATACAATAAGCTAAAGCGAAGTCAAATCTTTCAAAAGCCGCGGTTATGTGATGGTTTTAAATGCCGTTCTCTATGCTTGACCAGGATAAAAAAATATGAATAACGTCTTAGCATTTGAGAAAAGTATAGCTATTTGAAATGGATAAAAAAAAATGAATAACGTCTTAGCATTTGAGAAAAGCATAGCTATTTGAAAATGTAGGCCAATAACAAAAAAATTCCCGAAATGGTTAGCCCCACAACAACAACAACAAAAATCTGATGTGTTCCATTCAAATGACTTTCTCTATATCAATGAAACAATTTATTGTTAAAAAGCTTATGCTTGCATTTATTTCATGCTGATTAGCAAAAATATTCTTATTACTTGCTTCCTTGTAAGTAGAAACAAATAAAGGGTCTTTTACAGGTTAAACTGATAGTCAAAAGATGGTTGCTATGTGACTCAAGTTCCTTTGTTTGTATGGACACGAGTTCACAAAGCCCTGTATGAGAAACGTATAAGTTTTTACTTTCTCTATACGTACTATGTACATAGTGTATACAGAAGGTATTGCACTCCACCAAAAAATTCGATACCGAGATTTCACCGGAAATATATGTTTTAGGGTCCCCTGTATCCAAAAAAAAAAAAAAAAAAAACATATTTTCAGCAAAGGGTCCGTGTGTGTCAGTGTGTCCGTGTGTCTGTGAACACATAACTCAAAAACGAAAAGTCGGTAAAATACCTAACTTGGTTTTTAAGTTTAGTATCTTCCAGGAATGCTACACGAAGATTTTGAGAAAAATTCCCCAACACCAAACTACCCTTTACAGGGAATTTTTTTCGAAAATTTTTATTTTCTAAAAAAAGGCTCTAACGATTTGATTAAAATATCGTATATTAAAAGTATTCACCAGACAAATAAAATGTATATTTTGAATTTCCTGGGAATAGCCTCTGAAGACTACTTTATTCTGGGTCAATTTTACGGAATTTTGCATAACTGCTAAACCGTAAGAGATGGAAAAAACTTACGACACAACAAATCTGGAGCACCTTAAAATCACAATAAATGTTATATACACTTTTTTTCGTGGAGTTGATTTTTTTTTTTTTTTTTTTTTTTTTTTTTTTTTTTTTTTTTTTTTTTTTTTTTTTTTTTTTTTTTTTTAGAAATTACTTGTTTTTGGTTTCAGCTATCAAAACATAATAATTATGTTAATTATATATGCTTCATGCCACTCGTGAGGCAGATGTAGAAATGCTGTAACTGCACAAAAAAAACTGTATACTTATATGTACTTATATTTGTATCAATCCTCTTAATGCGCGGAGACGTGTAGTATTATAGATATTTCAAATTAGGGCGTTTCGTTTCGGACACCTGTGCAATCTTTAAAGGATATATGTAATATGTCGATTTGAAATATTGGTGTGTGAGAGTGTTTTACGTAAGACTTTTAATTTATTTCCTTCGTTTCTTTTTATTTATTTCTTCTTTTTGTAACATTATTGTTTGAAACAAAGCTTGTTTTTCTCTCCTCAGTTTAGATTTATTTTGTTTGATACACCGAGACATCTGAAGTGCTGTTCGTGCACTATCACTTTCCAGAAAGAACAAAATACCAAAGGATGGCGTGTCGTTAGCAGAGATGACGCTAACACTTTTGCTCAGTTATTTTTTAAATTTATTTTGCACATCTTGGCACCACATTGTTAGAAACAAAAGATAATATTTGACCTTGCCAGAATTATGAAAGTGGAAGCTTTAAGCGATTATCATCTTTAAGAACGTCATCCTGTTTCTTTGTTCAAGGACTGCCGGCGAGGACATTGTGCTGCCTATCCTGTCTGCCAGGATTCGAACCCTTTATTCCTTTTCCTTCCTCTATGGCAAAATCGAAGTTCGCGCTAAGATGCCTCGTGGAGATTGGATATGGCCAGGTAACTAAATTTATATACCAAAAGGAATAATTTTAAATATATAGGTAGACTCAGACTGAAAAATCCAATGCTATAGCCGGGATTTGAACCATGGATCTCCTGACCTGTAGCCGGTTGTTCTTACTGTGAGCTACCATGGTAAAATGCCGGTATGCATTACATTTTTCAACTGACTCGCATGATTCCCAGTAAACCACAAAGTGATCTCAAATTATTTTTAGAAGACATAACCCAAATGCGACTTACAATGTCACAAGTACTTTAAGTCCCGAGCTTGATAGTTTAGTTAACTATTAGGCAAATTAATGTTAATTTAATTGTTTTTTCACACAAGCCGTGTGTAGTACAGAGTAAAAACTCAACGCCATAGCCAGGACTTTAGTCACGGTCCTCCCGATCCGTAGCCTGGACTAATTCACATAACTAAAGTATCTTTGCCAATCAAATAATAGGAATTGGGAAATTAAAAAACAGAACTTTATGCATTTATATTTGAAATGTATTCCATGAATAGCAACTTTTAGTGGTAGCTATCCTCCATAACAATCTCTTATCACTGTGCATAAAACTAACATGTCATCAGTCGCCATCCGTGATGTAATGGCTACCATGCCAACTTCATATACCCAAGGTCGCATCCCTCACCTACCGGTCCAATTCATCCCTCACCTACCGATCCAATTCATCCCTCACCTACCGGTCCAATTCATCCCTCACCTACCGGTCCAATTCATCCCTCACCTACCGGTCCAATTCATCCCTCATCTACCGGTCCAATTCATCCCTCACCTACCGATCCAATTCATCCCTCACCTACCGGTCCAATTCATCCCTCACCTACCGGTCCAATTCATCCCTCACCTACCGGTCCAATTCATCCCTCATCTACCGGTCCAATTCATCCCTCACCTACCGATCCAATTCATCCCTCACCTACCGGTCCAATTCATCCCTCACCTTCCGGGCCAATTCATCCCTCACCTACCGGTCCAATTCATCCCTCACCTACCGGGCCAATTCATCCCTCACCTACCGGTCCAATTCATCCCTCACCTACCGGGCCAATTCATCCCTCACCTACCGGTCCAATTCATCCCTCACCTACCGGTCCAATTCATTCCTCACCTCCAATTAACCAATTTATACTTTGGGTTATAGTTATAATTGTAATTTTATTGACCTGAATTGGAGCTCGAAGATCCTTACGTTTTAACAGGACAAATCTTAACTATCTTATACTTCAAACCCGGCGGAGGACAATGGATTTTTTTCGGGCGTAAAAATCCTTAGCGTGGCTTCCTTCGGAAGGGAAGTAAAGCCGTTGGTCCCGTGTCGTAGATTTACGGCACGTAAAAGAATCTCAAGCCTGATAGAGAGGCCTCTGAGCAAAATTAAGAGGTATTTCACGCCCAGTATAGAATGGGATGCTGAGAACCACAGCAGTTATAGAGTGTCCGTAAATAAAACTCCATTTATTTATTTTATTATTTATTCCCTTAGCTTATGTACAAAGGGAAGAAAGAACACTTCAATTGAGTATTAATAATTTTATTAACTGTGACTGAGACCAACACAATTTGCATTCGTCTTTTGCAATTGTGACTATTTCCCGTAAGTGAAAACATACTGACTTTAACTTAACTTAATTCAACTTATTTTAACGGTATAATAGAATAATTAGAATCCATAATTATTTTAATAGTGTGATATTATTGACTACATTAAGAATATTTGAGAGACAAACAGAACTTCATGAGGTGGGGCATAAACACCTGAAGATTTTTAAACAAATCGGAACCATATGCTTGCTCAGAGATGTGTTTTAGTCATGTTGCAATGTATACAATGGCATGGCCTTTCAGTTGACATAGTTCACTATGATTTGATTTGATTTTTATTTAGGTTGTTAACACAGTTGACAGTTATGGTTATGATCTGACAATGCACTGCTTTCAGTTCATTTGCGATGGAACGTAGGCCTGTACCAGAGAGTATTCAATCACTAGAAGTGTGTATCGGAACAAGCTCATTTACAGCTGTTTAGTAACAATTCAATAAACCCAACGCTCTCTCCACAGGAATGCTGTGTTACTGTGGATTATAAAATGGAGAGAAGAAAGCGCTCTACGAACTGAGTTTGTTCTGATAAACGATTCTACTGAATGAATACATTCCGGTACAGACCAATGCTCCATCGCAACTGAACTGGAAGTTCACTGCAAGACCATAGCCAGAACTGTGTTATAAAACTAAAAAAGTCTTATGTGATCCATTCAAATGATTTTCTCTAAATCTTGTAACAAATTATTGTTAGTAAGGTTATTCTTCTATCCACTTCATGCAAATCGAGATACGCAGTACCAGAAACGGTATTATTACTTAGTTCCTTTATAAGTAGAAGGGAAATAAGGGAATACACTAGGCTAAACCAACAGTCAAAACGTTTAAAATGTGGTTGCTATGGGATTGATATCCGTTTCTTTGCGTGTCCAGGAGTTGACAAGTTTCACAATATAAATTGTGTGTTTTAAGGAGCTCTACGTTTTGTGTAGTAAGTTTTTGTCTATCTCTTACGGATTAATAGTTATGCAAAATTTAAAAAAAGTCATTCCAAATAAAGAGGTCTTTAGAAGCTATTCCTAGAAAATTCAAGATATTTGTCATGTAAATATCTTAAATATAAGACGTTTTAATCAATGTCGTTAGAACCATTTCGAGAATATCAAAATTTTCGAACTTAAATATCAAGTTTGGTATTAACGGATTTTTCGCATTTGAGCTATGCTGCCCACACACACACTCACAGGCCCTTTTCTAAAAATGCAGTTTTTGGATTCGGGGGGCCTCAAAATATATATTTCCGGTGAAATCTCGGTATCGAATTTTTGGGTAAAATAATACCTTCTCTATACACTATGTACATAGTACGTGTAGAAAAAGTAAAATAGTTTGCCTTAGTGTGCCCATGAAATCTGGTGAGATCGTAAAGTACATATTTCTAATTTTCAGCCATATGGATGAAACCAAGTGAAAACTTCTATGGACCTTGGCCTAGGTCAGGCGAAATAGATCTGATAGAGTGTCGTTCTAACAAGAAGTTGACTACTGCAGCAGGAGTTTCGCAAGGTATCGACAGAATGGGATCTACGCTGCATTTTGGAGTAAATAGATCCTACAATATATGGAGGCCGACACACTGGGAAAAGTGAGTATCTCTGCAGATGTATTATTATGTCCACGGTTAATAAAGGTGACGGTTAAAGTGTAACGACTAAGGAAGAGGAGAGGGCGGATTTACCTCCACGCAATCTTTGTGCAGGTATCCGGTTCATAACTTGGGATCCGATGTACCCTGCGTTCAACTGCGATCACAGGTATAAAGTAAACAAAGCTAGCATAAGCGTTTGTTACATTGAATACCGGTCGTTTAGACTTGCAAGGTCCCAACTTCCGAGCCTTAGTGACGACTTAAAGCTTACGTAGATTTAAATACAACCTGCACCATTACAACGAAAAATAGAAACGCAGGAACCAATGGCAAAAAAAGTGCAAGAATTAGAACAGGAGAAAGTGATGAGATAGTAAGAACTTCGACGCAACCTTAAAAATCTCATTCACATTAATTTTCCTATCCATTCTTCAGCAAACTATTCTTACAAACGTTTATTATTTTATCTGCTTTATGTTAATCGAGACAAACATTTGCAGAATTGGTTTTATTAATATTTCCTTGTAGGCACAATAGTCCTGTCAGCAACTGGTAGCACTCCTACCACTGGCGCTGGGGACCATTGTTCGATTCCAGTACCAGCGAGGTACCAAAAATCAGATATAGTCTTATTACTTCCTTGCTAATACAACGGAAATATGGGAATACATAGGCTAAAACGATAGTCAAATATTCTAAATTGAAATTCGGTTCTCTTTTGCATTCCCGAAAGTAAAACAAAAGAGATGAAACGAAAGTTAACTTCCGCACGATAAAAGTCTAAGTATTTTAAACTGAAACTAATAACAAGGAACATCTTGAAAACGGTTAACTTTAAAACAAATGTTATGACATAAACTGTGTGTTTTAATGAAATTCACATTTTTTCTGTAGTAACTTTTTGTCTATATGTTACGGTTTACGAATTATACAAAAGTCATCCAGAAAGAAGAAGTCTTCAGAGGCTATTCCCTGAAAATTCAAGATAAACATTTAGTTTGTGATGCAAATATCTTAAGCATATGGCAGTTTAATAAAAATCGTTAGAGCCATTTTTGAGAAAATCAAGATTTTCGAAAAAATGTTCTATTTAAACCGTAGTTGGGATGGGAGATTTTCTTGTAAATCTTCTTGACTCACCCTTGCAAGAAACTGAACTTAAATACTAAGTTTGATATTTAACCGATTTTTCCTTTTTGAGTTATGCTGCCACCGCCCCCCCCCACACACACACACATACACACAGTCACAAACACACAACCACGCCCCCGGACATTTTTCTAAAGATACAATCTTTTGGATTTAGGGGGTCTCAAAATATGTGTTTCCCGTGAAATTTCAGTGTCAAAATTTTAGATGGAAAACAATAATGTATCTCTATTTACTATGTACATTGTATATACGAGCTAGAGAACGTAAAAATTGAGCTTTAACGATTCTTTGTTCTTGTAGTAACAGTTTGTCTATCAATAACGGCTTATCAGTTGGGCAAAAGTCATTCAGAATGAAGATCAGAAGGTATTCTAGAAAATTCAAGATATATTTATCGGTCTGAAGAATGAATGCAGGTGGCCACGAGTGGAAGATTGTGTAAACACAAATAGATAAGAGGTATTACGTCATCACTCCCGGCGCATGCTCTGTACAGCACGACAATACTGAAATGCAGCAGTTGAATCTCTCAGAATAATCGGCGCGTAGTCATACGCTCACAAAATAGAAAATTAATATGCATTAGTGATAAATAAAACAGTAAGTTTAACCTATTCTGGATTATTTGGTTTATTCTTGTTTACGTACGCTGTGCTGAAGTTTTGTACTGTGCTGAAGTTCAGACTGTACTACACTATATTCCAGCCTTCGCTGGCCGCTTTAAACCGTACCATGCTACACTAGCAACCTCCCCTAACAACTGTATTCTTTCGTCAGATTAGTACGTTTCGTTTGCCATTGGAAATACGGCACTGAAACAAAATCGTCGTAGCCACTTAAATGGGAAAGGTTTCGAATGATTCTTCTTCTCAGAAATGGTTCTAACGATTTTTATAAAAATACATATGATTAAGGCATATTCATTGAAAAAGAAAACTATATATTGAGTTTACTGGAATAATCTATGAAGTCTTCTGCATTAAGAATGACTACACAAAATATGTACGTATGTCTGATTGAGGTAAACAATTCATGTCAAAAAGCCTTTTATATAGTTAACTATTTACTGGTTTCGATATTATTATTTTGAACTTCGACGTAATTTTTCTCTTCCAAAAATCACATAGTGTTCTTTAAAAGTCTGACAGGATATGGCTTTACCTATTGCATGCCACGAACTGTGAATTGAAACTTTAATTGGAATAACAAGAAGTAGATTAATACTAATATTTCTAATAATAATAATAATAATAATAATAATAATTTATAAGAATAGCGAGTAGAGAAAGTGATATGAATGCAATACAATTTTAACCCTTTTGGCAGATCTTAAGTGAAGGATCCTCCTATCTATTTCAAGATAAGAATCCACATGCATTCCAGAATCATTAACTCTCGTATGCAATACGTAAATTGGGTTCATACGTTATGAGAATGTAAATTTGACAAATCTCTTCGAATATGTTGAGATAGATGGATCAATGTACCTCGACGCCAGCCGATGGAAAGTGACTACATCACATGACCGCTAAGAAATGCGGGACAAAGTTAAATGGAACAAACATTATGTAGGCGTCACCAGTTCCCTTAATTTTGTGCCAGAGCAAACAGGCTTTCTCCGTGCATTGTAGGGGGTAAATACGTGAAATCAATTAAGAAGAGCTTCTGACAGCAGTGCCTGAGTGGAATCTTTCTTATGTATAGAAAGTGGCGTATATTGTTGTTTTCAGTTATTTTTAATGCATCAAATATTAAATATATTATAGTTTGTATTTGATGACATTTATTTACCAGATGAATTTTCATATTCACTGCTATAAATATGAACATTTTAGTGAGTTGTAAATACCACATAATTATCAAGAGGCTTGTTCATATTTACTGCTATAAATATGAGGTTTTTTTTTAAATTGCATTAATACCAATAAATATCAAAAGGTCTGCCCATATTCACTGCTTTAAATGTGAAAGGTTTTCGTTACAATTTAATTTTCATACTGTTAGCATTATAAAGCGTTTACAGTAAGATATTTCAATAAATCATAAATAAATTAAAATTAACATAGTTAAAAAGTAATAAATAATACTTAAAATTTAAAGGTATAACTCATATAGATCCTGAAAAATAATTATTCCATAATATTTAAATAAATTAAAATAACAGTTTGATCTATATTTATTGACCAAGTTTAGAAGCTTGTTATTTTACTACGTTAATACTATAACAGTTATCATTATTTTTTGTATTTGTTTATAGTACGATTACCAAACCTATGAAAATATGTATATGTTCACATCAGAAAAATATCAACATTAATGAACCTACAATGGTATATTAACCTATGATCGTATTTCAAAATCAAAATTTTCATACCTCACTAATCGAATTTCTGCGCAGTTAAAGCTAACACACTGCAATAGTTTACGGTCGAGCATTGAGCAAGGTTACTCTCCTTGCTTTACTCAAAGAGCAACCAGGTGACGACCACCTTACGTTATGAATTCCAATGGAACTTCCGTGCGCTAGGTCGTAAGAGCTGTACGGCACGATGCGGAACTGACCATAAGAAATCCTTAGACTTCATTCAGTAATGTTTATCGACTCTGTGCCGCGCAACCATCCTAGTGGACGCCCAGTTTTACCGCTGTATATGTTTTTGAAATTCCCTGCTAGAAGGCATAAGGGACTGGAACGATATACAGCTCCAGAGGAAAATTAGGACATACATTTATAATCAAACCTAATCTGCTGCTGTCTTATAATGATAAATAACCCGTTGCTGTCATTTTATATGCTAATAACCGATATTTAACATTTAAATATTAAATATTCTATTTTAAATATTTTGGATATGCTTTTATCTTTTCTTTTTTAATATATTTATTGGACCTTTGAATATTTGTTTTTATTAGGTTGTATTGAATTGTATTTTTATTTTCACACTTTAACACTGTATTCCACTGCATTGTATGTATTGCCTGGTAGAGTAACAGAGAAGGCTTTATGATCTTAAATCTAACCAAAGTAAATAAAAAAATTATCTCATATCCAATCATTGAATATCAGCATACTTTTCATCTCCCTATTCCTTTTGCATTTTCGTATAGCTATTTTACCACCACTATAACTTTTGCTATAATAAATGACACAAAATTGCAATCTGTTTATGGATAATGTTAGTTGGTAAGAGGAGAGTAAGAAACTTATTCTTCTTAAACATTCAAATAAATCTTTAACCCAATAAGACACATGTAAATATTGTTTCAGGAGTCTCCAAGAATTGGGCCGTGATTTCTCGGACGACTTCCACATATTCGCGATGGAATGGACAAAAGATTACATTGGATTCTCTGTGGACGGGGAAAGTATTGGTGGAGTTAGGACTCCCTCGGGAGGTTTCTGGCATCTCGGAGGCTTAGACAAAAATCCTGGCGGACCCAACATTTGGAAAGATGGAAAACCCATGGCTCCGTTCGACAAAAAGGTAATATTCATTCCAAAACTCTATGTAACTCTGTTATGGAGATACTTTTCCTCCTTGTTCCTCTCATCATCGTTTCTATTATAATCATCACGAGAGTCACCCAAGTTACCTGTCCGATAGGGAACATGGAAGTTTCAACTGCAATGATTTGTATTATTGGAATCATTTTAAATTGAAACTGCTGGAGTAAACGTCTTTGCATATCTAATTCTTTATGATAGAGTTTTCATACATTAAACACCACTTAAATAAAAGGTTACAACTGGGAATGTATAAGCCAAAGGAAATAAATTTAGTCAGATTTGGTATTGCAGGTCTTGCAATTTGTGTAACAATGGTTGCCTTGGAAAACTAAATAAATAACAGCAAACTTCTAATTCTGTAAAGACTAACCATATGGCTGTTCAGTAGAAAGTCTCGAGTGTTCTTTGGTTATCAGAAATAAAATCTGGGAAGCATTTGTTTTCATCAATTTTGTCCAATAAAATTTATTATCGGGCTTGATTTTCTGTGTGATTTTAATTTTGATTTTGTATGCTCGAAGACTAAGCCTTTTGTGAACACTAAGGTGAGGTAGAGGGGTACTATTTATATTTTGAGCCTAATAATAAAAAATCTGATGTGTACCATTCACATGACTTTCTCTATATCCCTGCAACAAATTATTCTTAAAAAGCTTATACTTCTATTTACTTTATGCTAATCAGAACAATTAGCCGAAATAGTTTTATTACTTGCTTCCTTGTAAGTAGAAGCGAAATAAGGGACTACCATAGGTTAAAGTGATGGTCAAAAGCTGGTTGCTATGTCAATGAAGTTCCTTTGTTTATATGGATAGGAGTTGCCAAGTTCCTGTATGAGAAAAGTATGTTTTTCATAGCAGAAACCAAAAATAAGGAATGTTTCAAAAATGACGATCTCCACGAAAAAAATGTATATAATATAAATTGTGTGTTTTAACGTGCTCTACATCTTTATGGGTTAAGTTTTTGTCCATCTCTTACGGTTTAGCAGCTATTCAAAATTCAGTAAAATTCATCCAGAACAAACTTCTCTTCAGAGGCTATTCCCAGAAAATTCAAGATATACATTTTATTTCTCAGGTAAATATCTTTAATATACAAAATTTTAATCAAAATCACTAGAGCCATTTTTGAGAAAATCAAAATTTTTGAAAAAAGTTCCATGTAAAGGGTAGTTTATGGTGGGGGGATTTTTCTCAAAATCTTCGTGTCGTCTCCCTGGAAGATACTAAACTTAAATACCAAGTTTGGTATTTTACCGAATTTTCGTTTTTGAGTTATCGTGTTCACAGACACACGGACACACACGGACACACACGGACCTTTTTGAGAAAATGCTTTTTTTGGATATTGGGGATCCTAAAACATATATTTCCGGTGAAATCTCGGTATCGAAGTTTTTGGTGGAGTCCAATACCTTTTCTATACACTATGTACATAGTGCCTATAGAGAAAGTAAAAATAGTAATTTATCATTGAAAATAGCTTTATTTTTCTTGTAATAATCACCTTTATGATAATACACTTTTGCATACGTTCGACTAATTTCCAATTTGCTTGAAACACCTCCAAAACATGATTTTTGAACGCATCAACGGCTTCTTCTGTCGACGAAAATGAAAACGCATTTCATTTTTGATGCTCGGGAACAAAAAGAAGTCATTGGGTACCAAATTAGGACTGTACAGCATATGAGTCATTAATTCGATTTTTTGAGTGTTCAAATAGCCGGTTGTTAGACGAGATTTGTGAGTGCTTGCATTATCCTGATGAAGAATGATCCACTTTTTTATTTTCCTTATTTCACCGAAGACTTCCGGCAAACAAATGGTTATGTACCATTCATAAATGACCGTCTTTTTCTGAGAAAAAAAAAAACATACGACCATTTTTTTCGAAGTTCTTCGAGTGCGAACAACTTTTGTTGGAGTCGGTTCATCTTAACATACAGTTGACTGTTGTTTACGTTCTGGCTCATATATGAATGTATCCATGATTCCTCATCTGTTACAATCTTATATACATATTTCGAATCCCACCATTGTATTTCTTGAGCATTTGTTTCAAATTATATAGGATCCAACGAAACCAAACTTTTTCCCGGTTAAATGATCATGCAGTATTTTATATATGCTGGTGGAACTAATATCTAGGTTTGTCTCTGTCTCACAGTATGTAGCATGACGAACTCGTACTGTCAGTTTTTGTTCAGCATCAATGTTTTCTGGCACAAAAACTGATTTTGGACGACCTTTACGAATTTCGTCAGTGACCGAACGGAGGACACGGTTAAGCTGGTTATACCAACGTTTCACGTGGCAAAAGATAGACCTTCATCGCCAACTGTAGTAGTAAGTTAATGAACGAAATCTTGTGTTGATAATCCACGTCGAAAATCATAATAAATCATCCCACGAAATTTTCACGAGTTAATTCTGTTTTTTTTTTTTTTCCCCGACGAGACATAATTTTAAAGTCACTGTAAACAGGTAGATTCAGACTGAAACATTCAATGCCATAGCCGAGATTTGAACTATGGATTCCCCAGTCTCTAGCTGGTCGGTCTAACCACTGAGTTTCCATGGCAATATGCCGGTACCGCATTAAATTCCTCAACTGACTCACATGTACACACAGCTTGTGTGAAAATAATTAAATTAACACTAATTGACCATATTAGTTGGCTAAACTACGAAACCCCGGACTTAAAATTCTTACACATCTTAAGTCGCCATTTGGGTGTTATCACAAAATAATTTGGGATCACCTTATAGGTTACCAGGAAATATGCGAGCCAATTGAGGAATTTAATGACGTGCCGGCATATGTCCATGGTAGCTCAATGGTTCGAGCAACCGGCTAGAGGCCGGGAGGTACGTGGTTAAATCCCAGCTAAGGCATTGAATTTTTAAGTCTTTCTCTACCAATCCAACTCTTGTCCTACATAAGGTTTGTATGAAAAAACAATTGAATTAACCCTCATTATGCACAACACAAATAACGCTCTACTAACAAAATATCTGAAGTAGGTTAGAGTCAACAATTTCAAACGATCCAGTGGAAACACCAGACGGCCCTACAGCAATCAGTGTTGCCAAGACTCAAAATATAAGTAGTGACCCTCGTATCTGGAGTTATGAACTTACTTTTCGGATTGATATTTTTGGTTTCTTGTAAAGCAGGTTGATACCTATGAGTTTAATATTCTCTTAACACACTTAAAACTGCTCGACAACAAGTTTCCTGTTTGATTCAGGCTCTTTTTAAGCTAGGAATGAGACTATGCCCTTGAATGTTGTATTCTCTACGATATCCAATTGAACATGCTTCACATATTTTGTTTTGCTAACCAATGAACACACGAGACTTTCTGCTGAGCTGTCCACATGGTTAGTTGGATAGAATTAGCAGTTTACTGATATTTATTTATTCATTTCTCAATGTCGCAACTCCATGGCAAACATTGTTACACAAATTGCAAGATCTGCGGTGCTAAATCTGACTAAATGTATTTTCTTTGGCTTATACATTCCCAGTTATAACCATTTATGTTATTGGTGTTTTAACTGGATACAGGTATTTTTCAATTTTGGCGAATTAGTCGAATATTCTCTAATAATTTAAAATAATATAGAGCTGTAGACATATTTATATGCAAGCCTTTTATTCAATCGGTAAGAATTATTCCTACGCTGGGCAATTGTTTAGAGGCACAACATGTTCAATGACATGCTAGCATAGTAAGTTAATTAAAGACCAGTGACATTTAGGAGCACCTATTTGCGTCACTTAGTTCATCTTAACCATAAAATAACCCAAGAACTTGTGCGAGTTAAAAGTGAATTTTACATGTAAGAGCTTGACGCAAAATTATCCCCACATTTTCCATTTAAGATTAAATACATTTTTTATAGAGAACCTACTAAAATTTGTAGTTTTAGATGAAACGCTGTAACACACCCGAGAAAAATTTTCATGTCAGAGATTGAACAAATCGTATGTGTTAATTCACATTACTTTCTCTATCCATTCTCCAACAAGCTATTTTTACAGAAGCTTATTATTCTATTTATTTCAAGTTAATCGAGATAAGCGTTTGTAGAAAGTCCTCTTCACCCGAATTACTTTTGCATAACTGGTAAACCGTAAGATATAGACAAAATCTTACTGCACAAAAAAGTAGATCTCGTTAAAGCACACAATTTATGTCAGACACATTTTTTGTGGAGTTCACCTTTTTTTGAGATGTTATTTGTTATTGGTTTAATTGTCTAAAACATATACTTTCCTCAAATGGGTGATTATGCAGAGCTCCTATTTCCCTTGTAACTACAAGGCCATCTCTGTTAATGTTTATCTCGATTAGTATGAAGTAGAAAAAGAATGAGATTTTGTAAGAATAGTTTGAGAAAAGGTTGATAAAGTCGTATAAATAGAAAACGTCAGCATTTACCCCAGGAATTTCTCAGTCGTAATATACAAATGCCAGGAAGAAACCTTAAACTTAGGTTTGCAACGTTTCCGTTCCAAATTTCCGATTTTTATTTTGTATAAAGTGTCGCCGCCTGAGCTGCTGTATGGCCATCACATTATACTTTAATTCTGTTTCAAAAATTTTGATCCACTCCTAAATTAATGTGATCGCTTCCGTGTAAAATTCAGTCTCCCTCCGTGGTGTAATGGTTACCATACTAACTTCATATACCAAAGGTCGCGGGTACAAACCCGGTGGAGGACGATAGATTTTTTCGGGTGTAAAAATCCTTAGCATGGCTTCCTTCGGACCCGTGTCGTAGATTTACGGCACGTAATAAAACCTCAAGCCTGATGGAGAGACCTCTGAGCAAAATTAAGCGGCCTTTCACGCCCAATATAGAATGGGACGCTGAGAACCAAAGCAGTTACAGAGCGTCCATAAATAACATGCCATTTTTTTTTCGTGTAAAATTCGTTGTAAAATAGTTATTTATGATAAAAGTGTGTAACGTCGTCGGTTTTTTAATCCATGTGGATGTTATGAAACAAGAATAACAGTTTCATTGCACAAGAGAATTAAAAAAAAAAAAAAATATTATGTGTTACGCTCAGATGACTTTCTCTAGCTGCTCTACAAATCTACAAAAGATTATTCTTCTTTGTACACAATGCTAGTCGAGATAAATATTAGCAGAATGTTATTACTTAGTTCCTAATAAGTAAAAGAGAATAAGAGAATGCGCTATGCTAAAATTATTGTCAAATGTTTTAAAAGCTGTCGTTATGCGATTGCCATTGCAAATCACTTCTTTGCTTGGCCAGGAGTAGAACAAAAGAAAAACGGACACTTCCTGTCTGAGAAAAGTTTAAATACTTCACAATTGAAACCAACAACAATGAATATCTCAGAAACGGTTACCTCCACAACAAAAACGTAAAGGACATAAATTGTGTGTTTTGTCGTGTAGTACATTTTTTGTGTAGTGAGTTTTTTTCTATCTCTTACGGTTTAGCAGTTTAGCAAAATTCATCCAGAGTAAAGAGGTCTTAAGAGGCTATTCACCAAAAATTCGAGATATACATTTTATTTCGGATATAAATAGCTTTAATATACGGGATTTTAATAAAAATCGTTAGAGCCATTTTTAAGAAAATCAAAATTTTCGTAATTTTTTCCATGTAAAGGGTAGTTTTTAGTAGAGGGATTTTTTTTTAAAATCTTCGTGTCGCATCCTTGGAAGATACTAAACCTAAATACCAAGTTTGATATTTAACGGTGTTTTCGTTTTGGGGCTATGCTGTCCACAGACACACACACACAAACACACACACACATGGATCTTTTTTTAAAAATGCTTTTTTTCGCACTCAGGGGACCCCAAAACATATATTTCCGGTGAAATCTCGGTATCGAATTTTTGGCTGCATTACAGTACCTTCTCTATCCCTATATACATTATACATATGGGGCTAGAGAAAGTAAAAAGACTATTCGTATAAGCACGAAATCAAAATAAAATAAATATTAGAAAGAAGATACCATGTTCACGGATATACAAATACTACAGCGATCATTATGTGTTTAAATAAACATCGGAAAGTTTAATAAAGATTGCCATGAAACACTATGGTTTGAGAACAATTGCTTTACTTAATTACTTGTTTCAATGAAGATTGAATAATTCAAAAAATGTGCCTCGTTAGAAAATGTTGCAACATGCAGTTACAATTCAGCGGATATAGATGATATAGCGGAACTTGCTATAGGAAATTTGCTATCTAAAATATTTATTAAACACTGTATGTCACATATTGTATTTTTTCATGATAGTGCGTAATTGGAAAAAAAAAAAAAAAAAAAAACTTTTTATGCTGATAATTCATAGAAGTTCTCAATTAAAACGCTCCAACATTTTTAGTAGTATAATTATGAGATCCGTGCATCTGAAGGATGCCGAGAGCGATGTTTTATACCTATAATAATCATGCACTTAGCCACGGTACAATATGGTAGTCTCTTTTTTTAATAGTGTTTAACGCCCGCTTTAACTACTTAAGGCACCGCAGGCGGTGACACTGATGATACATGAATGAAGATGGAACAACGGTGGATTGCGATGGCGGGGGAAACCGGAGAACTCGGAGAAAACCCGCCCCAGCGCCGCTTTATCCACCACAAATCTCACATGCGGTCGAACCCAGGCCGTCTAGGTGAGAGGCGAGTGATCTAACCACTCGGCCACGGCGCGGCCTAGTATGGCTAATGCTGCATGACATCGTTCCCTCTTGCAATTTGACTTTTAATGAACCATCTTTGTCCGCATTTACTAAACATTTTAGAGCACTATACAATAATAATTGATAAATTTAACTTACTGCAAATGTCCTATAAATAAAATTACTGTCTTCAAACTCACAGATAACATAAATCAGATGCTCCTTTCCCACTGTTATCAGCTTGCACCTTTTACCGCTAATAGCGCCGCATACAAACATAGGTGCCTCTATCATTGAGCGACTATGGAAAAGGTGAAATGAAATGGCGTTTTATTTATGGACGCTCTGTTATTTCTGTGGTTCTCAGCATCCCATTCTACATTGGGCGTGAAAGACCGCTTAATTTTGCTCAGAGGCCTCTCTATCAGGCTTGAGGTTTTTTTTATGTGCCGCAAATCTACGACACGGGACCCACGGCTTTACTTCCGTTCCGAAGGAAGCCATGCTAAGGATTTTTACACTCGAAAAAATCCATCGTCCTCCGCCGGGCTTGAACCCGCGACCTTGGGTATATGAGGTTAGGATGATAACGATTACACTACGGAGGGCGACGATGGAAAAAGGTTCTTATCTAAAACAAACAAATATGTGTAGAAGAATAATTAAATATATATACTGTACAAATGATGCTTTAATATTGTAGTTAGTGATACTTTATTAATACTGAGGCCCACTGCTTTAATAAATACATTGTTTAATTGTCAATTAAGTAAAAGTATAGGTAGTATCCCAGGCTTCGGTTAGTAAGCCAATGTCAGTTGAAGCAAGATTATGTTTGTTTTGCGTAAGTATTGAGAATTGTTGATTCGGTTTTCCTTCAAGTTTTTAAGCCTTTATTGTATTTATTTCCTCAGTTTAATAAGAGGCATGATATACTTTGGGTTTCAAAGTACATTTTAGGCAGGTGTGTGTGTGTGCGTGTGTGTGTGTACCTTGCGCTTTAATAAACATATAGTTTTAATTTTTCAAAACAAAGAAGCATATTACACATTGCTCTAATAACGGGGTAGCTACGTTACTTCACAGTACCTCTCTATGACACGGGGTTCACCCATATCGGTCACAGGGAATTACCAGTAAATTCAAGATATATATTTTATAAACATCTCTTAAACTTACGTATAATATGTCAAAATATCTAGAGGCAGGTTTGAGAAAGTTAAAAATAATGAACATTTTCTATGTAAGCTGTACTTAGGGTTAGGATGATTTTCTTGAAAATCTTGTTGTATTCTTTCAGGATGCTGGATTTAATTCTCAAGTTTGGTATTTAGCCGACTTTTCGTTTCTAGATCATGCTTTTCACCACACACATATACCTCTTTGTTTTAAATATTCTTTTTTTTTTTATTCAGGGAGCTTCAAGCATACATTTACGGTAAAATCTTGGCGTAAAATGTTCAGGTGGAATGCAATACTCTCTCTACCTAGAATAGGTAAGTCGAACAGGAAGTAAAATTAGTATCCTTTATATCTGAATGATTGTCACGAAGCGCATGTTATTATTATATAAAGTGTTCGTGCTTACTACTCTGGTGTAATAATGATTATTACTGCGGATTAACTCAGATTTTCATGATTCGCGCTCATATGGGAGGTATTTGTTATTCCGGATACACGTGATACAGATCGCTCCAATGGGAGTGTTCAACAATTGATCAACAAAGTATAAATGTGAAGGTTAGGAGGGGAGGATAGTTATATATGAAGGCCGCCTGCTACACTTTCCTCACCTGGCCGGGAGTCCCTCGCCTTGACCTCTGCCGTGGACAACACGGCGCTGGAGACGTCAATTATCCTTGTATTTGATTCCCCTCCGTTAGCAAGCACTGCAGGAAATGACGTAATTATACCAGGTATCTCCCAACTTGCCTAAGGAGATTTTGTTGAGTATTATAACATGTATATTATCATGAATATATCTCTTTTATAGCCGAAATATAGGGAAATGCGCAACCTGCACACATTTTAAACGCTGTACTGACTAATAGAATAGCCAAGAACTGGATTAATACAAATCTGATGTTCCATCCGCATGAATTTCTCTACATCTCTGCAACAAATTATTGTTAAAGCTTATGCTTCTATTTACTTCATGCTAATTGAGAAAACTTAGCAGAAATAGTCTTATTACTTGCTTCCTTGTAAATAGAAGCGAAACAAGGGAGTACAGTCACGACCAGAGAAATCAAGGGGCGCTGATATCAATCAATGTTTAGATACGCCACATGCCTACCACAGAGACACCTGAGAGCGCCTTATGAACTAGCAGGGACGGTAGCTCATAACCAGCACACCAAATATAAACCTGATGACAGATGATCCGAATCATATGAGGAAAAATCTTTTACCAATTGAAGGACTTTCAACATGTCTACGCTAGATCCTGAAGTTTCCTTCTCCGTTAAAGGTGTTACGGTAATGCAATGCATACTCTCTTACCGGTTTATCAACTCTACCGCTTTCAACGTACTTTAATGCATAAAGGTTATAAAACAAAATTCGTGCTTAAATTGAAAAACGGAAGAGAAAACCCAGATTTTCACATTTCATTAACAATAATCATATTCTTTCCCACATTTGCATCGTTAAGGCCATCACTGCCTCCCGGGTGTACGTACTCACGCCTCGTGTGAGTGTGAGAGTCTGGACTGCGATAGATACGGAACTTAATGCATTCACATTTATCTTTTGATTTCATACCAATTATTTTAAAAATTCATTCCACCCATCTAGCTACGCTACTGTAATTTTATGATGTCAGAAATTCTCCAAGCTGTTTTACTGCTACAGAGATGGGATGGAAAACAACACTGCTGGGTAAAAGCTCCACATCGGAATTAACAATGCAACTAACTACTTTCATTTTATTCCATTCATAAATTGCATTTGTTTAACTTGTGCTGAATATCCTAAGTATATTCTGGAACTGGCACTGAATTTTGGTTAGTTACATTTAAAATGTTTCTAACATACACGGCGCTAGAACCAGCACTAAAGTTTGGTTAGTTATACATATTTCTAATAGACATACAACGGCGCTTGATATATACAGCATTACGGCATTAATTATACTGCGCAATCATAGGAGTTTTTCCATATTTGATTTTTCATAACTTTAACAAATACTACGGTCCCCTTCATCACACATGTTCGTATTTTTCACAAAAGTAAATACCCATGTTCTGTTAGGAGCGCGTGAAGGGCGTTCTTGCATAGAGGGTATGAGAATAACATTATCATACTATGCTATCATGCTCCTTTGCTGTTCAGAGGTAATGGCGGCCATACGCCCAACTCAGCAATCATTGTAAACTAACGGGCAAATATTATAAATGCGATTTCAGTGCATCTGTAGAAATAGAGCTGGTATTGTGTTTCGGTTACGTAGTTTAGCAGAAGTAAGAATGACTCCAGTGTTGAGTACTCTACTAGGTTACGAAACAAACCAACCAGATGAAGAGTGAAATGGAGGCATAGGAAATTCGGGAGATGTAATGAGCATTCCCTGCATTCCCTAGTGACCCGGAGAACTTCCAAAAAACTTTGGGTAAAGAAGGCTATGACGGAAATCGAACCCACGACCTCCTGATTATGCTACTTCTCTGCTCATCTCGTTCGGTACCATGGTAACATACACTGAAGTTTAAACGTTCGATTGAGCTTTAAACATTTTGAATTTCGCATAGTCTTTGTACTGTTAGGTGAATTCCCCCTCTTCCGAACTCCGCACAACGAGAAAAAAAAATGGTTATCCTTGAAGTTACTGCATTACAAATATGTCATCCCAGAATCAAAACAGAATCTTCCTAATACTAATTGTTTGCAATTTGAATACACATGCTAATGAGGTATAAACACAACTTTTTAGAAAAGCTCATAAATCCTTAACAAATGAAAATCTCCTCTCCATATCGAACTTGTGATGCTAAAATGCCAATGCTTTGAATATAGATAACGCCTATTTTAACATTCTTTGACAAATTTCTAGCTTCATCATGAGCCAAGGCCACTAGAGATAGTGATTCGAAAAACTAATTGTAATAGCTCTGTCTTACTTTCTCTACCTTATATACTGTAGGTAGAGAAGGTTGCGTTCCACCCATTGTATATTTCTTTAAAACATGCACTTTATTTCAAATAACTTTTTGTAGCAATAGTCATTTTCGAATACCCATTTTTTTATTTTTTGTTTAACGTCCTTTAACCTGATTGATTATATCGGACAATGAATGAAATTGATGAAATGATGCTCAAATGATCACGGGATCCATAGAGCTTAAAGTTACTCGGCATTAGTCTTCTCAGGATAAGGGGAAACCCCGAAAAAAACCTTATCCGGGTAGCCACACTACCCAGGCGGGCCTATCCATTATTATTGGTGTGAATGTTTATACGTCTGTTATTTTAGAGTAGTCTCGCTTTTCAGTTGTTTCTCGCAAAGTCATGGAGAGAGCATTCCTCGACTAGTTTTTAAACATCTGACTATCTATCTAGTTTCCTCCACCCCAATCTTTTATCTACTACACCGAATTGTGTAATCAAAGTATTCTTGCAAAGTTTTATCTCGTTACATACATACATTACATTACATTATATTACAATACATACATACATACATACATACATACATACATACATACATACATACATACATACATACATACATACATACATACATACATACATACATACATACATACATACATACATACATACATACATACATACATACATACATACATACATACATACATACATACATACATACATACATACATACATACATACATACATACATACATACATACATACATACATACATACATACATACATACATACATACATACATACATACATACATACATACATACATACATACATACATACATACATACATACATACATACATACATACATACATACATACATACATACATACATACATACATACATACATACATACATACATACATACATACATACATACATACATACATACATACATACATACATACATACATACATACATACATACATACATACATACATACATACATACATACATACATACATACATACATACATACATACATACATACATACATACATACATACATACATACATACATACATACATACATACATACATACATACATACATACATACATACATACATACATACATACATACATACATACATACATACATACATACATACATACATACATACATACATACATACATACATACATGCATACGAAGACAACATTGGAGATTTATAGAAAATAAAACAATTTAAATGGTTTTATTGCTCTTCAAAATATTCCCCTTTAACATCAATATATTTTTGCATTCGATGAAACTAGACCTTAAAGCAACGTTGCCCCTTTTCCTGAGACATTAAAGAAGTGCTCCCGGGCTTCGGGAGAGTTGGCAACTGTAAGTTGTGTACATGCAAACAAATCAACAGTAGCTACCAATGGTTAGGGTATGTAAGCATAATACTACAATGCAAATGGCAGGAGTGCAATCTGCAGCTAATAGTCAAATTGTAATAATGAAATAAATGGTTTATTTATAGCGGACAGTTTAAAGATTAACTAAATTTCCGGGTATCTCAATGGAAGGTTATGTCTGTGATGAGCTCATATATTTTGTACAGTGTTAGGAATGCAGTATACGAGGAAATTTGTGTTTTTTGGAAGTAAAAGTACAACAAAAGAGGCGATAATACCCAGTTTAGATGAAGAAAGTAGTTAAGAATAAGAAGACAATTATATCAGGATTATATAATGTTCCACATTTCATCTGATGACGAAAAAGTGATTCCACGCATTTTATCTTTAATTTTTGGAAACAAAACGAAATAAATAAGTGCTAGATCACGACTGTATAGTGGCGGGCCAATCGGTGCTGGCCATTAGGGAACCAGATACAGTTATAAGTTTTGCTGTATACGACGATGCGTTGTTTTGAAGTAAAATTATTGTTCCTTTTGTGCGTTTTTCATTAACATACATGAAATTTGTGCGGTAAACATACATTTGTGTATCCAATCGGCAGTCTATATTCCAATATTATAATAGTAATATGAGTCGTTTTAGAGAGAAAAAAAAAATCTAGCAACCATCTTCTTACCTGCACAGCGAAATCGTCGGATTTGTGTATGCTTAGGTTCCGTTCAAAGGATCTATTGAGTCGATTGACATTTCTTTTCAGGATCATAACAATATATACAAGATTCATGTGTATTCTTAGCTTCCGGAGAAGGCCACGTCATCTTGCGTGGGATTGCCGACTTTCGTTCATCTTGTCAGGAGCTTCTTCTGGGCTCTTGTGCTAAAATGGCCCAAAAGAAGTTCACGACAGGATGAGAAAAACGTCGCAACCCCACGCAAGATGGCGCGGCCTTTCTCGGAAGCTAAGAAGAGTACGCATCAAGTGGAAGCCTACTCATTCATACAAGATTCATTACAAGTGACGATCTTCCAAACCAAATTTGCAGTGCAGCTTTGGAATGGTGCAGAGTTTTTCTGCATCAATCAATGCATTGTTGTTTTTTACCGGGAATCAGTTTATATGAAACCCATTGACAGTGAGTTTCTCGTCTCTGCTCATGTAAAATGTTTTAATTTCATTCGCACCAATGCCCAATGTCGCCTGAATAAATCCATAAGATATCTGTCGATCTTCCTCAGGCATTGCTCGAACAGCTGTAATATTTTCTCGGCAACAACAGTTCTTGGGCATCCTTAACGAAATTCATCACTATGGGGTAACAAATGTATATTTTGAATTCCCTGTACCTAACAATTATAACTTGTTGCATTAGATTTTTCGGCAAGCACATATCTAAGACATCTTCACATTGTTTAAGCGTTAATGACGATTTAAAGCCGTACAAAATCATACCCCAAAAAAGCTCTCTGGTCAAATTAGATTTGAAAGATGAAAGATAACAAACCATTGGAGGAAACTGAACAAACTAAATTGCAATCAACTGCAAAACATAAGAGAGCATCTGTCATGTATTAAAATAAATCTCATATGTTCCATTCACATGGCTTTCTTTATACCTTGGTAACAAATTATTGTTAAAAAGCTTATTCTATCTACTTCATACTAATCAAGATAAACATTAGCAGAAATAGTCTTATTACTTGCTTCCTTGTAAGTAGAAGGAAAATAAGGGAACACACTAGGCTAAAGCGACAGTCAAATCTTTAAAAAGGAGGTTGTCATATGGTTAAAATCCGTTTCTTTGCATGACCAGGAGTTGAAAACTTCCCATATGTGAAAAGTTAAAGTATTTTAAAACTTAAACCAATAATAAGGTATATCTAAAAACTGTTAAATCCACGAAAAAATGCTTATGACATAAATTGTGTGTTTTAATAAAATCTACATTTGTTGAGTTGTGAGTTTTTGTCTAATCTTACGTTTACCAATTATGCAAAAAAGAGAAAAATTCATCCAGAATAAAGAGGTCTTCAAAGGCTATTTGCAGAAAAGTTAAGATATACAATTTTATTTGTCATATAAATATCTTTAATATACGGTATTTTAATCAAAATCCTTTTGAGAAAATTAACATTTTAGAATGTTGTCCATGTAAAGGGTTGTTTGGAGTGGGAGGATTTTCCTCAAAATCTTCGTGTCGCATCCTTGGATGATACTAAACGTAAATACCAACTTTGGTATTTTGCGGACTTTTCGATTTTTGAGTTGTATTCACGGACACACGGAACACACACACACGCGCGCGCATGGACTGTTTTCTTTAAAAAAATTGGACATAGGTGATCCTAAAACGCGTATTTCCTGTAAAATCTCTGCAGAAAATTTTGGGTGGAGAGCAATTCCTTCTCAACCTACGCACCATGTACTATATATAGAAAGTGAAAATTAATTTCTTTGTAGAAACATGGCATTTCAAAATTCCTGTGTCGCGCTCATACACACAAAACATGGTTAGAGAAACCCGTTAAACATAAAACGCGAGTCAATTCGAGAATTTAATTCCGTGCCGGTATGTTGCCACTGTAGCTCAAATGTCGCTCTCTGTGGTGTAATGGTTACCATGCTAACTTCATATACTCAAGGTCACGGGTTCAAACCTGCGATGGATTTTTTCGGGTGTAAAAATCCTTAGCATGGCTTCCTTCGGAAGGGAAGTAAAGCCGTTGGTCCCGTATCGTGGATTTACGGCACGTAAAAGAACCTCAAGCCTGATAGAGAGGCTTCTGAGCAAAATTAAGCGGTCTTACATGCCCAGTATAGAATGGGATGCTGAGAACCACAGCAGTTAAAGAGCGTCAATAAATAACACGCCATTTTTGTAGCTCAATGATCAGAGCAGCTGTATGGAACGAGGAGATCCGTGATTCATATACTGGCTATGTCATTTAGTTTTTCAGTCTTTCTCTTACCTCTCCGAATGTTGTCCTACATACAGCTACTGTTAAAGAAACAATTAATTTATAAACGCATTAATGCTATACAGAAAATTGATTTGAATACGTGTAGCACACACTTATGAGCTCCAAACTCGAAAATGGCAGTCTATTTATAATTTGTATACTGATGCTAGATTTATGGAATGCATTATATTATGTAATTAATTTTTTCTAGAATATTTATAATAGTGAAGCAACGATGATCCAACTGCCTTAGGAACGACGGCATGCAGCAAAGGATTTGAGATTCGTATCGGTTGATAGCCAAACACAAACTTGATTAGTGCTAACATACCATGCATAAATCAGTTGGACAGTGCATAATCCTCTAGACAGAGTGAAAGGTGCAAGGTGAAGGTTACTTGTGTACCTTTCTCTCGGATTTTACCGTAGCATCACTTCGGAAACCCTCAGTAATTTTCTTGCTTTCTACGAAATCAGAGGCGTAACCAAAACATTTTATCTTACAAAATGATTTCCACGAAAAGCTTATACTCCTTTAAACCTGTAATGGTTTGCAGAATCACACTGCTAATACAGTAGACAATACAGTTGACAGTAGACAGCGTGAAGATTCCTTTTCTGTTTTGCTATTCTAGTTCTTTGGCTTTTCTTAATGTTGTTATGGCATGCTATGTCATTCATGAAATATTATAGTCATAAAAACTGTAACAGCTATTCACTTTTATTATTATTATTATTATTATTAGCTTATCTACCTTTATCCTAGTTGGTTATATCGGATGATGAATGACATCGGTGAAATTGTGCTCAAATGATCCCGGGGTTCCATGGAGCTTTAAATTACTCTACATTAGTTTTCTCAGGATAAGGAAACCCCCGAAAGAAGCCTTATCCGGGTAACTCCCCTAAGCGAGATTCGAACTCGCGACCTGTTGAATGTGAGGCAGACACGCTGTCACCACAATACCCAGCCAGACTTATTCACATTTTTAAGTGTTCCCTAACCTCTAGTTGCACTGCATGTACAGGAGAGAGAAACCGAAATGTTTCTTATAATAAAAAGAATCTGTTGTATTCCATTCACGTGATTTTTTTATATCTCTGTAACAAATTATTGTTTAAAAGAGATTCTTCTATCTGTCTTATGCTAATCGAGATAAAAATAGCAAAACTGGTCTTATCACTTGCTTCCTGTAAGTAGAATGGAAATAAGGGAATACACTAAGCTAAAGCGATAGTCAAATCTTTTAAAAGCCGGTTGCCATATGATTGAAATTCTGTTGTTTGTATAGCCAGGAGTTGACAAATTTCCTACGAGAAAAGTATGCGTATTTAAAAGCTGAAACCAATAACAAGGAATATCTCTGAAACGGTCAGCTCTAAAACACTAAAAAAAAAAAAAAAAAAAAAAAAAAAAAAAAATAAACTTATATGCTATAAATTATGTGTTTTAACGAGCTCTATATTTTTTGTGTAGTAAATTTTTGTCTATCTCTTACGGTTTACCAGTTGTGCAACATTCAGTAAAATTCATCCAGAATAAAGAGGTCTTCAGAGGCTATTCCTAGAAAATTCAAAATATACAATATACTTGCCATGTAAATTTCTCGGTATTTTAATCAAAATCTTAGAGCCATTTTTGAAAATTAAAGCTTTCGAGATATTTTCCATGTAAACGGTAGTTTGGGTGGGTGGATTTTCTTGTAACTCCTCGTGTCGTATCCTCGGGAGGTACTAAATTTAAATACCACGTTTGGTATTTTTCGTTTTTGCGCTATGCTGTCCACAGACACACACAAACATACAGACTCACGCGTACCTTTTTTTAATTTTTTTTTCTTTAGCGAGTCTCAAAACATGTATTTCCGGTGAATTCTCTGTATCGAATTTTTGAGTGGAATTCAATACCTTCTCTATACACATAGAGAAAGTAAAAATCTGATGTGTTCCGTTAATGACTTTCTCTAGCTGTTCCGCAAACAAACTTTTCATACAAAGAATTCTTTTATCTACATCATGCTAATCGAGATAAGCATTAGCAGAACTGTCTTATTATTTGCTTGAAACAATTGAAATTCTATTCTCATTAGTTTCCAGGAGTAAACAAAAGAGAGGCGATTACTTCCCGTTTGGTCGCCCTCCGTGGCTACATACTAATATCATATACCCAAGGTCGCAGGTTCAAACCCGGCGGAGGACGATGGATTTTCGGGCGTAAAAATCCTTGGCATAGCTTCCTTAGGAAGGGAAGTAAAGCCGCAGGTCCCGTGTCGTAGATTTACGGCACGTAAAAAACCTCAAGTCTGATAGAGAGGCCTTGAGCAAAATTAAGCGGTCTTTCACGCCCAATATAGAATGGGACGCTGAGAACCACAACAGTTAAAGAGCGTCCATAAATAAAATGCCATTTCATTTCATTTTCACTTCCCGTTTGAGAAACGTTAAGGTAGCTTAAAATTGAAACCAATAACTCGGAATATCTCGGAAATGGTTAACTCTACAAGAAATGTACACAACTAGTTTGTGTGTCCTAACGATATCTACATTTTTTATGTAGTAAGCTTTAGTCTATCTCTTACGGTTATACAAAAGATATACGAAAGTCTCCAGAATGAAGCGGTCTTCAAAAGCTATTCGCAGAAAATTCAAGTTATACAATTCCTTTGACATAAAAATAGATTAATCAAAAATACTAGAACCATTTTTGAGTAAATACTTTTTTTTTCTCAAAATGTTCCATATAAAGGGTAGTTGTAGGTGGGGTGGATTTTCCTTAAAGTGCTGTCCACAGACACACACGTATTTTTTTCTATTTATTATTATTATTATTATTATTATTATTATTATTCAAAGGGCCCCTTAACACTATTTTCGATTAAATTTAGTATAGAATTTTTGGGTGGAATATCATACTTTCTCTATCTATCATGTACTTTGTACATACGTATTAGAGAAAATAAGAAACCTACATTCCAAATACATTTTACTCTTTGATCATATCTCGATACTTGAAAAGCCGTTTAGTTTTTGGATCAGTGCGTGTAACTTTTGCCAGGTATAACACCACTGAAAGTTTATTTTAATTTGCAGATCCATGTCATCGAGCAAATAAAATAATGTTTTCAAAGATTGTAATTCTATACTCCACACATTATATTTTATCACCAGTATTGCCAAACATTCTAGTACAGCTTGATTAGGTATTTAGGCCTATCCTGTCTGCACATTATAGGCATATATAATTTTTTCTATTGAAATTGATCCCTCAACGTTTCCTTAGCGTCTATTATCTCGTCGTTATCTAAGTATATAGTTTTACGCTATTTTGGAAAGGAGATTTGAATCCATTTTATTAATAGAATCATATCATTTTAATCTGTTTCAACCAATTGTTTCTATTATACTGGTAATCTTAAATTGTTCAAGAATTCAGAGTTTTGTTTGTGGTGAAGCATTTTGTACTCAGCTAGCGGTTTTTCCATACCTCTATTCTCGATTTTTGTTTTTGTTAGAGTAGGTTTATGATCCATACGGCAGTGATGGGAAGCCAGAAATTATAAACTTGAAAACTTCTATTTTTTCCAGCAATCGTTTTTTTAATTGTTGTACCTAAAAGCTGTTGGAAATTAGGTAGCTTAATGACAATGCCATTTATAGAGCTGTTAGATATAATGCAACCTAGATAATTAAACTTATGGATTTGTTTTATTGGCTCATTGCTTATAATAATGTTTGTTCTGATGTTTTCTTGAAAATCCATTACGTTTCTCCTTTTACTAATATCTTTAAAAATATTGTCGCCCTCCGTGGTACCATGATAGCCTTTAACACCCAAGATTGCAGGTTCAAACGTGGAGGAGAATGTGGATTTTTCGGACGCAAAAATCCTTAGCATGATTTCCCTCGGTATGGAAGTAAAGCCGGTGGACGGGCATAATGTTAATTTCCACGTAAAAGAACTCCATACTTTGAAATAAGAAGGTTCCTGCAAAACATTCTGCCATTTCGTGTCCACAAGTCGTGATTTCGTCTTACAGTGCCATCTTTGGGCGACAAGCCGATCTCTCGTCACCATGGCACATAGCGGCGGACTCACAAACTAGAAATTTAAATTCGATCACGGAAACATCGTAACGATGCCCTATGCTCCACTTTGGAGCTACAGGAAATAACTAACTCTAAACATATTGATCACCAATAAACCTTAGTTGAAACACAGCTTTCTGTAACGCACCCTCTGAAGCTGCAAACACAACTGGTTGTCAGCAAAAGAACAGAGTGCTTAAAGATATGGCATTCACTTTAAAATTAAACGCTAGCTTTGATATTCATTTTCTAGTAATTTCGTCAATGTATATGGTGGTAGCTGGTCTTGTAAAATCTTATTACTTCATTATCTCCACACGAAAATAGCCAGACAGATCGATCCTAAATAAAAACCACGATAGAGAAGAATTCGCCTTCTACTTAACATAACTCTAAACTTAGAGTTGTCACTGTAGGGGACATGACGTTTAACCCGTTCCCCTAATTTGTTCTTCGGTTTGCTTCAGATTTTTTATTAATTAGTAATTTGTCTCCTTAAAAATCAATCACTCAACGTACGAGAAAGCAGTAGTGACACCGAGTGTCACAAAATAATACGACTCGCGGGCTTGCGCAATAGCACGCCACTTGTCCGTCCCTAAGGTTTTTCGAAGAAGTACCCATTTTTGGAAGTTTCCTTACACGGCGTGTTGCATACTTCACCTCCATCTCTTGAGGAGTTACATGCCACACAGGTAATTCAGAAAAGTCTGTCATATGCACTTGAGAGCACATGCTTTTTTTTTTGGTAGTGTTTAACGCCCGCTTTAACTACTTATGGCACCGCAGGCGGTGACACTGATAATACATGAATGATGATGGCGCACCGGTGGAATGAGATGGCGGGGGAAACCGGAGTACCCGGAGAAAACCCGCCGCTTTGTCCACCACACATATTCGCTTGGGATCAAACCCCAGCCGTATAGGTGAGAGGCGAGTGGTCTAATCACTCGGCCACGGCGCGGCCGTGAGCACATGCTGTACTCCCGGCAGGCAAGATAGAAAAATTGCCATTTGGAAAATTTGGGCATGGAAAGAAGTTACAGGTGAGAAATCTAATATCGTTAATTTTCTTCCCATCTCCAAGAATAGTAAAACAACATTTTTACTTTCTCTACAGTACTATGTACATAGTGTATAGAAAAGGTATTGCATTCCACCCAAAAATTCGATACCGAGATTTCACCCGAAATATATGTTTTAGGGTCCTCTGTATCCAAAAAAAAGCATTTTCAGAAAAAGGTCCGTGTGTGTGTCCGTGTGTCTGTGAACACGATAACTCAAAAACGAAAAGTCGGTAAAATACCAACTTGGTATTTAAGTTTAGTATCTTCCAGGGATGTGACACAAAGAAAAATCCGCCCACCCCAAACTACCCTTTACATGGAATTTTTTTCGAAAATTTTGATTTTCTCAAAAATGGCTCTAACGATTTTGATTAAAATATCGTATATTAAAGATATTTACCTGACAAATAAAATGTATATTTTGAATTTTCTGGGGATAACCTCTGAAGACTACTTTATTCTGGATGAATTTTACAGAATTTTGCATAACTGCTAAACCGTAAGCGATGGACAAAAACTTAGCACACAAAAAATTTAGAGCACGTTAAAACACACAATTTATGCTATGAAATTTTTTCGTGGAATTAATCGTTTTTGAGATATTCCTTAGTTTTGGTTTGAAAAACTTAATTTTTCTCATACAGGAATTTGTCAACACCTTTCCATACAAACAAAGGAACTTCAGTCACATAGCAACCAGCTTTTGACCATCACTTTAACTTATGGTACTCCCTTATTTCGCTTCTACTTACAAGGAAGTAAGTAATAAGGTTATTTCTGCTGTTTTTTGTCGATTAACATGAAATAAATAGAAGCATAAGCTTTTTAACAATAATTTGCTGCAGAGATGTAGAAAAAGCCATGTGAATGGAATACACTAGATTTCTTTCATTACGAATACCTCCGGGACCTTAATATATCTAAACTTATTGGGAAAATATGCTAGAGTATAAAATAAAACATCCGTGTTGCATTCACATGACTTTCTCTCCCTATTCTGCAAAAAGAAAAAAACTATTCTTACAAAAGCTTATTCTTCTATGTGCTTCATGTTAATCGAGATAAACATTAGCAGAAACGTTAGTTTCTTGTAAGTAGAAGGGAAATAAAGCAATGCACTAGGCTAAAGCGATAATAAACTCTTTAAAGCTGTCCCTATATGACTGAAATTCAATTCTCTTTGCATGGTTACGACTAAAACAAAAGATATGAGAAAAGTATATGCATTTAAAAACTGAAACAAATAACAAGTACTAGTTCGAGATGGTTGTTCTACAAATATATATATATATATATATATATATATATATATATATATATATATATATATATATATACACACACATACATAACACATTAAGTGTTTTAACAAAATCTACGTGTTTTGTGGACTAAGTTTTTGTCTATTTCTTATGCTTTACCAGTCATGAAAAGTCAGTCAGAATGAAGAGGACTTCAGAGGCTATTTCCAGAAAATTCAAAATTTATATTTTGTTTGTGAAACTATGCTTAATAAGCAAATCGTTACAGCAAGTTTTGAGGAAATCAAAATTTTCGAAAAATTTTCCATGTAAAGGGTAGTTTGGGAAGGGGGAATTTTCCAAAAATGTTCGTGTCCCATCCTTGGAAGATCTCCACCTACAAGCCCTCCTCATATGAATAACTTGCATCGCCCAGGACTTAACAAGATAATGCCTGAGGTCAGATGCCCGCTGCGAAAAATATACCCATGGTAGCGGTGAACTGAAAAAAAAAAGACTACCAAACCCCATTGTTGATGTGACTTCTTTTATTTTGATCCTATCTCGAATATTATATTTATAGCATTTTAAGGTTTGAACCGGTTATGTGCCGGTTTAAATTGTTTGCTCAAGCATCTAAAACTGAATCCACAATATTATATCATCTTAGAGAACATCATGTTTTAGAACATGTTCTATAAGATAATGCTGAACTTCGTTACGAAAAGAACAATTTATCTCGCCCTACCAGTCAAGTTTGAGATTGGATTCGGAATGGAATGACTATCTTCAGAGTAATCAATCCCCAGAAAGCCAAGTCCTATAGCTGTTGCACTGTGTGCTTTCCACATCTATGACATAGCAGGATAGCATAATAGGGTTAATATGCCAACTCGCTTCGTGAAATAGATAATATGTTCAATACCGGAACCATGGTTTACTAATGATGTAAGTGTTTTATTTGTAACGTCTATATTCTATGGTCGTATCCAAATTTGAGTTGGGAAATAACCTACTGATAATATTTTAATAGAGAACTGTGGGGTGCCTTAAGCTTTTTTTCTTCCATCTATACTTTGAGTATACTCATCCTTGCAAACCTCTACAGACTCCATAAGGAATGGTTTTGTATAAAGAAAATCGCCCGTCCCAATCATCAATTTTATTAAACTAGGCTCAGGATTGGCCACTCGACGGCAGAGCTAATGTGTCTATTTTTAATGTCTCTACCAAGTACTATGTGCATATGTAGATATAGCATTGTATTCCACTCAAAAATTCGATATATATTGTATTCGTTATTTGACCGGAAATACGAGTTTTGATGAACTCTAAATCCAAGAAACGCATTTTTGGAAAAATTTGTGTCTATGAGCAGCATAACTCAAGAACGAAAAATCGGTTAAATCCAAACTTAATAATCAAATTCAGCATTTTCCAAGGATGCGGCACAAATGTTTTCAAGAAAATACCCCACTCCAAACTACTCTCCACATGGAAAAAGTTTCAAAATTTTGATTTTTCTCAAAAATGGCTCCAACGATTTTTATTAAAATACCATACATTAAAGATATTCACATGACAAATAAAATGTATATTTTGAACTGTTTTGGAAATAGCCTCTGAAGACGTCTTCATTCTGGATGGCTTTTGTATAACTGGTAGACTGCTAAGGATAGATAAAAACACTCGGCATAAAAATTGTAGACCTCGTTAAAGCACACAATTATGTCGTAAACGTTTTTTGTGGAGTGAACCATTACTGAGATATTCCTCGTTATTGTATGAAATTTAAAACATTTAAGCTTTACTTAAACGAAAATTTGTCATTTCTGTTTCTTTTGTTTTAGTCCTGGCCATGCAAATAGAACCGAATCTCAATCACATAGCACCCAGCTTTTAAAATGTTTGCCTATCGCTTTATCATAATGCATTCCCTTATTTCCCTTCTACTTAATACGAATTAAGTAATAAGACCATTTCTGCTAATGTTTATCTAGATTGTCATGAAGTAAACAGAAGAATAAGCTGTTATTTGTTACAGACTAGGTAGAGAACATGAATGGAAAACATCAGACTTTTTCTTTTCGTTGTTCTAATTGGATGATCCTAGCACCACGGATCTGTTAGGAGATACTTCGTGGCTCGGTCTGTGGCGGACAATTAGACTTCTTGGTCTAATATCTGTATCAAACCATCGTGCGTCATGTGTCCACCGAGGCCTCAGTTCTAGACAACTGTATCTTTTACTTCTACACGTGGCGGGAAAATATCATTAGTGTGCCGTCTAGTCTACCTACTTTGGTTATCTGCGAATACAATGTACATAGGGGATAGAGAATGTATTGCATTCCACCCAAAAATTCGATGTTAAGTTTCACCGGAAATATGTTTTGAGGTCCCTTATTCCGAAAAAAACATTTTTAGAAAAAGGTCCGTGTGCGTGTCTTCGTGTGGTGTTGTATGTGCGTGTGTGTGTCTGTGTATCTGTGGACAGCATAGGCTCAAAAAACGAAAAGACCATTAAATACCAAACTTAGTATCTTCCAAGGATGCGACACGAAGATTTTCAAGAAACTTCCCCCCCCTACACAAACTTATCCTTTACATAGAAACATTTTTGAAAATTTCGTTTTTCTTAAAAATGGCTCTAACAATTTTGATTAAAACACCGTATATTAAAGATATTTACATCATAAATATATTTTTTTTATTTTGAATTTTCTGGGAGTAGCCTCTGAAGACTTCTTTATTCTACATGAGTTGTGCAGAATTTTGCACAACAGTTAAACCGTAAGAGATAAAGAAATACTACACAAAAACTGTAGATCTGGTTAAAGCATATAATTTATGTGATAATGTTTTTTTTTTTTTTTTTTTTTTTTTTTTTTTTTTTTTTTTTTTTTTTTTATAGAGCTGATTGTTTGTAAGATATTCCTTGTTATTGGTTTCAATTTTAAACTACTTAAACTTTTCCCAAACGGGAAGTGACATCTCGTTTTATCTCGCTTACTTTACAGCGAGCCATGCAAAGCAAACCCAATTTCAATAATTGTTTTATAAGGACCAGTTTTTAAAAGATTTGACTGTCGCTTTGGCCTAGTGTATTCCCTTATGTCCCGTCCACTTAGAAGGAAGTAAGTAATAACAGAATTTCTGCTAATGTTTACGTTGATTAGCGTGTCGTAGATAAAAAGGGAAGTTGTTTGAGTAATAGCTAGAGAAACTCATGTGAATGGAACACATCAGATTTTTTCTATTGTTTTAGATTAAGATGTAACTTTAGTGCCTGGTATTAAATATCCACTTAGGTATTTATCTTGGCGTCTTAGGGAAGGCACGAAATGAAAACCCCCTACAGATGGTCGGCCATCCCTCAAATGCGGTTCGCGGACGTTACCGTTTGAGTCTCCCGCTAAGTTACTGCTTTTCTCGTTTTTTGCTTTAACGTTGTTACTTTAGAATGTTCTTACTCCAAGCATACACCTGCATTTTTATTTCAAAACAAATGTTCTTAAGAGGCCGCGCCGTTGTCGAGTGGTTTTACCAAGAGGGATGAGGGATTCGTGATGGACAAAGCGGCGCAGGGGAGGGTTTTCTCTGGGTTCTCCGGTTTCCCCCGTCATTGCATTCCACCGATACTCCACCTTCATTCCATGTATCATTAATGTCATCACCTGTTGCACCATTGTAGTGAAAACGGGCGTTAAACATTATCAAAATAAAAAATAATAATGAAAAAACTTATTCCCCTTCGTTTCCCTAGGCACGAACAGCTCAGCGAGATTTGTTGAGCGACCTTATAGGCTGTAAGCTTCACTTCAATTAATTTGCAACAGAACGAACTCTCTACTGGTGGCGCATATGATCGTCAGCTTTCACCTCTAGTTAAAATTCCTTATGGGCTGTTAGAGCAGAGAAATTGTGGATATATCAGGGGTTTAGACTACAAATAATATGCTCCAAAACACTTTTTACTCTAGGCAAAACAGCTTAGGGTGAATGATTGTTGAAGCCACTCTCTGCCGCGAATGATTCAAGCTTTTCCAAGTACTTTTTCAGCAGAGTAACTTTGATCATTGAATATGTATAACATTTGATAAATTCCTTTTTACTTTCTCTACACATACTATGCACATAGTGTATAGAGAAGGTATTGCATTGCATCCAAAAATTCGATACCGAGATTTCACCAGATATATATGTTCTGAGACCCCCTGAATCAAAAAATATCATTTTTAGAAAAATTGTCCGTGTGTATCTAAGTGTGTGTGAGTGTGTGTGTGTGTGTGTGTGTGTGTGTCTATCGGCAGTATAAATCAAAAGCGAAAAGTCCGTTAAATACCAACGAAGATTTTCAAGAACATCCCCCAACCAACTACCCTTAACATGGAAAAATTTTCGAAAATTTTGATTTTCTCAAAAATGGCTCTAACGATTTATAAAATATTGTATATTAAAGATATTAAAGATATTTACCTGACAAGTAAAATTTATATATTGAATTTTCTGGAATTAGCCTCTGAAGATCTCTTTATTCTGGATGAATGTTGCATAACTGGTAAACCGTAAGAGATAGATAAAAACTTACGTAACTGAGGAGCTCGTTTAAACACATAATTATGTTATATACTTTTTTCGTGGAGTTGACTGTTTTTGAGATATTCCTTGTTATTTGTTTCAGTTCTACGGCCAGCTGTGCGTTGTAAACATCCACTCTCCAGAATTCTCATATTTGTCAACTCCTGGCCATGCAAATAAAGGAACATCAATCACATAGCAACCAGCTTTTAAAAGATGTTTTTACTCTTTTCTAGCCCCGTATGTACAATGTACATAGGCATAGAGAAGAATTATATACCACCCGAAAAGTCCATGTCGAGATTTCACCGGAAATATACGTTTTGGGGTCCCCTGGGTTCGAAAAAAGCATTTTTAGAAAAAGATTCGTGTGTGTCTGTGTAAATGTGTGTCTGTGGACAGCATGGCTCAAAAAAGAAATGACCGTTAAATATCAAACTTGGTAATTAAGTTTATTATCTTCCAAGGATGCGACACGAAAATTCCCTCACCACAAACTATCCTTTATATGGAACATTTTTCTATAATTTTTAGTTTCTCAAAATGGCTCTAACGATTTTGATTAAAATACCGTATATAAAAGCTATTTACATCCCAAATAAAATGTATATCTTGAATTTTCTGGGAATAGCCTCTGAAGATCTCTTTATTCTGGATGAATTTTGTCGAATTTTGCTTAACTGCTAAACCGTAAGATATAGACAAAAACTTACTACACAAAAACTGTAGATCTCGTCAAAACACACAATTTATGACCTTTATGTTTTTGTTGTGGATGTAACCGTTTCCGAGATATTCTTTATTATTGGTTTCAATTGTGAAGTACTTATACTTTTCTTGGACAGGAGGTGTCCTGCTCAAGCAAAGAAGCGATTTTCAATGACAATCGCATAACGATAGCTTTTAAAACATTTGACTATCACTTTAGTACTGCGCATTCCTTTAGTTATTTCTACCAATAAGGAACTAGACATTAAGAACATTCTGTTAATGCTTATCTCGATTAGCATTGTGTAGAAAGAAGAATAATCCTTTGTAAGAAGTTTGTAGAGCAGCTAGAGGAAGTCATGTAAGTGTAGCACACCATATTTTTTATTCTTTCATTTATATAGCCCCCTTTAACATCTAAGGTCATATCGTGGGCTTTGCATTAGAAACAACTCGTCTGTAGGTTCTTTACGATGAGCTTAAATCTTTTTCCCCCTCAAACACATACATACATACATACATACATACATACATACATACATACATACATACATACATACATACATACATACATACATACATACATACATACATACATACATAATACATACCTCCAGACTATGAGGGATAGAGAATAATTCTGGTTAAAGAAAAATGCCACGCCTCAGCCGGGAATCGAACCCGGGACTTCCGGAGCAGAAGTTAGTTTCCTGATACTCGGTCACGGAGGCAGTCACTTCAAGTTTTGTTGGTAGTATCTAAAGTTATGATATGCCGAAGCAAACACTCGCCTTCACATCCATTCCGGCGGCGCTGATATGTTCCTGGTAACTGACAAATAAAATAAGGTGCAATCCCATTCTTTGCCAAGTGCTTCCTCTGTAAGACTGAGTGGAACCCACTGAGATTTTTCTCGTCTTTAGTTTCTTTTTAAACTTGAGAATCGTACTGCTTTCCTTGCTAGTCCAATACAAGTTGAACAACGGTGTTCTTACAGCGTCCACATGTACATCATCTCTTGCCCATTGTGGCTTGCCAGCTTCACGTTTTTGAACATATTACCTCCCATCCGCCCACCTAGCCACGGTACAATACGGTAGAGCCTTTACAGCACAAGCTTCCAGTAATGCTGTATGGCACTGTTCAACATTCCCTCCAAGTACAATCTCAATAATTTTAATAAAGCATATTTGGTATGTGATGAACATTTTAGAGCACTGCTGAGCAATTGAACCCACGACAAACAACTTACAAATGTGATGACTATTGCTATTCAAACTCGCAGATTACACACATAAGATGCTCTTCTTTCTTATTTAATCAGCTTCTTTTATTTTCTGTTGTTTTTTTTTAATAGTGTTTAACGCCCGCTTATACCACCATGGCATAGCAGGCGAAGACACTGGTGAAACATGGAATGAAGATGGAACACCGGTGGAATGTGATGCCGATGGAAACCGGAAAACCCTGAGAAAACCCGCCCCTGCGCCGCTTTGTCCACCACAAATCTCACATGCGGTCGCTTGGGATCGAACCCGGGCCGTCTAAATGAGAGGCGAGTGGTCTAACCATTGCCGGTCATGGCCGCGCTCGCCAAAGCGTCTCGCTTTGGTGTTTCGCAGCGCAGGGGATCGTGGGTTCGAGTCCCGCCTTGGGCATGGGTCTCCGGAACTGCATTTAATAAAAAATTAAGAAAAATTAATAAAAAAAAAACACTCAGGCCACAGTGTGTTTCATTGTGCTGATTGCCACAAATACAAATGTTATTGCCAGTAATTATTAAATGATCCAACCATTTTACTAGCGAGCCTTCTGCCTTCTTTCTATACATTTGTGGAAATATTTTATAAGTGTTGGATAATCAACACCAGAAAATAATTCATACGTAATAGTATCATTGTACAAGTATAAACTGAGGGAACATCTTTGAGCTGATTCAGTGCAGTGATCTCAGCAATGGCAGACAATGGGTCCCGTTATCTGTATCAACATCATCTCACAGCTCGTATAACATTATGGGTGTCACTGCTACTAAAATAATACCCGTCAGGGTCAGCAGCTTTCCTTTTAAACTTTCTTCCTTGCGTTGTTTTTACAGTTGAAGGACAGAGCGCCGCATATTAATTTAGAACAAAAGCTACTGCTCTCTTTGAAGGATGTTTTGTTACATAAAGCAGGAAAATAATAACTGAATATGTTACTGAAGTATTATGGGTATTTCATACATCAATCTAGAATTTAGTTTATTATTATAATGTATACCTTAGAAATGTTAATAGGCATGCAGAGAATGGCTTGAACATTTCACGAACGATCATAAGTTTCCATACATATCATTGAGTAAATATTAACTCACACTTAAAATAGGAAGATAAAATGATCTATAATATGTATAAATAGCATTTAATTGTTGTTACTAAAAGTACAATTTAAATATTAGAATACCAATGAATAAAACAGGTATATTAAATGAAATGCAATTCTTATTTATAACTGAACAGAACGATAAGAATAAATGTTCAAATTCATGATAGAGCCCCCTCATAATGTTTTCTCTGTGTGTATCTTTTGGGAACCTTTTTACTTTCTCTAGCTGAATGTACAATGTGCATAATGGATAGAGAGGGCATTACATTCCACCCAAAAATTCGATACCGAGATTTCACCGGAAATATGTTTTGAGGTTCCCTGAGTCCGAAAAAAAGCATTTTTAGAAAAAGATCCGTGTGTGTGTTTGTAGACAACATAGTTTAAAAACAAAATACCAAACTTGATATTTAAGTTCAGTATCTTCCAAGGATGAGACACGAAGATTTTCAAGAAAATTTTCCCACCCCCAACTACCCTTTACGTGAAACATTTTTCGAAAATTTTAATTTCCTCAAAAATGACTAACGATTTTGATTAAAATACCATATATTAAAAATATTCACATAACTAATAAAATGTACATTTTGACTTTTCTGGGAATAGCCTCTGAAGAGCTCTTTATTCTGGTTGAGTTTTGCAGAATTTTGCATAACAGTTAAACGTAAGAGATAAACAAAAACTTACTGCAGAAATAATATAGATATCGTAAAAAAACACATAATTATGTCACATGCGTTTTTCTTGTAGCGTTGACCGTTTTCAAGATATTCGTTGTTATAGGTTTCAATTTTAAATTAACTTTTCTCAAACGGGACCATACAATGCGATTCGAACCTCTACTGTTTTACATAGCGACCAGCTTTTAACAAATTTGACAATCTTAACCTAGTGCATTCCCTCATTTCCGTTTTTACAAGAAAGCAAGTAATAATATCAATTCTAATAATGTTTATCTAGATTAGCATGTCGTAGATAAAAAAAAATCTTTTGTAAGAAAAAAATTGTTTGTGGAACAGCTAGAGAAAGTTATGTGAACGGAACACGTCAGATTTTTCTATTTGGGATAATTTTCTATAATTTTGATTCTGCTCTAAAGGGAAGTATGGGTTGCCTCTTTGGTACTATGTCTTCTCATCCAAGAGTTGCGCCCCGCAACGGCCGGCCATAATATTATACCAGCAACGTTTCTTTATATTTTGTTATAATGAATTAATACTTGGGATCATTACTATACTGCCTTTAATGTTAACTAAACAACCTTTTTGAGGTTTCCTTTGAATGAGGTTTACTAAATAAATGTGAATATGCATACTCATGTGTGTACATACGGGTGGAAAGTAAGTCTTTAATCTAATCTAATGACATCATTATTTGGAACAAATTTTGAACATTTCAGTTTTTCTATGGTCACTTTCTGCGGAGAGATTTGAGTAGTTTTATTTGTATTGTTTTTATTGTTTTATTACTTTCTCTACATGTACTATGTACATAGTGTATAGAGAAGGTATTGCACTCTACCAAAAAATTCGATACCGAGATTTCACCGGAAATATATGTTTTAGGGTCCCCTGTATCCAAAAAAAGTATTTTCAGAAAAAGGTCCGTGTGTGTGTCCATGTGTCAGTGTGTCCGTGTGTCTGTGAACACGATAACTCAAAAACGAAAAGTCGGTAAAATACCAAACTTGGTATTTAAGTTTAGTATCTTCCAGGGATGCGACACGAAGATTTTGAGAAAAATCCCACACCCCAAACTACCCTTTACATGGAACGTTTTTCGAAAATTTTGATTTTCTAAAAAATGGCTATTACAATTTTGATTAAAATATTATATATTAAAGATATTTAGCTGACAAATAAAATGTATATTTTGAATTTTCTGGGAATAGCCTCTGAAGACTACTTTATTCTGGGTCAAGTTTACGGAATTTTGCATAACTGCTAAACCGTAAGAGATGGACAAAAACTTACCATGTAGAGCATTTAAAACACACAATTTATGTTATATACATTTTCTTCGTGAAGTTGATTGTTTTTGAGATATTCTTTGTTTTTTGTTTCAGCTATGAAAAACTTATATTTTTCTCATACAGGAATTTGTCAACTCCTGTCCATACAAACAAACGAACTTCAATCACATAGCAACCAGCTTTTGACCATCACTTTAACCTATGGTACTCGCTTATTTCGCTCCTACTTACAAAGAAGCAACTAATAAGACCATTTCTGCTATTTTTTTTCTCGATTAGCATGAAGTAAATAGAAGCATAAGCTTTTTAGCAATAATTTGTTACAGAGATTTAGAGAAAGTCATATGGAACACATAAGATTTTTTTATTTATTTATTTTTTTCGAGAACATATACTCACACGCTGGCAATGTTGCAGCGACAGTCGACCGGTAGTTGGGAGTGGAGGTGGAAACTAACAGTAGGTCAGTCAACGTACAAAAAGGTTTTACTTTAGCTGTACTACGCGTGGCCCATGACTACAGATAAATGTTTCGTGTCTGCAACCTTCTAATAAAGGCATTTACATCTTCCAATGACACGTTCTATAGCCTAAACTACGTACAATCAGCTCGTTCAGCATTAAATTTAAACAGTTTCGCAATTGGTACTGCTAATTTAATGAGTAAAACCTTCTTTCTTGTACGACAATACAAAAAAAAAAAAAAAAAAAAAAAAAAAAAAAAAAAAAAAAAAACAGTTTATCTCTTACAAAGTCTACTAAATGGCACTTTTAACATGTGTAGTAAAAGAATAAACTGTCAACTAAAAGATTCATACCATTTCAACTGACAACATGGTGTGCTTTTCAGTCAACGACCACAAAAGCGTGTTGGACGATCAAGGCACTATTTCTATTCTCATAGTATTGGCCAATAACTACCAAGTTGTACTTGTTATATAGGCAAAACATTATATCACGCTTTCATCTGCTTGTTTGAATTAAGCGCCATATGGAGAGAATAAAATCTGATGTGTTCCATTCACATGACTTTCTCTACTTCTGTGTAACAAATTATTGTTAATAAACTTATTCTTCTATTTACTTCAAGCTAATCGAGAAAATAGTATTATTGCAGAAATAGTATTATTGCCTGCTTCCTTGTAAGTAGAAGCGAAATATGGGAGTATTATAGGTTAAAGTGAAGTCACAAGCTGTTTACTAGGTGACTGAAGTTCCTTTGTTTGTATGGACACGAGTTGACAAATTCCTGTATGAGAAAAGTACAAGTTTTCCAAAGCTGAAAACAAAAACAAGGAATATCTCAAAAACGATCAACTCCTCGAAAAAATGTATATAACATAAATTGTGTGTTTTAATGTGCTCTACATGTTTTGTGTGTTAAGTTTTTGTCCATCTCTTACGGTTTAGCAGTTATGCAAAATTCTTCCAGAATAAAGTACTCTTCAGAGGCTATTCCCAGAAAATTCAAGATATACATATTATTTGTCAGGTAAATATCTTTAATGTGCGATATTTTAGTCAAAATCTTTAGAGCCATTTTTAAGAAAACCAAAATTTTCGAAAAAAGTTCAATGTAAAGGGTAGTTGGGGGTGGGGGATTTTCTTGAAAATCTGCATGTCGCATCCTTGGAAGATACCAAACTTAAATACCAAGTTTGGTATGTAACGGTCTTTTCGTTTTTGAGCTATGCTGTCCACAGGCACACAGACACACACACAGACTCACACACGCACACACACGGACCTTTTTCCAAAAATGCTTTTTTTGGGGGACCCAAAACATGTATTTCCGGTGAAATCTTGGTATCGAATTTTTGGGTGGAATACAATACCTTCTCTACACACTATGTACATAGTACGTGTAGAGAAAGTAAAAACGCTAGTCCTTACAGCTTCCAGTTCAGGGTCATCCTCCTTGGTCTAGGGGTAACATGACGTGGTTGCAAGTTCAAACCGGCGGAGGGATTTTTTCCGACGTAAAATTCCTTAGCATGGCCTCTTTCGGAAAGGAAATAAAGCCAGTGGTCTCGTGTCGTAGATTTACGGCACGAAAAAGTACGTCAAACGGGATTAAAAACTCTGAGTAAAATTTAATTGGCTTTCACGCCCAATATTGAAAGGGACGCTGAGAATAACATCAGTTAAATTACGCCCATAAATAAAACTCAATTTCACTTCCCTGTTCAGATAAGCTCTTTTGTTTACGTCCGTAAATCCATTCTCATATGACCTGCCTTGATCCTGTCTCCAACGTCTGCAAAACGGTGTTCGAAAATTATTAATGATTCCAAAATGTGTATGATGTCAATAATTATTACCGAAAACGGTCAGAAATAGATTACTCTACCCATCGTACAGGTAACACACTGTTCTCTTCATACATTCTCAAATAATAAATCAGAATCCAATTCAGAAAAAAAACATTTTTTGCGAAAACAGCTGAACAAAATGCTATTACACGTATGCTTGTACTTTTTTGTTTGTAATACTTCTGTGAAGTAAGAACTATAATAAGATCCCTTCCATTCTGTATATATGGCGTTACAGAATTCAGCCCACACACTTTCAGGTATTGTAGAGGAGTAGTATAAGAACTCTTTTGATGTAGGGCACTTAATGATCTGCAACGACAAATAAAGGCTTTATACAATTCAATACTGATGTCTACTACAAAATAGTTAATGCTTTTTCCGCGTGCGCGAAAGTAGTTACAGGTCCGGTATTTTCCAAGCTATGTGCGGTACTTTTTCTGGCAAAAATGCTGCGTGCACAACTGATACCTCTTCTTTCATATGGGAAATCATGTGTATCATAGAGATAAATAATTGTAATATGAAGTACTAGCGCATCATTAGCGTTCTCGGCTTTTCGTCTACTAGTACAAGAAACTAAACTTTTTTTTTTTTTCATATAGGTGAATGGCTATTTTTGGATTGAACAAAACTTTAAATTCACAAGGGATGTTTGAACATACTTTACCTAAGGTAGCAGCAACTTAGGAAAGTTTATTAATGGTGCACTGGCTCACTTTTTACTTTGATGTGTCCCAACCAACTGTGAACTGAAATATATAAGTATTCTTACATAAACTGCTCGCTTAACACTCCTCTGTAACTCCTGAACATTTGTCGTTTGAATTCTGTAATATCCTGAGATGTTGTGCGTGTGTGTGTGTGTGTGTGTGTGTGTGTGTGTGTGTGTGTGTGTGTGTGTGTGTGTAAATATGTGGATATACAAATAAGAGCTGAAGTTTTTCTGACGACATATTAACTCCAAACCTTTTCGGGCCTCTATCCAGGTAAATACCTGGATTGCTCCAACGTTTCGATGTGTATCAACTTTAATTTACCTGGCTAAAAGCCCGAGAAAATTTAGAGTTATATGCACATACTTTTACGATGTATTATTTTTAGAGTTATATGCGCATACTTTTACAATAATAATTACCATTATCAATGTTTCTATAGTAGCAGTTGAAATGACAGTAAAGCTGTGTCAATAATGGAGTACTGTGTAAAGTTTCCTTTTTCATAATAAAAGTAAAATTAATAAATAAAAAAACTTGAAGTGGTCGTTAGGTAACCTCCAACAGGTTTAACTTGAGCAAGTCTTGGCTTATCATCGACAAGCAGTTATTCATTATCAGGGCATTTTAATATGTGTTGTTTATAAAAGCATTTCAATCGCGTATCCTTAGTACTAAAATAAGAATCAAATCATCATTTCATCAGGGAACGCTTTGTTTCTCTCCTTTCTTTTTATACACTTTTACATGTAAAGTAAACTAGGTAGCAATCGTGTTTAAGTCTTGCCGAGGAACATGCTAAAAAGGGAGGTGCTTATATAAGCAATCTTCAGTCACGAAACAGACAAACCTATTCTGAATTATGCAAACTATATGGAGCCTCTCCCCTGTGATTCAGTTTTAGCCTTTGGTGTTTCAGTTCTTCATCATCATGAACGTGGCGGTGGGTGGAAAATTCTTTACCGATGGATGGCGTAATTCACCGCATCCTCGCCCTTGGAACTGGAGCTCCCCACACCCTATGAGAGACTTCTGGGAACATCGGCACTGGTGGCTACCGACGTGGAGCTTAGAAGATAGTTCTATGAGGGTCGACTACATCCGGGTGTACTCGTTCGACTAATCGAGTGCAGCCCTCGAACGTGATTTTTCATTCCATGTACCTGTTTTAAATAAAGACTACATTCCTAAGTCTTCGGCCAAAGATACGTATTGTTCAGTAACTGAACTGAAGTTTAGAAGCAGTTATGAGCGGTACATAAATTTACCTACACATACGAGAGTGATATATTCCTAAATAAATGGCCGCATGATTTACGTCTTTTCTTGGTTTCCATCAGATACGTATTTTTGTTGGGAGCAGCTTTAGAGCGCTCTATAGCTCAGAGACTGCATCAGAAGAGCTATGTATTGCTGCAAACGCTTACTGAGATAAATATGTCGTAGGTGCATTTCCAAATTCAGAGCCAATACACTTAGATTTTGACCGATTTGGCCATTTGGTTTCAATTGTGTCGTGTTAAACAAAAAGTAGCAAAACAGAAAGTTAATAAATATTTATTTCACATTTGCCGTGTATAATATAAAGTTGAAACATAAAATTCAAAGTTCAAACATAAAGTTTTTAAACACGCGTGTGCACACACAAAAGTAAATACACACGTTAACACGGATAAAAGCCTTCTGCGTGTAAATACTTAACTTATTTACATTTAATTTAACTGTACCACAAACATCCCATTTTCTCTTAATATGTAAGCATTAAAAGTAAGGACCTAAACTAGGATTGCCATACGTCCCAGAAAACCGGGATTGTCCTGGTTTCGAGAGTTGGAAAAGTGTTCCGGTTGATTTACAGGATATAAACATTTTATGATATCATGCAATTTCTATGATTCCACTATAAAATGCATTTGAAATTTCCGCCTCACCCACCATTGCTACTATTCCATTGGAAACTCTACCACAATTCGCTTTGGTTTATTTATGGATTTGTATTGGCAAGCTATCCAATGAATTGTTCATGCACTCTTCGGTTTAGATTGATGTTTGTTGACCACGTGCTGGTCGCCTATGAAAACTGAGGGAGGAAGTATGTCACTTTGATTGCATAGCAACCAATAAAAGCACCAATTACATGTAACGTATAAAATCTTCTGTAATCGGTACAAGAAAATATCATTCTCATATAGCTAAAGTGCGTGAAATTTTAACAAAGTATTTAAAATCAAGACAAAATATGCATCTCCAAAAATGTGAATTGTACATCTGCATACATAGTTCTTAACTTCTCAAGTAATCCCCTTAAATATTGATATGTCTTCTATTTACAGTGTACCATCACTAATAAGGTACAACTCATAATAACTTAAGCTTCTATCTTTGTCCCGGTTTTAGGCCAAAGACTTATGGCAACCCTAACCTAAAACATAAAATGAACTTTTGAATACATTTCATCCAGGTTAAGTTACTACATGATAACATTAACGCACACTTTGTGATTAGTTTGCTTACTTTTTAAGGCTTTTATTTCCTATTTGGATACACCGATGTAAGTAAAATATTGCTATTAGCGTTCCATTTTGTTCGTTGCAGATGTTCTCTGTAAGTTGCTGTTTCAAGCGACTTCCGGTTCTTTTCTCTTTCGGGGCGGAAAATTCACTAACGGAACTAGTTGGGGCATGCAATGTTCAACGTGTTTGTGTACTATAAATTCTTATATATCTTATCAAATTGTAATATTTTATATAGCTTTCGTTTGTTAGAAACTCTACGGAAAATAGTTGGACGAATCCATTCCAGCGAACACACACAGAAGCAGACTGACTTATCTCAAATTTGTAGGTACAGAATGACATGTAGGCAGTCTTGTTTTGATAGCTCCCCTCTACGATAGACACTAGGCCTACGGCATAGAAAGCTACGGTAACATAATGCTGGGATACTACATTTTGAATGTATTAAGTTGCTTTTTGAACGCAGGCAGGTTTTGTTACAACTATAATCTTTCCAACTCTCGTATTTTCAAGGGTACTGCAGCGAATTTGCATCTTAGTTTTAGAATTAATTGATTGAGGCAAAATTGCACGTCTCCTAGATTCGTTGTTAAAGGATCTACTTTTTAATATCAACTAAGAAACAAATTTATGTGAAGAAATGTGCACGATATTTTTGTTTTTTAAGGAGTTTATCTTGCATCTTGACATGGTAAATAGCATTTCTTCACTAAATAATTTCAACAAAAAATGTATTCTAAAGCGATTCCATAATAAACAACATAGTCACCTGTGTTGAGATAACAATCTAGCAAATTCGATCAGCCAATTCTAGAACCCACATGTTTCATGTTATTGCAATACAATCTTTGGCCGTAATTTGCACTTTGTGAAACAAGTATTATTGACATTTTTTGTGCCATTATCGATGTTTTTATGTTATGTTATCATGTGTTCAGACAGCTGGTTCTGTATGGTGATGACGTCTGATATGAGGAATGCCTCAGAATGAATTCCTTGTATCGCTGATACCAAAAGTAAAATAAAAGCACTAATACTGTTTGCCGCAGAAACCCACACAAATAATTATTTCACCAAAAACCTATGAATCCATTCCCTTCATAATATAGGTGGAAAACTCTTTACTTTTCATACACGTAGGTACCTTCTTAACGAATGCTTTTGAAGTCCTAGATTACTATATTTCAGTGAACGTGACGGACAGGTTTAAAACCCTCCGCAGAGCCTCATAAAACTCAAATGTAGTATTAGTAGTATTTATTTTGTCTATAGACATACATTCTGTAGTTTCAAGCATCGTCGCAAACTAGTAAAATAATTTTAATAAATTAATCATACAAGATTGTTCATTACAACTCATTAATTCTATACTTCTTTAGTTCTTCTTAAATATATTTCCTTTTAAAGTTTTTAAATAGATCGGTAATTTATTATAAAATATAATTCCTTTCAATAATGGATCTTTTTCAGTTGACTTACTCCTTATTGAGTTTCTGTGAAAGTCATCACATCCTCTATTATTATAATCATAAAATACACTATTTCTATTTACACTAATTCATTGATTTCATTTTTTGTGCAAGTAATATCAATGTATGTGTATACAATAAAATTAAAGTTAAAATCCTTTCAAAAAAGTAATTTTTAAGTAAGCTTAAAAAAGTATATCACACAAAATGAGGGGGAGCGTTACTGAACTTTATCCGTAGTCCTCCTACCAACAAACGCTCTCACCGCAACAGCAACTTTTACACCTACCGATTCTATTATAGCCTATTCAGATCTAGAACCGCTCTTGATGTAAGCAAAACGTTTTGTATTCCTCCGCGTTAGCCTCGTGTTCATATTATCAGCTGCAAGAAACCAACATAAACTAAAACCACGTGAGATAATTTCTTCTTCATAATAATTATGAAAGGGCATTGCAGAAAGGGCATGAGTCCAATTAATTAAAACTTAATTTTTGAAAAGGAAAACCATTAAAATTGAAGGTTATTGTTTGTTTTCCAATCCTGTATAAGTTTGTTAGCAACGACATTGAATTCAGCAAACATAATCAATTTGTTTACCTTCTAATTAGTTTTTTCTCTCTCCTGTAAAATTTGAATTTAGTGACTCATGACCTTTCTGCAATGACCGATTCAATTGCATAGTATTCAAATTGCAAATAATAATAATAATAATAATAATAATAATAATCATAGATGAGTTGAAATTAAATACAGATTAACTCAAATAAACGTCACTTTAATCTGTAGAAGCACCACTACCAGGAGGAGTTGTAAAATCTATGTCTCCTTCAGACAATATCCTCTTAGCCAATAAATTATCTTCACTTTATTTCTCTCCACTAACCTAAATCCAATTTAGTGATACTTTATGAAAGTAAACGTCAACTTTTTCTAACTTTGAACATGTCCACCAAGTTTCAGACTTACGAGATAACATTGTAACAGCTACGCTACCTAGAGTAAAATGCCTCATCATGTTTTTGCATAAAACAAAATAACCGTTCTAACTAAAACAAGTTGTTTGGTAACAATGTTGCCAGAATCATATCAGCGCCGCCGGAGTGCTGGAATTATATCCCGCTGGAGTTCTTTTAAAAGCCAATAAATCTGCTGACAAGGGGGTTGCCGATTTTAAAAACCATCGGTGTGAGCCAGGTTTGAACCCGAGAGCTTGTATCAGAAGGCCTGCGCCTATAAGATTCAGTCACCCTAACCGACGCTGTTTTAACTAGGCTAGCTAGTACGTAGCCTTTACAGTGTAAATGAAATGAAATCTGGTCAGCTTTACAAAGGATTAAAATTTAAAGGAACTTAACTTAAATCCATCAAAGGGAGATTTTCGCCGATCAGAAGATCTCGGCGAGACCATTAATATTTACTTTAATATTCACATTCCCGATGTGTGTATAAATATAACTAATTATTGTCCGCTATGGCCCTCCTGGGTAATGTGGTGGTAGCGTTTCTGCCCCACATTCAATAGGTCGCGAGTTCGAATCTCGCTTAGGGTGAATTACCTGGATAAGGTTTTTTCGGGGTTTTCCCTTATCCTTAGAAGTTGAATGTCGAGTTACTTTAAGCTCCATGGACTCCGAGATCATTTCAGCATAATTTTACCAATTTCATTCATCGTCCGATATGACCAACCAGGTTAAAAGACGTTAAGCTACAAAAAAAAAAAAAATTATTTAAAACATTTTATAAGTAAGCGATGATATTATTTACCTGTTTAAGAGCAATGTGAACACTTGTTCAGCATTTACTGCACTCACCCTCCCTTTTCAGGACATTTCTTTTATACTGAACGTCAACAAAGCACGCAATGTTAGTGTTTGGCGCATGCTTGAAGGGAAGTGCCAGCGTAATAGAGATAGAGGAAATAGCCAGATTCGCGAGTTTTTAAACTGAGTATTTCAAAATCTACGTCAAAGAATACTATAAATAGCAGAAAGAAAAGGGATTCTATGTTGTGAGTAGTAGTACTAATGCAGAAGTAGTTTTAATAATGAAACTAGTAGTTTTAATACTAATTCGCCTTGTATGCACCTCTATTACGTTGGCATTTCCCTTCAAGCATGCGCGGTAAGACTAACATGGCGTGCTTTGTTGATGACCTATAATATTTTCACTATAAAAGAAAATATCCTGAAAAGGGCTCCGTAGAAACTGCATTAAAGCACACTGAAATTAAGCTAAGTGGTATTATTTACCTGTTTAAGAGCGATTGGGTGGATTAAAATGTTTGATAAGTGTTTAACGCCCGCTTTAACTACAATGGCACCGCAGGCAATGACATTGATGATTCATGGAATGAAGATGAAGCACCGGTGGAATGTGATGGTGGAGGAAACCGGAGAACCCGGAGAAAACCCGCCCCTGCGCCGCTTTGTCCACCACAAACCTAATTTGGGCCGTCTAGGTGAGAGGCAAGTGGTCTAACCACTCGGCGATGGCGCGGCCTGGGTGGGTTAAAGACCGCCCTGTAGTGATGATTGGGATTTAGCTTCAAAAAACCCTCCGGCTACGTTTTGCGGCTTAGCGACCTTAACATTGGGCTAATGCTTTGCAGTTTAGGGCCCTCAACACGTAAGTATGTTGGCATTTGTTAATCATATGTTGGAAGCTGTGTGGTTGTGAGTCACACAGCGATAGTGGGAACAAGAGAGGTATAAGAGATTTTATAGCTCTCTTGGCTATCTATTCAGTTCTCCCCGCAAGCGGCTGGCCAAGTTAAGCAGCATCGGGCCTGGTCCCTCTCTGGGTGGGTGACCACTCAGGTAGGTAAGCCAGCCCGCGCCGGCTGCACAGAGGGAAACACCCTGCCACATTACTTCGACACAGACATAAATGCTTGCACAAGACTACATCTTTTATATCACACGGGTAAATCCGCGAGAAAAGCGGATAGGTACCGTGGTGATTTGCCCCCGCCCGAGTACACTCGGGCGACTAGTTCCTGCTCCTGGCTCCTGGCTATCTATTCTGTGCCTCTTGGCTTTCCTACGAGACTCCTGCACGAAGCCGCTGATCTACCATACTTGGAGGACGAGATTAGGCGTCGGGCAACAAAATTCAACGAAGGGTTACCATTTCCATCGGAGCGTTAGGTCTCTTGGGGATTACAAATCCCACAAACCGCCGCTTCAGGCGATATCGGCTTCCCCGCATGGCTTGCAGGCATACCCGGTAACGAAGGAGCACCTCTAACAGCTGCTACGGCTAATCTCCTTACAATCCTTCAAGAGTTGCTTGGATATCAAAATTTAAAACCCTAAAAGTAAACATTTTTGGAAAAATTATTACACCAGCGGTGCACAAGAGCCGTTGCACCATAATCGGCAACCGTTGAGGAGCAATACTTGCCTCCTCCTTTCACTCAACAACCCCATCTCTCACCCGCCATCCTGCAAACCCCACAATCCCGTCAGAACGTGGTTAAATTCTCTCCGAGAACAGGAACAGTCTGACACACCTCGGGCTGCCCTCAGCCTGCCAACTGCTCTGATCTGGCTAGGAAGCACCAACTGTAGGGAATTTCAGCAAACTATGAAAGCGGCTCGGAACCATAGGTATTAAAAATGCCTAATTGTTCTTTTTTTTTTTTTCTTGCGAATATCGCAGTTCGTAATGTGTTGTTTGTAATGCAACCATTTTCTTTGCTTAATACTTACTCTATCATATACAATGTATCTACATAGTAGGTAGAAAAGATAGGTATTACGTTTCACTCAAAAGGTCGATACTGAGATTTCACCGGAAATACAAGTTTAGAGGACCTATGAATAAAAATTCTTAGAAAAAGGTCCGTGTATCTCTGCGTGTGTGCGCGCATGCATAGTCGCTTGAGGATGATAATGCATTTCTGGTAATAGCAATAGCTAAAAAGTGATGTAAAACTTCTGTTTTTCAAGGTAACGTCAAAGTTATAATCGTGGGATAATTATAAAGTACTAATAACACAATTGCATATTACATCATGCAGTAATCAGTAGCCTTGAGAGTGGTACAAGGTCCCTTACGGTAGCCATTTATCAGCTAAGCGGAACGAAATTCCGAGTTTTCATAGCATTTTCTGGAGGAAGGTGAGATTCTCAAAGATATGTGCTCAAAATTTAAAAGTAGCTCATAAATTGTGTTTATAAAAATCTGACGTGTTCCATTCACATGCCTTTCTCTACATCGCTATAACAAATCATTGTTAAAAAGCATATTCTTCTATCTACTTTATAATAATCGAAATAAACATTAATAGAAATTGTCTTAACTACTTGCTTTCTTGTAAGTACAAAGAAACTAAGGGAATACACTAGGCTAAAACGATATTAAAATGTTTTAAAAGCCGGTTGCCATGTGCATGAAATCCATTTCTTTGCAGGGCCAGGAGTTTACAACTTTCAGTGTAAAAAAAAAGTTAAGTATTTTAAATCTGAAACAAATAACAAGGAGTATCTCACTTATGGCCAAATCAATAAAAAAGCGTATATAACATAAACTGTGTGTTTTAATGTGATATACATTTTTTGTGTAATAAGTTTTTGTCTATCTTTTGCAGTTTACCAGTTACGCAAAATTCAGCAAAATTCCTACAGAATAAAGAGGTTTTTAGAGACTATTGCCAGAAAATTCAAGATATAAATTTTATTTGCCATGTAAATATCTCTAATATACGGTATTTTAACCAAAATCGTTAGAGCCATTTTTGAGAAAATCAAAATTTTCGAATTTTTTTCATTTAAAGAATATTTTGGGGTGGGGGAATTTTTCTCAAAATCTTCCTGGAAGATACTAAACTTAAATACCAAGTTTGGTATTTTACTGACTTTTCGTTTTTGAGTTATCGTGTACACGGACTCACGGACACATACATACACGCATACAGATATTTTTGTGAAAATACTTTTTTTGGATACAGGGGACCCTAAAACGTCTATTTCCAGTGAACTCTCGGTATCGAATTTTTTGGGTGAATGCAATACCTTCTCTATACACTATGTACATGGTACGTATAGAGAAAGTAAAAAAAAAGAAATCAATATTCTCTCTAATTATATTTGGCCTTGGAAGCCCATAAAATACGTACATCCCAAGGGTCAGAATTATTGTTCTATGGGCTATTTTTTCAGTTGTTCCTTTCTCTGAGAAGATAAATGCGGCATCAGATACTTTGGGCCCATTTGTGATGATATTGATGATGATGATGATGATGATAATAATTGAAAAAGAAGATTGACAGCAGTAACATATACAGAATTAACAAAGGTAGCGCAATAATAGTCGTGTTAAACATTTAACAAGGTAAAAACATAACCAAAGGAACTAAATTACAAATAAACGAATCAACAGTTAGAAGTACCATCAGAATAGGTACTTTAATTTGGCAATCTGCTAAAGAGAAGTTATTTTGTACAGAAATTAACGCTTTAGGTCAGCAATCATTCAAACTTAAAACAAACAAAAATAAAACAAAAAACAACATATATTTAGATAGAACTGAAAGTTAAGAATTCTGAGTAGAATATGTAAGAAATACACAATTAAACTGTTATGGATATATGAGAAGAATGTCAGAGGAAAGAATGACCAGAAAAGTTTAGGAATGGTGTCCACCTGAGAGGAGAGGAAGAGGGAATGCAGGAAATAAGGACGGTGATGAAAGCAAAAGGAATAGAGGAGTATGAGGAATGAAATAACACATATGAGTGGTTATTACTATTAATATTATTATTACTATTATTAGGTGGCGCCGTGGCCGAATGGTTAGATCGCTCGCCTACCACTTAGGCGAGGACCTGTTTTGGAGGTTTCCTGAACCCGAAAAAAGCATTTTTAGAAAATGATCGTGTGTGTGTGTGTGTGTGTGTGTGTGTGTGTGTGTGTGTGTCTGGGACAGCATAGCTCAAACACGAAAAGACCGTTAACAATCAAACTTGGTATTTGAGTATATTATCTTTCAAGGATGCGAAACTGCTCCAGCGTTTTTCATTAAAATACCGTGTATTCAAGATATTTACATCACAATTAAATGTGTATCTTGAATTTACTGGGAATAGCCTCTGAAGACCTCTTTATACTAGATGAGCATAAGGGTTAAACCGTAAGAGATAGACAAAAAAAGATTACAAAATAAATTGTAGATTTCGTTAAAACACATACATTTGGTATGTCATATACGTTTTTTATGTAGAGCTGACCGTTTCTGAGAAATTCCTAGTTTTTGGTTTCAATTTAAACTACTTGAAATTTTCTCAAACGGGAAGTGACATTTCGTTTCATCGTTCTAGCAGGCCATGCAAAGCTAGCCGAACTTCAGTTGTTTCACATAGGACCAGCTTTTTAAAGATTTGACTATCGCTTTAGCTTAATGCATTCCTTTATGTCCCTTCCACTTACAAGGTAGTAAGTAATAAGACGATTTCTGCTAACGTTTACCTTGATTAGAATGTCGTAGATAAAAGAATATTTTTTGTAAGGAAAGTTTCTTGTGTAACAGCTAGAGTAGCTAATGTTAATGGAACACATCAAAATTTTATTGTCTCTAGCCCGTATGAACAATGCATATAGTGGATAAATAAGGTATTGTATTCCACCCAGAAATTCGATGTCGAGATTTCACCAAGAATAACTGTTTTGAGGTTCCCTGAGTCCGAGAAAGGTCCGAGTGCGAGTGGGCAGCATAGCTCAAAAACGAAAAGTACGTTAAATACCAAACTTGATATTTAAGTTTAGTATCTTCCAAGGATGCGACACGAAGATTTTCAAGAAAGTCTCCCCAACCCAACTACCCTTCACATGGAACAAATTTAGAAAAAAATTGGTTTTCTCAAAAATGGCTCCAATGATTTTTATTAAAATCTCTTATATTTAAGATATTTACATGAAAAATTAAAGGTATATCTTGAATTTTCTGGGAATAGCCTCCGAAGAGCTGTTTATTCTGGATGATTTTTTTTTTTTTTTGAATTTTGCATAACTGGTAAACCGTAAGAGATAAACAAATAACTTAATGCATAAAAATGTAGATCACTTAAAACACATTATGTCATTTACATTTTTTCGTGGTGTTGGCCGTTTTCTAGATATTCCTTGCTATTGGTTTCAGATTTAAAATACTTTAACTTTTCTCTTGCGGAACTTGTCAACTCCTGGCCAAGCAAAGAAACGGATTTAATCCTATAGCAACCACATTTTAAAATATTTAACTGCCGGTTTAGCCTAGAGTATTCCTTATTTCCCTTCTAAATAATAGAAGTCGGTGGTATTTAACCGACTTTCCTTTTTTGAGTTATGCTATCCGCTGACACACAGGGGCCTTTTGCTAAATGAATTAATTTAAAATACATTGGTTTAGGAGGTTCTCAAAACTGCATTTTCATTGAAATCTGTGTCGGATCGAATTTTTGGGTGGAATGCAATACCTCTCTACCTGTGTACGATGTGCGAAGTAAAGAAAGTTCTCCAGCAAATTATTCCTACAAAAAATTACTATTTTATCTACATCATTTAAGTTCAGCATCTTCCAAGGATGTGACACGAAGATTTTCAGGAAAATCCCTCCACCTCAAACTACTCTGTATATGAACATTTTTCGCACATTTTTTGTTTTCATGACAAATAAAATGAAAATATTTAATTTTCTGGGAATAGACTCTGAAGACCTCTTCACTCTGGATGACTTTTATACCTAAATGATAAATATAAGAGATAGACAAAATTTTTCTACACAAAAACACATACTTCATGTCATATACATTTTTTCTTTCTTTTATTTATCATCTATTTGTTCATGTATATTCTTTAGAGTTAACCATTTCCGAGATATCCCTTGTTATTGATTTGAATTTAAAAATAATTAAACTTTTCTCAAACGGGGATTTGTCATTCCTATTTCTTTTGTTTTACTCTGGCTATGCAAAGAGAACCGAATTTGAACAACACGCGTTTAAAATATTTGACTACCTCTTTAGCCTAGTGTATTATTCTATTTCCGTTCTACTTATAAGGGACTAAGCATTAAGACAATTTCTGCTAATGTCTATCGTCATAGGAATTTGAAGCTCTGCGTACATGTATTTTAACATGTCTAGTATTTTTCCATGCAAAAACCCCAAAAAACATATTTTTTTACCGAAAATGGCCAAAAGTTCATGTCCCCCCTTAACTTGAAACAGCTCCGTTGAGTTCTGCAACTCTTATAACGCATAAAGGGATATCTGCATACTCCAAATGCGGCGCAATTGGGCCACCTGATATAGAAGCCACTTCTGGCTTTTTGACAAGCACTTTCAGGCCACGTATCATCACCAGGAGTAAGTGTTGCCAACCGCAGTATAATTATGCTGTGCGTGCTACAATTCATTATTTGGTAGCATGTAGCAATTAAAAATTATGTAGCATAACTTAGAGTTATCCATTTGCTATTAGTAAACAAAACTTGTTACTGTGGAAACTAATAATTCGCTATCAACCTTATTCGTTAGCGGAAATTGCTTTGTTTACTTCTCTCTGCCTTTAAAGAAAGCGAATCCAAAGGAGGAGTATTGATTTTGGCTATTTTTACTTTCTCTACACGGAACATGCACATAGCGTTTAGAGAAAGTATTGCATTCCACCCAAAAATTCGATACCGAGATTTCACCGGAAATAGACGTTTTAGGGTCCCCTGTGTCCAGAAAAAACATTTTTAGAAAAAGGTCCGTGTGTGTCAGTGTGTCCGTGTGGCTGTGAACATGATAACCCAAATACGAAAAGTCGGTAAAATATCAAACTTAATATACAAATTTAGTATTTTCCAAGGATGCGACACGAAGATTTTCAAGAAAATCCCCCCACCCCCAAACTACCCTTTACATGGAAAAAAGTTTCGAAAATGTTAATTTTCTCAAAAATAGCTCTAACTATTTTGTTTAAAATACCGTACCTTAAAGACATTTACATGGAAATAAAATGTATAACATGAACTTTCTGGGAATAGCCTCTTAAGACCTCTTTATCTGGATGAATTTTGCTGAATTTTGCGTAACTGGTAAACCGCAAGAGATAGACAAAAACTTACTACACAAAAAATGCAGATCTGGTTAAAACATACAATTTATATCATATTTGTTTTTTTCGTGGAGTTGACCATTTGACATATTCCCTGTCATTTGAAACTTTTCTCACACGGAAATTTGTAAGCTCTTGGCCATACATAGAAACGGATTTCAACAACATGGCAACCAGCTTTTAAAAGATTTGACTATCGTTTTAGCCTAGTGTATTCTCTGATTTTCCTTCTGCTTACAAGAAAGCATTTCTGGTTATGTTTATCTCGATTATCATGAAATAGATAGAAGCATAAGCTTTTTAACAATAATTTGTTACAGAGGTGTAGAGAAAGTCATGTGAATGGAACACATAAGATGTTTTACAGTCTAATTATAATTGAGGTTTTAGTTATATGGAATGTTAACTCTGCTACAGAGGTAGGAGTTAGCGTAATGTTTTTGTCCACAGCTCCACAGGATAGAAGCACAATGCATACTTATTCTAATATACCTTCCTGCCCTTATTCCGCCCGCCCGTAATACTTAAAAGTTATCTTGAACTAACGTAAAATAATTTTAAATTGTGGTATACTTCTGAAAATCGAGACATATGATCCAAACTATACTTACACACAGTCGTTTTAAGAATACTGAGCTCGTTATCATAAGCAGTTTTCGATTCATTAAATGCCTTGTGTAATTTTTTGTGTGTAAAATAATTATTTATAATAACTATTTTGAAAAAGCTGATGTGTTACATTCTCAAGGCTTCCTCTACATGTTCTGCAAACAAACTTTTTTTACAAAACATTATTCGTTTATCTATATCATGCTAATCAAAATAAACATTAACAGAAACTGTCTTAATACTTGCTTCCTTGTAAGCAGGAGGAAAATAAGAGAAGCGATAGTCATTTCTTTTAAAAGATGATCGGTATGTGAAACAATTGAATTATATGGCTAGAAGTAAAACAAAAGAGATATGACACGAAATATGACTTCACGTTTGACGAAAATTTGAAGTAATTTACAATTGAAACCAATAACAAGAAATATTTCGGAAACTTTTAACTCTACAAAAACAAAGAACGAAAAAAGAATATAGGGCATAAATTGTGTATTTTAATAAAAGCGTTATCTCTTTAGTAGTAAGTTTTTGTCTATCTCTTCAATACCTCCTAGATAGGTATCCAGTATCTAGAGGGTGTTGGTCTCTTATACAAAAGTCATCCAGAATGAAGAGGTCTTCAGAGGCTATTCCCGGAAAATTCAAGCTATACATTCCGTTAAACAATGTCTTTAACATATTAAGGTAGTTCAATAAAAATCGTTAGAGCCATTTTATAGGAAATCAACATTTTTGGAAAATGTTCCATATAAAGGTAGTAGGGTGTGAGGTCCTTGTCTCGCATCTTTGGGAGATACTGAACTTAAATACCAAGTTTGGACTTTTAGTTTTGAGTCATGCTGTTCACAGACCCATACACATACGCGATTTGTTCCAATTACATGACTTTCTCTGGCTATTCTGCAAACAAACTATTCTTATAAAAGATTGTTTTATCTGCATCATGCTAATCGAGATAAACATTAGCTGACTTTCCATTGCAGAAAAGTTTACTAGTTTAAATTGAAACCTATAACAAGGAATATCTCGAAAAGGTTAGCTCTACAAAAAATGTTCATGACAAATTGTGTGTTTTAAAGAGATCTACAGCTTTGTTTAGTAGCTTTTTGTCTATTTCTCAGTGCTATGGAATATTCGTCCAGAATGAGGAGGTCTTGAAGGGCTATTCCCAGAAAATTCAAGATATACATTTCGTTTGTCAAGAAAAACTGTTTAATATAAGGTACCTATTTTAATCAAAATAGGTTTAGGTAGCCATTTTTGAGAGAAACAAAATTTTTAAAAATGTTCTGTTTTTTGGTTTTTTTTTTCCTATGCTGGCTTCTCTCTCTCTCTCTCTCTCTCTCTCTCTCTCTCTCTCTCTCTCTCTCTCTCTTTCTCTCACTCACTCACTCACTCTCTCTCTCTCTCTCTCTCTCTGGCCTTTTCTAAACTTTCTTTTTTATTCAGGAGGTCTCAAAACATGTAATCCGGTGAGACTCGGTATCGATTTTTTGGGTGGAATACAATACCTTTTTCTCCTACTACTTGTACGTATGGTCGAGAAAGTAAAAAGACTTTAAATAAACGTGGAAGAGTATCTACATAAAACCTGCCATTCGTCCTGTAAAAAACTAGGCAGTCCCCTTTGCTTTGCGTCCCGTGAATTTTTATTGGGACGCGAATAGGTCCCTCATTTCTTGACACTGTCTTGCTAAATTAAAAACTAACTACAATTGTTGTCAATTCTTGTTAAATGCTGAGTCGGCACTTATTTCACTCGATATTAAATCAATTGATACTTGGTTTTAAAGGGCTCAATAGCTCTCTTAAGGAATTCAATATCTTCATTATCAATGACAATCGCCCTCCGTGGTGTAATGGTTACCATGCTGACTTCATATACCCAAGGTCGCGGGTTCAAACCCGGCGGAGGACGATGGATTTTTTCGGGCGTAAAAATCCTTAGCATGGCTTCCTTCGGAAGGGAAGTAAAGCCGTGTCGTAGATTTATGGCACGTAAAAGAACCTCAAGACTGATAAGAGAGGCCTCTGAGCAAAATTAAGCGATCTTTCACGCCCAATATAGAATGGGACGCTGAGAATCAAAGCAGTTAAAGAGCGTCCAAAAATAACACGCCATTTCCTTTATCAATTACATTCTTATGTAATGATTACCTCATGTTCGTTCCTCGTTTATAACAAAATAACTCGAATTTTGACACTGTTTATTTTTTTTTTAATTTATTATAGTCGCTTCAACAATGATGTCATATCGCGACAGAACACTGAGTTGTACAATGAGGTAGAATTACAAAATGTTACATTAAATCTTACAGTAACAATAACAAATTAGCAACAATTTAAATATCATTAATAATTGTATACTTGTCATGAAGTTGATGACTTTCCTGCGGGAATGTTGGTTACCCAAAGCCAGCTGTAAGTATCCAGGAATTCCACAATTAAATCGCTCAGCAGTATATCTCGGGCAAGTTGTGATCAGGTGATGAACAGTGAGAGCAGTTACATAGAGTATATGTGGGAGCAGGTTCATGAGACAGGAGGTAGGAATGGATTAGCGCAGTGTGACCAATGCATAGTCGAGTTACTAGTATCTGGTCTCGCTGGGTAAGAGTCGTAATTGACGTAGCCAGATTAGGTACTGGGCAGGCATCATGTAGTTTACTGGTGGATGTTGTAGTCCAGTGTGTCTTCCACTGCTGTAAAATACTGCGTCTTAGATGTGCTAAGTAATCTTCGTAAGGACTCTTGAGATCTGGTAATGCACATGGATGCATTGTAGCTTCCTTAGCGGCAGTGTCAGCAAGATCGTTACCTGGTATATTACGGTGAGATGGTATCCATGCAAAGATGAGTTGTTTGCCAGATGATATTAAGTCACTGTATAATAGGTGGATCTCGTTTACCAAAGTATAGCGAGGAAATCCATGTTGTAGGGCCATTAGGGCACTTAGGGAATCAGTGAAAATTATGTAGGAGTTCAAGTCTTTGTTCTTTAATATATAGTCTAGGGCAAAGCAAAGTTCGCAAGAGAAAATGGTGAGAGTTTGTGGCAGACTTAGAGCATGGTGTGTTCAGAGCCAAACACCGCGCTGTCATTATTGTTGTCACATCGTGAACTATCGGTGTAAATTGGTTCATATTTGGGGTATATTTCACGTAATTCTTTGAATACACTGATGTAGGAAGTTCTTTGGGTGTAATTTTTAGCATATTTTGTAAGAGTGGTGTTGATTACAGGAGTTTTAAGTCTCCATGGTGTAACATTTATGTTGAAGGAATGGGGAATCAGTGACGGAATTGTCAATTTAAACTCTTCGATGTAGATAGCGATTCTTTGAGAGAAGGGTAATAACGGGTACCGTCTAGAGTGGACATTGTCTTGTGGTGAAAAATGAGAGTCTGAACCAGAACCAGGTCTAATGGAAGTCTTGATGGCATAGGATAGATTTAAGGTTTTACGTCGGAGAGAAAGAGGTGGTTCGCCAGCAGCAATTTGCAGGCTCTCTATAGGACTGGTATGGAAGGTTCCAGGTGCAATCCTCAGAGCTGAGCTCTGAATGGTGTCGAGTATTTTAAGACTAGAATGACTAGCGGAGCTAATAACAACAGAAGCGTAGTCCAGCTTGGAAAGGGTCGTCATTTTGTATGTGCGAAGTAGAACAGTGAGATCAGCTCCCCATGTTTTGGCAGATAAAGCTTTTAGAAGGTTCAGGGTTCAGGCGCCGATCCAGGTCAGTTTGCGGTCAAAGTACGTACTCAATATTCGGATTGCGTTTACTACTGGGAGATGATAGCTGGATATGCGTAGAATAGGGGTTTGGGTAAATTTCCTCCCCCTAGAAAAAATAATACTTTGGCATTTTTCTAGAGAAAAATTAAGGCCGGCGATTTGACTCCACTTTTGGAGCTTGACTAGGATTGACTGTAGTAGTTCTTGTGTAGTGGCGATATTCTTCTCTTTACAATAAATAGTCAGGTCGTCGGCAAATAAAGCCGCCTATACTGGGGGTTGAAGGCATGAAAAAAACTGTGTTAATAGCCACTAAAAAGAGTGTTACTCTCAATAACGATCCCTATGGTACACCGTTGTTGAGAATAACACTTTGTGACAAAACACCACTAGCTCTTACACGCATTCGTTGATCCTTTAGAAAGCTGACGATAAATGCGAGCATATTTCATTTGACATTGCTTTATGGAGTGTTTGTAGGATGTGGACATTCCACACCGTATCGTAGGCTTTTGCAATGTCGAGACTTACAATGAGCACGTGTTGATGGTTAGCAAAGGCGTCACAAATTTCAGATTCTGGTAGTGTCAAGGCATCAAGCGTTGAGTGACACTGGCGGAAGCCATATTGTAAATCATTAAAGAATCTGGTACACTCCAGAAACCATCGCAATCTTCTGTTAATGATCTTCTCCATAAGTTTGCATATACTGCATGTCAGTGAAATAGGGCGATAGTTTCCAGGGAGCGAATGATCCTTGTTAGGCTTTGGTATGGGAACCACAGTGGATGAACACCATTGACTGGGAAAGCATTGTATTGTCCAGATGCAATTAAATAGACAAAGTCTATATAGTAACCATTCTGGGGTAGTTTTCTAATTAGCGCATAGGGAATGTTGTCAGGTCCAGCGCTTTTACTCGAGCAGTGATTTAATTCAGTTAACATTTTACCTATTGTTAACTCTTCGTTGAATGGTTGAGTAGTATCGGAGAAAGCTAATGAAAGCGTTGGCGGCAATTGGAAGTTAAGGGGAGTGCAGCATTGTGTTCGGTACCACTGGGTTTAGTAGAGAATGCAGATGCAAGAGTATCTGCAATAGCTTGAAGTTCAGTAATGACATCATCAGAGGGTGTTATTTAAGATGAGATATCACAGATATCCGACGTGTGCCACAAATTGCTTGGAGTTTGAGCCACATTTCGGTTTGGGAGTTTTGTTAGTAATGGAGGATACGAAGGCCAGCCAAGACTCCCGTTTATTGCGCTTAATTTCACGACGCACAGCTGCGTGAAGACGTAATAGGCCCTATGTTTTAGCTTAATAGCTTCTTGGCACTTTTCATTCTACCATAGAACTGTCCGACGATATGCACCAGTTCTAGTTGTAGGCATAGCATTCTCTGCAGTCTTAATTATAGCGGTAGTAACTTTAGACGCAATTTCATCGATGCCTATTTGTGGAAACAATTCTGCAGATGGAAGGTGTTGCAAAGCGTTTTCGAAAAGTTCTTTATATAGGTTCCAATTTTCTTTGTTAAATTTCCAAGATGGACGTCTCGTTTGTAACGGAGGAACAAAGTTTTGAGTAGTGATGATGATTGGGAAGTGGCCGCTACCCTGAGGTGATGAGTAAACGGACCATTGGAATAAAGGAGCTATGCTGGAAGAACACACAGTGAGATCAATGCAGCTGTAGGTGTTGTGGTAAATATTATAATGAGTTGATGTTGGAATATTTAGAAGCGTTAAATCTGAAGTATGTTTCAGGGTTTCAAACATTTTACCACGTTGATCCAGTTTATAACTACCCCATATTGGATTGTGGCTGTTAAACTCATCTAGTAACATAAATGTCTTGGGGAGTTGAGCGATCAGCGCGGAAAGCATAGAGAGATAAATAGTAATGCTGTTCGGGAGATGAAGATTCTAAATGCATATCTCTGTTGTCAAAAGAACGGAGTTAGCCATGGCTTCCAGTGGAGTATTGAGATATATTTCTTACGCGGTAAGATGTCATTAATATAAGTGGCAATACCTCCACTAGCACGTTGAGCGGTTGCGATGATAGCCAGAATATTTTCTATGAGTTTCTCGTAAACAAACAATAAGAGGATTGTGAGAATGCAAGAGTGGCTGTAAATATTCGAGATGTGAGTGAAAACTATTGATATTCCATTTCAGTAAGGTGAGATCACAGTTCATTATTTAGAAAGCGACCCCACGCCTTCAACAGCGTTTGTAGGGGCACTTCTCAGTACATTACAGTGGTCCTCTATTGTTGCCAATAATTTCTTCAACAGACGAGTAGTGCGACTTTTGATGCTATTGCCTGTAAGGTGGAGATAGATCTTACGAAGCGTCTCGACTATGCCCTGCAAATTTGAAGTATAGGTGATATCATTAGAGCCATAGGTGTTATCATAGAAGCTGCAAAGAGGGGGGAAGGTGAAAATAAATGAATTTGGTGTAGCATCCAACAGCGACTTGATCGACAGAAGAGAGTCGCTGATAAAGAATACTGTATCTTATGGTTTGGGCTTTTTAGCTATGGGGGGAGTTTTTTTCGTTTGAGCACTGTCCTCATCAGACGATTCATCTTTTACTTTGCGTGGCACGTCAAAAGTAAAGACGCCATACCCCGCTGAGTTTTCGGCCAATTCACTACTAGTAGAGGAAAGTTGCCGCTTTTTGCGAACGAGAGCAGTCAGAGATTGGTCTTTCAATTGTATTGTTGAAATATTCAGGCGCTCCAACGCTGTATTATTAGGAGCAGTGAAAGTCGCAGCATCCAGCACGAGACCAACATCCAACACTGGAGTCGCAGCGTCCAAAACTGCAATCACAGGGTCCAACACTGGAGTCGCAGAATCCAACACTGGAGTCGCAATTCGCGACACTGCCAAACCCGTATCGATATTAACGCCATATTTTGTCACGGAAGTAGCACTGGGGAGCAATTATTTTGTTTTGACAGAAGGAAAATCTTCTGTCTTTGGGTCAGTATTGGTTTGAGATTGGAGGATCAGTAACTTGGTGAGAGCACTGACATGCCAAGTGACCCTCCATCTTACATATGAAGCACATGGGGGCATCAGAGGAAACGCAAATCCAATAGGAAGTGCCCTCGTAGGAAACCTCAAAACTATCTGGAAGCTTCTCAAGGTCTTCAGGTAAGACATAAAGTTGGCGCCGGAAATTGAGAATCTGGGAGTATCTTGGGGTGTTAAATCCTGCACGAATGTGTGTTATTGCAGAGGTTAGGTTAATTCCAAAGAGACTCAAAGCACGCTCTAAAACAGACTTTGGAATACTGGGCATACGTTTGAGAATATGATCCTGCGTTGTTTAGTAAGGAGCGGTCTTAGGGTCAGGGTTAAGTTACTAACTTTAATCTTTGGATGTTGCGCACATAGCGCTTCAGCTAGTTGTTTGTTAGTTAAGTAGATGCAAATTCGGTTGTTTGAGATTCTGGATACAAATCAAATGTGAGAAGGATCAGTGAGCTCGCCAATAGCGTAAATATACTCTTTGAGAGGAATACCATCATGTGATTCCAATTGCCTGATCTTTAGTTGGTCCACTTTTATCAATTCATAAATAACTTTGAATTAGATTAATCGGTTGAGAAGACATTTTAGGTTACCTTAGTTCGAGTAGCTTTTGTAGAAATCCAGGCGGTCCGAGTCGAACCCTGGCCGGGTACGTGAACACCCTTCAATCACGTCTAATTTCACTCGTAGCACAAGAATACATTAACTTATACACTGTAATATTATCAAATATTACGAATTATTAACGATAAATTTGCAATAATCTTCCAAGGCCTACTCTATTTGGACACTGTTTATTGCATAGGTACTGTTCTATTTCTTATTGCCATATTAAACCATTTATATGTTCATGTTAATGTCTGTTAAGCTTTGTTGTGAAATTCAATGTAAAATTCGCAATGTGACATTTTCGATTGCACATGGTGAGAACTCGGATTTTGTAAGGTGTATCTATTCAATATCATGTTTTCTTCATTATAATGTTACGTTAATATCATATTCAAAAAGTATTGGTCAGTTGATCACCTTATCAACATCCCGTATTTTAATGAGAAAAAAAAAATGGTTGGCTTAATGGCTTAATCTACATTCTTCTAATAATGGTTCGTAGAAGAACAGAGAAAATCACGTGAATGGAATGCAAATAATTTATATTAACAATAATCATGTTTGAACGCTTTTATAAACGAAATAGTAACAATGAATAAGGAATAATGCTTTATATTTAAAAAATTGTATGGACTAGTTCCGTGGTAAAATATTGCCTGATACAAACAATACGTAAATAATATTTTATGTAATCATTTTATACATTATGATATTCCATATATACATACAAAGAATAGCTGATAAAACTTGCGATTTTCTGACCGTGTATAATATTCGTTAAAATTACAATTTTTTACTTGGTAGGTTAAATTCGCTGAATGGCGTTGGCGACACTGCCAGGAGTTTGTCACTCTGAAACAGAAGTCGCATAAATATCAATGGTGTTCAGGTTTGTAGGTTATCAGAAGGTAAGAAAATCGGAATATCACCATTGTTTTGTAGCAAAATATAGGCGCAAAATTCAATTTCGCTTTCTTTTCCAGATCTATTATGTTTTAACACTTACAGGTGCTGCTTAGAATTTAGCACACACCAGGAGAGCAAACGTTAGAGGAATGACAGTTCATAATCTCTACATTTTTGACCGATATGGCACAATGCTCTACTACATGGAATGGAACAGACTAAAACAGTCAGGAATTACACGCGAAGAGGTAAGCCTTGTTGAAGTATGATAGGTATTGCTTCAACAGGTGACTTAGTACATCCTTCACTAGCTGTACTAGACAAATATCATTCCCTAGTATAGATACCCCGTTTAGCAGATGGCAAATTAATAAAGCCGTTGTGCATATTTACCCCTATTTTAATCTATCCTCGGTGCACTACACTAGGTATACATTGTAACCGCAAATATTAGAAGCATTGGCTTAAAAATGTTTTGAGGTTATGCGCTGGTAACGATGTAGAAAGGAGGCGGGCCTCTGCGAGCAGCGAAGAGGGAATGGCTTCAATGGATGTTGCCAACTGTGCAACTTTAAAATCGGCTCTAAGCAAAGTCCTCTTGAAATTTACAGCATGTATAAAACAAACATGTTCAATAGTGGCAAAACCAGGTGCTCAGGGAAGAAAATAAAGATTACAAAAACTGTAATTCAGCAATAAATTTCAATAAGAATTGCCCTAATAGCTCAATATGTGAATTGCAGTACCAGAAAAGTATGCAGAAAAAATATGTAGGCATGCATCACATACAGGTATGTTATAATGAATTGATTGAGAGGTTAGAGCTCATCTAAGGCCCATTATAAAATTACAATTGTATATCACCTTGTGTATAAAAGGAAAAGAGGAACTCTATTGGAACTTTTTGTACATTTCATTGGATGTACAATTTAAATTAGTTGAGTCATCTCATTTTTACTTTCTCTACACATACTATGTACATAGTATATAGAGAAGATATTGTATTGCACCCAAAATTTCGATACCAAGATTTCACTAGAAATACATGTTTTGGGACCCCCTGAAATCTAAACCTTTTAACGGCTCCCATTTATTCTCTTCGCCTTAAATAAGCCGAAAATCTTTACCTCTCTTTATGAATCTTACAACCCTTCATGTATCGGTCTGGTTAACCCAGTATGGGTCCCAGCTTGCTACTCCATATTCCATAACCGGTCACACTAAGGACTTGTGGACAATTTCTCTGGTTTTTGCACTCCCCTTTTTCAGTATTCCCATTAGGAAGTGCAATGTCTTCCATGCTTTCCTAGATTTAGAATTTATCTTATCCCCCTATTTAAATTATTTATTAACTCAAATAATCTATACATTTATTAAACTCTATAGGGTGTTCTCGTCCCTTAATAACATTTAAGTCTTTTTACTTAAAATCTAAATTCAATTTAATAAATATAAAACAGAATTTAAGCATTACTTGACAAGCACCCTCCCAAATATTTGCAGCTGTTCACCTGTGGAATTTTCTCCCAGACAATGTAATAGCTATGAAGAACTTTCCCCTTAGTTCTACTAAAAACATTTTTTCAGCATTAATTGTCATTTTGTTTGTGGCAGCCCACCCACTTATTTCATTTGGGTCATTCTGAAGAGTGGTCTCATGTATGGTATTTCAAATTTTATTGTAAATAATACAAATGTGTGCGAACAATCTTATCTGGCATTTAATATTTATAGTTATATTATTAAAAAGATAAGAAAAAGTATCAGACTCAGTACCGAGCCTTGGGGCACGTCCGAACTTACAACACCCCTTTCAGAGAGTTCTTTACTTACTCTTTGTGTCCCCCATTTCAAAAAAATGTTTTATCAGTTTTCGATTACCTCCTCCATTTGCACATCAATGGAGTTATCCTCTCCTTTCAAGCAAATTTTTCTATAACTTGTTTATAAAACATGCTTGGCTTTGAATTTTAGTTGATTACAATGAAAGTCTGTGAAAGCCTATCTTCATTTTGTGTTCCCTATTAATTCTCTGTACATTTGGGAAATGAACATACTACTGTGGAGTAACAGTTATCTTTATAAAAAGAATATACAGACTCTGCAGAGAACTGGTTATATTATTTTGTTTGTATTCAGATTTTAATTCTGAAATGGAATATATACACAGTGTAATAAAGCATATTTATATGAATGAAAATAATCAGAAATGATTTAATGTTCCTTTGTATGCATTAATCAGATTTATAAGTGATAAACTCTATGAGAGGTTTTATTCACCTGAATCTGAACAGAATTATGTGGTAAAATTGTTGCTTCACTAGCAACACAGGGAATTGTTAAAGCTCTGTTTAAACACAGTGTGTTTGATGAGGATAGCTTGCAAATAGTCATCAAATAGCAGTGAAATTTATGAAGTTAGGGAGACAGATTACAATATGGTTGCAATTTGTTGTCATGTGCTGAATTAAAATGTGCATTCATGCTTACATTTGTATTTGTCCCTATTCTGGCATAAAATATAATAATAGGAAACATATACTTGCTGTCAGGTGAAAAGTAAACATGAGTCCTCCAGAGCCCAATGATTCAAAACATAATGTAAATAATTTAATTATAGAACAACTTCCAGAAGACATTAAACAAGCAGCAGTAATTCAACAAACACCACAACCAAACGAAAACTGTAACAGGAAAGGCTAAAATTATGTAATATTTTAATAATAACCTGGACAACGTTGAATTAGTTATTATTAATAGAGCAATTCAGATATAAACACCAATAAAAGAATTATTTATATATTTTGTTTTCATAGTATTGTTGTTGATTATTATGTTTAATGTTTAATTTTCTTTGAGATAAATCATCTGTAGCAGAACAAACTGACTATGAAGTATACCGAATATCGATGATGTTGCCTGAAGCAGTTCCACATTGTAAGTCTCCCCCAGGTGATTGTCATTGAAATTGACTTCTTTATTTGGCCAGGAGTAGAACAAAAGAAAAATGGACGCTTCCTGTCTGAGAAAAGTAAAATTATTTTAAAATTGATACCAATAACAAGGAGTATCTTGGACTCTACAATAAAAATCTGGTGTGTTACACTCACATAACTTTCTCTAGCTAATCTACAAACAAACTTCTTATGAAAGATAATTCATCTTTCAACATCATGCTAATCGAGATAAATATTACTTTTCTCAGACAGAACTATCGTTTTTCTTTTGTGCTACTCCTGGTCAAGCAAAGAAGCAATTTGCAACGATAATCACATAATGACAGCTTTTAAAACATTTGACTATCACTGTAGCCTAGTGCATTCCCTTAGTTCCATTCTACTTATAAGGAACTTATAAGCTTTTTTTTCTGGAATCAGGGTGTCAAAACATATTTCTAGTGAAATTTCTGAATCACATTTTTGGGTGCAATACAATACCTTTTCTATACACTATGTACATAATGCATGTAAAGAAAGTAAAAATGCTTTTTTCAGACTCAGGGGGTCTCAAAACTTATATTTCCTGTTAAATCTTGACATTGAATTTGTGGGTGGAATACAATACTTTCTCTAACTACTATGTACATCCATGCTAGAGAAAGTAATAACATTGAGCTAAAATTAACACTTAAAGCTTCACTATCTTTACATACATGTACTACAAATGTTGTCTTTATCATCTATCTTCAACTGCCAGAATCATTCAAAGCAGTACCTCTGGAGTCCTGAGCCACCGCATCAAATGATTCCGGCAGTTGAAGGTAGATAATAATGCAGTCATCTGTGAAACATATGTACTACATGTAAGTAAAGTTATGAGTTATTTTGTAAAATTTTATGTACAGGTAACACAGACTTAAGACGTGACGATAGAATGCTGGTACAGGCAGTTGTAGCATATCCTGTGCGAGCTGTCAATTCTATACTGAAGTCTGCAGTAAATAACTCCTAATAAGAATTAATCTCCAAAAATAGGAGAAAAACTTATAATGAAACTGAGTAATCAAATTACTATCAATCCTATTCTGATAAAAAAATAAGTTTATTTGATAAATATTTTTTAAATTTTCAAAAAATCTATGTTATGTTTGGATCCAAAGAATGATATCTGATCATTTAATGTTTGAAAATCTAGAAAGTTAATTTTCTCTTCTATTGACTGGATTTTGCTCATTGGTAAGTTATATTTCAAAATGTATCTGCCTGTGATAGCAGGTATAGTTCATTTTTAAAATAAAGAGCTTGAACCTTAATAACTGTGACAATTGGAATGGCTGACCAGCTCCAATTTCTCTTCTGAAAATGTTAACAAGATAACACTCCAATTTTGAACTTGCAGCACTTAATGCTACATTTAAACTTTTCATGGATATGGACATCATATGACATAAATTTTAAAATGTAGGAGAACCGATATGGACGTCATATGATGTCCTGTGCATGCATTTAATGCTTATTTAACCCTAATTATTTTAATTGTTGTCTTTTATAATAAATTTAAATAAATTCTAGAATAAATAAAGTCTTACCTTTAAAGGTTCCTTTTTGAATGGTGCATCTCAAAACATGGATAGACACATCTCCACATTCACGGCATATCATGTTATAGTCTATTTATGAACCCCTTTTTTGCGATACACCAAACAACTGAAATGGATACAACTTTTTTGCTGTCATGGTACCCTTTTAGGAAAATGTTTTCCTTTAAGTCTGAAGGGTGCAGGGGTTGTAGATTTCTTACCCCCCTGTATGAAGAGGCCTCTGAATGTTATAGTGCTCAATTAGGCTATGAGCTATTGATATGCAAAAGTCCAGGTAGGTCATTGTCTTGCGTGGGTTTAGAGTTTTCCAAATTACTAAACAATTGTATATGGTGATATCCAGCTAGTGCAAAAATACCTTTTTATACCATTTAACTGTTTTTCGTAAAGAAGGATATGATTGCAATACCTGATCTACTAATCCACACCACCCATATGCATATTGTATTCCTGGATAACATCAGGCTTGAAAATTGGCATTTTGGTGTGGGCATCTTTTTTCCAGTGTCAATCATCAAAATCTTAGGGCTGCAATTGGACAATGCCGTAACCACCCTCCTATCTTGCCAATTAATGTAGGTCAAGGGTGGAAGCTGACGCACCTGCCTCTCAGAATCTTTGTATTCACATTCTTCGGCAAACCAATACGATTTGAGCATACTGTTCCAATTGCATTTGTTTTCATTTTGTGTAAGGCCATGTATAATTTAGGGGAGCTGTACCAATTATCTAAATATACAGTCCTACCCTGGTCAAGTATAGGTTCCATTAGGTGCATTACTATGGAGCCAGATAACCCCAAATCTTTGTCTCCAGGATTATCAGTTCCTTGACCAGTGTAAATGCAGCTATTGTAAAGATATCTTGTTTTACTTTCACAAAGATAAAAACTCTTTATGCCAAATCTGGCCCCTTTGTTTTGATGAATTGCTTCCAACCTAAGCGGTCCTTCCAAAGCATCAAGCTTTCATCAAAACTGTTTATGCCAAATCTGGCCCTCTTTGTTATGATGCACTGCTTCCAACCTAAGCGGCCCTTCCAAAGCATCAATCTTTCATCTACAGTGACGTTATCACCAGGCATGTAATTTTCTTTGAATTTTGAAATAATATATTCCAAAACCGACCTAATGCTGTGTAGTTTATCATTTACATTTTCTGTGCCGGTGAAATGAAGGAACCACAAAATGGAAGTAAACCTGTTATTTGATATGCATTGCCCAAAAAATGGAGTAGCTAAACATGTTATCTGTAGACCAGTACATGTCTAAAGTTGGTTTACAAATAACACCCATGAGCGTAATTAGATCAGTGTTACTTCTGTCTACTTCTGAATTCTACTCTTAGGCCCTAAATTGCCTTTAAAAGTCAGGTCTTCCTTCACTATACTTGCATGTGCATTTGTTTCTGTAACAATGAGAGACACTAAGTCAGCAGTAAATAATTTTGTGAAAATGTCAATTGGTTGGCTGTTAGAAGTCAGCTGAGCTTGGGGTTGTACACCAGAGGCTGTGCTCATGAAGATATGTCTAGTTGTTTTGGAGTCATTTTGACTACCCCACAATGTTGCTTCTTCACTAACACCTGAAGGAAGAGAGTCACTTTCTTCCTCACTGCTAACTATATCCTTGATGCCCATCTAAAATCTGAAAACTTGCCGTCAATATCAAAGTCACTGTCATATAGCAAAAAGTCCTCCACATTATCTGAAGTAATTTCTTAGCCCGTATACTGCCTACACGAGCTACATTGCTAATCGAGGCCATGGTTAGAACTGAGATATAACATTTTCAAATGTATTTTTCTGATAGCTAAAACAAAAACTGTGAACCCCGTAGCTACACGGCTCTATCATAAATCTCCTCTCTGTATTTATTCTAAGGCGTAAATAGAAACGCTGACAGAGATGTTTGATTTCTTTGCAGCTTGGGTGTGCCTCACAAACACACACACGTAATTGCATCAAAGCAATAAGCAGAATGATAAAACTTTGAAGCCGAGAACATTGTGCTTACCTAGCTATAGGTATATACATTTGTACGCACATAATACAAGCCTGACTCACAAATTAGGTGCGTTTGATGTACAAAATGACTTTTGCTACAGAGAAAAAATTAGTGATATTTAAACTTTTGTTACTACAGTCTCTCTTTGTTTCTACAATAGATGTATAGTGCCTTTAATGAGCTTTATGCCAATTGTTTCATTAAAATATCTTAATAAATACTAAAAATATGAATGTTTATGTATGAAGCATATTTACCTACATTTAACAATTTAAATGCCTTGAATTGTGTACTGGGTATCCATTGCCGCCATCGCTCAAGCGGTTAAACTATAAAATTAAAAGAAATTACTCTATTCTTTTGTTTTAGGAAGCCAAGCTGATGTATGGGATGCTGTTCTCACTGAAATCATTTGTCAGCAAAATATCACCACTTGATTCCAAAGAAGGCTTCCTAAATTATAGAACCAGCAAATATGCACTGAATTATTTTGAGACACCATCTGGTCTCAAGTTTGTTCTTAATACAGATGTTGGTGCACAAAATGTTCGGGAACTGTTGCAACAAATATACAGTCAGGTTTATGTAGAATATGTGCTGAAAAATCCTATTTGTGGCCTGAAAGAACCAATAAAAAGTGAACTCTTCAAGAGCAAGCTGGACACTTTCATAAAGCAATCAAGTGCATTCTCATCAAGGCCTATGTGAATCATTTGTGCTAATGTAATCTCAAATGGAGAATGATGTTTAAAATGAAAATGTAAGATTCACTAGTTACCACTATGCAGTATAGGTACTTTTTTTAATATGGTATTTGTACAATTGACTTTATTCTTAAGTCACCAGTTAAAGTTTAAACAGCAGATGTTAAGTTTAGAGAGTTTGGATGTGAGAAAGTGCAGTGTAACTATCTAACATTAAAAAATGGTGAATAAACCACTTCTGTATCATGAAAATTATGCTGCTAGATTGCAGTTTATGCTGATTAAAAGTGGTAAATAAAAGCATTAAATAACTTTACGAAATTATTTTTGATGCACTAAAAAATGTGGGTCAGTTGGGGAAATTAATATTGGTCAGCCTGTTGCTATGGTAGCTCAGTTAGTTTGAGCAAAAGTATGGAAAGTCATGGTTCAGATCCCAGTTAGGGCATTATATTTGTCAGTCTATTTTTACCTTTCCAACTCAACGCAATACAAAGCTGCATTGGAAGATCAATCATCATTTTTCGACCATGAATTTGAGAATGCCTTATGGTTGAGAGGAATAAATATGAATAATTAGGATAATTTATTATGTTGTGTCATATTGCCATGGCAGTCTTGTTGGTTAGACAGGGTTCATACTTAACTGGAAAGTCAAGGAAATTAGAAAATGTGAGGAAAAGTCGAGGGACTTGTCAATGTACCAAAAAATCAGGGAAATGGCTAGTTTTCAGAAAAAGGTCAGCAAAATTTATAAGCAGATTGTCTTTTGTGTATTTCATAAAAAAGAAGTAAGATGTGGTTGCAGATTTATTGGAAGTGTTAATTATTTTTAATTGTATTTTGACACTAGCTGAATTGGAATATAGTTTATAGTGATATAATTTGTTTTCCAGTAAGCTTGTTATTGCTTTTTTGTTTTATCTAAAATATTTATTGTTGATGCTGCACTATTTTGGTTCAGTTGTTGCCAAAAGCAGACAGTTTTGTGTCTTTATAGGAATCTTCCTGTTACTAGTCAGCATAGAAATACTGAAAGTAATGAGTAAACACTGATGAAAATGCTATTTGGTTTTCTAAGAAAATATTAAAAAGATTAGTATCACCTCGACAATGCTGAAATATGTGAGGGCTGCTCATAGAAGAACATAAGAGAAATCAACAAAACCAGAAAGAAGAATTAAAGATTTGAAGCTTTCTCGGTGTTCATTATTACAGATGACTTAACGGGATAACAACCAAGTTAAATTGGTATCAGAGAAATCCAATTTAACCTGGTTGCCATCTGTTACAGAAAGAAGAAGAAAACAAACAAGATGAAAAAATAAACTTTATAAGATATAAACTGAAGATAGGAAAATCAGTAGATTGCGTTTCATTGCAATCTGTGATGAGATTGAACACAAAGTCCAATCTAGGATGTAGATTAAGACAAAAATTACTTATTTTATTCATTACTCTGTATAATTATCAATACATGTACTTACAAAAGTTAATTCTAATATTGAATTTTTCAGAGGTGTCAATTTTGTATAATTTACAATTACATGTCTGTTTTGAAAAAACATTTTGTACAGTATGCATTCTTAGAACATTCATGTGTTCTTTCTATATTTATAACACTGCATTAATTATTATTAATTTTTTTGATTGAATTAAATCCTCCTCTGTCTAGAAGGTGTGAGTAATGAGATATCTTTTTTATTCTGACCTAAACTTGTTTTTTGTTTATTTTGCAATTTCTTTATAGGAGATGGAAGTGAATTAAATAAAACTATACCTCAGACATCTAAAGAAGACACCATAAAAGCAAAGATTCAAATGTGGAAGAAAAATTGATTAGCTTTACCAATTTAATTGTATTTTGAGTTTACATACGATTCATCTAGATAGAATTCAGCGAAAATAATTTTCTCTTTTTTCATAATTTGCAATGTTGATAAATAGTGTTTTGCCACATATAACATACATTAACAAAGATAACATTTGACAGCTATGTGGATGGTGGAGGCTGGTTAAAAACTCAATGAAACAAAATTCCACGGTTACCTGCTGATTTTAATATTTAGAGTGATCAAATTTATTTGGCTTATACCACATCAGAATTTCAAATGATGATGATGTAAGTGCTAATCAGTGCATCTTCTATGACTCGATCTAGAGGCTAAGACAAAACAAATGCCTATAGGATGTTAACAAACTAACATGCCATGTATGTGCTAGTAAGCTGGACCTTCCAGGACTCAATCTAGTGTTCAAGACAACTAACTACCTTGCCTACTAGAGTATTCCTAGCAAAATTTAAAGGACATACCACTATTAGCAGATTTAGCATACAATGGGATGGATCACTTGCAGCAAGCTGTCAATTTCATTGAGTGGAATCGAGTGCATGAACAAACATCAAATTTTCATGATTGAAAGCTATTTTTGATCTGGTAGAATAATTCAAGGAACTTGTCATTATAATGCTGTTCTGCTGCATACTTGGATTTCTTTGCACTTTCCCTGAATTTAAGCAGTTTTTGAGACAATGTCTTAGGTTGAAGTGCATTTATGCTTTAGTCATGTTTTCTTGCTACATAAGGGAAGTGCTATTCTGTTTTTATTGTATTGTGATTTATTGGCTCCTTCCATTTTCATAATTGGAGGGCACGTATATTTGTAAGCATTCTTGTTTATTTATATTAGAAAGGCTTAGATGCTAGCTACCTAGATAAGCTTTTATCCAAACTTTCATCAACTCTGAGAAGGTGAATGTCGAATGTCAGTATTGTGAATGATGTTTAAATAAGTTAACAATTGTAACAGATGATTTTATTTATTTTATTGTGGTATCGGGGTAGATATATTAAAATGAAATAACTACAAGCATGATGGGCACAAAACCATATCCATCATGTTGTAAATTCCATTCATTCATAATCTTAGACCATAGTGAGTTAGAACACAAATATATAAAACAAAGATACAGAGGAAAGAAACAAAACAGTTATATGGGACAATTAGCCACAAGAGCTACATAGTAGCATCTATTTCCAAAATAACTCATATTCAGCCCATAAGAGGCACTGTTACAATTATGGTAGCCCTCAGAAAAGAAGTAACTTACTTTCAAAACAGAAAAGGTGCTGATACATCCATGTGTGTCTCTTCTGCTCTCCAGTACAAATTTGCACTCTCTTCAGCAGTCCTCAGAACTGTTCAGCTATGATAGAATTTCTCTCTATAACAGTGACATCATCCTTGTTGCAGTAAAAGCCAAATGAATTTGAATGCTCAGTATTTACTGACATGTGAAAAGTCTTGATTGTCAAGGAGAATTTCTTAATATAGCCATGAAAAGTTGGAGAAATCAATATGTAAAAACAGTGTGAACCATGTCAAAACAACAAAATGGAAAGTTGAAGACCCATGGTACAATAATTATATGCAACTCCAAATCTAGAGTTCTTGTGTTCAGTTCCCAGGCAGAGGGTAAGAATGTTTCTTCAGTTAGGATTATCTCCTGTTCCATCTGGCATCTAGAAGTATGAAAGATAGTGAATGTGTGTGTGAGCAAATTTAAAAACAACCCAAAGATGGATAAACATTAAATGAATGAACCCATTGCCATGAGTACCTGTTCCAAAGGCAAAGCTGCTGATGACCTAGATGTTAAATGTGCCACATAAATGGAATACAGAAAAATAAATTGGATGTTACATTCACATGACTTTCTCTAGCCTCTATTGTTTATTAATGCCTATAAAAACTATTACAAAAGTTTATTACTATCTCTACAAATGCTATGTACATAGTGTATAGAGAAGGTATTGCATTTAACCCAAAAATTTGATGCCAAGATTTCACTGAAAATAGATATTTTGAGTCCCCTGATTCCAAAAAAAAAGCTTTTTAGGAGCATGTCTATGTGTGTGTGTGTGTGTGTGTGTGTGTGTGTACGTGGGCAGTATAGCTCCATTAAGAGAATCCTCCCACCCTCAACTAACCTTCACATGTTACATTTTTCGAAATTTTGATTTTCTCAAAAATGGCTAATGATTTTGATTAAAATACCTTATGTTTAAGATATTTTTATGACAAACAAAATGTATATCTGGGAATAGCCTCTAGACCTCTTCATTCTGGATGACTTTTGTATAACTGGTAAGCCATAAGAGGAAGACAAAACCATACTATACAAAAAATGCAGATCTCATTAAAACACACAATTAATGTTATATACATTTTTTTTTATAGAGTGAACCAATTTCACAGTGTTGCAGATTATTGGTTTCAATTTTAAGTCGGTTAAACTTTTCTCAAAACGGGAAGACATCTTTCTTCTCGTTTGCTTACTCCTGGCAAGCAAAGAGATGGAATTTCAATCGTTTCACCAGCTTTTAAAGGACTTGACGATCGCTTTAGCCTGTGCAATCCCTTAATACCCCTCTATTTACAAGGAAGCTTGCAATAAGATAATTTTGCTTATGTTTGTCTTGATTAGCATGATAGATGAAAAATTTATCTTTTGAATAAAAGGCTTGTTTGTGAAACAGCTAGAGAAAGTCATGTGAATGGAACACATCAGATTTTTTTTCTATTTACTTAATTTAAAATTGAGGTAAACCTTTGCAGAAATAGCTATATTACTCATGTTGTTATAGATACAAAGACAACAGCAATAGTCATTTGTTTAAGAACTGGATGAACTCTTTCCATGGAATTGCAAGAAACTGACAATTAACAGAGTTTGAAAGATGAGACTTATGTCACAAACAAGGTTATTTTAAATAAATTGTGTTTTTAAGAGTATTAGCTATGTCTTATGGGCAGTACATTTTGGTGTATCACTTAACTTTACCAGATTATATAAAATCCCTTCAGGATGAAGTAAACTTCACTGGCTATTCCTAGAAAATTCAAGATGTACATTTTATTTGTAATGTAACTATCTTAAATACAGGATAGGAGATGAATAAGTTTAAATATTTGTATCAGTGTTAAAGGATGATGTGTTGATCCAGTATTTGCAGTTTTTCCCCCTATTTTCTAAAGATCTTCATGAGGAAAATGTCACCATGTTTTTAGGATGGTTGTTATTCCCTATCTAAGACCTTCAGTTATTGTTTACATAACAGGTCACATGGTTGACCCTCCTTTGCCCCGTCTGACTATAGGTAGGGGCATATGAGGGAGAATATCGATCACACTGAAACTTCAACCTAACCATACATTTTTGTTTCCACATAACATTATCTGATTAGGATTAACATTGTATTCAGAGTTCAAACCAACACACAAGCATTTGCACTTCCATTCTTTAAACTACAAAATTATCCTCATTGCTCTTACAAAGATGGGAAATTAAAATTAAACCTCAACATTTAAAACCTTCAATCGAGAATTAGGAAAACGTGTCACAGATCCTTTGATACATACAGTTAACAAAATTAGTCGCTTGTGAAGATGACAATTTAGAAATTGCTGATAATATAGCAGCTCTTTGCAGTATTGGCAGACTCCCCAGTGGTGGTATAAATTAATTGAATATCTGCTCTATCAGCATATGGACATTCATTGTGTAAGGGAAAGTTTGGAACTGAATTAGTCTCTTGTATCCTCATTATGAGTCATGTGAATGCAGGCTGGTGGCATGCGAGTTCTACTGAAAAAAGAAGTTGGCGATTGCGAGTTATCTACATCAGGTATGTTAACACAGTAGAGGTCATTAAAAAAGCATTAGACCCTGGAATTTGTGCTTAATTTGTAATAATGCTATAAGTGAGTGGACAAAATCAGATACACATATGTATTACAGGCATTGTTGTCTACTAGATACCAAATTATTTGTACTTATTCACCTCCCACCCTGTATATGGTATTTTATCTTAAACTCTGGTTAACTCTCGGTATCAAATTTTTGCATAGAATGTAGTAACTTCTTTACATACTATATACACATTTACTATGTTTTAAGTATGGCTGAGAAAAGTAACTCTTTGATCTTGGAGAATATGTGGATTAAATATACTTGTTGCAAATAGTATATGCTGTGAAATCTTAAAATTGTACGTGCTTCCAAGTTCTAATAGAGAACAATAAAATCACGTTTCATTACCCAAGATGCAGTTTTAGGACATATAAAATTATTATCTCTTCATCCTTATGCCAAAACGGATCCACATGACCAGTGCACCGCATTACAACACAGTAGCACTGCGTACAGGAATGTAATCTCACGCTATCACTCTAAACTACAGCATGAATTTATTATTAAATTGTATAATATCCTATACAATTACTGAGGAATTTAATTGATGTTGATTGGTACTATTAAACAGAACTATAAGCCCCAACATGCTATTTATATGAGTCAACTGATTTCATGTTATTGTTTACAACAGCAACAGTTACTGGTTGTTGCTGATTAGAATCATGGAAGGACATTTGCTTTCATCAAATTACATAAATCTTAAGGCTGGTAAACCATTGACGAGTGGTGAAATAACTAGAGTGTTGAATATTCATTGTAAGTTTTGTGAGAAATATATCCAACACTTCCTGTAAAAGAAGTGCTGAAATTATTCTGAATTCACTGGTGTTTTGGCTACAAGTATAAACAGTGCTTGTTATGAAAAATCTGAAATGGGAAAAGTGGTTACACCCTGGGGGGGGGGGGAGAGAAAGCATGTGAAATACATGATGCAAGAATGTATGATTTTGCAAAAATGCAATTTGCTAATAGTGCACAATTTCTTTTTTAAAAATGAGCCGCCAACATTTGATAAAATGCTACATGTAACAAAAGAAGAATAAATGTTGTTTTGGAAGATGGATAATTTAAGTGATACCATTGTTGACAACTGGTATTCAACCTTGAATTGGGAAGCAGCAGCACAAACAGCTTAGATGACGATTCTGATCTGGAGGGAATACAGTCGCTTCCAGAGAGCGAATAAATTTAAGTTATCATGTACATATTATTTTTTTGCTCGTGATTTCTAGAGCTAATTATTACAAGTGCACCCATTTATTTTTTTATGACTATCAATGTTATCACCATTATACCTAATAGAATATTTTAGTCATTGCTTAAATTGTTGGAATAAGGGCTATGTTCATTTTACATCACAATATGCCATGTGTTTGCGCCACGAGGTTGCATTTCTGGTGCAAATGGCAGAAGGCTACATTATAACAGTGTCTGGGTTTTGTTTTGACAAGGATCGACTTAAGGCTGAATAGATAATAGCTGGTGCAAGGTGGTTGCTACAAATGATGATTATGGATGTGAATTTGTTAACATGAATTAAATGTGCAGCAATATAAAAAATATACTGTTGTTAACAGTACTTTGCATGCAGAGGAAAGGAGGGGAATATCATCTTTAAGTAGTAAAACAAAGAATCATGACTTGATATGAACAAACCCAAGTTTAGGCAGTGGGCCAAGAATATCTTGCTTGATCTCTATTTTGAAATGGTTATTACAACGTAGAATTATTTTGGAATTGGAATGTTCAAAACTGATACATCCATTTAAATGCATTTAGTGCATAGCATCATACTATTTTTCAGCAAACATGTATTGCCTCAGTTTCTTAGTATATCTATCCAGTTTGTCTGATAAGACTCAGTTATTGCATTGCTTTTTCTCATTTTAGTACAGGATACAAATAATCAATCAAAAAATATGAATGAATATGTGCACGAATGAGCATTAAATTTCAGGCAGATTTAAATCAGATGCTGCAGACTACCCACAACCATTTCAACGGTTGCTCTCATTGCTGTGTAAAGAATGGGGATGAAAGCAGTGTTAGCCATGGCTTGGCACTGCTTCATCTTCTTTTAAAATCTGTGCACTCAGGTGCAAACAGTTGGCCTCAGGTGCATGCAGTGAGCAAATGTCTATCTTGCTCTAGTTTCACCAGCAGTGTAACCATTCCTCTATGCCAGAGAATAGTTATCATAAACTTTTTTTTTATCCTATTTATTTAACGTCACTTTAACTGCTTGGTCATATTGCAAAGGTTCTGTTCATAAAACTCATTTGATCTGTATGGTGGACAGCAAACTTCATGTTGTTGTCCCCACGCCCCTACCACTTTTGCTTGCTGCCAAACAGATAGTGCAAGGATGCCATCCAATCTGACTGCCTTATATCATCTGTACTTGGTATACAGCTAGCCTTCTAGGTCTCATGCTTTACATCCATAGTACTTTGCTCCATCACAAGCAGATGGCACTGAGGTACCATCCAGTCTAGCTACTTTCACTATCTGCTGATAGTGGCAGCATAATCATAGATACCATCTTAATCTTCAGTTTTACTATTGTTTTAGACTGAAGGTGGAACTTTGAGTCATGGTATAAAATTTCTAGTATGGTATTTATCTTGGCAACTGATGGAAACCATGAAAAACCTCAGCCAGATTGGTCAGCCCAATTTGAAGCAAGAACCTTCAGAATGTGGGCCGCAGATATTACTGCCTGAGCTATCCCACTCATTGATTTAGCAGCTACATTACATTTTTTGGGGATTTGATTACAAATTGAGGGAAAGATTAAAACTTAATTGCACCATTACTCTAGAAATTTTTGAAATGTTCAGTGTGTTAAATTTCCTCAGATTTTGCAAGTAATTATTTTATGTTTCATCATATTAAATAAAGTATAAAAGCTACAATTTAACTATAAATATGAAAAGAATTTTACCATAAGGAAATTTTAACAAACTTTTAATAAGTTGACCACTATTTGCTCTCACTATTTTGTATTCTTCTTCTGCATAGAAGGCGTTCTTAATAATGTAAATACTTCCTTTTACTTTGCTGCTTATTCCTCTCTTTTTATCCATTGAGGTAAAACATTGTTAAATTTTTTGTTGCTTTTCAATGCATTTGGTTAGTCTTGTAATTTGTTTGTAAAATAGTTTTTTTCTTTATTTGAAGGTTTTATTTATGAATATGTATATTTTTGTCTTCTTTATAGTTTTTTTTTACACATATTTTAGATATATATCTAAAGACAAGGTGGTGTTAGTATAAAGCAATGGTAAAATGTTTTTTTTTTTTTTAATTTTGTTTAATAAGTGTTATTGCTCTAATTTGTAGCCTACATATTTATAATATTTGTTGCTTCTCATCAGATTCCCATAACAAAATATAACTCAAATGTGAAATTTATAATATATTTGTACTGAGTGATCTTCACTAATGATATATATTTGACTTTAGCCACATCTTCCACCCAACGATCAGCTGCCTTGTAGTATAGGAGGTACTGATAATGAACTTAGCTCGCATCAAGTCTAAAAGACTGCACTAAATATACCTTACAATCAAAATTTTGTGTCAAGAAGACAAAATTGGCCACAAGTTTTTTATTGTTTAGTGCCCATTTTTACAACTATGGCATTGATGATGCATAGAATGAAGATGGAATGCAATGGCAGGAGAAATGTAATCCTTATATATACAGGAATATTAATTTTAACATTAACTATTATCCAATGATGACGAGATAGTAGCACAAGCTATTTTATATGAAGTAGCACTTATTTATAAAAGTAGTATGGCACTCAAACATTACTAACACAGTGTAATAAATAAGTCTATATTAACATACACATATTCTGTGAGCACATTCCAATAATTGGCCATAAACTTATTACAATCTTTAGTTTCTCAATTTTTGTTTCTTTCTTTATGAGGTTTGTGATGTTTTAAAAGCAGAAAAACAAAACTGATGGCCTGCAAAAACAATAAACTACCGTTTGTTCTTCCATTACCTCTACCTCTTTTCTTTTATATGTTCATTTTGTTGGTTTTACTTTTTTTTTTTTTCTTTTTTCGTGATATTTTCATAGTATATTTTATTTATGTTGATTACTGAGGATAGATAAGAATATATTGGCACTATTTAAACTGGTATTACTTCTTCCCAACTGAGAATTTCTCTGTAAATAGCAACAAGTCACCTCAAATGTGACAATGTGTAAATGTGTCACTCTAAAGGAACAATCATTTTAAACTGATATTTGTGTTGTTCTTTGTGGTTATTGCCTTTGCATACTGTTTTCTCAGTTACCTTTCTTTCTTGCTAGTTTCGTGGATTTTAATTAACAGTGTTTGAGTGTGTTATTTAATAATTTCTAAATACATCCAAAGATACACACAGCTATTGAACAAATAACCCAAGGCTAAATGTGAATAGGATAAACTATCAAAACATTGGCAAGGCAGAGTATTTTGGCTAGTTTAAATAAAGTGAATAAGAAGTACTTAAGAGGTTATTCCCAGAATATTAAATATAGGCATTTTATTTGTCATAAAGATAGTTAAACACACAATATTCTGAGAAAATAAAAAAATTGGGAAAATGTTCTATGTGCTATAGGATAGTTTGTGCTTTCTTGAAAATCTTTGTGTCAACTCTAAAATTTAAATGCCAAGTTTTGTATTTAACTAACTTTTGAGTTATGCTGTTCACAAACACAGCAGATCTTTTTTCTAAAAATGCTTTTTTACTTAATACAGGCAATCTCAAACCATATATTTATTGGGAAATCTTAGTATCAAATTATGGTTGGAATATATTTCCCTGCTTACTCTAAAGTTTTAGAGAAATAAAACAACAGTGTGTATGCAACTTTAAAATAAAAAGCTTTATTTCTCTTGTATAGACAGAGTTTTCACTATATACAAAATTTTTGTTGTAATGAAATATGTATTTTCCAGGATTTTCAGAAATATATGATGGGTTTAGTCATAAAAACTATCAGTGGTTTGCAAATAGTGTATTAATGTTCTGCTGCTGCTGACTTTGAGGGGGCATTAATTTGTAAGTAAAGACATTGTCTTTTAAAGTAAAAATAAAATGGTGATCCCATGAAACAGAGAAAATGCTGAAGTAGCACCAAGATTCCAAATGGGTACCAGGCCTCGTCTCCCTTGCACCTCTACTCTGCTGAATATATTACATATTCTCATGAAGAAAACTTTTTTTTTTTTTTTTTTCTTTTCTAATTTTAAGCATAGTTATTCTGAACATAAAGATATCAGCAGATTTCTATGGTATGTGTAGTGTAGTGTAGTTTACTTTTCTTATATCATTCTGAGGATATATTTTGAAGTAAGGTATTTAAATGTATTATTGATTCTCTTTCTTGAAATACAAAGCATGTAAAATAAGTTGGACTGAGTGGCTCAGTTGATTAGGTACTGGCCTTCTGATCCTAAAGTCGTGGGTTCAAACTCGGCCTAGACCAATGGTTTTTAAGTGTGCTTAAAAGCATCAGCCCCATATCAGTAGTTTTATTGGTATGTAAAAGAACTCCTGTGAGACAAAATTCTGGCACACCAGCAGTACTATATGATCCTGACAATTGACAGCATCATTTAGAAGCAAAATATTTATTTATAAAAAATAAATATAACATGTTTTGGCATTCACTGGCGGCCACAACTCCATACAACACAAGTGTTCACTAATAAACAACCTACTTTGTTACTGCAAATATTCCACTGACCTGAGAAGAGCACAACAAAGAATGTAATAAGATCATTGAATGCAGAAGGAGATTCACAAATTAGTGCACAGGTAGATAATCAGATTTAAAAAGAATAAATAAGTGAAACTACCATGGTAAGTATATAAAATAAAAGGGAAATGTTCAAAAAATTGACTTTCTATCCTTGGGTCTTTTAAATCTTGGGAAAAATAAAAGAGCATGTTATAACCATAGCTTCATACAGCTTAGACATCACCTGCCAATAAGATTCAGACATTTATGAAACTGTAGGTGTGGTTTAGGAAGACGTATGTACGGAAGGCAGAGATTGGTAAGATGTAAGTACACATGAGAAATGCAATATATAAATGAACTGATAAATCAGTATAATTAAAAAAAATGTTTGGGCTACACATAGCTAAAGGGAAAACTAAAGCTTTAAAAGCCTATTAAACTTTTTTTTTTTTGGGGGGGGGGAGTTTATACAACAAAATTAATAAAAATGTATCAAATTCTGATATCCTAAAATATGATAAACTTATCTCCCAATGTATCCAGCCAAAATGTGTAACATACAAACTACAGGAGGAAGTGCAGAAATTAGTCAATTCAAAATATAAGCAATTTAATGACTTTGACTTCCCATAGCAGGAAGGGTTTGTAACCTAAAACCCAATTTTTGCCACCTTTTACTACTTCTAGAATTTTACTATATGCTGCTAACCATATGTAGGTGCTTATATGTAAATTATATTTTCCACATAGCCGTGTGTAGCCCAGAGACTGTGGTTCATATTCCAGCTATGGTATTAATCTCTTCAGTTTGATTCTACCTAATTGATCCCCAGGTACTTCAAGTGCATATTATGAAAATATATGTATGGATTGTTCTGGTTCTCAAACTTTCTCAGCTGGTGCCTTATTTGATAAACTCTGCAATTAAAATTTCCCTCTAAAGCTTTTACAAATACTAGTTTATTACAACTGTATATTTGAGAACAATATAGCTTAAAGAGATAGTTGCAAAATGTATAATAGAACAGTAAATTTTAACAAGCATGTAAACTGAAACAGGTCAAAAACCAATTATATGAGTAAATTTCAATATCAAAGTGCACCTTCAAACCAAAATAAGAGAAAGTTAAATAACATGTAACTAAGTCAGTGTCAAACTGAAAACAATAAAAAAGAAAACAAACACAAGCCACTTTGTTAATTATACCTACAGATTAACGAATCTCACACACATTGCTGTCATATTTATAGGATTTTTCTTTCTGTTTGTGCTAAATATAATTTTTTTATCAAAAGGCAATAAGGCTCAGCAATCTGAAAGTATTCCTAGTCATAATATAATCACATTACTATTAATTTTTCAATTTTTCTTCTGAACAAGTCTGTGTCCTACAATTTTAAGAAAATATAATTGGCCAATATAACATTTAATTTACCACTGAATTCATTTAGTTGTTAACAAAACTTCTAAATATACATGTACAAACAACATAATTCTGTTGGTTTTAGTTTATCTTGGAAACCACATTGTATTAATTTAACAATGATTGTCAGCCAAAGTGTTGAATAACTGGGTGCAAAATATGAGGTGCAAAACAAAAAAAAAACAAAAAATATATATATATATATATATATATATATAGGTATATATACAATATTAAAGGAGTATGGTGCTCTAATAGGAAACTTTCTGACCCCCAAGTTTACAAATCTGTTTACAACAAACACAATGCATCTATTTTTTGAGTTCTATCCTCACACCTAAGTAATAGCCAGCTTTTAAAATGAGTTTGTGACCACGTTTTGAAATGATAAGCAGTATCCTAAATGCTGTTGCTGTTATCCATTGTGTTTTAATGGTCTTACATCTATTGATTACTCTAACTGTATACAGAACCACATGTGATGTACTCATTATACTTACTATATGAAATGATAACATTCCATGCTTAAGTTTAGGGTACCTTCTCTCTCTGGCATTTGTCATTTTGGGAACTAACTGGAAGGGAAAAAAAAAAAACTCAGGCAGAAATGAACCTGAGGGAATTTTAAAAACAGATTTCCCATTCATTAGTTTGTGGCTTAACGACTTCGACCGTAAGAATTACCTGGGATGCTATACTTTCGCTGGAAAACAATTAAGACCCTCAAACTTTAAATTAGTTCAACCATTTATTTAGTTTCAGACAAATTGTTTTATACTATGATTATTTTTAACTGAACTAAATAATTTAATACTCAATTTTGTTGCTCAATTCTGCACCCTGTACAATAAGCAGTGCCTATAGGTGCTCTTATGATATTCAACATTTTATAATATAGTTGTTTGTGTGTATTAGCATTTATATAAATCATAAGTAATCTTAGAGATACATTTGGATATGAGGAGGTACTATAAAAAATATATTTTTAGTGTTCTAAACATACATTTAATAACCCATATCGTGCATCAGCCCATTATGAATTAACATCTGCAAGAAAAACTAGCAGAAACAAAACATTTAAAACAAAGAAAGACGAATTATGCAAGTACTCATTTGTTTGCTGAAACACAAATTATTCAAACAATCATATATTATTTTGTTTATTGTAAAAAAACAAATGCCACTGCAGTATTTGAATGTTATTTATTTGGTTACAGGTCCCAAGGAGCCCTTGGGCTCATAAGAAGGACAATAGCTTAAAAATCATATGGCAGTGGGAGAAATACTCTTTGAATAGTCGCATTGAGCAAAAATAATAATAAAAAATCTGATGTGTTCCATTCACATGACTTTCTCTACATCTCTGTAACAAATTATTGTTAAAAAGCTTATGCTTCTATTTACTTCATGCTAATCAAGAAAAAATTAGCAAAAATAGTGTTATTACTTGCTTCCTTGTAAGTAGAAGCGAAATAAGGGACTACCTTAGATTAAAGTGATAATCAAAAGCTGGTTGCTATGTGACTGAAGTTCCTTTGTTTGTATGGACAGGAGTTGAGTAATTCCTGTATGAGAAAATTATAAGTTTTTCAAAGCTGAAACCAAAAACAAGGAATATCTAAAAAACGACCAACTCCATGAAAGAAATGTATATTACATAAATTATGTGTTTGGTATTCAACGATCTTTTCGTTTTTTAGCTATGCTATCCACAGACACACACGCGCGCGCGCACACACAAACACACACAGGGACTTTTTCTGAAAATGCTTTTTTTTTTTTTTTTTTTTTTTTTTTTATTCAGGGGGATCCAAAACATGTATTTCCGGCGAAATCTCGGTATCGAATTTTTGGGTGGAATGCAATACTTTCTCTATACACGATGTACATAGTACGTGTAGAGAAAGTAAAAAGGGAGGTGGGTACTCTCACTAATCGAACTTGGAACCTCTTGATTGTAAGGAGACAAGTTACCCAACGTTACGGAGACGGGAATCGTTTATATTCAGATTCCATCAACCATATTATGGAGTTGCCAGGATGATAGAAAAAAATCTAATGTGTTACACCCACATGACTTTCTCTACATCTCTGCAACAAATTATAGTTAAAAAGCTTATGCTTCTGTTTACTTCGTGACAATCGAGAAAAAAAAATAACAGAAATAGTCCTATTACTTGCTTCCTTGTAAGTAGAAACGAAATAAGAGAATACCATAGGTTAAAGCGATAGTTAAAAGCTGGCCTCTATGTGACTGAAGTTCCTTTGTTTGTATGGACAGAAGTTGACAAATTCCTGTATAAGATAAGTATAAGAGTTTTAAAGCTGAAACCAATAACAAGGAATATCTCAAAAAGGATCAACTCCACGAAAAAAATGTATGTGACATAAATTATGTGTATTAACGTGCTCTACGTTTTTTGTGTGGTAAGTTTTGTCCATCTCTTACGGTTTAGCGTTATGCAAAATTCCGTAAAATTCATCCAGAACAAAGCAGTCTTCAGATGCTACTCCCAGAAAATTCAAGATATACGTTTTATTTGTGAGGTAAATGGTAATATACCATATTTTAATCAAAATCGTTAGTCATTTTTGAGAAAATCAAAATTTTCGAAAAAAAAGTTCCATGTAAAGGGTAGTTGGGGTGGGGGGATTTTCTTGAAAATCTTCGTGTTGCATCCTTGGAAGATGCCAAACTTAAATACCAAGTTTGGTATTCAACGGTCTTTTAGTTTTTGAGCTATGCTGCACACACACATGGACATTTTCCTAAAAATGTTTACTTTAGATTCAGGGGGACCCAAAACTTGTATTTCCGGTGAAATCTCGATATTGAATTTTGGGTGCATTACAATACCTTCTCTATACACTATGTACATGGTACGTAGAGAAAGTAAAAATATACATAACAAAGCACAAATGGTATGTTACAATATGAGTAAATACGTATGCTTTTATAGTCAAGTAGTGGTCAAGCAATCACCGACCGGATGGCGTAGGCTACAGTTCAACACTATATTAAAGTAATAATTTGTTTTATAAAGTCCTTTTAATGGATGCCAGTGCTTCTTTTGGACTAATTCATCTGCGGCATTAACCTCGAAATTGCTAGCCCGATCAGTGATAAGTGAACTTTAATTCCTAACCGTGTTTAACCTCTCTTTTACAAAGCGCGCGGGATCAACGGAACTGCAAGATTGCATACAGCGCCAGCGCCGCGCGTATGTTGGTGAGGAATTCGAACGGACATGTTGCTCATGGGCACGGACTACATGGAAGTTCGCAGCCACCAGGAGAACAAGGAATATAGAGAGGTAAGAGTGCAATGTAGCAGTAGCTTCGATTCACACAGCTGCGTAAGGGATCGTGGAAATATCAACTATGATAATTGATACACATAGATAAAAATGTAAGTCTTAATTCCTTTGGTTATTATTGAAAAATCTGATTCGTTGATACCTTTTAGTATCTGAATCATGTAATAAAAATAAATATGGCGTGTTATTTATGAACATTCTTTAACTGCTGTGGTTCTCAGCGTCCCATTCTAAATTGGGCGTGAAAACCTGCATAAGTTTGCCTCTCAGAGGCCTCTTTATCAGGCTTGAGGTTCTTTTACGTGCCGTAAATCTACGACACTGGACCAGCGGCTTTACTTCCCTTCCGAAGGAAGTTATGCTAAGGATTTTTACACCCGAAAAAATCCATTGTCCTCCGCCGCGTTTGAATCCGCAACTTTGAGTATATGAAGTTAGTATAGTAACCACGGAGGGCGACGAACCATGCGGTGATTCGGCCATGTGGCAATATTTGTAAATTTTAGCTTTCATGTGATTTCTGAATTGTGTATTTAAAACAAAAATGTAAGATTTTTAAGCAACGCGCTATCAATATGCAATTAGAATAAATAAATAAATATATATATATATATATATATATTAGGTATTAATTTGTTTATTTATTTACTCAAATTGCATATTGATCAGATTTTTTAAAATTAAAACTTAGTTTGAAAACTACTATTTTTAGAGTATACTTCCAAGCAAACATGAAGGGAAATAAGGGAATACATTGTGCTAAAGTGATATTGAAATCTTTAAAAGTTGGTCGCCATGTGAAACAATTTAGGTTCGGCTCGCTTTGCATGATCCTGTTTGAGAAAAGTTAGGTAGTTTAAAAATGAGACTAATAATAAGGAATATCTCAAAAACGTATACGACGTAAATTATGTGTTTTAATGAGATCTGCATTTTTTATCCCTTAAGGTTTAACCGTTATGTAAAATTCTGCAAAACTCATCCGGAATAAAGAGGTCTTCAGAGGCTATTCTCATAAAATTCAAAATATACATTTTATTTGTGATGTAAATATCTTTAATATACGGTATTTCAACCAAAATCGTTATAGCCATTTTTGAGAAGAATAAAATTGTCAAGCATTTTTTCATGTAAAGCGTCGTTTGTGGCATGTTTTCTTCTTCTTCTTCTTATTATTATTATTATTATTATTATTATTATTAAATCTTCATGTCGTATCCTTGGAAGATAACTAAATATAAACACAAAGTTTATATTTTAGTTTTTGAGCTATGTTGTACACACACACACACACACACGCGCGCACACACACACACACACACACACATACAAGTAAAATTAAATAAACTCTGCAGAACGACGTTTATTATAACTTCCTATTAAGCCTTCTTAAGAGCCATAACGTATAAACAAACTACACTTAACGATTTTGGGGGCATCAGCGTTTACAAGAGTTGGGATTTTTTAAAACTAGAAATGCACAACGTCAACATAGTTAACTATTTATTAGTATTCAAATAAATAGCCGTGTCATGAAACTGCAGCAAAGGTACTTAACCCTTTGTTCAGCAAACTGGGAAAGTACTAACAATAACTCCATGGCACGACAGCTCACGGGGAACCTTGGCCTATCACCCGGCCGCTGCGTCCACTACAGACGTCATGGATGGGGTGCAGTATTGGAGGGTGAGACGTGGTCAGCGCCTCGAGTACTGGGAAAGTACTAGCAGATTATTATCTACTGACTTACTCATAGGCATAAAACAAAAATATGGTTGCTATGGTAAATAAATCCGATTCTTTACGTGGTGTTGACAAGTTCCTGTATGAGAAAAGTATTGAGTGTTTTAAAACTGAAATCAATAACAAGGAATATTTAAAAACGGCCAAATCCAGGGGAAAGAATGCATATAACATAAATTGTTTGTTTTAACGAGCTCTACATGTTTTGTACAATAAGTTTTTGTCTATCTCTTACGGTTTATCAGTTATGCAAAATTCCGCAAAATTCATTTAGAATAAAGATTTCTTCAGATGCTATACCCAGAAAATTTAAGATATTCATTTTATTGGCAATGTACATGTCTTTAACATACAATATTTTAATCAAAATCGTTAGAGCCATTTTTGAGAAAATCAAATTTTTCCAAAGGGTATTTCGGGGGTGGTCTTGAAAATCTTCGTGTCGCATCCTTGGAAGATATTGAACTTAAATGCCAAGTTTGGTATTTAACGAACTTTTCGCTTTTGAGCTATGCTGTTCAAAGACACACGCGCGCGCGCGGCCTTTTTCTAGAAATGCTTTATATATATATATATATATATATATATATATATATATATATATATATATATATATATATATATATATATATATATATATATATTCAGGAGGTCCCAAAACATGTATTTCCGGTGAAATCTCTGTGTCGGATTTTTGGATGTATTACAATACCTTCTCTATACAGTATAGTAGGGGTCAGGACCGGGTAGATGGTTTTTTTAAATTGGAAAGTGCCACTGCTTGACTGAGCTGCATCTCATGTCGGCAGCAGTCAGAAGTAGGAGTTTGAAGAATATATTCGCATTATTGTGTCTGTAATCTTTACGATTAGAAATGTCCGCGTTTTGAAGTAATGTAACCGAAATTTGAAGTCGGAATTTAAGAGCAGCAACCTATTTTACTTTTACTACATTAAATTGCAATGATGTAAGTATTGTTTACAATGTGATGTTGACTTCATGCCAGCTGAAACCACAGAACAACAGACTCCTCAGCCATCAGCATCAACATCTACATGCCCAGCCTTGTGAGTCTGTCTCTCTTCTTCCCTCCAAAATTGCAGAGAAAATAGCAATATCGGTTGCAGTTTCACCAAAAGATGTGTTGCCAGTTCCCTGTGTTAACAGACTTCCCTCATAGTCAAGAAGACGCCGCGGGAAAACAGCTGCCACCATATAAGTACTCAACCAAGTCACCAGCAATTTGCAGAAAATCGTTTCAGTCTAAGTTTGGTGAAACAACAAGAGCAAAGAAAGCCAAATATAGCGAAGAAAATTCTAGCGATAGCCAGTGCTCTTATTGTAAGGAGAAATATAGCGAGACAAAACGAAATGACGACTGGATTCGGTGTGGGAAGTGCAACAGATGGGCCCATGAACTTTGCACAGGTTGGCCCCAAAAGGCATTGAAATATTTTGAATGTAATGACTGTTAAGCACAGAAAAACTGTAGTACCCGTATGTGCCCCGCCGTTTTAACGCTTCTGTCCCTACCCTAGGGGCAAAACCGTATTTTGCAAACAAAAACTTTTTAATATATCTTATGTATGTGATAAAAGATGGCAACAAAGCACATGTTTTAAAATGTTCACAATTCATGATACAATAATTTACAATAAAGTGCATTTCTTAAAACATTATATGTTATGATCAATTATAATTTATTGTTAGATACCCGATCCTGCCCCCCTTCCCCTACGTGTAGAGAAAGTAAAAATTACGTGTTTGAAAATGAGGAGCTTCCCGTATTGTCAATAATATACTTAAGCAACAAAACAATTTTCATTCTGCAATGGGCGGAGTCCACCTGTGGCTCCTACAGCCTTAAAATGTACCATTATCGATGAGGAGAACAGACATTGGAAGGAGGTATTTAGTTGCTGTAAAGACGCGCGTGATGCTTCGTGCCAGTTTATTACACAAGGATTGATGTGAATTTTTACGGGTGAGTTGATTTCGAGCAAATAGCTGAGGCCTCACTTTGGAAACGAAACTATAAAAACCTTAACTCTCGATTATTTCGTATATATGGAATTTAATTAGTTTTAATAAAGAAATATTTAACTATATAATGTTGAAGTATGCTCATTACAGAATTGATAAATATACAAAAAATAAACATGGAGGAAGATATGGAATGGAGTTTCATTATGGACACTCTTTTAAATACTGTGGAATCTCAGAGTCCCATTCTAAATTGGGCGTGAAAGACCGCTTTTTTGCTCAAAGGCCTCTTTAATAGGCCTGAGGTTCTTTTACATGCGTAAATATACCTCAAGGGACCAACGACTTTATTTTCCTTCCGAAGATCGCCATGCTAAGGATTTTTACGCCCGAAAAAATCCATCGTCCTCCGCCGGGTTTGAACGTGCGACCTCGGAGGCCATCGAAGATTTGGAAAATAAGAAAACTATGTTCACATTATTTCTAACGTTATCTCTTCTTGTGTACTTGTAAATCTAATAACTAAGTTAGTCAGCTTTTATTTATGTCTATATTTCTGAAAGAGGCAACCCTTTTAAACATATTATAGTAGGACCGTAAAATACACATGAAATAAAAAAAAAATCTTTCTGGACATAGTACGTGGTGCGTAGGTAGAGTAGGTATTGTATTCCACGCAAAAACTCGATACCTAGATTTCACGGACAATACACGTTTTAGGGTCTTATGTATAAAGAAATTTAGCAAAAAGTTTGTGAGTGGGAACACAACTCAAAAACGAAAAGTCGGTAAAATACCAAGCATGGTATTTTAAGCTTAGTACCTTCCAATGATGTTACAGGAAAATTTTGAAGAAAATACCCCCACCTCAAACTGCCCTTTACATGGAAAAAAAGTTCGGAAAGTTTGATTTTCTCAAAGGATTTTGATTAAAATATTATGTACATATACTATATACAGTCTATATATTAAAGGTATTTACATGACTAATAAAGTGTATTTCTTAAATTTTCTGGAAACAGTCTCCGAAGACCTTTTTATTCTGGGTGAATTTTGCTTCATTTGACATAACTGGTAAACCGTAAGAACTACACAAAAATGTAGACGTCCTTAAAGCACACATAGGTATACATTTTTTCGTGGACTTAATCTTGTTATTGATTTCAGTTTTAAAATACTTTCACACGAGAATTTGTCCTGACAATGCATAGAAACGGATTTGAACCACATGGAAACCAGATTTTGAAAGATTTGGCTATCGCTTTTGGCTAGTTTATTCCCTTATTTCGCTTTTACTTACAAGAAAGCTAGTAGTAAGACTAATTCTGCTCATGCTTATCTTGATTAGCATTTAGCATGCAGTAGATGCAAGAATAAGCTTTTTGACAATTCATTACAAGATGTAAAGGAAGTCATGTGAATGGAACACATCAAATTTTTACTTTCTCTATGTACATCGTAGTTAGAGAAGTTACTGTATTTCACGCAAAATATTCCATGTTGATATTTCACCGAAAATAAATGTTTTGAGAGTCCCTGAACAAAAGAGCCTTTTTTAGAAAAAGATACGAGAGCAGCATAGATTAAAAATGAAAAGGCGGTTAAATACCAAACTTGGTTTTAAGTTCAGTATTTCCAAGAGCACGACACAAAGATTTTCAGCAAAATCTCCCACCACAACTACCCTTTACAAGGAATATTTTTCAAAATATTGATTTTCTCAAAAATAGCTCTAACGATTTTCATCAAAATACAACATATTAAGATATATTATGATAGATGAAATGTTCTTCAATTTTCAGGGATAACCTTTGAAGTCTTCTCTCTACATTCTATAGATTCATTAAAACACAATTACCTAGGTATATACATTTTTTTGTAGAGTTAACAGTTTTCGAGCTATTACTTGTTGGTTTCAATTTTAAACTAATTTTCTTAAACAGAATTCATCTTTCGTTTGTTATCTCTTGTTTTACTCGTGTCCATGGAAAAAGAACCGAATTTCAATGCCAATCACATAGCGGCAGTTTTTAAAAGATTTGACTATCGCTTTAGCCTAGTGCATTCCCTTATTTCCCTCCTACTTACAAGGAAGAAAGTAATTAAGACAATCTCTGCTAATAGCTATCTTGATTAGCATCATGAAGATAAAAGCATAATTAATCTTCTGTAAGAATAATTTGTTTATGGAACAGGTAGCGAAAGTCATGAGATTGGATCATATGGCACGGAGAATGTTACGTTACGTTATCTAGTAGCTCTGCTCATGTTTAGCAATAACTGTTCTCTCTTTCACCTTGCTTCTCTCTGTCTCAACATGTCGGCCTTCCCCTTCCTCTGTGCAACATACATTGTTTGAAAGGCGGCAATGGAAGCTTTTTACATGGTTTGTTATTATGTTTATATGACTCTTATTAATTTCTTTGGTGGCTCAGATATTCGCTACAGTGAAGAGAAAATGTATTTGCGAAAATGGATACAAAAAGTGATCATGATGATTCAATGTAAGTATTTACATTCTCAATAAAGATTATAGTAGAGGGTATACCTATATTATGTTAAATAAAATCGCGTTATATTCATCCGATTTTCTCTGCCTTGTATCATTTCTTATTTGCTATTAAACTATTTAAACGAAAAATCATTTTTGTATTTCTTTTAAATGAGATAACATTTGCAGAAATGACCATGTTAAACATTTACAAAAGGAGTAGCTACAATAAAACGTTTAAGTACTGGACGCCGAACATAATTGCCTTAAAATCCCATTGTGTTTCCACGTAATGAGAAATAACTGAAAATCACAACTTTTTAAAATCATGACAAAAGTATGGAACAATTTAAAATATTAATAGCGGATATTTTAGAAATGGCTTATAATACAAAAAAGCTATTCAAAATAAATTGTGTGTTTTAAAGAGGACTACACTTTTACTCTCTCTAGCATATATGTAAAATGTAGGTACATAACAAATAGAGAAGGTAAAGTATTGTTTTCCACCCAAACATTCGATACCGAGATTTCACCGGAAAGGCCCCCAGAATCCATAAAAAGTATTTTACTTTCTCTAGCACGTATGTAGGCAATTTACCTACATAGTGGATAGAGAAGGTATTGTATTCCATCCAAAAATTCGATACCGATCTTTCACCAGAAATATATGTATTTAGGACCCCTCAATACAAAAAAAGAAAAAGAAAAAAAGGTTCATATGTGTGTGCGAGTGTGTATGTGGGGGGGGGGGCAGCATAACTAAAAAACGAAACGAAATTTAAATGCCAAACTTGGTATTTAAGCTAATATCTCTCAAGGGTTCAATACGAAGATTTTCAAGAAAATTCCTCCACCCCAAACTACCATTTACATAGAAAATTTTTCGAAAATTTTGTTTTTTCAAAAATGGCTCAAACGATTTTGATTAACGTAACGTATGAGTATTAAAGATATTTACATGACAAATAAATTGTATGTCTTGAGCTTTCTGGGAATAGCCTCTAAAATTCTATTCATTTTGAATGATTTTTACTTTCTCCATGCGCACTATGTACATAGTGTATAGAGAAAGTATTGCACTCCACCCAAAAATTCGATACCGAGATTTTACCGGAAATATATGTTTTAGGGACCCAAATATCCAAAAAAAGCATTTTCACAAAAAGGTCCTTGTGTGTGTGTGTGTGTGTGTGTGTGTGTGTGTGTGTGTGTGTGTGTGTGTGTCCGTGTGTCTGTGAACACGATAACTCAAAAACGAAAAGTCGGTAAAATACCAAACTTGGTATTTAAGTTTAGTATCTTCCAGGGATGCGACACGAAGATTTTGAGAAAAATCCCCCCACCCCAAACTACCCTTTACATGGAACTTTTTTCGAAAATTTTGATTTTCTCAAAAATTGCTCTAACGATTCTGATTAAAATTTCGTTTATCAAACATATTTACCCGACAAATAAAATGTATATCTTGAATTTTCTGGGAATAGCCTCTGAAGAGTAGTTTATTCTGGATGAATTTTACTAAATTTTGAATAACTGCTAAACTGTAAGAGATGGACAAAAACTTACTACACAAAAAATGTAGAGCACATTAAAACACACAATTTATGCTATACACATTTTTTTCGCGGAGTTCGTTGTTTTTGTGACATTCCTTATTTTTGGTTTCTGCTATGAAAAACGTATACTTTTCTCATACAGGAACTCGTCAACTCCTATCCATATAAACAAAGGAACTTCATTGACATAGCAACTAGCTTTTGACTATCACTTTAACCTACGGTTGTCCCTTATTTCGCTTCTACTTACAAGGAAGCGAGTAATTAGACTATTTCTGCTAATTTTTTCTGATTAGCATAAAGTAAATAGAAGTATAAGCTTTTTAAGAATTATTTGTTGCAGGGATATGGAGAAAGTTATGTGAATGGTACACATCAGATTTTTGTATATTCGGTTAACCGTAAGGGAGAGACAACAGTTTATTACACAAAATCGATATTGAAATTCGGTTCGCTTTGGATAACCAGAAGTACAAAGAAAGAAACTAGCTATAATTCTTTATAGCAATGATGAAATGTCGCACAGTATGAAATTAAAAAAGATCTGATGTGTTTCATTCACATGACTTTCTCTAGCTGTTACACAAACGACTTTCCTTACAAAAGATTATTCTTTTGTCTACGACATGCTAAACAAGGTAAGCATTAGCAGAAATTTTCTAATTGCTTGCTTCCTTGTAAGTAGAAGGGACATAAGGGAATACACTAGGCTATAGATATCGATAGTCAATCTTTTAAAAGCTGCTCCTATGTGAAACAATTGAAGTTCGGTTCGCTTAGTATGGTCTGCAGTAAAGCTAGAGATGAAATGGAACATCACTTCCCGTTTGAGAAAAATATAAGTAGTTTAAAATTGAAACTAATAACAAGGAACTTCAAGAACGGTCAACTCTACATGAAAAAACGTTTATGACATAAATTAGGTGTTTTAACGAGAACTACATTTTTTGTGCAGTAAGTTTTACCGTTATGCAAAACTCTGCAAAACTCATCTTTAGAGATTATTCCCAGAAAATTAAAAGTATGCATTTTATTTGTTATGTAAACATATTTAATATACGATATTTTAATCATAATCTTTATAGCCATTTTTGCGAAAAACAAAATTTTCAACCATTTTTCTATGCAATGGGTAGTTTCTGGTGGGAAATTTTCTTGAAAATCCTCTTGTTGCACCCTTGGTAGATATTTAACATAAATATCATGTTTGGTATTTAATGGTCTTTTTGTTTTTGAGCTACTTCCACAGAAAGACACACACGCACGTACCTTTTTTCTAAAAATTATTTCTTCGGGCTCAAGAGACCTCAAAACATACATTTCCTGTGAAATCTCGACATCAAATTTGTGGGTGGAATACAATACATTCTCTATTATGTACATTGTATACATGGGCTAGAGAGAGTAATAATGTACGTTACAAGAATTGAAAGTTGGTTTTCAGAATTCGTTGCCAAAATCTGTTCTCATCCACATTCAGTGCTCGTAATGTAAAATATTTCCTCCGAAACAGCAAAACATGCACACTTACCGCAAGATATGAATACTCTCCTGCAAAACATGTTCTCCTAATATATAACGGAACGTATGAAGAAGCAGCTGAGGCAAAAGCTTTTTTACACTTTTGGAAGCACGCTGTGAAAAAGCACGTTAACAAAAAAGCTGATATGTTCCATTCACGTGACTTCTCTACCTGTTTTGCAAACATACCATTCTTACAAGAGAATGGCATTGACAATAATGCCAATCAAGATAAACATTAACAGAAAAGACCTTATTACTTTGCTTCCTTGTGAGCAGAAGGGAAATACACTAGGCTTAAGCGATAGTTAGATTCTTTAATAGCTGGTCGCAATGTCAAACAATTGAAATTCATTTCTCCTTATAAGGTCAGAAGTAAAAAGAGAGATGTGAAACAAAAGACGACCCCCTTTGAAGAAAGTTTAACTGGTTTAAAAATAAAACAAATGACAAGGAATACCTCGGAAACGGTAGACTCCAAAAAAAAGTGTATTTTAACGAGAGCAACATTTTCTTGTGTAAACCATTTATCTATCTCTTACGGTTTACCAGTTATACAAATAAATGTATTCCTAATAAAGGTCTTCAGAGGCTAATCTCAGAAAATTCAAGATATACATTTTATTTGTTATGTAAATATGTTTAATATACGGAAATTTAATCGAAATCACTAGCTTATAGAAATCTTAGTGATGCATTCTTTTAGTAAATTGTTCTATATGTGAAAATATAAAGTAAAAAATCCGCGTATTCACTGGTTTGTGCTTAAAAACCCTATTGTATGGCTCCGCTATTTTTAAAAATATATATGGAGTGAATCACTGGGAAGCTAAAGGGGCTACAATACACTAAAGCGAGCAAGAAATGAAACTGAGCTTAGCAGATCGTCCGTCTGTCCTGCAGCTCCACCAGACTCGAGAGTATCGCTAGCGATTAGGAGAACAGATAATATAAGGAAGTATCCAACTGTGTGGTAACTTCTGTAACATAGAAGATGGAGTGAACACTGAGTCTGTAACAAAACTTTTGAACACAAATTCTCAAGTATTATACATATCTCTTTCCACAACGAAAGGTTTCACTAAATTCAGGAAAATTAATGAATTAGTAGTTCTTAAAAACTTGCAATGTTCTCTTTTTCTCTAGCATGTATGTACACCTGTCGCCAAAAAGAATGAGTCATGCCTAGAACGTCAAATTCGTGTAAGTCCTCCACGCCACAGCGCCTTGTGTAGCGGCAGCAAGAAGTTATCACAAGTTCCAAATCTTCAAGTTATTAACCCATATGATAATAATCATAATGAAATACATAACTTAAGTTTCTTCAACAACAAATTATCAATATTAACTAAAAAAAAATCGGATGTGTTACAGTCACATGACTTTCTCTAGCTACTCTACAAACGAACTTCTTACAAAAGATAACTCTTCCTCCAACACCATGCTAATCGAGATAAACATTAGCAGAATTTTATTACTTAGTTCCTTATGAGTAGGCTGGAACTAAGGGAATGCACAAGACCAAAGTGATAGCCAAATGTTTTAAAAGCTGTCTATATGCGATTGTCATTGCAAATCGCTTCTTTGCTTGACCAGGAGTAGAACAAAACAAACACACACACACACTTCCGTCTGAGAAAAGTATAAGTACCGCACAATTGAAACTAATAATAAGGAATACCTCGAAAAAAGTAAGCTCCACGAAAAAAATGTATATGACATAACTTGTGTATTTTAACAAGATCTACATTTTTTGTGTAGTAAGTTTTTGTCTATCTCTTATGGTTTACTAGTTATGCCAAATTAAGCAACATTCATTCAGAATAAACAGGTCTTTAGAAGCTACTCCCAGAAAATGCAATATTTGCATTTTATTTGTAATAGAAATGGATTTAATATGTGTTATTTTAATCAAAATCGTTAGAGCCATTTTTAAGAAAAACAAAATTTTCGAAAAATGTTTCCATGTAAAGGGCAGTAAGGAGTGGGGGGGATTTTCTTGAAAATCTTCGTGTCGCATCCTTGGAGGACACCAAACTTAAATACCAAGTTTGGTATTTAACCGCCTTTTCGTTTTTTGGGATATGCTGTCCACACACACACACACACACACACACACACACACACACACACAGATAGACACACACGGGCCTGTTTCTATTTTTTTTTTTGATTCAGGGGGTCCTAAAACAGTATTTCCGGTGAAATCTCGGCATCGAATTTTTAGGTGGAATACAATACTTCTCTATTCCTATGTACATACGGGGCTAGAGAAAATAATATTAATGACAAAAAACATGACATTCAATTTGAATTGTAAAACCTGCCACTTTCCCTGTGTGTTCACTTTAACGCTATGACAAAATGTAGGCTACTCGTCTGGTGAAGGTCATGGGTTCGCTTCTCGCATGTAGCACACTTTTTTTTTTCTTCCCTTAATGATCTTGAATCAACAATATGTGCTATTTATTTTAGGCATACTTATTTCATATACAACATTCGGTACAATTAATAATATGATAGTTATTATGAGGCTTCTTTGATTGTTTATTCTACCGTACATCAATATGCTGCATACGAAAGCATGTGGTGCGCAGAAATACTAAAGGTATTGTTAAGAAAACTAATATTTTGGTTTTTCTAAGATTCAATAAACCGACCCGTGGTGATATTCTCATACGAGGTTGCATTTTCTTCTACGCGTACGGGAAAGGTGATTGTATATCGTCCAAGGGGACCCGGCAGCTGCAAAATATTGGATTCACAATTCCATTATGGTCGCGTATCTGTATAGTGCTAAGTTGGATATCAAGGGGCGGTCTAGGTGTGCTGTGGTAGCTTGACGATACAATAAATGGTGAGCAATACACGTAATACTCGATACTATTTTGATTCCCTCTGTGAGAATGTGTTCTCTATGTGGGCTGAGGTAATAAGGGAGTTGCGCTCCAATATGGGCGATGGACAAAATATGGCTTCTGTGTACAAATTCAAAAAGCCTGAGCTCTTGTAGCTTCCCGTCCACATTACTGTAGGCATTTATTTGTCTATGCCCCGAAGTTTCAATTTTAGAAGATATTTCTTTTTAATCATTTAACACGACTGTTAGCAGAGTTATTTTTTGTGTGCATATAATATATGCCCATAACTTCAAATGTCAAAGTTATATAATTGCAACATTATGTTCTACATGTTCAATAGTATATAGAACATAATATTGCAATAATATAAGTCATAAAATTGACAAGCATAAAAAAATGAGTAGCGCCAGATTTGAACTCAGGAACTTCTGAGTGAAAGCAAGACCTTCTTAACCTATCGGCAACCGTAACGCTCTTCCGAAAGCTATTTTCAGTGCTCAGAAGTCAACCGTTGCGATGCCAGTCACTGGCCACTGTAGTTCTTTCGTGTGCGTTGTGAACACAGCCTTTACGAAGATACCCGAAACTCTTCGGTCAACATATGGGCATGACTCTTCTTTCTTTTTTTTTTTTTTGGCGACAATCTGTAAAATGTACAAAGTAACTAAACTAGGTATTGTATTCCAACCAAAAATTCGATACAGAGATTTTACCGGAAATACATGTTTCGACTACCCCTGAATCCAAAGAAAGCAGTTTTACTTTCTCTACACGTAAGTACTACGCACATAGTGTCTAGAGAAGGTATTGCATTCCTACCAAAAATTCGACACAGAAATTTCACCGGAAATAAGACGTTTTAGATCCTCTGTATACAAAAAAAAAAGCATTTTTCAGAAAAAGGCCCGTGTGTGTTAGTCTGTGAACACGATAACTCAGAAACGAAAAGTCTATAACAAACAAACTTGGTATATAAGTTAAGCATCTTCCAAGGATGCTACACGAAGATTTTGAGGAAAATCGTCCCACCCCAAATTGCCCTTCACGTGGCAAAATGTTCGAAGGTGTATATAAAAATATTTATACGGCAAATATATCTTAAATTTTCTGGGAATAGCCTCTGAAGATCTCTTTGTCCTGGATGAATTTTGCTTGACTTTGCATAACTAGAAAACCGTAAGAGATAAATAAAAACATACTACACAACAAACGTAGATCACGTAATTACCTACACACAATTATTATATACTTTTTTTTTTCGTGGAGTTAAAAAACTTTTCTCACATGGAAATTTACAAACTCCTGCCCATGCATAGAAACAAATTTCAAACACATGGTAACCAGCTATTAAAAGATTTGACTATCGCTTTAGCCTAGTGTATTCCATTATTTTCCTTGTACTTACCTACAAGAAAGCAAGGAATAAGACCATTTCTGTTAATGTTTATTTGGATTAGCATGAAGTACATGAAAGAATCAGCTTTGTAACAATAATTTGTTATCGAGATGTAGAGAAGGTCATGTGAATGAAACACATCAGATTTTTTATTTAGAGATGTCTGTTTCTGAGATGTTCCTTGTTATTGATTTCAGTTTTAATCTACTTAAACTTTTCTCAAACGGGAAGTGAGGTTTCGTTTCATCTCTCTTGTTTTACTGCAGGTCATGCAAAGTGAACCGAACTTCAATTGTTTCATGCATGTGTGTGTGTGTATGTGTGTGTCAGTGGTTCCGTGTGTCTGTGAACTCGAAAACGAAAAGTCTGTAAAATACCAAACTTAACATTTAAGTTTGTATCTTCTAAGAATGCGACAGAAGGATTTTCAAGAAAATCCTCCCATCTCCAACTATCCTTTACATGGAAAAAAATTCTCAAAAATGACTCTAACGATTTTGATTAAAATCTCTTATAATTGAAATATTAACACGACAAATAAAATGTATTTATTGAATTTTCTGGGAATAGTCTCTGGAGACCTCTTTATTGTGGATGATTTTTTCTGAATTTTACATAACTGGTAAACCGTAAGAGAGAGAGAGACACAAAGTTAGTTAAAAACATTGTAGATCTCGTTAAAATGCATAATTTATGTCATATATTTTTTTTTTTTTTTCGGGAAGTTGACCGTTTTCGGGATATTCCGTGATTTTGGTTTCAGTTTTAAGACACACGGGAACTTATCACTGAAAGAAACGGATTTCAATCCCGTAGTAATATCATTTTAAAACATTTGACTGTCGGTTACTTATAAGGAACTGTTTCTGCTAATGTTTACCTCGATTAGCATGCAGTAGATAGAAGAATGATTATTATTAATAACAACAATGTGTTACACATATGTAGAGAAAGTCATGTGAATGGAACACATCAAAGTATTAATTTCTGAATTATATTGCTCACAACGCGCGCGCGCATACACATACACACACACACTCTCTAAACTTTATTGTTTTATCCACTGGTCCTCAAAACATGTATTTCTGATGAAATAGCGCTTTCGAAATTTTGTTGGAATATAAGAGTAGGTACTTTGTACACACGTGCTAGAGGAATTAAAAAAATACGATTAATATTGAGTGAAATAACACGTTTAAACAGAAAATTGGCAGTTAAACGTACCTATGAAAATTATTTAGAGGGTAATATTTACAATGAAAGCGGGGCAAGAAACATTATTTATAACGTTTGAAATTGTTTGTGGAGAAGCGTTTTTGTCCTGTCATGAAACTGGCAGTGTGGTATGGAAGACCCCCGATGTCGTTCAGCATCATATGGACCGCTAGCGATTAGGAGAACAGACTTTGCGGAGGTGACCAAGGATTCATGATGTCACTACGGATTCGACCAAAGCACAGCTGAGGTCTGAATTTCCAAACAAATCCGTAAAGTAGGTACTTTAACTTCTGTCAAGTTCAATATTTTATTATTGCTATGTCAAATATCATTATTTTACTTGCTCTACACGTACTATGTAGTACATAGTGTATAGAGAAGGTATTGCACCCCATCCAAAGATTCCTTACCGAGATTTTACCGTAAATAGGCGTTTTAGGGTCTCCTGTATCCAAAAAAAAATGTTTAGAAAAAGGCCCGTGTGTGCCTGTGTGCCTCTGAACACGATAACTGAAAAACAAAAGTCGGCAAAATTCCAAACTTGGTATTTAAGTTTAGTATCTTCCAAGAATGCGACACGAAGATTTTGAGACCAATCTTGCCACCCCAAGCTACCCTTTTTATGGAAAAAAATTTGAAAATTCTGATGTTCTCAAAAATACATCTAACGATTTTGATTAAAATACCGTACATTAAAGATATTTACACGACAAATGACATTTATATCTTGAAATTTTGGGAATATCCTCTGAAGACCTCTTTATTCTGAATGATTTTTGCTGGATTTTGCATAAATAGTAAACCGTAAGAGGTAGACAAAAAACTTACTACACAAAGAAGAGATCTCGTTGAAACACGCAATTTATGTCATGAACATTTTTTTACGTGGAGCTGGCCATTTTCTGAGATATTCCTTGTTATTTATTTCAGTTTTAAAATACTTAAAACTTTTCCACTTATGGGAGTTTTTCAACTGCGGCATTGCAAAGAAACGGATTTCATGCTTTTAAAACATTTGACTATCGTTTTAGCCTAGTGTAGGTATTCCATTATATCATGTCTATTTACAAGAAAGCATTTCTGCTAATGTTTATCAGGATTAGCGCGAAGTATATAGAAGAATAAGCTTTTCAATAATAATTTGTTACACAGATGTAGAGAAAGCCATGTGAATGGAACACATCACCTACAAATCAGCGCTGGGGTGAGTTTTCTCGGGGTTCTGCGGTTTCCCCCGCCATTCCACCGGTGCTCCATTTTCATCACATGTATCATCTATCGCCTGCGTGCTATGTGTAGTAAAAGCGGGCGTTAAACACTTTCAAATAAATCTACCCAAAATTTCAAGATTTCACTGGAAATACGCATTTTAGAGTCTCCTGTATAAAAGAAAAGGATTGCATGTTGTGTGTCAGTGCGTGTGTGTGTGAGAGAGAGAGAGAGAGAGAGAGAGAGAGAGAGAGAGAGAGAGAGAGAACAGAATAACTCAAAAAGGAAAATCGGTTAGATACCTTGGTATTGAAGTTCAGAATGTTCTCAGCTTGCGACACGAAGATTTTTTAAGAAAATCCCTCACCCCAAACTATCCATTCTTTACATAGAAAGAGTTTCAAAAATGTTGTTTTAACTACCGTATGTAGATATTTTACAGATATTTACCTAATTGACAAATATCTTAAATGTATATCCTAGAGTATATAAAATATAGTACAATTTTCTAGGAATAGTTTCTGAAGACCGTCCATAATGGATGGATTTTGCATAACTAGTGAACTGCAAGAGATAGTCAAAGACTTACCGCACAAAAAATGTAGATCTCGTCAAAACACAAATTTATGCTATAAGCTTAATTTCATCTGGTAAAGTTAACCATTTCCGAGATATTCTTTATTACTGCTTTCAATTTTAAACTACTTATAATTCTCAAACAGGAAGACGTCATCCGTTTTTCTTTTACTTTACTCCTGGCCTTACAAAGAGAACAGAATTTCAAAGTTAATCGTCAATTCTCTTATTGCCCTTCTTCGAGAAGGATCTAAGAAGTAAGACTATTTTTTAATGTTTATTCCGATTGAAATGAAGTAGATAAGAGAATAATCTACTGTAACAATAGTTTGTTTGCAGAAGCAACACCAGATTTTTTTCATTTGGGGTGGTTTTCTATGGCAACTAAGTCACTTAAGGGGACAAGGAACTCTCCAAGCTGTTTAGGCACTAATATCATCTCTATTATTTCCAGTTTCAGAAAAGATGTACTTTTGAGGGCTTAAGAGAATTTTAAGGCATTTAAATAGCATTCCTTTAAAGCTAGTGCAATGATCATTGTAAAATATTTGAATCTTTAAAATCAGTTTTTGGATAGTTACGATACGTGTATCTTTGTGTCAGAAAGTATAAGCCATAGAGCTGAAATGTTAAGTACATGTACAACACATAGTTGAACTTTCTGAGCCATAATCATAATTTTATTAAATATATAAATACCTATATAAAGCAATAACATTGCAAATGTTACATTTTTGACCTAGCAAATAACTTTTTTTTCAACTTCAAGTGAAATGATATATAACTAGATAATTGAGGTTCGGTAGATAGCTGATTATACTAAAACAAGCATGCAAATGTGTGATTCTATATTGTAAGTAATATCAGAGAAAAAGATAGATAGATACATATATTCACATGTTTTAAGAGTAAATTTTATTATTTTTCTGCTGACTGAAATACTTTTTACAGACTCAACCACATAAATTATCAATGCAAACAGCCATTTGAAATAATTTTCGTGATTTGCAGAATAATTCCTAAACATTTCAGGAAAAACAATTGAGAACTTTAAGAGCAGTGATAACTTAACTCACACAATGTGTAATTTCCATATGCTCACTGTCCGCTTAAACAGTGCTGCTGCCTACATGTTAAATCACATTTGTATTGAGTACATTTATTTAACCCTCAGCGTTCAGTCCTTTTGGAATTGATGAAAACGAACTCTACTTATCGGAAACAACTCGCCGTTTCTCTTAAAATCTTTAGTCACTCTGGTGCAAAGGTTATTCGCAATCTCACAATATGAGACGTTTACTAACCGGGTGGGTAAGAGTTCGATCCCAAGCTGAGGCATAACGTTTGATTCTCAAGCTTGGTGTAACGGAAAACGTGACGTGGCGACTCTAATATCTCACATATTTTTTAAAGCTTAACGTCCTTTAACCTGGATGGTTATATCGGACAATGAATGAAATAATCGCTGAAATGGTGCTCAAATGACCTCGGGGTCCAGGGTTCATATAGCTTAAAGTTACTCGAAATTAATCTACTCAGGATAAGCGGAAACCCTGATAAAAACCTTATCCGGGTAACTCACCTCAAGCGAGATTCGAACTCGCGACCTATTGAATATGAGGCAGATACACTACCCGCGCTCCCAGGTGGGTAATTTTGTTTTTGTCAGACGCTGTGAAGTTGCTTTCATTTTTCTCAGACAAAAAGTATTTGTTAACGGCGCTGTCAATTGCCAGGATCATACCCGGTGTGTAAGAATTTTGTCCCTTTTGTTGCCACATGGGGCTGTCGGTTTTAAGCACTCCATCGGTCTGCGCTGGGTTTTAACCCGCGATTTTGTAACTACAAGGCCAGAGGCTAATCAACTGAACCAACCAGACCAATGTGTTTTTCAGGCCCTCGAACTTACCATCTTATATCTACTTTATAAGTGAGAGAGAGAAAGGAAATTTTAAAATTTGGATAGTCTAATAAGATGCTTTCTTTTATTTATATTGGGCAGATGTTGACGATACAAGGTAAACCAAATAAGCTTTTAACAGAAGAGGTTTTTGTTTCAAGGAATTGCTAGGTAGCATATCTACTTATACCCCCGCCGCTGAATCCTTGCACTTGACAGTTCGGGTAGTTTCGCGTAAGGTTGAATATGACACGACCCCTAAAATGTATTAAGCATAAACATATACATACAGCTGTTCTAAATTGGTATGGAGACTCTGGAAGATACAAGAAAATGGTGTAGATATTAATAAGATAAATGTAGGTGTATTTCTTTCTAAGAAGTAGATTTTAAAATGGCGAGTCCAGGAAGTTTGTAGTCGGAATGTTCTATGTTGAAAATAATAAAGTAAAATGTTAGAATTGATGTTGGAACTTTCAGTGAGTTAGTGTGCTTCTTGTGTTCTTTTTACTTACCGCATTACAGCTTTTAGACCTTTGTTTCACATTTGAGAATTCTTTTGTTTCCGTAGTAATCACATTGCATGTGGGAATGTCAACTTCCGATCCAACGTGCGGCAGTAACTAGGCGTTTAGCGGGCGTTGTGGTCGGCGTGCAGGTTTTGACTATTAAAGGAATGGTGCGGAGATGTGGGTGCCCTAGCTCAGGGTTTTGTTAACATGGAATCTTTCTCAGGAGTGGTATGACACAAGTTATTTTCTTGAGTTACAGTTATTATAGAACACATTTATTCATTTTGTTCAGCCTTTGCTGCCGTCGAACACACACTCATTCCTCCTAAATGTTCTACTCTTAAGTTACGCTTACTCGACCGCGCATATTGTTACTTATTACTTTTGATAGTCTTTTGGTGCAGTGATTTCGTCCGTATTCTGGTCTGTATTAAATCAACTCTATTTCCGTCACAACTAAAGGTAGCGCGTTTGGCTCCACCACCGATCGAAATATTACATCCTAGCTCCGCGGATGCTCCATGCCAAGTGCCAAAAGTGTCGCTCAACAAGATAATTGTTTCCATTTTCCTTGTTATGCCCACCCTCGAGAAGTGTAACCTCACCCCTTCAGTTCAATGTCCTTCCCTTAACGGTACTACCCTACCTGGGTCGCTTGTCAGCTGGTGACAACTGTCTGTCCTTGGCTACTTAGACGTTATTAATATTTATATAATATTTCTTCCCTGGCCGTTTCTAATGTACGTTTGTCCCCTCTTAATATAATTTATATTATATGGACTATAATTTATATATCCTTTTTAGATAACTTTAACACCCTGTGACATGACATGTATAGTTTCAATAATATTGACAAGTGTAACAAATTAGTTACATCGTACAGATAATACAATTGAAACGTAACATTTTTACTTTCTATAGCACGTAGCTATCTGTAACGTACATATAGATAGAAAAGGGTAGTATTCCACCAAACAATGCGATATTTCATCGGGAATGCATATTTTTACTTTTTCTAGCAGGTATGTAGGTACAGTGTTATATTCCACTCAAATATTCGATACCAAGATTTCACCGTGAAATAGCTATGTGATTTGAATTCATTAAGTGTATTTTTAGAAATAGGCCGTGGGCAGCATAATTGATAAGTCGATAAAAACAATAAATCCATTAACTGCCAATCCTTTTTTTTTTTTTTTTTTTTAAGTTTATATCTCCAAAGAATGTAACAGGAAGTTTTTCAAGAAAATTCCCCCAACCCGTGGCAAAATGTTCTAAAATGTTAATTTTCTCAAAAGTGTCTATAAGAATTTAGATAAAAATATGATGTGTTGCATTCACACGACTTTCTCTACCCGTTCTGCAGACAAACTTTTGATACAAAATGTTATTCTTCCATGTACATCATGCTAAACGAGATAAACATTAACATGTTTTGTTTTACTACTTCTTCCTTTTAAGCACAAGAGAAATAGGGCAATATACCAGGTTAAAACGATAGTCAAGGCTTTAAATGCCGATCGATATGTAAACAAGTGAAGTTCGGTTCGCTTTGCATTTCCAGAAAAACAAAAGAGAAAAAACCAAGGATACCCCGATCGAGAAGATACGTAATTTACAATTGAAGCCAACAGAAAGGAATTACTCGGACATGGTCAACTGTACAACAAAAATGTGCATGACATGAATTGTGTGTTTTAACGAGATCTACACTTTCGTGTAGAAAGTTTAGTTTATCTTTTACGGTTTACCAGTTATACAAAATTCAGCAAAATTCATCCAGAATGAACAGGTCTTCAGAAGCTGAAAATTTAAGATATATATTTTATTTCTGATGTAGATAGCTTTAAGGCCTAAGGCATTTTAATCAAAATCTTTAGAGCCATTTTGATAAAAACAAAATTTTTAAAAGCTCTTCCATGTAAAGGGAGTTGGGGTGGGGGGATTTTCTTAAAAATCTTCGTGTCTATCCTTTGGAAGATAACAAGTTTAAATACCAACCTTGGTATTTAACGGTCTTTTAGTTTTTGAGCTATGCTGTCCACAGACGTAGATCTTTTTCTAAGAGTTTTTTTTACTCAAAGGTTCTCAAAACAAATATTTGCGGTGAAATCTCGGTATCGAATTTTTTATAAGGAACAAAGTAATAACGTTCTGCTAATGTTTATCTCGATTAGCATTGTATCGTAAGAAGAATAATCTTTTGTAAGAAGTGTGTAGAGAAAGGCATGTGAGCGTAACACATCAGATTTTTAATAGTAAGCAGAAGTTCTGAAGCGTGAGGTTAGGTGCGTACAGGATAATCACAATTTCAATAGATGTTGAGAAAGTAATAATTCTATAACTGTAATTTCTGTTTCGTACATTTATACCTCGCGAGTCAATTAATATTTAAATGAAGCTTCAGGTGCAGCTCGAATAGATCCAGTCTCGAAGTTGCTCTTACATTAATCGATCTGACACCGTTACACACTGGCGATCTCAGATCTACCTCCAGTGTAAGTCTGTACTCCTGGTACACTGGCAATCTGGCAACGGACAGGATAGCTGATGTCGTCGTCCTTCGTTTGTGCTAGGCGGCGGCGGCATCGATTCACATTACTTTCTCTACTCACTTTTCTGCTTCTTGTTAATTGAGATGATTTATGACGCAATATAGAGGCTTAGTTTGAATATTTGTGGTTTATATTTCGTTTCCATTTATAGCAGGCCGTTTTACAAATCGAGATATTTTTGGATATGCGATTTTATTATTATATGGTCCTTCCTTATTTTACAGTTTCCCTATCAAGTATATATACTATTTGTGCATACATTCGATATCGAGATTTCAGCGAAAATTACGCCCTCCGTGGTACTTGCTGACTTCATATACCTAAGGTCGCGTGGATTGGCGGAGGACGATGGATTTGTCGGGTGTAGTTAAAGAGCGTCCATAAATAACCGCCATTTCATTTCATTTACCGGAAATACATGTTTTGTGGACCTCCGAATAGAAAAAAAAAACATTTTAAGATAAAAGTCAGCTTGCGCGGTGAGAGAGAGAGAGAGAGAGAGAGTGTGTGTGTTTGTGTGTGTGTGTGTGTATGTGTGTCTGTTTGTGGACAGCATAGCTCAAAAACAGAAAGTCCGTTAAATACCAAACTAAGTACCTATTTAAGTTTAGTAAGCATCCTCTAAGTGCGAAGATTTTAAAGAAAACCCCAATCCTAAGCTCCCCTTTACATGGAAAAATTTTGAAAATTTTTTATTTTCTCAAAAATGAACGATTTTGATGAAGATGGATTTCAAGATATTTATTTTCATGACAAATAAAATGTAGTTATATCTTGAATTTCATTGACAGCCTCTGAAGGGCTCTTCATTCTGGATTATTTTTGCATAATTGTTAAACTGTAAGAGAGAGACCAAGATTTATTACAAAAAAAAAAAAAAAAAAAAAAAAAATGCAGATCACGTTGAAATACACAATTAATAGCATACATTTTTTGTTTTTGTGGGGGTGGACCATTTGTGAAATATTACTTGTTATTCGCTTCAATTTTGAAATACATATCTACTTAAACTTTTCTGAAACGGGAATTTGCCATTCCTTTTTTTCTTCTGCTTCTTTTTTATTTTGTATTTGTTTTACTCCGGGCCATCCAACGAGAGCTGAATTTCAATCACATGGTAAGCAGTTTTAAAAGGTTTGGTTATTGCTCTAGCCTAGTGGAGGTATTCCCTTATTTCTCTTCTAGTAACAAGGAACTAAGTAGTGAGGCTATTTCTGGTAAGTTTATCAGATTAGCATGAAGTAGATCGAAGAATAAGCTTTTATAAGTTTACATTGTTACAGACTTGACAGAATGTAATACATCAGATTTTTCTGCGCAAAATTCATAGAGGAGAGTGGAGCTGCGGAATAGCTGCGGCATTTTCTCACTCACTCACTCACTCTCTCTCTCCGTCTCTCTATGTATGTGTGTATGTGTGTGTGCAACGTAGACTAGGTTGCGCAAAGGCGCCGTATTTCACTTTAGCAGATAACCCTTCGTGCGTTTACAGAATTGCAGAGCTCAGTGTGGCAAATACAAGTTAATACTGCTCAGTGGTGGTGATAGCGCGAGCGATCTGTGTTCTACTCTTCTTGCATATCAGCGGAAACGGCGAGGCATTCTCGTTCACTGAAAGCAGTTCCCAGCTTTGTGTTAGTCAGGGATCTCGTATACAGGGACAGTGCAAACAGACCAAAAAGGTTAACATGTTTTCCGCTTCAGTTACAGCGCCAATATTAAATAAACACACCAAAAGACACTATCAGTATCGGTACGTACAATGTACTAAACCGTCTTATAAGACTGGAAAATAAAAGTCAAGCATATAATGAAAGAAATATGAAATTTATATATATAGTCCTTACAAATTCACATTTATAATTATTTCAATTAAATATATTGCTGCCAAAAAGCGTGTTTATGGACAGGTGCGAGCACAGAAGCTAACCTAAATTTGGTGCATGGATGCTCAAAAATATATCCAGCTGTAATGAATGGGCTTATTGTATTCCAGAAGAGATTAAAATCGCAAGTGCGTATCGTTAGGTTTCTCTGGAAAAACCGTGAGAAAGTAGCAAACATGGGAAAGTCATAAGATTTACCCGGACCAATGAAATCAGAATATTTTAAACATTGGGGTAATAGTGTACGTTTGGAAGGGGTTGTAATTCTGGTAACGAAACTAAAATTTCAGAAGTGGGAATGTCCGATTCTGAAAAATACCGGAGAACGTTCTCTGAAAGACCAATTTACGTCATAGATATACCTACATGATACGTTGACTTATATATTTATTAGTTTATATTGTGTTTTATTTCATTGCGTTTCTCTTTTATGTTGTTGTTTTTAATTTTTTTTTTATTATTATATTTTAAAAGTTAAACCGTTTCCGATATAGTTCTTATAGGTTTAAATTTCAAACTACTCAAACTTTTCTTAAACGGGAAGTCATCTTTATTCGTGTTATATTTCATGTTTGATTTTCTCCTGGCCATGCACAGAGGAAAGAATTTCAATGTTTACTTTCTCTATACGCACCTACCACGTACAGAGTGTATATGTACACTATTGTATTGCACCCAAAAATTTTGTATCTAAATTTCACCGGAAACACATGTTTTGGGATCCCTTGAATAAAAAGAAACATTTTAAAAAAATTCTTTGTGTTGTGTCTATGGGCAGCATAGCTCAAAAACGAAAAGTCCGTTAAATACTAAACTTTATAATTAAGTTCAGTATCTCCCAAGGATACGATACGAAGATTTTCAAGAAAATCCCCCCTCCCCCATGGAAAAAGTTTCGACATTTTTTATTTTCTCAAAAATGGCTCTAATGATTTTGATTAAAATCTCTTATTTTTAAGATATTTACATGACAAATAAAATGTAGAATATCTTGAATTTCCTGGGAATAGCCTCTGAAGACCTCTTTATTCTGGATGAAATTTGCTGAATTTTCCATATTTGGTAAACTGTAAGAGATAGACAAAAAAGTATTACAAAGAAAACGTAGATCTCATAAAACACACAGTTTATGTCACATAGCTATATCTACTTTTTTTTTTTTTTTTTTTTTTTTTTTGAGTTTACTGTTTTCGAGATATTCCTTTTTATTGGCTTCATATCTAAAATGCTTATACTTTTCTCATGCGGGAACTTGTCAACTTGTGGCCACGCAAAGAAACGGTTATCAATCGCAAACAACCACATTTTAAAACACTTGACCGTCGGTTTACCCTGATATATTCCGTTCTACATAAGGAACTGCGTAATAAGACCGTTTATGCTAATGTTGATCTCGGTTAGCATGTAGTAGATAGAAGATAAACTTATTAACGATAATTTGTTACAGAGATATAGAGAAAGTCATGTGAATGGAACACATCAGATTTTTACTTTCTCTAGCTCCGTATGTACAATGTACATAGGGATTGAGAAGTATTGTATTCCACCCAAAAATTCGATACCGAGGTTTCGCCGGAAATATATGTTTTAGGGTCCCCTGTATCTAAGAAAAGCATTTTCACAAAAAGGTCCGTGTGCCTGTGAACACGATAACTCAAAAACGAAAAGTGGCTAAAATACCAAACTTGGTATTTAAGTTTAGTATCTTCCAGGGATGCGACACGAAGATTTTCAAAAAAATGCCCCACCCCAAACTACCCATTTCATGGCACTTTTTTCGAAAATTTTGATTTTCTTAAAAATGACTCTAACGATTTTGATTAAAATGTCCTATATTAAAGATATTTAGCTAACAAATAATATGTATATCTTGCATTTTTTGGGAATAGCTTCTAAAGACCTGTTTATTCTGGATGAATTTTGCTTAATTTGGCATTACTAGTAAACCGTAAGAGATAGACAAAAACTTACTCTACAAAAACTATAGATCTTGTTAAAATACACAAGTTATGTCATATACATTTTTCTCGTAGAGCTTACAGTTTTCGATGTATTCATTGTTATTAGTTTCAGTTGTGAAGTACTTATACTTTTCTCAGATGGGAGTGTGCGGTTTTCTTTGTTCTACTCCTGGCCAAGAAAAGAAGATAATCGCATAACGACAGCTTTTAAACCATTTGACTATGGCTTTAGCCTAGTGTATTCCCTTATTTTTTTCCTACTTATAAGGAACTAAGTAACAAGAACATTGTGCTAATGAGTACCTCGATTAGCAAGATGCGGAAAGAAGAACAATCTTATATAAGAAGTTTTGTAGAACAGCTAGAGAAAGTCTTGTGAGTGTAACACATCAGATTTTTTATAAATTAAATTCCCAACATTATGAAGTACCTCTACAGTTTTCATTAACTGCAGTGGCAAACAAATGTCATTTGTTAGTACACGAATGCGTTTTATGTTTTCCAAATACGTTCACAGTTAAAAAGAATTTAAAGGTTATAAATTAGATTACCCGTTTGGTTAACAGTAATTATTAGATCGCAGAAAATTTAATATTTATGTATACTTTTTAACGGCTGCGGCTCTCAGCATCACATTCTGTGTTGGGGTTAACCATTTCTGAGATATTCCATGTCTTGGATTACATTTTATAATACTTACTTATGCTTTTTTTCAAATGAGAAGTTGTCATTCTTTTTCTTTCCTTTTTCATTCTGATCATGCAAATAAAGCGGAATTTGAAGCCATCACATAGCAACAGCTCTTAAAAGTTTTAATATCGCTTTAGCTTAGTACATTCCCATTTTTCCAACCTGTATGAAAATCTGCAATAGTAAAACAGCTCCTGTTAATGTTTATCTTTATAAACATGAAGTGGATAGAAAAATAAGTTTGTTTTAAAGAATGGTTTGTTGAAGATTAGGTAAGAAAGTCATGGGAATGGAACACATGGGATCTTTTTCTTTTTTTAACTGTAAGTGAATTTCTAGGATAGAAGTTAAAGCTATAGAAAAGTATTCGTCTGTGCCTTGTTTGAAAATGATGTGAGAACGTCTGGGCACTTGAATGAAAAACAATTGCAACAATGAACCAAAGCAAAAGCGCGTTGGTTTAAGGCAGTAGAACTCAGTAATCACAGAAATACAATAAATGGTAAACCTCTTTCAATCGTCAAGAGTTTCACTAAGAATCCATTTGTCGAAATTAATTAATTAGCAGTACCTTAACATGTGAAAATGTCTTATATGCAGAGACATCAGTCATTTCTTGGTTTTACAACTAATGACACGGATAAGCCCTCCCCTCCTCCAAAAGCTAGCAACTTTCAGTCTGGGTAAGGTGTGAACTCACAAAGCCCACTCTTCTTAAAAAGCAGCTGCTAGAAAAGAGCTTTGTGTTACAAATAAGCCCCGCAGTCCTCCATAAAAAAAGTTTCTAGTGTCTGTGGTTTCAAATTATATTAAAGATTCCAAACTTATATTATTTGTAAGAGCATTATATTTTATGCGGAAATGAAAACACAAACGCTTATAAGCACCAGGGTTAGTTTCTGTTGCATTTTCTGGTTAAAACTTGCCCAGTTTGAATAGACAGAGGCAGTTATTCGGCTTTTAAATATTTCATTTCGTTATCTCTCTCTCTCACTCACATTGTTTAAGATGAATGTTCTATGTTTTCCAGAAACCTTCAGTAGCACATTTGTCAGTTATCTGAATAGTCATTGTAGGTAGATTGTTCCGGTTTTACAAAACTCAAACTTGAGAATCAAACGTTATCTCTCAAGATGCGTTCGAAATATCTAGGTACATGTTCAAAGATATAAACCAAAGATTTTAGCTGGAACGAACACAGTCTTGTTACAAATAATTCGACGAAAAACGAGTGGGCAGCATTTAATGAAAACAAAAATGTAATGTAACATCTAAAATACATACATGCCACACCTACATAGAAAGAACATCCTATTTAAACAAATCTCGTATACAGCGTTTTAAAAAAAACTACAGTACTATACAGTAATTAATAAGTATTGCTTATTGTTTCTACATTTTAAAAATTAGAACTTTTTGCCCATCATATTGGTTTTATCAAATCATCAGAGTTATCCCAGTCGGTAGACTTAAGCGATAGTCAGAACTTTCCGGAGCTGTTCTGTTTGCTTGATCAGCAACAAGAAAAATGAATATCGACAGTCCATTTGAGAAAAGTATAAGATTTTAAAATTGAAACTAATAATAAGGAATGTCTCGGATTGGGTTAACTCCGAAAAAGTACTTAACTACTTCAATTGTGTGCTTTAACGAGGTATTTTTTTGTAGTTTGTTTTTGTCTATCTCTTACGGTTTACCAGTTATGCAAATGAGGTCAGTGGAAGTGTCAACAGGAATTTGCCCATTGTCAGAGTCTAATAATGCCTTTGCATCTGAAAAGCGCAATGTAGCATATATAGTTGGTATTGCGAAAAGGACGAAGAGCACCCATAAGGTAGTGTGGAAAGGATGACATATGCAGTTAACAGCGTGGGCAACCAAGATGTCGTTGGCATAATAACAGTAATGGCAGCGCATCCATAGTGTGGTGGGTATACCTGTCATAGGTAATGAATTACATTAAGGAGAAAGTCATAAAGTAATATTCATGATTCTTCCAAACCTCTTTCTTTCCTTTACTCCTTATATTTTCCACCTCTTTCTTTATTTTCTTCTATGTCAAAACCGCAATTTCTAAGGTTAACAATGGCGTTATTAAAGAGCAAGTAGATCTGGTTGGTCAATGTATAAGCTTTTATTTCATGATAGCTTTGTGTATGTCCCCATTTAAACCAAAATATTACTTGATCAAATATATTAAAAGCACCGCAATTGTAGTGTGATGGTGACGCGGATATTTTCATGTTCTTTGGCTAGCTCTTGTATCACATAACGTCAAATAAACAACCTCTGCAATAGGAAGTTGACCTAAAACGGATCCCGTTATTTTCAAATTCCAAGAAGGGTTAATGCTTATGTGCATTGTTTATAACTTATTCATTTTAAAGAATTACAGCAAAAATTTACTTATTTCTTTATTTAAACGAAATGAACAAGGGAACGATAGTTAATACATAAGAAATATATTTGATTTTCGCAGTTATCTTGGGTTATTGTCTCCATAACCGGGTGCATTCACTTAGCATTGAAGAAGAAAAATAGAGCAGTAGGTACTACGGCCATCTGGTATCAAATAATAAGTTCGTATTTCAGTTGTTCGTCGCCAAGAAAGCTTCTTTATTTTAAGCGATAGGAGTAAGGAAAGGACAGTTAATACATAAAAATGTATTTGAATTTCACTGCTGCGTTGTGTCATCTGGATAAACTGTTGTGTTACCTTAACATTGGATGGGGAGGAAAAATACTACTATCGCTATCTATTGGAAAATAAATAAGTACTTACTCTAGATGTTCGTTAGGAAAGCTTCTTTGATTCTTTATTTTAAACGATAGGAGCAAGGAAAGGACAGTTAATATATAAAAATGTATTTGAATTTCGCTCCTGCATTGCGTCATTGTATCGATAAACTGGTGGGTTTCCTTAACATTGAATGGGGAGGGGAAAATACAGCAGTACTACGACCAATAGCAACAAATAACTGTGATATCACTGCCATCTGGTGGCTATTAACCGAAATTCGTCCTCTTGGCACGGTTTTTAATCATATTATGAGATTTTAAATACTTTCCCGTACTATTTTTAAACATTTTCTTTTCCACAAACCTTTCCGTGACAATAACGAACACACACACACAAAAAAAAAAAAAAAAGAATTGTTCAATTCGATGCAGACGTTCGGAAGTGATACACGACAAACATTTCAGCAATTCATTTCGATTATATCAAATAGTCACCTCCATTCTTACTTCAAGACTACCTTTTTGGGGTAAAGGGGATAATTTTATTTTGATTAAAAAAAATGTTCTCGCTCCAGCCAGGAATCGAATCCGGGACATCTGGGGTCAGAAGACAGACGCTGATCAGGACTATTCGACCGGAGAGGCTGTCCTTGATGCTTTGTAATCACTTCTAAGTAATTGATTAACTTCCCTGAATATAGTGAAGCCGTTGGTGAAACCCTTCGGTATGAAAACAGTTACGTATGTGTATATAATATCTCAGAATTTGTGTTGAAGTGAACACCAAGCTTTGTTATAGACTGAATCTTCAGTATCACACGAAGTAGCCCTCAGTTGTGAACCTCCCTATGTCATCTGTTCTCCTAATCGCTAGCGCTACTCTCGAGTGTGATGGAGCTGCAGGACAAGATTGCCGACAGCTCTGTGATATTTTTATTTTCTTGCTGGCTGTAGTTTATGTAGCAATATTCTTTCCCCTTTAACTTTCCGGGAAAATGAAGGACTCTCTCCAGATAGTTTTCAAAAATACTGGAGTCATACAATTGGTCCTTTTATGTACAATCCGGTAAACACGCAGATAACTTTTTTTTTTCCTTTCTTTCTGTAGGTAAATTGTTGCCTCACGGAATTCATGTGCAATAAATAAAAACTTATAAGTATAGGAGATTGTTGATTAGCTGTAATTTATGGTTGCTTACCTGATATGCACGACAAATAGTCAAATGTTTTAAAATAAGCTTACTATGGCATTGAAACCCATTCTCATTTCCTATATCAGAAATGTTCAAGTATTTTAAAACTATTCCTTTCAAACCCGACGGAGGACGATGGATGTTTTCGGGCGTAAAAATTCTTGCATGGCTTCCATCGGAAGGGAAGTAAAGCCGTTGGTCCCGTGTCGTACACTTACGACACGTAAAAGAACCTCAAGCCTGATAGAGAGGCCTCTGAGCAAAATTAAGCGATCTTTCACGCCTAGTAAAGAATGGGACGCTGAGAACCACAGCAGTTAAAGAGCGTCCATAAATAAAATGCCATTTACTATGTTCATAGTGTACAGAGAAGGTATTTATTGCATCCAAAAATTCGATACCGAGATTTCACTGTTTTGGGATCCCCAGAATAAAAAAAAACATTTTTAGAAAAAGGTCCCCGTTTGTGTGTATGAACAACATAGCTCAAAAAACGAAAGGATCGTTAAATACCAACCTTGGTATTTAATTTTGGTATGTTTTAAGGATGCAACACGAAGATTTTCAATAAAATCCCCCACCCCAAACTGCTCTACACAAGGAAAAATTTTCGAAAATTGCGTTTTTCTCAAAAATGGCTCTAACGATTTTGATTAAATACCACACATTAAGGTCATTTCCACCACCAATAAAACGTATTTCTTAAGCTTCTGGAGACGTGTTCATTCTGGATGAATTTTGCTGAATTTTGCATAACTGGTAAACCGTAAGAGATAGACAAACCTTGCTACACAAAAAATGAAGATCCCATTAAAACACACAATATAGGTATGTCATACACATTTTACACTATGCTAATCAAGATATACATATTAGCAAGGTTGGTCTGATTACTTACTTCATTTTAAGTAAAAGGGAACCAATGGGATAGAAAAGAAATTGTAGTGCACCCAGAAATTCTGAGATTTCACCGGAAATACATATTTTAGGACCCACTGAATCAAAAAAAGCATTTTTAGAAAATTATCCGTGTGTGTGTGTGTGTGTGTGTGTGTGTATGTGTGTTAAATTCAGTATCTTCCAAGCATGCGACTCAAAGATTTTCAAGAACATTTCTTCACCCCAACTACCCTTTACATAGAAAAATGTTCGAAAATGTTGATTTTCTCAAAAATGGCTCTAACGATTTTGATCAAAATAGTGTATACCAAAGTATTTCCATCACAAATAAAATTAAAATTTTGAACTTTCTGGGAATAGCTTCTGAATACCTGTTTATTCTGAATGAATTTTGCTGAAGTTTGCATAACTAGTAAACCGTAAGAGATATACATAAACCTACTACACATAAAATGTACGGTTCGTTAAAATACACCTATTTAAGTTATATCCATTTTACTTTCTCTACACGTACTATGTACACAGTGTATAAAGAAGGTATTGCATTGCACCCAAAATTCGATACCGAGATTTCACCGGAAATACACATTTTGAGACCACCTGAATCCAAAAAAAGCATTTTTAGAAAAACGTCCGTGTGTGTCTGTCTGTGTGTATGTGCGTGTGTGTGTCTGTGGGTAGCATAGCTCAAAAACGACAACACCGTTAAATACCAAACTTGGTATTTAAGTTCAGTATCCTCCAAGGATGCGACACGAAGATTTTCAAAAAAATCCCCTCACCCCCAACTACACTTCACATGGAAAAATTTTCGAAAATTTTAATTTTCTAAAAAATGGCTCTAACGATTTTCATTAAAATATCATATATTAAAGATACCTGACAAATAATATGTATATCTTGAATTTTGTGGGAATAGCCTCTGAAGAGTACTTTATTCGGGATGAATTTTACGGAATTTTGTGTAACTGGTAAACCGTAAGAGATAGACAAATACCTACTTAGCAAAGAAAAAATGTAGAGCACATTAAAACACACAATTTATGTTATAAACATTTTTTGTGGAGTTGATCGTTCTTTTAGATATTCCTTGTTTTTGGTTTCAGCCTTGAAAAAACTTACTTTTCTCATAGAGAAATTTGTCAACTCCTGTCCATACAAACAAAGGAACTTCAGTCACGTAGCAATCAGCTTTTGACTATCACTTTAACCTATGGTACTCCCTTTTTTCGCTTCTGCTTAGAAGCAAGCAAGTAATAAGTCTATTTCTTCTAATTTTTTTTTCACTGAGCATGAAGTAAATAGAAGCATAAGTTTTTATGTTGCAGAAATGTAGAGAAAGTCATGTGAATGGAACACATCAGATTGTTTCTCACACAAGCCGTGTGTAGGACAGGAGTCGATGGGTAGAGTCAGACTGAAAAATTCAATGCCCATGAATCTCCCAGTCTCTAGCCGGTTGCTCTACCACTCAGCTAGCATGGCAACATGCCGGCACGGCACTACATTTTTCAATGACTCGCTTGTTTCCCGGCAAATCACAAGGTGATCTCAAATTATTATGAGATGACCTACCCCAAAAGTGGCCATTGTCTAGCAGATATATGCTTAACACCTCTCTGTAGATCTGTTCTCCTAATCACCAGCAGTATTGCCAAATTTTCTTTTACTTTATTGTTGAAATTGTTTTCCTTTAAGTTTCCGGAAATTTGGTGTGTTTCTTTCCATTTTAAAAAGTAGTCCGGACACACAATTGCGAATTGTAAAGTATACAAAAGCGGATATTTTAAGGTTTTTTTTTTTCTGTTTTGCTCGAAATTGTTATACAATAAAAGTAAATAATAAACAAGTGACTTCTCACCCGGATTTCCCAGGTTCGATTCCCGGCTTGGGCGGGGAATTTTCCTTTAACCAGAATTATTCCATATCCCCCCCATAGAGTCTGGAAGTGTGAACGTGAGAGAGTAAATGTGCGAGTGTTTAGTAATATAAAGTTATTAACCTAATGTTCTGACCCTACAGTTTCACAAGTCAAAGACTAAAGGGGGCTTTACAAATGAAAAACAAACAAAAAAATCCAAGTAAACACATAAAAACGAATTTAAAAGCCTGGTAAAAGTGTGCGAGCTGGCGGGTCGCTCCCGATCTCCTTCAGCTTCCTTTGGGCCGCTAGTGATCAGGAGAACAGACATTGTGGAGGTATATAGCTAATGGCTGCGTTTAAGTCTCAAGGGTTTACGCTGTGATTGCACCGAAGAACAGTGGAGACCTGAATTTGGAAACGAATCCTTAACTTCTTGTTACGTAGCTACTATTATATGCTCTGTCAAATACAATTAACATACAGGATTAGCTTCTCGCTATTGGAGGTTCTATACAAGACCAGTTTAGGGGACGGCATGATCAAAAACGGAGATATGTCCATATCATTTCTATTGTTATATTTACTTATATTTGCAAAATTGCAATTTAGCATCGTCTTCGTTTACTTGTAGCTGCAATAATGAATATAAAACTTTTGTACATGTACGGCAGGAGAATAAAAACGCTATTTCTAGTAGAATCCGAAACTCAAATTGTGTTTAGAAGAAACTGCGCATTTCTCTCTCTCCTCCTCCCTCTATGTGTGCGTGTGTGGAACGCATGCGTGCACCTCATGTGACGGTAGTCAAACCAGGAAGGAAACTACCTCTTGTAAATACCTATATGCCCTCCTCTCCTCACACTTAAGAGGTCCCGAGTTTGAATCTCGGTCAGTAACATGAACTCCAGGCTCATTTCAGCATTAGCTCACACATTTTATTCATTCATCGCCCGATACAACTTACCTAGATGCATAAGTCGTTAAACTTAGTATGTAGTTTATATAACTATACATAGGTAAGATCTACCTATTGCTAAGTGAAAACATTAAACAGTACATTATATGTAGGTATAGTGAATATTGAGAATAAATGGTAGGTATATTCCACCCCTTTTCAACAAAACAAAACAAAAAAAAAAGGGGGGAATGCCAAAATGAACATATATCTACTGTATTTTTTAACGGTACCATGTAAAGTTACTTTCTTGGTAACTTGTAAAAATACTTACACATTCATTCGCAAACACAGAACTTGTCGAGAAAGATATATTTATACTGCTAATATTTTAATAAATTCGATAATAAGTGATATATTTTGGATTCCTCGGTGTGTGGTTTACCTGTTATAAGCTCCCTTCCGTTGCGAAAGCAGTTAAGATGACAAGGCACGTTACTTCATACCAAACGATTAGGTACTCTATCCAAAAGGGTACGCACGGGCGTACTCTATTGGATGGAAAAGATTTGAATCGCTTATCAGGTACATGTTAAATCGAGACACCCATTTATTTCCTCTGCCTACAAGGTTTGTGGCACAAAATAATGTCAGGTAAATCAGTGACATAGTATGGTGTTCTTGTATGTCACCAGCACTGGCCGCGCCGTGGCCGAGTGGTTACACCATTCGCCTCTCACCTAGGCGGTCTGATTTCGATCATGTGAGATTTGTAGTGGACAAAGCGGCGCAGGGGTGGATTTTCTCCAGGTGCTCCGGTTTCCCCCGCCGTTACATTATTTCATGCATCATCAGTGTCATCGCCTACGTTAATAACTACCCAAAAAATATGTTACAGTATTGTGGCAAAATGCAGGAAATGCGGCATTTACAAAAATATAGGAAAACGTTTTTCACAGCCTCTAAAGAGAAATAATTGTTTTTGTGTTTAAATATAACGAAATCTCTTTGAAGCAGTTACACCTGGCACATAGGTATTAGGAGTTGCAGTGACTCCACAAGACATTTTAAAACAATTCTGATGACCCAAGTAACGCAGGGAAAATGTTCATTTGTAACAGTATTATTATCTACAGTTTATATAGCTATCCTTGCTTATTTCAAATGTTTCATTTCATCAGTTTCACAATATTCGTTAATAGTGTATAGGTATGCAAGCTACTACATTTGATACCGCACTGGAAATATAGCTACGCTTTACTAAAACAAAACATTTCTAGAAAAAGTTCCATGTGTGTGAACAGGATAATCAAAAACGAAAAGTCGGTTAGATACCTTGATATTTAAGTTCAGTATCTTCCAAGAACGCCATTTTCAGCAATATCCCCCACCCAAATTACTCTTTACATGGATAAATTTTCGAAAATGTTGTTTTAACTTCCGTATATTTAAGATATTTACACGACAAATAAAATACATATCGTGAATTTTGTGAGAATAGCCTCCAAAGGGTGTTCATTCTATTAATGTTTGCATAAATAGTAAGTAAATTGTAAGAGTTAGACAAAAACCACCTGCACAGAATATAAAATCTCCTTAAAATACATTTATGCCATATTAATTTTGCTTTTTTTGTAGAGTTATCGATTTCCGAGATATTCTTTGCTATTGATTTCAATTTTAAAATACCGTTTTTCTTTTGTTTTAATTCTGGCCTTACAAAGAGAACCGAATTTCAAAGTCAATGTCAAACGTATAGCGACAGTCTAATGTGCTCCCTTATTTCCCTTCTTCTCGCAAGTATCTAAATAATAAAACCATTTCTGTTATTGCTTATCTCAATTAATATGAATTAGATAAAAGAATAATCCTTTGTAACAATAGTTCGTTTGCAGAACAGGTAGAGAAAATCATGTGATGAAACAAATCAGATTTTCTCAATCGGCATAGTTTTATTGTGCAACCCTGTTACTTATGCAGTCTAACATGTCTGCATTTTAGATGTTAAATCATATTTGTATCTATTACATTCATTTAAAGTTGACCACACTTTCCTTTTGGATTTGGTAAAACACAAACACTACTTACCGGAAACTCCTCGCTGTATTGTAGGTTCAGGCATGGAAAAGATGATTGAGCGCACTCTGAGAGCAGAATATTTCAGTTCCACTTCGTATCGCAGCGAGGTTTACACTGGTCGCTATTTCCAATACGCAGCTAGACTTGCCTAACAGTGTCTGGGACATACGATATCGCCTGCCAAACACATTAACAGGCTGTGTCTCTCACCGTGTTTCGCATTTGTATTGGTTCCCGATAAAGAATTCGGCAACGAGCGCCATGCTACCCATTCTTCGTTAGCCAATTAGTAAACAAACCCAAAAGTGTTTCTACCCGATGCTATGCTCATTGGTAGTTATACATATAGGTGGAGCAACCATTTCTTAATCAACTGAATTAACCAATGAGCTGGTTCAGAAGTCATGAAGTACCCTGAATACGATAAACGAATCACGTTACCATAAGAACCATGACTAGCAGATGAATATGAAAGCAGATGTATTTTGGGTCAAACAAATATAGCTCAGAGGTAATGTAAGCGCTTTGATCTAAGTTCAAATCTCTGCAAGGGCATACATTTTTTCTCCCCCATTTATGTTGTTTGTTCCATCATATTTTCTATTTCACATCCACAGTTTATACTAATACAGAGTTTCCGCTATATTAGTTATAATTTGAGTATTAGATAATATGAAGATTTATATTGTGTTTAATAGCCAAAGTTTACAGCTACTGGTGATAAGCTTCATTCCTTTATCCTTATTGTGTTGATTTCTGTGTTGGTCAAATGTTTGTACCTGGTTCCATTAGTTACCGAAAGAGGTCCCCAATCACTACTACAACGACGCACTCATTCATAGTTTAGCAATGGTAGGGGCCGTTCTTAAACGTTCTGCTGTTCTCACCCTGGTTTCACGGGGTTATACGGCCACCAGAGCGGGTAGCATTTGTGATGTTCCACAGTCCACTGTGAGGAAGTGCGCAAAGGTATATCGTGAAGAGGGACAGGTTGCTTCAAGTAAGAGCAGTGGTCGCTCGAGTGTAGGTATCTACCGAGAATGAAGACAGATCTCTCATGGCAGAGGTTGAAAGAGACCGTTTCTGACAGCCGGTGAATACGAGGCCTTTATCTTTATTCCCGGGGAGTGTACGGACGGTAGCAACCGCTGTAAAGGTGCCGGAATTCGGTATAGACGTGCGGCAGTAAAGGAAGTGCTAAGCGCACAAAATTGACAGGTTGGTATTTACTGCACAGTACGAGAACTTCGATTGGAGTGAAGTAGTTTTCTCCGTCGAAGCTGCGTTCTACTGCAGATGTCAATTCTTCTGGGTTTGTTTACAGGCCTAGTAGTACTTGATATGATATGCGTTATTTGGCCACTCGTGCAAGGACCTTATATATAATATGGGCAGAATCTTTCAAAGCCACCACTCTGTGTGGGAATTGGATTTTCACCAACTAAAATCTCCTACTGCCCGTCATATATAATTACGCCTCTTGGAACTGCTGGAAGCATTACTTCAAGAGACGATGACACCTGGTGTTCATTTTTTCCTGCTTAATTATTTCAGTTTCAGTTACCTATATTTTGATTTGACATCATTATTTTGCCATACTCATGTTTCTCCTGCAGAATTTCCTTGATAAATGTTGCATAGCTGCAAGAAGTGGTCAAACCAGCGTTACTGCTTGAGCATGTATATCTCGGAAAGGCGCAGGTATGCTGAAACGTGATCATAGAAAGCTGAATAAAGAAACATGGTCTGAAATTCTAGAAAATGTTCTGTTTCCATCTGCACAAGAGCGTTATTCTGAATGTATTATTAAATTCCAGCAGGACAATCATTCGGTCCATAAGTCGGTCAAAGTACAAAAGTGGTTTTCGGAGCACACGAATATCTTAGAGCAGATACCGTGGCCTCCAAAGTCAGCAGATCTCAGCCCAATTGAACAGAGGCTTTCTCGAAGTCCCAGATTGAATAACGCTACACAACTCTGGTGTACCATGACAGGCACTTGAGATTCACTAGCAGAAGATATTAATTATTTTCAAACGCTAGTGGATTCCATGCAGTGATAGCAAATAATGGGGACCACGCAGAGTATTAGATATTGTTTTCTCTTGTTTTATTAGCCTTTTGTGGTATTTAAAAGCAACCGGAGATAGCTTGCAGTGTTTTACTTTGTTTTCTAGTTTGCGAGATCAGCAAATAAAAGATTTCACATTTCACAGAGAGAATGATTTATATAACGTAATCCACATCGGCTGTAAAGAGTACTAATATGAAGTATAAGCAAAATAATAAAAAAATTAGGTGGATTACTGGACTGCAACCTACCTTAGGAAGCATACTGAGTTTGAAAAGGAGCACGTTAGGGTTGAGTCATTTCTACCTCTGAGCAATACTTTCCCTGTTTCTAAAGAACTATGATCGACAGCCAACTATCAAGGTTTGGTTGATTTTTTTAGTGTTTCTGTGCATGTTAGCGATAACAATTATTTTGATTGTTCCCTGGTTGCTACTTTATGTTATAAAGCAATAAACTACGTCTTACCTCGCTGTATAAAAGCATGTTTTGTAGCATTGTGGACGTGCTCGTGTAAATCCAGCTTGTGTAACTTCGTGTGCTTCCGTGAGGCTGAAGCGACACTGAAAGGTTCCAGCGCTCAATCATTTTTTCCATGACTGTACGTTTCGACTAAAATCTTGTGTCACTTACTTGTGTACGGTAAGTACAATCTTACAATATGCCCTTTCACACAAACATTACTAACATGTTTGCTGACCAGGTGGGTAAGCGATCCAATCCAAGCTGAACGAAAATATTTGACTCTCAAGTGTGTGACCCTAATCGTGTCCAATAAAGTTAATTTTATTTTTGTCAGACGCTGCAAAATTTACTTGTATTTTTTCAGAAAAAGTAGGAGTACCTAGGTATTTGTTAACGATGCTGCCAACTTCCAAGATCATATCTGCTTCGCTGGTGTATAAGGATTTTGTCACGCAGCTTTTATGGCACACTATCGGTCTGAGCCGTGTTCTAACCCGCGACCTAGGAATCAGTGGGCCAGCGCCTAGGCAACTGAGCCACCAAAGTTCAGGCCCTAGAATATACCAACTTAAACGCTGAGACCGAGGGAGAAAAGGGAAACTTAAAAAATGAAATGTGGATAATAATCCACAAGATGATACAAGATAAATCAAATAGACATTTATGTAGAACAGCTTCTAATTTTTTTTTGTAATTGTTTCATTTATATAGCCCACTTTAACATCTAAGCCATATGGGGGGGGGGGCTTTGCATTAAAAACAAGTCGTTGTCTTAGGTTCTTTACGTTGGGTTTAAATCGTTTTTATTTTCTTCAAACACACATTCACTCTCACATACATGCTTCCAGACTCTGTGGGGGATATGGAATAATTCTGGTTAAAGAAAAATTCCGCGCTCCAGCCGGGAATCGAACTCGGGACCTCCGGGTGAGAAGTAGGTTCTAATTTGTTTCATTTCCTAAAAAGGTATGCACATAACAGGTAATATAGCAATACTAAACCTTCAAATCTCATGACAATCTTGACTAACAAAAATCTATTTTCTATAATTCGAACCTATAGGCTGCCCTAACATAAAAACTTATTCCACACTGAAGGTTACTTTTAATACGCTAATAGATAGGTGGTTGTTTTGCTTTTTCTGTAATATATGTACCTATATGTATTATTATTGTTATTATTATTATTATTACTATTGTTATTATTATTGTTATTATTATTATTATTCTTATTATTATTATTATTATATAAACAGATGACTGCTTATTCTGAATCTTGCATGTGATAAAACATCTTCATACTTCTAAGCACTGCTAAATTATTAATTTCCTGGAGTATCTTCAAACCGTTTCTTAATTGACTCCTTCACGGTGGGAAGAAACTTGTGTCAAGTGAGATTTTCTGTTAATCTGATTAGCGAGTTCTGTTAACGAGTCAGTGTTTCATTTAACTTGTATTAAATAATGTGTAAAACTCCTCGGCGGTCCTGGCAATCTCTTTATAAGATCTGTTCTCCTAATCTCTTGCAATACTCTCGAACCTATGGATTGTAGGAGGTCTTTCGCCAGGGTTACGACTTGAGCACAGACAAACATTTGTCAATTATAAATATGTGAATATTTTTTTATTTTTTTTATTTTTCGAAATTTGACACATAAAAATAATTTAAATGTAACAAATTAATTAGTAAATTGTAATTAGTAGGTATGTATTAAGTAGTACTTATTTTTGAAATATATGTTGTTCTCCATGTTTGTTTGATTATTATTAGTGGGTAAGCGTGAAATTAACGATGGCTTCAAAATCTTACGTTTGTGCATTCAAAAGAAGCGAAATAATAATAATAATAATAATAATAATAATAATAATAATAATAATAATAATAATAATAATAATGAGAAGAAGAAGAAGAAGAGGAAGAAGAAGAAGAAGAAGAAGAAGAAGAAGAAGAAGAAGAAGAGGAAATGTTAATTCCTTTATGGGTCTGTCTGCCATAAAAGACTATTACTTAATTGTAATTTGATCATACACACGTTTTTCCGTCTTCCCTCTTTCAGTTTCAATTCCACCAACTTACGAATATCAGAGGACTTAAGACACACTTACCTTTAATTAGTGAAAAGTAAATAAAGAAAATTGGAATTAAGCAGGACTGCCAATTTGGGGAAAATAGAGAAGCGAAACTGCTCTATATCTTAGTGTATTGAAGAACCGCGTTTTGTTCTTCACGCAGCACAATTGTAGCAAAACAAGCTTTGAGTAAGGTAAGAGTGGTGAATTGTAAGATGCATTAGGCGAGTTCTGCATCAACCAACATCATGAATTTGATACTTTTTCTGGTTTCCTTTGAAGCTGTATTAGACGATATTTTTTTCAAGTCTAAAGTAACCAGTTGGTAGACAAATGCACAAAATATTCAATTCCATATATAGCTTAAGATTTTGGATAAGTGAGGCTTGCATTATCGACCTCATTTACATGGAAAGTGGGACAAGCAAATATGTGTTTGGAAATTAGTTTATAGAAGCTTCTTGACCTGAGCATGCATAATAAGTTGGCGGAAAATGCTCTTGTTTTCACTTCAGCCGCAATAGGCACGACAGGCGATTAGGAGGTCAGATTTTGGAGAGGTATCTACATATTTGCCGCGTTTAAGTTTCAAGGATTCACGCACGCTATGAATCAAGTATTTGACGGAAGTAGAGGTGCATCTATAAACGCATGCGTACACTACTTCAAATTCTTGTAATGTACAAGACTTTGAACCATTGTAGCAACAATAAGAATTACAATTGCAGTAATTGGTTTACTAAACTTATGAATTTAATGAAAAACTTATATTTACAGAAATATTAATTTTAACATTAACTTATATTATTATATGCTATGCCAAATATTGCTTTCTCTAACAAGTACCTACTATTTACTTACATAGTAGGTAGAGAAGGGATTGTATTCCATTAAAAATTCGATACCGAGCATTAATTGAAAATGCATGCTTTGAAGACCCCGGAATACAATTAAAGGATTCTCAGAAAAAGTGCCTATATGGTGTGTGTGTGTGGGGGGGGGGGGCTTTATATCTCAAAAACGACAAGTCCGTTATACGCCAAACCTGTTATTTATGTTTAGTATATTGAGCACGCCCCACAAGATTTTCAAGAAAACCCTCCCAACCCAAACTATCCTTTAGATGGAACATTTTTCGAAAAGCTTGCTTTTCTCAAAAATGGCTCTAACAAGTTTGATTAAACTGTTGTATATTAAACATGACACCTATACCTAACATATGGCTTGAATTTTCTGGGAATTAGCCTCTGAAGACTCCTTAATTTTGTACGAATTTTGAATAACTGGTGACCGTAAGAGATAGGCAAAATCTCACGTACTACTCAAAAAATGCAGATGAAAATAAAACACATAATTTATGTCAAATGTATTTTTTGTAGAATTAAACTAATTCCAAGATATTCCTTTCATTTGTTTCAATTTGAAAATACTTAAACTTTCCTCAAACGGGAATTTGTCATTCCTTTTGCTCTTAATTCATTCCTGACCAAATAAAGAGAATCGAATTTCAATCAGATATCGACCTGCTTTTAACAGATTTGACTTCAGGTTAGCCTAGTGTAACCCCTTATTTCCCTTCCGCTTACAAGGAAGAAAGTAATGATACCAATTCTGCTAATGTTTATCTCGCTTTCCATGATATAGATAAACAAATAATCCGTTGTAAGAAGCGTTTGTTTGAAAATTGTAAATTTTTGGATATAATAACATATGAACATATAGGTAGGGGCTTACGTCATCCGAGAGGTGTTTTTTTTTATTCAGGGCGTCTCAAAACATATTTCTGGTGAAATCTCGGTATCGAATGTTTGGGTGCAATACAATACCTTCTCTTTACACTATCTACATAGCTTATAGAGAAAGTAAACAAAACAAAGAGAAAGCCAGAGCAAATGCCGCTTCTTGGGAATATTGTTGGCTATTAGGAGAACAGACATTACAAAGAGGTATTGCTTTCCTCAACGAAAGGTTCCGCTAAGAAATGGTTGACGATTCCAGGAAATTAATGACTTAGCAGCGTTTACAAACATGACAATGTCTTTCATGCAGCAGGATGAGGGAGCAGCAGTCATCTGTTCATGTATTTCACGCTTTTAATGAGATCGTAGAATATGGATAAGTAAAGAAGGCAATGGCACGGTTTGAGAGCATTTAATCCTACTCAGGAACTTTCAGTCTAAAAAGTTTTAAAGTACCGAACTCTCTCCCTCTCCCTCTCTTTCTCTCTCCCTCTCTCTCTCCCTCTCCCTTTCTCTCTCTCCCTCTCTCTCCCCCTCTCTCTTTCTCTCTCTCTCTTTCTCTCTCTTTCTCTCTCCCTCTCTCTCTTTCTCTCTCTCTGTCGCACACACACACACAAGAAAGCGCATTTTTCTAACTTTATAGCTCAGTTTTATTCAGGGATTCTCAAAAAACCATGTGGGTATTTATTTACCGATTTGTGTTTGCAAATAGCAGTGTTCATTGTTTCAAAAATATGCGGAGGGAATGCTTCATGTTGCTGGGAAATAAACTGAAAAGTAATTGCAACAATAAACCAAAGCGCCCGCCTGGGTAGTGTGGTGGTAGCGTGTCTGCCTCACATCCAACAGGTCGCGAGTTCGAATCTCGCTCAGAGTAAGTTACCCGGATAAGGTTTTATTCGGGGTTTTCCCTTATCCTGAGAAGGCAAATTTCGAGTAATTTTAAGCTCCATGGATGCCAAGATCATTTGAGTATCATTTCACCAATTTCATTCATCGTCCGATATGAACAAACAGGTTGAAGGACGTTAAGCTACAAAACAAATAAACCAAAGTAAAAACAGAAAGGAGAAAGTCGCAGTGCTCTTTGTTACAGCTGGCTTAAATGTGCCCTGAGTTATATGCATTGTTAGGGTCATAAACAGAACTCAGTAATCATAGAAATATAATCTCTTTCCACTAAGAAACGATTTGACGAAATTCCAGGGAATTAATTAGGCACAGCTTCCCACGTGAAGATGTTCTTTATACGCAAGATACAGAGACATGCCAATCATGTCATTGTTTGAGATCATAATACGGATAAGCCCTAAATTTGCAAATCTTTCAGTTCAGGTAAGTGTAAACCACAATACACCTGCTTTTAAAAAGCAAATTCTAGAAAAGAGATTTGTTTTATAAATAAGCTCCACAATTCTCAATAAATAAGTTTTCACCTAATCTATGTGTCTCGATTATATTTGAAATTTTGACTGTTGTTATTTTTGTGCAACAAATCTTTTGAGGAAATGAGGACACAAAAGATCATAAACACAAGGGTTTCTTTGCTTTGCGTTTTATAGTTCAAGCATACCCAAATTACGTAAATAAAGTCTTTTAAGTCTTTAATTTTGCCATAACTTACTCTTTATCTCCCTCACATTGGTTTAGATGATATGCTAAAGGTTTTTCAATAGCTAAAAAGCTTTCAGAAACACCTTTGTCAGATATTTGAGTTGTGATAGTAGGCAGAGGTTCAGGTTTTTCATAACTCAAACTTAAGAGCTCGAAATACATTTTCAGAGATTGTGAACCAAAGATTTTTGCTGTAACGGATAGTTGTCTGAAAATGAATGGACAGCATTCAATAAAACAATAAACATTTTGTACAACACTGCACGACTCTCAGTTACATAGAAAGAGCATCAGCATATTTAACAAAAGCAAACCGTTTTCAAAAACATTTGAAAGTAATTAAATGACACATGCTGAAGGAAACCAGAACATATAAACAGTATTATTGCTTGTGCTTTCTACATATTACACGATAGAACTTGTTCTCCATTATATTGGTTATTAGAGAGATTTTAAACGATTTTTAATTCCCTGGAATTTTATCAAATCGTTTCTTTTTTGTATCCTTCACGATGGAAAAAGAATTGTATACATTTCAGAATATCTTCTGTTGGAATTACTCAACACTGTTTATGTGTTTCATTTAATTTTCAATAATGTTAAGAAGTGTCCGGCAGATCTAGGAACCTCCCTCTCATTTCTGGTCTCCTAGTCGCTAGCGATATTCTCGAGCCTAATGGAGGAGGTGGCCGGTGCTGCGCCTGCGTGCAATGAATGATTTTATGACTTTTCTCTAGCACGCCTGCACAATTTACTTAGCAGACAGAGAAGATGTACTCTACCCAAATTTTATAATTGATGCTGTTGGGTTTAATGCGTCCGTCTGTATAGAATAACTCAAAAACGAAAAGTCAGGTAAATAGCAAATTGATATTTCGGTTCAGTATCTTCCATGGATAAGACATGAAGATTTTTAGGAAAATCGCAACTATATGGAGGGTTTTTACTTTCTGAAAAATGACTCTAACGATCTATATTAAATTTATCATGCCTTTAAGTTATTTACATGAGAAACGAACCGTATCTTGAATGTTGGAATTTCTTCCACAGACTTCTTCATTCTGGATGAATCTTGTGTAACTGTTAAACTGTAATAGACAAAAACTTTTTTTTTTATTGTTTCATTTGTTTTAACTTCAACGGTCATATCGGGGGCTTTGACTTGTGAAACAACTCGTATTACTGTAGGTTAGAACTTTAGGTTAATCATTATTATATTACTAATACACACGCACATTCACACTCACATTCATACTTCCAGACTATGTAGGGAATAAATCTGGTTAAAGAAAAATTCTCCGCCCCAGCCGGGAATCGAACCCGGGACCTCCGGATGAGAAGTCACTCGACCACGAAGGCAGTCAACAAAAACTTACTTGCACAAAATAGTAGGTAGAAGTCGTTAAAACACACAATTTATGGGTTTCATATTGTTACTTTCTCTACACGTACTATGTACATGGTGTATAGAGAAGGTATTGATTCCAAAGCATTCGATACCGAGATTTCACAGGAAATAGACGTTTTAGAGATCCCTTTAACCAAAAAAAGCATTTTTAGAAAACTGTCCCTTTGTGTGTCCGTCTGCCTGTGAACTCGATAACTCAAAAACGAAAAGTCGGTAAAATACCAAACTTGGTGTATAAGTTTAGTATCTTCGAAGGATGAGACACGAAGATTTTGAGGAAAATCCCCCCACCCCAAACTAACCTTTACATGGAACTTTTTTCAAAAATGTTGATTCTCCCAAAAATGGCTCTAACGATTTTCATTATAATATCATATATTAACGATATTTATACGACAAATAAAATGTATATCTTGAATTTTTTGGAATAGCCTCTGAAGACCTCTTTATTCGGAATGAATTTTTCTGGATTTTGTATAACTAGTAAACCGTAAGAGATAGACAAAAACTTATTACACAAAATATGTAGATCTCGATGAACACACAGTTTATTTCATACTTATACATCTTTTTCTTGGATTTGACTATTTGTTAGATATTTTTTGACATTGGTTTCAGCTTTAAGAGAATTTGTGAACTCCTGGCCATGCATAGAAACGGATTTCAACCACCTGGCAACCAGCTTTTAAAAGGTTTGACAATCGTTTTAGCCTAGTGCATTGCCTCATTTTCCCTTCTGTTTACAAGAAAACATTTCATTTGTTTATCTCGATTAGAATGAAGTAGATAGAAGCACAAATTTTTAACAATAATTTGTTCAGAGATGTAGAGAAAGTCATTTAAATAGGACACATTAGATTTTTCTAGATATTTCCAAAAATACCCCAGGCATGCAATGATTACTAAGTTTTGTAATGACTCCAGTGTTCCTGAATGTTCCAATAGATATTGTCAACGTGTACAACCGTTGATACCTCCCTCTAACATCTGTACTCCTAGTCGCCAGCAGTACTTCCTAGGACTTTAAGACCGTCCTCCGCCAGTGTATAAGGGGAGCATTGTGAGGTCCTTTGCTTGGTTGGGATTTCCAAATATTTTTCTTTTCCTTTCACTTCCCGGAACCAAAGATGGTTTGTGTTTTTCCCCAGATATTTTCTAACACAGCGAATCCATACAACTGCTGTTTGTAAACACAAACTAGCTCTGACCTCTTATTTCCTCGAAATTCGGACACAATAAAAGTGAGTAATATATAAGTAAATAAAAAAAAAATAAAAAAGCGGACCTAAGAGCTTGGTATATTGATGGTGAACCTAATTAATCAAACTGATCACCCGCGTAGTAAAATTGGGCGTTAAACACTATAAAAACTCTGATGTGTTCCATTCACATGACTTTCTCTACATCTCTGCAATAAAGTATTGTTAAAAAGCGTATGCTTCTATTTACTTCATGCTGATCGTGAAAAAATAGCAAAAATAGCCTTGTAAATAGAAGCAAAATAAGGGAGTGCTATAGGTTAAAAGTTGGTTGCTATGTGACTGAAGTTGCTTTGTTTGTATGGACAGGCGTTTAAAATTCCTGTATAACAAAAGTGTAAGTTTTTCTAAACTGAAACAAAAACAAGGAATATCTCAAAAACGATCAACTCCACGAAAAAAATGTATATAACATAAATTGTGTGTTTTAACGTGCTCTACATTTTTTGTGTGGTAAATTTATGTGCATCTTTAGCGGTTTAGTAGTTATGTAAAATTCCGTAAAATTCATCCAGGATTAAGTAGTCTTCAGAAGCTATTCCAAGAAAATTCAAGATATACATTTTATTTGCCGGGTAAATATCTTTAATATGTAATATTTTAATCTAAACCCTTAGAGCCATTTTCAAAAAGTGGGTGAAAAGGGTAGTTGGGTGTGACGGGATTTTTCTTGAAAATCTTCGTGTCGCATCCTTGAGAGACATTGAAACTAGAATATTAAGTTTGTATTTAAGGGACTTTTCGTTTTTGAGCCATGCTGCCCACAGTCACACAGACACACACGCACGCACTAGGAACTTTTTCTAAAAATCTTATGTGTTACACTCACGTGACTTTCTCTAGCTACTCTACAAACAATCTTCTTACAAAGATAATTCTTCTTTCAACACCATGCTAATCGAGACAAATATTAGCAGAATTTTATTACTTAGTTCCCTATAAATAGAATGGAATTAAGGGAATGCACTAGGCTAAAATGATAGTCAAATGTTTTAAAAGCTGTCGTTACGCAATAGTCATTACAAATCGCTTCTTTCCTTGGCCAGGGTAGAACAAAAGAAAAACGGACACTTCCGTGCGAGAAAAGTATAAGTACTTCACAATTGAAACTAAAAACAAAGAATACCTCGAAAACTGTAAGCTCCGCGAAAAAAAAAAAAAAAAAAAAAAAAAAAATATATATATATATATACATATACATACATATATGACATATCTTGTGTATTTTTACAGGATCTACATTTTTTGTACCGTACGTTTTTGTCTATCTCTTACTGTTTACGAGTTATGCCAAATTAAGCAAAATTCATCCAAAATAAAAAGGTCTTTAGAAACTATTACTAGAAAATACAATATATTCATTTTATTTGTGATAGAAATGGCCTTAATATGTGGTATTTTAGTCAAAATCGTTAGAGCCATTTTTAAGAAAAACAAAATTTTCGAAACTATTATGGATAAGTGCTATTTTTTTCTTTCTTTCTTGTTTTATTTTAACAATTCCAAAAAGAACATGTGGTCTGGTTTAATGCATATAGTACAAATATTATTTAACAGCATAAATACACATATACAACTTTGCCTAAGTACGAGAATTGAAGAAAAATGCATCCCATTTGAGGAAAAAAAATCCTTTTAATTGAAGAAAAAAAGTAAAGCTAATCAAAGGAAAAAAATAACAAGCCAGAATATATAAACAGAAATATTGTTTGTTGGTTTCACATAATATTAAAAATTTGAAGTGCTAGAAGTATTTTAATACCTATGTGTTCAAAAGTCACCGTTACTATATCTGCCAGCTGCAAAGAGAATTTGTTATGAACTCGAAATGATTATTTCTCTACAAAGACAGTGCGAAATCTTTCCTGTATTTTTGCAAACCCGTATCATACCACAATGCTGGTAACTAACTCTGTAGCTGACTGGCCATTTTACTTTCTCTAGCACGTATGTATGTAAATATACATTGTTGGTAGAGAAGGTATTGCATTCCACCCAAAATTTCTACGAGATTTCGCCGCAAATATTTACATTACGTTTGTCATAAAATATCTTAAACATATCTATGACATTTTAATAAAAATCGTTAGAGCTATTTTTGAGAAAATAAAAAATTTCGAATAATGTTCCATATAAAGGACAGTTTGTGGTGGAGGGATTTTCTTTAAAATCTTCGTGTCGCATCCTTGGAAGATACTGAGCTGAAATGCGAAGTTTGGTACTTAGAACCGACTTTTCGTTTTTTAGCTATGCTGCCCACAGACACACACGTGTCCGAAAACACGTATTTTCGGTGAAATCTCGGAATCCAAATTTTGGGTGGACTACTCCCTATCCAAGTACATTGTTGTATATACATGCGAACTGGAGAAAGTAATAATAATATTTGACGTAGAAGATAATAAAATATTGTATATTGCAAGAAGCTAAAGTATTTTACGGACTGTTTCCAAATTCATCCTTTGGTCGAATCCGTAAAAGCGCAACTGCATGCATCCTTGAAAGTTAAACGCGTCCAACACCTCCACTACGTCTGTTCTCCTAGTCGCTAGCGGTCCATATGAGGCTGAAGGAGCGTCTCCCGCCACGTTTCATGACAGGATGAAAAGCTTCTTCCTGCACATTCAAAAGGACATTAAATAATCCTTTACTTCTCATTTAAACATTTTCCACTGAATAGGTGAGTTTACTTGGCGAGCATTAATTTACACCAGCAAGCATTATTTTTTTCATACGTTTAAGGAGCGAATTCACTCAGAACATCAATCAGAAAATTGTTGAGATAATGCAGCGGTGAAAGTAACTTTATAACATATATTGCGCATTTCTATGTTTAAAATCTGATGTGTTACATTCACATGACTTTCTCGACATCTCTGTGACAAATATTGCCAAACAGCTTATTCCCCTAGCCATGCATATGGAGATAAACGTCTTATTATTATTTCCTTGTAAGTAGAAGGGAATACACTAGGTAAAGCGACATTCAAATCTTTTCCTATGTAACTGAAATTCGTTTCTTTGCATTGCCAGGAGTTGACAATTTCCCATAGCAGAAAACTGAATCCAATAACAAGGAATATCTTGGAAATGGTCAAATCCACGAAAAAAATGTACGTATATGAATAAATTATGGGTTTTAACGAGATTTATATTTTTTTAGAGAGCTGTCTCTTACTGTTTATCAGTTATACAAAATTAATCAGAATGAAGAGGTCTTCAGAGGCAAATACAGAACATTCTGTTTGTCATGAAAAGGTCTTGAACATTTTTGAGAAAATCAAAATGTTCCATGTAAAGAATAGTTGGGAGTGGGGAGATTTACTTGAAAACCTTATGTCGCATTCTTGGAAGATACTCAACTTAAATACCCACCAAGTTTGGTACTTAACCGAGTTTTCGTTTTTGAAATTCACTGCCCACATACACACAGACAACACATGCACTACTTTTTCTAAGAAATTATTGTTTTAATTCAAGGGACCTCAAAACACGTATTTTTTATAAAATCAAGGTATCGAATTTATGGGTGGAATGCAATATCTTCCTTATCTACACGTACATTATACAAACGTGCTAGTGAAAGTAAAACCACCTGGAGATGTACACTTCACAATGCTGGCAAGTTAAATAAAAATCTGATGTGTTCCATTCACATGACTTTCTCTACATCTCTGCAACAAATTATTGTTAAAAAACTAATGCTTTTATTTACTTCATACTAATCGAAAAAAAATTAGCAGAAATAGTCTTATTACTTGCTTCCTTGTAAGTAGAAGCGAAATGAGGGAGTACCATAGGTTAAAGTGATAGTCAAAAGCTGTTGCTATGTGACTGAAGTTCCCTTGTTTGTATGTACAAACAGGAGTAGACAAATAGTATGATAAAAGTACAAGTTTTTCAAAGCTGAAACCAAAAGCAAGTAATATCTCAAAAATGCTAACTGCACAAGCAAAATGTATATTACATAGATGAATTGTGTGTTTTAACGTGCTCTACATTTTTTGTGTGGTAGGTTTTTGTCCATCTATTACGGTTTAGCAGTTATGCAAACTTCCGTAAAATTCATCCAGAATAAAGTAGTCTTCAGAGGTCATTTCCAGAAAATTCAAGATATGCCTACATTTTATTTGTCAGGTAAAATATCTTTAATATACGATATTTTAATCAAAAGCCATTTTTAAGAAAATCAAAATTTTCGAAAAAAAGTTCCATGTAAAGAAAGAGTAGTTGGGAAAATCTCATGTTTCATCCTTGGAAGTTACCAAACTTAAATACCAAGTTTGGTATTTAGCGGTCTTTTCGTTTTAGACCTATGTTGTCCACAGACACACACACACAACGGACCGTTTTCTGAAAATTCTTTTTTTGGATTCAGGGAGACCCAAAAGTTGTATTTGCGGTGAAATCTCGGTATCGAATTTTTTGGGTGAAATGCAATACCTTCTCTATACACTATGTACATATTACGTTTAGAGAAAGTAAAAATGTTGATGTTTTGCTTTACATGGCTTTTTCTACCTCTTTTTTGTCTATTGGTGGGTATAGTGGGTATTCTTACTAAAGTTTATATTTCAGTGTAAATGATATAAACATTTGCAGAAATAGCCACGGTAAACACATTTCGTTATGGATTCAATCAAATGGTGTTTGTTGCGTGCTATAAGCTGACTTAAAATGCCATATTCTTTCATGCTATCGCGAGAAAACAACTGAAATCGAGAGCATTACTAAATATTGAACGATGTGATCAACAACGGATATATCGCAAATGGCTTTCAGCACAGAAAAGCTTAAATAAGTTGTGCAGTTTTAAGAGATCTACATTTTTGCCTAACTTTTCCTCTATCGTTTAACATATACCAATTATACAATAGTTTAGAAAATTTCTTGCAAATGAAGGAAGATCTTCATGTACCTAAACAGTCTTTAAAATTTCGTATTTTGATCAAATTCGTTAGAGCCGTATTTATGGAAATTGAAAATTGCGAAAACTCTTCCATGTAAGGCTCGGTAAGTTTTGGGGACAATTTTTTTTTTTTGTTTGTTTTTCTAAATCTTAGTGTTGCATTTTTTAAAGCTAATGCACAAGTTTGTTGGTAAACTGGCGTTTTGGAGTTGAACCGTTGACAGAAACACAGACTTCTTTTTTTTATTCAAGAAGCTCAAAACGTGTATTTCCAGTGAATTCAGGTTATCAACTTTTTTAGGGTGAGTGAAAAAACCCTTATTTCCCATAGTGCAGAAAAGTAAATAAAATTCTGCAGATTTCGCAGAAGACAAACCCCCAAGCAAGGCTCGAGAGTAGCGCTAGCGATCAGGAGAACAGATATTACACAGAGGTTGGGAGACCTGCCGCGAATTCTCTACACACATTAAAATTCGATACAACACTGAGTCATCAACAGAACGTAATCACATCAACAGAAATTCAATGTGTTATAAAAAATCTTATGTGTTGCACTCACATTACATTCTCTAGCCTCTCTACAAACTTCTTACAAAAGATTATTCTTCTTTCGACACATTGCTAAACATTAGCAGAATGTTCCTTATAAATAGAAGGGAACTAAAGGAATGCGCTATGCTAAAGTGATAGTCAAGTGTTTTAAAAGTTTCGTTATGCGATTGTGATTGCAAATCCGTCTTTGCTTGGCCAGGAGTAGAACAAAAGAAAAACGCACTCTTCCTGACTGAGAAAAGTATAAGTACTTTACAATTGAAACTAATAACATGAAATAGCTCAAAAACGGTAAACTGTGTATTTTAACGAGATGTACATTTTTTGTGTGGCAAGTTTTTGTCTGTCTCTTACGGTTCAGCAAAATTCATCCAGAATAAACAGGACTTGAGAAGCTATTCCCAGAACATTCAAGATATACATTTTATTTGTGTTAGAAATGGTTTTAAACTGTGGCATTTTCATTTTTTTTTTTCATCTATATAGCCCCCTTTAACATCTAAGGTCACATCGGGGGCTTTGCACATGAAACAACTCGTTGTCAGTTGGTTTAAATCATTTTGTTTTCTTAAAGTACACACACATTCACTCTCACATACATACTTGCAGACTCCGTGGGGGATAGGGAATAATTCTGGCTAAAGAAAAATTTCCGGGAATCGAACTCGGACCACTCGGAGGCAGTCTTAATCAAAATTGTTAAGAGTTATTTTTGAGAAAACAAAACTTTAGAGAATTTTCCGTGTAAACGGTAGTAAGGGGCGAGGGGGGGTGTTTGAAAATCTTCGTGTCACATCCTTGGAAGATACCAAACTTAAATACCTACCAAGTTTGGTATTCTACTGTCTTTTCGTTTTTGAGCTACGCTGTCCACAGGTACACAGGCAGATTGACAGACACACATACAGACACACACGGACCTTTTTCTGATTTATTTATTTATTTATTTTTGTATTCAAGGGGTCCTAAAACGTATATCCGGTGAAATCTTGGTATCGAATTTTTGGGTGGAATGTAAATACCTTCTCTATGTACATTGTATGCACATACGGGGCTAGAGAAAAGAAAAAATCTCTTTCCACTGTAATAGGTTCAAGCAAGAAATGATTTGACGAAATTTCAGCAGTTAATGAATTAACAACAGTGTTTAAACTGTGAACATGTTCTCTTACACGCAGGATGCGGAAACAGCAGTCATCTGTTTATATAATAGTGGAGAAACAAAGTAAACACCACATATGAGTGAAATAATAGCCAAATTTAATTGTTCTTTCAATTTCTTCATTTAATCTATGAATGAAAATTTGTTTTAATATTTCAAGTCATATTTATCCATTTACCATATGTATTTAAATATGTCATATTTGTGTTCTAGTTACTGCAATAATCTACAGGCTGCTGTTGTGCCCCGTTTCTATTTTGTTATACACGAATTTTGAGAACTTAAAAGCATTTTCCAGCGGCAATGTTAGATACCAGCTCAATGGTTTAAAACATCTAGAGAACCACTCCATATTGGCGAGAGGTTGAGGGAAAGATAAACTGCAACGACAACAAAGTGAACTTAACTGCAGTTGTGCTGGAGGAGCACCAGTTCGGAGGTACCCCTAGCGATTAGGAGCACAGATTCTATAGGGAGGTATTTATATGATAACATGGAAGATTATGAAACGCTGATTCATCAACATAACTCGGTAATCAAATGATCTGAAGTGACAAGGCGTCCCTTCACGAACAGGACAGTCCCGCTTTTACTTTCTCTACACATACTATGTACATAGTGTATAGAGAAGGTATTGCACTCCACCCAAAAATCCGATACCGAGATTTCACCGGAAATAGACGTTGTATTTTCAGAAAAAGGTCCGTCCGGGCGGGTGTGTGTGCGTGTGTGCGTGTGTGCGCGCGCCCGTGTGTCTGTGAACACGATAACTCAAAACGAAAAGTCGGTAAAATACCAAACTTGATATTTAAGTTTAGTATCTTCCAGGGTTGCGACACGAACATTTTGAGAAATATCCCCCCAACCCAAGCTACCCTTTACGTAGGAAAAAAAAAATAAATAAAAAATGGGTCAAACGATTTTGATTAAAATACCGTCTATTAAAGATATTTATATGGTAAATAAAATGCATATCTAGAATTTTCTGGGAACAGCCTCTAAAGAGCTCTTTATTCTGAATGAATTTTGCTGAATTTTGAACAACTGGTAAACCGTAAGAGATAGACAAAAACTTACTACACAAAAATATACATCTCGTTAAATCACACAATTTGTGAACAGAAAAATAACAGCAAAAAGTTCACTCTCGACTTATGCCCCCACCACAGAATTTTAATTGGGTGTTTATATTGATAAGTACAGTATTTTTAATGCCCTAAGCTGTGCATTGCAATAATATTGCCTTTAATGTAATCTAATATTGAGGATTCTTTATGTTTATGAGCAACATGTATAAACATTCTTTTAGATTTTGTAATTGTCTTAGTTTACAATATTGAGGCTAATTTTAAAAATCAGCTGGTAAGTGTTCCGTTTTTAGCTTCAGAAAATACAGCCACATTAACTAATCACATAACAAAAATTCTGAAATATTATACAAGTGTCTCTCCACCATGAAGAATTCCACTAAAATTGTTTACCGAAATTTCGAGAATTAATGCATTAGCTCATTGACGGACCAGTATGAAGGCGGTGTAAGAAAATGTTCTCTTGCTTAATGTGAGATGCGGAAACAGCAGGCATCTGTTTATGTATCCTGCTTTAGTGAATAATTAATTCACACCTGTAATACCCATGAAACAAAACAACCTCAACATTCTTAAGCAGTGAGAATTGTTCTTTCGCCCAAACCCGTAGATAAGCTACCGAAAAACATCTGACGTGTTCCATTCACATAACTTTCTCTACATCTCTGCAGCAAATTATTGTTTATAAGGATGTTCCTCTTTACTTCATGATAATCGAGATCAAAATTAGCAGAAATTTTCTTTATTTTTGACTTTCTTGTGAGCAGAAAATAAGGGAACACACTATAGGTACTACAGCGATAGTCAATCTTTCAAAAGCTTGTTTCCGTGTGATTGAAATCCGTTTCTTTGCATGGCCAAATTCAAGTGTGAGAAATGTGTAAGTATTTTAAAATGAAACCAATAACAAGGAAACTTCACCAAAAAGTACCTACCTATAGGTATATCATAAATTGTGTGTTTTAATGAGATTTTACTTTTTATGCAGTAAGTTTTTGTTTATTATGGTTTATCTACCAGTTATCTACCAGAAAAATTCATCCAGAATAAGGTCGTCTCTAGAGGCTATTCTCAGAAAACTCCAGATATTAATTTTAATTGTCATGTAAATATCTTTAATTTATGGTATTTTAATCGAATCGCTACAGCAATTTTCGAAAAAATAAAAATTTTCGAATTTTTTTCCATGTAAACGGTAGTTTAGGGTGGGCGATTTCTCTCAAAATCTACATGTCACATCGCTGGAAGATAGTAAACTTAAATAACAAGTTAGGTATTTTACCGAGTTTTCATTCTTAGTTATAGTGTTCACAGGCGCACACGCGCGCGGGAACTTTTTTCTAAAAATGCTTTTTTTATATAGGGAATCCTAAAAAGTTTATTTCCGGTGAAATCTAGGTATCAAAATTTTGGGTAGATTGCAATAGGTACTACCTTCTCTATAACTATGGAGGTAGTACATAGTACTACATACGTATAGAGAAAGCAAAAAATGCGAGTCTGTCGAGGAACTTAATATCCTACCGCCATGTTACCATGGTAGCTTATTTGGTTACAGCAAGAGAAGGGAAACCAGAAATTTCATGTTTCAAATCTCGGTTATGGCACTGAAATTTTCAGTCTGATTTTACCTTTTAAGTGACTTTCAGATCTGAAAAAGGTTTGAACAGAGGGCAACCCTATTTGTGAACGTTGAAATGCTATTGAACTTTTTGTGCAAAAAGCGCTCTACCTTTCTCCTTAAGTACGTTGTTATCCTGTAAGTACTTTTGGTTTCCTAAATACATTACAAATTTATAACATTTGTTAATCGTGTACAGAAACTCCTAGATCTATATTATATTGTGACTAAAACTCTTTTTCTCCAGTAAATCTTTATTTCTTCCGCAAACTGATTACAATCAGAATGTGCTCGCAAACAACTGTATTTCTGTTTTTGTATAATTCTGCCATGTAGTTAGTTTCTTTTCGACGTTCGCTGTGACGACGACTACTGCTCGCTACAAATTTTCCGTCGAAACTCATTCGGCTGTTACACGCGCTGCATTCCCAGTCAAAACTGAACTGTGGGCAGGGCTTCTTTCCCCTTTTTATAGCTATGGATAACGTGACAGGCTATTTCCAGAAACAGTTGTACGTGCGAAATCACCGCAGGTGACACAAACTCACTCAGATGTAACAATGCCGGTATTGACATCAAAGAACCTTCCGAAGGGTCACATGTCCAGTAAAGCAGGAGTAACAGTGGATACCGTCAATCAGCTATGACTTACGAAGCAAGTCACACACACACACACACACACACACACACACACACACACACACACACACCACGTTCGGCGATTACAGCCGCAGGGCGTAGTTATAAGATGCTGCTTGTCATGTCCATATTTTTTGAGGAAATAAACAAACATATACCTACTTTTTCACATAAATGTTTATTTGATTTACCTTGTATCGTCAAAAGATGCTCGACATAAACACAAGACAGGAACTCAACATTTTTAAAGTTGACCTTTTACTCTCTCTCTCTCCCACTCTCTCTCTCCCACTCTCTCTCTCTCTCTCTCTCTCTCGCTTTCACTTACAAAGTTTAAAAAAGTACCTATAATCTTAAGGTTTTCAGCGTAAAACAAATGTTGCAGCACCCGACAAGCTAAAATTAAATTTCAGGCGCCAGATTGTTAGATATGTACGCAGGATTTAGTGCTAAATAAACCAAGGCAAGAGAAAATGGAATAATATCGCCGTAAAAGAATGTTATAAAAAAAATATAATGTTTCGCAATGTAAGACAAAGAATTGTATGTATAAAATGGCAACGTGACGTCATCGCCTCACGATACGCACGAAATTAGCCTGAAATGGAGTGCTTTTAGAAAATTAACATAGCCAAAGTTAGGTAATTAATTAATACAACATATTATAATGAATAAGATATAGCTATAAAATGGTGCTTAGAAAAGCATAATTATAAATAGAATCAAAAGCAGTAATATAGGAGAAGGAGAAGAATAATAAAAAGTAAACAGATACCGGATGCTATAAATTGTTTATACCCGTAACAAAGCATAAGATTAGAGCAGAAACCGTAAGAGAGAGACAAAAAGTTAGTTAAAAACATTGTAGATCTCGTTAAAACGCATAATTTATGTCATATATATATATATATATATATATATATATATATATATATATATTTTTTTCGTGGAGTTGACCGTTTTCCGGATATTCCGTGATTTTGGTTTCAGTTTTAAGACACTAAAGCTTTTCTCACACGGGAACTTATCAATTCCTAGCCACTGAAAGAAACGGATTTCAATCCCGTAGTAATCTCATTTTAAAACATTTGACTGTCGGTTACTTATAAGGAACTGTTTCTGCTAACGTTTACCTCGATTAGCATGCAGTAGATAGAAGAATAATTATTATTAATAACAACAATGTGTTACACATATGTAGAGAAAGTCATGTGAATGGAACACATCAAAGTATTAATTTCTGAATTATGTTGCTCACAACGCGCGCGCGCATACACACACACACACACTCTCTCTCTCTCTCTCTCTCTCTCTCTCTCTCTCTCTCTCTCTAAACTTTATTAATGTTTTTATCCACTAGTCCTCAAAACATGTATTTCTGATAGCGCTTTCTAAATTTTGTTGGAATATAAGAGTAGGTACTTTGTACACACGTGCTAGAGAAATTAAAAAAATACGATTAATATTGAGTGAAATAACACGTTTAAACAGAAAATTGGCAGTTAAACGTACCTATGAAAATTATTTAGAGGGTAATATTTACAATGAAAGCGGGGCAAGAAACATTATTTATAACGTTTGAAATTGTTTGTGGAGGAGCGTTTTTGTCCTGTCATGAAACTGGCAGTGGTATGGAAGACCCCCGATGTGGTTCAGCATCATATGGACCGCTAGCGATTAGGAGAACAGACTTTGCGGAGGTAACCAAGGATTCATGATGTCACTACGGATTCGACCAAAGCACAGCTGAGGTCTGAATTTCCAAACAAATCCGTAAAGTAGGTACTTTAACTTCTGTCAAGTTCAATATTTTATTATTGCTATGCCAAATATCATTATTTTACTTGCTCTACACGTAGTACATAGTGTATAGAGAAGGTATTGCACCCCATCCAAAGATTCCTTACCGAGATTTTACCGTAAATAGGCGTTTTAGGGTCTCCTGTATCCAAAAAAAATGTTTAGAAAAAGGCCCGTGTGTGCCCGTGTGCCTATGAACACGATAACTCAAAAACAAAAGTCGGCAAAATACCAAAATTGGTATTTAAGTTTAGTATCTTCCAAGAATGCGACACGAAGTTTTTGAGAAAAATCCTGCCACCCCAAGCTACCCTTTTTATGGAAAAAAATTTTGAAAATTCTGATTTTCTCAAAAATGGATCTAACGAATTTGATTAAAATACCGCACATTAAAAATATTTACCCGACAAATGACATTTATATCTTGAAATTTTGGGAATATCCTCTGAAGACCTGTTTATTCTGAATGACTTTTGCTGGATTTTGCATAAATAGTAAACCGTAAGAGATAGACAAAAAACTTACTACACAAAAAAGAGATCTCGTTGAAACACGCAATTTATGTCTTGAACATTTTTTACGTGGAGCTGGCCATTTTCTGAGATATTCCTTGTTATTTATTTCAGTTTTAAAATACTTAAAACTTTTTCACATACGGGAGTTTTTCAACTGCTGGCATATCAAAGAAACGGATTTCATGATTTTAAAACATTTGACTATCGCTTTAGCCTAGTGTAGGTATTCCATTATATCATGTCTATTTACAAGAAAGTATTTCTGCTAATGTTTATCTGGATTAGCGCAAAGTATATAGAAGAATAAGCTTTTTAATAATAATTTGTTGCAGAGATGTAGAGAAAGCCATGTGAGTAGAACACATCAGATTTGTAATGTACCCGCCTCTAAGCATTGGCGTATTTACTGCTGAGACAAACGCACGTCGCTAGGGAGAACAACGCCAGAGTACGGTATCCTCACATATGTATGTATTGATTAATAAAGGTGATTTGTACATATCATTTCTATCGTTAACACTTGTAAAATTACAAATCAGCTTTGTCCACTTATATACCACTGAATACAAACCTTTTCTATATGTACGGCAGGAGAATAAGAACGCTATTTCCAGCAGAACCCGAAGTTCCATTCGTGTTTAGTTCCAGTATCTCACGTGTCTCACTCTCTTCCCCTCCCTCCCTCACTCTCTCTCTCTCTGTATACGTGCTCCTCATGTATACGTGCTCCTCATGTTACGGTACTCAAACCAGGAAGGAAACTAGGTAGGTACTATTTTTTCTGTATTATAAATATAAATTTATGCTGCCTGTTTGGGGAGGGGGGTACATGTTACATTTTTGACCTAGCAAATAACTTTTTTTTCAACTTCAAGTGAAATGAATTATAACTAGATAATTGAGGTTCGGTAGATAGCTGATCATACTAAAATCAAGCATGCAAATGTGTGATTCTATATTGTAAGTAATATCAGAGAAAAGGATAGATAGATACATATATTCACACGTTTTAAGAGTATTTTTTATTATTTTTCTGCTGACTGAAATACTTTTTACAGACTCAACCACATAAATTATCAATGCAAACAGCCATTTGAAATACTTTTCGTGATTTGCAGAATAATTCATAAACAATTCAGGAAAAACCATTGAGAACTTTAAGAGCAGTGATAACTTAACTCACATAATGTGTAATTTCCATATGCTCACTGTCCGCTTAAACAGTGCTGCTGCCTACATGTTAAATCACATTTGTATTGAGTACATTTATTTAACCCTCAGCGTTCAGTCCTTTTGGAATTGATGAAAACGAACTCTACTTATCGGAAACAACTCGCCGTTTCTCTTAAAATCTTGAGTCACTCTGGTGCAAAGGTTATTCGCAATCTCACAATATGAGACGTTTACTAACCGGGTGGGTAAGAGTTCGATCCCAAGCTGAGGCATAACGTTTGATTCTCAAGCTTGGTGTAACGGAAAACGTGACGTGGCGACTCTAATATCTCACATATTATTTAAAGCATAACGTCCTTTAACCTGGGTGGTTATATCGGACAATGAATGAAATCATCGCGGAAATGGTGCTCAAATGACCTCGGGGTCCAGCGTCCATAGAGCTTAAAGTTACTCGAAATTTATCTACTAAGGATAATTCTATCCGCTTCATGTTTATAAAGAGCTGTTTTACTATTGCAGATTTTCATATAGGTTGGAAAAATGGGAATGTACTAAGCTAAAGCGATATTAAAACTTTTAACAGCTGTTGCTATGTGATGGCATTAAATTCCGCTTTATTTGAATGATCAGGATGAAAAAGGAAAGAAACAGAATGACTTCTCATTTGACAAAAGCATAAGTAAGTATTATAAAATGTAATCCAAGACATGGAATATGTCAGAAATGGTTAACCCCAACACAGAATGTGATGCTGAGAGCCGCAGCCGTTAAAAAGTATACATAAATATTAAATTTTCTGCGATCTAATAATTACTGTTAACCAAACGGGTAATCTAATTTATAACCTTTAAATTCTTTTTAACTGTGAACGTATTTGGAAAACATAAAACGCATTCGTGTACTTACAAATGACATTTGTTTGCCACTGCAGTTAATGAAAACTGTAGAGTTACTTCATAATGTTGGGAATTTAATTTATAAAAAATCTTATGTGTTACACTCACATGACTTTCTCTAGCTGTTCTACAAAACTTCTTACATAAGATTATTCTTCTTTCCGCATCTTGCTAATCGAGGTACTCATTAGCACAATGTTTTTGTTACTTAGTTCCTTATAAGCAGGAAAAAAAAAAGGGAATACACTAGATTAAATGTTTTAAAAGCTGTCGTTATGCGATTATCATAAGAAATCCCTTCTTTTCTTGGCCAGGAGTAGAACAAAGAAAACCGCACACTCCCATCTGAGAAAAGTATAAGTACTTCCCAACTAAAACTAATAACAATGAATACTTCGAAAACTGTAAGCTCCACGAGAAAAATGTATATGACATAACGTGTATTTTAACAAGATCTATATTTTTTGTATAGCAAGTTTTTGACTATCTCTTACGGTTTACTAGTAATGCCAAATTAAGCAAAATTCATCCAGAATAAACAGGTCTTTAGAAGCTATTCCCACAAAATTCAAGATATACATATTGTTTATCAGCTAAACATCTTTAATATAGGACATTTTAATCAAAATCGATAGAGCCATTTTTAAGAAAATCAAAATTTTCGAAAAAAGTTCCATGAAATGGGTAGTTTGGGGTGGGGGATTTTTCTGAAAATCTTCGTGTCGCATCCCTGCAAGATACTAAACTTAAATACCAAGTTTGGTATTTTAGCTACTTTTCGTTTTTGAGTTATCGTGTTCATAGACACACGGACACACACACACACACATATACACACACACACCGATCTTTTTGTGAAAATGCTTTTCTTGGATACAGGGGACCCTAAAACATATATTTCCGGCGTAATCTCGGTATCGAATTGTTGCGTGGAATACAATACTTCTCAATCCCTATGTACATTGTACATACGGAGCTAGAGAAAGTAAAAATCTGATGTGTTCCATTCACATGACTTTCTCTATATCTCTGTAACAAATTATCGTTAATAAGTTCATCTTCTATCTATTGCATGCTAATCGAGATAAACATTAGCATAAACGGTCTTATTACGCAGTTCCTTATGTAGAACGGAATATATCAGGGTAAACCGACGGTCGAGTGTTTTAAAATGTGGCTGTTATGGGATTGATAACCGTTTCTTTGCGTGGCCACAAGTTGACAAGTTCCCGCATGAGAAAAGTATAAGCATTTTAGATATGAAACCAATAAGAAGGAATATTTCGAAAACGGTAAACTCAAAAAAAAAAAAAAAAACGGTAGGTATAGCTATCTGACATAAACTGTGTTTTTATGAGATCTACATTTTCTTTGTAATACGTTTTTGTCTATCTCTTACAGTTTACCAAATATGGAAAATTCAGCAAATTTCATCCAGAATAAAGAGGTCTTCAGAGGCTATTCCCAGGAAATTCAAGATATTCTACATTTTATTTGTCATGTAAATATCTTAAAAATAAGAGATTTTAATCAAAATCAATAGAGCCTTTTTTGACAAAATAAAAAATTTCGAAACTTTTTCCATGGGGGAGGGGGGATTTTCTTGAAAATCTTCGTATCGTATCCTTGGGAGATACTGAACTTAATTATAAAGTTTAGTATTTAACGGACTTTTCGTTTTTGAGCTATGCTGCCCATAGACACAACACAAAAGCATTTTTTTTAAAATGTTTTTTTTTTATTCCGGGATCCCAAAATATGTGTTTCCACTGAAATTTAGATACAAAATTTTTGGGAGCAATACAATAGTGTATTTAAGAAAAGTTTGAGTAGTTTAAAATAATTGAAACCTATAAGAACTATCTGGGAAACGGCTTAACTTTTAAAATATATCTAATAATAAAAAAATGAATAAAAAATAAAATAAAAAAGAAGCGCAATGAAATAAAACAAAATATAAACAAATAAATATATAAGTCAACGTATCAATGTATATCTATGACATAAATTGGTCTTTCAGAGAATGTTCTCCGGTATTTTTCAGAATCGGACATTCCCACTTCTCAAATTTTAGTTGCGTTACCAGAATTACAACCCCTTCCAAACGTACACTATTTCCCCAATATTTCAAATATTCTGATTTCATTGGTCCGGGCAAATCTTATGACTTTCCCATATTTGCTACTTTCTGACGGTTTTTCCAGAGATACCTAATGATACGCACTTGCGATTTTAATCTCTTCTGCAATGCAATAAGCCCATTTATTACAGCTGGATATATTTTTGAGCATCCATGCACCAAATTTAGGTTAGCTTTTGTGCTCGCACCTGTCCATAAACACGCTGTTTGGCAGCAATATATTTAATTAAAATAATTATAAATGTGAATTTGTAAGGACTATATATATAAATGTCATATTCCTTTCATTATATACTTGACTTTTATTTTCCAGTCTTATAAGACGGTTTAGTACATTGTACGTACCGATATTGATAGTGTCTTTTGGTGTGTTTATTTAACATTGGCGCTGTAACTGAAGCGGAAAACATGTTAACCTTTTTGGTCTGTTTGCACTGTCCCTGTATACGAGATCACGGACTCTAACACAAAGCTGGGAACTGCTTTCAGTGAACGAGAATGCCTCGCTGTTTCCGCTGATATGCAAGAAGACTAGAACGCAGATCGCTCGCGCTATCACCACCACTGAGCAGTATTGTATTTGCCACACTGAGCTCTGCAATTCTTTAAACGCACGAAGGGTTATCTGCTAATGTGAAATACGGCGCCTTTGCGCAACCTAGTCTACGTTGCACACACACATACATAGAGAGAGAGAGAGAGTAAGTGAGAAAATGCCCCAGCTATATCGCAGCTCCACTCTCCTCTGTGAATTTTGCGTAGAAAAATCTGATGTATTACATTCTGTCAAGTCTGTAACAATGTAAACTTATAAAAGCTTATTCTTCGATCTACTTCATGCTAATCTGATAAACATTACCAGAAATAGCCTCACTACTTAGTTCCTTGTTACTAGAAGAGAAATAAGGGAATACCTCCACTAGGCTACAGCGATAACCAAACCTTTTAAAACTGCTTACCATGTGATAGAAATTCAGTTCTCGTTGGATGGCCTGGAGAAAAACAAATACAAAAATAAAAAAGAAGAAGAAGAAAAAAAAAGGAATGCCACATTCCAGTTTCAGAAAAGTTTAAGTAGATATGTATTTCAAAATTGAAACGAATAACAAGTAACATTTCACAAATGGTCCACCCCCACAAAAACAAAAATTGTATGCTATTAATTGTGTGTTTCAACGTGATCTGCATTTTTTTTTGTAATAAATCTTGGTCTCTTACAGTTTAACAATTATGCAAAAATAATCCAGAATGAAGAGGCCTTCAGAGGCTGTCAAGAAAATTCAAAATATAACTACATTTTATTTGTCATGAAAATAAATATCTTGAAATTCATCTTCATCAAAATCGTTCATGTTCAATAAAAAAAATTCGAAATTTTTCCATGTAAAGGGGAGTTTAGGATGGGGGTTTTCTTTAAAATCTTCGCACTTAGAAGATGCTTACTAAACTTAAATAGGTACTTAGTTTGGTATTTAACGGACTTTCTGTTTTTGAGCTCTGCTGTCCACACACACACACACACACACACACACACACACACACACACACACACACACACACACACTCTCTCTCTCACCGCGCAAGCTGTCTTTTATCTTAAAATGTTTTTTTCTATTCGGAGGTCCACAAAACATGTATTTCCGGTAAATGAAATGAAATGGCGTGTTATTTATGGACGCTCTTTAACTACACCCGACAAATCCATCGTCCTCCGCCAGTCCACGCGACCTTAGGTATATGAAGTCAGCAAGTACCAAGGAGGGCGTAATTTTCCGTGAAATCTCGATATCGAATGTATGCACAAATAGTATATATACTTGATAGGGAAACTGTAAAATAAGGAAGGACCATATAATAATAAAATCGCATATACAAAAATATCTCGATTTGTAAAACGGCCTGCAATAAATGGAAACGAAATATAAACCACAAATATTCAAACTAAGTCTCTATATTGCGTCATAAATCATCTCAATTAACAAGAAGCAGAAAAGTGAGTAGAGAAAGTAATGTGAATCGATGCCACCGCCGCCTAGCACAAACGAAGGACGACGACATCAGCTATCCTGTCCGTTGCCAGATTGTCAGTGTACCAGGAGAACAGACTTACTCTGGAGGTAGATCTGAGATCGCCAGTGTGTAACGGTGTCAGATCGATTAATGTACGAGCAACTTCGAGACTGGATCTATTCGAGCTGCACCTGAAGCTTCATTTAAATATTAATTGACTCGCGAGGTATAAATGTACGAAACAGAAATTACAGTTATCGCCAGCTTGCAGTAGAATTATTACTCTCTCAACATCTATTGAATTTGTGATTATCCCGTTCGCACCTAACCTCACGCTTCAGAACTTCTGCTTACTATTAAAAATCTGATGTGTTACGCTCACATGACTTTCTCTACACACTTCTTACAAAAGATTATTCTTCTTTCAATACAATGCTAATCGAGATAAACATTAGCTTTACGTTCCTTATAAAAAATTAGATACCGAGATTTCACCGCAAATATATGTTTTGAGAACCTCTGAGTAAAAAAAACTCTTACAAAAAGATCCACGTCTGTGGACAGCATAGCTCAAAAACTAAAAGACCGTTAAATACCAAGGTTGGTATTTAAATTTGGTATCTTTCAAAGGATAGACACGAAGATTTTTAAGAAAATCCCACACCCCAAACTCCCTTTACATGGAAGAGCTTTTAAAAATGTAGTTTTTCTCAAAAATGGCTCTAACGATTTTGATTAAAATGCCTTATGCCTTGAAGCTATCTACATCAGAAATAAAATATACATCTTAAATTTTCAGCTTCTGAAGACCTGTTCATTCTGGATGAATTTTGCTGAATTTTGTATAACTGGTAAACTGTAAAAGATAAACAAAATTTTCTACACAGAAGTGTAGATCTCGTTAAAACACACAATTCATGTCATGCACATTTTTGTTGTAGAGTTGACCATGTCCGAGTAATTCCTTTCTGTTGGCTTCAATTGTAAATTACGTATCTTCTCGATCGGGGTATCCTTCGTTTTTTCTCTTTTGTTTTTCTGGAAATGCAAAGGAAACCGAACTTCACTTGTTTACATATCGATCGGCATTTAAAAGACTTGACTATCGTTTTAACCTGGTATATTCCCTTCTGCTTAAAAGGAATAAGTAGTAAAACAAAACAGGTTAATGTTTATCTCGTTTAGCATGATGTACATGGAAGAATAACAATTTGTATCAAAAGTTTGTCTGCAGAACGGGTAGAGAAAGTTGTGTGAATGCAACACATCATATTTTTATCTAAATTCTTATAGGCACTTTTGAGAAAATTAACATTTTAGAACATTTTGCCACGGGTTGGGGGAATTTTCTTGAAAAACTTCCTGTTACATTCTTTGGAGATATAAACTTAAAAAAAAAGAGGATTGGCAGTTAATGGATTTATTGTTTTTATCGACTTATCAATTATGCTGCCCACGGCCTATTTCTAAAAATACACTTAATGAATTCAAATCACATAGGTATTTCACGGTGAAATCTTGGTATCGAATATTTGAGTGGAATATAACACTGTACCTACATACCTGCTAGAAAAAGTAAAAATATGCATTCCCGATGAAATATCGAATTTTTGGTGGAATACTAGCCTTTTCTATCTATATGTACGTTGCAGATAGCTACGTGCTATAGAAAGTAAAAATGTTACGTTTCAATTGTATTTTCTGTACGATGTAACTAATTTGTTACACTTGTCAATATTATTGAAACTATACATGTCATGTCACAGGGTGTAAAAGTTATGTAAAAAGGATATATAAATTATAGTCCATATAATATAAATTATACTAAGTGGAGACAAACGTACATTAGAAACGGCCAGAGAAGAAATATTATATAAATATTAAATACGTCTAAGTAGCCAAGGACAGACAGTTGTCACCAGCTGACAAGCGACCCAGGTAGGGTAGTACCGTTAAGGGAAGGACATTGAACTGAAGGGGTGAGGATACACTGCTCGAGGGTGGGCATAACAAGGAAAATGAAACAATTATCTTGTTGGTCGAGCGACACTTTTGGCACTTGGCATGGAGCATCCGCAGAGCTAAGATGTAATATTTCGGTCGGTGGTGGAGCCAAACGCGCTACCTTTAGTTGTGACGGAAATAGTGTTGATTTAATACAGACCAGAATACGGACGAAATCACTGCAACAAACGACTATCAAAAGTAATAAGTAACAATATGCGCGGTCGAGTAAGCGTAACTTAAGAGTAGAAAATTTAGGAGGAATGAGTGTGTGTTCGACGGCAGCAAAGGCTGAACAAAATGAATAAATGTGTTCTATAATAACTGTAACTCAAGAAAATAACTTGTGTCATACCACTCCTGAGAAAGATTCCATGTTAACAAAACCCTGAGCTAGGGCACCCACATCTCCGCACCATTCCTTTAATAGTCAAAACCTGCACGCCGACCACAACGCCCGCTAAACGCCTAGTTACTGCCGCACGTTGGATCGGAAGTTGACATTCCCACATGCAATGTGATTACTACGGAAACAAAAGAATTCTCAAATGTGAAACAAAGGTCTAAAAGCTGTAATGCGGTAAGTAAAAAGAACACAAGAAGCACACTAACTCACTGAAAGTTCCAACATCAATTCTAACATTTTACTTTATTATTTTCAACATAGAACATTCCGACTACAAACTTCCTGGACTCGCCATTTTAAAATCTACTTCTTAGAAAGAAATACACCTACATTTATCTTATTAATATCTACACCATTTTCTTGTATCTTCCAGAGTCTCCATACCAATTTAGAACAGCTGTATGTATATGTTTATGCTTAACGAATTTTTGGGGTCGAAATGGCGGGTTGATTTTGAGGTAAAGTATGTGATATAGACGGTTATAATTCTGTGAATTAACGTGTGTTACTATTAATAGCCACAATAATACGAGTGTTCAAGAGATAAAATATTGATTTTTCTTTATAGTCTTTTTATTTCTAATAATATTTTAGCAAGGGAAGGTAGCAATAGAAATGATATGATCTTTGTTCCTCCAAACTTCCCTCCATCTTTGCCGTCCATCAACTGTTTGTGTACACACATATTGCGTTTCCCAACTTTAGCATTATGCGTTAGTGTATTTGTGTTAAAAGTATTTATATTACTCAATGTATAAAAAACTATTGTACGCACAACGCAAACCACTAACGGGGTTTTGATGATTCTTTTCTTAACTCAGCTATAAACTATACTTTACGTCTATTCTATTAGATCGAAAACATTAGCTTCGCGGCGCGTGATACCTCCGATACTTCTGTTCTCCTATTCGTTAGCGGTCCATATGAGGCTGAAGGAGATCGAGAGCGTCTCCCGACTTTGTTATAGCTTCATGACAGGACGAGGAGCTTCTCCTTAAATATTTTCAAACACATTATATACCTTTATTGCCTCGTTCCCAGTAAATATTAGCCAATGCGATTTTACTTTTTCTAGTTTACGTGATTTCATTTGTGAAAGCTCCAAAGTCTTGCTCCTTCCATCTATTCCTCGGACGTTCTTCTTTTCCTTTTCCTTATGGTTGACAAGTATATGCATTCCTTGGAATTCTGTTTTCTTTCATTCTGTAGAAGTGTTTATTCTATACCTATTCTGTTATTATTGAAATCCTTATAGTCATTTAGAAAAGATAAAAAGAGAACCTAATGTCTGCATATGTAGGTGTTTGTATAGTCAAAGACATTTAAAATACGCCAGGCACTGTGATTTTCCTGAAAATGTGAACGTTTGACGAGGACTGGGGTCTTTCCACGTTTTAGCATTCTGGTACAAAATGCTACACGATTAAGAAGGTGCAAAGCTGATTACATAATCCACCCCTTCTACTGGACTCTCTCTTAGACTTGTATAAGCAATGTATTAATTTAGTCCACTACGTGCGCGCCTTGCCTTGGATGTAGCGCAGAGAAAAGATTAACCCCATTTTGTAATAGACGGTGAGAGGGGTGGAGGGAAAGCTTAGGGATCACCAGTTCGCAACTCAAAACTTCATTTGTGCAAGTGACGTTTCATATTCAACCTTACGCGAAACTACCCGAACTGTCAAGTGCAAGGATTCAGCGGCGGGGGTATAAGTAGATATGCTACCTAGCAATTCCTTGAAACAAAAACTTCTTCTGTTAAAAGCTTATTTGGTTTACCTTGTATCGTCAACATCTGCCCAATATAAATAAAAGAAGCAACTTATTAGACTATCCATTTTTTAAAATTTCCTTTCTCTCCCTCACTTATAAAATAGATATAAGATGGTAAGTTCGAGGGCCTAAAAAACACATTGGTCTGGTTGGTTCAGTTGATTAGCCTCTGGCCTTGTGGTTGCAAAATCGCGGGTTAAAACCCAGCCCAGACCGATGGAGTGCTTAAAACCGACAGCCCCATGTGGTAACAAAAGGGACAAAATTCTTACACACCGGCTATGATCTTGGCAATTGACAGCGCCGTTAACAAATACTTTTAGTCTGAGAAAAATGAAAGCAACTTCACAGCGTCTGACAAAAACAAAATTACCCACCTGGGAGCGCGGGTGTAGTGAATCTGCCTCCTATTCAATAGGTCGCGAGTTCGAAACTCGCTTGAGGTGAGTTACCCGGATAAGGTTTTTATCGGGGTTTTCCCTTATCCTTAGTAGATACATTTCGAGTAACTTTAAGCTCTATGGACGCTAGACCCGAGGTCATTTGAGCACCATTTCAGCGATTATTTCATTCATTGTCCGATATAACCACCCAGGTTAAAGGACGTTATGCTTTAAAAACTATGTGAGATATTAGAGTCGCCACGTCACGTTTTCCCTTACACCAAGCTTGAGAATCAAACGTTATGCCTCAGCTTGGGATCGAACTCTTACCCACCCGGTTAGTAAACGTCTCATATTGTGAGATTGCGAATAACCTTTGCACCAGAGTGACTAAAGATTTTAAGAGAAACGGCGAGTTGTTTCCGATAAGTAGAGTTCGTTTTCATCAATTCCAAAAGGACTGAACGCTGAGCGTTAAATAAATGTACTTAATACAAATGTGATTTAACATGTAGGCAGCAGCACTGTTTAAGCGGACAGTGAGCATATGGAAATTACACATTGTGTGAGTTAAGTTATCACTGCTCTTAAAGTTCTCAATGGTTTTTCCTGAAATGTTTAGGAATTATTCTGCAAATCACGAAAAGTATTTCAAATGGCTGTTTGCATTGATAATTTATGTGGTTGAGTCTGTAAAAAGTATTTCAGTCAGCAGAAAAATAATAAAATTTACTCTTAAAACATGTGAATATATGTATCTATCTATCCTTTTCTCTGATATTACTTACAATATAGAATCACACATTTGCATGCTTGATTTTAGTATAATCAGCTATCTACCGAACCTCAATTATCTAGTTATATATCATTTCACTTGAAGTTGAAAAAAAAGTTATTTGCTAGGTCAAAAATGTAACATTTGCAATGTTATTGCTTTGTATAGGTATTTATATATTTAATAAAATTATGATTATGGCTCAGAAAGTTCAACTATGTGTTGTATACATGTACTTAAAATTTCAGCTCTATGGCTTATACTTTCTGACACAAAGATACACGTATCGTAACTATCCAAAAACTGATTTTAAAGATTCAAATATTTTACAATGGATCATTGCACTAGCTTTAAAGGAACGCTATTTAAATGCCTTAAAATTCTCTTAAGCCCTCAAAAGTACATCTTTTCTGAAACTGGAAATAATAGAGATGATATTAGTGCCTAAAAAGACTGGAGAGTACCTTGTCCCCTTAAGTGACTTAGTTGCTCAAGAAAACCACCCCAAATGAAAAAAATCTGGTGTTGCTTCTCCAAACAAACTATTGTTACAGTAGATTATTCTCTTATCTACTTCATTTTAATCGGAATAAACATTAAAAAATAGTCTTACTTCTTAGATCCTTCTAGAAGAAGGGCAATCAGAGAATTGACGATTAACTTTGAAATTCTGTTCTCTTTGTAAGGCCAGGAGTAAAGTAAAAGAAAAACGGATGACGTCTTCCTGTTTGAGAATTATAAGTAGTTTAAAATCGAAAGCAGTAATAAAGAATATCTCGGAAATGGTTAACTTTACCATGAAATTAAGCATATAGCATAAATTTGTGTTTTGACGAGATCTACATTTTTTGACCGGTAAGTTGTTGACTATCTCTTGCAGTTTACTAGTTATGCAAAATCCATTACGGTCTTCAGAAGCTATTCCTAGGAAATTGTACTATATTTTATATATTCTAGGATATACATTTTAGATATTTGTCAATTAGGTAAATGTCTGTAATATACATACGGTAGTTGAAACAAAATTTTCGAAACTCTTTCCATGTAAAAGACAGATAACTTGGGGTGAGGGATTTTCTTAAAAAATCTTCGTGTCGCATGCTTGGAAGATGCTGAACTTCAATACCAAGTTTGTATCTAACCGATTTTCCTTTTTGAGTTATGCTGTTCGCTCTCTCTCTCTCTCTCTCTCTCTCGCTCTCTCTCTCACACACACACATACACACACGCACTGACACACAACACACAAAATCCTTTTCTTTTATACAGGAGACTCTAAAGCGCGTATTTTCAGTGAAATCTTGAAATTTTGGGTAAATTTATTTGATAGTGTTTAACGCCCGCTTTTACTACACATAGCACGCAGGCGATAACACTGATGATACATGTAATGAAGATGGAGCACCGGTGGAATGGCGGGGGAAACCGCAGAACCCGGAGAAAACTCACCCCAGCGCTGATTTGTCCACCGAAAGTCCTACATGTGATCACCTGGGAGCGAACCGGGTCTTCTAGGTCTAACCACTCGACCACGCTGCGGTCCCTTTGAGTGGATTGCGGGCGTGTGTGACCTTTATTACAAAATGACCCGATCGTTTAATATGAAACTTAGCGTTTAGCATGTCTTAGGCAATATGACTTTTCCCAATGGTAGGGGATTATAATAGGAGCACACAAAATCAAGAAACCGAAATATGCCAGTTATTACCGAATTTATTAAATCTTTTAATATATAAATATAACGCTTCCGAAAAGCTCTGCGTTTGCGACATACTGATGAGATGAACATTAAGGTTTTAGAACAATTCTCATTATACTATTATATTAATACGTAAATCAAGTTCCAGGAAAACAATTTAGTATCTACTTATGGTATCCGTAATAACTTATACAACAGGTTCAAACTGGCGTATCTTCTTTTGTCTATTTGGAAGGGGGTCTGTGGTTTACCTGTGAATATGCCATGAGTAGGTATTTATTTGCAACTTACATATGGCGTACTCATTAAGCTTTTCAGTTGCAGTATACTCACAAACACAGACACACGCGCGCGCGCGCGCACGCACACGCATACAAAATTTAACGACCTTTACGATAAATGAATGAATGCGTGAAAAATGCTTATATGAGTCCAGGATCCATTGAGCTTACAGTTATCCAACATTTGTCTCTTTAGGATAAGCAAAAGGCCCGGAAAAAAGAAAGAAAAAAACATGCTGACAACCTCACCCTGACCGAGATTCACACTTGGGACCTCTTGAATGTGAGGAGGAGATGCTACCCCCCCTGCCCAAACAGGCAGCATAAATTCATATTTATAATACAGAAAAAATAGTACCTACCTAGGTTCCTTCCTGGTTTGAGTACCGTAACATGAGGAGCACGTATACGTTTCACACATACAGAGAGAAAGAGTGGGAGAGAGGATGGGAGGGAGGGAGAGAGGGAGGGAGGGGAAGAGAGTGAGACACGTGAGATACTGGAACTAAACACGAGTGGAACTTCGGGTTCTGCTGGAAATAGCGTTCTTATTCTCCTGCGGTACATATAGAAAAGGTTTATGTTCAATGTTATGTAACTAGACAAAGGTGATTTGTAATTTTACAAGTGTTCAGACTAGTTAGCGATAGAAATGATATGTACAAATCACTTTATTAATCAATACAATAGATACCGTACATCAGCTGTTCGTGGCATTGTACTACAGCGAAGTGCGTTTGTCTCACCTTTATTAATCAATACATACATATGTGAGGATACCGTACTCTGGCGTTGTTCTCCCTAGCGACGTGCGTTTGTCTCAGCAGTAAATACGCCAATGCTTAGAGGCGGGTACATTACAAATCTGATGTGTTCTACTCACATGGCTTTCTCTACATCTCTGCAACAAATTATTATTAAAAAGCTTATTCTTCTATATACTTTGCGCTAATCCAGATAAACATTAGCAGAAATACTTTCTTGTAAATAGACATGATATAATGGAATACCTACACTAGGCTAAAGCGATAGTCAAATGTTTTAAAATCATGAAATCCGTTTCTTTGATATGCCAGCAGTTGAAAAACTCCCGTATGTGAAAAAGTTTTAAGTATTTTAAAACTGAAATAAATAACAAGGAATATCTCAGAAAATGGCCAGCTCCACGTAAAAAATGTTCAAGACATAAATTGCGTGTTTCAACGAGATCTCTTTTTTGTGTAGTAAGTTTTTTGTCTATCTCTTACGGTTTACTATTTATGCAAAATCCAGCAAAAGTCATTCAGAATAAACAGGTCTTCAGAGGATATTCCCAAAATTTCAAGATATAAATGTCATTTGTCGGGTAAATATTTTTAATGTGCGGTATTTTAATCAAATTCGTTAGATCCATTTTTGAGAAAATCAGAATTTTCAAAATTTTTTTCCATAAAAAGGGTAGCTTGGGGTGGCAGGATTTTTCTCAAAAACTTCGTGTCGCATTCTTGGAAGATACTAAACTTAAATACCAATTTTGGTATTTTGCCGACTTTTGTTTTTGAGTTATCGTGTTCATAGGCACACGGGCACACACGGGCCTTTTTCTAAACATTTTTTTTGGATACAGGAGACCCTAAAACGCCTATTTACGGTAAAATCTCGGTAAGGAATCTTTGGATGGGGTGCAATACCTTCTCTATACACTATGTACTACGTGTAGAGCAAGTAAAATAATGATATTTGGCATAGCAATAATAAAATATTGAACTTGACAGAAGTTAAAGTACCTACTTTACGGATTTGTTTGGAAATTCAGACCTCAGCTGTGCTTTGGTCGAATCCGTAGTGACATCATGAATCCTTGGTTACCTCCGCAAAGTCTGTTCTCCTAATCGCTAGCGGTCCATATGATGCTGAACCACATCGGGGGTCTTCCATACCACTGCCAGTTTCATGACAGGACAAAAACGCTCCTCCACAAACAATTTCAAACGTTATAAATAATGTTTCTTGCCCCGCTTTCATTGTAAATATTACCCTCTAAATAATTTTCATAGGTACGTTTAACTGCCAATTTTCTGTTTAAACGTGTTATTTCACTCAATATTAATCGTATTTTTTTAATTTCTCTAGCACGTGTGTACAAAGTACCTACTCTTATATTCCAACAAAATTTCGAAAGCGCTATTTCATCAGAAATACATGTTTTGAAGACTAGTGGATGAAACATTAATAAAGTTTAGAGAGAGAGAGAGAGAGAGAGAGAGAAAGAGAGAGAGAGAGAGAGAGAGAGAGAGAGAGTGTGTGTATGTGTATGCGCGCGCGCGTTGTGAGCAACATAATTCAGAAATTTATACTTTGATGTGTTCCATTCACATGACTTTCTCTACATATGTGTAACACATTGTTGTTATTAATAATAATTATTCTTCTATCTACTGCATGCTAATCGAGGTAAACATTAGCAGAAACAGTTCCTTATAAGTAACCGACAGTCAAATGTTTTAAAATGAGATTACTACGGGATTGAAATCCGTTTCTTTCAGTGGCTAGGAATTGATAAGTTCCCGTGTGAGAAAAGCTTTAGTGTCTTAAAACTGAAACCAAAATCACGGAATATCCCGAAAACGGTCAACTCCACGAAAAAAAAAATATATGACATAAATTATGCGTTTTAACGAGATCTACAATGTTTTTAACTAACTTTTTGTCTCTCTCTTACGGTTTCTGCTCTATTCTTATGCTTTGTTACGGGTATAAACAATTTATAGCATCCGGTATCTGTTTACTTTTTATTATTCTTCTCCTTCTCCTATATTACTGCTTTTGATTCTATTTATAATTATGCTTTTCTAAGCACCATTTTATAGCTATATCTTACTCATTATAATATATTGTATTAATTAATTACCTAACTTTGGCTATGTTAATTTTCTAAAAGCGCTCCATTTCAGGCTAATTTCGTGCGTATCGTGAGGCGATGACGTCACGTTGCCATTTTATACATACAATTCTTTGTCTTACATTGCGAAACATTATATTTTTTTTATAACATTCTTTTAGGGCGATATTATTCCATTTTCTCTTGCCTTGGTTTATTTAGCACTAAATCCTGCGTACATATCTAACAATCTGGCGCCTGAAAATTAATTTTAGCTTGTCAGGTGATGCAACATTTTTTGTTACGCTGAAAACCTTAAGATTATAGGTACTTTTTTAAACTTTGTAAGTGAAGGCGAGAGCGAGAGAGAGAGAGAGAGAAAGAGAGAGAGAGAGAGAGAGAGAGAGAAAGAGAGAGAGAGAGAGAGAGTAAAAGGTCAAACTTTAAAAATGTGGAGGGCCTCTCTTGTGTTTATGTCGAGCATCTTTTGACGATACAAGGTAAATCAAATAAACATTTATGTGGAAAAGTAGGTATATGTTTGTTTATTTCCTCAAAAAATATGGACATGACAAGCAGCATCTTATAACTACGCCCTGCGGCTGTAATCGCCGAACGTGGTGTGTGTGTGTGTGTGAGTGTGTGTGTCTGTGTGTGTGTATGTGTGTATGTGTGTGTGTATGTGTGTGTATGTGTGTATGTGTGTGTGAGTGTGTATGTGTGTATGTGTGTGTGAGTGTGTGTGTGTATGTGTGTGTATGTGTGTATGTGTGTGTATGTGTGTGTGTGAATGTGTGTATGTGTGTGTATGTGTCTGTGTGTGAGTGTGTGTGTGTGTGTGTGTGTATGTGTGTATGTGTGTATGTGTGTGTATGTGTGTGTATGTGTGTGTGAATGTGTGTATGTGTGTGTATGTGTCTGTGTGTGAGTGTGTGTGTGAGTGTGTGTGTCTGTGTGTGTATGTGTGTGTATGTGTGTGTGAATGTGTGAATTTGTGTGTGTGTCTGTGTGTGAGTGTGTGTGTATGTGTGTGTATGTGTGAATGTGTGAATGTGTGTGTGAGTGGTGTGTGAGTGTGTGTGTGTGTGTATGTGTGTGTATGTGTTTGTGAATGTGTAAATGTGTGTGTGTGTCTGTGTGTGAGTGTGTGTGTGAGTGTGTGTGTGTGAGTGTGTGTGTCTGTGTGTGAGTGTGTGTGTGAGTGTGTGTGTCTGTGTGTGACTTGCTTCGCAAGTCATAGCTGATTGTTGGTATCCACTGTTACTCCTGCTTTACTGGACATGTGCACCTTCGGAAGGTTCTTTGATGTCAATACCGACATTGTTACATCTGAGTGAGTTTGTGACACCTTCGGTGGTTCGCACGTACAACTGTTTCTGGAAATATCCTGTCACGTTATCCATAGCTATAAAAAGGGGAAAGAAGCCCTGCCCAGAGTTCAGTTTTGACTGGGAATGCAGCGCGTGTAACAGCCGAATGAGTTTCGACGGAAAATTTGTAGCGAGCAGTAGTCGTCGCCACAGCGAACGTCGAAAAGAAACTACATGACAGAATTATACAAAAACAGAAATACAGTTGTTTGTGAGCACATTCTGATTGTAATCAGTTTGCGGAAGAAATAAAGATTCACTGGAGAAAAAGAGTTTTAGTCACAATATAATATAGATCTGGGAGTTTCTGTACACGATTAACAAATGTTATAAATTTGTAATGTATTTAGGAAACCAAAAGTACTTACAGGATAACAACGTACTTAAGGAGAAAGGTAGAGCGCTTTTTGCACAAAAAGTTCAATAGCATTTCAACGTTCACAAATAGGGTTGCCCTCTGTTCAAACCTTTTCCAGACCTGAAAGTCATTTAAAAGGTAAAATCAGACTGAAATTACAGTGCCATAACCGAGATTTGAAACATGAAATTTCTGGTTTCCCTTCTCTTGCTGTAACCAAATAGGCTACCATAGCGGTAGGATATTAAGTTCCTCGACTGACTCGCAGTTTTACTTTCTCTATACGTATGTAGTACTATGTACTACCTACATAGTTATAGAGAAGGTAGTACCTATTGCAAACCACCCAAAATTTTGATACCTAGATTTCACCGGAAATAAACTTTTTAGGATTCCCTATATAAAAAAAACATTTTTAGAAAAAAGTTCCCGCGCGCGTGTGCGCCTGTGAACACTATAACTAAAAATGAAAACTCGGTAAAATACCTAACTTGTTATTTAAGTTTACTATCTTCCAGCGATGTGACATGTAGATTTTGAGAGAAATCGCCCACCCCAAACTACCGTTTACATGGAAAAAAATTCGAAAATTTTTATTTTTTCGAAAATTGCTGTAGCGATTTGATTAAAATACCATATATTAAAGATATTTATATGACAATTAAAATTAATATCTGGAGTTTTCTGAGAATAGCCTCTAGAGACGACCTTATTCTGGATGAATTTTTCTGGTAGATAACTGGTAGATAAACCATAATAAACAAAAACTTACTGCATAAAAAGTAAAATCTCATTAAAACACACAATTTATGATATACCTATAGGTAGGTACTTTTTGGTGAAGTTTCCTTGTTATTGGTTTCATTTTAAAATACTTACACATTTCTCACACTTGAATTTGGCCATGCAAAGAAACGGATTTCAATCACACGGAAACAAGCTTTTGAAAGATTGACTATCGCTGTAGTACCTATAGTGTGTTCCCTTATTTTCTGCTCACAAGAAAGTCAAAAATAAAGAAAATTTCTGCTAATTTTTATCTCGATTATCATGAAGTAAAGAGAAACATCCTTATAAACAATAATTTGCTGCAGAGATGTAGAGAAAGTTATGTGAATGGAACACGTCAGATGTTTTTCAGTAACTTATCTACGGGCTTTGGACAAAGAACAATTCTCACTGCTTAAAAATGTTGAGGTTGTTTTGTTTCATGGGAATTACAGGTGTGAATTAATTATTCACTAAAGCAGGATACATAAACAGATGCCTGCTGTTTCCGCATCTCACATTAAGCAAGAGAACATTTTCTTACACCGCCTTCATACTGGCCCGTTAATGAGCTAATGCATTAATTCTCGAAATTTCGGTAAACAATTTTAGTGGAATTCTTCATGGTGGAGAGACACTTGTATAATATTTCAGAATTTTTGTTATGTGATTAGTTAATGTGGCTGTATTTTCTGAAGCTAACAACGGAACACTTACCAGCTGATTTTTAAAATTAGCCTCAATATTGTAAACTAAGACAATTACAAAATCTAAAAGAATGTTTATACATGTTGCTCATAAACATAAAGAATCCTCAATATTAGATTACATTAAAGGCAATATTATTGCAATGCACAGCTTAGGGCATTAAAAATACTGTACTTATCAATATAAACACCCAATTAAAATTCTGATCTTTTTGCTGTTATTTTTCTGTTCACAAATCAGATATCTCAAATATCAAGATGTGTGGTTCTGCTCCAAATCATACACTTTCAACCTTTTGGCAAGTTCAACATAACTATTAAAGTGACTCTTTTAATGCAAATATCAAAGAATTGATTTTCTTCACAACATTCTCATTTTGATTCGATATAACTTGGGTAACATAGAACAGGGAACAATACGGAACAAAATGGCGTCACGACAAAAGATGTCGGCAACACTGGGAAGACAGGTTAAAATTCTCTGATATGTTCCATTCATATGATTTTCTCTGCATCTCTGTAACAGATGATTGTTAATAAGCTTATTCTTCTATCTAGTTCATGATGATGGAGATAAATATTAGCAGAAACGATTTTATTGTTTATTTTCTTATAAGTAAAAGGAAAATAAGCGAACACGTTAGGTTAAACCGATAGCAAAATGTTTTAAAATGGGGTTGCTATGGGATTGAAATCCGCGTGGCCAAATGACAAGTATGAGAAAAGTATAAGTATTTTAAAACTGAAACCAATAACAACAAATATCTCAAAACGGTCAAATGTTAATGTATATAGCAAAAATTGTGTGATTTAACGAAAACTACCTTTTTGTGTAGTAAGTTTTTGTCTATCTCTTACGGTTTACCAGCTATTCAAAATTCAGCAAAATTCATTCAGAATAAAGAGCTCTTTAGAGGCTGTTCCCAGAAAATTCAAGATATGCATTTTATTTACCATATAAATATCTTTAATATACGGTATTTTAATCAAAATCGTTTGACCTATTTTTGATTCATTTTGTTTTCCTACGTAAAGGGTAGATTGGGTTGGGTGGATTTTTCTCAAAAAGTTCGTGTCGCATCTCTGGAAGATACTAAACTTAAATATCAAGTTTTGTATTTTACCGACTTTTCGTTTTTGAGTTATCGTGTTCGAAGACACACGGGCGCGCGCGCACACACGTACACAAACACGCACACACACCCGCCCGGACGGATCTTTTTCTGAAAATACAACGTCTATTTCCGGTGAAATCTCGGTATCGGATTTTTGGGTGGAGTGCAATACCTTCTCTATACTCTATGTACATAGTATGTGTAGAGAAAGTAAAAACGGGAATGTCCTGTTCGTGAAGAGACGCCTTGTCACTTCAGATCATTTGATTACCGAGTTATGTTGATGAATCAGCGTTTCATAATCTTCCATGTTCTCATATCAATACCTCCCTATAGAATCTGTGCTCCTAATCGCCAGGGGTACCTCCGAACTGGTGCTCCTCCAGCACAACTGCAGTTAAGTTCTCTTTGTTGTTGTTGCAGTTTATCTTTCCCTCAACCTCTCGCCAATATGGAGTGGTTCTCTAGATATTTTAAAACATTGAGCTAACATTACCGCTCGAAAATGTTTTTAAGTTTTGTTCCATTTCCTCAAAACTCGTGTATAATAAAATAGAAACGGGGCACAACAGCAGCCTGTAGATTATTGCAGTAACTAGAACACAAATATGACATATTTAAATACATATGGTAAATAGATAAATATGACTTGAAATATTAAAACAAATTTTCATTCATAGATTAAATGAAGAAATTGAAAGAACAATTAAATTTGGCTATTATTTCAGTCATATGTGGTGTTTACTTTGTTTCTCCACTATTATATAAACAAATGACTGTTGTTTGCGCATCCTGCGTGTAAGAGAACATGTTCACCGTTTAAACACTGTTGTTAATTCATTAACTGCCTGAAATTTCGTCAAATCATTTCTTGCTTGAACCTATTACAGTGGAAAGAGGTTTTTTCTTTTCTCTAGCCCCGTATGTGCATACAATGTACATAGAGAAGGTATTGTATTCCACTCAAAAATTCGATACCAAGATTTCACCGGATATACGTTTTAGGACCCCTTGAATACAAAAATAAATAAATAAATAAATCAGAAAAAGGTCCGTGTGTGTCTGTATGTGTGTCTGTCAGTCTGCCTGTGTACCTGTGGACGGCGTAGCTCAAAAACGAAAAGACGGTTGAATACCAAACTTGGTAGGTATTTAAGTTTGGTATCTTCCAAGGATGTGACACGAAGATTTTCAAACACCCCCCCTCCCCCTTACTACCGTTTACACGGAAAATTCTCTAAAATTTTGTTTTCTCAAAAATAACTCTAACAATTTTGATTAAGACTGCCTCCGACTGGTCCGAGTTCGATTCCCGGAAATTTTTCTTCAGCCAGAATTATTCCCTATCCCCCACGGAGTCTGCAAGTATGTATGTGAGAGTGAATGTGTGTGTACTTTAAGAAAACAAAATGATTTAAACCAACTGACAACGAGTTGTTTCAAGTGCAAAGCCCCCGATGTGACCTTAGATGTTAAAGGGGGCTATATAGATGAAAAAAAAAATGAAAATGCCACAGTTTAAAACCATTTCTAACACAAATAAAATGTATATCTTGAATGTTCTGGGAATAGCTTCTCAAGTCCTGTTTATTCTGGATGAATTTTGCTGAACCGTAAGAGACAGACAAAAACTTGCCACACAAAAAATGTACATCTCGTTAAAATACACAGTTTACCGTTTTTGAGCTTTTTCATGTTATTAGTTTCAATTGTAAAGTACTTATACTTTTCTCAGTCAGGAAGAGTGCGTTTTTCTTTTGTTCTACTCCTGGCCAAGCAAAGACGGATTTGCAATCACAATCGCATAACGAAGCTTTTAAAACACTTGACTATCACTTTAGCATAGCGCATTCCTTTAGTTCCCTTCTATTTATAAGGAACATTCTGCTAATGTTTAGCAATGTGTCGAAAGAAGAAGAATCCTTTGTAAGAAGTTTGTAGAGAGGCTAGAGAATGTAATGTGAGTGTAACACATAAGATTTTTTATAACACATTGAATTTCTGTTGATGTGATTACGTTCTGTTGATGACTCAGTGTTGTATCGAATTTTAATGTGTGTAGAAAATTCGCGGCAGGTCGCCCAACCTCTGTGTAATATCTGTTCTCCTGATCGCTAGCGCTACTCTCGAGCCTTGCTTGGGGGTTTGTCTTCTGCGAAATCTGCAGAATTTTATTTACTTTTCTGCACTATGGGAAATAAGGGTTTTTTCACTCACCCTAAAAAAGTTGATAACCTGAATTCACTGGAAATACATGTTTTGAGCATCTTGAATAAAAAAAAAGTCTGTGCTTCTGTCAAAGGTTCAACTCCAAAACGTCAGTTTACCAACAAACTCGTGCAGTAGCTTTAAAAAATGCAACACTAAGATTTAAAAAAAAAAAAAAAAAAAAAAAAAAAAAAAAAAAAAAAAAAAAAAAAAAAAAAAAAAAAAAAAAAAAAAAAAACTGTCATCAACACTTACCGAGCCTTACATGGAAGAGTTTTCGCAATTTTCGATTTCCATAAAAATGGCTCTAACGAATTTGATCAAAATACCAAATTTTAAAGACTGTTTAGGTACATGAAGATCTTCCTTCATTTGCAAGAAATTTTCTAAACTATTGTATAATTGGTATATGTTAAACGATAGACGAAAAGTTAGGCAAAAATGTAGATCTCTTAAAACTGCACAACTTATTTAAGCTTTTTTGTGCTGAAAGCCATTTGCGATATATCCGTTGTTGTTCACATCGTTCAATATTTAGTAATGCTCTCGATTTCAGTTGTTTTCTCGCGATAGCATGGAAGAATATGGCATTTTAAGGTCAGCTTATAGCACGCAACAAACACCATTTGATTGAATCCATAACGAAATGTGTTTACCGTGGCTGTTTCTGCAAATGTTTATATCGTTTACACTGAAATATAAACTTTAGTAAGAATACCCACTATACCCACCAATAGACAAAAAAGAGGTAGAAAAAGCCATGTAAAGCAAAACATCAACATCTTTACTTTCTCTACACGTAATTTATGCATAGTGTATAGAGAAGGTATTGCATTCCACCCAAAAATTCGATACCGAGATTTCACCGCAAATACAACTTTTGGGTCTCCCTGAATCCAAAAAAAGAATTTTCAGAAAACGGTCCGTTGAGTGTGTGTGTGTCTGTGGACAACATAGGTCTAAAACGAAAAGACCGCTAAATACCAAACTTGGTATTTAAGTTTGGTAACTTCCAAGGATGAAACATGAAGATTTTCCCAACTACTCTTTCTTTACATGGAACTTTTTTTTCGAAAATGTTGATTTTCTTAAAAATGGCTTTTGATTAAAATATCGTATATTAAAGATATTTTACCTGACAAATAAAATGTAGGCATATCTTGAATTTTCTGGAAATGGCCTCTGAAGACTTCTTTATTCTGGATGAATTTTACGGAAGTTTGCATAACTGCTAAACCGTAATAGATGGACAAAAACCTACCACACAAAAAATGTAGAGCACGTTAAAACACACAATTTATCTATGTAATATACATTTTGCCTATGGAGTTGGTCATTTTTAAGATATTCCTTGCTTTTGGTTTCGGCTTTGAAAAACTTGTACTTTTATCATACTATTTGTCTACTCCTGTTTGTACATACAAACAAGGGAACTTCAGTCACATAGCAACAGCTTTTGACTATCACTTTAACCTATGGTACACCCACATTTCGCTTATAATTACAAGGAAGCAAGTAATAAGTCTATTTCTGCTAATTTTTTTTCAATTAGCATGAATTAAACAGAGAAAAGTATTAGTTTTTTTAACAATAATTTGTTGCAGAGATGTAGAGAAAGTCATGTGAATGTAACACATCAGATTTTAAACATAGAAATACACAATATATGTTATAAAGTTACTTTCACCGCTACAGTAGCTCAACAATTTTCTGATTGATGTTCTGAGTGAAAAGAATAATGCTTGCTGGTGTAAATTAATGCTCGCCAAGTAAACTCACCTATTCAGTGGAAAATGTTTAAATGAGAAGTAAAGGATTATTTAATGTCCTTTTGAATGTGCAGGAAGAAGCTTTTCATCCTGTCATGAAACGTGGCGGGAGACGCTCCTTCAGCCTCATATGGACCGCTAGCGACTAGGAGAACAGACGTAGTGGAGGTGTTGGACGCGTTTAACTTTCAAGGATGCATGCAGTTGCGCTTTTACGGATTCGACCAAAGGATGAATTTGGAAACAGTCCGTAAAATACTTTAGCTTCTTGCAATATTCAATATTTTATTATCTTCTACGTCAAATATTATTATTACTTTCTCTAGTTCGCATGTATATACAATAATGTACTTGGATAGGGAGTACTCCACCCAAAATTTGGATTCCGAGATTTCACCGAAAATACGTGTTTTAGGACACCCTGATTCCCGAAAAAGGATCATTTTTAGAAGCATGTCTATGTGTGTGTCTGTGGGCAGCATAGCTAAAAAACGAAAAGTACCAAACTTCGCTTTTCAGTTAAGTATCTTCCAAGGATGCGACACGAAGATTTTAAAGAAAATCCCTCCACCACAAACTGTCCTTTATATGGAACATTATTCGAAATTTTTTATTTTCTCAAAAATAGCTCTAACGATTTTTATTAAAATGGCATAGATATGTTTAAGATATTTATGACAAACGTAATGTAAAAATTTCCGGCGAAATCTCGTAGAAATGTTGGGTGGAATGCAATACCTTCTCTACCAACAATGTATATTTACATACATACGTGCTACAGAAAGTAAAATGGGCAGTCAGCTACAGAGTTCTTGTCTGTTACCAGCATTGAGGTATGATACGGGTTTGCAAAAATACAGGAAAGATTTCGCACTGTCTTTGTAGAGAAATAATCATTTCGAGTTTATAACAAATTCTCTTTGCAGCTGGCAGATATAGTAACGGTGACTTTTGAACACATAGGTATTAAAATACTTCCAGCAGTCAAAGTAATGGAGAGAATATTCAAATTTTTAATATTATGTGAAACCAACAAACAATATTTCTCTTTATATATTCTGGCTTGTTATTTTTTTCCTTTGATTAGTTTTACGTTTGTTCTTCAATTATAACGATTTTTTTTTCCTCAAATGGGATGCCTTTTTCATCAATTCTCGTACTTAGGCAAAGTTGCATGTGTGTATTTATGCTGCTAAATAATATTTGTACTACTTGCATTAAACCAGACCACATGTTCTTTTTGGAATTGTTAAAATAAAAGAAGAGAGAAAGAAAAAAATAGCATTTATCCATAATAGTTTCGAAAATTTTATTTTTCTTAAAAATGGCTCTACCGATTTTGACTAAAATACCACATATTAAGGCCATTTCTATCACAAATAAAATGAATATATTGTATTTTCTGGGAATAGTTTCTAAAGACCTTTTTATTTTGGATGAATTTTGCTTAATTTGGCATAACTCGTAAACCGTAAGAGATAGACAAAAACGTACGATACAAAAAATGTAGATCCTGTAAAAATACACAAGATATGTCATATATATATATATATATATATATGTATATATATATATTTCCTGGGGCTTACAGTTTTCGAGGTATTCTTTGTTTTTAGTTTCAATTGTGAAGTACTTATACTTTTCTCGCAGGGAAGTGTCCGTTTTTCTTTTGTTCTACCCTGGCCAAGCAAAGAAGCGATTTGTAATGACTATTGCGTAACGACAGCTTTTAAAACATTTGACTATCATTTTAGCCTAGTGCTTTCCCTTAATTCCATGCTATTTATAGGAACTAAGTAATAAAATTCTGCTAATATTTATCTCGATTAGCATGGTGTTGAAAGAAGAATTATCTTTGTAAGAAGATTGTTTGTAGAGTAGCTAGAGAAAGTCACGTGAGTGTAACACATAAGATTTTTAGAAAAAGTTCCTAGTGCGTGCGTGTGTGTCTGTGTGACTGTGGGCAGCATGGCTCAAAAACGAAAAGTCCCTTAAATACAAACTTAATATTCAAGTTTCAATGTCTCTCAAGGATGCGACAGGAAGATTTTCAAGAAAAATCCCGTCACACCCTTCTACCCTTTTCACCCACTTTTTGAAAATGGCTCTAAGGGTTTTGATTAAAATATTATATATTAAAGATATTTACCCGGCAAATAAAATGTATATCTTGAATTTTCTTGGAATAGCTTCTGAAGACTACTTAATCCTGGATGAATTTTACGGAATTTTACATAACTACTAAACCGCTAAAGATGCACATAAATTTACCACACAAAAAATGTAGAGCACGTTAAAACACACATTTTATGTTATATACATTTTTTTCGTGGAGTTGATCGTTTTTGATATATTCCTTGTTTTTGGTTTCAGTTTAGGAAAACTTACACTTTTGTTATACAGGAATTTTAAACGCCTGTCCATACAAACAAAGGAACTCCAGTCACATAGCAACCAACTTTTAACCTATAGCACTCCCTTATTTTGCTTCTATTTACAAGGAAGCAAGTAAAAAGGCGATTTTTTCTCGATCAGCATGAAGTAAATAGAAGCATACGCTTTTTAACAATACTTTATTGCAGAGATGTAGAGAAAGTCATGTGAATGGAACACATCAGAGTTTTTATAGTGTTTAACGCCCAATTTTACTACGCAGGTGATCAGTTTGATTAATTAGGTTCACCATCAATATACCAAGCTCTTAGGTCCGCTTTTTTATTTTTTTTTTATTTACTTACTAATTACTCACTTTTATTGTGCCCGAATTTCGAGGAAATAAGAGGTCAGAGCTAGTTTGTGTTTACAAACCGCAGTTGTATGGATTCGCTGTGTTAGAAAATATCTGGGGAAAAACACAAACCATCTTTGGTTCCGGGAAGTGAAAGGAAAAGAAAAATATTTGGAAATCCCAACCAAGCAAAGGACCTCACAATGCTCCCTTATACACTGGCGGAGGACGGTCTTAAAGTCCTAGGAAGTACTGCTGGCGACTAGGAGTACAGATGTTAGAGGGAGGTATCAACGGTTGTACACGTTGACAATATCTATTGGAACATTCAGGAACACTGGAGTCATTACAAAACTTAGTAATCATTGCATGCCTGGGGTATTTTTGGAAATATCTAGAAAAATCTAATGTGTCCTATTTAAATGACTTTCTCTACATCTCTGAACAAATTATTGTTAAAAATTTGTGCTTCTATCTACTTCATTCTAATCGAGATAAACAAATGAAATGTTTTCTTGTAAACAGAAGGGAAAATGAGGCAATGCACTAGGCTAAAACGATTGTCAAACCTTTTAAAAGCTGGTTGCCAGGTGGTTGAAATCCGTTTCTATGCATGGCCAGGAGTTCACAAATTCTCTTAAAGCTGAAACCAATGACAAAGAATATCTAACAAATAGTCAACTCCAAGAAAAAGATGTATAAGTATGAAATAAACTGTGTGTTCATCGAGATCTACATATTTTGTGTAATAAGATTCTGTCTATCTCTTACGGTTTACTAGTTATACAAAATCCAGAAAAATTCATTCCGAATAAAGAGATCTTCAGAGGCTACTCCCAAAAAATTCAAGATATACATTTTATTTGTCGTATAAATATCCTTAATATATGGTATTATAATGAAAATCGTTAGAGCCATTTTTGGGAGAATCAACATTTTTGAAAAAAGTTCCATGTAAAGGTTAGTTTCGGGTGGGGTTATTTTCCTCAAAATCTTCGTGTCTCATCCTTCGAAGATACTAAACTTATACACCAAGTTTGGTATTTTACCGACTTTTCGTTTTTGAGTTATCGAGTTCACAGGCAGACGGACACACAAAGGGACAGTTTTCTAAAAATGCTTTATTTGGTTAAAGGGATCCCTAAAACGTCTATTTCCGGTGAAATCTCGGTATCGAATGCTTTGGAATCAATACCTTCTCTGTACACCATGTACATAGTACGTGTAGAGAAAGTAACAATATGAAACCCATAAATTGTGTGTTTTAACGACATCTACCTACTTTTTTGTGCAAGTAAGTTTTTGTTGACTGCTTTCGTGGTCGAGTGACTTCTCATCCGGAGGTCCCGGGTTCGATTCCCGGCTGGGGCGGGGATTTTTTCTTTAACCAGATTTATTCCCTATCCCCCACAGAGTCTGGAAGTATGAATGTGAGAGGGAATGTGCATGTGTATTAGTAATATAATAATGATTAACCTAAAGTTCTAACCTACAGTAATACGAGTTGTTTCACAAGTCAAAGCCCCCGATATGACCGTTGAAGATAAAACAAATGAAACAATAAAAAAAAAAGTTTTTGTCTATTACAGTTTAACAGTTACACAAGATTCATCCAGAATGAAGAAGTCTGTGGAAGAAATTCCTACAACATTCAACATACGGTTCGTTTCTCATGTAAATAACTTAAAGGCATGATAAATTTAATAAATAGATCATTTTTCAGAAAATAAAAACCCTCCATATAGTAGCGATTTTCCTAAAAATCTTCGTGTCTTATCCATGGAAGATACTGAACCGAAATATCAATTTGCTATTTACCAGACTTTTCGTTTTTGAGTTATTCTATACAGACGGACGCATTAAACCCAACAGCATCAATTACAAAATTTGGGTAGAGGACATCTGTCTGCTAAGTAAATTGTGCAGGCGTGCTAGAGAAAAGTCATAAAATCATTCATTGCACGCAGGCGCAGCACCGGCCCACCTCCTCCATTAGGCTGGAGAATATCGCGAGCGACTAGGAGACCAGAAATGAGAGGGAGGTTCCTAGATCTGCTGGAAACTTCTAAACATTATTGAAAATTAAATGAAACACATAAGCAGTGTTGAGTAATTCCAACAGAAGTTATTCTGAAATGTATACAATTCTTTTTCCATCGTGAAGGATACAAAACAGAAACGATTTGATAAAATTCCAGGGAATTAAAAATCGTTTAAAATCTCTCTAATAACCAATATAATGGAGAACAAGTTCTATCGTGTAATATGTAGAAAGCACAAGCAATAATACTGTTTATATGTTCTGGTTTCCTTCAGCATGTGTCATTTAATTACTTTCAAATGTTTTTGAAAACGGTTTGCATTTGTTAAATATGGTGATGCTCTTTCTATGTAACTGAGAGTCGTGCAGTGTTGTACAAAATGTTTATTGTTTTATTGAATGCTGTCCATTCATTTTTCAGACAACTATCCGTAACAAGCTGTGTTACATCACAAATCTTTGGTTCACAATCTCTGAAAATGTATTTCGAGCTCTTAAGTTTGAGTTATCTAAAACCTGAACCTCTGCCTACTATCACAACTCAAATATCTGACAAAGGTGTTTCTGAAAGCTTTTTAGCTATTGAAAAACCTTTAGCATATCATCTAAAACAATGTGAGGGAGATAAAGAGTAAGTTATGGCAAAATTAAAGACTTAAAAGACTTTATTTACGTAATTTGGGTATGCTTGAACTATAAAACGCAAAGCAAAGAAACCCTTGTGTTTATGATCTTTTGTGTCCTCATTTCCTCAAAAGATTTGTTGCACAAAAATAACAACAGTCAAAATTTCAAATATAATCGAGAAACATAGATTAGGTGAAAACTTATTTATTGAGAATTGTGGAGCTTATTTATAAAACAAATCTCTTTTCTAGAATTTGCTTTTTAAAAGCAGGTGTATTGTGGTTTACACTTACCTGAACTGAAAGATTTGCAAATTTAGGGCTTATCCGTATTATGATCTCAAACAATGACATGATTGGCATGTCTCTGTAACTTGCGTATAAAGAACATCTTCACGTGGGAAGCTGTGCCTAATTAATTCCCTGGAATTCCGTCAAATCGTTTCTTAGTGGAAAGAGATTATATTTCTATGATAACTGAGTTCTGTTTATGACCCTAACAATGCATATAACTCAGGGCACATTTAAGCCAGCTGTAACAAAGAGCGCTGCGACTTTCTCCTTTCTGTTTTTACTTTGGTTTATTTGTTTTGTAGCTTAACGTCCTTCAACCTGTTTGTTCATATCGGACGATGAATGAAATTGGTGAAATGATACTCAAATGATCTTGGGATCCATGGGGCTTAAAATTACTCGACATTTGCCTTCTCAGGATAAGGGAAAACCCCGAATAAAAGCTTATCCGGGTAACTTAACTCTGAGCGAGATTCGAACTCGCGACCTGTTGGATGTGAGGCAGACACGCTACCACCACACTACCCAGGCGGGCGCTTTGGTTTATTGTTGCAATTACTTTTCAGTTTATTTCCCAGCAACATGAAGCATTCCCTCCGCATATTTTTGAAACAATGAACACTGCTATTTGCAAACACAAACCAGTAAATAAATACCTACATGGTTTTTTGAGAATCCCTGAATAAAACCTGAGCTATAAAGTTAGAAAAATGCGCTTTCTTGTGTGTGTGTGTGTGACACAGACAGAGAGAGAGAGAGAGAGAGAGAGAGAGAGAGAGAGAGAGAATGTACTACATAACTTAAACGCATAGTCGCTTAAGCACCAATCTGGATCTTCAAATACATATTTAAAGAGCATCTTCCAAGGATGCGACATGATTTTCAGAAAGATTCCTCACCTAAAACCACCCATTTACATGGAAAATTAGATTTCCTTTAAACTGGAACTAACAGTTTTGATTAAAATGAATACCTATACCTATTAAAGATGTTTACATTAAAATGTATATTTGGGGGGGGGGGGATAGCCTTTTCTACACTTGTACCGCGTGAAGAACAATCGCCTAATACCTACACTAAGATTCTCTGTTTCGCTTTTCAATTTTCCCACTTGATAGTCTTGCGTAATTCTAATTCTTTTTATTCGGCCTCTCTTTAATGTCCATTTAAATTGAAGTCTCTAGTCGCTTTTTTTCGGAAACACGCAGTAATACTTTAGATTTTTACTAACCGGTAAGACCTGGGTTCGAGCATAGCTGAGCGTTAAGCAAAGTTTAATTTCAAGTTTGAAATATAATTTCTAAAGTATGCATGCATGTAGTGGGGATTTGAACTAAACTTTCAGAATTTGACAGTTATTTTGCTAACCGTCTCTTTCTCTTTTAACGACAGGAAATAGGTACTAAGAGAACGTCTTTAATTGCGTCTACCTATCTGAGAGAGTAAGCCTCAAAACCGAAAAGAGGGATAGATACCTCGGTTGTACTTAAAGCGGATATGTTAAAAGGCAAGAAATCAAATTATTCTTTACGAGATTGTCTCCATAGTAACTGCGAGGCTACAGATAAAAATCTGACGTGTTCCATTCACATGACTTTCTCTGCAACAAATTATTGTTAAAAAGCTTATGCTTCCATTTACTTCATTCCAATCGAGAAAAAATTAGCAGAAATAGTCTTGTTACTTGCTTCCTTGTAAATAGAAGCGATATAAGGGAGTACCATAGGTTTAAGTGATAGTCAAAGGCTGATTGCTATGTGACTGAAGTACCTATGTTTGTATGGACAGCAGTTGACAAATTCCTGCGTGAGAAAAGTATGTTTTTCAAAGCTGAAACAAAAAACAAGGAATATCTTAAAAACGATCACTTCCACGAAAAAAATGTATCTATATAACGTAGATTGTGTGTTTTAATGTGCCCTGCATTTTTGTTTGGTAAGTTTTTGTCTATCTCTTATTTTTCAGCAGTTATGCAAAATTCCGTAAAATTCATCCAGAATAAAGTAATCTTCAGAGGCTATTCCCAGAAAAATCAAAATATATATTTATTTGTCAGGTAAATATCTTTGATATACGAAATTTTAATCAAAATCGTTAGAGTCATTTTTGAGAAAATCAAAATTTTCGAAATTTTTTCCATATAAAGGGTAGTTTGGGGTGGGGGGATTTTTCTTAAATACCTCGTGTCGCATCCCTGGAAGATACTAAACTTAAATGCCAAGTTTGGTATTTTACCGACTTTTCGTTTTTGAGTTATCGTGTTCATAGACAAACGGACACACACACACGAACCTTTTTCTGAAAATAATTTTTTTGGATACAGAGGACCCTAAAACGTATATTTCCGGTGACATCTCGGTATCGAATTTTCGGGTGCAATACCTTCTCTTTGTACACAGAGCACAAATAGTATTCGACAACCAATTTCTGATTGTCTCTATGGAATTTATAGGGTGTGTGTTCTGATATCTGCTGGCCGCTCATTGGGGAAGGTTGTAGCTTACTGTTGTAGTACACGTTACCTAATCTCACTTCAGTTGAGGCAGGTGGCTATTCCTATTAGCGAATGAGTTGACAAACCCAGCATAGGTATGTTCTATTGGTTCGATATTGAACACTCACCTGCAAGGTGACAGTATTAGCCAATAAAATAAAAACATGACGTAATAAAGTACCCTACAAACGGTAAGGAATGTGGTGTACCGAACAAGACAGTGCCCATTTCTTTCTGTGCCTTGTGCACATAGTACGTGTGGAGAAAGTAAAAAATGCTCTAGGAATATTGTAGGGTGATTAGAGAGAGAGAGAGAGAGAGAGAGACAGAGAGAGCGAGAGAGAGAGCGAGAGTGAGAGAGAGAGAGACAGAGAGAGAGCGAGAGAGAGAGAGAGCGAGAGAGAGAGCGAGAGAGAGAGCGAGAGAGAGAGTTCGGTACTATAAAATTTTTTAGACTGAAAGTTCCTGATTAAATGCTCTCAAACCGTGCCATTGCCTTCTTTACTTTATCCATATTCTACGATCTCATTAAAAGCGTGAAATACATGAACAGATGACTGCTGCTCCCTCATCCTCCTGCATGAAAGACAACATTGTCATGTTTGTAAACGCTGCTAAGTCATTAATTTCCTGGAATCGTCAACCATTTCTTAGCGGAACCATTCGTTGAGGAAAGCAATACCTCTTTGTAATGTCTGTTCTCCTAATAGCCAACAATATTCCCAAGACCGTCCCCAGGCAGCGGCATTTCCTCTGGCTTTCTCTTTGTTTTTTGTTTACTTTCTCTATAAGCTATGTAGATAGTGTAAAGAGAAGGTATTGTAATGCACCCAAACATTCGATACCGAGATTTTACCAGAAATATATGTTTTGAGACGCCCTGAATAAAAAAAACCCACACCTCTCGGATGACGTAAGCAGCTATATGTTCATATATTATTATATCCAAAAATTTACAATTTTCAAACAAACGCTTCTTACAACGGATTATTTGTTTATCTATATCATGGAAAGCGAGATAAACATTAACAGAATTGGTATCATTACTTTCTTCCTTGTAAGTGGAAGGGAAATAGGCTAACCTGAAGTCAAATCTGTTAAAAGCAGGTCGATATCTGATTGAAATTCGATTCTCTTTATTTGGTCAGGAATGAATTAAGAGCAAAAGGAATGATAAATTCCCGTTTGAGGAAAGTTTAAGTATTTTTAAATTGAAACAAATGAAAGGAATATCTTGGAATTAGTTTAATTCTACAAAAAATGCATTTGACATAAATTATGTGTTTTATTTTCATCTGCATTTTTTGAGTAGTACGTGAGATTTTGCCTATCTCTTACGGTCACCAGTTATTCAAAATTCGTACAAAATTAAGGAGTCTTCAGAGGCTAATTCCCAGAAAATTCAAGCCATATGTTAGGTATATGTGTCATGTTTAATATACAACATTTTAATCAAACTTGTTAGAGCCATTTTTGAGAAAAGCAAGCTCTTCGAAAAATGTTCCTTCTAAAGGATAGATTGGGTTGGGAGGGTTTTCTTGAAAATCTTGTGGGGCGTGTTCAATAAACTAAACATAAATAACAGGTTTAGCGTATAACGGACTTGTCGTTTTTGTGATATAAAGCCCCCCCCCCACACACACACACACCACATAGGCACTTTTTCTAAGAATCCTTTAATTGTATTCAGGGGTCTTCAAAGCATGCATTTTCAATTAATTATCGGTATCGAAATTTTGAATGGAATACAATACCTACTCTACCTACTATGTAAGTAAATAGTAGGTACTTGTTAGAGAAAGCAATATTTGGCATAGTATATAATAATACAAGTTAATGTTAAAATTAATATTCCTGTAAATATAAGTTTTTCATTAAATTCATAAGTTTAGTAAATCCAATTACTGCAATTATAATTGTTATTGTTGCTACAATAGTTCAAGGTCTTGTACATTACAAGAATTTGAAGTAGTGTACGCATGCGTTTATAGAATCAATCAATTTTTCCATGCCTGTACCTACATTACAGCCAGGTGTTTCCGGTAAGTAGTGTTTGTGTTTTACCAAATCCAAAAGGAAAGTGTGGTCAACTTTAAATGAATGTAATAGATACAAATATGATTTAACATCTAAAATGCAGACATGTTAGACTGCATAAGTAACAGGGTTGCACAATAAAACTATGCCGATTGAGAAAATCTGATTTGTTTCATCACATGATTTTCTCTACCTCTTCTGCAAACGAACTATTGTTACAAAGGAATATACTTTTATCTAATTCATATTAATTGAGATAAGCAATAACAGAAATGAGTTTATTGTTTAGATACTTGCGAGAAGAAGGGAAATAAGGGAGCACATTAGACTGTCGCTATACGTTTGACATTGACTTTGAAATTCGGTTCTCTTTGTAAGGCCAGAATTAAAACAAAAGAAAAACGGATGACAACTTCATGCTTGAGAACAGTATAAGTATTTTAAAATTGAAATCAACAGCAAAGAATATCTCGGAAATCGATAACTCTACAAAAAAAGCAAAATGCATATGGCATAAATGTATTTTAAGGAGATTTTATATTCTGTGCAGATGGTTTTTGTCTAACTCTTACAATTTACTTACTATTTATGCAAACATTAATAGAATGCACACCCTTCGGAGGCTATTCTCAGAAAATTCACGATACGTATTTTATTTGTCGTGTAAATATCTTAAATATACGGAAGTTAAAACAACATTTTCGAAAATTTATCCATGTAAAGAGTAATTTGGGTGGGGGATATTGCTGAAAATGGCGTTCTTGGAAGATACTGAACTTAAATATCAAGGTATCTAACCGACTTTTCGTTTTTGATTATCCTGTTCACACACATGGAACTTTTTCTAGAAATGTTTTGTTTTAGTAAAGCGTAGCTATATTTCCAGTGCGGTATCAAATGTAGTAGCTTGCATACCTATACACTATTAACGAATATTGTGAAACTGATGAAATGAAACATTTGAAATAAGCAAGGATAGCTATATAAACTGTAGATAATAATACTGTTACAAATGAACATTTTCCCTGCGTTACTTGGGTCATCAGAATTGTTTTAAAATGTCTTCTGGAGTCACTGCAACTCCTAATACCTATGTGCCAGGTGTAACTGCTTCAAAGAGATTTCGTTATATTTAAACACAAAAACAATTATTTCTCTTTAGAGGTTGTGAAAAACGTTTTCCTATATTTTTGTAAATGCCGCATTTCCTGCTTTTTGCCACAATACTGTAACATATTTTTTGGGTAGTTTTTAACGTAGGCGATGACACTGATGATGCATGAAATAATGTAACGGCGGGGGAAACCGGAGCACCTGGAGAAAACCCACCCCTGCGCCGCTTTGTCCACTACAAATCTCACATGATCGAAATAAGGCCGCCTAGGTGAGAGGCGAATGGTGTAACCACTCGGCCACGGCGCGGCCAGTGCTGGTGACATACAAGAACACCATACTATGTCACTGATTTACCTGCCATTATTTTGTGCCACAAACCTTGTAGGCAGAGGAAATGGGTGTCTCGATTTAAAATGTACCTGATAGGCGATTCAAATCTTTTCCATCCAATAGAGTACGCCCGTGCGTACCCTTTTGGATAGAGTACCTAATCGTTTGGTATGAAGTAACGTGCCTTGTCATCTTAACTACTTTCGCAACGGAAGGGAGCTTATAACAGGTAAACCACAAACCGAGGAAACCAAAATATATCACTTATTATCGAATTTATTAAAATATTAGCAGTATAAATATATCTTTCTCGACAAGTTCTGTGTTTGCGAATGAATGTGTAAGTATTTTTACAAGTTACCAAGAAAGTAACTTTACATGGTACCGTTAAAAAATACAGTAGATATATGTTCATTTTGGCATCCCCCCCGTTTTGTTTTGTTTTGTTGAAAAAGGGTGGAATATACCTACCATTTATTCTCAATATTCACTATACCTACATATAATGTACTGTTTAATGTTTTCACTTAGCAATAGGTAGATCTTACCTATGTATAGTTATATAAACTACATACTAAGTTTAACGACTTATGCATCTAGGTAAGTTGTATCGGGCGATGAATGAATAAAATGTGTGAGCTAATGTTGAAATGAGCCTGGAGTTCATGTTACTGACCGAGATTCAAACTCGGGACCTCTTAAGTGTGAGGTGAGGAGGGCATATAGGTATTTACAAGAGGTTTGACTACCGTCACATGAGGTGCACGCATGCGTTCCACACACGCACACATAGAGGGAGGAGGAGAGAGAGAAGTGCGCAGTTTCTTCTAAACACGATTTGAGTTTCGGATTCTACTAGAAATAGCGTTTTTATTCTCCTGCGGTACATGTACAAAAGTTTTATATTCATTATTGCAGCTACAAGTAAACGAAGACGATGCTAAATTGCAATTTTGCAAATATAAGTAAATATAACAATAGAACTGATATTGGCATATCTCCGTTTTTGATCATTGCGTCCCCTAAACTGGTCTTGTATAGAACCTGCAATAGCGAGAAGCTAATCCTGTATGTTAATTGTATTTGACAGAGCATATAACAGTAACTACGTAACAAGAAGTGAAGGATTCGTTTCCAAATTCAGGTCTCAACTGTTCTTCGGTGCAATCACAGCGTAAACCCTTGAGACTTAAACGCAGCCATTAGCTATATACCTCCACAATGTCTGTTCTCCTGATCACTAGCGGCCCAAAGGAAGCTGAAGGAGATCGGGAGCGACCCGCCAGCTCGCACACTTTTACCAGGCTTTTAAATTCGTTTTTATGTGTTTACTTGGATTTTTTTTGTTTGTTTTTCATTTGTATCCCCCTTTAGTCTTTGACTTGTGAAACTGTAGGGTCAGAACATTAGGTTAATAACTTTATATTACTAAACACTCGCACATTTACTCTCTCACGTTCACACTTCCAGACTCTATGGGGGGGGGGGATATGGAATAAATCTGGTTAAAGGAAAATTCCCCGCCCCAGCCGGGAATCGAACCCGGGACCTCCGGGTGAGAAGTCACTTGGATATTATTTACTTTTATTGTGTAACAATTTCGAGCAAAACAGAAAAAAAAAACCTTAAAATATCCGCTTTTGTATACTTTACAATTCGCAATTGTGTGTCCGGACTACTTTTTAAAATGGAAAGAAACACACCAAATTTCCGGAAACTTAAAGGAAAACAAAAACAATTTCAACAAAAAGTAAAAGAAAATTTGGCAATACTGCTGGTGATTAGGAGAACAGATCTACCGAGAGGTGTTAAGCATATATCTGCTAGACATGGCCACTTTTGGGGTAAGTCATCTCATAATAATTTGAGATCACCCCGTGATTTGCCGGGAAACAAGCGAGTCATTGAAAAATGTAGTGCCGTGCCGGCATGTTGCCATGGTAGCTGAGTGGTAGAGCAACCGGGTAGAGACTGGGAGATCCATGGTTCAAATGCTCGCCTTGGCATTGAATTTTTCAGTCTGACTCTACCCATCGACTCCTGTCCTACACACGGCTTGTGTGAGAAACAATCTGATGTGTTCCATTCACATGACTTTCTCTACATCTCTGCAACATAAAAACTTATGCTTCTATTTACTTCATGCTCAGTGAGAAAAAATTAGAAGAAATAGACTTATTACTTGCTTGCTTGTAAGTAGAAGCGAAAAAAGTGAGTACCATCGGTTAAAGTGATAGTCAAAAGCTGTTGCTACGTGACTGAAGTTCCTTTGTTTGTATGGACAGGAGTAGACAAATTCTTCTATGAGAAAAGTAAGTTTTTTCAAGGCTGAAACCAAAAACAAGGAATATCTAAAAAAAAAGATCAACTCCACGAAAAAAATGTATATATCATAAATTGTGTGTTTTGATGTGCTCTACATTTTTTGTTTGCTAAGTATTTATCTATCTCTTACGGTTTACCAGTTACACAAAATTCCGTAAAATTCATCCCGAATAAAGTACTCTTCAGAGGCTATTCCCAGTAAATTCAAGATATACATGTTATTTGTCAGGTATATATCTTTAATATATGATATTTTAATAAAAATCGTTACAGCAATTTTTTAGAAAATCAAAAATTTCGAAAATTTTTCCATGTGAAGTGTAGTTTGGGGTGGGGGGATTTTCTTGAAAATCTTCGTGTTGCATCCTTAAAACATACCAAAATTAAATACCAAGGTTGGTATTTAACGATCCTTTCGTTTTTTTGAGCTATGTTGTTCACACACACACACACACACACACGGGGACCTTTTTCTAAATTTTTTTTTTATTCTGGGGATCCCAAAACATGTATTTCCAGTGAAATCTCGGTATCGAATTTTAGATGCAATACAATACCTTCTCTGTACACTATGAACATAGTAAATGGCATTTTATTTATGGACGCTCTTTAACTGCTGTGGTTCTCAGCGTCCCATTCTCTACTGGGCGTGAAAGACCGCTTAATTTTGCTCAGAGGCCTCTCTATCAGGCTTGAGGTTCTTTTACGTGTCGCAAATGTACGACACGGGACAAACGGCTTTACTTCCCTTCCGAAGGAAGCCATGCAAGGATTTTTACGCCCGAAAACATCCATCGTCCTCCGTCGGGTTTGAAAGGAATAGTTTTAAAATACTTGAACATTTCTGATATAGGAACTTGTCAACTTTTGGCCGCGCAAAGAAATGGGTTTCAATGCCATAGCAAGCATATTTTAAAACATTTGACTATTTGTCGTGCATATCAGGTAAGCAACCATAAATTACGGCTGATCAACAATCTTCTTTATTTATTGCACATGAATTCCGTGAGGCAACACTTTACCTACAGAAAGAAAGGAAAAAAAAAAGTTATCTGCGTGTTTACTGGATTGTACATAAAAGGACCAATTGTATGACTCCAGTATTTTTGAAAACTATCTGGAGAGAGTCCTTCATTTTCCGGAAAGTTAAAGGGGAAAGAATATTGCTACAATAAACTACAGCCAGCAAGAAAATAAAAATATCACAGAGCTGTCGGCAATCTTGTCCTGCAGCTCCATCACACTCGAGAGTAGCGCTAGCGATTAGGAGAACAGATGACATAGGGAGGTTTACAACTGAGGGTTACTTCGTGTGATACTGAAGATTCAGTCTATAACAAAACTTGGTGTTCACTTCAACACAAATTCTGAAATATTATATACACATACGTAACTGTTTTCATACCGAAGGGTTTCACTAAGAAGTCCCGGATTCGATTGCTGGCTGGAGCGAGAACATTTTCTTTAATCAAAATAAAACTATTCCCTTTACCCCACATAGGTAGTCTTGAAGTAAGAATGGAAGTGACTATTTGATATAATCTAAATGAATTGCTGAAATGTTTGTACGCGTATCACTTCCGAACGTCTGCATCAAATTGAACAATTTTTTTTTTTTTTTTTTTATGTTGTGTTCGTTATTATCGCGAAAAGGTTTTTGGAAAAGAAAATGTTTAAAAATAGTACGGGAAAGTATTTAAAATCTCATAATATGGATAAAAACCGTGCCAAGCGGACGAATTTCGGTTAATAGCCACCAGATGGCAGTGATATCACAGTTATTTGTTGCTAATGGTCGTAGTACTGCTATATTTTTCCCTCCCCATTCAATGTTAAGGAAACGCACCAGTTTATCGATACAATGACGCAATGCAGCAGTGAAATTCAAATACATTTTTATATATTAACTGTCCTTTCCTTGCTTCTATCGTTTAAAATAAAGAATCAAAGAAGCTTTCCTAACGAACATCTAGAGTAAGTACTTATTTGTTTTCCAATAGATAGCGATAGTAGTATTTTTCTTCCTTATCCAATGTTAAGGTAACACAACAGTTTATCCAGATGACACAACGCAGCAGTGAAATTCAAATACATTTTTATGTATTAACTGTCCTTTCCTTACTCCTATCGCTTAAAATAAAGAAGCTTTCTTGGCGACGAACAACTGAAATACGAACTTATTATTTGATACCAGATGGCCATAGTACCTACTGCTCTATTTGTCTTCTTCAATGCTAAGTGAATGCACCCGGTTATGGAGACAATGATGCAAGATAACTGTGAAAATCAAATATATTTCTTATGTATTAACTATCGTCCCCTTGTTCATTTCGTTTAAATAAAGAAATAAGTATATTTTTGTTGTAATACTTTAAAATGAATAAGTTATAAACAATGCACATAAGCATTAACCCTTCTTGGAATCTGAAAATAACGCGATCCCTTTTAGGTCAGCTTCATATTGCAGAGGTTGTGTGATACAAGAGCTAGCCAAAGAACATGAAAATATCCGCGTCACCATCACACTACAATTGCGGTGCTTTTAATATATTTGATCAAGTAATATTTTGGTTTAAATTGAAATATACACTAAGCTATCATGAAATAAAAGCTTATCAATTGACAAACCAGATCTACTGGCTCTTTAGTGACGTCATTGTTAGCGTTAGAAATTGCGGTTTTGACATAGAAGAAAATAAAGAAAGAGGTTGAAAACATAAGGAGTAAAGGAAAGAAAGAGGTTTGGAAGAAGCATGAATATTACTTTATGACTTTCTCCTTAATATAATTCATTACCTATGCCAGCGTATACCCAACACACTATGGATGCGCTGCCATTACTGTTATTATGCCAACGACATCTTGATTGCCAACGCTGTTAACTGCAGATGTCATCCTTTCCACACTACCTTATGGGTGCTCTGACTTCGTCCTTTTCGCAATACCAAATATATATGCTACATTGCGCAGATCATTGCGCTTTTCAGATGCAAAGACATTATTAGACATTGACAATGGGCAAATTCCTGTTGACACTTCCACTGACCTCATTTCGTTTCCAACAAATCTTTGTCACTTCACAACGTCAAAGGAAGAATTAATATCCAAAGTGTTTCCAAATATTGGTGCAAACACAAAAACTATGCTTTGTTCAGCGAACGAGCTATTTTAGCAGCAACTTGTAGATGTAAATGATTCGAATGTAAAACTTCAGGGTAAAATTGATGGACAAATGTATTCATTTAAGTCGAACAATCCATTACCAATCCAAATGAGTCAATTATCTAACTAAATTCTTTGGATTTGTCAGGATTTCCGCCACACAATTTATAGCTCAAGGTTGACTCGATGATAATCATACTACGTAATATCAGTCAGCCAAAATTATGCAGCGGAAAAGAATAGCACAGCTCGGAATAAAAGGCCTGATCGAACAGAAGCGTTGTTTCGAACAAACGAAATGCTAGGAAATGAGTTTTTGAGCTCTGAATTGCTCTTAGAGTAATTTTTACTTTCTCTACAATGTGTATAAAAGGCAGAGAAGGTGTTTTATTCAAATCAGAAGGTAAAAGACAGAAATTTCACTTAAAATACATATTTTGAGGTCCTTGTGTCCAAAACGAATATTTTTTAGACATTAAAGATTCTTGTGTGTAGTTGCATGTGTGAGAACACCATAAAAAAAACTCGTTTGAATACCAAGTTTGATGTTTAAATTCAGCTTCTCCCAAGGATCCAACACAAAAGATTTTCGGAAAAATCACTTACCCCAAACTACCATTTACCTGATATCGTTTCAAAATTGTTTATTTTTCCAAAAATAACTACAATTTTGATTAGAATACCATATATTTAACATAATTTAATGACAAAATGTATGAGTTGAATTTTCTAGGAATAGCTGCTAAATCCTCTTCATTCTGGATAACTTTTGCATAACTGGTAAACCGTAAGAGATAGACAAAAAATATTACAAAAAATACCTCGTTAAAGCACACAGTTTAAGTAGTTAAGTACTTTTTCGGAGTTAACCCAATCCGAGACATTCCTTATTATTAGTTTCAATTTTAAAATCTTATACTTTTCTCAAATGGAATGTCGATATTCATCTTTCTTGTTGCTGATCAAGCAAACAGAACAGCTCCGGAAAGTTCTGACTATCGCTTAAGTCTACCGACTGGGATAACTCAGACGATTTGATAAAACCAATATGATGGGCAAAAAGTTCTAATTTTTAAAATGTAGAAAGAATAAGCAATACTTATTAATTACTGTATAGTACTGTAGTTTTTTTTAAAAATCTGTATACATTTGTTTAAATATGATGTTCTTTCTATGTAGGTGTGGTATGTATGTATTTTAGATGTTACATAACATTTTTGTTTTCATTAAATGCTGCCCACTCGTTTTTCGTCGAATTTTTGTAACAAGCCTGTGTTCGTTCCAGCTAAAATCTTTGGTTCATATCTTTGAATATGTACCTAGATATTTCGAACGCATCCTGAGAGGTAACGTTTGATTCTCAAGTTTGAGTTTTGTAAAACCAGAACAATCTACCTACAATGACTATTCAGATAACTGACAAATGTGCTACTGAAGGTTTCTGGAAAACCTAGAACATTCATCTTAAACAATGTGAGTGAGAGAGAGAGATAACGAAATGAAATATTTAAAAGCCGAATAACTGCCTCTTGTCTATTCAAACTGGGCAAGTTTTAACCATAAAATGCAACAGAAACTAACCCTGGTGTTAATAAGCGTTTGTGTTTTCATTTCCGCATAAAATATAATGCTATTACAAGTAATATAAGTTTGGAATCTTTAATATAATTTGAAACCACAGACACCAGAAACTTATTTATGGAGGACTGCGGGGCTTATTTGTAACACAAAGCTCTTTTCTAGAAGCTACTTTTTAAGAAGAGTGGGCATTGTGAGTTCGCACCTTACCCAGACTGAAAGTTGCTAGCTTTTGGAGGAGGGGAGGGCTTATCCGTCTCATTAGTTGTAAAACCAAGAAATGAGTGCTGTCTCTGCATATAAGACATTTTCACATGTTAAGGTACTGCTAATTAATTAATTAATTTCGACAAATGGATTCTTAGTGAAACTCTTGACGATTGAAAGAGGTTTACCATTTATTGTATTTCTATGATTGCTGAGTTCTGCTGCCTTAAACCAACGCGCTTTTCCTTTGGTTCATTGTTGCAATTGTTTTTCATTTAAGTGCCCAGACGTTCTCACATCATTTTCAAACAAGGCACAGACGAATACTTTTCTATAGCTTTAACTTCTTTCCTAGAAATTCACTTACAGTTAAAAAAAGAAAAAGATCCTATGTGTAACATTCACCTGACTTTCTTACCTAATCTCCAATAAACCATTCTTTAAAACAAACTTATTTTTCTATCCGCTTCATGTTTATAAAGAGCTGTTTTACTATTGCAGATTTTCATATAGGTTGGAAAAATGGGAATGTACTAAGCTAAAGCGATATTAAAACTTTTAAGAGCTGTTGCTATGTGATGGCTTCAAATTCCGCTTTATTTGCATGATCAGAATGAAAAAGGAAAGAAAAAGAATGACAACTTCTCATTTGACAAAAGCATAAGTAAATATTATAAAATGTAGTCCAAGACATGAAATATGTCAGAAATGGTTAACCCCAATACAGAATGTGATGCTGAGAACCGCAGCCGTTAAAAAGTATACATAAATATTAAATTTTCTGCGATCTAATAATTACTAAGCAAAATAAGGGAGTACTATAGGTTAAAGTGATATTCAAAAGTTGGTTGCTATGTGACTGAAGTTCTTTTGTTTGTATGGACAGGAGTTGAAAATTCTTGTGTAAGTTTTTCTAAGCTGAAACCAAAAACAAGGAATATCTCAAAAACGATCAACTCCACGAAAAAAATGTAACATAAATTGTGCGTTTTAACGTGCTCTACATTTTTTGTGTGGTAAGTTTTTGTCCATCTCTAGCGGTTTAGTAGTTATGTAAAATTCCGTAAAATTCATCCAGAATAAAGTAGTTTTCAGAGGCTAATCCCAGAAAATTCAAGATATACATTTTATTTGTCAGGTAAATATCTTTAATATATGATATTTTAATCAAAACCCTTAGAGCCATTTTTGAGAAAATCAAGTTGTCGAAAAAAGTTGCATGAAAAGGGTAGTTGGGGATGGGGGGGATTTTCTTGAAAATCTTCGGGTCACATCCTTGAGAGACATTGAACGTAACTGTTAAGTTTGTATTTAACGGACTTTTCGTTTTTGAGCCATGCTTCCCACAGTCACACACACACGCACACACACGGACGGAACTGTTTCTAAACATCTTATGTGTTACACTCACGTGACTTTCTCTAGCTACTCTACAAACAAGCTTCTTACCAAAGATAATTCTTCTTTCAACACCATGCTAATCGAGATAAATATTAGCAGAATTTTATTACTTAGTTCCCTATAAATAGCACAAACAGCATAAATACACACATGCAACTTTGCCTAAGTACGAGAATTGAAGAAAAAGGCATCCCATTTGAGGAAAAAAAATCGTTATAATTGAAGAAGAAAAGTAAAGCTAATCAAAGGAAAAAAATAACAAGACAGAAAATATAAACAGAAATATTGTTTGTTGGTTTCACATAATATTAAAAATGTGAATTTTCTCTCCATTACTTTGACTGCTAGAAGTATTTTAATACCTATGTGTTCAAAAGTCACCGTTACTATATCTGCCAGCTGCAAAGAGAATTTGTTATAAACTCGAAATGATTATTTCTCTACAAAGATCTTTCCTGTATTTTTGCAAACCCGTATCATACCACAATGCTGGTAACAGACAAGAACTCTGTAGCTGACTGGCCATTTTACTTTCTCTAGCACGTATGTATGTAAATATACATTGTTGGTAGAGAAGGTATTGCATTCCACCCAAAATTTCTACGAGATTTCGCCGGAAATATTTACATTACGTTTGTCATAAAATATCTTAAACATATCTATGACATTTTAATAAAAATCGTTAGAGATATTTTTGAGAAAATAAAAAATTTCGAATAATGTTCCATATAAAGGAGAGTTTGTGGTGGAGGGATTTTCTTTAAAATCTTCGTGTCGCATCCTTGGAAGATACTGAACTGAAATGTGAAGTTTGGTACTTTTCGTTTTTTAGCTATGCTGCCCACAGACACACACATAGACATGCTTCTAAAAATGATCCTTTTTCGGGAATCAGTGTATCCTAAAACACGTATTTTCGGTGAAATCTCGGAATCCAAATTTTGGGTGGACTACTCCCTATCCAAGTACATTATTGTATAATCATGCGAACTAGAGAAAGTAATAATAATATTTGACGTAGAAGATAATAAAATATTGTATATTGCAAGAAGCTAAAGTATTTTACGGACTGTTTCCAAATTCATCCTTCGGTCGAATCCGTAAAACCGCAACTGCATGCATCCTTGAAAGTTAAACGCGTCCAACACCTCCACTACGTCTGTTCTCCTAGTCGCTAGCGGTCCATATGAGGCTGAAGGAGCGTCTCCCGCCACGTTTCATGACAGGATGAACAGCTTCTTCCTGCACATTCAAAAAGACATTAACTAATCCTTTACTTCTCATTTAAACATTTTCCACTGAATAGGTGAGTTTACTTGGCGAGCATTAATTTACACCAGCAAGCATTATTCTTTTCACTCAGAACATCAATCAGAAAATTGTTGAGCTACTGCAGCGGTGAAAGTAACTTTATAACATATATTGTGCATTTCTATGTTTAAAATCTGATGTGTTACATTCACATGACTTTCTCTACATCTCTGCAACAAATTATTGTTAAAAAACTAATGCTTTTATCTATTTACTTCATGCTAATCGAAAAAAAATTAGCAGAAATAGTCTTATTACTTGCTTCCTTGTAAGTAGAAGCGAAATGAGGGAGTACCATAGGTTAAAGTGATAGTCAAAAGCTGTTGCTATGTGACTGAAGTTCCTTTTATATGTTTTCGTAAACTTCCACGGCCAATATTAAAATTATCTTGGTCCAGAGTTTCCGGTGTAGACCGCGTCTTAAGGCTAAAATCCTTTGTTTGTATGTACAAACAGAAGTAGACAAATAGTATGATAAAAGTACAAGTTTTTCAAAGCTGAAACCAAAAGCAGGTAATATCTAAAAAATGACCAACTCCACAAGCAAAATGTATATTACATAGATAAATTGTGTGTTTTAACGTGCTCTACATTTTTTGTGTGGTAAGTTTTTGTCCATCTATTACGGTTTAGCAGTTATGCAAACTTCCGTAAAATTCATCCAGAATAAAGTAGCCTTCAGAGGCCATTTCCAGAAAATTCAAGATATGCCTACATTTTATTTGTCAGGTATAATATCTTTAATATACGATATTTTAATCAAAAGCCATTTTTAAGAAAATCAAAATTTTCGAAAAAAAGTTCCATGTAAAGAAAGAGTAGCTGGGAAAATCTTCATGTTTCATCCTTGGACGTTACCAAACTTAAATACAAAGTTTGGTATTTAGCGGTCTTTTCGGTTTAGACCTATGTTGTCCACAGACACACACACACACGGACACGGACCGTTTTCTGAAAATTCTTTTTTTGGATTCAGGGAGACCCAAAAGTTGTATTTGCGGTGAAATCTCGGTATCGAATTTTTGGGTGGAATGCAACACCTTCTCTATACACTATGTACATATTACGTGTAGAGAAAGTAAAAATGTTGATGTTTTGCTCCACATGGCTTTTTCTACCTCTTTTTTGTCTATTGGTGGGTATAGTGGGTATTCTTACTAAAGTTTATATTTCAGTGTAAATGATATAAACATTTGCAGAAATAGCCGCGGTAAACACATTTCGTTATGGATTCAATCAAATGTTGTTTGTTGCATGCTATAAGCTGACCTTAAAATGCCATATTCTTTCATGCTATCGCGAGAAAACAACTGAAATCGAGAGCATTACTAAATATTGAACGATGTGATCAACAACGGATATATCGCAAATGGCTTTCAGCACAAAAAAGCTTAAATAAGTTGTGCAGTTTTAAGAGATCTACATTTTTGCCTAACTTTTCGTCTATCGTTTAACATATACAGTCTTTAAAATTTGGTATTTTGATCAAAATCGTTAGAGCCGTTTTTATGGAAATCGAAAATTGCGAAAACTCTTCCATGTAAGGCTCGGTAAGTGTTGGGGACAATTTTTTTTGTTTGTTTTTTTAAATCTTAGTGTTGCATTTTTTAAAGCTACTGCACGAGTTTGTTGGTAAAATGACGTTTTGGAGTTGAACCGTTGACAGAAACACAGACTTCTTTTTTTATTCAAGAAGCTCAAAACGTGTATTTCCAGTGAATTCAGGTTATCAACTTTTTTGGGGTGAATAAAAAAAACCTTATTTCCCATAGTGCAGAAAAGTAAATAAAATTCTGCAGATTTCGCAGAAGACAAACCCCCAAGCAAGGCTCGAGAGTAGCGCTAGCGATCAGGAGAACAGATATTACACAGAGGTTGGGAGACCTGCCGCGTTTTCTCTACACACATTAAAATTCGATACAACACTGAGTCATCAACAGAACGTAATCACATCAACAGAAATTCAATATGTTATAAAAAATCTTATGTGTTGCACTCACATTACATTCTCTAGCTTCTCTACAAACTTCTTACAAAAGATTAATCTTCTTTCGACACATTGCTAAACATTAGCAGAATGTTCTTATTACTTTAGTACCTTATAAATAGAAGGGAACTAAAGGAATGCGCCATGCTAAAGTGATAGTCAAGTGTTTTAAAAGCTTCGTTATGCGATTGTGATTGCAAATCCTTCTTTGCTTGGCCAGGAGTAGAACAAAAGAAAAACGCACTCTTCCTGACTGAGAAAAGTATAAGTACTTTACAATTGAAACTAATAACATGAAATAACTCAAAAACGGTAAACTGTGTATTTTAACGAGATGTACATTTTTTGTGTGGCAAGTTTTTGTCTGTCTCTTACGGTTTACTACTTATGCAAAATTCATCCAGAATAAACAGGACTTGAGAAGCTAATCCCAGAACATTCAAGATATACATTTCATTTGTCAGGTAAATATGTTTAATATCCGAAATTTTAACCAAAATTGTTAGAGCCATTTTTGAGAAAATCAAAATTTTCGAAAAAAGTTCCATGTAAAGGGTAGTTGGGGGTGGGGGAATTTTTCTCAAAATCTTCGTGTCGCCTCCCTGGAAGATACTAAACTTAAATACCAAGTTTGGTATTTTACCGACTTTTCGTTTTTGAGTTATCGTGTTCACAGACACACGGACAGACACACACACACGGAACTTTTTGTGAAAATGCTTTTTTTGGATATTGGGGACCCTAAAACGTATATTTCCGGTGAAATCTCGGTATCGAGTTTTTGGTGGAGTGCAATACTTTCTCTATACACTATGTACATAGTGCTATGGAGAAAGTAAAAAATATAATGTTCGCAATGTAAGACAAAGAATTGTATGTATAAAATGGCAGCGTGACGTCATCGCCTCACCATACGCACGAAATTAGTCTGAAATGGAGTGCTTATAGAAAATTAACATAGCCAAAGTTATGTAAGGCATACAACATATTATAATGAATAAGATATAGCTATAAAATGGTGCTTAGAAAAGCATAATTATAAATAGAATCAAAAGCAGTAATATAGGAGAAGGAGAAGAATAATAAAAAGTAAACAGATACCAGATGCTATAAATTGTTTATACCCGTAACAAAGCATAAGAATAGAGTGAAACAAAATATTGTTTATGAAATATTAGCTATATATAAGAACATTTTCATGCAAATTATAATAAATGCATTAATTTTAAACCATTATGGATGTATAAAAATGTATTATCTATAAATTAGTATTTTACGAAATGTAAATAAGGAAATCTGTTGTTCCCATGGAGACGACAGATCACAATGTATAAAACATTGACCTTCAACCATTATGTATATGTGTAAAGTTTTAATAAGCTTCCGGGACGCAATCAATGAGAGAGACCCCAAGGATAGGGACGTAAAGAGTTAATCTCGTCAATGGAGATCTCTTATGTGACGATTAAGTAAACATTGTATTATTGAACAAGAAGATATTGACTGTAAGTACACATTATACGGTATATATGTGACACAGTTATCTGAAAAGAGGATTCCGTTAAAATAGCGTGCCTTAACGCATCACATTGTTTCGAAAGTTAACAAATAAAAGTTCACATTTATCAAGAAATCTTTAAATTCAATTCATTTATTATCACATCCTACCATCCAAACATGGAGGTTAAGAATTTCGTACTCACCGATTGAAGCTAGCTGGAAAATACAGAAAACGTGGTAAAGCATACACAAGAAGAAATCCGCTGCCGATAAATAAACTTAACGGCTCTAACAATTCAGTCTGGCGCGACTAGCCAGTTACAATATCGCCAACAGTAAGAGCTACCAACTCCTTTTAATCAGCGGCAAATTCAAACCAGTTAAAAACATTTTTAAAATAACACAGCACAGCAACCGTGCAGCAGCCCTGAGAACCACAGCTCACAGCACCACCTGAGCGCCCCAGTATCTATAGGAGTCGCCAGTCACAGTCTCCTGTTTTTCCATACCTCAAACATACAAACTTTATCTATATCTCAGCTTTTTGCACTCGAATTCTCACCCAACAGTATAGTAAACATTTGAGCTAAATTATGTGAAAGTACATAGTATGAGATTGTGAATAACCTTTACACAAAAAAGTGACAGTGATGTTTCGGATAAGTAGTTTTTATATTAATTACATTATTAACAATTTCAAAACGAAAACGTGTAAAATGTTAATCAATGAAATCAAACGTTATTTAGCATCTAAAATACTCACGTGCAACACTGTATAGGTAAGCAATAGAGTAACACAATAAATGCACCCTGCTTGAAAAAAATATCCACAACAATTCCATAATTATATGAACCAATATATGAAACATTTTGAAATAACCCAGAATACATAAACGTTAATTTGTCTTGCTGTGTTTGCAGTTACCAAGTAGAACCTTTTCTCAATTTTTGGAATTCTTTCTTCAGTATTTTCAAATAAAGAGTTCGTTACAAATATAAAAAAAAATATCTGTGTACAAACAGTGCAAAATATTTTCTGTAATTGTTAGGATACGGTATCTTGGACCATGCTAGAATGCTGGTTCCACTCAAGGACACCATGTACTATACCTGATTTACCATTTATATTTTCTCTGTCGTAAACTCGGTAGGTAAGGTATTCGTCCCAAGAAATGGATGTTTCGATTTAATATGATATAAACGTTTTGAGGTCATCTCAATCCAAAAGAGCACGTATGTGTATGCGTTTTTTAGTTATTTGGTATGCAACCGAGCATTAAACATGTTTTAGGCACCTACAGCTACTTAACTACTCGCCGCAACAGAAAGGAGGATTCTAATAAAGCACAAAATCAAGAAACTAAAATATATCACTTATTAATGAGATTATAGTAAAGCATGACAAGTGATATAAATTTATAAATATACTTATAGGTAACTTTTCAGACAGTTATGTAGTTCGACATTCTGAAAGGATGAATGTGACATTTTCGTTACTATCACCAATATGCATATGCAAACCGGTTTCCACGAAAGTAATACAGCATCGCACACGTAGATATCTACAAACATCAAAGACACTGAAAATACGCCTGGAAATCGTAAGACGGGGTCTTTTCGCTGACTCTGCCCTTGTCTTTCACCTGTTTGCTAACCTCTTAAAAGCGTATTGAACAAGTCACGTTACCGAAGGGAAGGGGTTGAATACGAAACGTAACTTGCGACAAATGAAGTTCTGACTCACGAACTGGTGATCCCTAAACTTTTTGTTTGGACAATAACCACCGGGTGTTATAAAATGAGGTTACTTTCTCTCGGCTACATACTGAAGTTCTAATTCCAAGGCAATGCGCGCACTTTGTAGACTAAATTAATACTCTGCTTCTACAAGTCAACCTGTTCTGTGGGAGTGTCGAGTGGAGCTGAGGAGTGGATTGCCCAATCGGTTTTGAATTTTCTTACTTGTGTGGTACGTTGTACCAGAATGGCACCAATGAAAATCAAGGAAAGACGAGTCCCCGTCAAACGTTTACATTTTCAGCAAAATCACAGCGCCTGACGTATTTTTAATGTCTTTGATTGTACATATATACCTACACTATATTTAGATATAGCTTTGAATTTGACAAGTCATAAAATAGCTATTTTGTGGCTTTTGCCAATATTGTAGCTGTGTATGGGAAATAATCTCAAAGCTCAAAGAAATGACCAAGAGCACACTAATGAGCCATGAAATTAAAACCTCAGGCACAATGTTTGTTTTTCAAGAAATCCACTATTATAACCTTGTGAAAGTTTCAATAACAATCCCCACCATACTTCATGGACTCATAAATTTACTACTTCTTAAAACGAAATACGCCAATACAATCTTCTTATTATCTACGCCCTTTTCTTTTACCATTTGCTGAATGAAGCAAATCCAACTCACCCGTGTTTTGATTTCTTCGTTATTAACTTGTGACATCCGTTTTTCTAAGTAGTGAAATTGATGAAAGAGTAAGTAAGACTAGGAAAGGGAACCGCATGCATCTAAACGGAAAAAGAGAAGAAAGAAAGGTATGATCCATCATATTCTTCTATTGTTGACGGAGTCATACATGTTCAGCTATTATTATTATTATTATTATTATTATTATTATCATCATCATCATCATTATTATTTATATTATTATTATGATCATCATCATTATTATTTATATTATTATTATGATCATCTCATCATCATCATCATTATTTATATTATTATTATGATCATCATCATTATCGTCATCATCAGCAGCATCATTATTATTATTGCACTTCTTTTTTCAAAGAATGGTAACTGTAGTAGCAGTACCGAAAATGCAACAATAACAAGTAATTGTAATATATGTGTAAGTTTTTGGAAGCAGTTTGTTGTTAACCTCACGCATACTCGATAATTATTAAACAAACTGAGCAAATATACTTAAAAATACAACACATTTTGAAAACTAAACAAAAATAGTCAGGAATTTACAAATGACAAATATATGTGTGTATGTGTGTGTGTGTGTGTGTGTGTTTGAAAATATGTAGAGATATTCATTCATTTTGCCCCGAAATTGCACCAAGAGGCTCGAGAGTATCCGTAGTGATTAGGAGAGCAGATCTTGTAGGGAGGTTAACAGATCCGCCGGTAAATTCTATAAATTACGAGAAACGCTGCCTAACAGAACTCGGTAATCACATGAACAGAAAATCTGTAAAGTAACATAAATCTCCTTCCATCCTGAAGTGTTCAACTAAGAAATTATTTGAGGAAATTCAAGGGATAATGATTTAGCAGTGATTAAAATGTGAAGTTATTTTATCACATGCAAGATGCAGAAACAGCAGTCTTCTGTTTATATAAGAATATCAATATTAATAACAATAATAATATGATACGGATAAGGCAAAACAACAATGCATCTATTAGTGTGTTAAAAGAAACTTTCAGTATACAAAAGGTTTTTTATATTTATGTTTAAATTAAAAAAAAAACTTTACAATTCTCCTTAGCCAAATGTTTACTTAGCATTTGGCTTTCAAATTACATTGTATTTGAAGATTTATTACTTCGCACAAAATCAATATTGTTGTCATTATTATTATTATTGTTGTTGTTGTAACAATAAAGGCTTTGGAAGCAGCTTGATAATTCCATGCAATGATACCGATTAAACATCTTGGCAAACAAACAGAGCAAATATATTTAAAATGGAAGATTGTTGATCTTCTAATTACATCAACAATGCACGGTGCGTTTCTTTCACAATGTGCCCATCACACGGGGTCTGTTGCGAGCTGTTAACTCAATTTTATTGTGAAAGAATATCGGGAAATGAAGCAATAGAATACATAAGATGCGAAGTGAATGTGGGGAAAGAGCGAGCGTGTTTGGTGGTGGAGAGCATCAGCCTCAGAAATACGGCTAGGGGTTAGGAGAACAGATAAAGCAAGAAGGTATCCAACTGTGCCAACGTAGATGACTCATTGAAATGCTGACTCTTCTATACAACTCAGTAATCACATGAATAGAAGTTCTGAAATGCTACACAAGTCGCTCTCCACCGTGAAGCATTCCAGTAGACAGTTTATTAATACGGAATTAATATCTATAATTAAAAATCTGATGTGTTCCATTCACATGACTTTCTCTACATCTCTGTAATAAATTATTGTTAAAAAGCTTATGCTTCTATTTACTTCATGCTAATCAAGAAAATATCAGCCGAAATAGCCCATTACTTGCTTCCTAGTAAGTAGAAGCGAAATAAGGTTAAAGTAATGGTCAAAAGTGGGTTGTTATGTGACTGAAGTTCCTTTGTTTGTATGGACCTGAAATGTTAAATTCCTGTATGAAAAAAGTATGTTTTTAAAACTGAAACCAAAAAAACAAGGAGTAACTCAAAAGCGATCAACTCCACAAAAAAAAAAAAAAAATGTATACAACATATTTTGTGCGTTTTAAGGTGCTCTACATTTTTTGTGTGGTAAGTTTTTGTCGATCTTTTACGGTTTAGCAGCTATGCAAAATTCCGTAAAATTCATACAGAATAAAGTAAAAAAAGTTCCATGTAAAGGGTAGTTTGGAGTGGGGGGAATTTTCTCAAAATCTTCGTGTCGCATCCCCGGAAGATGCTAAACTTAAATACCAAGGTTGGTATTTTACCGACTTTTCGTTTTTGAGTTATCGTATTCACAGACACACGGACACACACGGACCTTTTTTTGGATACAGGGGACCTGTAAAACATATATTTCCGGTGAAATCTCGGTATCGAATTTTTTGGTGGTGGAGTGCAATACATTCTCTATACACTATGTACATGGTGAGTATAGAGAAAGTATTAATTCTGATGTGTTACACTCACATGACTTTCTCTAGCTGTCCTACAAACTTCATATTCTTCTTTCTGCATCTTGTTAATCGAGGTACTCATAAGCGCAATGTTCTTATTACTTAGTTCCTTATAAGTAGGAAGAACATAAGTGAATGCACTAGGCTAAACCGATAGTCAAATGTTTTAAAAGTTGTCGTTATGCGATTGTCATTACAAATCGCTTCTTTTCTTGGCCAGGAGTAGAACAAAACAAAAACGGACCCTTCCGTTTGAGAAAAGTATAAGCACTTCACAACTGAAACTAATAACAATAAATACCTCGAAAACGGTAAGCTCCACGAGAAAAATGTATATGACATAACTTGTGTATTTCAAGAACACCTACATTTTTTTGTGTAATAAGTTTTTATCTATCTCTTACGGTTTACTAGTTATGCCAAATTAAGCAAAATTCATCCAGAATAAACAGGTCTTCAGAAGCTATTCCCAGAAAATTCAAGATATACATTTTATTTGTCAGGTAAATATCTGTTTTATGCGATATCTTAATCAAAGTCCTTAGAACCATTTTTGAGAAAATCAAAATGTTCGAAAAAAGCTCCATGTAAAGGGTAGTTGGGGATGGGGGATTTTCTTGAAAATCTTCGTGTCGCATCCTTGGAAGATACCAAACTTAAATACCAAGTTTGGTATTTAATGGCAATTTCGTATTTGAGCTATGCTGCCCACAGGCATACATACATACAGACAGACAGACATTTTTTTCTAAAAATGTTTTTTTTTTTTGGATTCAGGGAGTCCCAAAACATGTATTTCCTGTGAAATCTCGGTATCGAATTTTGGGTGGATTACAATACCTTCTCTATACACTATGTACATAGTACGTACACAACACAGGCAGAAGAAGAAAATTGAAGTAAATTACGACGAGATAATAACTCAGGATAACAGTGAAGACAAATCAGAGACGCACAAGGAAAGGAACTATGGGAGAAGAGAAAACAGGAGCAAGATCTTTGTAAAAACGCCGACTATATGCATAGTTTTAATGACGTGCATAGTAGCGGCGAAAAAAGATCATTAGGAATTTGTACAAAATCTGACCCAGTTACGTCTGCACGGATAAAATCCCTGACACAGGAATTTCCTGCTGCAGGCTGACACTGCGGTTAGCAACATATACCTACTCTGATTTTGAAACAACGATACGATTAAGTAAATTGGAAGAAAAACATATTCTTGCATGTAATAAGGGTCCTACACAAAAATGGAGATAAAATTGTTTTTCCAGTACCTGGTGCGATTGATTGTAAGGAGTTAAAAGTATTAAACATTACTACCGAATTATTAATTTTACTAGAAAATTTTATGAAAGAAGAAGAAGAAAGATTCACAAGAAGTATATAAACATTTTGTTCTTTGCTACCAGACTGGCATTCAATGATTCCTTAAGCTGGCCTAATTCCTATGCAGTTATCCGGTATGATTTTTTGGACTATCCCAAAATTACACCTAAAAAATCAAGCACCCCGCTAATTCCCAAAATTGAACATCAAAACTAAGATTTCTTTAAAATCCTTTAAGAAATCATCCTTCCAAAGATACAGCTCAAATTATAAACCCATAGAGAAGCCCAAATCATGCAACTTATTTTCAGTATATTGCAGTACAAAATCACAAAATCAAAATCAGCTAAAAATACGCAAACTACAGTTATGGATAAGTATAAGTTTAGTACAATGAAAGTTAAAGCTAGAACCAACACATTTCCAACTAGGCGTCCGGAAGGAGGTCTAGAATTTATTTATCAAGGAGATAGTGATAGAGAGTGCGGCCAATGACGTAAGTCGCTGCTCCACTGGCCAAAATGATAATGAAGCAAATGAGAACCATACGCGTTGCCCAGATTAACGCCCAAAGGAGCAAGTTGGTTATGTCCGAGCTGAAGAAATTATTAGAGGATTTTAATATCGATATATTATGTTTACAGGAGCCCTATACAGTCAATAATAAATTAATACACATTCTGGTAATGGCAAAAGTCATTACAAATGGTCCATTTCCGATGGCAGCAATAATTGTAAATACTCCACATCTGCATCTCACACAATTCAGTAACTCTCAGTAAATTGTACCCAAGTTAGTCATGAAGAAGGAAACTTTATATTAGCAAATTATTATTTTCAATTTAGAGTACCAATCGATGACTACCTAACAAAAATTGAGCAGATAAGTAGAACTTATTGGAACAGTGAGATAATATTTACAATGGACGCCAATGCTAAATCTAATTGGTGGTATAACAATGTTGGAGATGAAAGGGGAGAAAGAATGGAGGAGATAATTGTGGCTCATAATGTAATCATTTATAATACAGCAAACAATCGCCCCACTTTTGAAAACAGAGCTGGGGCAAAGTCTAATATTGATTTAACACTAGGAAATGATAGAACACTAAATAAAATAAAAAACCGGAAAGTGGGACATGATTTAACAACAAGCGACCACAGATTAATTTACTTGGATTACGTGCCTCAAATAAACTATTAGGGAAGATTAGAAATAAAAAAAACAATACATCTTGAATCGAGCAAATTGAGAAAGTGTTAAAAATGAGTTTAATACGGACGATTTGGACTACCAAGGCGAAAATCTGGATTCAGAAGTAAATAAACTAGAAAAATTAATAAATTCGACCTTGTGTAAATATGTGCCCAAAAAGAGAATTAAAAAGTACACAGATAATGTGTGGACGGAAGAGTTAACAAAACTTAGGATGAAAATGAGAAAAACAAGAAGAATTTATCAAAGATCATATGTGGGACAAGAAAAAGAAAGGAACCTAGAAATTTATAGTAGAGCCAAACAAAAATTTAAAGATAGGTTAAAACAGACGAGGGAGAAATCCTGGAGTAATTTTGTGAATTCAGGAATTAATAATAATACTAATAATAATAATAATATATGGGGAGTCCCATATAACATAATTATGGAGGGTATAAAAAACCAGAGATTCTAAACACGCTAAAGAAGAGTGGTGGTACCTTAATGGAAGATTGGGAACAATCTGCAAAGGAGCCTGTTTATAAATTACTGCCATATGATGAATAAGAGAAGATAGCGAGAGCAACACAGAACTAAGAAACAGATTGGGAACCATCAAGAAAACATTATTTACCCGTTTCATTTAAAGAAGAAGAAGAAGAAAGCAGCAGGATTAGATGGAATTAAAAATGAAGTTTTAACGGCACTAATAGACAAGTTAACACCATACTTGACACAGTTATTTAATGACTGTTTATGGAGAGGGGTATTTCCCTAACGTTGGAAGAAAGCCAAATTAATAATACCAAAGAAAAGTGCAGACAAGGACCCAAATCGTATAGGCTTACTTAACACGATGGGTAAAATCTTGGAGTGTTTAGTAAACAAACGCAGAGGAATATAGGTTACTAATTGGACAAAATGACAATCAGTACGGTTTTAGGAAAGGTAGGTCGACCGAAGACGCCATAATGGTAGGGACTTCAACATCAAAATATGTTATGGGTATATTTGTGGACATCTCTGGCGCCTTCGATAACCTTTGGTGGCCGTTCCTTTTTGAACGGCTTAGAAGTAAAAACTATCCAAAAACATTATACAATTTGCTTTTGAATTATTGTCAAAATAGGAAAGTATACCTCTGTGGAACGAATAAAATTATTATTAAGGATATCAATAAAGGATGTCCTTCTGGGACATCGTATTGGAAACATTATTGGAAAAATGGTATAATGATGTAAATTGTTCAAGGATTATAGCGTATGCTGATGATGTAACATTTTTAATTGAAGCGAATTCCAGATTAGAGCTAGAACACAGGGGAAATAATCTAACAGAAATTTTAAGCCAATAGTGTGAGGAGTCTAAAATAAAAATATCTTCACAAAAATCAGCTTATATGTTACTTAAAGGCACACTAAAAAGCAACCCAACAGTAAAAATTTCAGGCAACAATATTAGAAAAAATCCTACCACAAAATATTTAGGAATTAAAATGGATGAGAAGTTAAATGTTAAAGCACACATGGAGTAAGTCAGAAACAAAGCAGAAGGTGTCCTGTTAAAACTTTCAAGAATTGTACAATATAACTTCAAAATTTCATTGAGCAGTATAACTTGTTACCATACCAGTATTTTTGCCTCCATTATTAACTAGGGAGCAGGGGTTTGGGCGCACAGAGCAAACAATAGTCTAATTAAAACAAGTTTAAGATGATAGAGGAAGGTTTATTACGTTTTACAGGTGCAGTTTGCACTACCCCCACCCTCGCACTGTTAGTGAGTATTGGAATATGGCCGATTGATTTAATTATTAAACTAAGAGGAGCGTTATATTGGCTAAAGAAGGGAAATAGAAATAAAATTTATGAAATTATTGGTGCATATTGTAACTCAGAAACAGAAATTAAAAACAACTTATTAAACCAGTGGCAAAATGAATGGAATAATATAGATACAGGAAGAAGAGCACATTCATTTTTTGATAGCATACGTGAACGTTTTAGTATTAAGCATGTAAATACAACTAAAGGCATGATTCATTATTTGAATGCAGTAACCATGTGGAAGAAATTCAGGAAGAGAGATCGTTATTGGCAGGAAAATGTATAAACGAAATACTAAGAGATAAAGAACTCTGTGGATTTTTAGAAACTAATAACATAAGTACAAAAGGATGGGACAAAATAATACCACGACGAGTACAAGAAAACATACAGCAGTTACCAGAAGCGGAGTATAATAGAGTTTTAAGACCCAGGAATATTTTTAATTTAATTTAAAGACTTGATAATATGGAGGGAGATATATAAGAAGAAGGAGGAATAGAAGGTGAAACAGAGGAAGAGGACATGTAAACAACGATAATAAGGCAATATATTCGGACCTTAAGTTGAAAGGAGATATAATACAGAAGTAAAAGATAAAGTTTGCTGGAAGATGCAGGTCAGAAGAAGCAGTGTTTTGGGATGATGAGAGAAGATGGAGGACGGGGATGAAGCAAGAAGATGGTATTATTGGGATAAGAGGGAAAATGGCTATACCTGGTGAGAAGAAGCAGGGTCAGGGATGAAGTGAGAAGATGTAGGACTAGGGATGAAGTAAGAAGGGGAAGTGAGTGGAAAGGTAGAATAAGTGTGATAAGAAGGGAATAAAGAAGTAATGAATTTTAAAGTGTATAGTGAAAGTGAATAGTTTAATTTATAATTAAAGGATAATTAATGTAATTAGATATTACGTGCAATAGAAAATAGGAAAATATTACACATGGACTATTATATAAGACTAAGTCGCAGAAGAACTAATTGCGCAGTAGAATAATAATAGTAGAAGATTTTATTAGGTATAAAATCGTAGAATACTTAGTAATTGAGCAAAACTTTAAATATCTGATGTTAAAGAAGAAAAGTGTAGGGAGAAGTAGTATTGATTACCAATACCGGCAAATTATAGAGTAGTGTAGTTTGTAGTTTTTTATTATTTTTATTTAGGTTTTGGTTTAGGTTTTTAATTTTTAACTTATATTATAATAACTGGTTATCTGTTATTTGTTTACTGGTTGCCAGTAATATTTTTAAAATTTGTAATTTTAATAATAGTTTCATGTTTATCTCACATTATGTAACTATAGAAATATAGTAATAAGAATGTGGGATAAAGTAATAAAATATTTAAAATAATAATAATAATTAATATAAAATAAATAGCAATGGTGTAATTAGAATAGATGTTAAAGAATTTTATATATAATTATAATAATAATTAATAAAATAAATTGTAATAAATAATGATAATAATAATAGAAATTAAAATTAAATAAATTCATAAAAGTATAATAATAAATAATTAAATATATTAATTATAGTATAATAATAAATAAATAATAATAAGTTAAAATTAAAGACATTGATAAAAGGATAATAATAAATAATTAAATTTATTAATTATAGGAAATAAAGTGATAATTGATATTAATTAATAATAGTTTAAAATAAAAACCTAAATTTTAAACACATATATATATATATATATATATATATATATATATATATATAATTTAAAATTGTAAGTAATGTATAATAATTAATAAGTAATGTATAATAATTAATACAGTATCTACATAAACATTTAAATATTAAATGTAATTTTGATAATAGGTTCAGATGCATAATTTAATTTAAGTTATTTAGGATAAGTTATTAATCTGACAATTGTATATTTATTTTATTTTGTAAAATTTAAAAAAAAAAAAAAAAAAAAAAAAAAGTTGTTAATAAGTGAAATAAGGTCTGAGGTTTAAAATAAGAACTAAAGCTTTCCTGGCGACGTGTTAATTCAAAATCTTCTCGGGCTTCTAGCCAGGTAAAAACTTGGCTTGACACCAACGTTTCGAAGAAGTGCATCTTCCTCGTCTTCAGGGTGAACTGATGCACTTCTTCGAAACGTTGGTGTCAAGCCAAGTTTTTACCTGGCTAGAAGCCCGAGAAGATTTTGAATTAAGGTCTGAGGTATTTGCCCCGGTGTAAGTAATTAGAATACGGGGTATAGTATACATATTTTATTTTTATTTTTAGTATGTGTAGAGAAAGTAAAAAAAAGGAACAGATCATATAATTATTCGCGGGCCGGATGAAACATACTCGGGGGCCGCCATTTGGCCATCACTGGAATGTAATAGGTATAAGGGGATTATAATCAAGAAGCATATTTATATTACTTGTTATCATTGTCATCATCGGTATTCTGACACCACGAATATGTAAATTTTATAACAATTTTCGTTATATGCATGTAAACCCACCGCGTGAAGCCCAGAGAGACTGGTTACCTCCGCTACGTCTGTTCTCCTAATCGCAAGCGATCCATTTGAGGCTGAAGGAGATCGGGAGCGTCTCCCGCCACTGGGATTTCAGGACAGGATGAGAAGCTTTTCCACAAACATTCTCATACATACTAATTTTGCTTCTCCCATACCTATATATTAGTCCCTATTAATAAATATAATAGAATTTTCATACGTTTAACTGCATGCTTTCTGTTTGGTGCATGCTCAGAATATCAATCGTTATTTTTAACTTTCTCTACCTTCTATGTACGTGCACTATTGTATTACAATCAAAAGTTCGATACCGAGATTTCGCCGGAAATATATGTTTTAGGGTCCCCTGTATCAAAAAAAAAAAAAAAAAAAATCCGAAAAAGGTCCGTGTGTGTCCGTCTGTCCGTGTGTCTGTGAACACGATAACTCAAAAACTAAAAGTCGGTAAAATACCAAACTTGGTATTTAAATTTAGTATCTTCCAGGGATGCGATACGAAGATTTTGAGAAAAATCCTCCCAACTCAAACTACCCTTTATATGGAGCTTTTTCGACATTTTTTATTTTCTCAAAAATGGCTCTAACGATTTTGATTAAAATATTACATACTAAATAAAATCCATATCTTCAATTTTCTGGGAATAGCCTCTGAAGGCCTCCTTATTCTGGATGAATTATACCGAATTTTGCTTAAATGCTAAACTGTGACAGATAGACAAAAATTTACTACACAAAAATGTATATCTCTTCAAAACAATTTATGTCCTTTATATTTTTGTTGCGCAGGTAACCGTTTCCGAGATATTCATTGTTATTAGTTTCAATTGTGAAGTACTTATACTTTTCTCAGACAGGAAGTGTCCTTTTTACTTTCTCTACACGTACTAGTGTATAGAGAAGGTATTGCACTCCACCCAAAAATTCGATACCAGATTTCACCGGAAATATATGTTTTAGGGTCCCCTGAATCCAAAAAAGTATTTTCAGAAAAAGATCCGTGTGTGTGTCCGTGTGTCCGAGTGTCTGTGAACACGATAACTCAAAAACTAAAAGCCGGTAAAATACCAAACTTGGTATTTAAGTTTAGTATCTTCCAAGGATGCGACACGTAGATTTTGAGAAAAATCCCCCACATCCCAAACAACCCTTTATAAGGAACTTTTTTCCAAAATTTTTATTTTCTTAAAAATGGCTCTAACGATTTTGATTAAAATATCGTATACTAAAGATATTTACCTGACAAATAAAATGTATATGTTGAATTTTCTGGGAATATCCTCTGAAGACTACTTTATTCTGGATCAATTTTACGAAATTTTGCATAACTGCTAAACCATAAGAGCTGGACAAAACCTTACCGCACAAAAAATGTAGAGCACGTTAAAACACACAATTTATGTTATATACCTTTTTTTCGTGGAGTTGATGGTTTTTTAGATATTCCTTGTTTTTGGTTTCAGCTTTGAAAAACTTACTTTTCTTATACTGGAATTTGTCAACTCCTGCCCATACAAACAAAGGAACTTCAGTCACATAGCAACCAGATTTTGACTATCACTTATTTCGCTTCTACTTACAAGGAAGCAAGTAATAAGACTATTTCTGCTAATTTGTTCTCGATTAGCAGGAAGTAAATAGAAGCATAGGTAAGCTTTTTAACAATAGTTTGTTACAGAGATATAGAAAAAGTCATGTGAATGGAACACATCAGATTTTTTCTTTTGTTCTATTTCCGGCCAAGCAAAGAAGCGATTTGGAATGACAATCGCATAATGACAGCTTTTAAAACATTTGACTATCATTTTAGCCTAGTGCATTCCCTTAGTTCCCTCTTACTTATAAGGAACCAAGTAATAAGAACATTGTGCTAATGTTTATCTCGATTAGCATTGTGTAGAAAGAAGAATAATCTTTTGTAAGAAGTTTCTTTGTAGAGCAGCAAGAGAAAGTCATGTGAGTGTAACACTTCAGATTTCTTTTGTCTAGCCTCGCAGTTACCAAGGAGTCAATCTCTAAAAGAACCATTTTATTGTCTTGTATCCTCCTAGCATGTCCATTTCAAATACAAACAAGGTATTTATACCACTTTTCGGTTTTGAGTCTTATACTTTCTCCCTCAGATGTGTTACAATCACAATACCTTCTCTACCTATTGTGCTACAAAATATTGAAATTTTGGATGGAATGCAGTAATTTCTTTTCCTACGTATCTACTATGTACCTTAAGCAGAAAAAGTAAAAATATTCTTCTACCTAGTTCATGCTAATCAATAGGTATGAGCATTAGTAGAATTGGTTTTATTACACTCAAGGTTAAAAGGGGAAAATCGAAAGTAAATTTTTTTAAGGGCTGGTCCTCTGTGGTTTCCCTAAAATCCCATACTATATGCATGACCAGGATGAAAATAGAAAACCAAATGACGATTTCTCATTTGAGAAAAGTATAAACGTTGGTAAGCTAAAACTAAAAACAAGGAATATCTCAACAATAATTAATTCAAAATGTAGGTATTTCACATAAAGCGTGTGTTTTAACAAGATCAACAATTTTATGCTGTAAAAATATGTCTATCTTCTACGGTTTACCAGTTGTGCAAAAGTCATCCAGAATGAAGTGGCTATAGAGGTTATTCTCACAAAATACAAGATATAACTACATTTTTAACGTATATGGATTTTGGTATAACTGGTAAACGCTAAGCGATAACGAAAGCTTACTAACATAAACAATGTCGACTTTTGTTATAAATAGCTCGAATTGCGTTGTACTTTTTCGTATCAATTGAAAGTCTTGTCGATTTTCAGTTGTTGTGTGATACTGCATGGAACGAGAATTTGATTTTAAGACCAGCAATCGTTAAACATTTAACTATCGCTATTCTAATTTGTAGGTATCTACAACAAAATGTGTAGTTTAGCTTATCCGTAAGGTTTATCGCGATTAAAGTGAAATAGAAAAATAAGCCTCCGTATGATAGTTTTAAAAGCCACTATTAAAGCATAAAGACAGAGTTTTAGAAAAAGTATTGTGTGCGAGCGAGTGAGTGTGTGTGTGAATGAGTGAGTGAACGAAATAATGAGTGTGTATGTGTCTCTGTGACACGATAACTTAAAGAACGAAAAGTCGGTTACTTCCAAACTTCATATTTAGGCTCATTATCTATCAAGGATGCGACACAAGAAGATTTACAAGAAAATCCCCACATCCCAAATTACCCTTTACATGGAACACTTTTCAAAAATGCTTCTAATGATGTTTAATAAAATATAGATGAGTATAAGTTTTTGATATTTTCATAACAAACAACATAACGTATATATTGAGTATTCTAGGAGTAACTGCTGAAGGACTCTTTATTATGGATGAATTTTGCATACTTACCTAACTAGTAAGCAGTGACAGAACAGATACACATCAACGCATATTAAATGTAGATGACATTAAAACTATCTATGCCAAACACATTTTGTTGTGTAGTTAATCATTTCCGATATATTCCTTGTTGTTTGTTTGAATTTTCCAATTTGTATACTTAAATAAATGGCAAATCATTATTGGTTTATATTTATTTTATTCTGGTCATTCCAGGAGGATGGAAATTTAATACTTAGAAAAAGTCTACCTATTTAACCTGTATTTTACGACCTAATTAACAGTACTACAGCATTTTCAAGAGGATCGCCACTTTTACCAATAGGCACTTATATAAATTAAAATAAGATGATCGACTTAATTAGTAATTTCACAAGAAAACTACTTAGGAAAGATAGAAATAAAATTCATATTGACAAATCCTTCTTATCGATACTGTCGTAATCGACTGTTCCTGCAAAGATGGCTCCACAATGAGCTTAGTGTTCAACATCGCATACTTAAACACTTATTTATAAGTATAACTAAAATAAAATGCTACATTATATGAAATGAACGTATTGTACCTTGCAAGAATCAAGGTTGGGTTTCACGAAGTCGTTGCCAAATTCTGGCATCAACGTATTCAATTCTCGTAACGTAAATTATTTCAACTGAAGAAACAAAACACGCACACTTACTGGCAAGTTCGGGATATCTTGCTCAGTATGTTCTAATATATAACAGTACGTATGTAGTTGAGTTGCAGAGCAAATATCTTAAACAATTTTTAGAAAATACAAGAAACGAAACATTTTCCATACTCAGGGTAGTTTGGACTGGGAGAGGGATCTTCTTAAAACGTCTTCTTGAAGAATACTGACTTAAATACATAAGTCAGCATCCTCGCTTTTATAGTTATGTACATTATGTTATGCATAACAGACAACACACCGGCCTTTTTTTTCAGTTTTTTACTCAAGGGACCTCAAAAGTGGACATTTTCGGTGTTATCTCATTTTCAAATATCTGTTCGTAATTCAGTTTGGCATAAATAAATAGTACGGGCAAGGTGTTTAAAGCCTATACAAATCTCTTACCTGACAGAAGTTTTTCATCAGTTCTCATAACTGGAGTAATGTCGCGCAGATTTTTAAAATATATGCCTCGAATATTTCCTTTACAATTATAATATAATATTTCACCAGTGACACCCACCGCCTGGGTTCTCTGATCAGAACGTCCCGTATTCAAACCCAACCCAGACTGATGGTTTTAAATTGTGCCTAAAATCGCCATCTCTATGTGCGTAATAGATGTATTACTAAAAAATGAATAAATAAACAAAATCCAGGAGGAAACCTCGGCATAATGGTGACGCAGTTACGATCCTGGCAATTGACATCATTCGAACCAGCAAATAATAAATAAATTATAAACCAATTTTAAAATAGGTGAGCATTAGATAATGTATTTGTATATGCCTACTTGTATCGTGACTAAGGTAACAGAAAAAAAAAAAAAATCTGATGTGCTCCATTCATATGACTTTCTGCAGGTACATCTCTGTAACAAATTATTGTTAGTAAGCTTATTCTTCTATCTACTTCACGATAATTGAGATAAACGTTAGCGGAAACGGTCTTATTATTGTGCTGCTGAAAAGGTTAACATGGTCGGCATCAAAAGCTGCGATAAGATTGCAGGTATTCAATGATACAGAAGGCAACGTTGTCACATTTTCTCCAAGTAAACTCGCGTTACACGCTCGGACATTTATGTGTTAGAGCACCAAGTGAATAACAACATTAGCAAGGTTCTAATCAAGTGCACCGAGATACTCTACAGTGCTAATAATATCTAACCACAGTTTCTACTTACATTATGCTGTGTCCTCGCTGTCAATGTCATTTTCACTAACATGTATCACAGACGAAACATTGTCGCGTGAAACATCTCACAGTTGAATGTTCGCTCCTGTTGCATTATGTGCTGAACACATCTCTCCCACACACTTGAATCTATATTCGGTACACTTTCTCTCGACACTTTGCACACACTCACTTGTAGGAGTCACATTCCGCTTTCTTACGGCATGTTTAAGGCATGTCCATATCAGATCAATAGGACTGAGACAACAGTGATATGGTAGTAACCTAAGAACTTCGTGACAACGATATCTTACCATTTCGTCCATTACATACATTTTCTGTATACTCGCTTCCCGAATTTTCTCCAAAAGCTCTACTTTTATAGGAACTGGACTGGGTTAACTTATATTATGTTCTTCCATGAATCTAAACATGGTGGTTTGATCTTTAGCCGGGAATGATAACTAACACAAGCCGGTCCCCATGAACGCGCTCGCCAAGGCGTCCCGCTTTGGTGCTTCGTAGCGCTGGGGATCGTGGGTTCGAGTATCGCCTTGGGCATGGGTGTTATAGGTTTGTGTTTATGTGTATGTTGTAAAAGTAAGAAAACAGCAATCCAGTAATAATACAGAAAAACAAGATGAAAATAAAGGTAAATAAAAGTAGGGTATACAGTGTCGGAGTCCCGATCAGACTCCGGTATCGTATTTAAAAAAAAAACACACACACAAACTAACACAGTAACACTCCTAGGAGAAATATTTTTCAAAAGTTTGATCTTGAACCAAGCTTCAAATGTTTCAGCATTCATTTCGTGATGTAAATCAGCCAAGGATTCCGGAATATTTTTAGAAGACAAATGTAGGATCGACCGACTCCATGTAGGATCATAATCTCTTTTGGTAGTGGTTAATTCCCGCTTTTACTATTTGTGGCACCGCAGGCGATGACACTGGATGATACATGGAAATAAGATGGAGCACCAATGGAAGGTGATGGCGGGGGAAACCGGAGAACCCGGAGAAAACCCGCCCCAGCGCCGCTTTGTCCACCGCATATCTCACATTCGGTCGCTTGGGATCGAACCCGGGCCGACTAGGTGAGAGGCGAGGGCCCAACTACTCGGCCAGGGCGCGGCCTCAGGATCATGATTCTTTCTCCACGTGACACATGGGCTGGAAGGCAGCAAGAGCAACTGCCGTTATCCCAACCTTTTCTTGGTTTAGGAGTATCGTACCAAGGTTCATCTCAATAAACTATATGATACCCTTCCCGCCTGAAAAAGTTTAGTCTACTCAAGTACCGATATCTCACGCCACAATCCTTGCTGATAAAATAATCACGCGCCTCTTATTTAACGTGCGAAAGCACTTCACTAACAACTGTTTAACCGAAACCCTTTTATGAGAAAAACTAGATGGATTATTGACTATTACTATTATTTCTAGTATCAGAACTAGATGCCTCCTAAGGCCTCCACATTTCTAAGAATACACAGGTAGTAGACACCACTTGCACTTGTGAAGTTCACGAACGAGAGAGAGAAAATGGCGAGGATGTTGCAACGCTGTGTTTTACTCCATGTGTAGTTAACGTCTTTCAGTCATTTGTGGTTTCTACGCATTCATTGGCTGAAGTGACGCGCTCGTTGGTGCATTGCAAAACGTCTGTGACTTGCCAGAATAATCAGCGTGTTATCTGAGAGATTTCTGTTAACAAAGATAAAGCGCATGTTAAACTTTTCAGTAGCGGGATAATATTTAGTTCCTTACACTAGGCCAGGCATCCCCAAGTCGAGTCAAGGGCGTTTGAGGGCGCGCGGGGCTAACATTATACTCACTGCGGGCCGCACAGCTACACAGTCCAGTATATCCGTGCAGTGGCGGTGTAACGCTACATATTAGTACTGTGGGTCCTACTTACGATGGCTGGCACATCCGTGTTGGGAAGACGGTCGTCCACATCTGTGATGTTTCGACCAGAATGGGAAGAAACCTTTCTGTTTATGGAAGAAAATGACGCGGCAACATTTTTAGTGTGTTACAAACTTCTAATAAAAAATATCTAAATATAATTTGCAACGATATTACTCGCGGTGACGTTACATTTCCCTACCATAACCTCAGTGATTCAGTGTGTAGAAACCTTGGACTTTGATGAATATATAACCTTACAGCGACAATTTCGCGAAGAATTCGAACGTAGATTCCAGGAACATTATACCACTTGAGAAACAATTTAAGTTATTTGCAACACCATTTTCAGGGGATATCCTCTATAGTCCTGTTAAACTGCAGTTGGAAGTAATAGATATGCAAAATAATATTGAGTTAAAAGATAAATTTTAAATAGAAAAAGTATCAACCATTTCTACACCTCTGTAATACGCGAAAGATTTCCTAAACTCCACAATCTAGCTGGAAGAGATTTCTGCATGTTCGGGATAACTGTTTTTCTTAATGAAGTGTACAAAGTCACGTCATAGAAGCCAATTAAGTGATGAACACTTGAAAGCATGTAGCTCGCAAGCAATAGTCCCACTATTGAACAGCTGGTTGAAAACAGACAACTGCAAAAATAACGGCGATTGTCGGATGGCTAAGAAAGAGACATTTATTTGAAGAATATTATGTTTATTTGTATTGTTTACCTCGTTGAATTGCATAGTATCAACAAGCTCTAAGTCACATTACATTATTTATTTAGCTTATTAGTTGTGTATGAGTAATTTGTATTTCGTTAATTGAATATCCTGCCCATTAGATTGTATTTTGTATTATAATAGATATCAGTATAAAATGAAAATATTTAAATCGAACATCTTTTGACGATACAAGGCAAATTAAATAAACTTTTATGTAAGTAGCAATGACAAGCGGCTACACTTTTAATATATCTACATCTGAAATCTTCTGTGCACAATTAACAAATGTTTTAATGCAAATTTTCCAGACAGAAATTTACTTGAAAGGTAGAAAAGCATTCAATGTCACAGCCAGGATTTGAACCAAGGATTTTCCGATTTCCGTCCGTTTGATCTAGCCTTCTCATTCATCATTTCAAAATGCCGGTATAACATTAAATTCTCCAATTTCCTCTAATTCTTTCGGTAACCTACATAATCTTGTGTGAAATAACAATTAGCACTGCAAGTTATTAATGCGCTTAGAATATACAATTGTTTTGGTTGATCATTACTAAATGAAGTAATTAGTCCTGGATACATAAACAGATCCTGTTGTTTCCGCATTTTGCATGAGGTAAGAAAGCATTTCCACTGTATGCATGACGTTTATTAGGCTGTTGTGCCTCCAAAATGATACGTCAACGTTAATATTTGAAAGCTAATTCATTAATTCTTCAAATTCGGTAAACTTTTTGTTAGTGGAACTCTACGTTAGAGATTTACGCAACATTTCAGAACTTATTTCACATGATAACTGATGGTTGTGTTGATGAATCAGCGATTCAGGTATTTACCATGTTGTCGCACTTGGATACCTCCTTGTAGTATCTGTGCTCCTAATCACGAGAAACTGCTGGTGCTCCTCCATACCACTTGCTTTCATTTTTGTTTATTGTAACGTATCTTCCCTCAACCTCAATGGATCTCTCTTGATATTTTTAAAATATTGATCTGGTTGTATAAGCCATTGCCGCGGTGTCATTTCTTTCAAATCCGCTCACATTACAATAGAATTAACGGCTTGCAAACATTGTGAAGGAAAAGACTTTATTATAATACAGTAATAAGATCCTAGAAATCCCAACTTATTAGTGTCGCGGTGGCGTGTCTGTTTCAGATTCAAGAGTTCGCGGATTCGAATCTCGCATAGAGCGAGTTACACGGACAAGGTTTTTCCGGGGTTTTCCCTTATCCTGAGTAGACGAATGTCGAGTAGCTTTAAGCTCCACGGACTCTAAGATATTTGAATATAATTTCACCGATTGTATTCATCGTCCTATATGACCAATCAGGTTAGAGGACGTTAAGCTGCCTAATGTAAATAAAAATAAAATTAAAAAATCATAAATGTTACATTTTTAAATCGTATTTGTTTTTCCAGGTGTTTGTTTTTTTTTTTTTTTTTTATTTATTTAGAATTATCAGTGGTGACGCATGGAATTAACAAAATGCTTCCGAAATATTGTTCTGTAGTATTTATTCGTTTACATATCTGCACTGCTATCGCAAAGAAATAAGAAACAACAATAATAATATCTAATAATAATAATAATAATAATAATAATAATAATAATAATAAAAAAATCTGATGTTTAAAAACATTCAAAGAATTGAAGATAAAATGTTTTGAAGAAACTTATGTTTAATTTTGGACCGCACAATACCTATACTGCGTCAAGCTATAGAATTGCGAAGTTAATAGCTGAGGAAATAAGTAATTTCCCAAACTATTTAAGCACTGTATGACAACGCTAGCCGAATGATTTACAAAACTAAGGCTTGGAAGAAGAGTAATAACTTCCAGTATAATAGAAATTTCCTTCGACATATAAAAACAATTAAAAATAAAAAGCATTATATAGTATTCGTTAGTCCTAGATGAGTGTATAGCTATAGAAGAGCGTACAGATACTGTTCAGTATTTGAAAAATGTAACAAATGTGATCTACAACTGTACAAAATAATGAACAAAGAGTGTATAATAACTTAAAACATCTCAGTGGGCTGTAATGTTTGGAGAATCGCAGTCTTTCTTAGTTATAAACAATACCAAGGATAACAGATGGAGAGAGGGGTGGGCGGCTTAGTGACCTCTACATTACGTTTAACCCGATTATAAATGTGTGTAATAGTTTAACAGTGTCCTCCAGCATTCTTCCTTAATCCCGTATCATCTGCTAAGAGTAGATAAACTATACTTTGTTCCTTATATCTAGTTTGCGCGGTATCACTTAACGGTCAGGTGACTGATCACCTCTAATTAGCCTGTGTGATGAAATTAGCTGAGTATCCTTCATTAAAAAAACTTCCCCAACCTCATTTTCACCCGCCATCCCGTCAGTACGTGGTTAAATTCTAGCAAGAATGGGAACACGTCTAACACACCAACGGGCTGCCCTCAGCCTGCCAACTGCTCGTGACGTGTCGTTAAAAAACTGCCTCTTGGATGAGGAAAACACCTACCTCTATCATGACCTCTATCATATATATCGCCTGGCTTTGTTCTGCATAGGGTTAATGTATCGCCATTCAAGGTGTACTTAATTAATCAGGGGAAAGGAGATGGATAGTGTGAGAGGCAACTTATCAGAAACAATAATTAGCACGGACAGTTCAGCGATACCGAGCAAACTTACGAGTATGTGGAGCAGACATTAAACTCGGGGAGATCCATAGTGATCCCTGACAGCCAGCGCAGTCTCAGCTGATAAGAGGCGTGTGTTCCTCTCTGCCAATAGATTCATGCTGCGTAAGCAATGATGTCATCCTGTAAGATGTAACAAACATTCCTTAATGCAGTTTCAGTTGGCTCCGAGTAGTTCTATTGTAGTTATAAATATAAGTAATGATAATGACAGTGACTTTGAGTTTAGAGGCGACAACGAAGATGAATTTAAAGGCCAGCACACAGCGTCTACTAAATATTTGACTGTATTCTCTTTGTATCCACAACAAAAGTAGTACTGTTGCTATGTCTGCGAATGTTTGTTTATTTAAAGTGAAGTAGATAGAAATATAAATTTTGTAAGAATCGTTTGTATACCAACCAATAACTTGTTTGTGGAGTTAATGATTTGAGTTGTGTTTTGCTATTTTCAAGGGAAAGAAATTGTTACTTGTTGCTAGTAGCAAGTCGCTATTCGTTTTCTTATGGTTATGGAACATGCAGAATTCAAAGCAAAATCCATTGCTTTATCTTACTGCTGTTGTACCTACAATTTTATCTCAATTAAAAGAGAAAATATTCTTATTAAAACAGCTGTAGAAACTCGGTAGAGAAAACCACATGAATGCAACAGATTATATAGTTAAACAAAAAATGTACCTTAGGAATATGTAAAGATTAGTTATTTCATCTATACTAAATTAGCATAAAAATTTAGATTGATATTGCGCGTAAATTAGCACGCGCTAAACAATAAATTGTCCATTTTCAATTTTCATAATTGGCTTAACATCCCCCTAGGTCTTACAAGTGTCAGAAGCCTCTTGGGAAGCCAACAGCGCGAACCACAGAATGAAGAACCTGGAACGAGAGAATTAGTTTGTCTTAACAAGAGGATTCACGCATCCAATGCACATAGTTAAATTGTAATGGCTAATATTTACATTATGGACGGGGAAAATATTCTTGGCAGAAGACAAAAGCAAAGTACAGCTCTCGAGCATTGGCGGGAAACGCTCCCGATCTCCTTCAGCCTCATATGGACCGCTAGCGATTAGGAGAACAGACGTGGAAGAAGTAACCAGCTACTCGCCGCGAAGTTGGCGTTTTCGAATAAGTATAAGGTTAAGCCCTGAATTAGGAATAGAATCCGTAAAAAAAAACCTTCATATATTGTAATATGTAGTGTCTTACTATACGCTAAATGAGACCCAAACATTTTAAATACATAAACACTAATGCCCATATCCTGAAATTATAAAGCGCACTACGGGGCCAACTATTCTCGAACAGTTTTTGGACGGTAAATATAAAGGGATGCTTTTTTTTCTTCTTCTTCTGTTTTTCGTTTAAAGAAGGATGGTTTAACTATATCATTTCTATTCCCACCCGCCCTTTTTACTTGTGAAATTACAAAATAAACTGCTATTGTTTTTATAACATGCCTACTATGGATAATGATGAAAAGTAGCGATCATTGTTAGAATTTTAAATTGCTGCTTATATGATCGTAATAGTAACGACACAGTAAAGAATCCCGCTTAAACTAAATCCACACTAAGTTCAAAATGATGTGAAACCACTAAAATGAAAAATGTTGAAATAAGTCAGAATAAGATACCTACCTACTACAGGAGTAACTTTGCTTGTGTTATTTTCCATGTTACAAATTAGAACCTCTCTCTATTATTTCGCTGCTAGAAGTATTTAAAGATTGCCCCTGTGGTCGAGTGGTAATCATGGTTTCTCACCCAAGGTCCCGGGTGTGATTCCCGGCTGTGGGAGTTTATCTTTATCTAGAACCATTCCCTATCCCCACAGAGTCTGTAAGTATGCATGCAAGAGTGAATGTGTGCGTGTTTTATAGTACCTATTGTACTGAAACGTTAATAAACCCCATAGTTCAGCGAAAAAACAAAAGCCGTTATTTCTAAAGCAACATGACCATACAATTTAAAGGGAGCAATGTAAATGCATAATTTAAACCTATATTACTTTCTCTATACGTACTACGTACATAGTGTACAGAGAAGGTATTGTATTGCAGCCAAAAATTCGATACCGAGATTTCCCCGGAAATATATGTTTTGAGACCCCCTGAATAAAAAAAAAACATTTCTAGAAAAATATCCGTGTGTGTGTCTATCTGTCTGTGTGTATGTGTGTGTGTGTCTGTGGGCAGCATAGCTCAAAAATGAAAAGACCGTTAAATACCAAAATTGGTATTTAAGTTTGGTATCGTCCAAGGATGCGACACAAGATTTAAAAAAAAAATCCCCTCATCCCAAACTATCCTTTACATGGAAAAAATTTCGAAGATTTTGATTTTCTTAAAAATGGCTCTAACGATTTTTATTAAAATATCGTATATTAAAGATATTTACCTGACAAATAAAATAAAAGAGATGGACGAAAACTTAGAACACAAAAAATGTAGAACACGTTAAAACACACAATTTATGCTATATAACGTTTTTTCGTGGAGTTTATCGTTTTTAATATATTCCTTGCTTTTGGTTTCAGCTTTGAAAAACATACTTTTCTCATACAGGAATTTGTCAACTTCTGTCCATACAAACAAAGGAACTTCAGTGACATAGCAACCAGTTTTTGACTATCACTTTAACCTATGGTACTCCCTTATTTCCCTTCTACTTACAAATAAGCAAGTAATAAGAATATTTCTGCTAATTTTTTCTCGATTAGATGAAGTAAATAGAATAATTTGTTGCAGAGATGTACAGAATGTCATGTGAATGGAACACATCAGTTTTTTTTTTTTTAAACTAGAGACAAATACATTCCAGAGTTACTTTAACCATATTTTCCATGTGTAGTGAAGTGTTGCAAACAGACTTCGTTGTAAACAATCACCATTTTTCTGTAAAAAGAGTGCAAAACCTCTTCTGAGTTTCCCAGTTGTCGCATATCGTGGACCATACCAGAATGCTGGTAGCACACAAATGCTGATTTACTATTTTTATTTTCTCTGCAGCAAACTCGGCAGGATTTTTCGATTTAATGTGATTTAAATTTTTACTGGTCATCTCAATCGAAAAGGGTACGTTCGAGCACGTGTGTGTAAGATAAATTATATAAAAATGGTGAACAGTGGAAATTTTCTTTACTTTCTGTTGATTTTAAAGTGACGTGAAACGTTAAGTGACTGAAATTTTATTGGGAGTAAAAGGAGTAATTCATGTGAGTGAAGTGAATAATTATGATCAGCGATAAGTGACAACACATAAATAAACATGAGTAGAAAAATTTATTTTGGAATTGTTTCGACAACTGTTAGTTGCAATAATGCGCACCTACAATTAAGGTAAATAGAGAAATAATTCCTGTTAGATATATTCAAACAATTTACGTTAGTTCACAGACATACCTACACACGCATAATATATCTACTAGATACCGGTACAATTGTAACCATCAGGAAATAGGAAAAATAGTACCTACTAGAAAAATCTAAAATAGATATGGCTGGTTACCAGTTATTTATACTGGTTTCCAGTATAAATATTTATATTTGATATTAAAAACAGCTATTTTGTAGCTTTAAAATTTTATTTTAATTTAAACATAACTATTATGAAAAAAAATCTGATATATTCCATTCACATAACTTTATCTATATTTCTGTAAGAAATTATTATTAAACAGCTTATTCTTCTATCTACTTTATGATAATCGAGATTAACATTAGCAGAAATTGTCTTAATTACTTTCTTCCTTGTAAGTAGAAGCTATATAAGGGAATACACTGTGCTAAAACGATAGACCACCACCACCACTACCACCACTACCACCATATTATTATTATTGCGATTTGCTCTACTTATGCAATTAGTGATTAATAATAATAATAATAATAATAATAATAATAATAATAATAATAAATATTGCAGTGAAATATGTGCTCTCAATGGCTTTTTTTTTTTTTTTTGGGGGGGGGGGTTTGATTTTTTTGTTATGGCGCCTTAATGATTTCATTTAACTGTACAGTGGGTATAGCCTCTAGTGTTAAATAAGAATAACCTATACCTACGCAGTTGAAAACTCGCTATTGCTGGATACTTATAGATGAACTAGACTTTTACGAACTGGTGATCCCTAAATTTTCTAGTTAGACAATACTCCACCTTCTCGCCGTGGGTTACAAAATGAGGTTAAGCTTTGTCTGTGCTACATAGTGAAGTAATGCGCACACGTGGTAGACTAAATTAATACATTGCTTATACAAGTCAACCTATTCTGATGGAGTGTCGAGCGGGGTGAGGGGAGAAAAGGTAGATTGCCAATCGGTTTTGTATTTTCTTACTTGCGTGGTATGTTGTATCAGAATGGCACCAATGAAAATCGTGGAAAGCCCCGAGTCCTGTCAAACGTTCACATTTTCAGCAAAATCTCAGCGTCAGATGTTTTTTTTATTTTTCTATGTATTTGACTGTGCGTGTAGAGAAAGTAAAATTTGCTTATCCGCAACAATTTGCCATAAGTTTGTTTCAACTGAAATGTTGTCACTTTCTTGTGCAAAGGTTATTCACAATCGCGCATGTCCTTTCCCAGAAACATGGCTGAGATGTTTACTATCCTAGTGGCTAAGTGATAACGTTTGATTCTCAAGTTTAAGCTATCAAATAAGAAGGCACTGTGATGTGCCGAACTCAAATATCTGACAATCGTGCTTCTGAAAATTAGTTATTTTTATAGCCCCCTTTAACTTCAGTGGCTTTCACTTTTGAAACAACTAGTATTATGTACAGGTTGAAAATTAGTTGTATTTTTGTCAGACACTGCAAAATTTGGTTTTGCTGAAAACCTTAAGAGTATTGCTACCATCTATCTCAAACTTTGTGGGTGTGCGTGTGTATTTGTGTGTGTTTGTGTGTGTGTGTGTGTGACAGAGAGAGAGAGAGAGAGAGACCAAACTTAAAACAATTCTCTCTTGTGTTTATATCGAGTATCTTTAGACGCTACAAGGTAAATCATATACACACTTATATAGCACAAATATTGTTTACTCCCTCAAAAAGCATGATCATAACATGTTATGTTGGTATAACACAGACTTGGAATTTTCTGCAGACAACAAATCTTCTAAAATAAGCATGAAGCAATAACAGCTTACTTAACGAGAGGTTGGAGCCTTTTTAGCAGAGAAACTCTTTTCTAGCATTTCCACTTTCACAAATACGGTTAGTTTTGTGATTTCAATTTTTAAAAAAAGGTAAAAACAAAAATCAGAGAATTACAGACCAATGAATTTACTCATCAATCTGTTGAAAATTACAACCAAATTAATACAGCAAAAATGAATTAAGATTATTAATCTCCAAGATGAACAACAGAGATTTCGGCAAGGAAGATCTTGTACTGACGCTATTTTTACAATCAAACGGTTATAGAGAAGTCGATTGAATATAACAAGTCTGCCTTTATGTGCTTTATTGACCTCGAAAAGGCATTTGACCGGCTTGGAACTTAACGATATTTTAAACATTTTAGAAAGAAACAGTGTTCCGGATGGATTGATGTTACTAATTAATGATATTGTTACTGGAAATTTTAGTAAAATAACAATAGAAGGAAAAATCACAAATAAAATTCTGCTGTAAAGAGGAATTCGGCAAGGAGACACTCTCGGCCCTTTGTTATTCAGTTTGGTTAGGAATGAAATTGTAAAGGGTGTTAAACCAATGAAGGGCTTTGGAATGGGCGATAACTATCTCAAGATGCAGATGATGTAATACTGCTGGCCAATACAGAAGATAATTACAGAAGACTGTTATATAGGGACTATCTTGATTGCCTAAAATATTATATGAGAATTTCAAGGTCAAAAACTAAAGTAATGAACAATAAGTAAACAATCTGTAAGATTTAAGCTGGAAATAGGCAGAAAAATAATAGAACAAGTAATGGTAACAAAATGCTTGGAATTTGAATTAACTAGTTCGGGAGACTTGAATAACGAAGCGACATACCAAACTAATAAAGCAGCAAGAATAGCAGGCTGTATGGATGATGTAATATGGAGAAATAAATACTTAAATAAGGACATTAAGATAAGAATCTATAAAACTATATATCTATCTATGCTTGTGAGACACGAGCAGAAACGACTAAAACAACACAGATCCTGGAGACAAATGAAAGAAATGTCCTAAGAAGGATAATAAATAAAACTAAAAGGGATAACAAATAGAAATGAAGAAATTAGAAATCAACTAAATATTCAAGCAATCTGTGAATGGGTGGCTAGAAGAAGAAGTGATTGAAATAGCCATGTAGCAGGAATGACATCTGACAGAATAGCAAGGATCACCAGAGATAATTTACCAATGGATGGGAGAAGAACTCCTGGGAGACCGAGGAGGAGATAGAGAGACTCTCAGATTCTGGATTAAACAGACCGCAGGCCTAAAAGAAGAAGAAGGAAGAAGAAAATAGGTTGCTGTAAGTATTTTTTTTTTCTCCAGTTTTGGAAGATACTTGAAATGTAGCATCAGATTGAAGAACTCAATACCTCCGCCGGGATTAGAGCCATGGATTTTCCGATTCTCACCCGCCCGCTCTAACCAACTGAGCACTGTGAACATGCTGGTAAGACGTTAAATGCCCCAACTGGCTCGCATGTTTTCAGTAACCTACACACGCTGTTATACAAAAGGACAATTATTACTATCATTGAAAGTTATTTGTTATTAATACACTTAAAAATGATAGATTGTTTTGCTGCATCCATCCGTATTGTCACCAAACCAGGATACATGTAACGATTATGTTGGTTCGTGTGTATTCAATTTTATTAATTTGTTTTATACTTTTACCATAGACTCTTCTCTCTTCTCAGGTTAGTGGTATACGAGACGCATTCTGGATTTTGGTTTCAACTACCATCAAAAAACATTGTTGTTATTCTTTCTGAATTTATTGTAAATCTTGCTGATACATAAACATACACAGAATCAAGTTATAACGCTTCTTTTACACGAGAGTACATCTTTTACTCCCTCCTTGTTTCGTTATTAAACAAAAACAAACTTCTGCCCGCCTGGGTAGCGTGTCTGCCTCACGTTCAAAAGGTCGCGAGTTCGAATCTCGCTTAGGGTGAGTTACCCGGGTAAGGTTTATTTCGGGGTTTTCCCTTATCCTGAGAAGACTAATGTCGAGTAACTTTAAGCTCCATGGACCCCGAGATCATTTGAGCATCATTTCATCAATTGCATTCATCGTCCGATATGACCAAACCAGGTTAAAGGACAAAACTTCCTTTTTCTTTACAGTTATTATCAATCAAAAATATCTGTGTTGCTGTGCGTTCATTCCAAGGCCGTGTAACGTCTCTTTTAGCAATGCACATACGTATGTCTCTCTCTCTCTCTTTCTATCATTGTTGGTCACGTCTCCAGCCAACACATTATTAACTCCTTTATATAAACCTTTTTGCATTGAAATGAACACACGTCTTGCAAATATATTAATTACACAAATAAAACAATTTAGCAATAACCATTTACACAAAAATTAACAGTTAAATGTACGCTTTAAGTTATTTAAAAAAATACATTTCAAGTTAATAATAGCATTATAAAATAAAAACCTTATATGTTATGGATTGTGGCCTTAATATTGTCACATACATAACAGGTGACTGCTGTTTCCGCAGTTTACATCATGCAAGAAAAAATGGTCACTTCTTCGTTTTCTTCCACTTCAAACATTAGACCTTTGCGCCAGCTTTCGTATCTGGTAGGTAACACATTGCCTATGCTCGAAATTTCGGTGAACTGTTTTTACTTCAACTCACGTTGGAGAGAGACGCGACTAACATTTCAGAATTTCTGTTTGTGATTAGCTGATTACCAAGCAATATGGAAGAATCAGCGCTCAGTGTTGCCGCACATGAATACCTCCCAGTAATATCTGTGCTCCTAATCGCTAGCGGCACCTCCGAACCAGCTAGTGTTTGCCGGTCCCCATGGACGCGCTCGATTTGGTGCTTCGTGGCGCGGGGATCGTGGGTTCGAGTCCGGCTTTGGACATGGGTGTTTATAAGTTTGTAAAATGTGCATATGTGTGTGTGCGTAAAAAAAAAAAAAACAAAACAAAAAACGCTTCATCAACACTGTGGTTTTCTCTCAATTTTACTTTTCTTCAACCTCCTGCTTCTTTAGATATTTTTAAAACAATAAACAAGTATATACCATTACCATGGCCTTATTTCCTTCAAATTCATTCTCAATAAAATAGCTCACCTGGGTAGTGTAGTGATAGCGTGTTTGCCTCACATTCAACAGGTCGCGAGTTCGAATCTCGCTTACGATGAGTTACCCAGATAAGGTTTTTCTCGGGGTTTTACCTTATCCTGAGAAGACGAATGTCAAGTAACTTTAAGCTCCATGGACCCCGAGATCATTTGAGTATTTCACCAATTCCATTCATCGTCCAATATGACCAACCAGGTCAAAGGACATTAAGCTACAACAATAAATAAATAAATAAAATAAACAAAATAGAATTAATAACCCACAGCAACAGTCGTGCAGTTCAAACATTGTGAAAGTAAAGCAGTAATTACACTATCAAAGATAACCTATATTTTGTAAATATATTTGCTCTACTTGTTTGTCAAAGTTCTTTCATAATTATCAGTGGAGGCGCGTGGAATTAACAAGGTGCTTCCAAAAGATTTTGTGTATCATTTAATACACTGGAATTTCGCCAAACGTTTCTTAGTTGAAACCCTTCACGATGTAGAGGTTTCTGTAACCTTTCAGAATTTCTGTTGGTATGATGACCAAATTCTGTTGATGACTCCGTGTTCTATCCAGAACATTACCGGCAGACGACAAACCTCCGTGAAATATCTGTTCTCCTAATCGCTAGCGATACTCTCGAGCGTATTTGAGGAGGTCTTCTTACTAGCGTGCAAATCTGCGATTTAATTTCAGTTTCTCTACTACGTATAGTAAGTATAGGAAGTATTGTTTATATTCCATCCAAAATCGATACCGTGTAATCACTGGAAATAAAAGTTTTGGAACTCCTTGGATGCAAGAAAAGGTCCGTCAGCAGCATAACTCTAAAACGGAGATTTAAGTTCTGTAGCATCCAAAAATAGAACACGAAGATTTTCAAAAATATCCCCAACACCAAATTACTTTTTACATGTAAGAATCCGGAATTTTCGATTTTATAAAAAATTGTTCTAACGATTTTGATAACAAAAATAAATTTTAAAGATATTTTACATGACAAAAATGTGTAACTTAAATTCTCTGGTAAAATCTCTCAGTCAGAAGTTATTTTCATTCAGAAGGAACTTGTTTCAGTCTTATTAAGGGAATGCCAACAAATTTAGACTGTTTTACAATGTACAATTTATTTTAAATAACCTTTTGTACTTTCGTTCTTAATCAAATCATTCAGCACTTGGCCACTCTTTAAATGCTTTCCACTTTAGTTGTTTCTCGCAATAGTATGGAAAGACCAGTATCAATAAATATATAAACTATATTGTCCACAACAAAATGTATCTTGTGGCTTTCTCTCTGCAAATGTTTCTCATTTAAAGTGAAGTAAGTGGGTGTGTGTGTATATTTGTGTGCGGGGGGGGGGGCAGCATAGCTCAAAAACGAAAAGACCGTTAAACACCAAACTTGGTATTTAAGTTTGGTACCTTCCAAGGATGAGACACAAAGATTTTCAAGAAAATCCCCCACGCCCAACTACCCTTTACATGGAACATTTTTCGAAGGTTTTGATTATCTAAAAAATGGCTCTAACGATTTTGATTAAAATCTCTTATATTGTGACAAATAACATGTATATCTGCAATTTTCTGGGAATAGCCTCTAAAGACCTCTTTATTCTGGATGATTTTTATTGAATTTTGCATAGCTGGTAAACCGTAAGAGATACAAAAAACTTACTACACAAAAAATGTAGATCATGATAGAACACACAATTTATGTCATATATATATATTTTATTTTTCGTTGAGATGGTCGTTTTTACTTTCTCCATACGCACTGTGTACATAGTGTATAGAGAAAGTATTGCACTCCACCAAAAATTCGATACCGAGATTTCACCGGAAATATATGTTTTAGGGTCCCCAATATCAAAAAAAAGCATTTTCACAAAAGGTCCGTGTGTGTGTGTGTGTGTGTGTGTGTGTGTGTGTGTGTGTGAGTGTGTGTGTGTCCGTGTGTCCGTGTGTCTGTGAACACGATAACTCAAAAACGAAAAGTCAGTAAAATACCAAACTTGGTATTTAAGTTTAGTATCTTCCAGGGATGCGACACGAAGATTTTGAGAAAAATCCCCCCACCCCCAACTACCGTTAAATGGAACTTTTTTCGAAAATGTTGATTTTCTCAAAAATGGCTCTAACGATTTTGATTAAAATTTCGGATATTAAACATATTTACCTGACAAATGAAATGTATATCTTGAATTTTCTGGGAATAGCCTCTGAAGAGTAGTTTATTCTGGATGAATTTTACTAAATTTTGAATAACTGCTAAACCGCAAGAGATGGACAAAAACTTACTATACAAAAAATGTAGAGCACATTGAAACACACAATTTATGTTATATACATTTTTTTCGTGGAGTTCGTCGTTTTTGTGACATTCCTTATTTTTGGTTTCTGCTATGAAAAACGTATACTTTTCTCATACTCTGGACCTTGTCAACTCCTATCCATATAAACAAAGTAACTTCATTGACATAGCAACCAGCTTTTGACTATCACTTTAACCTACGGTTGTCCCTTATTTCGCTTCTACTTACAAGGATGCGAGTAATAAGACTATTTCTGCCAATTTTTTCTGATTAGCATAAAGTAAATAGAAGTATAAGCTTTTTAAGAATTATTTGTTGCAGGGATATGGAGAATGGTACATATCAGATTTTTTAGATATTCCATGCTATTGATTTCTGCTTTAAAAAACTTTACTTTTCTCATACAGGACTTTGTCAACTTCTGTCCATACAAACAATGGAACTTCAGTCACATAGCAACCAGCTTTTGACTATCACTTTAACCTATGCTACTCCCTTATTTCGCTTCTTCTTACAAGGGAGCAAGTAATAAGGCCATTTCTGCTAATTTTTCTCAATTAGCGTGAAGTAAATAGAAGCATAAGATTCGTTGCAGAGATGTAGAGAAAGTCATGTGAATGGAATACATCAGATTTTCTTATTTTGTAATTAAGCGTACTTTAACCTGGTAGGTCATTTCGGAAGATGAATTATATCGGTGAAATAGTAATCAAATGTGCCCTGGTCCACTGAGCTTAGTTATTCGACATTCATTTACTCAGAAAAAGGAAAAACCGAAGAAGAAGAAGAAGAAAAAAAAAAACTTTTCCGGGTAACTTAACCTAAGCGAGATTCGAACAAGCGACGTCTTGAATGTAAGGCAGACGCACTACGTGAGGTAATTCTATTTCATTTCATTTTTACTTTCTCTATATGTGCTATGTAGGTATATAGTGTATAGAGAAGGTATTGCACTCTACCCAAAAATTCGATACCGAGATTTCACCGGAAATATATGTTTTAGGGTCCCTTATATCCAAAAAAAGCATTTTCAGAAAAAGGTCCGCGCGCGCGCGCGCGCGTGTGTGTGTGTCCGTGTATCCGTGTGCCTGTGAACACGATAACTCAAAAACGAAAATTCGGTAAAATACCAAACTTGGTATTTAAGATTAGTATCTTCCAGGGATGCGACACGAAGGTTTTGAGAAAAATCCCCCCAACCCAAACTACTCTTTACATGGAACTTTTTTCGAAAATTTTGATTTTCGCAAAAATAGCTCTAACATTTTGATTAAAATATCAAATATTAAAGATATTTACCTGCCAAATAAAATGTATATCTTGAATTTTCTGGGAATAGCCTCTAAAGACTACTTTATTCTGGACGAATTTTACGGAATTTTGCATAGCTGCTAAACCGTAAGACTTAGATAAAAACTTACTACACAAGAAATGTGAGCACGTTAAAACACATAATTTATGTTACATACATTTTTTTCGTGGAGTTGATCGTTTTTGAGACATTCATTGTTTTTGGTTTCAGCTAGGAAGAACTTGCTTTTCTCATATAGGAATTTGTCAACTCCTGTCCATATAAACAAAGGAACTTGTCACATAGCAACCAGCTTTTGACTATCACTTTAACCTATGGTGCTCCTTGTTACGCTTCTACTTACAAGGAAACAAGTAATAAGACTATTTCTGCTAATTTGTTCTCGAGTAGCGTGAAGTAAATAGAGGCATAAGCTTTTTAACAATGATTTGTTATAGAGATGTAGAGAAAGTCATGTGAATGGTACACATCAGATTTTTTTCTTTTGGGTTTAACTTCCTTTAATCTGGTAGGTCATTTCAGAAGAAGGATTAAATCGGTGAATTGATGATGAAATGTGCCCGGGTCCACAGAATTCTTCTTTTCAGGACAAGGGAAAACCCCGAACAAAACTTGTCCGTGTAAGTAACCCTAAGTGAAATTTGAACTAGCGGTGTCTGGGATGTGAGGCAGACACGCTACCCCCACACTACAGTTGCAGGCTAATCCTGCATTCCTTCTTCATTGTGAACGAATTTCGAGAAAATAGTCACGCCATTTGCAAGCATAGGTAAATTGTGTATTTCATTATAGGGGGTAAGCCATGATCTAATTGTTTTCTTAACCGACGTTTTGCCTAAATGTGTATCCGGCTCAGGGGTCCAGGGGGGGGGGGGGCGGAAGGAAAAAGGAACAACGAACTGGTGGAGGAGGAGCACCTTCAGCCTCTAAGCGACTAGGAGCACAGATATTGCAGGGAGGTAACAAAAATGTGACGGCAATGAAGATTCAATGAAATGCTCATTTATCAGCACAACTCGAAACCTTCTGGTTGGACAATACTTCATCCTTCTCACTGTGTATTACAAAATGAGATACATACTAATGCCAAGGTAATGCGACCCCGTGGTAGACTAACTAATATACTGCTTATACCTACAAGTTAACCTGTTCTTATGAAGTGTCGAGCGAACTAAGGGATGAAGGGGTGGATTGTCCAATCGGTTTTGCATTTTCATATTCGCGTGATATGTTGCACTAGAATGGCCCAAATGAAAATCGTGGAAAGACGGAGTCCCCGTCAAACGTTCACATTTTCAAAAAATCACAGCGCCAGGCTTATTTTTAATGTCTTTGTTTGAGTGTATATAGTAGGTAGACGATGTAGCTATTGTATTCCTGCCAAAAAATTGTTACCGAGATATCACCGGAAATTAGTATTCTGTGGTCCCCTGAATCCATTAAAAGCATTTTAGAAAAAAAATTTGTGTGTATGTGCGCGCGCGTCCAATATAACTAAGAAAACAAACCGTCAGTTAAGTATTAAACTTGTATTTAAGTTTAGTATCACAAATTAAACTTTGCATGGAATATTGTTCAAAATGTTCGACTTTCTCAAAAAACTGTTCAAACAATTTTGATTACATTTCCAGTGTATTAAACTTGACAAATAAAATTACCTATCTATATCTTGAATTTCTTGGGAATAGCCTCTGAAGTCTTCTTCCTTCTGATTGACTTTTGTATGTCTAAATGGTAAACCTTAAGATAGACAAAACTTAATACACACTTTTTTTTCCAGCTAACCATTTCCAAGAATTACCTACCTTGTTAATGCTTCAAGCTTTAAAATTCTATTTTTTTTTTCAAACGGGAAGTCCTCATCTGTTTCATATATCTTCTGTTTTGCTCCTGGAAAAAGTACCAACATTCAATGTCAATTGCAAAGCGACAACCTTTAAAACATTTGACTGCTGCTTTACCCTACTGTACTCCATTATTTCATTTCTAATTACAAATAAATAAGCAACAAGATCATTTCTGCTCATGTTCATCTTGATTAATCTGATGTAGATAATACTCTTTTGTTCTATAAGTAGGTTGCAGAACAGTATGAAAATCAGATATTTAATTTCTTTAGCGCACAAAAAAGAAACCGGCACTGTCTTGTTCCGTACACCGCATTCCTTACCGTTTGTAGGGTACTTTATTACGTCATGTTTTTATTTTATTGGCTGACACTGTCACCTTGCAGGTGAGTGTTCAATATCGAACCATTAGAACATACCTATGCTGGGTTTGTCAACTCATTCGCTAATAGGAATAGCCACCTGCCTCAACTGAAGTGAGATTAGGTAACGTGTACTACAACAGTAAGCTACAACCTTCCCCAATGAGTGGCCAGCGGATATCAGAACACACGCCCTATAAATTCCCTACAGACAATCTGAAATTCTATTATTATTTGTCCTCTGTGTACATATACAACACATGTAGGTAGATAAGGTATAATGTATTCCACTCAATAATTTATACCGAGATTTCACCGGAAATACATGTTTTGAGGACCCCGAATAGAAAGTAAGCATTTTTAGTAAAATGCCGGTATATGTGCGTGCGTCTATGTGTGGACAACATAGTTCAAAGGCAAAAAGTTTGATAAATACCAAACTGGGTAACTACATTATGTTCCAAGGATTTTCAAAAAATCTCTCTCGAAACTACCGTTTACGTGTTATATTTTTTTATTTTCTCAAAAATGACTAACCTTTTCTTTATTATGTGTTTATAAAACTTATCTATATAACATAAAATGTAAATCTTGAATTTCTTGGGAATAGCTCCTGAATCCTTGCTCAATCTGATGAAGTTTGCATAACCGTAAACCGTAAGAGATAGATAAAAACTTACCTCCTACACAATAAATGTAGAGGTCGTTAAAACACATAATTATGTCATAAATCCACCCCCCTTTTCTTTCTTTTAGAGCTAATCATTTCTGAGAAGTGCCTACCTGCTTGTAGATTGTAATTTTTAAATACTATACTTTTTCAAATGGAAGTAGTGCGTGTTTCTTTTGTTCACTTCTGCAAAGAGAAGCTAATTCCAATGACAATCGTATAGCTACAACTTTTAAAACACCTGACTGTTGTTTTAGCGCAGTGTATTCCCTTATACTTATGAAGAACTACTATGCAATAAGACCATTTCGCAATATTCTTGATTAATACATTATAAATAAAACAACAACAACAATAATAATAATAATAATAATAATAATAATAATAATAATAATAATGTATGAATCGTTTGTTTAAAGAGCAGATAGAGAACGTCATGTAATTGGAATATACCAGATTATTTTGAGCAGTAGGTATATAATTATTGCATTAATGGTTAATGGTAGGAACACTAAGTTTGTACAGCTGCAACAAACAAACCAACGTACTTACATAACAGATAATAGCTAGTATAGAAAACTAATCTTCCCAATACATGTTACAAGCTCATATTTGCGGAGAAGTTTCCGGATGTGAAAGTAACCGTATATCTGGACCCTGAATATCACCAGATTCTAGTGCCATATTCCATAATGGTGAAAAAATGTCAACGTTGTATTTTAATGACGTTTTATATGCTACGTTTCCATAGTACTGTATATTTCAACATTCCATTGTCTCCAGATACTATTTCAAATAGTAACTGAGTTCTGAAGCGTGATATAAGGTATACACGGAATAATCACGATACCATATTAAGTAAGATGTGTTTAAAGAATAATAATTATATTGCAACTGTAACTTCTGTTTCGTGTCTTTTTACATCACAAAAGTCAGTTAGCATTTAAATAAAGCTTCAGGTTCAGCAGAACCATTAACCTCGAATAGATAGATCCATTCCAATCTGATATCGGTGTACACTGGCGATGTTGGAGCTACCTCCAGTATAAGTCTGTTCTCCTGGTACACATACGATCTGGGAACGGACTGGATAGCTGACGTCGTGCTTCGTTTGCGTAAGGTGTGTGTCACACAGATTCTCTGAATCATATAAGTATTCATAGTACTTTCTCTACTCACTTTTCTACAAATTATTCCTACTCTTATCTTCTTAAGTGAGATGAACCTTGAAGTAAACTATACAGCGTGGTTTTGATATATGTTGTTTGCATCATAATATTGTTACGAGTACATAATATACTATTTCTGTAAATTTCAATTTCAATTACAGCCAGTCATCTTACAACCGGAATATTTTTGGATATGATGCGATACTTTATTCTTCTTTGGTACTTCCTATAATTTCCTTTCTGCTTGGGGAAATCTCTGCTTATCTGTTTATACCTTACCTACTCAGCTTTGAGAGTTGTTTTCATAGTAACCACCACATTGCATAATATGGCAACGTCAACAACAACTTCCGATCCATAGCAGCAAATTGAAGTAAAATTTCTTGTGAGTCGTGGTCGAAAACTAGGATTTAGTGGCAAATAGTAGGATTAAGCAGTAAATCCTACTTTTCGACCACGGTCCGGAAGATATTTTACTTCAAATGGACGCGGGCCGCGAAAGCCTTCTCTAGCTCATATGAATGCACAATGTAGGTACATAGTAGATAGAGAAGGTATTGTATTTCACCCAAAAATTCGATACGAGATTTCACCACAAACACATGTTTTAAGGATCCCTGAATAAAGAAAAAAAAAAAATATTTACCTACATTCTCTAGCAATAGATATGTGCAATGTATATAATTGGTAGAGAAAGTATTGTATTCTACTTAAAAATTAGATACCGAAATTTCACCGGAAATACATCTTCTGAGGTCAAAAGCATATTTAAAGAAAGGTCAGCGAATGTACTCGCGCGGCATAACTAAAAACGAAAAATCGCATAAATACTAAACTTGGTAATTAAGTTCAGTATCCTCCAAGGATGCGAAAAAAAAAAAAAAATCGGACCTAAAGTAATCTCTACATGGAATATTATTCTACATTTTAGATTTTGTCAAATGGTTCTGACAATTTTGATTGAAATACCCGATATTAGTAACATGGCAAATAAAATGTAGATCCTGAATTCCACGGAACTAGCCTTAGAAGTCCTTCACATTCTGAATGATTTTTGCATAACTGATAAACTGTAAGAGATAGACAAAACATTTACTACATAAAAATGTAAATCTTATTAAAAGACGAAATTTGGGTCCGATTTTCGAGAATAGTTACCCACTCTGTTATTAGTTTAAATTTTAAAATAAACTTTTCTCAAACGGTCATTCTCATCCGTTTAATCTCTTTTGTTTTACTCCTGGCATTGGAGAAAGAACCGAAATTCAGTATCAATTCCATAGTGACAACTTTTAAAAGATTTGACTATCGCTTTAGCCTAGTGTGTTCCCTTATTTACCTTCTAGTTACAAGGAAGCAAGTAATAAGGAAACATCCTGCTACTGTTGATCGTGCATGATGTAATCTTTTGAAAGAATAGTTTGTTTGCAGAGGTCATATGAATGGAGATCGGATTTTTACTTTCTTTAGCATGTATGTAGGTACAATTACTATACATGCAGGTAGAGAAAATACTGTACACCACCCAAAGTTGAAACCGAGATTTCACGGAAAATTCAAGTTATGAGGACCCCTAAATAAAAAGTAAGCATTTTTAGAAAAAGATCCGTATGTCTTTCTGAATCTTATGTGTGTTTGTGAGTATGCGTGCGAGCGCGCGTGCACGCATAGCTCAAACACAAAGTCAGTCAAATACCAAACTGGGCATTTAAGTTCAGAATCTTCCAAAGAATTTTCATAAAAATCCCCCACTCCAAACTGTTTTTATACGGAACATTTTTCAGTTTTCTCATAAGTGGTTAACGTGTTTGATTACAATGTCACATCTATATGAAAGATGTTTACATGATAAATAAACTGTATTATCCTGAATTTTTTGGGAATAGTCCCTGAATCCTTGTTCAGCCTAAAGACTTTTGCATAACTGGTAAACCGTAAGAGATAGACAAAAACTTAATCTCGTTAAAATACACAATTATATTATACCTACAGGTCCCCCCCCCCCTTTAGAACTAACCCTTTCCGAGTTATTCCTACTGTTGATTTCAGTTTTAAAATACTTATATTTTTATCAAACAAGAAGTATTCCGTGTTTATCCTGGTCATGCGAAGAGAAACTAATTTCATTCACAATCGCATAGCGACAGCTTTTAAAATATTTTAGTCAGTGTAAATCGTTATTTCTCTTACTTATCCTTCTAAAGAACTAAGTAGCAAGACCAGTTTGCTAATTCTTATTTTGATTAGCGTGATGTGGAGGAAAGAATAATCTCTTCTAAGAATAGTTTGTTTGTAAAATAGATAATTTTTTTAGAACTGTAGAAGTAGTAGGTTATAAAAAGCGAATGGTCGGAACGCCAAGTTTGTGCAGCTAAGAATAATAAACCAGCGCACTAACGCAATAGATAGAGTGTAACTAACCATCCCAATGCATACAACAGGCGCATATTTACTGGATATGAATGGAACCTAACAACTAGAAAATCACCGAATTCCAGTAGCTTAATCCATAATGGTGGGAAAATGTCAACGTTGCATTTTAGTGACGTCAGTACTGCATACTTCAATATTCCTTTATCCTGTTTTAATAATAAGCAGAAGTTCTGAAGAGTGGTATTAGATAATTACACACGGGATAATCACAATACCATTTCAGAAGAAATTAACCTGCAATAGATCCAATCACCATGTCTCGATCTTGGGTTCGATCTGACATCGCTACACGCAATCGATGTTGGAGCTACCTCCAGTGTAAGTCTGTTCTCCTGGTACAGTGACGATCTGGAAACGGACAGGATAGCTGACGTCGTGCTTCGTTTGCGCAAGATCGTACATGGTGTATTTACATTCCTTTCTCTACTCGCTTTTCTACAAATTATTCCTACTCTATGTACTGCTTCTTACTGGTTAACATGAGCTTTGAAGCAATCATTTACAGCCTAAACTTGAATGTTGTTGTTGTTTGTCTGCATTATACTACTTGTGACTCATCTTCTGTTCATTTCGTATTCATTTAAAGAAATCTTACGAAGCGGAATATTTTTGGATATATGATTCTATGTATTTCCTTCTCCTTGGGAAATGTTCTGCTCATCTGTTTATACTTTCTGAAGTACCGTGTGCATGCATACATGGTAGTGGGTAGGGAAGGTAATTGAATTCAAATTTCAATACCGAGATTTCATCGGAAATACATTTTTGAGAGCCCCTTAATAAAAAAAATTATTCGTAGTGTGTATGTGTCTAGTATAGCTTAAAAACTATAGTTAGTATAGAAAAATCAGTTACATACTAAAATGCCCTCCAAACTATCCTTTGCATGAAAAAAAAATCCGAAAATTTGTATTTTTTCATAACTGACTCTAATGAGTCTGGGAATAGACCCTGAGGACCTCTTCTATCTGGAGGCTTTTGCATAACTGGCAAACCTTAACAGAGAGAAAAAATGTATTACACAAAAATTGTAAATCTGGTTAAAAAAAACGCACACAGTTTGCATTAACATTTTTGTGTGAAGCTGACCATTTCCGAGATAGCCTCTGTTATTGGTTTCAAACATTTTTCAAACGGGAATTTGAAATCATGTACAAATGCAATTGCTTCACATAGAGACCAGATTTAAAATATTTGGCTAACGCTACTACTTGTGCACCGCAGGCGACATTTTTCAATCTGATTCTACCTATCTATTGCTGGTAATGCTTATCTTGATTAGCATGAAGTAGAAGAATAAGCTCTTGTAGGTTGAGAAAGTCATGTGAATGGAACACATCAAACATTTAGTCCCATTGTGCTTGTATGGTCGATCCTATATTAATTAGCGTTCTTCCTCAGCACGCTAATACTTGTATATTAAAAAAATCTAATGTGTTCCATTCACACGACTTTCTCTATATCTCTACAACAAATTATTGTTATGCTTCTATTTACTTCATGCTAATCGAGAAAAACATGGCAGAAATACTCTTATTACTTGCTTCCTTGTAAGTAGAAGCGATATTAGGGAGTACCATAGGTTAAAGTGATAGTCAAAGGCTGGTTGCTATGTGACTGGAGTTCCTTTGTTTGCATGGAGAGGAGAAAATATAAGTTTTTGAAAGGTGAAATAAAAAACAATGAATAACTCAAAAACGACGAACTCCACGAAAAAAATTATATAACATAAATTGTGTGTTTTAACGTGCTCTACATTTACTGTGTGGTAGGCTTTTGTCTATCTCTTACCGTTTAGCAGTTAAGCAAAATTCGGTAAAATTTATCCAGAATAAAGAAGTCCTCTGAGGCTATTCCCAGAAAATTCTAGATATACATTTTATTTGGTATGTAAATGTCGGTAATATACGGATTTTAATCAAAATCGTTAGAGCCATTGTTTAGAGAATCAAAATTTTCGAAAAAAGTTCCATGTAAAGGGTAGCTTGGGGTGGGAGCATTTTCTTGAAAATCTTCGTGTCGCATCCTTGGAAGATACCAAACTTAAATAACAAGTTTGGTTTTTAACGGTCTTTTCGTTTTTGAGCTATGCTGCCAACAGACACACACACACACACGGACATGTTTGTAAACATTTTTTTTGGGATTCAGGGGGTCTCAAAACATATATTTCCGGTGAAATCTCAGTATCGAATTTTTGGGTGCAATACGATACCTTCTCTATACGCTATGTACATGGTACGTATAGAGAAAGTAAAAATATTTGACATAGTATATAATAAAATATTGTGCGCTACAAGAATCTAAAGTATTTGCGGATTCGTTTCCAAATTCAGATCTCAGCTACGCTCCGTCGAATTCGTAAAACCACGCAGACAATCTCGTAATTTAAACGCGGCAAATAGCTTGTTACCTCTGACATGTCTGTTTTCCTAATCGTTAGCGGTCCACGTGAAGGTGAAGAAGCATCTCGTGCCAGCGAGTCCTATACGTTTACTTGCTGCCTACCAGGTTCAATGACACAAACACATTAAATCATGTTACTTGTCCCACTTCTCATGTAAATATTTATAAATAGGTAACTTTACTATTTGCCTGCTTAGCGAGAATTCATTTATACAAGCAATTACTTCTTTCATACGTTTAAGGAACGAATTTTCTGTTTAGCGCGTTCTAATTCATCCAGAACATCAATCAGAAAATGTTTGAGTTATTCTACAGTGAAAACAATTTTATAAAATGTATCGTGCATTTCTAAAAATGAGATATGTTGTTGCATTTCAATACTTTCTCGACTACTCTTTTACAATCTATTCTTACAAACGAATTTTCTTTTGTTTTTGTTCTGATTTTGTTTGTTTTATTTCATAAAAATAGTTGGATATCACAAATAATATATTTTATGTAAATCTTAAATTTTAAATAAGCTACAAATCTTCAAATATAATATGCTATACAATTTAAGCAAAAGTATATAACGCATTTATAAGAAAAAACTTCAAGTTGGAGAAAAATTGTAATGTGAAGACTTTGCTTGAAAAATATAAAATATGTGTATTTATTAAATTGAACCATTACTTAGAAGGGAGTGACCCCCCCCCAAACTGAACAGCTGTGACTGTGGACCTATAAAATAAGGTTCAATTATACATTAGCGGAGACCGACAAAATAATTATTAAAAGCACAAGTTGGATTTTCATTTTAGTTAGCTTTGGTGCTTCGTAGCGCTGGGGACCATGGGTTCGAGTCCCGCCTTGGGCATGGGTGCTATATGTTTGTGTTGTAACAGTAAAAAAAAAAAAAAACAGCAATCCAGTAATAATACAGAAAAACAAGGTAAAACAAGAAAAAGGTAAATTAAAGTAGGGTATACAGTGCCGGAGTCCTGATCAGACTCCGGTACCGTATGTTAAAAAAAAAAAAAAAAAAAAAAGTTTGATGCAAGTTTCACTCATTTACATCAATCCATAATTATTGATTATTTTTTGCAGCTTTTGCTTTTAATAATGCTTGTTGAATATACCCACCAGTTTTCGTGCAGATTTTTCTGAAATTTTAATCCTACAATAAAGAATAATTAAATCCTTTAATTCATTGTTTAGCTATAATTCAGATCTGTATAAATGTTGTTTGTATGTTAACCTTTGAATGGAAGTCGTCATTGATAGCTGATAATTATCTATAGAGCCCGGATTTGTATGCAAAATTCATATTGTTTTATAGCTATAGATATTTAAAAGTCTGCTTAAATGAATATTTTGTTGGACACCTTTAATGTAAAAAGTGCATGTTTTACTGTTGAACATGGTATAAAAGTACAATTTTCCCCTCTAAATAATAATTAATGGTGCTTAATAAGACTGTCTCTGCTAACAACCAGCAAGATATACTTTTAAAAACCTGATGTGTTCCTCTCACATGACTTTCTCTACATCTCCGCAATAAATTATTGTTAAAAAGGTTATTATTCTATATATTTACTACATGCTAATCGAGAAAAAATTAGCAGAAATAGTCTTATTACTTGCTTCTTTGTAAGTAGAAGCGAAATATGGGAGTACCATAGGTTAAAGTGATAGTCAAAAGCTGGTTGCTATGTGACTGAAGCTCCTTTGTTTGTATGGACAGGAGTTGACAAATTCCTGCATGAGAAAAGTAAAAGTTGTTTAAAGCTGAAACCAAAAACAAGGAATATCGATAAAACGATCAACTCCACGAAAAAAAATTATATAACATAAATTGTGTTTTAACATGCTCTACATTTTTTGTGTGGTTTCTGTCTATCTCTTATGGTTTAGCAGTTATGCAAAATTCCGTAAAATTGATCCAGAATAAAGTAGTCTCCATAGGTTTTCCCAGAAAATTCAAGATATACATTTTATTTGTCAGGTAAATATCTTTAATATATACGATATTTTAATCAAAATCGTTAGAGCCATTTTTGAAAAAATCAAAATCTTCGAAAAAATGTCCATGTAAAGGGTAGTTTGGGGTTTTTCTCAAACTCTTCGTGTCTCATTCCAAGTTTGGTATTTTACCGACTTTTCGTTTTTGAGTTATCGTGTTCAGAGACACACGGACACACGCACCTGATCGCGCGGACCTTTTTCTGAAATGTTTTCTTTGGATACAGGGGACCCTAAAACATATATTTCCGGTGAAATCTCGGTATCAAATTTGTGAGTGGAGTGCAATACCTTCTCTATACCTATACATCTATATATATGCAGGCTTAGACGTGTTAATGGGTATATATGGATGTATTTAAGAATGTTCTAGCATAACTCGGAACGCCAGAACAGCAAACTCAGTGAAGTATGACGATATGATTTACAATCGACACCAGGTAATCTTTGTTTATTTACATCTGTGAACAGGGATAAGCCGAACCTTGTGTAATAAATAATATTGTGCAACTAAGATTAGGGGCGAAACCAGGTAATAATCCCCATGAGCAACCATTAAGTCAAAGGAAATCAAATCCGTATCAGACACATCTTCACGTGATTTGGTACATATTTCGCCGTTTTTCGTCACCGTGTCGATTCTTGACGATCGAGGATGTTATTCCAGAAAAGCTCTCACTCTGCTGTGTTAGGTAAATATTTAAATGAGTTTGGAAGTAACACTATTTTATTTTGCATACAAATCTGGGTTCTAACTATCTATTATTATTTTAGGTGTTCGTTAAGTGTAAGATCGTAGTTTTACATGTTCTACTATTATCTGGGAGAATGCTGCTGCTATTAATTTTTTCGGATTATTTTTCATACGCAAATGTATTAAATAGATATCAGTTAAAACCATATAATTCAGTTTAAAAGTAAATTCACTGCTCTTCCAGACTCCTTCAAGTTTTTATGGTTATGAAAAGCTGGTAGATAGGTTTCTCCTAGCTACTTATTTTATCAAATGTTAAAATCTGTTAAAACGATTCTGGGAACGACAACCTGCGTTGTCATATCTTAGAGCCCTCAAAACGCTCAGTTCCTAATCTTAACCTAAAAATCTTATGTGTTCCATTCACATGACTTTCTCTACATATGTGCAACAAATTGTTGTTAAAAAGCTTATGCTTCTATTTACTTACTGCTAATCAGAAAACATTAACAGAAATAGTGTTATTACTTGCTTCCTTGAAAGTAGAAGCGAAATAAGGGAGTGTCATAGGTTAAAGTGATAGTCAAAAGAAGGTCGCTATGTCACTGAAGTTCCTTTGTTTGTATGGACAGCAGTTGACAAATTCTCTCCAATACTCTTCAGAGGCTATTCCCAGAAAATTCAACATATACATTTTATTTGTCAGGTAAATATCTGAAATTTTAATACAAATCTTTAGAGCCATTTTTGAAAAAATCAAAATTTTCGAAAAAAGTTCCATCTAAAGAGTAGTTGGGGTGGGGGATTTTTCTCAAAATCTTCGTGTCGCATCCCTGGAAGATACTATACTTAAATACCTACTTTTACCTACTTTTCGTTTTTGAGTTATCGTGTTCACAGACACACAGACACACACATACACATGGACCTTTTTCCGAAAATGTTTTTTTTTATGTAAAGGGGGCCCTAAAACATATATTTCCGGTGAAATCTCGGTATCGAATTTTTGGGTGGAGTGCAACAATACCTTCTCTATACACTATGTACATAGTGCGTGTAGAGAAAGTAAAAATTAAGCAAATATGTTCGTGAACGATGAAAATCAACACCAGGTTAATCACTAATTAAACCTAAAATGTATATATTAATCATTGTTACCTACCTTTCATTACAATACGAGGTAACACAACATTTTCAACAAATGAGTAACACCTCTTCGGTATTTGTTGTGTGAAAAAAAACTTATCCTTATTCTTAACAAACTTTTGTTAGGAAGTTACAGAATGCCCAATAGTGCATAACAAATATTTAGCGGTTTTTACAATTTGTTAAGAAGTAACAAAACATTTACTGAATAGTTCTTGATTATCGGGACGTTTGGCAACCTCCTCGTAATGTTTGTTCTCCTAATAGCTAACAGGACTCTTGAGTATGCTCCTCCTCTTTTCCCATTTTCGCTTTGGTACAACATAGAAGCAAAGGGAGGTAGTGCTATTTGTATAAGCTCCTCGACTGAGGTATTGTTGACAACTCCCTTAAAAAGGGAATACTAAAGCTGCCAATTGGTTTTTATGTCTGTCTCTGTATTGATGTCCACACGCCCTGCAAAGGAAAGGAAAAGAAGTGTTTACTAATCCGCCGGTCCCCATGGCCACGCTCGCTAAAGCGTCTCGCTTTGGTGCTTCGTGGGCAGGGGATCGTGGGTTCGAGTCCCGCCTTGGGCATGGATGTTATATGTTTGTGCAATGTGTATATGTTTGTAAAAGAAACAGTAAAACCAGTAAACCAGTAATCAGTAAAACCTACGGGGGGAAATGTAAATAGGGATACGGTACCGGAGTCCTGATCAGACTCCGTTACTGTTTTAAAAAAAAGAAAAAAAAAAAAAAAAAAAAAAAATCCAATGGATGAGAGCTCCAGGGCAAGCTGAGGAACGATGCGTCATTTTAAAGTTCGAGGTTAGGAAAGCATTGTTCCTACTCTGACGTCACGACTCAAATATCTGCTTAAAATTAGTATTACGCTGAAAACCTCGGAGTATATCATCTTAAACTGTGTGAGAACAAGAAAGAGAGAGAGAATATGAAAAGCCGAATAAATACCAATACTTTTGAATTTAAATGAAGCATATTTTAACCGCACAAGGCAAGAGAATCATACCTTTACGTAATAAGTACACGCTTTTGTTTATTTCCTTGACATATGTTGATATCAATGGTATATGTAAATCTTCAACTTTACGCAAACAACAAATTTGCAATAATGAATAACATAGATGCTAGATGAACGTACTTACAAAAACGTGTAGAGCTGTATGCATTATAATTATTTCATTAGGAAAATCATCATATAGAAACAAATGACTGCTGTTGCTGCATATTTTAGAACCATCTTGTAAATGAGTAAAACATCATTTTTACATACCAAATCAGGGCTTATTCATTAATTACGTGAAATTTTGTCAAACATTTTTACTGGGACCCTTCCCGGTGGAAATAGATTTTTATAGCATTTCTGTTTACGTATTATTTTGATTACCAAGCTCTGTAGATGCAGCAATCTTCAGTTTATAACATACTAGTTACCTACCGCTAGCGAAAGGAGATCAGATATTATGGAGGTTACCAGTATACAGCCTTAGAATAAATTTGGAAACCTCCTTGTAATATCTGTTCTCCTAATCGCTAGCGGTACGCTCGGGTCTCGGGGATGTTCTTGCTCCTCTTTTGACAATGTTACGCGCGTCTTTCTTACTTTCTCTACACCTACTACGTACATAATGTATAGAGAACTTAATTGTATTGCACCCAAACATTTGTTAGCGAGATTTCACCGGAATGTTTTGAAATTCTCTGAATTTAAAGAAAGCATTTTTAGAAGAACGTCAGTTTGTGTGTGTGTGTGTGCGCGTATGTCTCTGTACATTATAGCTAGCTATATGACGAAAAGTCCGTTAAATGACACACTTCCAAGAATGCAACACGAAGATTTTCATGAAAATCCCTGCATCCCAAACTATGCCTTTAAAACTTTCCTACTTACCTTTAAAAGAATCTGATGTGTTCCATTCACATGACTTTCTGTACAATTCTACAACAAAGTATTGTTAAAAAGCTTATTCTTCTATTTACTTCATGCTGATCGAGAAAAAATTAGCAGAAATGATTTTATTACATGCTTCCATGCAAGCAGAAGGGAAATAAGAGAGCAGCATTGGCTACAGTATTAGTCAAAAACTGCTTGCTATGTCACTGAAGTTCCTTTGTTTCTATGGACAGGAGTTGCCAAATTCGCGTATGAGAAAAGTATGTTTTTAAAGCTGAAACCAATTACAGCGAATATATAAAAACGATCCATTCCAAAAAAAAAAAAAAAAAAAAATGTATATAACATAAATTATGTGTTTTAACGAGCTCTACATTTTCTGTTAAGTAAGATTTGGCAGTTATGCAAAATTCTGTAAAATTCATCCAGAATAAAGCAGTCTTCAGAGGCTATTCCCAGAAAATTCAAGATATAAGTACCTAGAGTTTATTTGTCAGGCAAATGTCTTTAATATACGATATTTTAATCAAAATCGCAAGAGCCAGTTTTGAGAACATCATTTTCGATTTCCATGCAAAGGGTAGTGGGGGTGGGGGGATTTTCTTGAAAATCTTCGTCTCGCATATTTGGATGATACCAAACTCAAATACCAAGTGTGGTATTTAACGGCCTTTTCGCTTTTGAGCTATGCTACCTACAGACACACACACGCACACACACATATTTTCCTAAAAATTCTTTTTTTTTTTTTTTTTTTTATTCAAAGGCATCCAAAACATGTATTTCCGGTGAAATCTCGGTGTCGAATTTTTGGGATTAGTAGGTACAATACCTTCTCTATATACTGTGTAGTACGTGAGGAGAGAAACGAAAAATGAAGCAAGTATATTCGTGAACGATGCAAATCAGAACAACGTTAATTACTAATGAAACCTAAAATTGTTATATTAACCATTGTACATGTTATTACAATACGAGATCACACCTTATTCTTAAAAAACTTTTGTTAGAAGTTACAGAATGCCGAATAGTGTGTAACAAAAGTTTAGCGAATTTTACAATTTAAGCAGTAACAAAACATTTACATTTACATTGTCGGTATGGTTGGAAACCTCCTCGTCATGTCTGTTCTCCTAATAGCCAGCAGCTCGCTCGAGCCTGGTGCTGCTCCTCCTCTTTTCTTGTTTTCGCTTTAGTACAATGCAAGCGATGTCCCTCCGAGGTGGGTTTAGATTGGGAGGTATATTGCATCCAAAAATTCACTACCGTGATTTCATCGGAAATACATGTTTTGAGACCCCCTGAATAAAAATATCCTTTTTAGAGAAAGGTCCGTGTGACTGTTAGTCTGTCTGCCTGACTATGTGTGTCTTGTCTGTGGTCAGCATAGCTCAAAAACGAAAATACAGTTAAATATACAGTTGGTAGGTATTTAAGTTTGGTATCTTCCCAAACCACCCTTCGCATGGAAAAATGTTCGAAAATGTTGGTTTTCTTAAAAATGGCTCTAACGATTTTGATTAAAATACCTCATATAAAATACATTTCTATCACAAATAAAATGTATATCTTGAATTTTCTGGGAATAGCTTCTGAAGACCTGTTTATTCTGGATGGATTTTGTTGAATTCTGTATAACAAGTAAACCGTAAGAGATAGAAAAAAAAAAAAAAAAAAAAAAAAAAAAAGGTAGGTCTGGTTAAAATACACATTTTATATCATATATATTTTTTCGTGTATTTTATCATTTTCGAGATATTCATTGCTATTAGTTTCAATTGTAAAGTACTTACACTTTTCTCAGACAGGAAGTGTTCGTTTTTCTTTTGTTCTACTTCTGGCCAAGCAAAGAAGCCATTTTAATCACAATCGCATAACTAAAGCTTTGAAACATTTGATTATCACTTTAGCATATGCATTTCTTTAGTTCCTTTCTGCTTATAAGGAACTAAGTAATAAGAACATTCTGCTAATGTTTATCTCGATTAGCACTGGTAGAAAGAAGAAGAATCTTTTGTAAGAAGTTTGTTTATAGAACAGTTAGAGAAAGTCATATAAGTGTAACACATTAGTTTTTATATATATATATATATATATATATATATATATATATATATAAGCTACCTACGTAAGCTACCTTTGTAGCTTACGTCCTGCTTTCTAGCTGCTGGATGGTTTTATGCCTTTCTTCCTGTTGATGACCACAAGCCATAGATACAGAGGACCGGTACTGGAACCAGCCAATGACATACGAGGGAAGAAAGAGGTGTTGCTAATCTAAATGGTGAGGTTTCAGAGCAAGCTGAGGGACGCTGTTGCATTCTTAAGTTTGAGATTAGAAAAACATTGTTTCCACTGTGACGTCAAGACTCAAATATATCCTTAAAATTAATTAGACGCTGAAAACCTCGGAGTATATCCATCTTAAACTGTGAATGAAGCAAGAGAGACGGAATATGGAAATTCGAATAAGTATGCTTTTGTATTTAAACCGAGCATATTTTAACCGTACATAGGATCCTATTACTTTCTCTACAGGTACTATGTACATGGTGTACAGAGAAGGTATTGTAATGCACCCAAAAATTCGATACCGGAAATATGTTAAGACCCCCTGAATCCAAAAAAAAGCATTTTTAGAAAAATGTCCGTCTGTGTGTGTGTGTGTGTGGTGTGTGTGTCTGTGGGCAGCATACTTCAAAAATGAAAACACTGTTAAAAACCAAACTTGGTATTTAAGTTTGATATCTTTCAAGGATGCGACACGAAGATTTTCAAGAAAATCCACCCACCCCAAAATACCCTTTACATGGAAGAAATTTCGAAATTTTTTTTTCTAAAAATGGCTTTAACGATTTTGATTAAAATCTCGTTAATTTAAGATATTTACTTGACAAATAAAATGTATTTCTTCAATTTTCTGGGAATAGCATCTGGAGACTATTCTGGTTAAATTTTACGGATGTTTGCATAGCTGCTAAACCGTAAGAGATGGACAAAACCTTAACACACAGAAAATGTGGAGTACATTAAAACACACAATTTATGTTATACGCATTTTTTCCGTGGAGTTGATCGTTTTTAAGATATAACTTATTTTTTTTTTACAGCTATAAAAAACATACTTTTCCCATACAGGAATTTGTCAATTCCTGTCCATACAAACAAAGGAGCTTCAGTCACATAACAACCAGCTTTCGATTGTCACTTTAACCAATGGTACTCCCTTATTTCGTTTCTGCTTACAAGGAAACAAATAATATTATTTCTGCTAAGTTTTTCTCGACTAGCATGAAGTAAATAGAATAAGAGCTTTTTAACAATTATTTGTTGCAGAGATATAGAGAAAGTCATGTGAATGGAACAAAGCGGATTTTTTAAACTTGTTTTCCTTGAAATATGCAGGTATCAAAAATGAAAAGTTACCTTATATGCAAATCTTCAACTTTACACAAACAAATCTTCAATAATAAATAACATAGATGCTAGATGAAAATGTACTTACGAAACATGGAGAGCTCATTTGTAACAAAAGTTCCCTTTCCAGTAATTGAACTTCAAAACATCTGATGTGTTCCATTCATATGACTTTCTCTGCATCTCTGTAACAAATTATTGTTAATAAGCTTTTTCTTAAAATAAGAACTATAGCTTTCCTGGCGACGTGTTAATTCAAGATCTTCTCGGGCTTCTAGCCAGGTAAAAACTTGGCTTGACACCAACGTTTCGAAGAAGTGCATCTTCCTCGTCTTCAGGGTGAACTGATGGTTTGAGCTTGCGGAGACTGGTATTTATAAGAGCTGGGATGAAGCTAACATCTGATTGGTTCGCGAGATATTATGGCTTTTTTTTTTTTTTTTTTTTTGTTAGTGGTGGGGGAAAAGGCTACTGACGCCCTAACCCCAGGCAAGCCTGGGAGTGTGAGACTCCCCGCCCTGGACTCGAACCAGTGCGGCACTACCCACGAAAAACCCCCACCGGAAGTAGGAGGCCCATGCCTCGCTTTTGCAGTACCGCATTAAGCACCTGCGCATTTCTGGAGAAAATGGAAGCTGCGTGCCAGTGGCAGTAACAGCGAGTGAAGACTGAAGTGCCAGGGGACACACATGACTTGCGCCCTGAGTGCTCCCTGGGTGGAAGTTGGAGGTGACATAGGTTGTAGTTGGCGGTGTATTTGTGTTGTATACATATCAGCTTTCTGGCCTCGTCAGGAACGGGTTACCTGAAAGAAGGTGTATAAGTTCGCCTAGTGGCTTTAAAAGTGTTTTTTTTTTTTACTTACATTATTCTTGACTTATCTTAACATTTTGATTCTTGGTGTACTTATTTTCTAGTATTTACTTGTATAGAATGATCCGCCGAGGGCTGCCAATAGCCCTACCTATCGCCTAGCTCGTCATCTGGCACATCTGCTGCAACCAATAGTAGGTAAGTGTGTACACCATGTGAAGAACTCTATACAATTCGCTGAAGTTCTTGACAACATCAAAGTGAAGCCATCGGACCTGTTAGTTAGTTTCGATGTGGTATCTCTCTTCACCAGAGTTCCCCTGGCGGAAACAATACAACTATTGTCAGAACACTTTCCACCTGGTATTACTGCACTGTTTAGTCACACACTTACTTCCACTTATTTTCTGTATGGCAACACCTACTACGAGCAGACAGACGGTGTTGCGATGGGCTCTCCTCTGTCACCAGCTATTGCCAACTTCTATATGGAGTTTCTGGAGCATGAAATACTTAACACAGCCCCATTAAAACCTACACATTTTTACAGATATGTAGATGATACATTTGTAATTTGGCCACATGGACTGCACACTCTTCCAGATTTTCTTGTACACCTAAATAGCCTTAGATCACAAATACAGTTCACAATGGAAGTTGAGAAAAATGCTTCCCTCCCATTTCTGGACATTCTGGTTACCAGAAAAGCGGACGGAACTCTTGGTCATGCCGTCTACCGAAAACCTACACACACGGATCTTTATCTCAACGCAAACAGCTTCCACCATAAGTCACAACGAATGGGCATTCTAAACACATTGGCACATAGAGCAGTTTCTGTATCAGACCCAGATAATCTGCAAATGGAATTTCAACACCTAAAATTCACACTCCAACAAAATGGATATTCAGCCAAGGACATCACATCAGCGCTGAAAAGAGCCGGACGAAAAAGAAACCCCAGCAAGAACACTCAACAAAAAGACAAGCCAGCCGCCATAGCCTATATACCGTTTACCGGCAATTTTTCGGGAAAGATTAGTAGACTACTCTACAAATATAATGTCAAAACCATCCATAAGCCACCACCTAAAATCAAAAATTTGGTCAGGCCAGTTAAAGATAATTTAGCTCTCAGAGTACCTGGTGTCTACCACATTCCTTGTGAATGCAGCGCAGCGTACATTGGCCAAACAGGACGCACTATTGCCACACGCGTTTCTGAACACCAAAGATCAATAAGGCTTATGCAACCCGAAAAATCTGGACTGGCTGAACACTGTATAGAACAGAGCCACAGAGCTAACTTTACTAACACCAAGATAGTGGCAAAGTGTTCGAACTACTGGGAAAGGAGAGTAAAAGAAGCTTTAGCCATCTCATCTGAAACAAATAATCTAAATCGCGATTCTGGCCTACAATTAAGTTCAGCATGGACACCGATGATAAAGAGCCTTAACACCTAATCCTGTACCTGCAGTCTTCCAAGACTTATTTTCTAGCAGGTGCGTGCTCAAACACAAAACATTAGCCGAAGTTTTCTACGAAGTCCGTGCCCATGTCTCAGTCATCTTAAATACCAGTTCGACTAGGCTCTGCTCCGATGGGGAAGAACAAGCAACGCCGAGCCGCAGCCTCTAGGAAGGCCACCTCCGCCGAGAGTATTACCTCAACATCGACGGTGATACCCGAGGCAACTCCTGCCTTGAGTAAATCGCCTCCGCCAGCCGCCGCTACTTCACCGACCGCTAGCAGCGCTTCACCTCGGCGATTGCAGCCGCAGTCGCCGACTACGCAGAGCTCCACTTCCCGGTTCAGCGCCGTGGTTCGGGGGGTCCCTAGGGATCTTTCCACCCGGCTCTTCACCGCCGCAGTGAAGTCGCAGTGGCCCTCATGCTTGAGGGCTACTCGCATAGTCAATGGCCGGGGACCAACACCACTGATGAGGGTCGAGCTGCGAGATCGTGCGGATCTGGAGGCTGCCTTAGCGACTGGGTTGCCCTTGTTAGGGCAACTTCTTGTTGTTGAGGCGAGCCAAAGGGAACGACACAAGCCTTGCAGACGCTGCTGTGCCTACGGCCACACGGCCGAAGCCTGTACCTCTCCGCCGCGGTGCCACTATTGTGGTGCCAACTCCGCCACCGCAGACTGTAGAGGTCATGACCTTCGTCACCGCCGCCGGTTCTGTGCCACCTGTCGTGGCACAGGTCACTTCACTGGACAATCCCAGTGCCCTCAATACCCGAGGCTTGGGAAAACACCGCAGAACTTCAACACCGACGCCACACCGCCTGAACCCTCAACTGACGCAGCGACGCGGGATGCTATTCAGGACCTCCACGCGGAGATCCTGAATGTCGGCGCCCGCTTAGCTGCGCTAGAAGAGGCATTCTCCAGCGTCATACACGAGAAGCTTCAGGAACTACAAGCTTCCACCACCACAGCAATCACAACATTGCAGTCTACAGCATCTGACTTGTCAGCACGTGTAGAAGGCATCTCAGCACAGCTCAAACAGGTTCTCCTGCAGCAGGCCTCCTACTCCGCCGAGTTATTCAGAGCAAATCGCCAACAAAGCAGCGCTCCTCCTCCTGCACAGGCTGAGGGGCACAGATACAACACCGAACTCCGGAACGCTCCGGTACAGCTCCGCTCGAACACCAGGGCAGCGGGGTCAAAACTCGCACATGACTACATGAATCGTCAGATTCACATGTAAGTTCACCACTTAAAACTCCTGCACAACCTTCACCTACATTCCTTCCCAATATCACCTTTAATTCCCTAGGCTGCAGTCAGGTTTCATGGCTGTAGCCTACAAATAACCTTTACCCGCTCCCGCACATAGTGCGGCAGCATCCCAGATTCCACATACTACCGCGGGTGCAATTGCGGGACCGCGCAAAACTACGATGAAATACAGCAAACTACGTGATATAACGTGGAGGGGTTTTTTAGTGGGTATGCCGCAGCAGGGCGGAGAGTCCCACATATCCTCCCAGCCATTGCACTTCGGCTGGGGGTTGAATGCGTAATGCATTTTTCCCCTCCACGGTAAAAAAAAAAAAAAAAAAAAAAAAAAAAAAAAAAAAAATTCGACTAGGGCTTCTTCTTCGACTCGCTAAGATGGCCAAGAAGAGACTGCGCAGACTCGCCGCTGCTAAGGCAGCACCCGTCGCCTCTTCCTCGGCAGCCGCCAAGGAAGCAGCCTCTCCGTTGATACCGGTCCCGGCAAGCCCTGCTTCGCCGGCCGCCACCGCAGTCTCGCCGCAACTGCAGCCGCAGTTGCCGCCAACACCACCGCCGCCACCACCCAGCTCTACGACGCCGCTCCGGTTCAGTGCCGTGGTACGGGGGGTCCCTAGGGACCTTACCACCCGGCATCTGCTCACCGCCGTGCAGTCGCGGTGGCCTTCATGCTTGAGGGCCACCCGCATTTACTGCGACCGGGGACCAACGCCGCTCGTCCGTCTGGAGATGCAGGACCAGGCTGACCTGGAAGCTGCCTTGGCGTCAGGGTTGCCCTTATTAGGGCGACTTCTGGTCGTCGAGGCTAGCCGACAGGAACGCCATCGGCCCTGCCGACGCTGCTGTGCCTACGGCCACACAGCTGAAGACTGCTCTTCGACACCGAGGTGCCACTACTGCGGTACCAACTCCACCACCACCGAGTGCACTGGGCATGATCTCCGCCGACGCCGCCGATTCTGTGCCACCTGTCGTGGCACAGGACACTACACAGGGCAAGCCCAGTGCCCTCTCTACCCAAGGAGCAGCACTTCATCACCAACTTCTGCCCGCCGAACCACTCCACCGCAGACAACCACCACTGAGGCCTCACCACCTGCACTCTCAACAGACGCAGCGACGCGAGAAGCCATTCAGGACCTCCACGCGGAGATCCTGAACGTCGGCGCTCGACTAGCTGCCCTGGAAGAGACATGCAGTCTCCTCACACAGAAGCTACAGGAATTCCAAGCTTCTAACGACGCAGCAGCCACCAGCCAGCAGACTACAGCCGCCGACCTGTCCACCAGGATCGACGCCCTACAAGCTGCCAACACCGCCGCCATCTCCACTCTACAGGCCTCCACCGCTGAGCTGTCCAACCGGATAGCCAGCGCCCAAAAGTATCAACAGCAGGTAGCTGAAGGAACATTCCCTCAGCAGCCTAAGACTCCGCAGCAATTGCTCAGAGAATTCCAATCAGAGCAAGGGTACACCCGGAAGAGTCATCTTAAACTTGGCAGACATCACCAATAACTACCCATCACTTACACGACCAGTGCCCGCGGCTGGGGTCTCTTGAGGCTTCGGTCGTGGGTGTCTGAGAGCTGCAGCACCAACTTCACCATCAATATCCAGTGCCGTCATCATCACCACAGGGAGAGAGTGGCAGCTCTCCCTACACTTCCAATCCCATGTTCACCAACAACTCCCAACCACCCATAATTTCCTCAACTCCTCACCTATAATTCGCTACAGGGGCCGGCTGGGCCTCGGTCAAGCCGGTCTACTAGCACAACCCTCACCCCTGGCGGCCGCACAGCGGGCCAGTTCACCTTTACCTTTTACTGCGCGGGTGCAACAGCGGTACCGCAGTATCCTTACCTTCCAATACCGGTGGAGGGGTTTTTTAGTCGGTAGGCCCATCCTGGGAGACCCCGACACTCCGGGCATGCCAGCCCGGGTTAGTCCTTAAGGTGGATTTTTCCCCTCCACTTGAAACTAAAAAAAAAAAAAAAAAAAAAAAAAAAAAATTCGACTCTTCTTGGACTTAAAATGGATCAAGGTCTAACATGGAAAAAGCATATTACACAGACTCGTGGAAAAGCCAATGCCCAATTGGGCAGGCTATACCCACTCATCATCATGGGCTCACAACTAAGCCTTAACATGGGACTCACACTTTACAAAACATTAATCCGACCTATAATCACTTACGCATCCCAAGTATGGGGGTATGCCGCCGAAAACCACATCAAAAACTTACAAAGATTCCAAAATAAAATTCTACGCTTAGTATCTAAGGTACCATACACAGCTCCAGCTGACATACTCCACGAAGAACTCAAAATACATACAATCGAACAATTCATTAAAAAGCTAACCTACGACGCATATCAAAAATTAAGTGCACATCACAACCCTTTAATAGAAACGCTAGGGAACTACGACACAAAAACAAACAAACACAACAGACCTCTATCACTTTTCGACAGAACTATAACACAAGACACCACTCCAGACGAAATACAACAGTACCTTACAAACCTCCTTCCATAAAAACCTCCCCCCTTCTAACACACAGCTATATATATGTTTATTCTTTCTCTCTTCCAATATGTTTCAGTACCAGCCCGTCGCAGAGCCCTAAAGCCCTCAGCTACAGCTGAGGCGGACCGGGGGAAGGGGCCTCCCATTGTGATCGACGCGGGCAGCGTACTTCGGGCAGCTGCAATATGGAGTCAATCACTTAGACGACCTTGGCAACTACATGGCAAACGAGATGACGAAGGCCTATGAGCCCGGTACTGCTACTAGCGACGAACGGCTGCGCAACCACTGACGGACGGAGAAATCTCCCGAAGCAACAGCGCAGAAGCGGAACTTATTCTAAACATATACTATAAGACTAAATTTAAGTGCATGTTAGATAACATTTTACTTAATATGACAAGCAGGCACACCCTGCTGAAATAGAACATAATCATTAACGAATAAAACACCTACAAAGTAGCGCATGATTATCCACTGGTATTGTTCAGGTTTCATGGACAATCCCAGTAAGTAGCATTAACGCGCTCGCATGCAATGCATACCAGCTAAGTAGCTCTCACTTACTAACCGGGGTGCTATGCGGGACCCGACTAATGCATGTTTGCACGAAAGTACTCTATATATAATCGATTAACACGTGGAGGGGTTTTTTAGTGGATATACCGCACTCTGCGGGGAGCTCCACATATCCCCCAAGCCATTGCACTAAGGCTTGGGGTCGAATGCAGGAATGCATTTTTCCCCTCCACGGTAAAAAAAAAAAAATAAAAAAAAAAAAAAATCGACTCTTATTGATGGATCCAGCTACAAGGGCAGCATTCGACGCAGGCATGGCCTTCTACAACACCGCTAGCCATGCCAGAGGTCAGTGGGCGCGGGCGCGCCGTGCCGCCTTGCTGCGGACAATGGAGACGCCTTCCGCCCCACCTACTAAGCCGCCTCCTGCCACGCCACCTACCGCTATGGAGCAGAGAGTTTTCACCGCCGCCGTGCCGGCTCCCAAGCGGGAACCGACCCGGCCCAAGCCGCCAACTGCTTCAGCCGCCGTGCCGGAACCCAACCAGGAACCGGCCCGGCCCCAACCGCCGACCACCTCCACCGCCGTACCGGTACCCACGCGGGAATCGGTGCGGGCTTCTTCGCACCATGATGGCCACTTTACAGTGGTCGTCATAGGGTTCCCGAGGGACCTTCCATCCCGCTTCGTGCTGGATGCCGCACGCCGCCTTTGGCCCTCTACAGTGAAGGCCAACCGGATAACATCACCTCGGGGACCCACATCGCTGGTCCGCCTCCACCTGGGGTCCGCGCCTGAAGCCGAAGCTGCCTCGACATCACGCCTGCCCTTGTTAGGGCAACAGCTACGTGTCGAGGCTAGCAGAAGTGAACGTCCGGTCCCCTGCTGACGCTGCTGCACCTACGGACATCGTTCGGAGGATTGCCACGCCGCACCGAAGGGCCACTACTGTGGGGCAAGCTCGCTCACAGCCGCTTGCTCCAACCATGATCTACGCCGTCGACGCCGCTACTGCGCTACCTGCTCCGGGAACTCCCACTACACAGGGCAAGCCACGTGCCCCCTGTATCCCCGGAGTAGGCCTTTACCTCCACAAACCTCACAGCAGCATCACCAACCATCACCACCACCAGACTCGACACCGAACACTTCACCAACGGACACCTTTCTGAAGGACGCCGTAGACTGCATAAAACAGAACATCGCCACCATCCAGGCGGCTACACACCAACTCGGCCTCCGTCTCGAGGAACTTCAGAGGGAAACCAAAGAACGACTCGCAGCATTGGAGGCCAAGCACCAGGACTCAGATCGAGTTGCAGGTGAAAACGGCGCGGTGCTTGCGTCCATCCAGCGCCAGCTGGACCGCACAGAGAGCCACCTCGTCCATCCACCTTCCGAGGACAGCGACGACCAGTGCCCGCGGCTGGGGTCTCTTGAGGCTTCGGTCGTGGGTGTCCGAGAGCTGCAGCACCAACTTCACCAATCCATATCCAAGCAGCTACACGACCTTCAGACAGGACTCACCAAGGACATTCTCTCATACATCGCTACCGGTCCAGCCCCCAGGGGGAAGGAAGAACCGGTAGTGCCATCATCATCACCACAGGGAGAGAGTGGCAGCTCTCCCTACACTTCCAATCCCATGATTCAGCAACAACTCCCAACCACCCACAATTTCCTCAACTCCTCACCTATAATTCGCTACGGGGGCCGGCTGGGCCTCGGTCAAGCCGGTCTACTAGCACAACCCTCACCCCTGGCGGCCGCACAGCGGGCCAGTTCACCTTTACCTTCTACTGCGCGGGTGCAACAGCGGTACCGCAGTATCCTTACCTTCCAATACCGGTGGAGGGGTTTTTTAGTCGGTAGGCCCATCCTGGGAGACCCCGACACTCCGGGCATGCCAGCCCGGGTTAGTCCTTAAGGTGGATTTTTCCCCTCCACTCGAAACTAAAAAAAAAAAAAAAAAAAAGTCTCACACTAATTTTGCAGCAGCAACGGAAGACCAAATTGCTAGCATTGGAAACATTGCAACTCACAATAAAATGAGAAAAACAAATGCTGGCGAAATTAAATGGCTAATCATGCATATACCCAATAGAAAAGCTCCGGGACCGGATAAGATTCCCAATCTAGTGCTCAAACATCTTCCACCAAGCGCTTTAAAACTACTAGCGGACATATTTAATCATGTCCTCCAGAATGGAAAATTCCCAACTCGTTGGAAAGAAGCTCAAATATTGATGTTCCCCAAACAACAAAAAGACCCCTCAATTCCAACAAATCATAGGCCAATTAGCCTCCTTAACACACTGAGCAAACTCCTAGAAAAAGTTGTTTTGAAACGCCTAAACTCATTTCTCGCTAAGAATAACATCTTAACTAGTGCACAGTTCGGTTTTCGAGCTAATCACTCTACAACGCTGCAACTACTCAGAATAACTGAGAAAATAACTGCAGGTTTTAATAACAAGCGATCCACAGGCGTGGTCCTATTGGACATTGAACGCGCCTTCGACAAAGTTTGGCATGCAGGCCTACTAAGAAAATTAATCTCCATAGGCGTGCAAGACTCAATGATATCCCTAGTCAAAGACTACCTCAGCGGAAGGAGCTTTCGCATCTCCGTAGGTGAAGCTAAATCTACTGCTCGCCCAATCAGCGCTGGAGTACCCCAAGGAAGTTTACTGGGACCCACGCTGTTTAACATCTACATCAACGACCTTCCCCAATTAGTCAGAGTAGATAAATACATATACGCTGATGACACGGCCTTAGCTACACAATCAACCCAGCCGCGCATTATACATCTAAGGCTACAGAACGCTCTTAATGCCATGGAACCATGGTTCACCAAATGGCGGGTTAAACTAAATTCAAGAAAATGCCAAGCCATCCTTTTTAGCAGAAGAAATCTGCACAGACACAGGAGGCGAACTCTCCCACCCCTCACCTATAGACAGGAACCAATCGGGTGGGAAACTAATGTTACATACTTAGGTGTTAAGATGGATGAATACCTCAGTTGGAAACACCACATAAACACAGTTAGAGCAAAGGCCAATGGCCAACTTAACAGACTCTACCCGCTCATAAATCTTAACAACAGCCTTAAACTTCAGATGGGACTTACGTTATATAAGACGCTGATCCGTCCCATATTAACTTACGCTGCCCCCGTATGGGGATACGCGGCACAAACGCATATTAAGCGCCTCCAAACGATGCAAAACAGAATACTGCGAATAATTGCCAAACTACCCGAAGAAGCTCCCGCGTTTGAAATGCACGAAGAGCTGAAAATGCTGACAATTGAGCAATTTATCAAGCACCTAAGCTACAACCTGTATGCGAAAAAGAACAAAAACTACAACGATCACATTAGAATGCTAGGAGAATACGATACGGCACACGACAAGCACCTCCGCCCTCTGTCACTATTTGATCGCACTATTGGCATTGGCGAACCAGAAATTAACATAGAAGAGTATCTAAACACCCTAATGCACTAGCCATGATGCAGATCGCGTGAACTCACACACACATACACACACATACCAAAATTTCGCTGCCCTCAAGTCCTTGTGTTACACAACCAAGGCGGCCCCGGGGGTTGAGGGTCCCCCCGCAAGTGGCACAGGCTCGCTCCTGCACTAAGGCAGACAGCCCGCCATGTGTGCACTTTATACAACCTTGCTACACACTGGTTAACGAGATACAATTGACACAGCCGACAAGCGGTAATAATTTCACTGTATATACAAATAAAATACTAGCAGTAAGCACATATATATGTACATATAATCAAGATGAAGCCGACAGGCGGAAATACAATTCAACTATTTAGAGATAAGCACGCATAAAAAAAAAAAAATTACCATAGAAATTAAGGCACATGGATGAAGCCCTCGGCGGATCATTCTATACAAGTAAATACTAGAAAATAAGTACACCAAGAATCAAAATGTTAAGATAAGTCAAGAATACATGTAAGTAAAAAAACACTTTTAAAGCCACTAGGCGAACTTATACACCTTCTTTCAGGTAACCCGTTCCTGACGAGGCCAGAAAGCTGATATGTATACAACACAAATACACCGCCAACTACAACCTATGTCACCTCCAACTTCCACCCAGGGAGCACTCAGGGCGCAAGTCATGTGTGTCCCCTGGCACTTCAGTCTTCACTCGCTGTTACTGCCACTGGCACGCAGCTTCCATTTTCTCCAGAAATGCGCAGGTGCTTAATGCGATACTGCAAAAGCGAGGCATGGGCCTCCTACTTCCGGTGGGGGTTTTTTGTGGGTAGTGCCGCACTGGTTCGAGTCCAGGGCGGGGAGTCTCACACTCCCAGGCTTGCCTGGGGTTAGGGCGTCGGTAGCCTTTTCCCCCACCACTAACAAAAAAAAAAAAAAATAAAATCTCACACTCCCAGGCTTGCCTGGGGTTAGGGCGTTAGCTGCCTTTTCCCCCATCATCAATAAAAAAAAAAAAAGCCATAATAGGGGAGGCGTGTTGAGCGAGAGGCCGCAGGTCGCTACACGGTACCTCGTGCACTTCTCCAGGAGCTGCTCTGCGTGCATCGGAGAAAGGCGGGTTGAGCGAGAGGCCGCAGGTCGCTACACGGTACCTCGCGCACTTCTCCCGGTCGTCACAAGGAGCCTCGAGAACTTCATCTGCATCACAACTCAGATCTACAAACAGTATAGCAGGGTAGAGAAACCAGGCTGCAGCCAACAGTCTCACGACTGGAACCAAGGCGCCTTCGGGCAAGTCCTCTGTTTCTCGCGCTTTTCAGCGCCCTCTAGCTGCTCTATCTCTTCCACTTTCTCTATTTTCATCTACCTATCTAGTTCGTAAGCCCCCCATAGCTATAAGTTAGGTGCTGCTAGCTGTAGTCACATAAGAGCGGTAACTGTGACACAGCAGTAGAAGTTCTAGGCTTTACATACCTTCAAATTTCACTTCTTCCTAGCTAGCTTTTAACACACACACACACATATAGTACATCTATTTTTTTTTTTTTTTTACACACATACAGTCACAGGAGATTTAATTTGACGATGGTGCGACCAGGTACAGGAACGACTGTTCGACTTTCCCCGTCATCTCTGTCCTCGACCAAAAGGCCCATAGCGGCTAAGGCTCTGAAAGTGACAAAAGACAAGCCATCCGCACCTTCATCACCATCTACACGGCCCACCTCACGCCCACGTACACGCGCGCGCGCTCAGCGTAGCAACACACCTGAAGTGGGACCACTGGATACACCAAGTACACAGGACACCAAACTCTCTCTCATACCCACACCCACTCAGAGGCGCTATAATGAGCAATCCTTGCACACGCATACCACTACACCTACTCAAACATCACACACACTGACTCATACACGCACACACACCATCACACCTCCACACACTCCAACACTCACACATACTCAGACACTTACACACACTCAGTTACTTACACACACTCAGACTCTTACACAAACTCAGACTCTTACACACACTCAGACACCTACAAATACTCAGACACCTACACACACTCAGACTCTTACACTCGCTCAGACACCTACACACACTCAGACACCAACACACACTCAGACTACTACACATGCCCAGACACCTACACACACTCAGACACCTACACATTCTCAGACTACTACACATACTCAGACACCTACAACCACTCAGACTCCTACACACAATCTGACACCCACACTCACACACACTGACACCTACCCCCACACACACCAACACATCCACTCAGGCATCACCACCACACACTCCAACACACACACAGACTATCACAGACGCAAGCGATCACAACACACATGTCATACCCACTTCACCTCATGACGCCGACCTCATCGACCTGTCAGACATAAGACCATCACCCACACCACAAGCACACTCACCGTTACCTGAGAGCTACGCGCAGGCGGCACAGGCAAAATCAAACACACACACAAACACTTTCACGGAGTTTAGGTCCGATCTGGCACCTATCTTCGTGAAAAACAGCCAGACAACACACATACACGCCCTTACACTCAGCTTTGACAGAAAACACAAACCTCTACACAAATACACCATACGAATCGCGCAACGATCCGGAGACTATGCGGTGAAACTGTTCTGCAGGAGGGACTACAATGCTTTTGTAGATCACCTCAAGCGGGAACGCATACAGTTCCACCTCATGCCCGAACCTTCGCTTAGGACCATAAGATTTGTTATCAAAGGGCTGTATGCGGAGGTCTCCGGTGAACACATAAGACAGGAACTGGCATCACACAACCTTGAGGTCCTTAGGGCTGTGCAGATGCACAGAAGGAATAGGTTTAGAGCCCCCCTCCCCATGTTCCTGGTGGAACTGGCGGACACACCAGCCAATAGAAAGATAGTGGGCCTCAAATACGTAGCTCATTTTAGGGTTAGGATCGAAGAATACAGGACCGATCCAGCGCCAAAACAGTGCAGAAAATGCCAAATGCTTTACCACACGCACTTAGAATGTCAGGCTCCACAAGACACCTGCGCCAAATGTAAAGGCCCCCACCCCTCTTACACCTGTAGAGTTCCCCCAGGGGAACGACAGTGCGCGCTGTGCAATGGTACGGGACATGGGGCAACTTGGCGCGGTTGCCCGAAGTACCAGGCGGCACTAAAATCAAGGCCAAGGGAGCAGACATCTAGGGCCCCCCGACCACAACCAGCAGAACAGAAGCAGAGAAGCATGACTGCTCCCACTAACACCGAGGGGCAGTGGTACACACAGGACCGACGTGGCAGAAACCGGCCAGTACCCGAACCCTGCCCCTCAAGAGCTGTTGGAGACCGGGTCGCTCCCAGTCTGCCACCAGCACAGCACGAGCGCACCCCCAACGCGACAAAACACAAACACACACACGTTACAGCACAAACACATACACAGAAACCACAGTCACCGTTGGGAGATTCAATCTTCAGCCCAACTGCGCTCACCACTCGGGACGCATTTGAAAGTGGCTTGGCCTTGAGGGGACTCCTAACACACCTAGGATGCCCCCCAGATATAGCTTTTAATAAATTCATAGAACACAGCAAATGGCTCCTGGAACTATTATCAGATAAAGACATAGAACCACTGTACCTGTATAATTACCTCGCCAGATATCTCACAGTACTTTCGGACTCTCGGTATGGCTAGTACACCAATTGTAAACATAATATACTGGAACTGCAACAACCTCCGACGCAAGCGTAAAGCACTGTCAGACTTCTTAGTCAGATTGCACTGCTGAACGAGACACATTTAGGACCAGAAGACCGCTTCACGGTACCTGGGTACAAAATCTACAGAAACGATAGAAACCGAAGAGGCGGAGGAACAGCGGTGGCCGTCCAAAACTCGCTAACTCACCATCAAAAACACGTGCCACAACTAAACCGTCTGGAAGCAACAGCGGTAAATGTGCAATTGCATAACGCCGCAGTAACGCTTATAGCAGTATACAATCCTCCAGGCGATATCGACGTGGAGGATGTAGATAAAATTATGCGCCTCGATGCAGCTGGTGACTTAAACGCCAAGCATCACCTTTGGAATTGTAGAATGACAAACACTTCAGGCACCATACTGCTAACGTACGTTAACGGGACCTGACGAACCCACGTTTATACCAAGACAGGTCAACCAAAGGCCAGATATTTTAGACATTGCTCTATTGAAAGATATGCCATATGACACCGAAACAACGGTAATAAACGATCTCACATCAGATCACTTGCCGGTACTAATGGAGATCGCAGCGCCTCTAATGTTCAAACCAGAGCCAGCCAGACGCAATTATAATCAAGCTAACTGGCCGGCGTTTGAGGCGCTAATAGAAACCGAACTTGGACAAATGGAAATCAATGTCAACTCCCACGAAACACAAGACCATGCGGTAGAAACAATAACGAAAGTCATACACCACGCCACAGAAAGACATGTACCGCTAACACGCCCAAACAGCTCCACGACGACACAATTTCCACTGGCAGTAAGACGGGCGATACAAGACCGCAACCGCGCCAGACGTCAGTGGCAGCGCACGCGTAACATTATCCACAAAAACGAATACGAAAACCTTAGAATTGCTGCCAACATTCTTATGACAGAACACATAAGAGAACAATGGAACGCCACGCTAGACACACTAGATCCACAAAACCGGGCAGTGTGGCGAATCGCGAAATGCCTAACGCGCACTCGCTTCAACATCCCGCCCCTACATTCGGGAGGCCAAATAGCGGAAACCGACGAACAAAAGGCTGAGGCCTTCGCGGATGCATTAGAAGAAACATTCAAACCGCATGCTGACCCGTGCGACAGAAATTTTGCAGCAGCAACGGAAGACCAAATTGCTAGCATTGGAAACATTGCAACTCACAATAAAATGAGAAAAACAAATGCTGGCGAAATTAAATGGCTAATCATGCATATACCCAATAGAAAAGCTCCGGGCCCGGATAAGATTCCCAATCTAGTGCTCAAACATCTTCCACCAAGCGCTTTAAAACTACTAGCGGACATATTTAATCATGCCCTCCAGAATGGAAAATTCCCAACTCGTTGGAAAGAAGCTCAAATATTGATGTTCCCCAAACAACAAAAAGACCCCTCAATTCCAACAAATCATAGGCCAATTAGCCTCCTTAACACACTGAGCAAACTCCTAGAAAAAGTTGTTTTGAAACGCCTAAACTCATTTCTCGCTAAGAATAACATCTTAACTAGTGCACAGTTCGGTTTTCGAGCTAATCACTCTACAACGCTGCAACTACTCAGAATAACTGAGAAAATAACTGCAGGTTTTAATAACAAGCGATCCACAGGCGTGGTCCTATTGGACATTGAACGCGCCTTCGACAAAGTTTGGCATGCAGGCCTACTAAGAAAATTAATCTCCATAGGCGTGCAAGACTCAATGATATCCCTAGTCAAAGACTACCTCAGCGGAAGGAGCTTTCGCATCTCCGTAGGTGAAGCTAAATCTACTGCTCGCCCAATCAGCGCTGGAGTACCCCAAGGAAGTTTACTGGGACCCACGCTGTTTAACATCTACATCAACGACCTTCCCCAATTAGTCAGAGTAGATAAATACATATACGCTGATGACACGGCCTTAGCTACACAATCAACCCAGCCGCGCATTATACATCTAAGGCTACAGAACGCTCTTAATGCCATGGAACCATGGTTCACCAAATGGCGGGTTAAACTAAATTCAAGAAAATGCCAAGCCATCCTTTTTAGCAGAAGAAATCTGCACAGACACAGGAGGCGAACTCTCCCACCCCTCACCTATAGACAGGAACCAATCGGGTGGGAAACTAATGTTACATACTTAGGTGTTAAGATGGATGAATACCTCAGTTGGAAACACCACATAAACACAGTTAGAGCAAAGGCCAATGGCCAACTTAACAGACTCTACCCGCTCATAAATCTTAACAACAGCCTTAAACTTCAGATGGGACTTACGTTATATAAGACGCTGATCCGTCCCATATTAACTTACGCTGCCCCCGTATGGGGATACGCGGCACAAACGCATATTAAGCGCCTCCAAACGATGCAAAACAGAATACTGCGAATAATTGCCAAACTACCCGAAGAAGCTCCCGCGTTTGAAATGCACGAAGAGCTGAAAATGCTGACAATTGAGCAATTTATCAAGCACCTAAGCTACAACCTGTATGCGAAAAAGAACAAAAACTACAACGATCACATTAGAATGCTAGGAGAATACGATACGGCACACGACAAGCACCTCCGCCCTCTGTCACTATTTGATCGCACTATTGGCATTGGCGAACCAGAAATTAACATAGAAGAGTATCTAAACACCCTAATGCACTAGCCATGATGCAGATCGCGTGAACTCACACACACATACACACACATACCAAAATTTCGCTGCCCTCAAGTCCTTGTGTTACACAACCAAGGCGGCCCCGGGGGTTGAGGGTCCCCCCGCAAGTGGCACAGGCTCGCTCCTGCACTAAGGCAGACAGCCCGCCATGTGTGCACTTTATACAACCTTGCTACACACTGGTTAACGAGATACAATTGACACAGCCGACAAGCGGTAATAATTTCACTGTATATACAAATAAAATACTAGCAGTAAGCACATATATATGTACATATAATCAAGATGAAGCCGACAGGCGGAAATACAATTCAACTATTTAGAGATAAGCACGCATAAAAAAAAAAAATTACCATAGAAATTAAGGCACATGGATGAAGCCCTCGGCGGATCATTCTATACAAGTAAATACTAGAAAATAAGTACACCAAGAATCAAAATGTTAAGATAAGTCAAGAATACATGTAAGTAAAAAAACACTTTTAAAGCCACTAGGCGAACTTATACACCTTCTTTCAGGTAACCCGTTCCTGACGAGGCCAGAAAGCTGATATGTATACAACACAAATACACCGCCAACTACAACCTATGTCACCTCCAACTTCCACCCAGGGAGCACTCAGGGCGCAAGTCATGTGTGTCCCCTGGCACTTCAGTCTTCACTCGCTGTTACTGCCACTGGCACGCAGCTTCCATTTTCTCCAGAAATGCGCAGGTGCTTAATGCGATACTGCAAAAGCGAGGCATGGGCCTCCTACTTCCGGTGGGGGTTTTTTGTGGGTAGTGCCGCACTGGTTCGAGTCCAGGGCGGGGAGTCTCACACTCCCAGGCTTGCCTGGGGTTAGGGCGTCGGTAGCCTTTTCCCCCACCACTAACAAAAAAAAAAAAATAAAATCTCACACTCCCAGGCTTGCCTGGGGTTAGGGCGTTAGCTGCCTTTTCCCCCATCATCAATTAAAAAAAAAAAAAGCCATAATAGGGGAGGCGTGTTGAGCGAGAGGCCGCAGGTCGCTACACGGTACCTCGTGCACTTCTCCAGGAGCTGCTCTGCGTGCATCGGAGAAAGGCGGGTTGAGCGAGAGGCCGCAGGTCGCTACACGGTACCTCGCGCACTTCTCCCGGTCGTCACAAGGAGCCTCGAGAACTTCATCTGCATCACAACTCAGATCTACAAACAGTATAGCAGGGTAGAGAAACCAGGCTGCAGCCAACAGTCTCACGACTGGAACCAAGGCGCCTTCGGGCAAGTCCTCTGTTTCTCGCGCTTTTCAGCGCCCTCTAGCTGCTCTATCTCTTCCACTTTCTCTATTTTCATCTACCTATCTAGTTCGTAAGCCCCCCATAGCTATAAGTTAGGTGCTGCTAGCTGTAGTCACATAAGAGCGGTAACTGTGACACAGCAGTAGAAGTTCTAGGCTTTACATACCTTCAAATTTCACTTCTTCCTAGCTAGCTTTTAACACACACACACACATATAGTACATCTATTTTTTTTTTTTTTACACACATACAGTCACAGGAGATTTAATTTGACGATGGTGCGACCAGGTACAGGAACGACTGTTCGACTTTCCCCGTCATCTCTGTCCTCGACCAAAAGGCCCATAGCGGCTAAGGCTCTGAAAGTGACAAAAGACAAGCCATCCGCACCTTCATCACCATCTACACGGCCCACCTCACGCCCACGTACACGCGCGCGCGCTCAGCGTAGCAACACACCTGAAGTGGGACCACTGGATACACCAAGTACACAGGACACCAAACTCTCTCTCATACCCACACCCACTCAGAGGCGCTATAATGAGCAATCCTTGCACACGCATACCACTACACCTACTCAAACATCACACACACTGACTCATACACGCACACACACCATCACACCTCCACACACTCCAACACTCACACATACTCAGACACTTACACACACTCAGTTACTTACACACACTCAGACTCTTACACAAACTCAGACTCTTACACACACTCAGACACCTACAAATACTCAGACACCTACACACACTCAGACTCTTACACTCGCTCAGACACCTACACACACTCAGACACCAACACACACTCAGACTACTACACATGCCCAGACACCTACACACACTCAGACACCTACACATTCTCAGACTACTACACATACTCAGACACCTACAACCACTCAGACTCCTACACACAATCTGACACCCACACTCACACACACTGACACCTACCCCCACACACACCAACACATCCACTCAGGCATCACCACCACACACTCCAACACACACACAGACTATCACAGACGCAAGCGATCACAACACACATGTCATACCCACTTCACCTCATGACGCCGACCTCATCGACCTGTCAGACATAAGACCATCACCCACACCACAAGCACACTCACCGTTACCTGAGAGCTACGCGCAGGCGGCACAGGCAAAATCAAACACACACACAAACACTTTCACGGAGTTTAGGTCCGATCTGGCACCTATCTTCGTGAAAAACAGCCAGACAACACACATACACGCCCTTACACTCAGCTTTGACAGAAAACACAAACCTCTACACAAATACACCATACGAATCGCGCAACGATCCGGAGACTATGCGGTGAAACTGTTCTGCAGGAGGGACTACAATGCTTTTGTAGATCACCTCAAGCGGGAACGCATACAGTTCCACCTCATGCCCGAACCTTCGCTTAGGACCATAAGATTTGTTATCAAAGGGCTGTATGCGGAGGTCTCCGGTGAACACATAAGACAGGAACTGGCATCACACAACCTTGAGGTCCTTAGGGCTGTGCAGATGCACAGAAGGAATAGGTTTAGAGCCCCCCTCCCCATGTTCCTGGTGGAACTGGCGGACACACCAGCCAATAGAAAGATAGTGGGCCTCAAATACGTAGCTCATTTTAGGGTTAGGATCGAAGAATACAGGACCGATCCAGCGCCAAAACAGTGCAGAAAATGCCAAATGCTTTACCACACGCACTTAGAATGTCAGGCTCCACAAGACACCTGCGCCAAATGTAAAGGCCCCCACCCCTCTTACACCTGTAGAGTTCCCCCAGGGGAACGACAGTGCGCGCTGTGCAATGGTACGGGACATGGGGCAACTTGGCGCGGTTGCCCGAAGTACCAGGCGGCACTAAAATCAAGGCCAAGGGAGCAGACATCTAGGGCCCCCCGACCACAACCAGCAGAACAGAAGCAGAGAAGCATGACTGCTCCCACTAACACCGAGGGGCAGTGGTACACACAGGACCGACGTGGCAGAAACCGGCCAGTACCCGAACCCTGCCCCTCAAGAGCTGTTGGAGACCGGGTCGCTCCCAGTCTGCCACCAGCACAGCACGAGCGCACCCCCAACGCGACAAAACACAAACACACACACGTTACAGCACAAACACATACACAGAAACCACAGTCACCGTTGGGAGATTCAATCTTCAGCCCAACTGCGCTCACCACTCGGGACGCATTTGAAAGTGGCTTGGCCTTGAGGGGACTCCTAACACACCTAGGATGCCCCCCAGATATAGCTTTTAATAAATTCATAGAACACAGCAAATGGCTCCTGGAACTATTATCAGATAAAGACATAGAACCACTGTACCTGTATAATTACCTCGCCAGATATCTCACAGTACTTTCGGACTCTCGGTATGGCTAGTACACCAATTGTAAACATAATATACTGGAACTGCAACAACCTCCGACGCAAGCGTAAAGCACTGTCAGACTTCTTAGTCAGATTGCACTGCTGAACGAGACACATTTAGGACCAGAAGACCGCTTCACGGTACCTGGGTACAAAATCTACAGAAACGATAGAAACCGAAGAGGCGGAGGAACAGCGGTGGCCGTCCAAAACTCGCTAACTCACCATCAAAAACACGTGCCACAACTAAACCGTCTGGAAGCAACAGCGGTAAATGTGCAATTGCATAACGCCGCAGTAACGCTTATAGCAGTATACAATCCTCCAGGCGATATCGACGTGGAGGATGTAGATAAAATTATGCGCCTCGATGCAGCTGGTGACTTAAACGCCAAGCATCACCTTTGGAATTGTAGAATGACAAACACTTCAGGCACCATACTGCTAACGTACGTTAACGGGACCTGACGAACCCACGTTTATACCAAGACAGGTCAACCAAAGGCCAGATATTTTAGACATTGCTCTATTGAAAGATATGCCATATGACACCGAAACAACGGTAATAAACGATCTCACATCAGATCACTTGCCGGTACTAATGGAGATCGCAGCGCCTCTAATGTTCAAACCAGAGCCAGCCAGACGCAATTATAATCAAGCTAACTGGCCGGCGTTTGAGGCGCTAATAGAAACCGAACTTGGACAAATGGAAATCAATGTCAACTCCCACGAAACACAAGACCATGCGGTAGAAACAATAACGAAAGTCATACACCACGCCACAGAAAGACATGTACCGCTAACACGCCCAAACAGCTCCACGACGACACAATTTCCACTGGCAGTAAGACGGGCGATACAAGACCGCAACCGCGCCAGACGTCAGTGGCAGCGCACGCGTAACATTATCCACAAAAACGAATACGAAAACCTTAGAATTGCTGCCAACATTCTTATGACAGAACACATAAGAGAACAATGGAACGCCACGCTAGACACACTAGATCCACAAAACCGGGCAGTGTGGCGAATCGCGAAATGCCTAACGCGCACTCGCTTCAACATCCCGCCCCTACATTCGGGAGGCCAAATAGCGGAAACCGACGAACAAAAGGCTGAGGCCTTCGCGGATGCATTAGAAGAAACATTCAAACCGCATGCTGACCCGTGCGACAGAAATTTTGCAGCAGCAACGGAAGACCAAATTGCTAGCATTGGAAACATTGCAACTCACAATAAAATGAGAAAAACAAATGCTGGCGAAATTAAATGGCTAATCATGCATATACCCAATAGAAAAGCTCCGGGACCGGATAAGATTCCCAATCTAGTGCTCAAACATCTTCCACCAAGCGCTTTAAAACTACTAGCGGACATATTTAATCATGCCCTCCAGAATGGAAAATTCCCAACTCGTTGGAAAGAAGCTCAAATATTGATGTTCCCCAAACAACAAAAAGACCCCTCAATTCCAACAAATCATAGGCCAATTAGCCTCCTTAACACACTGAGCAAACTCCTAGAAAAAGTTGTTTTGAAACGCCTAAACTCATTTCTCGCTAAGAATAACATCTTAACTAGTGCACAGTTCGGTTTTCGAGTTAATCACTCTACAACGCTGCAACTACTCAGAATAACAGAGAAAATAACTGCAGGTTTTAATAACAAGCGATCCACAGGCGTGGTCCTATTGGACATTGAACGCGCCTTCGACAAAGTTTGGCATGCAGGCCTACTAAGAAAATTAATCTCCATAGGCGTGCAAGACTCAATGATATCCCTAGTCAAAGACTACCTCAGCGGAAGGAGCTTTCGCATCTCCGTAGGTGAAGCTAAATCTACTGCTCGCCCAATCAGCGCTGGAGTACCCCAAGGAAGTTTACTGGGACCCACGCTGTTTAACATCTACATCAACGACCTTCCCCAATTAGTCAGAGTAGATAAATACATATACGCTGATGACACGGCCTTAGCTACACAATCAACCCAGCCGCGCATTATACATCTAAGACTACAGAACGCTCTTAATGCCATGGAACCATGGTTCACCAAATGGCGGGTTAAACTAAATTCAAGAAAATGCCAAGCCATCCTTTTTAGCAGAAGAAATCTGCACAGACACAGGAGGCGAACTCTCCCACCCCTCACCTATAGACAGGAACCAATCGGGTGGGAAACTAATGTTACATACTTAGGTGTTAAGATGGATGAATACCTCAGTTGGAAACACCACATAAACACAGTTAGAGCAAAGGCCAATGGCCAACTTAACAGACTCTACCCGCTCATAAATCTTAACAACAGCCTTAAACTTCAGATGGGACTTACGTTATATAAGACGCTGATCCGTCCCATATTAACTTACGCTGCCCCCGTATGGGGATACGCGGCACAAACGCATATTAAGCGCCTCCAAACGATGCAAAACAGAATACTGCGAATAATTGCCAAACTACCCGAAGAAGCTCCCGCGTTTGAAATGCACGAAGAGCTGAAAATGCTGACAATTGAGCAATTTATCAAGCACCTAAGCTACAACCTGTATGCGAAAAAGAACAAAAACTACAACGATCACATTAGAATGCTAGGAGAATACGATACGGCACACGACAAGCACCTCCGCCCTCTGTCACTATTTGATCGCACTATTGGCATTGGCGAACCAGAAATTAACATAGAAGAGTATCTAAACACCCTAATGCACTAGCCATGATGCAGGTCGCGTGAACTCACACACACATACACACACATACCAAAATTTCGCTGCCCTCAAGTCCTTGTGTTACACAACCAAGGCGGCCCCGGGGGTTGAGGGTCCCCCCGCAAGTGGCACAGGCTCGCTCCTGCACTAAGGCAGACAGCCCGCCATGAGTGCACTTTATACAACCTTGCTACACACTGGTTAACGAGATACAATTGACACAGCCGACAAGCGGTAATAATTTCACTGTATATACAAATAAAATACTAGCAGTAAGCACATATATATGTACATATAATCAAGATGAAGCCGACAGGCGGAAATACAACTCAACTATTTAGAGATAAGCACGCATAAAAAAAAAAAAAATATATATATATATATATGTATAAAAAAAATTACCATAGAAATTAAGGCACATGGATGAAGCCCTCGGCGGATCATTCTATACAAGTAAATACTAGAAAATAAGTACACCAAGAATCAAAATGTTAAGATAAGTCAAGAATACATGTAAGTAAAAAAACACTTTTAAAGCCACTAGGCGAACTTATACACCTTCTTTCAGGTAACCCGTTCCTGACGAGGCCAGAAAGCTGATATGTATACAACACAAATACACCGCCAACTACAACCTATGTCACCTCCAACTTCCACCCAGGGAGCACTCAGGGCGCAAGTCATGTGTGTCCCCTGGCACTTCAGTCTTCACTCGCTGTTACTGCCACTGGCACGCAGCTTCCATTTTCTCCAGAAATGCGCAGGTGCTTAATGCGGTACTGCAAAAGCGAGGCATGGGCCTCCTACTTCCGGTGGGGGTTTTTCGTGGGTAGTGCCGCACTGGTTCGAGTCCAGGGCGGGGAGTCTCACACTCCCAGGCTTGCCTGGGGTTAGGGCGTCAGTAGCCTTTTCCCCCACCACTAACAAAAAAAAAAAAAAAAAAAAGCCATAATATCGGTGATCTCAGTGAAGTCGCCGCAGATCATTAGAATGGCCAAGAAGAAACGCCGAAACCAAACCGCCTCAAACACAGCCGAAGCCACAGCCGAGCCCCAACCGGCCTTCTCGGCTGAGAGCAGTGCCACCCTTCCGCCTCCAGCCGCCGCAGAATGCCGGCAGATGCAGCTGCACCTGCCGGCCAGCCAGTCATCCACCGCCGAAGAAGCCCGGCAAATGCCGGCTTCTACAGCCAGCACCACCTCAGGACCAGAGCTTCCAGCCAACACCATCGCACCTTCCAAAGCAGCACCTACGCCTCCACAGCATCTGCCGCCACCGCCGCTTCTCATCGAGAGGTACAGTGCTGTGATTAGGGGCGTCCCGCGAGACCTATCTACTAGGCTCATCACCGCCGCAGCACGCCAGAGATGGCCTTCTGTAATGAGGGCCACAAGGATTATGTCCGCCAGAGGGATATCCCCTCTAGTTCGGATTGTATTCGCCGTGGCCGGGGATCTCAATGCTGCCTTGCGCGAGGGCCTGCCCATGTTTGGGCGGCGCCTAAGCATCGAGGCTAGCCGTGAACCCCGACCGACACCATGCCGCCGCCGCTGCGCATTCGGCCACACCGCCGACACCTGCGCCGAGCCCCCACGGTGCCACTACCTTGGGGCGCCGAGTTTGACAGCCGAATGTGCAGCCCACGACCTAAGATCTCGACGCCGGTACTGCGCCACCTGTGATGGCTCTGGTCATTTCACAGGACAGGTGCAGTGCCCCTATTACCCACGCAGCCGCCGCCACCAGACACCAGCCTCTGCCGCCACACCCATAGACAAAAAGGCGAGGACCTCAACAACCACCACCTCGACGCAGACGGAAGACTCCATCACCCATCACCTGCCTGCCGCCACTAACTCTCCACAGGCAGCAGCGCCATCCGACAGCGCCGTTAAAGACGCCGTGCAGGACCTGCACTCAGAGGTCCTGCTCATTAGCGGCCGATTGAACACGCTGGAAGAAGCCCTGACTACCATGACTGCAGCCATCTCAGACGCCCACACCACTTCTACAGCCAACCGTCAAGACACCGATGCCATAGCCCAGAAAAAGGTCACGTCTGAGTTCCTCTTGGAGCTGGACGTCCTCTACACCCTGCTACAGGAAATCCACGACGTCAACGCCAGGATCTTGGAGGCCAACCAGGACCTCTATGTTCAAACTGCAAAATTACCATTACGCCTCACATTTCTGGATGACCTACTCAAAGGAACCCGAAAGGACATCAATAAGTGCTATACTGCAGTTCTTGACAGCCAAGAACTAACAGTCAACAATGTAGCCGAGCAAATTGCAAGTAGTCACCAACGGATTCTTCAGGACCTTACCACCAAAACTTCATGCCCTCTCACACACACCCGTTCCACCAGACATCAGTACTAAAGCACACCCAAGACTCCCTAGCGCTGTACTCAGGGCCCTCGGGTCATGTTTACAGACTAGATAAGCCATTCCTTGTTGCAGCCCCATGTGCTGCAGCAACATCAACTTCACCACTAATCACGGAGGTGCTATCGCGGAACTCCATCATTCCCCATTCACTCTTCCTTTCCTATCTCACCTGACTTTCCCTTGCACTATTCCCTTCCAATCTTCACCCAATGGCGAGATAAGCCATTCTTTCAACCCTCCAACTCTCTCTCTCTGTCTCCCCTTTCCAAAAAAAAAAAATAAATAAATAAAAAAATAAAAAATAAAAAAAAAACAAACAAACAAACCATAATATCTCGCGAACCAATCAGATGTTAGCTTCATCCCAGCTCTTATAAATACCAGTCTCCGCAAGCTCAAACCATCAGTTCACCCTGAAGACGAGGAAGATGCACTTCTTCGAAACGTTGGTGTCAAGCCAAGTTTTTACCTGGCTAGAAGCCCGAGAAGATCTTGAATTAAGCTTTTTCTTCTATCTACTTCATGCTAATCGAGATAAACAGAAACAGAAACAGTCTTTTTACTTAGTTTCTCAAAAGTTGGAGAGAAATAAGGAATACACTAGGTTAAACCGACAGTCAACTGTTTTAAAAATGTGGTTGCTATGAGATTGAAATCCCTTTCTTTGCGTGGCCAGGAGTTGACAAGTTCCCGTATTAGAAGAGTAAGTATTTCGAAACTGAAACCAATAACGAGGAATATCTTAAAAATGTCCAACTCCACAACAAAAATGTTTAAAACATAAATTGTGTGTTTTAACGAGATCTGCATTGTTTGTTAAGTAAGTTTTTGAATATCTCTTACGGTTTACCAGTTATGCAAAATTCCGTAAAATGCATCCAGAATAAAGATTCCTTAAGAGCCTATTCCCAGAAAATTCAAGATGTACATTTTATTTATTATGTAAATGTATGTAATATAAGATATTTTAATCAAAATCGTTAGAGCCATTTTAGAGAAAATCAAAAGGTTCGAAAATGTTTCTATGTAAAGAATAGTTGCGGCGGGGGGATTTTCTTGAAAATCTTCGTGTCGCATCCTTGGAAGATACTGAACTTAAACAAGTTTGGTATTGCTGCCCACATACACACACGCACACACTGACAGACAGATACACTCGGACCTTTTTCTAAAAAAAAATCTTTTGATTCTGGGGCTCTCAAAACATGTAATTCCGGTGAAATCTCGGTATCGAATTTTTGGGTGCAATACAATACCTTCTCTATACATTATGCCTACATAGTACGTGTAGAGAAAGAAAAAATTAGGCTAAACCTTTTTCGGAACTGAACTTTACGTGTTATTAATACACTGTTTAAGATGCTTTTATTTTGCTGTATGCGTCATATATTTATCTCATTAGGTAAAACATCGTATAGAAACAAATGACTGATGTTTCCGTGAAATGTTGTCAAACATTCTTACTGGAACCCTTCAGGATGGAAACATATTTTTATAACATTTGATTATTTATTTATGTGATTACCAAGTTCTGTAGACACACCAATGTTCATTTATACCTGCAGTATTGTAACATACCAGTGGTTACCGCTAGCGAAAGGAGATTTAGACAAGCGATATTATCGACGCACTTGAAAACCTCCTCATAATATCTGTTCTCCTAGTCGCAGGCGGTGCGCTCGACTCCAGTGATGTTGACCATGTTTCTTCCTCCTCTTCTTTTCCCATTTTAGCTCCCGAACATCTTGCTAGTCTTTTAACTTTTTGGCAATGTGACGTGTTTAGAGAAGGTTGTACTCAAAAATTACATACTGCGAGTTCACCGGAAATACATGCTTTGGGCCCCCCCAGAGACCAAAAACAGCATTTTTAGAAACATTTTGTGTGTGTGTTAAATTGGTATTTAAGTTTGGTTATCTTCAAGGATGCGACACGAACATTTCCAAGAAAATCCCTCCCATCCCCAAACTATGCTTTACATGAAACATTTTTCGAATATTTTGATTTTCTAAAAAAAAAAAAAGGCTCTAACGATAATGATTAAAATACCTTATGTTTAAGATATATTTATGACAACGAAATGTACATCTCGGATTTTCTAGGAGTCGCCTCTGAAGACCTCTTGTCTTCCTTCATTCTGGATGACTTCTGTACAAGTGGCAAACCGTAAGAGATAGATAAACATAAAATTATTACACAAAACATTTTTTTTTTCCAGATATTTAGGATTATTGTTTTCAATTCTAGCCACTTAAACTTTTCTCAACAGCTGACCCAGCTGTAACCGGGACAGTCGCGAATGGAGGGGGAAACGCTGTTATTCTTAGCTTATAATTACTAAAATAGCCGCTGAATTCCTGACCAACAACTATTATTATAATAAATTTCGTGGAAATAAGAATCCAAAACATAACCTGATGTGTTAACTGGTTTTCCTTCCCTTCTATCTACAAAAACGTTATCTATTCTTACGAAAGTCTGTTTTCCTATCTTCTTCCTTTTTTTTTTTGTTTTGTTTTTGTTTGTTTTTTGTAATCGTTTCATTTATATAGCCCACTTTAACATCTAAGGTCATATCGGGGGCTTTCCACTTGAAACAACTCGTCTGTAGGTTCGTTTTACGCTGGAAATCATTTTGTTTTACTCAAACACGCACACATTCACACTCACATATAAACTTCCAGACTCTGTGGGGGATAGGGAATAATTCTGGCTAAAGAAAAATTCCCCACCCCAGCCGAAAATCGAACCCAGGATCGCCGGGTGAGAAGTCAGCTCGCTGACCACTCGACCACGGAGAGAGCCCTTCTTCCTTTTAATCCACATTTAAACTTTCCGGAAACTTAAGCATTAGACATTTATTTATACATACAATGAAAATAGCGAAAGACAAGTGTTTTAGAACTGGACATCAAGTGTTTTAGATCTTGACACTACCTTGACCTGTGAATTTCACAAGAAAACTACATAACGAGGTGAACGAGAGAGATGTAGCAATGCTGTGTTTTACTCCACGTGTGGTTAACTTCTATCTGTCATTTGTGATTTCTATGCATTCATTGGCTGAAGTGTTGGTCTCATTGGTGCATTGCAAAACGCCGGGGACTTCCAAGAATATTAATCAGTGTGTTCTCTGATCTATCGCACATTGCTCCTAATCGTTAGAACCATTTTTCGTCGTGAAAAATTAGAAAATTTGACTTTACATAATGTTCCATAAAAAGGGCAGAAGTGATGGAAAACTCTCGAAAACTTTCGTGGTGAATCTCTACATTTATAAGGTTTTTTTCTATCCATTTGTCTAAAAACTATTGTTCACAACTGGTGAAAAAAGAAAAAAAAAACAAATTTGATTGAATATGTTCACTGCCCGACACTGATTTTCTTATATTTTGAAAGGAAAAGTGTTGCAATTGTAAATACTGCAGTGGCCAATGAATGATATTTACTGTACCATGCCACACCATTATGAGAAATGGAGTGCAGGGGTAGAATGCTGAAAATAATTTGCGGTGTCGTCATAATACCCCTGAATTATTCCTAATCTAATGTCTTACACCTTAAATTATTTTTATTAAATTTAAATTATTGGAAGATGCTAAAGTTAAATGTGTTAAGCTTGGTATTTAACGGGCATTACTATATTGTGTTTATCCTTTTCACTGACACCGCACACACACACACACACACCACACACACACACACACACACACACACACACACACACACACCTGGACATTTCATTAAAGATGATCGAATTTTTGGGTGAAATGTTTTACTTCTTCTAACTATACGTAATAGAGAAAGTAAAAATTCTTGTTTTGGATTGTGGACTGCTGAAAAGAAATATCTCGGTTTCTTACTTTTCCTCTACGTATAGAGAAAGTACAACTTAAATCACGTATTCATTCATTCGTAATTTATATATAAACTAATTCAAGCGGCAATTGTATACCTACATAATGTTTTTAAAAAATATCTGAAGAGACGCATGTCATATTGCCAAACAGTCAAAGGAAGGCTTGTAAAATGCTCCGAAGCGAAAATGGGAAAAGAAGAGGAAAGCAAGCGCATCATCACCAGACTCGAGCGTACCTCTAGCTATTAGGAGAACAGATATTGCAAGGAGGTTCCCAAGTGAGGCGATAATATCAATACTCCCTCATGTCTGATCTCCTTTTGCTAGAGTTGTTATACCTATTGTACTACTTGTATGTTATAACAATGAAGATATAAATGAACACTGGCGCATCTACAGAGCTTGGTAATCACATTAATTCGTATTTAGAAATGCTGTAAAAATATATTTCCAGCGTAAAGGTTTTCAATAAGAATGTTTCACAAAATTTCATAGAACTAATCAATTAGCACTGTTTTCGTATGTAAAAATCCTGACCTACTTATTTTGGGATGATGTCCTAAGAAGTAGAAACACTCATTTGATTCTATACGATGGCCGCGCTCGTTAGTGTCTCGCTTGGTGCTTCGTGCCGCAGGGGATCGTGGGTTCGAGTCGCGCCTTGGGCATGTGTGAGTGTGTGTGTTTGTCGGAAGAAAACAGCAAAAAATCTGATGTGTACCATTCACATGACTTTCTCCATATCCCTGCAACAAATAATTCTTAAAAAGCTTATACTTCTATATACTTTCTGCTAATCAGAAAAAAATTAGCAGAAAAAGTCTTATTACTCGCATCCTTGTAAGTAGAAGCGAAATAAGGGACAACCGTAGGTTAAAGTGATAGTCAAAAGCTGGTTGCTATGTCAATGAAGCTACTTTGTTTATATGGGTAGGAGTTGACAAGTTCCAGTATGAGAAAAGTATACGTTTTACATAGCAGAAACCAAAAATAAGGAATGTCACAAAAACGACGAACTCCACGAAAAAAATGTATATAACATAAATTGTGTGTTTTAATGTGCTGTACATTTTTTGTGTAGTAAGTTTTTGTCCATCTCTTGCGGTTTAGCAGTTATTCAAAATTCCGTAAAATTCATCCAGAATAAAGAAGAGTTCAGAGGCTATTCCCAGAAAATTCAAGATATACATTTTATTTGTCAGGTAAATATCTTTAATATACGAAATTTTATTCAAAATCGTTAGAGCTATTTTTGAGAATATCAACATTTTCGAAAAAAGTTCCATGTAAAGGGTAGTTGGGGGTGCGGGGATTTTTCTCAAAATCTTCGTGTCGGATCCCTGGAAGATACTAAACTTAAATACCAAGTTTGGTATTTTACCTACTTTTCGTTTTTGAGTTATCATGTTCACAGACACACGGACACACGGACCTGCAACAAATTATTCTTAACAAGCTTATTGTACTATTTATTTCATGCTAATCGAGAACAAAATTAGCAGAAATAGTCTGATTACTTGCTTCCTTGTAAGTAGAAGCGAAATAAGGGAGTACCACAGGTTAAAGTGATAGTCAAAAGCTGGTTGCTATGTGAGTGAAGTTCCTTTGTTTGTATAGACAGGAGTTGACAAAGTCCTGTGTGAGAAAAGTATAATTTTTTAAAGCTGAAACCAAAAACAAGGAATACCTATCTCAAAAACGATCAACTCCATGAAAAAAATGCATAGGTATAACATAAATTCTGTGTTTTAAAGTACTCTACATTTTTTGTGTGGTAAGGTTTTTTTCCCATCACTTACGGTTTAGCAGTTATGCAAAATTCCGTAAAATTCGTCCAGAATAAAGTAGTCTTCACAGGCTATTCCCAGAAAATTCAAGATATACATTTTGTCAGGTAAATATCTTTAATATATGACATTTTAATCAAAATCGTTAGAGTCATTTTTAAGAACATCAAAATTTTCGAAAAAAGTTCCATGTAAAGGGTAGTTTGGGGTGGGGAGAATTTTCTCAAAATCTTCGTGTCACATCCCTGGATCATACTAAACTAAAATACCAAGTTTTGTATTTTACCGACTTTTCGTTTTTGAGTTATCGTGTTCACAGACACACGGACACACTGACACACGAACACACATATATGAAAATGTTTTTTATGGTTACAGGAGACCCTAAAACATATCTATATTTACGGTGAAATCTCGGTATTGAATTTTTGGGTGGAGTGCAATACCTTCTCTATACACTATGTACATAGTGCGTGTAGAGAAAGTAAAAACAATATGACTGTCTTTTTTTTTTTTTTAAACGTTCAAATGATTGAAAAGGGCCTTTTGTTATAAATGGACTCTACATGTTTTTTGGGTAAGTTTTCATCTAGCACCCGTGGTATTCCAATCATATATTTGAAGATTTGTTGTTTCAGGAGGTTGAAGATTTGTATATAACAGTTTTTTATACCCCACATATTGTAAGGAAATGCCTAAACAAGAGCACGCACATACTACAATATGGCATGATTCTGTGCATCTACGGTTAAAATATGCTCGATTTAAATACAAGAAGCATGCTTATTCGACTTTTCGTACTCTCTCTCTCTCTCTCTCTCTCTCTCTCTCTCTCGCTCTCTCTTACCGGTTTAAGATGGTGCACTCCGGAGTTTTCAGCGTCTAATTTTAAGCATAATTGAGTTGGCAGATATTTGAATCGTGACGTCACAGTAGATACAATGCTTTCCTAACCTCGAACTTTAGAATGAAACATCCTTCCTCAACTTGCCCTGGAGTTCTCACCTATTGATTAATAAACTTCTTTTCCCTCTCCTATTTTGCAATTGCGTGGCGGTGCAGGTGATGATGTCATTTGACCACTGCGGCTACGGCAGGCATGAAACCAGCCAGCAGCTTACCTTAAAAGAGTATTCTCATTGTATGTGAGCTGTTAACTCCAATTGAGGGTCCTGTACAAATATTACTACCTCCCTAACATACCCCATCTAAACCCACCATGGGCATTCCTTTAGAGGACGTTTGTATGTACACATAGCACAAATAGTAATAAACATGGAATTTCTGAATGTCTGTAGGGGTTTTATAGGGCGTGTCTTCTGATATCCGCTGGCCCCTCCGTCACTCTAATTGGTGAAGGAGGAGGGTTTGTAGTTTACTGTTGTAGTACACATTACCTAATCTCACTTCCTATTAGTGAATGAGTTGACAAACCCAGCATAGGTATGGTCTATTGGTTCGATATATAACATTCACGTGCAAGATGACAGTATCAGTCAATAAAATAAAAACATGACGTAATAAAGTACTCTACAGACGGTGAGGAATGCGGTGTACGGAACAAGACAGTGCCAGTTTCTTTCTGTGCCTTGTGTACCAAAAGCATCAACGGGAAAAGAGAGACGGAGCAGCACCATAAGCTCATGAGTACTGCTAGCGCTTAGGAGAACAGACACTACAAGGAGATTCCAAAGCTACCGATATTCAAGTGCTATTCAGTAAATTGTTTTATTACTTCTTAACAATTTGTAAAAACCGCTAAACGTTTGTTACGCACTGTTCGGCTTTCTGTAATCTGATAAAAGTTTGTTATGAATAAGCATTAATTTGTTGAACGCCGTCACCCTGTTACTAACGCATTTGTTTTAATAACAAAATAAGTGTTGTGTAATCTCGTATTGTATTAAAAGGTAACAATGAGGCATGTAATCAACAGATATAGATAATCACAAAAATGCAACACAAGTCTCTTTCCAGAGTTAAAGGCTGAATTAATAATTTTAAGGAAAATTCCCGGAACTAATAATTAGCAGTGCTTTTGTAAGCAAAAAATACTGTCTGTATTATAATTAGATATTGCCATTACTAAATAATAATAATAATACCTAATGGTGCCTTAAGCTGCGGAAAAAGCAGTCATTTGGTTATATACCTATTGTTTTGTACTTATTGATGATAATATCTATTGTACGCTTACCTCACCAAAACTATGAGCGTTTTTGAGGGTATAATAGCAATAATCTTCCAGTCTGGAAAATGTTTGAACATAAAAGCTATGAAAGTTGAAATATTTGAAAACGACTCTTTGTTATAAATAAATTCTACTGTGTATGTTTTTATCTAGTATCTGTGGCAACAGATATGTTTGAAGATTTTTGCTTGGGTAAAGTTCGATACCTATTTGCATATGTTATTTGCGATACTACACTATTTTAGGAGATAAATAAGCAAAAATATGTTGTACGTAAAGGGTCGCTTCTTTTGCCTTAAATAATAATTAACACAGGCCAAATTTTCCATTTCTGAAGTCTCTGTCTCTGTCTCTGTCTCTGTCTCTCTCCCTCTCTCTCTCTCTCTCTCTCTCTCTCTCTCTCTCTCTCTCACACATTCTAGGATAAGCTGTTCCGGGTTCTCTGTGCACCAAAGAGCAGCGAGTTTGTCACTTACTCCCGGGGTATGTCTGCAGTATGCAATACGGCTTATCATCGAGGCCAGCCGACGGTCACGAATAAAATCTAGTATTGGAATACAAGTGCAAACATTTGCTGTGAAGCATTTGCTATTAGTCATCAAATTTGCCTCCAATTACTAGTTGTAAGTATTGTGTATGTTTGTTCATAGTTCCTGAAATTTATTGAGACATTTTATATTAATCTTATTAAACCAACCTGGCTCACCCCGGTTTAAACTCAGATCATGTAAGATTTTAAAGGTCGAACTACAGTTTGTTGAGAAGCATGAGATAAGTTGAATTTCAAACCTTTATGCTACGAATAATAATGAATTATTATATTATTATATCATTTCTTGATATAATAAACAATTTCTAGCTTTTCAAAACTGAGAAACGCATTACGCACTGCCCCTAGGAGAGGTAACTGCATTACGTCACATTACGGATGTTCGGCAACACGTGCAACGCGAATGAAAACACGGCACACCTCTTTATTATATATGTTCTCCTATTCGCCAGCGCTACTCTCGAGCTTCGTGCTGCTCCTTTGCTACTTTTTTCCATTTTCTCTTTGGAATATGTTTTCTCTTTGGCACTGTTCTCTTAGTAGCCAGTACTGAATGTACCTACATTCACAAGTAATAGGTAGAGAAGGTATTGTATTTCACCCCAAATTTCCATGCCGAGGTTTCAACGAGAATACATATTTTAACCCTCTATCCTTTACATGGGAAAATTTTCCCAAACTTTTATTTTGCCAAAAATGGCTAACGATTTTGATTAAAATATCGTATGAAAAAGATATTTACATAAAATATAAACTGTAGTAGGTATATCTTGAATTTTCTAGGAATGTCCTCTTAAAACCACTTCGGTCTGAACGACTGCTGCATAACTGCTAAACGTAATCGACAAAAATTACTACACAAAAATGTAGAATTTCGTTCAAACACACAATTTAGTTCATCATCATCATCATCATCATCATCATCATCATCACCATTATTGTTATTATATTACCAATTATTGTTATTGATATATATTTTAAATTAATTTTTCTCCCAATGGTGTCAACCATTTTCAAGGTAGGTATTCCATGTTATGCCTTCAATGTTAAAATACTTTACCTTTTCTTCTTTTGCGGGAACATGTCAACTCCTCGCCATTCAAAGAACCCAATATCAATCACAAACAGCAACCAGCTTTCATTATAATAAATGTTGAATCTTCATTTAACCTAATGTATCCCTTTATTTTCGTTCTACTAATGAGTAACTAAATAATAACACAATTTCTGCTAATATTTATCTTGATTAGCATGCATTAGTTATAAAATTAAGTCGCTAGCTTTTGCATCAAGCTTCATTGTTGCGTTTTATTTTTTTGTTTTGTGTATGATAGGACTGGTTCATTCCATCTAACCATATTTACTGCCCTTGTGATTCAAAACCTTAAGCTTTTATATTCTTTTGTTAAATAAAAATTGGCAGGCCATTGAATCACTTGGTTATATACTCCTCTCTACATATTTTCCTAACCATAATTACATGTTATTGGGTTTTTTTTGTTGTTGTATGAACAGCAAACAACACAATCTAAAAAAGTCTGATATGTTCCATTCACAAGACTTTCTCTAGCTGTTCCACAATCTTTTGTTACAAAAGATTATTCTTTAATCTACATCATGCTAATATAATTACCAAACTTGGTCTTCTTACTTGCTTCCTTGTAAGTAGAAGGGAAATATGAGAATACACAGGTTAGAGTGATAATCAAATCTTTTAAAAGCTGTTCGTTATGTGAAACGATTGAAATCCTTGTTTGTTTGGAATGACTTCTCGTTTGAGAAAAAGTTATGTTAAACTGAAACCTACTATTCGGAATATCTCTAAAACGGTCAACTCTAGAAAAAATGTAAATGGTATAAATGGTGTGTTTAATGAGATCTACATTTCTACTTTGTCTAGTCCGTATGTACAAAGCATACAGTGATAGAAAAGGTATTGTATTCCACCCAAAAACTAGATGATGAGATTTCATGGAAATATACTCTGAGTTAAAAAAAATAGAAAAAGAGCCGCTTGAGTGTCTGTGGACTGCATAGCTTAAAAACGAAAAGTCCGTTAAATACCACGAAAAAAATGTAAATAGTAAAAATCAATTTAAAGGTATTATTTGTGGAATAAAGTAGTATTAATTTGTTAATAATTTTAATATGGCATATTAATGTTATTTTTTAAGAAACTTCTTTTCCCACCTGGTATTTAATGTTAGTGTCTTAGAAATCTGAGACACGAAGATTTTCAGAAAAATCCCCCCCCCCGGCTTAAACTACCCTTTACATTTTTAGAAAATTTGATTTTCTCAAAAATGGCTCTAACGATTTTGATTAAATTACCGTATATGGCAGATATTCACTTTACAAATAAAATGTATATTTTAATCTTTTGGAAATAGCCTCTGAAGAGCTCTTTATTCTGGTTGAGATTTGCAGAATTTTGCATAACGGTTAAACCGTAAGAGATAGACAAAAACACAGCTGACCGTTTCTGAGATATTCCTTGTTATTGGTTTCAATTTAAACTAATTAACTTTTACAGATGACTTCACCGAGTTAAATTCTATTGGAATCGGAGAAATCCAAGCTTTCGACCATCTTGACTGTTTGGTCTTCGTCAGGGAACTCTCCGATTCCAATCTAACTTGCTTGCCATCCCGTGAAGTCATTCGTAATAACCAACACCGAGAAAGCTTGAAATCTTTAATCAACTTTTCTCCAACGGGACCATGCATAGCGAACTGAACATTAATTGTTTCACATAGCGACTAGACTTTAAAAAATTTAGTCTAATGTATTCCCTTCTACTTACAAGGAAGCAAGTAATAAGCCATAAGATCATTTCTACTAATGTTTATCTCGATTAGCATGTAGATAAAAGAATAAAGTTTTATAAGAAAATTTGTTTGTGGAACAGCTAGAGAAAGTTATGTGAATGGAACACATCAGATTTTTATGTAGTAAGTTTTTGTCTATCTCTTACGGTCTACCAGTCATACAAAAGTCATCCAGAATGAAGAGGACTTGAGAGGCTATGCCCAGAAAATTCAAGTTATAGATACATTTCGTTTGTCATAAAAAATATCTTAAACATATGTCATTTTAATCAAAACCGTAAGGGTTAGATAAAATCTTACTACACAAAAAAGGTAAATCCTGTTAAAGTTCACAATTTGTCATATACATATTTTCTTACGCTGAAATTACTATTCAGACTTTTTTTTTCAAGTTCATAAAATGGGATTTCACAGCATCACATAGTTGCTGGCATCGAAAAGATTTGACTATCGTTTATACCTATAACGAAAAGCGCAATTAAAACTTATCCGTATTAACAAGAAACAGAAGAATAAGCAGCGGTATAAAGAGTTTGTAGGAGAGCAAGCAACACATTCTTACATACCTTCGAGTTATTATTTTAAACGTTCTGCTTAAAATGTATGTAATAAACGCATTCGCTTGGAGTTTAATCGGTCTCAATATGGCATCTAGCGCAGTGCACATCAAAGGAGCCGTTCTCAAGTTTCCTTTCAGTATACTCTCTGTTCTGTGGCTGAGGGTAGGATGAGAACAAGTACCTATCTACTTGTTTTTGCGACTATGTAAACAATCTTCCTGGCCTGTCCTCTAAGGGACTTACCAGTGTTGAAGGTCCCAGCATTATTGTTAATACTTCTCAGTTTATATACTCTTACAATAAACAATATACTAAGCTTTTTGTGATCACCCATTGCTGCTTGCAATGCTCTTCTCCCATCACTGCCAGAAACCTCGATGCGCATGCGTATCTGATGTCACACGAACATAACAGAGAATAACGTAATCGGTAATAGTTCAAGACCATACAATTCTGCGTTGCTTTTTCATTACCCTAACAGGAGTATATTTAATTCTCTGAGGATAGCTTTATAAGTTCTCTTCATTCGGAAGGAAATATAATATACCTATACTCAATTTGGGGGAGGGGGATAGTTTAACGTCCTTTAATTATCTAAACCTAGTTGATCATGTTGGAAGATGAAAAAATTGGTGAATGGCATACTACTAGTTAAACAAACAATTCTGCGGACAGACTGTCTCCGTGGTCGAGTGGTCAGCGAGCTGACTTCTCACCCGGAAGTCCCAGGTTCGATGGGTCGGGGAATTTTTCTTTGGTCAGAATTATTCCCTATTCCCCACGGAGTCTGGACGTATGTATGTGAGATTGAATGTGTGTGTGTGTGTGTGTGTGTGTGTGTGTGTGTGTGTTTGAAAATAAAATGATTTAAACCAAACGTAAAAGAACCTACAGACGAGTTGTTTCAAGTGCAAAGCCCCCGATGTGACCTTAGATGTTAAAGGGGGCTATATAAATGAAACAATAAAAACAAATCTAAACATTAACCAAATACGTATATTTAAAAGGTGTGATCTACTTATTAATAACGATGCCTATAATGTACATACTCACACACACTCACACACACACAGAGGCCGTTTCAAAACGACACCAAACGAAGATAGTAAATTGGATTACACTTTGACTTGTCTGAAGCTTGATGTCGCAACTTTCAAACTCTTCTATTTAAAGTTTTATGTGTGTTTAAAAATCGCATACATTTGGGTTTAGGCAGCGAAGGAACAATGGTTATCATACGCCACACCCGCATGCTACGTTTTCCATTACTAAAGTGCTATGCCGCGCCGGCGTGTCTATCAAACCACACCTACACCACGCGTTTGGGACCTTCGCTCCCAACCGGCATCTCTCTTGGAGTGGGCCAGGCACGTGCCATTTGGTTATGTACGACTGCCTAATCCATGGTGATTGAATGACAGTTTCTGTATGTGCCGAATTTAGAGCTGAAAATGATATTCACGTATCACGCACGGTATGACCAATAAGGTCCACATGTGGTGTCGTTTGAAACATCCTGTGTGTAATATGCACCTTAAATTATATTGTATCTCCAAAGGGAAACAAAGAGAGCAACAATATTTTTGATCGCGGAGTTCTTGCTTGCACGCTACTGAAACTCCTCCAGCAGCATCAGCCTGGAGAATATCGCTAGCGATTAGGAGAACAGAAATTACAGGCGGGTTACAAGTGCGCCTTAAATTTCAATGAACGTTGACTCCTTCTGAATTCAGTGACTGATCAACAGAACTCAATAATTGAATAAATAGAAACAATGAAATGTTTATTGTGACGGATGTCACAGATGCTTTCGTCATCCGAGAGTAAGGTTTACAAAAAAGGCTCCGAGCCTATTTCATCATACCAGCCAAAGATACTTAACTAGTCACGTGGCAGTTAAAGCTTATAACAGACAAAGTATAGTTTTCAAATTGGAAACTGTGTTATTTATGCCCAAGACGTAAACATAGGAGTGTTCTGTTTCTATTTCATGATTTGGCAACTAGTGAGTTTCTGTAGCGCCTACTCATTAAACCAGTAGATAGTTTCAAGAATGTTCAGTCCTTTGCATCAAGAAATAAATGTTTAATTTGGCAAACTCAATATCGATTAGAATGAAGGAGATATAATTACAGACTTTCATAACAATAATTTGTATGTGCAGTAAAAAGCAGTGTAAATAGTTATCTATATCTAGTAATACACCAGATTTTACTTCTGATTTCCAATCAAAAAGTCTACAATATTTTGAATAAATAATTCTAATTTTAACGTCTATATCCTTAATCGTATTGTTAGTTTAATAATAAGAATTTTATCTATAGGATTTGCTGAATTGACTTTTTTTTCATTTATTAACTCATGCTTTATTTATTATTTTCAAGCAATTAATTCATAATAACTTAAAGATTTGTATTAGTCTAAATAATTAAGAGTTAGCAAAATGTGCGTGTCAAATTATCAGAAAGTCTGTCGGGCCGCGAACATGTCCAGTTACGAATTTAACGCGAATGGAATACAATACTGTTTTACCTTTTATGAAGTGTATTTTGTAGAAGAATGGGTAGAGAAAGTCATCTAAATGTAATGAAGATTTGACACGAAGGTTTTTAAGAAAATATACCCACCTCTAAACTATACTCCGTTTCGTAGTCGGCGTATCCTCCCCATAATTAGGACTGATACCCCCCCTAGGAGTTACAAGCGTATGCTTAAGGGTCAGAAGCCTGTCGGGGAGCCAACGGCACGAAACCACAGAATGTAGAACCTGGAACGAGTGTCGGCCCTTAGCCAGACATGAACGTGAGGAAGTGGATGATATGAAATGCAAGTGAAATGGATGATAGGAAAGGCGATGATGGAGCAATTGGGGGAATGAGTGGCGGGGGAAACCGGAGGACCCGGAGAAAATCCGCCCAGGCCCCGCTTCGTCCACCACAAATCCCACATGCGTAAACTATACTTTATTTGGAAATGTAAGTATTCGGGATTCTAAAAAAATATTCAAATGCTTTGGAATAAAATACAATGTATCTACATTACCTATTTATATCTATATTCACGACAAGTAAAATTTATAATTATCTAGAATTTTATTGAATCTGTAAGTTCCCCTTAACCTGGAAATTTATATAATTTGTACAACTGTTAATTTGGACCGACGAAATATATTTCAAAAGAAACACACAACTATGTAAAATGCACAACTTATTCAAATTCTCTCTCTCTATACCTCCCTCTCTTTCTCTTGTGCTATAAGGAATTTTCGAGATATTCATTATTAATGGTGCGATTTCACTATACCTTTGTTCAATAGGTTTTCATGGAAACAATATGGGTATGTAGGCAATATGTAATTTCCAGTTGTTAAACATTTGACTATCACCATTACCCTTGATCTATAAGGAATTGTGACTTCTCATTTACCCTGATTTCCATTCCATCACTTTCCCTTCATTAAGTAGGTATGTTCCTCATATTTCAGTTGTGCAAAGTTCCGTGACCTATGACGGTGCCGGACAGATGGTACGAATTGCCACTGAAAAGACAACAGATTGCGACAGGTCTCTAGACAGCTCTAGCAGCGGGACAGACCTTCGAACCTGGAATTGTTAGAGACATCCACGCGACCCTGTGACTACGAACTTTTGTCTTACCTCATGTTCTCCCTTAATCCTGGTGGTAGCAACAATGGCCCTATATACGTCTAAGTGACCAGGTGTCCCTCTCCGTTGTATATTCCTAGCCCTAATGTAGCTTTTTCGCATAGTTTTATCTCAATTAAAATCAAGTAGATAGAAAAATAAGTTTCACAAGAATAGCTTGCATAGCAATTATTGATAAACGGTAGCGGGTAGAGAAAGCCAGATGAATGTAATACCTAAGATTTTACTGTGCGCTACTTCAGACAGAATACCAATTATACCTACACGATTTTTGTGTAACTGCAGCATAGGACGATATAAATATTTAAAATGGGTTGAGTATTTCTGTGTTTTGTAATTCCTAACTATTGTTGTAAACTCCTCTACCCTCCAAAAATCTTTAAGATTAATTTGTTTTAATTGCTTACTTGGTGCTTCAGAAAAACCTAAAAACGACTGTATGAGAATGTCATTCTAGGAAGCAAATTAAAATGCTATGAAAAAGAAAGGGTTAATATGCTAAACTCACATTACTTAATCTGACGCTCTTTTCTTCATTAAATATTGGGTTTCCATTCCAGCTGGAATTTATCATATAATATTTTCATCGCCGCACACTGACTTTCTTGGCTTTAAAACTCTTAATTACTGCAGACTTACCACAATCGCATTATCTGTAAAACCTGCACGGTACTCCATTAAACAAAGCTGAAAGGAGGTGAAAAATCTGATGTGTTCCATTCACATGACTTTCTCGACAACTCTGCAATAAATTATTGTTAAAAAGATTTTGCTTCTATTTGCTTCCTGCTAATGAGAAAAAATTAGCAGAAATAGGCGTATTACTTGCTTCCTTGTAAGTAGGAGCGAAATAAGGGAGTACCTTGGGTTAAAGTGATAGTCAAAAGCTGGTTGCTATGTGACTGAAGTTCCTTTATTTGTATGGACACCAGTTCACAAAGTCCTATATGAGAAAAGTATGTTTTTTATAGCTGAAACCAAAAATAATGAGCTCCACGAAAAAAATGTATATAACATAAATTGTGTGTTTGTTGTGTGATAAGTTTTTGTCCATCTCTTACGGTTTAGCAGTTATGCAAAATTCCGTAAAATTGACCCAGAATAAAGTTGTCTTTAGAGGCTATTCCCAGAAAATTCAAAATATACATTTTATTTGTCAGGTAAATATCTTTGATATACGAGATTTTAATCAAAATTGTTAGAGCCGTTTTTTAGAAATACAACATTTTCGAAAAAGGTTCCATGTAAAGGGTAGTTTGGGATGGGGGAATTTTTCTCAAAAGCTTCGTGTCACATCCGTGGAAGATACTAACATTTAAATACCAAGTTTGGTATTTTACTGACTTTTCGTTTTTGAGTTATAGTGTTCACAGACACACACACGGACCTTTTTCTGAAAATTATTTTTTTTGGATACACAGTACTTTAAAACATATATTTCCGGTGAAATCTCGGTATCGAATTTTTGGTGGAGTGCAATATCTTCTCTATACACTATGTACATAGTACGTATAGAGAAAGTAAAAAGAAGAGAATAACTCGTGGTGTTTCTATATAATCGGTGAGTGAGTGTGAGAGCGCAAGTTGAGGAATGATGTTCCATCTTAAAAGTAAGGTTAGGAAAATATGGCACGTGCCTACTGTGACGTCAGGACTCAAATATTTGACAACTGTCCTTAAAATTAAATAGGCGCTTAAAACCTTAGAATTACTATCTTAAACAGTGCGCATGTGTGTGGGGGCGCGCGCACGTGTGTGTGTGTGAGAGAGAGAGAGAGAGAGAGAGAGAGGAAAAGTGTAAAAGAAGCTCTTTTGTATTTAAAATTGAGAATGTTTTACAATATGTATATTAACTATTGACTATATGTAAAACAAGCTTTTGTTTGTTACATTTCCTTAAAATGCGTGGGCATCATAAGTAAATAAAATGTTCTATATGAAAATAATGAACAAAGATTTAAATATAATTAGATACTACAGGTTCTAGATATTAAAATACTTAAGAAACAGTGTAGAGAACATTTATAACACAAACAAAACTCAAAACAAAAAAATACCCTTCAACCATTTTAACGTTCATAATTACGGCTGAAAGCAAATTGCTTTCTGTACTATGCCTACTATATCTCATTAGATAAAACCATGAAATATAAACACAAGACTGCTGTTTCGGAAACTTAAGACCTATTTAGCTATTTGCTGTAGGACAGAATATTTTCACAAAAGAAACATTCATTAATTGCCTGGGATTTCGTCAAATATCCCAGGTGGAAATCTTCATATTGAAAAGAGACCTCAGTATCATCTGTGTTTTTCTATTCATGAAATTATCAAACTCTGTAAATGATTAAGTGTTAAATAAATCTTCAATATTAATCAATATTTAGAAGTTAGCGGCACGCTGGACACCTCCTTGTTATATCTGTTCTCCTAATCCCTAGCGATATTCTCGAGCTTCGTGCTGCTGCAGCTGCTCAGACACTTTTATTTTACTTTCTCTTCAGGTACTATGTGCATAGTATATAGAGAAGGTATTGTATTGCACACAAAAATTCGATACCGAAATTTCTCCGGGAATAGATGTTTTGAAATCCCCTGAATACAAAAAATATCCGTGTGTGTATGTTTTTTGTTTGTCTGTGGGCAGCATAGCTCAAAAATGAAACGTCGGTTAAATACCAAACTTGGTATTTAAGTTCAGTATCTTCCAAGGATGCGACACCAAGATGTTCAATCCCCCCATCCCAACTACCCTTTACATGGACAGATTTTCGAAAATTTTAATTTTCTCAAAAATGTCTCTAACAGTTTTGATTAAAATTTCGTATATTAGCATATTTAGCATAACAAATAAAATATATACCTTGAATTTTCTAGGACATAGTCTCTCAAGACATCTTTATTCTGGATTAATTTTGCAGAATTTTGTATAGCTAGTAAGCCGTAAAAGACAGACAGAAACTTGATTAACGAAAAATGTAGAGCTCATTAAAACACACAATTTATATTATATACATCATTTTTCATGGAGTTGACTTTTTTTTCTTTTTTTTACGAGAATTTGTCAACTCCTGGCTATGCAAACAAAGGATCTTCAATCAAATAGTAACCAGGTTTTGAAAGATTAACTATCGTTTCAGCGTATGGTACATACCTACTCCTTTATTTCCCTTCTACTTACACGTAAGCGAGTAATAAGACCATTTCTGCTACTTTTTTTCTTGATTAGCGTGAAGTAAATAGAAGAATAAGCTTTTTAATAGTCATTTGTTGTAGAGATATAGAGAAGGTCATGTGAATGGAACACATCCAATTCCCTCCCCCACCTCTCTCTCTCTCTCTCTCTCTCTCTCTCTCTGTCTTTAACTTTCTGGCAAAATGAAGTGGTTCTATCTATGTACTTTTCAAACATTACTTAGGCATCCATCTTCATTTGGAAGGATACGTGCTTTGCGTTCCCTTAGCGGCCGGACCGTTTCGCGGTGGCCTTGGACTGGGTGACGAGTGGCGCGCCTGCCGCCAGAGAATAGCACTCTACTACTGCCGTGTCAGTCGAGTTGGATCTGTGGTGAGGTAAAGAGCTCTGTGGACGCGTTCGGAGTGACATTGTGTTGTCTCTTGGTGATAATTTTCCCAGCACTAATGGCTCAGCACACTTTACAACAACGTATTTTTCTGCATGACACGTATATGAAATACTCTTCTGCAAGAAGGCGTCGTAGATAATTTCAACTTCGTTACGCAGGTGTTCGAATTCCTAGCAGGACAACTATTCATGAACTTGTCAATAAAGTCAAGCGCACAGGATTATTTATGAACACGAAACATGTTAAAAAATGCAGTGTGCTATCGGAAGAGAATCTTGATGAAGCAGGGGCCCGGTTAGAGCACTCACCGTAAAAATCATTAAGACGTGTAGGACAAGAGGTTGGCATTTCCAATACATCAGCGTTTAGGGCAACGAAACTTCTGAAACTTAAGCCGTCGACTGCCTCCGTGGTCGAGTGGTCAGCGAGCTGACTTCTCACCCGGGGGTCCCGGGTTCGATTCCCGGCTGGGGCGGGGAATTTGTCTTTAACCGGAATTATATATATATAAAAGCCCTCAAAATTCTGTATCTAGCATTAATTAATGCAATTGGTTTTTGCAGTCCATTTATAATGGTGATGTGGACTCACTTTTAAGTCCTTCACTGATGAAGCGTGGTTTTATCCTCAAGGTCATCTTTCTACCCAAAATAATAGATACTAGGCTATGGAAAATCCCCGTATTATTCATGAAATTTCTCACCACGCTGCAAAAGTTGGAGTTTGGCGTGCAGTAAGTGCATGTAGAATTATTGGTCACATATTTTTCGACACAACAGTTGATTCACAGTTGCTTATGTAAATTCCATTTTAATTTTTTTTTTTCCGCAACTAACAAGAGGAACGATTGTGTTGGTGGTTTCAGCAGGACTCAGCTACAACGCTGCTGCGAATTCTGTGCATGCTTTGCGAAGTATGTATGGTGACAGAATAATTAGTCGAAGATTGTGGCTATCTCGTTCCCTTTCCTATCCCCATGTGATTTTTATTTCTGGGAAACGTTAAAGAATAAAGTGTACGCATCCAACCCTCACATGTTAAAAGAATTGAAGGACATCACGAGAGAAATGCAAGCATCAGTCAAGATGAACTTCTTCGAGTGAACCAGAACTGTTTTAAGAGATATAGGGAATGTATTCGTATTTCAACATCTATTGTGATTTCAGGCAATCATAATGTAAATTAGTACAGTAGTTAAGAATTCCTTACACGTTACCTGCCGGCTCTTTAGGCGCAATTCTGGCGGAGAGCGCGCCGCCTCTCACCCTCGGTGCAGCCGCGGGGCGGTTCGGTCGCTCAGGGAACACATTGTATGTGTCCAAGCTCTGCGAGGCTGGAAGGAATGTGAATAAGTTTACGTTAAGAAGAAATGACGAAGGAAGGCAGTCAGGTAATGTGGCGTATAAGATGCTTCAATAAAACATAAAGAAATATACAGTGCAACTAAATAAATGTCAAATCTCATCGAATAGTGCTACTAGTCTAATCTAAGTGTGCCACGTCATTTTAAGATATGATGGATGAAATTTCATCCTTTCAGTCAAAAATATGCTTTTATGGAAAGATATCTACTAAATATATTAAAACACCTACATACATATACCTATGCAATGTTTCAAATTCCTTTGATGTCTAAAAGTTACCTTATTTAAACTATAAGGGGCTGCGCTATTTAAATGCTCCTTTAGTAGAGGTATTTAAGTCATTTTTCAAGACTTAATTTTTTACAATGCATCTGAACAGTCAAATCTTAATTTAATCCACAAAATACATACTGTATATTTGAACCTTTTACTGAATCATCCCAGAGACGTTCTTAATGAAACTATATTTTTATTAGACCATTAGTTTTTAAAATAAACCATCTGATGGTGTTACATTCAGATAGCTTTCTCTACCTAGCCTGTAACAAAATATTCTTGTAAAAGCTTCTATCTACAACATGCTAAATGAGATAAACGTTAACACAAATATTACTTAGTTCCTTATAAGCAAAAGGGATATAAGGTAATACACATGCTAAAGCGATAGTAAAATCTTTTAAAAGCTGGTCGATATGTGATCAATTGTAGTTCCGTTAGCTTGGCATTTCCAGAAAAACAAAAGAGAAATGCCAAATATTCTTCCCCAACTTCATGAAACGAACACGCTCCCCTGGCACGTTCTGCGACCAACAATCAACATTCAACTTCATTGTTACACAAAAACTAAAACACCGAATTTCATCTGCAAACAAACGTACAACGCTCTACGAGACAGTCATAGAGATGTTATGGAAATCTTCACAGATGGATCAGCAACAAATGATGGACGTCGTTGCTGTGCAGTTATATATCCTACACACACCATGCTCTACGCACTACCGAAATATTTTTCCATTTTCTCCTGTGAAGCTTTTGCAGTTAAGGAAGCATTGCAGCACATCATTCAAAATGCCAATCAGACAGAATATGTAATTTACACTAATTCACTAAGCACAATTCTTGCCCCTCAGAATCTAAGTCCTACGCATCCTTTAATAAATGACATACTTCACTTATATTCTATCACTCAGCGCTCTGGAAAACAAGTAATCCTCACTTGGGTACCGTCACATGCAAATAGCGATGGAAATGAAAACGCCGATAAAGCTGCAAAGGAAGCCACCCGACATCCTGTCAGTGACCACAGAATAACTTCTGCACATCAAGACGTCATTAGATACACCACTATAAAAAGTTTATGCAAGCTATGATAACCTAATCTATACTTTGGGCAGCATGATGAAACTCGCTCATCGCAGGCATAGGTCTCATTTCAAGTTATAATATCATAACGTCAGCTTGCCGACTAAAGTATTGGATTAATTCAAATAGTGCGGTACTTTTAATTGTTATTAATTATAGTTTGTAATGAGTGATAAAGGATATTCCACCCCTAAGAAAAAAAAGGGAATACCGCGGAGAATTATCCAAAGATAAGAAGAAAGCGAGAAAACAGTTATTTTTGGACAAGTGGTTGAAAGAAGATATTTTTTTCGAAATGGTTACAACCAGTTACAGAAGACATTGCAAATAATTTCACATCATCATAATCACTTAATCCATCATCTTGGTCATCTGGAACGTCATAGAAAAGGCATGTTATAACCATTTTTATGGTAATTTAATAGTAGGGGTTAAAGGGGGATTTCAGGACTCAAAGGATGCCGCCCATGTAAACATCATGTACATATGTAACACTTAAGATAAACATCAGCCGACAGACCACCCACACAGCGCTGCCTCTTTGCCAAGACAACAGTCTAAAAGCTTCCCCATGTACCTGTCAATCAAAGTATGTGCTGCCGGCTACTACCCCCTCCCCCTTTGCCAAACCACCTGTCTAAAAGATTTTACTTGCAGGGTTCTTAATCACTTGAACAATCGTCTTTCACATTCACAGATCAAATTCAATTTAATCGATTGACCACGCCCACTCAAATTTCTAATTTTTGAGCTACAAGGCTCATCTGCATATCAAATCGATCTAGTTTTTCACGAGGAATCTGAATCTCTGATCATAAATACAAAATTCTTTTGATTTCAATTCGATAGTCTCTTTTAATTAAAAACACGTAGGATTTCTCTATCTCTGGCAATTCGAGAGCTACAAGGCTCATTTGCATGACAAATCAGTCTAACTTTTCACAAAGAATCTGAATATACAAACCTAGTTCAACTGTCATGGCGAAAAAACTCGATAAAATTACTGAGTGGAATATTTGATATAAATTATTAGATATCAATTGAACATGCGTTAGCGGTAATATTTTTGCAAGGAATTATAACACTCACACGATTGAACATGTTAAAAGCTTTATTATTCAATACCAACATATGAAATGAAAAATAGCAAGAGAGAGAATTGCTTTTATAAAACCTACTAACTTATCACATCAAAAACCAATATGGCGGCGAAGTGATTGTGTTTCCAACGAGCAGAGGGCACCCAACAGGGAATTGAACCCGGGATCTCTCGAACACTGAGAATGTCAACATCATTACAACTCCAAACATTATAAATCTTAATATCCGTTCTTAAACGAGGACCTACATTCGACTTTCAGTGAGGATGCAATCACATGACTTTACGACTATGTATAATTAAACAACGGGAAAAAATACCGATTGTAGAACACAATTATAACAGTCGATATAACTAAAATACACGTACTCGTTACCTCAGCGTGCAAGCTAAAGATGAGCTATGAAAACAGTGAGTTCCTATCATAGTAGTAAACCCGTTCTAACCTGCTTCAGACGACGAAGAATGCTGGCGCCGCAGCATAAACGTGCCCTTGCAAGTCATTAGGAGCTTTCCGGAAGAATTCTTAAATGTAGGCGTAAACAAGTATACTCATCAATCCATTAAACGCTTTCAACAAAACCCCGCCCATCCCTATACCTGGAAAAAACATAGCTTTAGAAGAGTAGCTATATATATAAGCATGGCAACTGCGATACCAAACATATTATTCGAAATGGCTTCAGTGAGAGGGTTTTCTAAGAGAGATATTGAAACATTTGAGGATATGGATGAGTACTGGAGTGAAGCAGGAGAAGAATCACATCATTACGCATATTTCCACAATGAATCGTGTAACGGGGCAGATGCATACAATTGTGTGTGCCAATCCGTCATATCACGATTACATGTCATCGAGACATATTTGCACAGAGAACTGTCCTGTCTACGAAAGACGGATGTTGTAAGTATATATATATATATATATATATATAATAAACAATATTACACATTATGAGAATTAACTCCAGCTAATATTAGTTAATTTAAATTGCTTTTTTATATTTCCAGATCTCTATCATTATCATCAGAATTTTTTATGAATGATGGCAATGAAATGGATGTGTACAGAGGAGTCCACGATAACCAATATCATAATGAGATATGTAATGGCTACACACATGTGGTACATTGCTACAAGCCAGCAGAACATGATCGAATCACCTCTTACTTTATCTGTAACTTTGCATGCAGCGTTTATCGACAAAGACTGGCAAAGTTAAGGTAAGAATATTGTTCAAGATTTTTTTGCTTGTTTGTTTGTTTATTTGTTTGAAGAAACAATTGTGATATACCAATTCAAGAAAATATTACCATTGACTCTGTATTTTTCAGAATTCGAGAAACAACCCCAAAAACTTCAGAGTCGGAGGACCGAGACGGAGATGGTGTAGACGAAGTAGACGGCTGCATTTCAAACCCGTGGAACGACTGCTCTGTACACGATGGCGACGATAATGTAAGGATTGCCAGCCAGAAACATGAACAAGTATCGAGGTAACATCACACATATGAAATAATGAAAACAGGAATACAGAGAAGGTTTTAGGAAAAAACTAACTAAATTTTATTTCAGCAGGATTTAATTTTATTTGACATTACTTCTATTGAGTGTAATTCAAATGTTTCAGATTGGTAAAGAGGCATCCAAAGAATAAGAAGAATAAGGAGGAGAAGGAGGAGGAAGAGGAGAAACAGAAACAGGGAGTTTCATATGATATTCCTACTAGGAAGCTACGATTACTTGAAGACCCGACGAGAAAAATTCCAACACGTCGGAGCAAACGCAACAAAGATGTTGACGCCAGCTCCTGTGCGAAAGGTGTCCCAAGACGTATACATCTCTGAAGGAAAATATTTGTGTGTAGCTTTTTACTATGACCAACCAGTGCTAATCATCAAAAGCGAGTATAATTCATTTGTATATGTGACATTGGCAGATTGGGAAATTATCATTAACGTGCTCCCAGAATTCGAAATGTTCATGAAAGGACACAAGTGCTCGACACGTGAATACAGTGAACATTTAGTGTATTCATACAATCTAATTGCAATTATGGAAAATAAATCAATTAAACTCGTTAATACATCTCTACACGAAGGCGAGATAATTTTAAAAAGAAAATGTGTAAAAGGTCTTAAAAAATCATCTGCATTTATCACCAGACATTTACATTTCTTATCTAATGTAAATAATGACGCTTACGCAGGAACAAGGAGCTGGAGAGGGAATGTAATGAAAATACTTTATAAATAAAAAGAGCTTGTATATACATTCACCACAGTGTTTTATTGCATAAAACCAAGTACAAGTTTCCTTGTCCTATTCCTTTCATAATAAATATTTAAATTATACATTGCATGACATGAGATAAGGGCTTGTAGGTAAATACCTTATCGTGAAAAATCAGACAGTATAATGAAGTCTGAGCTGGAATATTAGCGCTTGCTCGAATTTCAAGTCTAATATTAACAGCACCGCTGATTGTCTCCTCTGGCTGATGAGAGCAGTCAATGATGAATAACGGAGCATACTTCAGAAAATCCTTCCTCTGCAATAAAGGATAGTTTTCCTTGTTATAATATGAATTCTGAAACTTTGAATACATCTCATACAAAGAGGCAAATTTATAATTTCCAAAGTCCAAATTCATGTCATGGTAAGGATAACACTCGCTATTAAGATAAAGCCTCAAGTTTGTGATATTACAATGATCAAACTCAGAACAACTCTTTCTCGCGTCATTTGTTCTGGCTGTTTGAGCGCCAACTATAACAAATCTCGGCTTCTCAAGCTTTGATGTTGTAGCAACATTCCATGTAAATGATTTAGTTTGTGGAACCGCAGGCTGGGTATGAAGATCCATAGTTCGAAATGCGATGTGTAGAGATTTGTCCTCCTTAACAATCTTGAGAAACTGCACCTTTTCTCCATCTGCAAGACGCATCACAGGCATTCTCCATTCAATGCGATTTAATTTAACTATACCATCTTCAGCTCCTGCAGGAGCCACAATACAGTTTCTAGAGTCCTTACTTCGAATCATCACAAGCTCAAACTTGCTATTTAGTATAAGTTCATGGTGGTCATCAGCAAAACCCAGTAACATTGATAGGGGGACAATAGCGTTGAATACGCCACTTTCAGAATGTACTATGTCCACCTCATTCCCAGGATAGCTCCATCCAGCATTCAGCAAACGACTTGACTCCATAGCATTAAGAGAAACATAGTTGCGCATAGTTGTTGAAATCCCAGGATTTCGGGTTCTATCGATAGTCGAGCCATTCATATCAAGACGAATCTCCTCAAACATGAATGCTATAGCATTATTACCGAGTTTCGCAGTAGTAGGTGTCCCATCAGGCTTAGCAATCGTTCCTTCAATGTAGAGATAGCTTTTGCTAGGCAATGTATACAAATCTTCAACTTGGCAAGGAATTCTAATTTCATCGTTAAATCCCAAAGCTGACGAATTATACGGTAGAAACACATGCTCCTCTTCTTTAGCAATCTTATTGTCAAAGACAGGAGTGCTAGTGACATTGAAGATGTCCATCACAGAATTCGATATCCCAAACTCTCTAGGAACTTTCGATTGTTCAATGTTAACAGTCTGATGACTGGTGGCAAAGTACGAGCAAGTTGATGAATCGCTTGCTTATTATACAATTGACGACGACGCTTAAAATCGATTCCCATTGCGTCTGAGGTGAAGTCTTATACTTATATCTTCTTTCCTAAAGTTCAGGACACTCCCGTCTTGATCAACAATCCTGAGAGTGATTTGCTCGATGTAATTTGAAGCAACAATTGGCAAGTATATAGGGTTTGACGGTTCTTGGGAAATATGAAAACCAGGAGCAACCGAAGGAAAAAACTCATATATTGAATGCCCGCTCCTACCATTAATGAAGGATCCTGTTGCAATACTACACTCAACTCTAATGATGCCAACCTTAAATATATTTACAAGGAAATCAGATTCTGATATTTTATCTGGATGAATAACAGTAGTATTTGAAAATCCTAAAAGAGAGCCAATAGAGCACTCTTTCGAGAAATCGATAGTATAAGGACATTTAATCTCAGCCTTCATTGTATTATTGTTTGCTTGAATAAAGAAGACATCCCTCCCCAAACCGAGCTTACTCCCTATGTATGAATTAAGATCAGCTATCTCATACGTTCCAGAAGGAATATGAATGATTTTCAACTCATCGTTGAAAATATAATGAAATCGATTATTACTAGAATCAACATTGGGAATTGAATAAAAAGTTTCAAAGTTCAAGAGAGCAATCTCATAAAACCCTCTTGGATCTAGATGCAGAGGCGGATTTAGATACGTTGTAAACACTGAATCATTACCGCTAGCTGTAATAGTATAACTCATTGTGATAGAAATTGCAAGCACAAGTGTCCGCAAATAACTGAGCCAAAATCTTGAAATCTCTTTGTATTATAGTATAGTTTAACACCCTTTAAGTAAATCTCTATCTCCTTTGGAGGTTTTAAATCCCCAAAACTATCAAAATAAAACGCTGTATTTCCAATCTTCTTCACAGCAACCCAGTGTGTTCCTTCATTCTCAGACGAATCTAGATTCACAACAATTCTTTCATTGAAATGAGGTTTTGAAGGAAGATTGTCGCTCATGTACACACCTCGAAAATGAGGTACCTTCAAACGTCTAGCATACAGCTCTATATCAACATTGCTTAAGACTTTTTCCGGGATAGATATAACCCTCGCCCAGAGTTTTTTGAATTTTTTGAATTTGTCTTTCTGTTCTGACAATTCTTCCTCTTGATTTTTAACCCATTTCCTTTACCACTCTTTTTCCCTTTTAGGACACTTGCAGTTTTAGAAGCCGCAGCTAAAGATGCAGCCAGAGGTAGCACTGGTAACAATCCTCCACTTTTCTTTTTCTTGTGAAGGCCTCTTCCTTTCGCTTCCATAGCTCTGTTATGACGATTCATTTCAGCAAACTGTCGCTCAGCAGCTTTTTTCTTATTTACAGCTGAAGCAATTTGAGCTGCACCCCCTGCAGCAGCTCCTAATGCAGCAATAATAGGAATGAGAGGTAAAAATCCTCCTCGCTTCTTCTTTAACTTAGAACCTGCGCCAAGAGTGACTTTTCCTTTCATAATGCTCGCTACCAGCCTTGCTGCCAACTTTTCCCCTACAGATGAATCTGGTGATTGAACTCTACTCCAAGCCTTCTCAGCTAAAGTCTTGTCGGCAATATTTCTTGAGACAGCGTCCTGGGACTCTGCGTAGGCTATATCGTGAACCCTACAGGCCTCATCCAGCTGATTAACCCCTCTGTCTCCCCTCTTTAGTCTTTTGGCGAGCTTAGTTCCAGGCCCGCAAAATCTATAACCGGGCAAATGGGCTTCAAATGGCAGCCAATTAATAATCTTGTTGAGGAGACCAAATCCTCTCTTGACCTTATCACTTCTAGCTCTCATTGCATACTAAACACATTTCGCTATGCACCCAAATTTATAAAAATAGATTTCAGACAATACTGAAAGAAGACAAAAAATATATATATATATACATTAGCAGGGTGTTATTATTTTAGTTGATAAGATGGAGCTCGTCAAGCAAGAATGTGCGCTACCTATTCAAGTATTGGACTTTGAAAGTGATCTTAAATGTGATAGGCATGGAAAGCTGTTTCCGTGTAATGTTAGAGGACTCATCTTGGGAAGTTCTAGTGCAGGAAAGACAAATGTACTACTCAATATGCTGGTACACGAAAATGGACTACGTTTCGAAAACTTGTACATCTATTCAAAGTCTCTCTATCAGCCAAAATATCAATACCTTATTAAACTCCTTGAAAACATTGAAGGCATAGATGTGAAAACATGCGAGGATGGAGAAAGTGTATTACACCCATCAGAAGTTAAAGAGAATTCAATATTTATATTTGATGACATCATTACTGAAAAGCAAGAGAAGATTGCAGCATTTTATAGTATGGGTAGACATCGTAACGTTGACTCTTTATATTTAGCCCAATCCTACGCAAAGGTACCTAAACATTTAATACGTGATAATGCAAATATGATTATACTTTTCAGGCAAGACAATTTAAACTTGAAACATATATATGAGGATTACGTAAACACTGATATGACATACAATGAATTTAAAGATTTGTGTAAAAACGTTTGGGAGAGCTTTTCAGAAGGAAGACCGTTCGTAGTTATAGCACCTGAATTCCCTATGAGTAACGGTCGATATAGGAATGGATTTGATCGATATATTAAGGTCAATATGAATGAATCCAGTCATTCATAGTTCAGAATGAGTGTTGACAGGTTCGGCTCATCGAGAATCTCGGCAGTTAAGAGAACTCTTAATCAGCTCATTATAAACAGAGATGGGAAAGGCAACTACCAATTCAAGAAAAGACGTTTGTGTAATATTCAAGACCCCGAAGATGAAGATGATGCTACAAATAAACGATATGTGGATACACTTTCAGCTTCTTCTGAGAATCGATTACAAGAGTTTTCTGTTAAAACATCTCAGAAAGGACTAGAGGAATTTGAGCTCGTTCTTAGGAAGCATATTCAGAAATCACTTGAAGCGCAGAATGGAAGTATAATGGTACACATAAACAAAAATGCTCTGAAACGAGATACGAAAAGAAATATAATTCTGGATACTATAAGAATGAAAGTATTATTACCACCATCGGATGGCACAGACGTGCCTAATACTAAATACATACAAGATTACATAAATGCAAGAACGCCGCGATTAGATTCCAATGGAAATTTCACATTTATGAAGAAAATATTAAGAGAGATAGCGGAGCCTATAAGCGATAGTGACGCATCCAATAAGGGATATGTTGACGCTTTAGAGAAAAAGACACATTCTTTCATACAGCAAAACTCAAAAGAAGTGGGAGCTATGGTTAATACCAAGCTTAATGGTTTGATTGCAAGATATATTCTGAAGAGAGACGATGAAAACAATATTGTAATGGACGATGTTAGATTGAGAATATTACTAAACCCATTACACGATCACGATGTAGCGAATAGAAAATTTGTCATTGAATATTTCAATTCTCAAACACAACCACGAGACGGTAATGGTAACATTATATTCGGAAAAAAGAGAATTGTTGATATAGCAGATCCTATCGATGATACAGATGCTGTAAATAAAAGATACGTTAGAAATTCAATTATAAAAAAATCAAATGAGACACGTCAACAACTAAGCAGGTATGTGCCGAAGGAAATTGAAATACAAGTAAGCAAGAAACTTCAAGGTTTCAACACATCCCTGAACAATACTATAAGCATAGTGGATTCTCTATCAAAGTCTTCAAGTGAGTCTACCAATTCACTAATGGAATCTATAAAGCAATTGTCAGAGAGATTTGATAGTGAACGAAAAAACTTCGATGGTATGTGCACTAAGAAGATGGATAACATAGAGAACCACATGAACATGCAAGGCAAGCGACTAGACGAAGAAATTAAACGGTTAAAGACAGATACTTTAAATAACCGCAGCACTAAGCAGTTGGACGAGAAACTGAGTACATTGCAGATTCGTGTAAACTCATTGATGGATAATCACAATAAACTACAAGAACAAATAACGTCTATAGAGGAATCAATTAAAAGTCTGTATACTAATACAGCAATATTTGCTGATGCATTCAAGGCAAAGATGTACGAGCACAAGGAGGACACTGATCAGCTGAAAAGATCAATTGAAATGATAGCTAAGGCTGTCGATACTTTGAGACTTCAAGTTGATCGCAAGCTATAAATTGAGAGAATGCTCATAGTTGTCATCATTCAAAGATGGATAGCCAAAGAATAAGACTTAAAGAATCAGTAGTCAAACATACAAAAGCAATAAGAGAAAAGCTACGAGAACTCAGGGGGCAAAGGTTTGAGACCCAAAGGACCATGAGCGAAGCCCTTCAGCCAGTATCAGAACCTCTTCAAGAAATACTAGATATCCAGAAAAAGAGTGTTGTATCTGCTAAAGAAGAGAAAGACGAGAGCATCACATCATATCTGAAGAGAGTTCGAAGGAAAGATAAAGATGAAATCGATACAGTTTACGGTGTGCGATATGAAGATGGAAGCTACATGTTAGGAAACAAGACAATTGATTTTATTAATAATCAAATTAGGGTAGGACAAGAAAAATTCAATGTTACAGCTGGATTGAATGAGCTGATCTTTAAGAAGATACCTGAAATGACTGTCTTTACAGAAGATGATTTGGATACTTATAGAAGAATTCTGGAGTCAACAATGGTGCACCGACAGAAGAATACCAGACAAGGACGATTGAAATATAGCAATTCATACAAGTATATAAATATCATACGTCCTCTCCTTAGAAAACATAAAGGCTTGGGCTTAGAATGGAAAGAACATCATCCAGAGAGAAAACAAGACTACATCTATTGGAACGATCCAAATACATTAGTGAATCGCTTGAGACTGCTCATTGCATCCAAAAACGCTGGAAATACTAATCATACTCGAGAAATTAATGAGATTATACAAGAGCTAAAAGATTCCAAAATAATAGCATAATGGAAGTGAAGAAAAATATAGCAGCAGAACTTCACGCCCCTGCAAGGAGAAAATTTTTACGTCGAAAGATTGTCAGCAAGGGAATGCATGACCTAGTACAAATTGATTTGGTTGAAATGCTTCCCCATGCTAAACTCAACAAAAACACCAAGTACATTCTTATTGCAGTCAACTTCTATTCTAAAATGGCATACGCAAGACCGTTAAAGAACAAGACAGGTCCTCATGTTGCAAAAGCTATGGAAGAGATTCTTCAAGAAATGCAAACACCTCCAAAAAATATCCAAAGTGATAATGGAAAAGAATTTTATAATAAACATTTTAAAGGACTAATGATCAAGAATAACATTAACCACTATAGTACATATAGCAATGTGAAGGCAGCAGCTGTTGAACGTTTAATAAGAACATTGAAGAATATGATGTATAAGGAATTCTTAACTCAAGGTTCATACAAGTGGCTGGATCTTCTGCCGAAAATTATCGCAAAGTATAATGACACATACCATTCAACTATTCGGATGAAACCTAATGAAGTCAAGGATAATAGTCTTCTTCTAACAGTCTACAACTATAAACATCATCAAAGGGAGAATAGGAAAGCAAGAAAGTTTAAAGTTGGTGATTATGTGAGAATATCGAAAAATAAGGGGCATTTTGAAAAGGGTTACGAAGCTAATTGGAGCGTAGAAATCTTCAAAGTTGACAAAGTGAATAGAACCAATCCTACTACATATATATTAAAGGATAAGGATGGAGAGGAGATTAAAGGTGCTTTCTATGGACATGAAATCCATTCTACACTTTTTCCCAACACCTATTTAGTTGAGAAGGTGATACGTAGACAAGGAAATAGGATTCTTGTAAAATGGTATGGATTTGCTAATAAACAATGGATTGTTATGAATGACTTATTGTAATAAAATATTGAAATAAAGAGACTCTTTTCAGTTTCAAGTGTATTTTATTAGAAAAAAACAATTTCCCTTCACATTTCCAATAGTGAAGAAAATACGTAATTTACCTTAAAAAAACAACAAAAAAACCCGTTAGCGGGAAAAAACTATACACAACATAAATTTAAATGTTAATCATATATTTCAAAGAACCCATGAGCGGGAGAAAAAGAAACTATATACAACATAAATTTTAATATACAAATACATTAAATGTGATATATACAAATGACAGAGCATGTGCCGGCAGAAAAGTCATTTCCTTATTAATTGTCAGTCATAGCCAATGAATAATGCCCCCAGGCAAGAGTATAATCAGAGCCTTCAATAATTTTACGTTTATCGTCCCTACCATACAGAGCGACTTTATTCTCCTCCATTGTACGGATGCAATGCTTGAAGCTCCTAAATATTCTTTGTTTTGCCAAATACTTTTTTCTAAGGTCATTAAGACAGTGGAAATATTGTTCAAAATTTAGAGTTGCCGTGCCTGATTTGGTTATGCCCTTGGCCTTCTTTACAGTCTGTCCCTCAAATCTGTAGCTGTACAACTTAGACCTTAGACCTATAAATTCATACATGGGCTTGCCCCCTAGCTCGTCCTTAAATAAGCCTATCACTTTTTTATTTTGTGGTATTATGCCGAAAGGATTGTCTACTGCAAAATTTGAGGTATCAAAATATTGTGGATTCTGTCTCATAAACTTGTAGACATCAGTTGAAGTTTCAAATATAAATGAGTCAGTATCCATGTAGGCCAGGACTAGATCTTTTAAATTTGGTTTCATTACATTATAAAAGAAGTCGTACATTATCAGTTTTGAAATATCCAAAATTGCCTGGCCTATATAAATAGGCTTATTCATATGCACTTCCTCTCTACTCAATTCTATACCCACAAGATTTTCATTAAATATAATGCTCCGAATGTAGGTCGGGCGAGCAATCAGTTTCTTGGCCTGCTTCCAAGACGAAACAATTCGGAAGTCAGTATATTTCCTGACATTCTCAATGAATTTTCCATATACAGAATTATTCATTTTTTTCCATAGATTCTGTCCAAATTTGGACGTTTCCCTTGCACGTCTTTCTGTATTAACATGTATATAGGTTTTAAGCCAATTAGTTTGATCATATGCCACCACACGGTGTATCTTTTCTAATTTCAGACCTAAATCAAGACACTGTTGTAGATTCCTATAGTGCAAGGTATACTTCTCTTTATTATCCAAAGTTGCCAACAGTTTCTTATAATGACCTTGTGGTGGTATTTCGCTTTTAGGACAGAGAGGAAGCTCATTGTGGATGTCGTGGATATGACTAGGGTACTCCAAATCTACCTCTAGCACATATCCAGTAGCTGAATCTGAAGGTACAGAGGTGAAATCAATGCTAGCTATTTCCTCTTCTTTCAGCCATCTTAGATTTCCCATTGGAAGGTGACACTTCATTGCGCTCCCATATAAGTTGTTTAAATCTTGATATGCGATATAAACATCATTCATTTCTTGGTTGTATCCTGGGACATACTTATTATTAGCTTTTACATAGCGCTTTGATACGCTGCACATCCCACCTCTGATAGCTCCCTCAAAAAATTCTAGCATGGTCTGATCGGTAATGAGGTCGAGCTTTACCTTTGTCATTTTCAGCATAGCATCGAAGGCAAGCCCTGGTAATGTAAAATACCAGCAAGGATCTAAATTATATACCTCCAGAGAGAGGTCCCTAAACTTTTCAAAAACATCAGCTAATAAGAGCGTGTCTGTCTTCAGGTAAAGGTCGCTGTATTGGCCTAGATTTTGAATATTGAACGTCCTCCACACTTTCTGGGCGTGCATATATTCTTCCTGGTTTATTCCATCAAACACTTCAATTGGTGGTAGTTGATTTTCTTCCAGTTTATCTATGTTATCAACATAGCTATACGGGAATATTCCCTTTGATCGAACGAGCTCTTGATGATTTGGATCAGGATATTCCGCATTTGTTATCCGGAATTCATCTTTTTCAAGCATACTAGCTAGACTAGATAACTTGTCGTCCAAAAACTTGAAGCTATCTAGGAAGCGTAAATTGATGCCCCTGTATCGCTTTGTAAAGGATATATACCGCTCAGAAGTGGTTGCGATACACGAAATTGGTTTATCATCATATGACATGTGCTCAAATAGGAAGTGGCTATCATAATTGCTCAAGCAATGAAAATAGATTGGAATGAAAGTGGGTACCTTTCTATTCAGATTGCAGCGATTATGGCTAGCGCCAATGTAAACTCCTGTCATGTGATCATGATCCCTTACTTTTTTCTCGTATACCTCAATCGTCTTCATGCATATGTGGCAAAGATGCGCGCTTTGAAAATCAGCCTTGTCCTGAGATGTCATACACATTTCTTCATTTTTACTATATTGAGCAATAACCATATCGGCTATCACTCTTATTTCAATGAGGAACTGCTTGATAGCGTCAGGACCTCTAAAAAGCATGAATTTCGAGAGCGATGCATCTTGGCGACATACCAGCTTGAGCGATATTGACATTGCTTGATGATGCTGGATAGCTCGGGTCCAACTCTCAGTAGTCGATGGCTCACAAGAGGAGACCTTTGCTAGCACGCTCTCAATGTCAGCGTAGATAACAAAATTTACAGGCACGCCTTTAGAATAAGATGAAAACTGGATAACTTCGTCACTTGTAGGCATTTTAACCAAATGCGCCTTGGAGCAACGCAATTGGTGTTTTTTAAGTATTTCCTCTCTGGAGAAGTGTATCAGACATGTCTCACAGATCCATTTCCTTTCCTTGTGATTGCTTATTTGCTTTCCTAATAGCTTGCTGAGATTCTTAATCAGACAATAATGTGAATTTTGTCCTTCTGTTATCATGAGAAGATTAACGTGATGTCCCTCTTTTTTGGCTGTTTGATAAAGTGGTATAATAGTTTCATCATCATCATCTAAACCGAATACAGCGACGCTTGTTCCTGGATTCTGACTTTCAAAGTGCTTTATTTCATGGAGACTGACAGGGAAATTAATATCTGTATAATTGAACTCTGTAAGTAGTTTTTCCTTAGGATACTTAGTAGTTTTCTCGGCATGTGCCTTTATAGAGTATTTTGATGCAAGAAGACACCAAGCAAAGCAATATTCGTCTAAGTTCTTGATATTTACAACTGATAACTTATGTTTTATATCTTTTGGAAGCTCTAAGTAGCTTGATGCATTGAGAGGTTTGTAATAGCTTAAGCTATTAACAAGGGAATTGACAGAAAGAAGTGATTTAGAACTGGCTTGGCCTTGAAAATTTGAAATGTTAACAAGAATTTCATCTGCCATAGTTGAGAATAAAGCATCCAAATTGCATGATTGGAGACCCAATTTAGTACAGCTATTAAAGTACATGTTCTCTATAAGATCAGATTCGGGTGCTTGAATCATGAATGTCAGCTGCAATGAGCTGATTATCTTGAACCCAGCCCGATTTCTGGTAAGTACTGAGCTCATTTCTTTAATTACTAGTGGTCTACACCTCTCTAGGAATGCCTGGGGATCATTGATGTCTAATGTGTTAGAAATTTCGGTATTATAAATATGACCTTTAAAGGCTTTTTCTATTGTATCGCATTGAAGCTGGCTATGACTGACCTTGGAAAGTTTTGCTGATGCGACACTGCTGTCCCCTTCAGAAGAATCATCATGGGTCCTCTTGCATCCGCAAGGTTTAGACATCTCCTCCACTTGCATGCCAGCTCCTCTGAAGACTTTTGCCGTGATGTCTCTCCCTGCATTCCATAGGTGATCGGGTCTACAGGAAGGTCCGGGCGTCGGAGATTCGCACCTAGCGTAATTGGTGAACGGTTCGGGCAGAGGAGAGCTTGCTTCCTGTGTCATCCAGCGTCCCATGGCAGCGTCCCATCCTTCGTCATCTGAGGACTCATCCCAGAAGGCGCTCGCTGTCTCAAAGGGTCGAGAACAGATCGCCTTATCCTCTGGAGGCCCCTCTCGAAGAGCACCACCAGCTTCGAGATCGGCAATTTCTGCAAATTATGAAAGAAATTAGGCTTTGTTTCACCCGCGATTTCAAACTGTTTCGAATATTTATTATTTCTGCAAAAAAAATAAGATGTGTTTCATTAACATAACTTTATCTATTTTCGGCCATAGCTTATTGCTCTATTTACTTTACGCTAATCTATATAAACTTTGGCAGAAACTTATTTCTTGTAGATAGATACAAGACTAATGTTATAGTTTAAGCTTTAAGAGAGGGTCTCTATGAGATGTCTTTAAAATTCCGTTCTTCTTGCATGAATACAATCATTTATGTAAATATTGACTTTTCATTTCTGAAAAGTATAATTTTAGAATATTTGAATAAAATCAAGGAATATCTAAAAACAATCAGATCCATGAAAAAAATGTACATAACACAAATTTCGTGTTTTAACGGACTTTACGTTTTTGTGTGGTAAGCTTTTATCTATCTCTTATGGTTTACTAGTTATAACAATTTATTCAGAATAAAAAGGTCTTCAGAGATTATACTCAGAAAATTCAAGTTATACATTTTATTTGTCCGGTAAATATCTTTAATATGCGATATTCTAATCAAAATCGTTAGAACCATTTTTAGAAATAAAATTTTTCGAAAAAACGTTCCATGTAAAGGGTAGTTTGGGGGTGGGGCTTTTCTCAAAAATCTTCGTGTCGCATACCTGGAAGATACTAAACTTAAATACCAAGTTTGGTAATTTACCGAATTTGCGTTTTTGAGCTATGCTGCCCAGTCACACACATATACACACCAACACACGCAAACACACAGACATGCAAACACACACGAATCTTTTTCTAAAATGGATTATTTTGGATACAGGGGACCCTAAAAACATATATATTCCCAGTGAAAAATCAGCATCCGATTTTGGGTGGAATACAATACCTTTTCTAATAACTATGTATGTAGTACGTGTAGAGAAAGTAAAGAAAATGAAACTTACCAGGTCTTGGAAGCTCCAGTCTCGTGTCTCCTCCGAACCGGATCACTGCGGGGCTGTTTGCATTTTCTGTTGCGCCTCCTGAAAATGAAGATGCTAATAATAATAATAATAATAATAATAATAATAATAATAATAATAATAATAATAATAATAATTTAAAATCGTTAAAACAATATTCATTCATCATTAATTTATACCCATCATTTCATTAATTATATTGATTTGTAAATCTGTAAATCAGTCCTTTTTGCTTTAGAAAGATGAGCCGTTTTCGTATATTCTATTTGAACTGTAAGTATTTTTTCATATGCATGTGTTATTGGCTATTGTATGTAAGATATTCAGAATAATTACCTCTATTTAGTTCACCATGTTGATTCTGTCCCGTAACAAGTTGCTGTGTTGCGAATATAGCCATTCTTTGGACAGATTGTTCCATTGCTGGAGTCCAAATATCGCTTAGCGCCGGAAAATCCCATTGATCAGCTGGCATTGTCACCATATATAGGACTGATTGCATTCTATTGTATGCTTCTCGCAATTCGTTGGACCAATTGGCTGAAAAATAAATATTTATTCTTTAGTTTCGTCATTCAACTTTGTTTAAGTGTTACTAGCATTCTTCATGCGTATTTCAGTCAATAGATTTTTATAGTAATAATAAAACCCTGTTCATTAAGAGTAAAATGTTTATTGTTTAAGGTATTTAAATGTAAAATTATTTTAAAGCTTTTATGTTATTTCAGTGGAATAAATTACCATAAACTACTATCGCAAGCACGTGAAATAAAGATTTTCTTTTTATACATAATTCACAAATATAGCGCTAACCACTGTGTGTGAAATGTGACTGCCGCTGTGTTCGATCGGTTAGCGACCTGACTTCTCGACTCGAGGTCTCGGTTCGATTCCCTGCTGGAACGGATGATCTTTCTTTAACCAGAATTATTCCCTGTCCCCCATAGTCTAGAAGTATGAACGCGTGCGTGTATACGTGATTTTAATTGTATAAAACAATTAATTATAATCTAATATTACCTAGAGATATTACGGACTAGTTTCACAAGTTATAAGTTATGAGCTGATCATAGCTATATATAAAAATGTAAAAAAAATTTGGTAAAAAAATAAAAAATACATGTTTTTCATTTAGTTCTTGTTATTTCATTACATTTCATTTAGAATGAATTTATGTATGTGTGTGTGTGTATGTATGTATGCTCTGGGGTTAAAATGTTCACGTGTGTACGTCATATACTTTTTCTGAATTTATTTCATGTGTTCCGAGGTTCTAAAAAAATTCATTCACCGTAAAATCTTTACATCGAATTCATTTGCCAATACTCTCATACTGTTTTTTGATTCTACTATAGATTCTCTATTTCTCACACTATCGTTAGGTATGCGAAGTTCTTATTAATATATATATTTTTTTAAAAAAATGCATTCCATTTCATTGTAAAAGTTTCTGAAAAATGTTGGAAGTAACTACAGCCTATTTTCCTGCGTGATAACCATATTAAAGTTAGTGAGAGTATACTTTTAAAACTTACCATTCATTTCAAGATGTTCGATTTGCAGTGAAGTCTTCGTACACAAATTATCTTCTAGGTTCTCGATCGATTTCCGTAGCTCACTACACGAAGCGAATTTTATAAAGACGATGTTCTGTTAGCTTTTTTTCTCGTCTTTTATAATGGATACGGTGTTAGGACCGCCTACTATCCTGAATTCGATTGGCAGCGCACCCCTATTTACATTTCCCCTCCTTTATTGTAGAATCATATTTCATTGGTCGAATTTAGAAATATTTTCTCTCTGTTTAGAGAGGAGGGGCTTGAACCAATCGTGTCTGGACTTGAGAGATTGCCCATTTCTTGTAAACAGAATGTCCCTCGGGGTATTTTTGAATCGCAATAGGACCAGAAATAATAGCGTCGTTTTGGCTACATACCTACTCTAAACACACTTTCGTATGTTATTTACATACTTCTTGGAGTGATAGTTGGAAAAGGCGTATTCTATATTTCTGTGTCTCAGATTCAAAACATTGATAGATTCATAGCGTCTGACTTGGCAGTAGTATCCATCAGAAAATATCATTGAATCTTGATTTAAAATAAACTATACACGCTTTTAAGCTTAACCAGAGCGATACACTTAACGAGGGTTCAAAATAGCATATTTGTTTTCGTGAACTATTCAACCTTAAAATAGTTAAAAGGGTTTCTGAGTAGTAAACATTCTTTCAGTCTAAGTCTGATATTTAAGGCGTCTTTGGGGCTGTGCATTCTGAAAAGTGTATATTATTATTTCCTGCTTCTTACCATGGCAGGTGGAAGGGGTGTATTCTATTTTTCTCTGTCTCAGATTCAAAACATTGATAGGTATACATCGTCGGACTTGGCAGTAGTATCCATCAGAAAATATCATTGCATCTTGATTTAAAATAAACTATACACGCTTTTAAGCTTAACCAGAGCGATACACTTAACGAGGTTTCAAAATAGCATATTTGTTTACGTGAACTATTCAACCTTAAAATGCTTTCAAACCGAAGTGGGGTGTGGTTGACTATGTGTTTTGGTACAAACCATTCATATATTTGTTAAACTAAAAACAACATCTACCCTCTTCTGCCTAAGTGGATTGTCTGGTTTCTAAGAAAAAAACAAAAACACTCGTTGCCTGTGGAGCTACTATGAAAGCGCACCATGAAGACGCCTAGAAAGGAAGGCAACTTCTCTGGCATAAGTGAATTATCAGGTTACATAAGCGTTACGGGGTCTCCCTGAATACTCCACTAAGAACAGTAATTTTATATTACATTTTTTAAAGGTTCTCATTTAGTTTCAAAAATGATTTCATTCCGCTTTCGAGGTATTTAAAATCGTAAAGTATTTTGTAGATTGAAAATGATGTTTACAAGCGCCTGTTCATAGCTCTTCTTTAGCTTGCACGCTGAGGTAACGAGTACGTGTATTTTAGTTATATCGACTGTTATAATTGTGTTCTACAATCGGTATTTTTTCCCGTTGTTTAATTATACATAGTCGTAAAGTCATGTGATTGCATCCTCACTGAAAGTCGAATGTAGGTCCTCGTTTAAGAACGGATATTAAGATTTATAATGTTTGGAGTTGTAATGATGTTGACATTCTCAGTGTTCGAGAGATCCCGGGTTCAATTCCCTGTTGGGTGCCCTCTGCTCGTTGGAAACACAATCACTTCGCCGCCATATTGGTTTTTGATGTGATAAGTTAGTAGGTTTTATAAAAGCAATTCTCTCTCTTGCTATTTTTCATTTCATATGTTGGTATTGAATAATAAAGCTTTTAACATGTTCAATCGTGTGAGTGTTATAATTCCTTGCAAAAATATTACCGCTAACGCATGTTCAATTGATATCTAATAATTTATATCAAATATTCCACTCAGTAATTTTATCGAGTTTTTTCGCCATGACAGTTGAACTAGGTTTGTATATTCAGATTCTTTGTGAAAAGTTAGACTGATTTGTCATGCAAATGAGCCTTGTAGCTCTCGAATTGCCAGAGATAGAGAAATCCTACGTGTTTTTAATTAAAAGAGACTATCGAATTGAAATCAAAAGAATTTTGTATTTATGATCAGAGATTCAGATTCCTCGTGAAAAACTAGATCGATTTGATATGCAGATGAGCCTTGTAGCTCAAAAATTAGAAATTTGAGTGGGCGTGGTCAATCGATTAAATTGAATTTGATCTGTGAATGTGAAAGACGATTGTTCAAGTGATTAAGAACCCTGCAAGTAAAATCTTTTAGACAGGTGGTTTGGCAAAGGGGGAGGGGGTAGTAGCCGGCAGCACATACTTTGATTGACAGGTACATGGGGAAGCTTTTAGACTGTTGTCTTGGCAAAGAGGCAGCGCTGTGTGGGTGGTCTGTCGGCTGATGTTTATCTTAAGTGTTACATATGTACATGATGTTTACATGGGCGGCATCCTTTGAGTCCTGAAATCCCCCTTTAACCCCTACTTTTAATGTGTGAATTTTTGTAGCGGAATGTAGCGGAATTTTCTCGGCCTGTAGCGATATTCAATGGTTTTTGGTTGGCAACACTGCCAGTGGATATCAGACTATTACTATTTGTTCTCTGTGTGCATGTTTATTAGTCTACATATTATCTATCTTTAAAATTCTTAAAATGTGAACACAATATCTATGCAAATAGCTTGTGTGCTGCAGTATAAGAAACCCATGACACACAGAAGTAATTAATTAAAAAAATAAATAAATAAAAGGAAATAAGAGAAAAAAATAAAGAAGAAAGAAAGAAGGAGACGAGAGAAAGAAATCTTATCCCTAACAAGACTGTAAAGTGCGACTCAAATGAAATCTTGAATCGCTTTCTTGTATAAATGTTAATTATTTACAGGCTCAGAAAGTCACAGAAGCTTAGCTAACATTTTTAGAAACATATTGGGTAAGAGTTGGAGGATGAAGTTTGAGGTGCAGTTTTATGTAAACCAGAGCACTTTGGTTGGTCACAATCATTGACGTGGAACAAATTTCAGCTGTTTGTTTTATTTCTTTAAAAATATAGTTATGGCAAATGACATACTGTAGATAGTAAGTCTGAAAATTCTCTCTCAACCACAAATTGGTACTCAAAGAAAGTTATTGAACCATAGAGATTAGAAAAATACATATTTAGGAAAATTGTAGAGCTCATTTATCACACAAATCTTATATTCTAGAATTTGAATATTCTCAAATACGGCAAACGTATGTTCAGGCTTTCTCCGCCATGCAATATGCTTGAGAACGCATTGTTTTGTTATCCGTAGGTAAGTAATATGATCCCGTTAGTTGTAAAACCATGACATATAAACAAATAACCACTATTTTCGCTACAGATTGTCATTTGAAAATTACTCGTGTTCATTGATATCGTGAAATATCGACAATGGAAGTTTTTTTGGTAGATGGTTTAACGCCAGCTGTTACTACTCGTGGCACCGCAGGCAATGACACTGCTGATACATGGAATGAAGATGGAATGCGATGGCGGGGGAAACCGGAGAATCCGGAGAAAACCTTCCTCTGCGCCGCTTTGTCCACCAGAAATCTCACATTCCGTCGCTTGGGATCGAACCCGGGCCGTCTAGGTGAGAGGCGAGTGGTCTAACCTGGAACCCTTCAGGATGCAGATTTGAATAGCATTTCATGTAATTATCGGTTATGTTGATGAGTCAGTCAGTGTCCACTGAATTGTAAATATTACAACATAGAGAGTGACTTAGATACACTTGGAAACCTTCCTGATCTCCTAATCCCTAGCGATATTTGCGAGTCTGAGGAGGTAGCCCACCATCGTGCTACTTTGTGCTATGGTGTGTTTATATAATACACATTTTGTATTGCTTTTCCTGTAACTTCCCAGCAATTGCTTGAGATAGTTTTCAACATTGTTTTGTTAACAAGAAGTATTACTTAATACTCGAAGAACGCTTGTTACGTTTACTTAACATAATTTAAAGATAACAGAAGGAATAAGCAGCACAAAAGAAAACATTTAAAAGCACATATAAGGAAAAGTTATAAGCAACGTAAAATGAAAACTAATTTAATTTACGTTGCTTATAACTTAGTTACATGTGCTTTTTATTTAGGCGGCAGCCCAGCGATCTAAACACACTACCACAGCGTCACCGATATAACAATAGAAAACTTAAAAATCTTTTATGTTATTGCCCTCACATGACTTTCTCTGCCTTCTATCGCTTATTCTTACCAAAGTCTGTTCTCCTTTCTTCTTCACTTTAATCAATATTGACCTCTCCGAAAGGATGCATTACACATTCTTTATGGTAGGTAGGGAACAAACAGCAATAGTCTTAAAACTGATCGTTACACGCTGGCCTGAAAATTGCATTTTACCTCAAGACATGCCAGAAACAACTGAAGATTACAGAAATGTAAAAGACTGACGAAGTATAGCAGCATTTCAATCATTAATATAACGAATAATTCGGAATCGGCTAATGTTACAAAAAAGCTATTTGAAATAAATTACGCGTTTTAGAGATCAACATGTTTTATGAGTGGTACATAAGGCTTCTTTTGTCGCTTAACGTTTTCCGATAATAGAACATTAGGTAGTATGTACATTTTCTTCCGGATGAAGAGGACTTACAAAGCTATTATAAAAAAATTCAAGATATACACTTACTGCCATGTAAATATAATTATCATAACAGGGTTTTAATCAAATCCATTGGAACCATTTTCAGAAAGTAAAATTTTCAAATAAAGGTTCCGTGTTTGAAGTAAGGGATTTCCTTGAAAATCTTCGTGTCGTGTCTTTGAATGATACTCATCTTAAATACTCTCCCCCCTAAAAAATGCGTGTTTGGATTCAACACTGCTCAAAACATACGTAGGTACATTTACGGCGAAATCTCACTCACTTTACTAACACTTACTTTGTAGTGTACATATAACATATTCGTTCACTGTGTTGTTGTATTGCTACTTACCAAGCGGGAGACCTGGGTTCGATTCCCAGTACCGGCGTGGGGATTTTTCCCCCGCTGGGAGACCTGGCCCGGGGTGCACTCAGCCTCGTAAGGTCCCTGGGGGGCCAATTGAGGAGCTACTTGATGGAGAAGTAGCGGCTCCAGGTCATGAGGACCGCATTAACCGGCCGGGGGGATTCGAGGCGCTGACCACGTCTCACCCTCCAGTACTGCACCCCATCCATGACGTCTGTAGTGGACCGAGATGGGGGACGCAGCGGCCGGGCGGTAGGCCAAGGTTCCCCGTGAGCTGTCGTGCCATGGAGTAAGTGTTGTTGTATTTTTTTATTAATATTTAAAGCTGCAGTTATATCCCTGCATAATATTTTCAAAAATATCTCTAGCGAACCACTTCATATTGCCAATTAGTTATAGGGAAAATTCACAAAATGTATGTGTACGAAAATTGGAAAATAAGAACTCAGCACCACAGATTTCGAGAGTACCATAAATCGGAGAACAGTAATTATTATAGGGAGGTTTCCAGGTCTTAACTTCTGTATGTTTATAATATTGAAAATTCAATAAACACCGACTGATCAACAGAGCTTGGTAACCACATATTACATTTGATTGTTGTCTTATGATGCGCAACATGTTTTAATATATAATCATTAAATAAAAGAAAAAACACAAGCTCGACCTACAAGTAATTTTTCGTCTGCAAAAAGTTTCAAACTTCTAAAAAAGTCCAAGTAAAGTTGCTCGGCGGAAGGATCTTCGTGTGGTATCTTTGGAAGTACTGAACTAAAATACCAAGTTTGGTATTTATTTATCAGTATGTGCGCAGACACAGACATACATGCAGAGAACCATTTCAATAAAATGCCTGTTTTGGATTCAAATTATAGATAGATTATTTACAGGTCTGTGATTTCTTAAGAAGCAAATTATCTATTTATGTTTTGTAATGTCTGAAAAATATATAAAAAGAAGCACTTCATATTTCCAGAAACTAAAAGACATGTGAATGCAACATGTACATAAATAAAACTAAATAAACAATGAATACATAAACAAATAAACAACTAAATAAATAAAATAAATAAACCAATAAACAAACAAACAAATAAACAAATAACAAACATACAGAAACAAACAAATAACTAAAATAAATAAACCAACAAACAAAATAAACAAACCAACAAGTAAATAAACAAATAACAAATAAAGAAAAAAAATAAACAAACACACAAATAAATAATTAAATAAATAAATGCCAAAACGTAAACGGGAAAAAAGGAGGAAGATTCGAGCAGCACCACGAGAGACCGTTAGCTAATAGGAGAACAGACATTACGAGGAGGTATACCAATATACAGGGCTATTCTGTAAGTGTTTGTTACGGCTTAAATGCCGAATAGTGTGTAAAAAATGTTTAGCACGTTTACAATTTGTTACGGCTTAACAAATCGTAAAAGAAAAAAAAAAGAAAAAAAAAGTATTAGTTGAACCAACAATGCCGAAACCTGTTGCCTAATGTATTTGTTGCGGGACAGAATAACATCGATATAATTTTAATGCTGCTGTAAGAGGATGATAAAAATAACCTTTTAACCATTAAATGATTATTTAGGGTTTTATAGTATGTTATATACTTAGGTAAGCAATCTCCATGCAACAGAATTGGTAAATGATGCTCACAAAATAGCTTTAAAGACGAAGTAGAATAGCAAAACAAACGTTGTGCAATCTCGTTGCGTAACAAAATGTAACAGAATTAAATTTATAAATTCGTGGTTCAAATAGTGATTAATGTCCTGTTGATTTACACGTTCATAGCTATATCTGATTCATTTTTAGGGGCCGGGTAGATCTAAGAGCCCTACATTTACATTTTGTTTCCAGAATCATTTTAAGAGAATTTACCATTAATTAGTAATTAATTGAGCAGAAAGTTATTTACCAGCTTCCCGCAATCACAGAAAATAGAATGTGCCGGGAAGGGTGTTGATTTCAAGGTGAATTAAATGTTTTAATTTGTACTTAATAAATTTGCGTATGAAAAAACCTAATCCGAAAATACTAATACAAGCAACATTCCTCACAAAACAGAACAAGTTAAACTTAACACTCATTTTCCGCTACGATCTTAGCTTAATGAATATCTAAGTATCAGGGGTAGGTACTTATCAAATACGAATTATGACTTTATTCAAAGGTTAAAATACAAAAACCTTTTTATAAAAAACTGCGCTAAAGTAAACATTGAATTAGAAAGTAGGTATCCATTTAATTATGCTGATTAATTTTACTTAATACAGAAGGCATAAAGAAAATTAACCAATAATTATTATGGATTGATATGCATTATAGTAACTTGTAGCAATATAAAATGAAAATTTAACTCTGTTTTGTTAGTTATATTGTTGGACTCTCCTAACCTAAAATTTAATCTCATTAAGAGGGTCATTGCCACAGTTGTTCAGTCGATATGAATAGGGGAGTGGTTGCTTCCTGTTCTAAGTAATGAAGAAAAGTTAAGAAATCCACGAATTTTATATTTTCCATGGAAAATCAAAGCACTACGCTAACTCTTCAGCTTGGAAAGTAAAAATAACAAATGTACACGTTAGTCAATACAATATTCCTGAATTTCTAAATATTATTGAAGGCTCAATAAACAGTGACTCTTCAACAGAAGTTGATAATAAACATATGGATACAAAAATAGAAATGCTGCACAAAGATCTTTCCAGTGTTAAAGGTTCCACTAATAATGTTTAACGAACATTTACGGAGTTAATCTCGATTATTATTATTATTATTATTATTATTATTATTATTATCATCATCATCATTATCATCATTATTATTATTTTTATTATTATTACTCGTATTATTGTGGTTGTCTTAAACGCAGAGACACACATACACATATATAAATACCTGTAGATATATATATATATATATATATATATATATATATATATATATATATATATATATATATCTGTGTGTGTGTATGTGTTTGGGCCTAATGGAGTAATATACCAGTAGTTTGCAATTGCCAAAATAATAACACGTTTTTAAGGGCTTTAATAGCAAGAATCTTCCAGCTTGGCAAAACTTTGAACATAAGTTAGTCGTAATTATGGAAGTTCAAATCCTGGAAATCGGCTTTTTGTCACAAATGAGCTTTACAGAATTTCTTTAGTAAATTTTTATTTAGCATCTTGATAACAGTTACATTTGCCTTCATAAAGCTCGTTATTTACAGATAGGTAACAAGTTATTTGTGATACATAGATTTAGGAATTAAAACAAACAAAGGTAAGCTGTAAGTAAAGGATTGCCATTTTTACCTTGTACGGTTATACATGATGGACAAATTTTCATATCTGCGCCCCTTTCTCTTTTCTCTTTCTCTTACTTTCTTGTTCAGTCTGTTCCAGCTTCGCACCTCGCCAAAAAAGGTGAGTTTTTCCACTTAGATATCCACAGGGTATGCCTGCAGCATGCGTTACGCCTTAACATTGAGACAATCTATGGTCACGGCTAAAATCAAGTTCTGGAATACAAGCGCAAGCATTGGTGCTCTGACCTTCGCCATTTACTGTTAGTTATCAACTTTGCCTCTAGCCGGGCTCCGATTTTGTGGTTGAGTACACACAAGTAATCCAACTCAGACGAGTAGAATTGGAACAGCCTGCCTAGGGTTTTCAGCGTGTAACAAACCCTAGGTTTATTTGTTATGTAAATACATTTAGCATATAGCATTTTAATCAAAATCGTTACAGCCACCTTCAAAAAGAAATAACAATTTTGAAAAATGTCCAAGTAAAATTTCTTTTGGGGTGAGGAGATTTCATTCAAATCTGCATGTAGTATATGTATTTTTAGAATATATTTTTCCGAATTTATACACTCGAAGTCACACACACACACACACACACACACACACACACACACACACACACCAAGACTGCTGAAAAATGCATTTCCGGTGGAATCTCGGCAGCGTTACGTTCTACGAAAAGGCAGAGGATCGTGGGTTCGAGTCCCGTCTTGGGCATGGGTGTTATATGTTTGTGCAATGTGTATATGTTTGTAAAAGAAACAGTAAAACCAGTAAACCAGTAATCAGTAAAACCTACGGGGGGAAATGTAAATAGGGATACAGTACCGGAGTCCTGATCAGACTCCGTTACTGTTTAAAAAAAAATAAAAAAAATAAAAAGCAAATTGCCTTTTCATTTACTGGTTTGATTTTTTTCTTTCTTGGACACGAGTAACATAATTTATATAGGTATATATACAGGGTGTTAATGAACTACACCGAAATAATTTGCGAGATTGTGCACGTGACTGATATAAGTAATTTGAGATCGGCGGTGCATGGCCCCCGTGCGTTAAAAGTGTGAGTGTTAGGTGCTGATTAGTCGGTGTTAAAGCAAAGCAGGTTGGAAAAAATGGCTTAGAATGTGTTCAAAACTGCTGCTCGAGTATAGAAATATCGATTTTTAGCAGCTCGTTACTAGATTTAATGTCGCAAAAATCTGTAAAATCTCGAACTATTCACTTGACAGTGCGACACTGAGCAGTCATTAATTACTTTCTTGAGTTATGTAGCCTACCCTGGAGGCGTTTTCTTCAACTGCCGTGGTGGCTTAATGCGTAATGCGGGTAGTTGCTATCCCAAAGATCATGAGTTCTATTCCTGTCGTTGAGTAAATGCTTTTTATTATTATTATTATTATTATTTTTTTTTTTTTTTTTTTTCATTCCAGACGAAGTGCCGCGATACGTGGCGTACTGGCACTTCAGAAGCTTATAGCCGTTACTTCGAAATTGCAATAAACAGGCCATAATTACTTATTTAAGTAATCTACATATTCTGTGAAAATATTTCGGTATAGTTCATTAACAGCCTGTATATAAAATATACATACATATACATTTATATATAAGCCGTAATTGGATGCTTAAGCGATATAATGGGAAAGGCCCAGCAGCAGCAAGGCTCGAGAGTGTCGCTAGCAATTAGGAGAACAGCTATAACAAGGAGGTTTCCAGTGTGCTGCTAATGTTTAGTCTTTCCAATACGAACACTTCTACCAAGAATGTTTGACGAAATTTCAGGCAATAATTTCTTTTTATAAATGCTTTCTTATACTAATTAAGTTATGGAAACAACGGTCTTGTGTTTATATTTCATGGTGTAGTACCACAAAAGAGTGACATAACTTTTAAGCCATCAGTTTTCAGTATTGGATGTTTGAACTCCTTGTAACCAAATTTTTGAAAGCTAATGGTTAAAAGAGTTTGTTTTGTTGTTGTTAATCTGTAGAACCTGTAGTATTCTAATTAAATTTAAAGATTTGTTCATGTTATTTGTGATGCCCACATATTTTAAGGGAATGTAACAAACAAAAGATCGTTTTAAATATAGTTAATGATCAATATACCTACGATATTGTATTACTTTTAATGAAGAAAAAGCTGAAGAGTGGACAGCGCAAGTAATGTGGATTTAATACATTAACCCTTTCTTTTTCATAGCACTTTAACTGTGATTCACAGAATGATATTCTTATGCAGTCATTGTTAGAATTTCTAAGGCACCAGATTTGCCTTTTAAAACTCATTAATCTTAAAGATTTTGGAGGGTAGAGGAGTGCGCAGCAATAGCTAGAAATCGGATAACCCAGAAATAATAATAATAATAATTTTTTATAAGTATGTTCAGCTGAAGGAAGATTAGATATTTGTCACTTCAACAGAGCTATTTATTCGTGATGAAATTAAAATTAGACGATTAGAAATTATACCTTCTCATTAAACAAGAATTAATATAAGAACTACAACACATTTTAAATGTTTATTTTGTCCAATGCTGCAGTGGTAATACAAAAATTGTATGATCGATATTCTGACTGAAGTAGCACACAGCAAAATCTTATGTGTTACATTCACTTGGCTTTCTCTACTCGCTATACAAGCTATTCTTGTGAAACTTATTTTTCCATCTACTTGATTTTAATTGAGATAAACCTATGCGAAATAGCTACTTTAGAGTGGATGTCTCTAGCAATTCCAGGCCTGAATACCGTCCCCGCTGCTAGCGCTATCTAGAGACCCGTTGTCGCCCTCCGTGGTGTAACGGTTACCATGCTAACTTCATATACCCAAGGTTGCGGGTATAAAAATCCTTAGCATGGCTTCCTTCGGAAGGGAAGTAAAGCCGTGGGTCCCGTGTCGTAGATTTACGGCACGTAAAAGAACCTCAAGCCTGATAGAGAGGCTTCTGAGCAAAATTAAGCGATCTTTCATGCTCAATTTAGAATGGCACGCTGAGAACCACAGTAGTTAAAGAGCGTCCATAAATAACACGCCATTTACATTTATTTTTAGAGACCCGTCGACCAAGCCGCAAATCTACTGTCCTTGGGCAGTAGATACTCTTTCCTTTTCAACTATCCAACACCGTCATAGGTCAGGGAAACGACTCACTTGGAAGATGAGGGCACATAATGAAGGTGAAATGATGAAATGGAAATCGTGGTAGAGGAGAACGCACTCCAGCATTCGACTACAAAAAAATCTGATGTGTTCCATTCATATGACTTTCTCTACATCACTGCAACAAATTATTCTATTTACTTCATCTAATGGAGCAAAAACTAGCAGAATTAGACTTATTACTTGCTTCCTTGTTAGAAGAAGTGAAAGAAGGGGGTACCATAGGTTAAAGTTTTAGTCATAAGCTGGTTGCTCTGCGACTGAAGTCCCTTTGTTTGTGTGGACACGAGTTCACAAAGTTCTGTATGAGAAAAGTAGAAGTTTTTATAGCTAAAACCAAAAACAAGGAATATCTCAAAAACAATCAACTCCACGAAAAAACTGTATATGACATAAATTGTGTGTTTTAAGGTGCTCCACACTTGTTGTGTGGAAAGCTTTTGTCCATCTCTTACGGTTTAGCACTTATGCAAAATTCCGTAAAATTGACCCAGAATAAAGTAATCTTCAGAGGCTATTCCGAGAAAATTAAAAATATACATTTTATTTGTCAGGTAAATATCTTTTATATACGATATTTTAATCAAAATCGTTAGAGCAATTTTTTAGAAAATCAAAATTTTCGAAAAAAGTTCTATGTAAAGGGTAGTTGGGGTGGGGGGACTTTTCTCAAAATCTACGTGTCGCATCCCTGGAAGATACTAAACTTAAATACCAAGTTTGGTATTTTAGTGTCTTTTCGTTTTTGAGTTATCATGTTCACAGTCACACGGACACACCTATACACACACACACATGGACCTTTTTCTGAAAATACTTTTTTTTTGGTACAGGGGATCCTAAAGCATATATTTCCGGTGAAATCTCGGTATCGAACGATCTATATCGCTAGGGACCTCCTGCGTGCACGTTAGTTACTATGGCAACACCTCGCTAGGTAGTAGCTACATTACATATTTCGCTACAGACACAAAGGTAATTGTAATAAGCAAATGTTTAACGACTGAAAATAATATAATGTCCATACTGTTTCCATGTAATCTCACCATTAGTGACCAATAACTCGGAAATGACTTATGGCACACAAAAAGAGATTTTGAATAGATTGTGTGTTTTACATTGATGTAATTTTTGTGACGTACCTACCTTATTTTATTTGTAATGTAAATATATTTAATATGTTGTCTTTTATTCGAAAACCTTTTAATCATTTTTGAGAATGTCGAAGGTTTAAAATTTTGTAATAGTATTTTAGTAGGTAGGTTCATTTTATCTCATAAATAAATATAATTTCGGTACCTATATGCCATTGTTATTCATTACTTTGATTGTTAATTCTATTAAGGACTTAGTAGATATTCATAATTTTGCTGATATATTGTATATCCTGTAGTAGAGGAAAGACGTTACTTAGAAGCAGAGAAACTCAGAATGTCCTGTGTAAGGACAGCGAGGGTAACAGATTGCTATTGCAATCTTTTGTACGATTCAGGAAGGGCAAGTGCTTTTCTGAGGGTAAACTTTTGTGTATTAAAGATCAAAGTAACAGGGTGTTATTACATACTCAGGTCCTTTCTCGAAAAGTTCAGAGCTCTTGCATTATGAAGAGGTCACGTGTTCCAAATACGAGATCCCCAAAATCAACCTCGTGGCAAGTTATATTTTCGCTCCGCTAAGTAACCAATAAAATAAGCGCGAAGTTCGAATATTTTGTGTATAAAAGCTGCTACGGCTAAGCTCCTTACAATCCTTCAAGAGCTGCTTGAGGAGCAAAACTTGCTTCCTCCTGTCACTCCACAAGCTCGTTCTCACCCGCCATCCTGCAAACCCCACAATCCCGTCAGAACGCGGTTAAGTTCTCTTAAAGAATAGGAACACGTCTAACACTCCTCGGGTCGCCCTCAGCTCGTGTCGTGTAACGGGTCATTCTTCTTCTGTGTTGTGCGTGCCGTTTTGGTTGGTTCGTTATATTAGGTTCACGCCACTTAAGGTTAGGGTTACGCGCTAGATTTACCACAAGGAAATTATCAGTGAGTAGAGTAGTTAGAAGCGCGGCAACCAACACTACAATAAGGATTAGTGTCTCGACAACAATATTAGTCAGGAATAACAGCATCAGTTTTAGACAGATATAGTGAGGTGCTTATTTTTAACTCTGTGTAACATACCCAGGTCATTCTTCCTGCCCTTAGTGGGAGTCCTTTATGTGTTCAGAGACCGCTGAGTTCTAACCGACATCAACATCAACGATAGGTATGTACACAAGGCACAAAAAGAAACCAACACTTTCTTGTTCCGTACACCGCATTCCTTACCGTATGTAGGGTACTCTATTACGTCATGTTTTTATTTTATTGGCTGATACTGTCACCTTGCAGGTGAGTGTTTAATATCGAACCAATAGAACATACCTATGCTGGGTTTGTCAACTCATTCGCTAATAGGAATAGCCACCTGCCTCAACTGGAAGCGAGATTAGGTAACGTGTCTCCTTTCAAAATGGTGGAGACCGGTTTTTGGTGATCTTTCGCTTAGTTAGTCGGGGCTAAAGAGAAAATGCCTGTTTCGAAATTTACATGAATATAAGCAGGTTCTCGAGATGTTTGGAGTTTCCAGAATTGTATTACGTGCGTCTGGTACACATTTTGCTTTTGGTATAATGCCTAAAGTTACGGCGGGGACGGGGTTAGATCTGGTGGAGAATAGAACTGTAAAGTAGCCAGTAATCAGTATTGTTCGTCAACGTCCAAACCCAAAATCCCACACCTATGCGTCCACTTCTTTTCTTGGCAACTACGGAACATAGCGAGTATTGCCTGTCGCCTCAAATACATTCCTTCATCCTCATCAGAGCAAAACACCTTTTCATCCGAAGTGTTCAAGTGCAAACCCCATTCGACTGTTGCGGTGCTGTTCAGTCAAGTATATTTTCTTTGCTGCCTTTCGATGATGGATGTCTTAGTAAGGGAGCAAGATAGCTTCAGATCGCGGCACAATCTTTTAGACGGTTTAAATGGTTCATCTCTGCTTGCATTTATAATCTTAGCATCGATTTCCGTCTTTGTTTTTCTTGACTTTCCCGATGTTGGACGCGTCTTTAATCCATCTTCACCGCGCTCCTGGAAACGTTTAATCCAATACTACACCACAGACCTACTCATTTGCACAGCATTACCGTGCGCCCTGCTCCCCACAATACGTGTGAGGCATTGCTGACTGTCACCAAGCAGGTTACATCAGGCAAGCTCCTACTTCCCCAGCGGATAACAGAAGACACGCCCTATAAAGCCAATCAGAAATGTCATGTATTTTACTATTTGTGCTCTGTGTAGATACACACATTTTTGGTAAGTGATCACTGGCACTAATTCTGACCGACCCCAAGGTGGTATTACTTGCACGTGGTACGCCCACGGCATTTAAGAATGCGACAAATTTCCATATAAGCTAGAGTTCTTTTATAAATGAATCTTCATGAAACGTAAAACAAAACTGGTTTTCAATTATGACTTAAGGGCTGCAGACAGACGTATGTATCGCAGTAGCCTGCACGCGGTTTAACAAAACGGAATGAAGAATAAAAAGATGAGAATAACCCCCAGTGTCACATTTTAGTACCTCTGAATTATTGCGATCAAAACAAACATATTAATATTCTGATTTTTTTGTAGCAAGATGTGTACTTTTATTCACAAAAACACAAGTACTTTATTTACTAATCATATTATGAAATAATTGTTTTAATGAATTAGAACGATACAATGTAATGAACTACTTTTGGAACAGCTTATACCTCAAAGTGTGCATGTTCATGCTACAAATCCCTCCCCATTGCCCCCTCTTTTTGCCGTTGACGGCTCTGCGTGCGCTTCGGAACCCAAAATCAATTCTTCTCATTAGTTGTAAAATAAGATAAATAAACAAATAAGTGAGATAAGTGCTGCTTTTCCGCATTGCGTAAAGTAAGACATTTTCTCCTTTGAGAACTAGCTCACTAATATCTGGAATCGCGTAAAACATTGCGTTCATGAAGGAGACTAGAATAACACTTCAGAGTTTGTATTCACATGATCACCGAGTTATGTAGAACAGTCAGTGAGCACTGAATTGTAAATATTATAACATAGAGAAAATATCGACACACGTGTAAAGCTCCCAGTAGTTTCTGTTCTCCTAGTCGCTAGCGATATTCTCGGGGCTGATGTTGCTGAGGAGGTGTTCCGCCAGCAAGCAAGAGCTCTGCGATCAATGTTGCTTTTCGATAAAATAGAACATACTTTAAAGGTATATGTAGTAAGCGGTTTAAGAGTAAATCAAAATGGCTTATAAAAAAATATAAATATGTATATGAACACCAGCAAACGTCACAATTAGATAGTGCTGATGAAATATTGTTACTACTACTGCTTATGCTACTTTTATTATCATTACTTTGTTATTATTGTTGTTATTAAGAACCGTTCATTTATATTAGAAGGATGAAGAAAGACAAGTAAGTGTATTTGATATTGAGTGGTCAACATTCTTCTCGTTTTCTCAAATCTATGGTCGAGTTCGCCTAAGCTCCTTGGTGCGAGCAAATTGCTGATTCGACTGTTGCCTCGAGAGTAAAATTGATGTTTATGTGCATGTGAATAGATAAAAGATAACAAGAAAAACCAAGGAAACAAACCAGGCTGGGGGAAAACTTCAATAATACGTATTAAGAAATTTTGTGTGTTTCAATCACATGACTTTCTCTAGCTGTCTAACAAAATATTAAAGATAAAATTAAAAAAAAAAAAAAAAGAAGAAGAAGAAGAAGAAGAAGAAGACAAAGATTTCAAACTTTCATTAAAAACGATTATTCTTTTATCTACAGAATCCAATTGAGGCAAACATTAGTAGAATTGATCTTATTGTTTGCTTCTTTGTAAGTATAAGGATATGGGAATTCAGTAGGCTAATGCGATAGTGAATCTTTTAAATGTCGGTCGGAATTTGAAAGAGTTGAAATTCAGTTCTCTTTGCTAGCCAGGAGTAAAAAAGAAAAAAAAACCGACGAAAAGAAAGATGATTTCCCATTTAAGGAAAGTTTATGTAGCTTAAAAATGAAACCAATGCCACAGATTATCTTGGAATATATATATATATATATATATATATATATACTATGATAAGGTGTGTGTTTTAACGAGACCCAGATTTTTTGTAGTAGGTTTTGCCTATCTGTCACGGTTTACCAATTATCGCTTTTTGCCTTATCATTTACGGTATAAAAGCTATACGTAAAACAGTCATCCAGAATAAAGAGGTCTTCAGAGGATATTCGCAGAAAATTAGGATACTACATTTAGTTTGTTCATTAAAATATATTAAATATATGCTACTTTAATCAAAATCGTTAGATTTTTTTAGAGAAAATCAAAAATGTTATTTGAATGGGGTGAATTTTCCTGAAAATCTTCGTGTCGCACCCTTGGAAGATACTGAAATTAAATACCAAGTTTGGTATTTAACGAGTTTATGTTTCTGAATTATGCTGACCCACAAACACACGCACGCTCACACACACACACACACACATATACAGAATTATCTCTAAAAATATCTTCTTTTGGATTCAGAGTATCTTAATACATGTATTTACGGTGAAATTTTGGTATCGTTTTTTTGGGTGAAATACTTAACCTTTTCTACCTACTAGTACATTGTACCTACATATGTGCTGGAGAAAGTAATATACCTTGGCAGCGAAGGTTGAATGTAGTTTTGATAACTGAACAAAACAAATCGCGCACTTGCAAAAGAAGAGAGTCCTTCTTTATCCACAATTTTATGAACAATTCTTACGAATGGATGTCCTCAACTAATAGCTGTTATAGATATAAATCTTATACCTCATTATCGAACAAATAAAGCAAACAATATTATATATATATTTAAAAACTGTAAGTCATGTCTAATAATTATCATTTCTACCGACAGTTTACTTGTTAGTATATTTATCTATACCTACCTTAAGTTATGTTTTATGATATTGTTGCAATTAGTTATGTTACATATACCTTAAAATTATATTTTATTTTATGCTGCTTGTAAGTTAATTTATGTTAATATGTGCCTTTAAATTATGTTACGTTAGAAGTATTCGACGCTTTAATTAACACACATGGTTGGGCATTGTTAAAAGCTATCAAGAGGAATTGCAGGGAAGTTAAAGGAAGCGTAAAACGTGTGCATGTATATAAGTTTACACATACACAGCATAGCAGAAAAGCAACATAAATAATATACCTGTAGGTGTATAATAAACCCTTGCATACTGGCGCAACACCTAAAGCATCAAGTCTCGAGAGCATTGCTATCGATTAGGAGAACATATAGCTATTACAGGGAGGTTGGGTGTGTCGATTACTACTGTAAGTTATAACATTTACAATTCAGTGAACACTGACTCACCAAGAGAACTAGTAAAGCACACGAATACAAACTCAGAGATGTTATTCCAGTCTCCTTAAAACAAAACAATGCACGTTTTTTTTCTAGATCTGAGATTCCATAACTTTGATTGAACATTACTTGGTTGAGCACAAACTTACAGAGTTATCTACCGGCATTTTATTTGTCATTACCATATTTTTAAAGAAATAAAACATACAGAATCTTTGTCTAGGTAAATGGTTGTTTGCTTTCCGTTATACTCTTAAAAAAAATGCTGATTTAAAATCAACATAGGTAGTTATCCGCCTTTATATGTTTTAAATATACTCTTTTTCTTTCCTTCTCACTCATAACATGTAGACTTTAGATGGAATTCTATACTTTACAGAGCACAGCTGCTCAGATATTTGACTCGTCACGTCACACAAGGATGTGTTCTGTCTTTCGTAAAACTGCTCTTCAAACTTGAGAGTCGATCTTCATCCCTAGGTTGCGCTCCAACTCTTAAATAGCACTGTGTAAACCTCTGAGCTAAGTTTGTGTGAAAGGACGTTTCTGAGATTGTAAATAAGGCTTACTATATCTAAGAGAAAGCGATTCAAGAGTTGGATCTTTACAGAGTTATGTTAGGAATAACATATCTTTCTTTTATTTTTTCTATCTGTTTTTTTTTTTCTCTCTGTTCAAAGAAAGTTGTATCTGCAGATAATTAGCATGCTATAAGCGCTACAGGAAGCACTTAAACCTAATATGAAACAGCAGAAAGACGGGGATTTTTTCATCGGCGGTTGCTGCATATGTAAGTCTGTCACGGGTTTCTTATTCTCCTGCAAAAAGCTATTTACAAATCTAGCGAATTTTAAACATAATATTGCGCTAATAAATACAATGTACTTAATACGTTAAATTCATAATATTTCAGAATTTTCTTTCGGATTACTTATGAATCAAACAATTTGTCTGATGTGTATATAGCTATATCTTTTCCGGTTAAAGCGCCCAATTGTGTCGACGAAGTCACAATTGCATGTAATGCTAAATACTATGAATGTAGAAATAACTGAGGAGAAAAGATAATGTAAGGCAAAGTTTATTTTTCTTAAAATTGCACGTGTTCATATTTATTTTCATTTCAGGGCAATGATACAGATTAATATAAAGGTTTGTGCCAAGGGCCGACCATGGCTATAGAAGTGGTTTTGAACCATAATGGCAGACAATTGAATCTGGTGTTTAGAGAGCCCTAGGCTACTGAGGTAAGAGTGCAACTTTTGTAGTCCAAACATAAGAAAGTTAGTGTTGAGAAATGAAAATGTCTGTTAAAAATTCCATCTGGAATGAAATACATAAGTAGATAATATTTTGTTGCTTTATATGAAGAAATGTGAATAGAAGAGTGGACAGTTAAGGCCATATGAATATAAAACAAAGATTGTCATAACAGTTTAACTATGCTTTACATATTGGAATCATTGTGCTCTCGATAGGTTTTCTGAACAACCAAATAATAATAATAATAATAATAATAATAATAATAATAATAATAATAATAATAATTTAATCTTAAAGATTTTGGGGGTAATAGAGTTTACAAAGGTAAACATTTTTAAGCATTTTAAATATTTATTTCGTCCTGTGCTACGGTAGGAATTACAAAATTCTATCGTTAATATTCTGTCACACGCTGTACAGTCTGGCGCTGTGTTTTTGCTGAAAATGTGAACGTTTGATGGGGACTCGAGCATTTCCATTCATTTGGTGCCATTCGGATACATGCTACGCGAGTAAGAAAAGGCAAAACCGATTGGGTAATCATTACTTCGTCTCTCAGCCCCGCTCGACACTCCATCAGAACAGGTTGACTTGTATAAGCAATGCGCGCATTACCTTGGCATTATCTAACACCCGGTGAGAAGGGTGCAGTATTGTCTAACCAGACAGTTTGGGGATCACCAGTTCGACTCAGAACTTCATTTGTCGCAAGTTATGTTTCATGTATCCCTATTTTCTTCGGTAACGTGACCTGTCCAATTCGCTTTTAAGAGCATAGCAAACATGGGCGGGTCAACGAAAAGACCCCGTCTTACGATAAGTATTTCAGGTGTATTTTTAATGTCTTTGAGTGTACAGTAAAACTTTATGTTACATTCACATGACTTTTTCTACCCACTATCGTTATGAAACGTGTTTTTCCATCTACTTGATTCTGAGATAAATCTATGCAAAAAGAGCTACGTTAGGATTAGTGCTATACACGGAGGGGGACGCCTCGGCACTTAGATCTACATACAGCTATTGCAGCTACTACCCTCAGGAGGAAAGAAATGAGGGAACCACAGGAGGCAACAGCCGCAGGTAGATAAGTCACAAAGTCACGCACAGGTGTCTAACTTTACAGGCTCGAATTCTCTCCCGGCTGTTGGAACTACGACCTGTCGACCAAGCTGTGATCTACTCCCCACAGAGAGTATCTTTTCAGCTACACAAATTTGTCCAGCACCACCATAGGCCACGGAGAATAAAGGCTTACCTGGAAGTTGAGAAGGTTAGGGAATGAAGTAGAAATGGTGGAAAGAGAAGGTGAGTAGGTGAGAAACTAACCTAACTTTCTCCCACGTCCACAGGGAAAAATAAGTAAACAAATGCAAATAGATATGCGTCAAAGTGAGCATTTTATGGGGATCTCCCGCATGCGAGTCGCACACGTTACCATGTCAATGGAAGTGGAAATGGCGTGTTATTTATGGACGCTCTTTAACTACTGTGGTTCTCAGCATCCCATTCTATATTGGGCGTGAAAGACCGCTTAATTTTGCTCAGAGGCCTCTCTTTCAGGCTTGAGGTTCTTTTACGTGCCGTAAATCTACGACACGGGACCAACGGCTTCACTTCCCTTCCGAATGAAGCCATGCTAAGGATTTTTTCGCCCAAAAAAATCCATCGTCCTCCACCGGGTTTGAACCCGCGACCTCGGGTATATGGTAACCATTACACCATGGAGGGTGACTACCATGTCAATGCCTCGCTAGATAATAGCTACATTACACATTTCGTTACATTTACAAACGTAATAGTAATATTCAAATGTGCAACACCTGGCACTATACACAGATCTTAAATCATCTATGCAATACGATTGAAACAATTCGAACCATTAGTAAAGAATATTTTGGAAATGGTTTATGGCACAAAAAAGGTATTTTGAATGAACTGTGTGTTTCAAAATATTTACAATTTTATGTAGTGCCTTTTCTCCTACTGCTTAACAAATATTGGTTATACAGGATTGTAAAAATTCCCTCGGAGTGAACAGGAAAATTATATCTCATGTAAATATCTCTAATCTATCGTATTTTACCCCAAATCAGTAGTATTTTTGAGAAAGTTGGAAATTCAAAACCCATCATCATATAACATATTTTCTGCTATATTCGTGTCTAATCTTCAGTGTATTCACTTGACTACACCAATTCTTACAAGCTTCTGTTCGTCTACAAACTGCTGTTTATAAATGGTAAAAAATAAATTATATACGTGTGTGTGTGAGTGCGTGATTGTATGTGTTTTCCGTGAGAAATGTGTAAAGTGACATGTTCCCTGCCTTACACTGGCTTTTGAAAGGCAAAAAGTTGCAGATGTAGTCAGGGAAATTACCTGAAACCTGCACGGCCACGCCATTAAGTGAAATGGAGTAGAAGGGAGAAAAGACAAGATAACCCGTGGTTTCATGTTTTGGTACCTCTGAATTACATTTACAGTTTTATTGGGAAAGCATTAGCTCCAGCTGCTTATCCTCCCTTAGGGTCGTACGCCTTTTCAGGGGCAGGCAGGTAATGGATCAGATGGGCGGGTCAGTCCAGTGCCTCGTATGGCATAAAATGATTGAACTGTAGTCGAAATAAATGATAGGAAAAGTGATGAGGGAGCAAATTGTTTCAATAAATGCGGGAGAAGCCCAGTCACGACTTCGTGAAACAAAAATTCCACCCAGGCCTCCTAATTAGGTGGCAGGCTTGCGGTATAACAACTCGGTCATATCGCCACTGATATACGAGAATAGAAAACTTGAAAATCTGATGTGTACCATTCACATGACTTTCTCCATATCCCTGCAACAAATAATTCTTAAAGAGCTTATACTTCTATTTACTTTATGCTAATCAGAAAAAAATTAGCAGAAATAGTCTTATTACTCGCATCCTTGTAAGTAGAAGCGAAATAAGGGTCAACCGTAGGTTAAAGTGATAGTCAAAAGCTGGTTGCTATGGCAATGAAGTTCCTTTGTTTATATGGATAGGAGTTGACAAGTCCAGTATGAGAAAAGTATACGTTTTTCATAGCAGAAACCAAAAATAAGGAATGTCACAAAAACGACGAACTCCACGAAAAAAATGTATATAACATAAATTGTGTGTTTTAATGTGCTCTACATTTTTTGTGTAGTAAGTTTTTGTCCATCTATTACGGTTTAGCAGTTATTCAAAATTCAATAAAATTCATCCAGAATAAACTACTCTTCAGAGGCTATTCCCAGAAAATTCAAGATATACATTTCATTTGCCAGGTAAATATGTTAAATATACGAAATTTGAATCAAAATCGTTAGAGCCATTTTTGAGCAAATCAAAATTTTCGAAAAAAGTTCCATGTAAAGGGTAGTTGGGGGTGGGGGGATTTTTCTCAAAATCTTCGTGTCGCATCCCTGGAAGATACTAAACTTAAATACCAAGTTTGGTATTTTACCGACTTTTCGTTTTTGAGTTATCGTGTTCACAGACACACCGACACACGGACACACACACACACGGACCTTTTTGTGAAAATGCTTTTTTTGGATATTGGGGATCCTAAAACATATATTTCCGGTGAAATCTCGGTATCGAATTTTTGGTGAAGTGCAATATGGAGAAAGTAAAAAACCTTTTGGCCATGTCACTAAATTCACATGACTTTCTCTCTCTTCTTTCGCTTATTGTTGGACGTACACATTATCTTTACCAAAGCCTGTTCTACCTTCTTCATTTTAATCGATATTGACTTCTCCAGAAACGATGCATTACACAATCATCATATAAGGCAACAGCGAAATGTTTTAGAAGTGATAGCTACACGCTGGCCTTAAAAGTGTATACTGCTCCCACGACATCGCCAGAAGTAAATACAAATCTACAGTAATGAAAAAGTATTGCACCATTCCAACCATTTATATAACGGTTAATTCGGAAGCGGCTGATGTTACAAAAAGTTATTTGAAATATATTACCTACGTGTTTTGAAGCAATCAACAGTTTTATGTGTAGAAGGTGCAGCCAAAGACAGTGATTTTGTTGAAAATGTGAATGTTTGACGTATTTCGGTTTTTCCAGATTGTCATTGGTGCCATTCTGGTACAACATACCACGCGAGTAAGAAAATGCAAAACCGATTGGGCAATCCACCCCTTCACACCTCGGCCCACTTACAGACCCTTAGACCAAGTGGACCTGTATAACTTAGTGCGCATTAACCTCAGCATGTAGCACAGAGAAAAGATTAACCACATTTTGTAACACAGGGAGAAAGGTGTGGAGTATTTGTTCAACCAGAAAGTTTAGGAATCACCAGTTCGCAACTCAGATCTTCATTTGTCGCAAGTTACGTTACATATTCAACCCCTTCCTCTCGGTAACGTGCCTTGTCCAATACGCTTTTAAGAGCATAGTAAACAGGTGAAAGACATGAGCGGAATCAGCGAAAATACTCCACCTTACAATAAGTATTTCCAGGCCCATTTTTACTTTCTCTATACGCACTATGTACTTAGTGTATAGAGAAGGTATTGCACTCCACAAACAATTCAATACCGAGATTTCACCGGAATATATGTTTTAGGGTCTCCAATATCCAAAAAAATCATTTTCATAAAAAGGTCAGTGTGTGTGTCCGTGTGTCCGTGAACACGATAACTCAAAAACGAAAAGTCGGTAAAATACCAAACTTGGTGTTTAAGTTTAGTATCTTTCAGGGATGCGACAAAAAGATTTTGAGAAAAATCCCCCGCCCCAACTACCCTTTACATGGAACTTTTTTCGAAAATTTTGATTTTCTCAAAAATGGCTCTAACAATTTTGATTAAAATTTCGTATATTAAACATATTTACCTGACAAATAAAATGTATATCTTGAATTTTCTGGGAATAGCCTCTGAAGAGTAGTTTATTGTGGATGAATTTTACGGAATTTTGAATAACTGCTAAACTGTAAGAGATGGACAAAAACTTACTACACAAAAAATGTAGAGCACATTAAAACACACAATTTATATTATATAATTTTTTTTTCGTGGAGTTCGACGTTTTTGAGACATTCCTTATTTTTGATTTCTGCTATGAAAAACCTATACTTTTCTCATACAGGAATTTGTCAACTCCTATCCATATAAACAAAGGAACTTCATTGACATAGCAACCAGCTTTTGACTATCACTTTAACCTATGATAGTCCCTTATTTCGCTTCTACTTACAAGGAAGCAAGTAATAAGGCTATTTCTGCTCATTTTTACTTTCTCCATACGCACTATGTACATAGTGTATAGAGAAAGTATTGCACTCCACCAAAAATTCGATACCGAGATTTCACCGGAAATATATGTTTCAGGGCCCCCAATATCCAGAAAAAGCATTTTCACAAAAAGGTCCGTGTGTGTGTGTGTGTGTGTGTGTGTGTCCGTGTGTCTGTGAACACGATAACTCAAAAACGAAAAGTCGGTAAAATACCAAACTTGGTATTTAAGTTTAGTATCTTTCAGGGATGCGACACGAAGATTTTGAGAAAAATCCCCCCACCCCCAACTACCCTTTACATGGAACTTTTTTCGAAAATTTTGATTTTCTCAAAAATGGCTCTAACGATTTTGATTAAAATTTCGTATATTTAACACATTTACCTGACAAATAAAATGTATATCTTGAATTTTCTGGGAATAGCTTCTGAAAAGTAGTTTATTCTGGATGAATTTTACTAAATTTTGAATGACTGCTAAACCGTAAAAGATGGACAAAAACTTACTACACAAAAAATGTAGAACACTTTAAAACACACAATTTATGTTATATAATTTTTTTTCGTGGAGTTCGTCGTTTTTGTGACATTCTTCATTTTTGGTTTCTGCTATGAAAAACGTACTGTACTTTTCTCATACTGGACTTGTCAACTCCTATCCATATAAACAAAGGAACTTCATTGATATAGCAACCAGCTTTTGACTATCACTTTAACCTACGGTTGTCCCTTATTTCGCTTCTACTTACAAGGAAGCGAGTAATAAGACTATTTCTGCTAATTTTTTCTGAAATAGCATAAAGTAAATAGAAGTATAAGCTTTTTAAGAATAATTTGTTGCAGGGATATAGTGAAAGTCGTGTGAATGGTAAACATCAGATTTTTAATGCCTTTGACTGTACATACAATTTCATCTGTGGCTTAACGTTTTGTGTTAATACTGTGCTAGCTAGGTATACAAATTTTCTTTCGAATGAAGAGGATTAAACATCTATTACCAAATATTTCAAAACATACCTACATTTTTCTGTCATGGAAAGATAATGAGCATATAGTGTTTAAATGAAATTCCTTATATCCATTTTCGGAAAACAACATTTTCAAATTAAGGTTCCATTTACAGAGGTTAGTGTGGAAAGTTTTCGTTTCGTATCTTGGATGTTACTTAACTTAAATATCTACTTTTTTCCCAAAAATATTTGTTTTGGATTCAAGATTGCTCGAATTATTCATTAATTGATAATGAAATCTCGGTATTATAACTTCTCTGCGAACACTCTTCTCGTGGTAGTAAAAATAAAAATTAAATCACACATTTGTCCACTGTTTTTATTAATATTTACAAACTGCAGCTGCATCCCTACATAATGTTCGAAAAATATCTCTAGAGAACCACTTCATTTTGCAAGTAAGTTATAGCGAATATTCACAAAAGGTATTATCAAAACGAAAACGGAACTAGTACCCTGAATTGCAGTTCTTAAGGGGGTACCGCTATTTCTGTTCTGATTAGGAGAGCAGATGTTACGAGGAGGTTTATAGGTGTAGAGATAACTTCTATATGTCAATATTGAACACTTAATAAACATGACTAATCAAAAGAGCTTGGTAACCACGTGAATACATAACCGTAAATGCTACACAACACTTTTTCCATTGTGAGAGGTTCCACTATGTATTTTTGACCAAATTTTCCAGAATTAATGTATTAGGGATAAGTGAAAATGTTGTCTTATTAGTTTTTGGATGATATCTTCTCATGCGGAAACATGTATTTTTACATATAGATTGATACTGAAATGAGATAATATAGAATTCATTAAAAAAAAAAAAAAAACAATAACACGTGTTCAAGCATACAAGTAACTTTCCGTCTGCAAAAAAGTTTTAGATTTCTAAAAATGGCCAACTAAAGGTTAGCTTTTGGTGTGGGGATTTTCTTGAAAATATCGCGTGGTACTTACCTACTTACTTAGCATGTAATAAACTAAAATACCACTTTGGTATTTACATATACTTAAATACATAATGCATACACAGAGACACACATACACTTGCACAAAAAATGCTTTTTCTGGATTTAAGACTCCTTGCTCCTCGCACATTATTTATTTATCACTTGGTAGATTAAGTAAAATGCAAATCGCTTACTATTACGATTTCATATACAAGTTTACATTTCTTTATAAGCATATGTTTATGTTTTGTAATGTCCAAAAAACGTCTATATTTCCAGAGACTAAAACCTAAATAATCAACATGTACCAAAGTGCAAATAGTTAAAGAGAAGGAAGATAAGCAGAGCAGCAGCAGCATCAAGAACGCTGTCAGCTAATAGGAAAACAGACAGTACAAGGAGGTATATCAACAATCGGTACAAACTGTAAAAGCCGCTAAACATTTGTGGCCCATTGTTCAGCATTCTGTAACTTCTTAACAAAACAAAAGTTTGTTTGTTTAACGCAACAAATGTCTATTGCCCAATGCATTTGTTACGCGATAGAGTAGCATAAACATCATTTTAATGCTGCTGAAAGAGGGTGATTAAAAAAAGCAAACAGCAACTGTTAACTATTAAATCTTTATTTGTGCGTTTTAGCGTATGTTATACATTACGCTTAGGTAAGCAACGTCCATGCGACCAGGTTTAATAGCTACAAAGCATATGTGTAATCTCGTAGCGTAACAAATTTAAATTTTAGTTTCAATTTGTGGTTAATGTTGTGCTCATTTGCATTGTTCACCAATATATCTCTTTCAATTAGGTTGAGATTATAAACTAAACACTTTTAAGGGTTCTACAGTTATATTTTATTCCTAGAATTATTCTAAGAGTATTTACCATTTAATAAAATAAGCTGCTAGCAGAAATTTATTTACCAACTTCTCGTAGATAATCACAGGAAACGGGATGTGCCGGAAAGAGCATATTTAAGCTGCGTTTGGTTTCAAAGAGAATTAAATGATATTAATTTACGTTTTTCGTTGTGTGTGTGTTTTTTTGTTTGTTTTTGTTTGTTTTTGGTTTTTTGTTTGTTTGTTTTTTTTTCGTAATCGGCTTATCCTCGCCTTAGGACTTACAAGCGAGTGTCCCGGGTCAGAAGCCTAGAAGCCTGTCGGGGAGCCAACGGCACATAACCACAGAATGGAAAACTTGGAACAAGAGTTCGGGCCGTCCAGACATAAGCGTGAAGTAGTTGCAATAAAATAAAAGCAAAATGGATAATAGGAAAGGATTTTAATAATAATAATAATAATAATAATAATAATAATAATAATCTGAAAATACTAATAGGAGCAACATTCCCATAGACAATAAAACAAGTGAAGCTATTCTCTGTCCAGCCTTACTTCACCAGTAATATAAACAAAAGCAACAGGTTGCAATGGCTGTGATTGGTTGCTGAACGTTTTACTGTTTTTCTGCAACACAGAACAGTTCCTCTTAAATTGCCGAGTGAGTACAGAAATATTGTATTACACTATGCAACGTTGACTAAATAATATAGTATGGATGATTAAGGAGCAGAATTTACTGATCGTTTAATCATTAGGTAACAATGCATATTCATTAATGCAGTTTGTTTCTAACGGTTGCTTCTAGTCAGCAAGTAATGACGCAAACATGTAATACAGAGTAGTCAAATAGAAACAAGGAAAGAATTATTCCTAGAGTATATGTAAAAGTTTTGTGAAAAGTGCCTTACATTTTCAGCAAACAATATTCTTAGCTTAACTGGTGTTTCCAAAAGCACCATAAAGTATGCATAACTTTTAAATTAGCCGCGTTGCGACATCTTGTGCCAGCAGCTTTGCATGTGACAGTAGCACACATTGTTCGGTAAGAATAAACAGATTTGGAGGGAATGGTGGACATTGTCGTTAGCCCAACAGTTTGTTTGCAACTGCAGCAAATGACTCGAATCTTGAAGGCGTGGGACCAGTTCCATCTTCACTTTAGCTCTTCTGGTAAGTCTCAGCATTATGGCACTATATTAAAGAAATGTGCTCGTCCGATATGACCTACCGGGTTAAGGACGTTAAAACTGTCGGAGTGAAGTACGTATGAATACTTCAGCAAACTTTCAAAACAACATGTTTGCATATTATACTTTTACGGGAGGATTTTACATTTCGTACTGAATATATGACTCGCCTACCTGCTTAATGTGTATCACATACTATACAACAACTGAAATCTACAGCTATGTAAAAGAATGACATACTTTACTCTTCCAACCATTAATATAACGGATAATTCGGAAAAGGCTGATGTCACAAAAAAGTTATTTGGAATAGATTACCTACGTGTTTTAAAGAGGTCAACATTTTTTACTTTCTCTAGTCCCATATGTACAATGTATTGTATTCCACTCAAAAATTCGATACGGAGATTTCACCGGAAATACATGTTTTAGGACCCCCTGTATCCAAAAAAAAGCATTTTCAGAAAAAGGTCCGTGTGTGTGTGTCCGTGTGTCTGTGAACACGATAACTCAAAAACGAAAAGTAGCTAAAATACCAAACTTGGTATTTAAGTTTAGTGTCTTCCAGGGATGCGACACGAAGATTTTGAGAAAAATCCCCCACCCCAAACTACCCTTTTCATGGAACTTTTTTCGAAAATTTTGATTTTCTTAAAAATGACTCTAACGATTTTGATTAAAATATCATATATTAAAGATATTTACCTAACAAGTAAAATGTATATCTTGAATTTTCTGGGAATAGCTTCTGAAGACCTGTTTATTCTGGATACATTTTGCTTAATTTGGCATAACTAGTAAACCGTAAGAGATAGACAAAAACTTACTATACAACAAATTTAGGGCTTGTTAAAATACACAAGTTATGTCATATACATTTTTCTCATGGAGCTTACCGTTTTCGAGGTATTCATTGTTATTAGTTTCAGTTGTGAAGTACTTACACTCTTCTCAGACGGGAGTGTCCGTTTTTGTTTTGTTCTACTCCTGGCCAAGAAAAGAAGCGATTTGTAATGACAATCGCATAACGACAGCTTTTAAAACATTTGACTATTGTTTTAGCCTAGTGTATTCCCTTATTTTCTTCCTACTTATACGGAACTAAATAATAAGAACATTGTGCTAATGAGTACCACGATTAGCAAGGTGCAGAAAGAATAATAATATTATGTAAGAAGTTTCTAGAACAGCTAGAGAAAGTCATGTGAGTGTAACACTTCAGATTTTTATATATAGTGTATATACATACAATTTCGTCTGTCGCTTAACGTTTCGCGATAATAGGTAGGTAGGTACATACATACATCATAAGGTAGATACATATAAATTTCCTTCCGAATTAAGAGGATTTACAAAGCTTATTACCAGACAATTCAAGATATACATTTTACTGTCATGTAAATACAATTAACATATAATATAATGTTTTAATCAAATCCATTTGAATCATTTTCAGAAAGTAAAAATTTCAAATAAAGAGTCAATTCAGAAAGATTAGTTTGAGTAAGGAATTCCTTAAAAATCTTCGTATCGTATCTTTGGATGTTACTGAACCTAGTTTTTTTTCTTCTAAAAATACTTGTTTTAGATTCAACACTGCTCAAAATATAAATTTACGGTGAAATCTCTGTATCCTACTTTCCCTACGAACACTCAATTCTTGGTAGCGAAAATTAGAAAAAAAAAAAAAAAAAAAAGTGTTCATTCACATGACTTTCTCTACATCTCTGTAACAAATTATTGTTGAAAAACTTATTCTACTGATAATCGGATAAATATTAACAGAAATTGTCCTATGATTTAGTTCGTTGTGAGTAGAAGAGAAACAAGGGAATACACTAGGCTAAAGCGATAGTCAAATATTTTAAAAGACGTATTCTATGTGATTGAAATCCATTTCTGTGCATGACCAAGAGTTGAGAACTTCCCATATGAGAAAAGTTGTAAATATTTTAAAACTGAAAACAATAATCAGAAATAACTTGAGAATGGTCAATTCCATGAAAATAATGTCCTGTATGACATAAATTACGTGTTTTAACGAGATCTACATTTTTTTGTTAAGTAAGCTTTTGTGTATCTCTTATAATATACCACCAGTTATACACAATTCAGCAAAATACTTCCAGAATGAAGGGCTCTTCAGGGGCTATTCCCAGAAAATTCAAATATATATTTTATTTGTCGTATATAGGTATATCGTAAATATATACGGTATTTTAATCAAACCCCTTACAGCCATTTTTGAGAAATCAAACTCTTCGAAAAATGTTCCATGTAAACTAGTATGGTGAGGGGATTTTCCTCAAAATCTTCGAGCCGCATTCTTGAAAGTTACTAAACTTAAATATTACTTTTGGATTTTACCGACTTTTCGATTTTGAGTTATCGTGTTCATTTGTTTTTGAGTTAACGTGTTCACGGCACACGGACCCACGGATCCACGGACACATATAGATTCACACTCACGGACCTTTTTCTAAAAGTGCCTTTTTATACCTACAGATGACCCTAAAATATGTACTATTTCCGGTGAAATCTCGGTGGCATATTTCTGGGTGGAATGCAATACCTTCCCTACAGATATAAATACTACATAAAGAAAGTAATTAAATCACATATTACTTCAATCTCTTTATTTATTTTTTATCTCTTTACGCGTACCATGTACATAGTGTAGAGAAGGTATGGTAATGCACCCAAAAATTAGATACCGAGATTTCACCGGAAATACATGTTTTGAGACCCTCTGAATAAAAAACAAGCATTTTAGAAAAAGGTGTGTGTGCCTTTGGACAGCATAGCTCAAAAACGAAAAGAGCGTTGAATATCAAAGTTGGTATTTAATTTTAGTATCTTTCAAGGATGCCACACGAAGATTTTCAAGAAAATCTCCCCACCCCAAACTACCCTTTACATGAAACATTTTTGTAGAATTTTGAATTTCTCAAAATGGCTCTAACAATTTTGATTAAAATACCTTATGTTTAAGATATTTTTATGACAAAGGAACTATAAGTATATCTTGAATTTTCTGAGAATAGCCTCTGAAGACCTCTTCTGGATGACTTTTGTATAACTGGCAAACCGTAAGAGGTAAGTATATAAAAACTTGCTACCTACACAAAAATGTAGATCTCATTAAAGTACACAATTTCTGTTATGCACATTTTTTAAGAGGTAATCGTTTTCGAGGTATTCCGGATTATGAGTTTCAATTTTAGCCACTTAAAACCTTTCTCAAATGGGAGATATCTTTCTTCTCGTTTCTCGTTTGTTTACTTCGGGCAAGCAAAGATATTGGAATTTCAATTGTTTCACATAGCGACCGGTTTTTAAAGCACGACTATGGCTTGAGCCGGTGCAATTTTCTTATTTCCCTTCTACTTACAAGAAAACTAGTAATAAGAACTAATTCTGCTTATGTTTATCTTGATTAGCATAATGTAGATAACAAATTAAGGTTTTGAATTTAAGGTTACCGAACAGCTAGAGGACATCATGAATGGAAATACATTATATTTTTTCCCTTGTACTTACAAAGAACCAAGTAATAGGACAATTTTTGTTAATGCTTATCTAGATTATCATGAAGTAGATAGAAGAATGCATGGAGCACCTCAGATATTTTTTATTATTATTTGTTATTTATAGCCCTGCATAATGTTTGGAAAATATCTCTAGAGAAACACTTCATATTGCCAGGAAGTTATTCATTTACAAAATGTAACAAAACGAAAATGAAACCAGCACGCAATTATTACTTATACCAGTTCTCGGGGGTACCGTTAAATCTGTTCTGATTAGGAGAACAGAGATTACAAGGAGGTTTCTAGGTGTAGAGATAACTTTTGTAATGTTAATATTAAAGATGTAATAAACAGTCGCTATTTAACAGAGCTTGGTAATCATATTAATACATAACCGGAAATGCTGCAAAAGTCTCTTTCCACTAAGAATATTTGACGAAATTTCTCGGAGTTAGTGAATTGTGGTGGATATGTGAAAAAATGCTGTCTTATTAGTTTTGAATGTTAGGTATCTTATGTTCCGATAATATATTCATTGACATTAAAGTTAGATTTTGATAGATAGAGATATATATTAAATGAAATAATAAAATCCATTAAACAACACCACCTGCGGTTTCAAGTTTCTAAAAATGCCCAACAAAAGTTTCGTTTTGAGTGGGGGGATTTTCTTGAAAGTCTTTTTGTAAGTAATGAAACAAAATTCCAAGTTCGGTATTTGAGTATGGAGATAGAACCCCTTCATCTTTCCAGAAACTAAAAGCCAAATAAATGCAACATGTAGAGTAAGTAAACAAGCGTAAATGCGAAAAGAGGAGGAAGATCCGAGCAGCACCAGATTCAAGAGCGCTGTTAGCTAGTAGGAGAACAGACATTACGAGGAGGTATACCTACTGATAATCGGGGTCTATACAATAACGTTTTGTCACGGTTTAACAAATTATAAAAACGCTAAACATTTCTTACGCACTATTCGACATTCGTAACTTCCTAACAAAACCAAAGTTTGTTGAACGCAACAAATGCCGAAACCTGTTGCCTCATACATTTGTTACGTGAAAAATCGCATAATCATTTTAATGCTGCTGTAAGAAGTTGATAGAAAAAATGACGTTTTAGTTAATAAATATTTACTTATGCTTTTTTTATTATATTATGGATTACGTTTGTGGTAAATGATAGTCTCAAAATAGCTTTTAAGAAAGGAAGTTTAAAAGCAAAACACATGTGTAATCTCTTAGCGTAATAAAACTGACTCGCATGTTTCCGAGTAAACCACAAGTGATCTCAAATTCATTTTGAGATGACAACCCCAATGGCAACTTACAATGCTGTAAGTACTTTTGACCCAGGATTCATAGTATGACCGACTATTATGGTCAATTTGTATGGAATAACTGTTTTTTTACACATAGCCGTGTGAAGGACAGGAGCCGGGATTTGAACCAGGGATCTCCCGATCTCTAGCCGGTTGCTCTGCCACTGAGCTACCATGGCAACATGCCGGCATTGAATTTTTCAGTCTGACTCCACCTATCCAATTAAATAACAGGTGTTTAATATTTTTCACGCAATATCTTGACGCTACGCCTTTTCTCCCGCTTGGCAAGGAAAACAGTAGTCCGCATTCCGGCGCTCTGTTAACAGTGAGAAAATATCACGGAAGGTTGAGTAATACGGTAGGTATCACCAGCTAGATGCGCAGTAAACTTCCGTGCTGATGACGTCAGCTGGTGTAGCGGTCACTAGCCGGCTAGCTGGTTGCTCCCATAACAATGATAGTGTTCGATTACAGCATCTTGTGAGTGTTGTATGTGATGGATTCAGTTATGTAGATAATTTCCGAAATCGTTCAATACATTTTGACGAGAAAGATTATTAACAAGATTTAAAAGCGGAACTTCTCAAACTTGCTCCTAAAATATTAAAAAGAATTGCTGTACCACATTTAAATTTAAAGTTGTCTAATGACTTGTATCAGAAAGTTAACAGTCCTAAGAAAAGAAGACAGAACGGCTTCTAAATAGAGATGCAAAACAATAGTAAATGCTGTGTTAGAAGAAACAAACAGCAATTCTGAAGTAAATATAGTAAATATCTCCGAAAATCCTGCCACTTCTCCCTCGTCATTTAACAAGCACCTACAAATACAGAGTACATTAAATATAAAGTTGGAACATTTAGAAGTCACAATTTAAGATTAGGAAAGAAACTAACACGTTTGGAAAATGAATTGCAAAAAGTACAATTCGAAATGTATAAGTTAAGAAGCCTTGAATGTGCAGTCCAGCAAATGTTCTCATTTTGCCAGTAGCAAGTTTTACTTATAGGTGGATATAAAATTGGGACTCTGGTGATATTTCACTTTGAGATGCATGTCTAAGAAGGCATATGATTATATGCCTTAAATATCCTCTACCAAGTTCTGTAACCATCAAAGGTAGCTTCTTTTGCCTTGTATAAATAACACAAGTTCGATATAATTACAAGTAGATTTGTTCAACTCTCTCTCTCCTTATCCCTCTCCCCTTTCACTTCCTTTCTTAACTCCATGGCACGACAGCTCACGGGGAGCCTTGGCCTACCGCCCGGCCGCTGCGTCCCCCATCTCGATCCACTACAGACGTCATGGATGGTGTGCAGTATTGGAGGGTGAGACGTGGTCAGCGCCTCGAGCCCCTCCCGGCCGGTTAATGTGGTCCTCACGACCTGGAGCCGCTACTTCTCCATCAAGTAGCTCCTCAATTGGCCCCCCCCGGGCTGAGTGCACCCCGGTCCAGGTCTCCCAGCGGGGGAAAAATCCCCACGCCGGTACTGGGGATCGAACCCAGGTCTCCCGCTTGGTAGGCAGCTGCGCTACCACCGAGCTAAGGAGACGACCCACTTCCTTTCTTGCACAGTTTAATATATGTTCCAGCTTCGCTCCGGGCCAAAGAGCAGCACATTATTTTCTTACAGGATATACCTGCTGCAGTAGGTGCCTCATGCTTATCTTTTAGACCAACTTATGGACACGGCTAAAATCAAATGGTGAAATACAAGCGCAAGTGTTGTGCTATGACTTTAACGCATTTATTTTTTATCAACTGCCCCTTTAGCTGGGCTCCGAGTTTGAGGTTGAGTTCCCCACCTCAGACGAGTAGAATTGGAACAGCCTGTTCACGGTTTTTAGCGTCTAACTAGCTTTAAGAGGTTGATTCGTTAAGTTCACTTATCGTGCAAATATATTTGCTATTAGGTGTTTATCAACGTCCCCTCCAGACATGCTCCGAGGTTTGCGGTAGAGTGCGCACCAATCAGACGAGTAGAATTGGAACAATATGTTTAGGGTTTTCAGCATCTAAACTGGTTTTAAGCGGTTCAGTCGTTAATTTTAGTTGTCATAGATACATATTTAGCATGCAGTATTTTAATCTAAATCGGTAGAACCAGTTTGTTGCGACTCTTTCGTCTGCCTTGGAGTCGGTCCGAATTAGTGCCAGTGAAATACTTTAAAAATAGGCGTGCACATACCTCTTTGACATTCTATGATGCGCCGGCTATGCTCGTCAATGTAGAAGACACAAATTTGACTCTCACTGAGGGGAGAAAGAATGACTTGGGGTATGTCACACTGGGTAGACTCACAAACACAAGTACTTCACTTTAGATTCCTCAGAATTGATACTGTTTATTGATACTTGTTATTATTGAGGCACTAATGCATCCAGCGACTCCCGACATAGTTCTTGTGGATGCAGAAATGCATGCTTATAACTGGTGCTATTTCCGCTGCCTACAAAGTTTCTCATTTCTACGGTCGTCAATAGTTATCGCTTGCTTCCCTATTACGCGATATAAAACTGACACACCAACTCACGGTAACCGCACTATTTCGCGTAAGAATTGTCACATACTCAAGAACCAACACTACTGCATCCCCTTACATATCTATAGTCCGCCTACATACAGCATACAGCTTATTTTCTTGTGTGCATACAGTTTTTATAGCCAAAATATCCAAGCTTCGAGCTCATTTTTGATTGGTTACAAATTAGTGTGAAAATAAAGTTGTCACGTGGTTAGTTTTGGAAGTTCATTGTATTCCGCTCACATGACCGCTCTTTATAATGGAAGAGTCCCGAGCTACGAACTTTTAGGGAAAAGACCTGTCTCTGTGAAACTCCCTGTTACTTAGACCTCTAATGCAAGCTCTTACAAAAGCATTTGTGTTTCTGGATTGACAAGAGAAGCAACCTTGGCATATACAATAACAACTTCTCACCCTAATGTTTTGTGTTCTGCAATTTGTTCAGTCTTGGCCACTGAAGCAGATATATTTCCTATGCTAAATTTAATAATTAAAATAATAAAATACAAAACGTGGTAATATACTGTTGCAAGTTTCAGAAAATGACAATTTCGAAAAATGTTCCATGTGAAGTTTTGTTTGGGCTGAGGGTATGTTGTTCAGAATTTCCATGCAGTTATTTTTTGAATATATTTATCCGAGTTTATGAAATATGCCGTTCGAGGTCTCACACCACACACCATTTACACACACACACCACGCACGCTCACCTTTTCTAAAGATAGGTGTGTTGTTTTCTTGCTCAAACTATGCATTTCCGGTGGAATCTCGGTAGGATTCGTTACATTCTTTGTAGAGAAAGTAAAAAGCAAATTGCATTCACTGTTTGTATTTTTACGTAATGTTTGAGAAGTATATAGAAAGAACATTTCATTATACCAGAAAATTAAGAAAGAAAGAAAAGAAACGAAAACAATCGCTGCAACATTAAGCGAAAATGGGAAAAGGAGGAGGAGCAGCACCACAAGGCTCTAGAGTACCGCTAGTGATCAGGAGAACAGATATCACACAGAGGTTGCCACTGACACGATAACTTCTATATATTAATAATATTAAAGACTCAGTGAGCCATCAACATACCTTGGTAATTTCATGAATACAAAAACACAAGTCTCTTTCCGATACGAAGGATTCCACTGAATGAGCAGTGCTTTCAAAGTAGGCGTGCATACTTTAAAACTCTTAGGTGTTACATTCACATGAATGAGTTTATCTTCTACAAAATAATCTTCCAACAGGTTATTCTTCCACCTGGTTCATGTTAATTAAGACATTTATGTTCTAAATATAAATGTGTGAAAATGCTGTCTTATACCTACTGAATAGGCATCTAAGTTACGGAAACATCCGTCTTCTGTTTGTACCTAATCAGATAATATAGTACAGAAAAACAATGACACGATTTAAGACTATTAATAACAATTGCCTACCTTTCGGTCAGGAAGAGCTTGTCAGATATTTGAAATACTGCAGCCGTATTTATTCAAGAAAATGCTGAAAGTTTTTCTGCCGCGCAGTATCCAAGCGGTTAGACCGCTCGCCTCTCACCCAGGCGGGCCGGGTTCGCTCCTTCGATCTCAGGCAACCGCATGTGCGATTTGTGGTGGACAAAGTGGCGCAAGGGAGGATTTTCTCCGGGTTCTCTGGTCTACCCTGCCAGCGCAGGGTATGAAAATAAACTAAAAGTATTGTTAATGGGACCAATGTTTTCATCTGTTCTTAAACGTTTGAATTTTGGGCAATTTTTTTTTTTGAGAAGAAGGGCCTTTGTTTAATTTTACTTAATTCACCCCTTATCAATCAATCCAATTCAACTGGTGCTCCATGTATCATCAGTGTCATCGCCTGCGGTGCCATATGTAGAAAACTGGGCGTTAAACACTATCAAAAAGGGGTGTGGAGGCTTTTTGTTGTAATTTAGCTCTACACATTTTCTTAAGTACGCTGTCTGCATGCGGTAGTTACCCCAATTCTATTTAAATATTTGTTCAATATTTGCATATAACATGTCATTTGTGATACCCACATATTTTATGGGGTGAGTGGTTAGGCAGCTCGTGTCCCATCTAAGCGGTCTGGGTTCGATCCCAAGCGCCTGCATGTGGGATTTGTGTTGGACAAAGTGACGCATGAGCGGCTTTTCTACAGGTCCTCCGGTTTCCCTCGCCTCTCATCCCATCAATTGCTCCGTCGTCACCTTTCCAATCGTCAATTTCGCTTACATTTCATATCATCCACTTCCTCGTGTTCATGCCTGGCCATGTCGCCCTCCGTGGTGTAATGGTTACCATGCTAACTTCATATAGCCAAGGTCACGGGTTCAAACCCAGCGGAGATCGATGGATTTTTTTCGTGAAAAATCCTTCGGAAGGGAAGTAAAGCCGTGGATCCCGTGTCGTACATTTACCTCAAGCCTGATAGAGAGGCCTCTGAGCAAAATTAAGCGGTCTTTCACGCCCAGTAGAGAATGGGTCGCTGAGAACCACAGCAGTTAAAGAGCGTCCATAAATGAAACGCCATTTCATTTCATGCCTGGCTGCGGGCCAACCCCTCGTACAGGGTTCTTCAGTAGTTTTGTGCCGATGGCTCCCCGACAGGCTTCTGACTCCTAGGCGTTGGATTATAAGCCCTGGGAGGATGTCCATCCTACAAATACGGTGAGGGTAAGCCGATTACGAAACAAAACGAAATGAAACATATTTTAAGGAAATGTAAGAAACGAAAGCATGTTGTTCATTTAGGTGCCTAATTAATAGGTGTAGTGTAAAACATTCTCGATTTAAATACAAGAGAGCTACATTTCGGCTTTTCATTTAAGAAGTATTTCTCTATCTACCTCTCTCTCCCTCTCTCTCACACACATGGGACCGCGCCGCGGCCGAATGGTTAGACCACTCGCCTCTCTCCTAGACGGCCCGGGTTGATCGCATGTGGTGGACAAAGGGGCGCAGGTGCGGGTTCTCTCCGGTTTCTCCCGCCATCGCATTCCACCGGTGCTCCATCTTCATTCCATGTATCACTAGTGTCATCGCCTGCGGTGCCACAAGTAGTAAAAGCGGGCGTAAACAGTACAAAACACACACACACACACACGCACAGTTTAAGATGGTAACTCTACGGTTTTAATCGTCTAACTCACTTGTCAGATATTTGAGTCGTTATGGGAGTTGAGTCACATTAGACGAGTGCCAACTTTTTCTAACCTCAAACTTGAGAATGCAACATCATTCCTCAGATTTCGCTTGAAATCTCACTCGCCGTTTAGTAGATAATACGATGCGTTATTCTCCTCTTTTCCCCTTATCTACACCCGTTTTGTTTAACGGCGTGGTCGCGCAGGTACATCATTGGCTACGTCTGCAATCAAACATAAGAAAATCAGTGTGTGGCGGTGAAAATGTTCCGTTACAAATGCCACCCCTTTAGAAAATCAATATTTTGTTATTTTTTATAAAATATGGTGAGTAGAAAAAATAGGTAAAGTGAATTTAAGACATCTTTTCTTTTCCATGACATTTTAACTATCCTGCACAGAATGACGTTCTTAAGCAGTTGCTATTAGGTTATCTGAAAAAAAAAAAAAGAATCAAAAAAATCGCATCAACCTTAAAATATTTTGGAGGTAGTGGAGTTTATAACAATACTTTTGAATTTATACACATAGAAATTGAGACATTATTCTTCTTATTATTATTATCATCATCGTCTTATCTTAATTACTTGAATTTAACATGTTGCTTATTACTGCATCTCTAGATATAAACAAACGTACTCACAATTTAAACCTTAATAAAATATCTACCTGTCGGTGGGATTTTGTGTAAACGTGAACGTTTGACGGGCCTCGGATCTTTCTACGATTTTCATTGGTGGCAATCTGGTAAAATATGCCACGCAAAGAAAAGTAAGAACATGCAAAGCCGATTGGGCAATCCACCCCTTCAGCCCTCAACCCCGCTTGACACCCGATTAGAGCAGCCTGGCTTATATTAACTTAGTCTACCAAGTCGCGAATTACCTCGGTATGTAGCGCAGAGAAAAGATTGCAATAGCACCCGGTCAGAGGGGTTTAGAGATCATCAGTTCGCAACCCAGAACTTCATTTGTCGCAAGTTACGTGTCATATTCAACCTAGAGTTGCCAGAATGTACTCGAGGCAGGCCAGGAGACCAGACAACGGGCAACGGATATTTGAGTAAATAGGGACAGAAGTTGTTTAAACATTTTTTTTTTGTATTATTATGGTCACAATTTTTACTAACATAATAAAATGAATTTGCTGCTGCTGCTTTTAGTTCCTCAGAATTTTTTTGATGAATAAATTTTAAGAATTAGACTTTTTACGTCATATTTTAGTAGCTTAAAACCAAATTTAGCACAATTATGTAAGGCAACAACGATTGGCTTTGATTACGTTTCTGTTTTGTTTTTTTTTTTTCTTTTAATCTATTAAAGACAGAATTATGTTTACCGAAATTAACTGAAGCATTATTGGCGAATAAGAAACCATTTTCCAATAAAATAGATTTTAGTTTATTTGAAAAGGCTTCTGCAGATTCGTTTACATCTTCATAGAAATCAAGAACTAGGTTACATTTTCCTTTATCTTTGGAAAATACGTTACAACTATCGGGTAAGCGTTTGAATCTAATGAAAATGAAACATTTCGCGGAGGAGCTTCTCTTTAGCAGAACGCAGAAGCCCTTATTTACTAAGGCCTCGCTTTTAGTTCGGCCGTATCTTGCTTTCGTGGCTACGGCAGAGTCTGTGAATACAATTTATTGGTACAATCTTGAGAATTGTAAGAATGGTGGTGTTTCACACCATGATAAGTCAAAGTTAATTCCGTTGCAGTGATTTTGTCATCCTCTACAGATGAATTGGTAAGAATTTAAGAAGGGATTGGTTTTGTTTTTGTAAGCTAATATTCGCTTTGTGTCTGAGACGGATTATCGCCTGGGTGAATAAGCGCATAACCAATATTTGTAATTGATTAAATTGTTTAGGTTAATTAGTAAGTAAAGATATCATGTATTTATTGTATATTGGATGTTCAGAGAGATTGTTCGTGGACAGCGTTTCTAAATTCAACCCGAGAGTTCTCAAGCGACGAATTCAGTTGTTTACGCTACTTCTTTGTCTATTGCAAGAGGGGAAAGACGCTATTGTGTGGTCACGTCTCCGCAAGAGAATGTGAAGGCGACATAAACCGGGGAACCACGAGGAAATTTAGCCCAAGAATCACGTGAAAGACGCATTGGCCAATTACAATTAATCACGTCACGGCAGAAGCGCGCCCCAAGCCACTTTCGGCGCCAAAAATGGGCCAATGAGATTACGAGTTGAGGGTTTTGCGCGTGGGTAGAATTTGTTATAAATATAGAGTATTCGCCGCAATTTTCAGGCAGTTGAGATGTAACACCAGGAAAACCTGCGACGCACCAAGCCAGAGTATGTGCGAATTAGTCGAGTTATTCTAGTGAGAAGCAGTTGGAATGTAGACTCTGTGATGCCCGAATCAAGAATCCTCGTAAATATAGTAAACTTATTACAGTGATTCACACAGTTGAAATAAATGTCACGCGTAAGGAAGCCACGGCGAAAATTTAAAATGTCTACAATAATTCTGCACGTAACCGCTGCACTCGCCGCGTAAAGTTTAGTTACCTTTATGCGCTTTACGCTCTTGTTCAAGGGAAAATATCGAAACTCAACCGCGCCAGGAACATTCTCGGGAACAAAATAAAAAAGAGAAATAAACCTTGATTGAACAAAAAATGCCGGCGTTATTTAAGTTAATTCCCGTACCACTCCCTGGAGATCACCTTAGTTAAATACCAAAGCTAAATATAAATAGGTCTCAATTGCTCCTCGCTGAGCCCACCAATAGCCGAGGAGCATCGAGAATCTACTTTAGCAGTTGCAACGCCGGGGAGAGGACAGTCGTCGCTGCGCAGCCCAGCCCCACCAGGTACGTCCACCAGTTCCCGCCTCATGTCTTTCTGGTTGTAAATGTTTATTCACGGCCTTCACGCCGTCATATTTAACAGTAAATGAGATACTGCATATTCTGCACTTACACTATCAACTTTTTGTAACCACTCTTTATAATTTTCGTTCTGCAACCATTCTTCACGGAACGACTTCAGATATCGCCTCTTCATTTCGCTGTTATTACTCATTTTCTCAGAACAACAAACCATAACTATTCTGAACTATGAAAGTTAGTGGTAGTCTATCTAAACAGAATCGAGCGTTCCAATAATTGCCGGTAAACTGCTGACATGTGACATGAACGAGCCGCGACTAGTCAGTGTTTCTTTAATAATATCTATGAGTCGAATACTACAGACGCAAAAATGAAAAGTTGCCAGAATAAGAATAGAAACACAGCTTTTTGTTACAATGAAAAAAAATCTGATGTGATCCATTCACATGACTTTCTCTACATCTCTGCAACAAATTATTGTTAAAAGGTTTATACTTCTATTTACTTCATGCTAATCTAGAAAAAAGTAGCAGGAATAGTCTTATTTCCTTGGAAGTATAAACCATAAGGGAGTACCATAGGTTAAAGTGATAGTCAAGAGCTGGTTGCTATGTGACTGAAGTTCCTTTGTTTGTATGGACAGAAGTTGGCAAATTCCTGTATGAGAAAAGCTTAAGTTATTATCTAAAGATGAAACCAAAATAAGGAATATCTAAAAGATCATCAACTCTACGAAAAAAATGTATATAATATAAATTGTGTGTTTTAACGTGCTCTACATTTTTTTTGTGTGTGGTAAGCTTTTGTCCAACTCTTACGGTTTAGCAGTTATGCAAAATTTCGTAAAATTCATCCAGAATAAAGTAGTCTTAAGAGACTATTCCCAGAAACTTGAAGATATACATTTTATTTGTAAGGCAAATATCTTTAATATACGATATTTTAATCAAAATCGTTATAGCCATTTTTAAGAAAATCACAATTTTCGAAAAAAGTTCCATGTAAAGGGTAGTTTGGGATAGAGGGATTTTTCTAAAAACCTTCGTGTCGCATCCCTGGAAGATACTAAACTTAAATACCAAGTTTGGTATTTTACCGACTTTTCGTTTTTGAGTTATCGTGTTCAAAGACACACGGACACACACACGGACCTTTTTCTGAAAATACTTTTTTTGGATACAGGGGACCTTAAAACATATTTCCGGTGAAATCTTGGTATCGAATTTTTGGGTGGAGTGCAATACTTTCTCTATATACTATGTACTTAGTACGTGTAGAGGAAGTAAAAATAACAGCTTTAGCTGAATGCTCTAGAAAGTAACATTTATGACTTTGTGCCTAGAAACAATTGTGCTGTGTATTGCACACGAAATGGAGAATTGGCCTGCTCCTGTTGTAACGTCATCGCACGAGAACAAAGTAATTATTCGCAGCCATTTGGATCCTGTATGGCCGCCTAGGAATGTTCAACAAAGCACCAGTCACGGTTCCGCCCTCTCTCTAGCATTAGAGGCTTATGTCACACCCCCTCACGAAGCTCTACGGGATTTACCGACTCACAACGAATCCTAGCCATAGCAAGATCAATAAACTCACTCTCCACAATCCTTTGCGACAACGATCATTACGCTATTTAAAGTGCCCCTTGTGGTCAGGTTACAATGTTGATGTAGCTATCTAAAACGGTAGTATAATCACTATTTTAAAATATTTTTACTTTCTCTACACGTGCTATGTACATAGTGTATAAAGAAGGTATTGTAATGCACCTAAAAATTCGATACCGAGATTTCACCGGTAATACATGTTTTGAGACCTCCGAAATCCATAAAAAGCATTTTTAGAGAAATGTCCGTGTGTTTGTGTCTGTGTGTGTGTGTGTGTGTGTGTGTGTGTGTGTGTGTGTGTGTGTGTCTGTGGGCAGCATAGCTCAAAAACGAAAAGACCGTTAAAAACCAAACTTGGTATTTAGGTTTGGTATCTTCTAAGGGTGCGACACGAAGATTTTCAAGAAAATCCCCCCACTCCCAACTACCCTTTACATGGAACTTTTTTCGAAAGCTCCGCGAAAAAAATGTATATGACGTAAATGGTGTATTTTAACAAGGCCTACATTTTTTGTATAGTAAGTTTTTGTCTCTCTCTTACGGTTTATTAGTTATGCCAAATTAAGCAAAATTCATCCAGAATAAACAGGTCTTTAGAAGCTATTCCCAGAAAATTCAAGATATACATTTTATTTGTCAGGTAAATATCTTTAATATACGATATTTTAATCAAAATCGTTAGAGCCATTTTTAAGAAAATCAAAATTTTCGAAAAAAGTTCCATGTAAAGGGTAGTTTGGGGTGGTGCGATTTTTCTCAAAATCTTCGTGTCGCATCCCTGGAAGATACTGAACTTAAATACCAAGTTTGGTATTTTAACTACTTTTCGTTTTTGAGTTATCGTGTTCACAAACACACACACACACATACACGGACCTTTTTCAGGAAATCTTATTTTGGATTCAGGGGGTCCTAAAACATATATTTCCGGTGAAATCTCGACATCTAATTTTTGGGTGGAATGCAATACTTCTCTATCCTTATGTACATTATACATACGGGGCAAGAGAAAGTAAAAACGCATTATTGTAACGGTTAAAATTATAAATATAAGTGTTTTTTCATATTCACCAATAAATTAACTGAACCGTTACAGCACAAGGCCTAACGCTAAGCACAGACGCTGTAGTACATTTCCGGTTTCCGCTAAGTAGTCAGTTATTCTTTGCTGTGTTGTGGAAATATTTCTTTCGATTCTGTGATAGCTGATAAGCAATCCTGTGCAACCTTGGAGAATCATAAACGCGGAAAACCGTTAAATGTGTTCAACAAATTTTGTGAAAAATATCCCTCTCTCGCGATAGAAGTCGTGGTGAGATTAATATCAGAGTTTGCAGGATTTTCTGTGTCCAGAGAGCAAAAGGGAAATTATGTACTCCCGCATAAAGAAAAAACTCGAGTGGGAAATGTGTTGGATCAGCAATACGCCGTAAAGTGCGACATGTTAAAAAGCTAACGACCCCGAAGCTGCGGAATGAGCATCTTCATGTTCTATCTAAGGCGATGTTCTCGTGGGTACCGAGGTTCCGCTATATCGCCACGCGCTCTGTCATAAGTCGTCTCTAGAACCTGGCAAGTTTGGCAACAATTAGGCGGCAATAAGCTTTCTGCTGGCGAAACTAAAGTTGGTTATTTATGGTGATTAAGTGGAAACTATTTGAAATTTGTGTACTTTATTGTATCTATCATTATATACGTAGGTGTTTTGTTATACATGTAATACTTACCACGTACTTCTACATACACAAGGTAAGTACACGTAACACATTCGATTTATAATTTTATTATTTATATGCCACGTTGTAAAAATATTAGATATATATATAGCAGAAATAATAACTCCATCATTTTACTGCCTGCAGATGCCCAGGAAGTGCTGTGTTCCTGTGGAGCAGCTCTAAATAAGAGGGTTATGTAAACTACCTTTCAATTTCCAACTGATTCTGAGATGAAAGAAAAGTGGTTGCAAAGCATCCACCGGGATCAAAGGGAGCCAACTAAAAACTCAGTATTGCGCATTTAGCATTTCTCCAAAGAGAGGTTTGCAAAAGGTGAAACAAAAAGAAAAATAAGAAGAGAGATTTTACACGAGGAAGCTCTCAAGCAAGAAGAATTAAGAAATACATTTTCAGATATTAAGTTCATTTTAATAGCTATGTGGTTACTTCTGTGCGGCAGATGAGTGATAAAGGTGAATTTGTTTGTGTATTTAAATTAGATTACTTAGGTGTTGGCCTGCTTAAGTGCACACCACTTTAAAAACAATAAAAGTCAACTGCTTCAGAATAAATAACATAAGGGTTACCTTCTTTTGCTACAAGACATTTCAGGAAAGATATTTCAAGATTTATTATGTTTTAAAAGCATAGTCTATACAGAGTGTCCAGAAAAGTTCCCACTGGAGCAACAGCAGAAAAGTGAAAAATTATTTTGCAGAAAGTTTCTAAATAAATTGAGTAGATTGGGAGAAAGTCAATATGGAAAAATGGAATACTTGGGGTTTAGCTTCGTGAATCATTGAACTTTGCTACAAAGCCATTCCCACAATCTCCCCAGCCCTTATAACTCGTATTTTCAAGCAGTATTTCTTTTTAAAATCGTAATAAAACACTGTTAGATTCTTTTTCCCATTACACTAATAAAAATCAAAGGCCTCCAGTTGACATTTCTGAGCAGCGTTGCCAAGTGTATCTATTATCGTGCTACTGAAAAGGTTAACATGTGGGCATCAAAGGTTGCGATAAGATTGCGGGTATTCAGTGACACTGAAGCCAACGTTGTCACGGTTTCTCCAAGTAAACTCACGTTACACGAATTGACATTATTTCTTAGAGTACCAAGTGAATAATAACATTAGCAAGGTTCTTATTAAATGCAACGAGAGTACTCCACAATGCTAATAGTATCTAACCACATTTTCTACTTACATTACGTTGTGTCTTCCTCTTCCTCGCTGTTACTGTTAATTTCACTCACATGTATCACAAACGAAGTGTTGTCGTGTGAAACATCCCGTAGTTGACATTTTCGCTCTTGTTGCATTATGTGCTTAATACATGTTTCCCACACACTTGAATCTATTTTCGGTACACATTCTCTCAACACTTTGCACACACCCACTTGTAGATGGAGTCACATTCCGCTTTCTTAAGAAATGTTTAAGGCATGCTCATATCAGCTCAATCGGATTGGTCGCACGTGGTCGAGTGGTTAGACCATTCGCCTCTCACCTAGGAGGCCCGGGTTCGATCCCAAGCGATCGCGTGTGGTGTTTGTGGTGCACAAAGCGGCGCAGGGGCGGGTTTTCTCTGGTTCCCCCCGCCATCACATTCTACCGGTGCTCCATGTAACATCAGTGCGGTGCCATGGCAGTTAAAGCGGGCGTTAAACACTATCAAAAAATCAGTCTGATTGAGAAAACAGTGATATGGTGGTAACTTGAGGGCTTAATGGCCCTGATGTATTGCCATTTCGTCTATTACATATACTTTCTGTATATTGGCTCCCCATTTTTCTTCAAAAGCACGGCATTTATAAGAACCGGAGTGGGTAAATCTAAATTGTGCTCTTCCATGAGTCGGATCATTTCGTCTTTTCTGCTGGACATGGTGGGAATTTTAATCTTTAACCGGGAATGATAACTAGATAGCATAAACTGACTCTTAGGAGGAATGTTTATCCAAAGTGTGTTCTTGAACCAAGCTTCAAATATTTCAGCATTCATCTCGTGATGTGAATCAATAAAGGATTCTTGAATATTTGTAGAAGTTAAATATAAGCAGCCCTCAATCCAACCCCTGGCTACGCCTCCATGCAAGATCGTGAATTTGATTCCACGTGACACGGGCTGGAAGGCAACAAGAGCAACTGCCGTCATCCCAACCTCGCACACCATCGTGAGTATACTACCTAGACTTATCTAAATAAACTATAAGATACCCTTCCTGTCTGAAAAAGTTTAGTCTAGTCAAGTACCGATATCTCTATGCCACAATCCTTGCTGATAAAATAATCACGTACCTCTTATTTAACGTGCGAAAGCGGAACCCTAACTTCGCATCCCTTTTATAAGGAAAACTAACAGGATAATTGACTATTACTATTATTTCTAGCGTCAAAGTTAGATACCTCTCAAGGCCTCCACATATTCAAAATACACAGTAAACACCACTTGCACCTGGAAGTTCACAAGAGAGCTACATGAATGAGATAAACGAGAGAAACCAGCGAACTTGTTGCAATGTTGTGTTTTACTCCACGCTTAGTTATCGTCTTTCTGTCATTTGTGATTTCTACACATTCATTGGCTGAAGTGACGCGCTCGTTGGTGCATTGCAAAAGTTCGGCGACTTCCTAGAATAATCAGTGCGTCATCTGACAGTTTCTATTAATAAAGATAAAGCGCATGTTAACTCTTTTACGATAATACGTTCCGTATTGTAACTATAAACGGCTCTGGCTCTGCGGAATGAAATGTTACAGTTTTTTTTTGTACTTCTACTTTGAACGAAGGCTGAAATTATAATAGGCTAAATCGCTGTCATATGATTGTCATTGAAATTTCGTTCTCTTTCTATGGCCAGTAACAAGAGAGATGTGAACTATTTGAAGACTTCCCATTTAAGAATGTATTTTGTAATGGCTTTAAGTATTTTAAAATTGAAACCAACAAGGAATACCTCGGAAATGGTTAGCTCTAAAATTATATAAATTGTCTGTTTTGACGAAATCATGTAGTAGGTACTTTTTGTTTATCTCTTACATGTGTACCAGTTTTCCAAAAGTCATCCGAAACTTCAAAGGACTTCAGTGGCTTTTCCTAATAAATTCAAGATATATTACCTATTCATTTCATTTAAAAGTGTCTTTTGTTAGCTTATGTATTTTAATCAAAATCGTTAGGACCATTTTGATCATTTTTTCATGTAAAGGGTACTTTGGGTTGGGAGGATTTTCTTGAACAACTAAGTTTAAATATCAAGTTTGATATTTAACCTAATTTTCATTTTGGAGCTATTTGGCCCAAGACACATAAACGGATCTTCCTCTTTAAAAAATGTTGATGTGTTCCATTCATACAACTTTTTCTAGCGGTTCCATATACCTGCCTACAAACTATTCATACGACGATTATTCTTTTATTTACATCATGCTAACCGACGCAAACATCAGCAGCAATTGTCCTTGTAAATAGAAGGGCAATAAGGGAATACACTAGGCTAAAGCGATGGTCAAATCTTTTAAAAGCTGGTTGCTATGTGAAACAGATGCGGTTCACTTTGCATGGTGCCGTTTTAGGAAATTTAGGAAGGTGGTTTAAAATTGAAACCAATAACAAGGAATATCTCGAAAATGGCCAACTGTACCAACAAGAAAAATGTGTGTATCATAAATTATGTGTTTTAATAAATCTACGTCTGAATAGTTAGTTTTTGTATTCTCTTACAGTTTAACCATATGCAAAACTCTGCAATCTGGTCGAGAATAAAGAGTCTATAGAAATGTGATGTAAATGTCTTTAATATACGGTATTTTAATCAAACTCGGTAGTGCCATTTCTGAGAAAAATAAACATTTTCAAAAATGTTTCCATGTAAAGGGCAGTGTGGTGGGGGATTTTGTTGCAAATCTTTGTGTCATAATCTTGCAAAATATTGAACATAAATACCAAGTTTGGTATTAAACGGTATTTTCCTTTTTGAGGTATGCTGTTCGCAGACAGACACACACATACACACACAGGCATACACACGGACCATTTCCTAAAATTCATTTTTTGGGCTGAGGGGACCTCAAAATTACATTTCCAGTGAAATCTCGATACTGACTTTTTGGGTGGAGTGCAATACCTGTGTACATACATACGTGTCAGAGAAAGTAAATATTATTTTGGGATTCAGGGCTCTCAAAATATGTGTGTGCGCTGAAATCTCGCCACTATGCATAAGGTAGTAGAGAAAACAAAAATGAATCGATATTGAGTAGCAAAAGCAGTGTGAATGTGTAGAGGTTTTCTTCTAATTTACATTCAGTCTCATTTGCTTTAGTATCGTGTAACTTAAACTCCAGTTTGCCGCTGGATAAATGACGCACAAGCGCCTTATGCCTCGATTGCACCGCTAGTGATTTGGAGAACAGACACAGCAGAGAGGTAACCAGCGACATTCTGTTTTAGCACGGAGCAACTCGCTAGGCGTTTCCAAACATTTTGGATGGATATACGGTTTTCTCACATCCTTTAATGCATATGTTATTACTAATTTCTTTGTGCTCATCGGTTTGGTGACAATTTATTGCAAGTATGTCGGCCAGCTACTTGAGATTATTTTTAGTATTACGCACTGTACTCACTCAGGATCGTGGCCGCGAGGGAGATAATGCATTACAGGTAAATGTAAATGATACACTGGCAAGATGTTCTTGTATATTCTGCAATATCACTGGATACAGTAATTATTAACACAGATAAATTGAGATTGCCTCCCTCTAGCACGCTACCCTTGTGCCGAGCAATGATGATCACATGAATGCTCACGGTTAAGCGTCTCTTATAATGGCTCAAAGCTTATTTTACATGTTTCTCCTCATTAAACATTCTCTAAGGAAGTGGCTTCCTTTTATTTATAAATAAATTACTTTTGATACATATAATATTTATTTCATAAGCTATTTGCGCTTAGTGAATATTGAAATATTGGTATACAACGCTTGGGGATACAGAATACTGGAAAGAACAACTTCCTTTTTCATACGCGTAGCAATCCAATTATCACGTTGCACCAGAATGGCACCAAAGGAAAGACCCGAGTCCCGTCAAACATTCACATTTTCAGCAACATCACAGCACCAGGCGTATTTTTTTATGAACCTATTTGACTGGATAACATACTAGGCGCGTGTGAGGCAAAACTGATTGGGCAATCCGTCCCTTCATTCCTCAACCCCCTCGACGCTCCCTCAGAACAGGTTGTGATGTTATGAAAAGTGTATTCTTTTCCTCTCATTACAGTTGACCAGAATCCAGCAAAACCTGCATTTCCGAAAAAATAGCGTATGCTGAATTTTTTTTAAAACGGTCCTCAATTCCAACTCGAATTAAATTTGGAAATAAGAATTATTACACACGCATACACACGGAACTATATTACGATACCATCGAAGGCTAATATTTAGGAAGTAGGAAAAGTAAACACAATTTTTGAAAAGGTTTAACGCCCGCTTTTACTACACTACGGCACCGCAGGCGATGACACTGATGATTCGTAGAATGAAGAGGGAGCGCCGGTGGAATGCGATGCGGGGGAAACCGAAGATCCCGGAGAAAACCCTCGCCTGAGCCGGTTTACCCCACAAATCCCACATGCGGTCGCCTGGGAGCGAACCCAGGCCGCCCAAGTAAGAGGTGAGTGGTGTAGCCACTCGGGCATGGAGCGGCCATTTAAACAACGTTTCTCCTCAACGACTTGTAGCATTAGAGATAAACAGAAACGTATTACATGGAAATTACAGAGTTCATTGAAATGAACAAGTTATGTAATTATTGTTTTTATTTTTACCATTATTCGGAATATTCTTTCTTGCAAGTTTAAATTTTCCGCAGGTTTAATCGCATTCGTGATTATTCTTGACTTCTACCTTTATTTCGTTAGAAACATACCAACGGTACAAAAGCAGTAGAGGTTTACGTATCGTGCATGTTAGGAAGTCCCTATTATTTAAATTAAGCAAATTTCTAGAAAAATGTTACATAAAGTGAGTAAAGGATAACTTTTTATTCAAGTATTGGTAATATAATATTCACCAAATATACAGAATATGAATCCTATACATAATGTTCAGATTTCATGCACGACTATTCTTAGGAAATAAATAGAATGATTTTCCTTCTTTTTACGAATACAGGAAGCATAACAACACAATTTCAACAGTCATTGATAAATTATGTGTAAGTATATTGTGTTAAGTATATTAGGAAATGAATTTGTGATGTGAAGAAATGTACGTCCATGTTTGGTTACGGATAGTGAGTGCATTGCTGCATGTACCTCTGTGTTCTCCTAATTGCTAGTTGTACAGTCGAGGCATCAAAGAGTGTTTTCGTTAGCGTTCTGGTGGCAGACTCTTTTTCAATGCAACAGACCTTAAAGTAGCCAGTTACCTCCATGCAACGTCTGTTCTCCTAATCACTGGCAGTACAATCGAGGCATAAGGAGAACAATGCTTCATCACGGTAGGTAAGCTGTGTTTTTTATTTTCTCTACACGTGCCTGCTATTGTATTCCATTCGATACCAGATTTCATCGGAAAAATATATTTTCATACCCTGAATAAAAAAATAAAAAAAAAAAAAAAAAAAGAAGTAGAAAAAGGTGCAGCATAGCTCAAAAACGAAAATATCGTTTAATACCGAACTTGCGTTTTAAGTTAAATATCTTCCAAGGATGCTGCGGAAAGATTCCGAGGAAAATCCCTCCACCCCTAAATACCCTTTACGTGCCAAAATTTTCAATTTTTTTGATTTTTTAAAACTGGCTCTAACGATTTTGATGAAAATACTGTATATTAAAGATAATTTACATGGCATATAAAATGTGTCTCTTGCCTTTTCTGAAGACCTCTTCATTCTGGATGAGTTTTGCGGAATTTTGTATAACTGGTAAACCGTAAGCGATAGACAAAAAATTACTACACAAAATTGTAGAGCTCGTTAAAACGCACAGTTGGTGTCATATATATTTTTGGGGGGAGGTGACCATTTTCGAGATATTCCTTGTTATTATCTCAGTTTTAAAATAGATACCTAAACCTTCCACATACGGGAATTTGTCAATTCCTTGGCTATGCAAAGAGGCGAATTTTTAATCTCATAGCAACCAACTTTTAAAAGACCTACTACAGCCGCTTTAGCCTATTTGCCTTGTTTGCCTTTAACTTATAATGGAGCAAGCAATGAGCCAGTTTTCGCTAATGCTTATCTCGACTATCAGGAGTACATAGAATAATAAGCTTTTTATCAATTGTTTGTTACAGAGATGTAGAGAAAGTTATGTGGATGGAACGCATCAGATTTTTCAAAGCTGGAGTTACAAAACACACCATTCAGAAAGCAGCCGGTTACCTCCATACAAAGTCTGTTCTCCTAATCGCTAGCTGTACAATTGAGAGGCATTCATCACTACTTGAGCTGGGGCACCTTCTGCAAAAAACCTTTAGTTTGTTAAAATTGCACGATACGAGTTATAAAGGAAACGAGAGTGAATGTGAAGTGAAACAAAATCACTACTATACATACACAATGACTTCTGTACCCAGTTGGTATCGTATTTTTGCTTTCTGTAGTATGGGAGTATTGTAAACCTCCCACAAATGGTACCGATACTTCATCGGAAATACACATTTTGTTATTTCCTAAATCCAAAAGCTAAAAAACTTATTTCGAAAAAGGTTCAGTATTTACCACGGATGCGGTAAGATTATTTTTAAGAAACTACATGGTAAAGTTTTCCAACATTTTGAATTTCTCAAAAATGGCCAACGATTTTGATTAAAATACTTATACCAACATAACATACCTGTTTAATTTGCATGTCCAATAAAGTGTAAGTAGGTGCTGTCCTGAATTTTCTGGGAATAGGCAAGCCTCTGAAGTATTGCATTTTTTTTATGTAGATATGTAACAAAATATATATATATATATATATATATATATATATATATATATATATATATATATTATATGTAGATATCCATATATTTCTTTAAGGAAGTTTAATTCCTACATTATTATTTTTTAATGTTCGATGAGAATATCATCCAGAATGTTTACAGGCTGGAGTATGTTTACTATTCTGTATGACTTTTGCGTAATTAGTAAACCGTAAGAGGAACCCAAAAATCTTACTGCATAAAAGAATAAGTCATTAAAGCATACCCTTTATGTCAAGATTGTTTTGTGTGTTTGTATGCTTGCGCGCGCGTTCGTATCTTAGCAGTGGAACAGTAAACTGAGTTTATGGATAATAATTACTGAGGTAATAAGACGTTATCTATCTGCAGATAAAAACCCAGTTAACAGACGTACGGCGACAAGCAATCCAGTGTAAAAGCGTTAGTTATATCAGCATGCGTTTCTTTCTCACCCTCTCATAAATCAACAGCTGTTTGGCAACTGATGTAATTGGTTCCAACCAAACGCTCATGGCCCGGCTAGCTCAGTCGGTAGAGCATGAGACTCTTAATCTCAGGGTCGTGGGTTCGAGCCCCACGTTGGGCGACAAAATTTTTATGTATGGTAATTTAAACCATTTCAGAGTTCTTTCAAAGAATGTTGCAGCTACGTTAGTAAGTTGATTATTATTACAGTTAACAGACTTTCTTGCAGGGTATCATCACTATAGAATAACATCATTAGCTAAGGTTGTTAATCCTCTAATCTGATATGCTTTAAATTGCAGTTCTTTCCCAGTAAAACTTAAAATCTTAAAAGCAATAAGCATGAACTGAGAGCATAATCTTTATCTCAGTTCACCTATCGAACCGAACATCAAAGGAAGAATAGAATCCTTGGGTCATCTCTTGCTCAATTTTTCATATCTGCATCACAGAATACTTACCACCTTTCACTTCTGTCTATATCATGTGACTCCTAATAGCATAGTAATTCAACCCTTATTTCTTTAAAATCTTGAAAACTCGCCTACACGTCCTTGAGAGATTTTTATTTTCTGAAAATTTAGGTTCATGGTCCTGTCCACCGTTTGGTTTTTCTTGTAAAGAGGTTCCCATAAGTTTGCCCGGTATCACTTAAAAGTAACGTGAACTAATCCTTGTTTCCTTTAAGCTGCCTCTCATAATTACTAAGTCCTTTCCCCTGATTGGCTAAGTACACCTTTCAGTGCGATATACAAAACTTATGCAGAGCAAGGCCAGGCGATAAAAGTGATGAAAACAAGCCACCATAGATGTTTTCGTCATCCGAGAGTCAGCTTTAAACGATGGCTCCTTGCCCATTTCACCACACCAACCAATGAGAGATGATACAGTAAAGAGATAAGAGACAAGCTTACATCTTTTGTCTCCCTGAGGAAGTTCCCATTATTTCTTAGAACATCTTTATGCAGGGGTTGCCATTTCCAATTAAAAGGGAAAAAATCTGATGCGTACCATTCACATGACTTTCTCTACACCTCTGCAACACATTTTTCTTAAAAAGCTTATACTTCTATTTACTTCATGCTAATCAGAAAAGATTAGCAGAGATGGTCTTATTACTTGCTTCCTTGTAAGCAGAAGCGAAATAAGGGAGTACTATAGATTAAAGTAATAGTCAAAAGCTAGTTGCTATGCCACTGAAGTTCCTTTGTTTGTATGGACAGCAGTTGACAAATTCCTATATAAGAAAAGTAAAAGCTTTTCATAGCAGAAACCAAAACCGAGGAATGTCTAAAAAACTATGAACTCCTTGAAAAAAAATCTATATAACATAAATTGTGTGTTTTAACATGCTCTACATTTTTTGTGTAGTAAGTTTTTGTCCATCTCTTACGGTTTAGCAGTTATGCAAAATTTCGTAAAGTTCATCCAGAATAAAGTACTCTTCAGAAGCTATTCCCAGAAAATTTAAGATATACATTTTATTTGTCAGCTAAATAGCTTTAATATACGAAATTTTAATCAAAATCGTTGGAGCCATTTTTAAGAAAATAAAAACTTTCGGAAAAAGTTCCATGTAAAGGGTAGTTGGGGGCGGGAGGATTCTTCTCAAAATCTTCGTGACGTATCCCTGGAAGATGCTAAACTTAAATACCAAGTTTGGTATTTTACCGACTTTTCGTTTTTGAGTTAACGTGTTCACAGACACACGGACACACACACACACACACACGGACCTTTTTCCGAAAATGATTTTTTACTTTCTCCATACGCACTATGTACATAGTGTATAGAGAAAGTATTGCACTCCACCCAAAATTTCGATACCGAGATTTCACCGGAAATATATGTTTTAGGGTCCCCAATATCCCAAAAAAGCATTTTCACAAAAAGGTCCGTGTGTGTGTGTGTTCGTATGTCCGTGTGTCAGTGTGTCCGTGTGTCTGTGAACACGATAACTCAAAAACGAAAGGTCGGTAAAATACCAAACTTGGTACTTAAGTTTAGTAGCTTCCAGGAATGCGACACGAAGATTTTGAGAAAAATCCCCCCACCCCCAACTACCCTTTACATGGAACTTTTTTCGAAAATTTTGATTTTCTCAAAAATGGCCCTAACGATTCTGATTAAAATTTCGTATATTAAAGATATTTACCTGACAAATAAAATGTATATCTTGAATTTTCTGGGAATAGCATTTTCACAAAAAGGTCCGTGTGTGTGTATGTGTGTGTGTGTGTGTCTGTGAACACAATAACTCAAAAACGAAAGGTCGGTAAAATACCAAACTTGGTACTTAAGTTTAGTATCTTCCAGGGATGCGACACGAAGATTTTGAGAAAAATACCCCCACCCCCAACTACTCTTTACATGGAACTTTTTACGAAAAATTTTGATTTTCACAAAAATGGCTCTAACGATTTTGATTAAAATTTCGTATATATAACATATTTACCTGGCAAATGAAATGTACATTTTGAATTTTCTGGGAATAGCCTCTGAAGAGTAGTTTATTCTGGATGAATTTTATTGAATTTTGAATAACTGCTAAACCGTAATAGATGGACAAAAATTTACTACACAAAAAATGTAGAGCACATTAAAACACACAATTTTTGTTATATACATTTTTTTCGTGAAGTTTGTCGTTTTTGAGACATTCCTTATTTTTGGTGAAAAACGTATACTTTTCTCATACAGGAACTTGTCAACTCCTATCCATATAAAGAAAGGAACTTCATTGACATAGCAACCAGCTTCTATCACTTTAACCTACGGTTGTTCTTTATTTCGCTTCTACTTACAAGGAAGCGAGTAATTAGACTATTTCTGCTAATTTTTTTCTGATTAGCATAAAGTAAATAGAAGTATAAGCTTTTTAAGAATTATTTGTAGCAGGGATATGGAGAAAGTCATGTGAATGGTACACATCAGATTTTTTAGATAAAGGCGACCCTAAAACATATATTTCCGGTGAAATCTCGGTATCGAATTTTTGGGTGGAGTGCAATACCTTCTCTATACACTATGTACATAGTGCGTATAGAGAAAGTAAAAATGGTCTAAACACATGTAAGTATTACCTTCGCGGAGGTAAATTTCGTTTTGGGTAGTGTACCTAATTAGGAACAGGGAAAAGTAGCCAACCTGTTTCTCTTCAACGACTTCACTGCAGTAAACCATTAAAGATAAATAGAAACGTATTGCATGGAAATTACAGAGTTCATTGAAATGTGCAAGTTATGTAAAATGGCTATTGTTTGTATGTACCATAAATAGTCATGTTCGGAATATTTTTTCTTGCAAATTTCAATTTTCCGCAGGTTAAATCGCCTTCAGCGCCGTATTCTTTCATATTCTTCTTGTCTTCTACCTTTATTTCGTTAGAAACAAGCCAACGGTACACAAGCAGTAGAGGTTTACATATCATGCATATTAAGAAGTCCCTATTACTTAAATTAAGTAAATTTTAGTAAAAAATGAATCACGAGGTAGATAAAGTGAATAAAGTATAACTTTTTATACGAATATTGTTAATAAATGCACCAAATCTACACAATATGAATCCTATATATAATGTTAATATTTCATTAACGAGAACATTTTTAGCAAAGAAGTAGGTAGAGTGATTTACCTCATTTTTACGAATGTAGGAAATATTATACACCTAAATATAATAATGGAATTTCAGCTGTATTTCCCACATAATTAGTCATTGATAAATTATGTGCATATTGTATTCTATATAATAGGATATGAGCTAGAGCAAAACTTGCGGTAAAAGAAAATGTCCACCCAAAATGTTTGGTTACGGGCAGAGAGTTGAGTTATAAGACTGCTGCTTACCTCTCGCCAGTGTCTGTTGTCCTAATTGCTAGTTTTACAATCGAGGCATGAACGTCATCAACACTTTGCGTTTGTTCTTCTCTTGACTGACACCTTTTTCAATTACAGAGTTAACAAAACAGACAACGCCTGCCTCCGTGGTCGTGTGGTCAGCGAGCTGACTTCTCTTCCGGGGTTTCCGGGTTTGATTCCCGGATGGGGCGGGGAATTTTCCTCTAGCCAGAATTATTCTGTATCCCCCACAGAGTCTGGAAGTTTGTAATAACAAAAAAAAATAAATAAATAAATAAATAAATAAATAGAAAGTAACCAGTTACTTCTATGCAACCTCTGTTCTAATCGCCGGTAGTAAAAACTACAAGGGGATTGTGCTTCAGCTGGTGGCATTCTCTTTTTACTTTCTGTACCGTATTTTATAAATAATTACATGGCAAATAAAATGTATAGATATCTTTAATTTTCTAGGAATAGCCTCTGAAGACCGTTACAAATTCTAAAAATTCTGGATGAGTTTTGCGGAGTTAAGCATAATTGACCGACCGTAAAAGGTAGACAAATAATTTGCTGCATTAAAATGTAGATCTGGTTACAACCCTAATTATTTTATTTACTTTTTATTTATTTTAATTGCTTATGTGGAGTTGAACGTTTGGTATCAGATTTAAAATCATAAACTTTTCACATACCTGGGCGTGTAAAGAGACTTAATTTCAGTCACATAGCAACCAACTTTTAAAAGTATTAAGTTATTTGTTTTTTTTCACACTAGCCATTGAACCCGTTTTTATCAATCAGAAAAACATGATAATAACTAGAATTAATATTCGAAGATAATAATTAATATAATTATTATTAATATTAAATGCTATTATTCTTTAAGTGAAACATATAGTTATAGGGTTAGAGGGGAAAACTAAAAGTTTATATTTCGGCAAGTATGCTGTGGAACAAAAAGATGGAAATGCAGTAAATAAGGAGTTCTGCAAAGGACAGGAAATGGCCAGACCCACAATTTTTACGCCTCGCCAGGTGCAGATGTGATCGGCTGTTAATAACAGGGTTTTACCTGCATACCTGGGTATTGTATGAATGTCCCGGGCAGTACTCGGCAGAGCAGTGCAGATGTAGGACAGTGTGCAGTGGCTGCTTACAAAAATGCAGTTTTAAAACACGTTCACCATGCTACGGTAACAACATTTCTAAACGGAAACTAGTATTTTTATACTCGCGGAGTTTCGCCCAGAAACATAAATCTTAAATGTGTGGCTCTGGCCTGGCAACGGACTGCGGGTCTCAATAAGGATCAAAATAAACAGCGATTACTGGAAATTGTAAGTGTCTGTATGTGGAAAACCCAAATCCCAAAATGAACTTACAGCTTACGTGAACGGGATGTACACCGCGCCCTGAGAAGTACGACGTTCGAGATCTCATGCTCCAGAGACAGCAGAGGGATGAAAGTGAGGTGAAGGTACGTGAGAGTAGACATCATTTATTCCCCAGACTCACCCATCCCGATTCCGACCAGGCGGGCTCACCAAATATGAAAAAAACAACTTTTAAAAGACTTGACTATCGCTTTATCTGCTCCCTTATTTCCCTTCTACTTACAACGAAGCAATTAAATAATATCTACAGTTTTCGCTAATGTTTATCTCGATTAGCCTGAAGTACAGAGAATAATAAGCTTTTTGCAATATTGTTTACACAGATGCAAAGAAAATTATGTAAATGGAACACAAGATTTTTCAGAGCTGGAGTTACAAACCACACCATTCAGAAAGTAGCTGCTTACCTCCATACAATGCCTGTTCTCCTAATCGCTAGCTGTACGATTGAAAGCCATGTTTCTTCACCATCTGTTTTGCTGGGACACCTTTTTTCAAATCTGGAGTTAACAAAACTGTATGTCTTAAGATTGTCAAAATTGCACGATACGAGTTAAAAAGGAAACGAGAGTGTGAAATGAAACAAAATCACTAAACATACGCAATGATTTCTCTACCCAGTAGGTATCGTTCGTTATTTTTGCTTTCTGTACTACGCAAGTATTGGAAGTATCGTAAATCCATCCACAAACGTAACCGATACTTCATTGGAAATACACATTTTGATATTCTAATACCAAAAGCAAAAGAGCATTTTTCGAAAAAGGTCCCTTGTCTGTGAACATCATAGTTGAAAAACGAAATTCAGAGTAAGTATTGAACCTGATAACTAAATTCAGCATTTTCCAAGGATGCGGTCACATTATTTTCAAGAAAATCCCCCTTTACGTGGAAAAGTTTTAAAAAATGTTGAATTTCTCAAAAGCTATCAACAATTTTGATTAAAATAGTTATACCAATTTATGTATGTATATATATATATATATATATATATATATATATATATATATATATATATATTGTCACATGCAGAATGTGGTACTACTGCGTTAGGATCCACATTCTAAGTGTGGCATGATTGATTAATTAATGTTTATTGTTTTGGCTGTACTGTAGAAAAGGTTAGTCTTATATAACCACGGGAGCGTGGCTGTTCGATCTCTTTGCCAGTGGGACGCCGTGGGGTGCACATCGCACGTTTGTTAAGTAATCATGTAACTCATAATGGAGCTATAGTATTCACCCAGGTTTTGGCTACGCATCATCCAGCAACATACAGGTAAAAGTTTAATAAATCAATTAGCTGGAATTACTCTCGAATTAATATGTTTTAGTTAGTAGTTTGATTTACATTTCCTTGTTTCACTCCTGAGGTTGCTAATTGCCCATAAGTTAGCATGGGGGATACGTCCCTCATGTCGCATCCGATTAGAATAGCTTTGTATGTGCCTCTCGCAGCCACAGCGAGTTCCCCGAGTTATTATTAGGAAAGACGGTTGCGACAATATATATATATATATATTTAACACTTTTGCGTGACAAATAAAATGTGCTAGGTATTGTCTTGAATTTTCTAGGAATAAGCCTCTGAAGTATTGCACTACTTTTGTAGATTTAAAATAGTTTAATTTTATTTATGTATATATTGTTTGAAGGGACTTTAAATTCCTTTATTATTATTTTTAAATGTTCGATGACGATATCATCCGGAACGTTTACAGGCTGAAATACATATAGGTATTTACTATTCTGTATGCCGTTTCATTATTGGTAAATCGGAAGAGATACACAAAATCTTACTACACAAAAGAATATGTCATTAAAGCATACACTTTATGTCAAGATTGTTTTGCGCGCGCGCGCGCGTGTGTGTGTGTGTGAGTGCGCGCGCGCGCATGGAAATATTTGGTAACCATTACGGAAATATTCCTTGTAATCGCTTTAAATCTCTCAATACTCATATTTTCTCAAATAGGAAGTTGTTATTCTTTCTGTCCCTCTCTCCGGCTCTTAGTTTTACTCCTCTTCGCCGAACCCTTGATCTTTACAATAAAATTAATCAAAATAATGAAGAGGGAACCAATTAATTGAAATCCAATTGCCTCTCCTTACTACGAATGGCCCCTCTAAAGAAACGACGTTCGTATCTTGGCAGTGGAACAGTAAACTGAGTTTATGGATAATAATTACCGAGGTAAGGCATTATCTAACTATCTGAAGATAAAAACTCACGCAATCCAGTGTAAAAGCGTTGGTTATATCAGCATGCTGTTTCTTTCTCACCCTCTCACAAATCGACAGCTGTTTGGCAACTGGTTTTATTGCTTCATGTCAAGCTCACATGGCCCGGCTAGCTCAGTCGGTAGAGCATGAGACTCTTAATCTCAGGGTCGTGGGTTCGAGCCCCACGTTGGGCGAAACATCTTTATGTGTAGTAATTTAAACCCTTTCAGATTCCTTTCAAAGAATGTTGCATATTCGCCAGTAAATTAATTACAATTAACAGAATTTCTTGCAAGTTATCATCACTATAGAATAACATCATTGGGTAAAGCTCTGAATTCTATACTCTGATATGCTTTAAATTGCAGTTATTTCCCAGGAGCCAGGAGCAGGAACTAGTCGCCCGAGTGTACTCGGGCGGGGGCAAATCACCACGGTACCTATCCGCTTTTCTCGCGGATTTACCCGTGTGATATATACCCAGTAAGACTTAAAATGCTAAAAGTAATAAGTCCGAGCTTCAAGGATTGTTTGTTTTTTTTATTATTATTTATTGTTTAATTTGTATAGCCCCCTTTAACTTCAATGGTCATATCACGGGCTTTGACTTGTGAAACTGTAGGTTCTGAACATTAGATTAATAACTTTTATATTGCTAAACACACGCACTTTCACTCTCATTCATACTTCCAGACTCTACGGGGGATCTCCCGCCCCAGCCGGGAATCGCACCCGGGACCTCCGAGTGAGAAGTCTGCTCGCTGACCACTCGACCACAGAGATAGTCTTTGATATTTCTTTAAATTATTAATTAGTCCCCCCCCCCAAATTATTATAGTCGGATTTCTCAGGTACTGTTAACTCTATGTTGTGCATTGAAGAGGTATTGTGTATACTGTATGTGACTGACTGCTTGCTAGCTATTCCTCATTGTTGACTGCTCGTTTCATCAGTACAAATTTGTGAGCGTGGAGGCGCAAGGGTCTAGGATTCTGACAGATGAGGGAACGGTTCGCCACCGACCTAATGTTGATAATTCCAGTAAGTTGTTATTATGAGCCTAATATCGCCTCTGCCCACCGATATAAGTATGTACTGTCCTGGTGGATTTTATAATACACATTTTGATACTTTCTAAACCCAAAAGCAAAAAAGCACTTTTCGAAAAAGGCCCATGTCTGTGAACATCATAGTTGAAAAACGAAATTTAGGGTAGGGTAATAAACGTGATAATCAAGTTCAGCATTTTCCAAGGATGCCGCCAGATTCTTTTCAAGAAAATCCACCCTCTCAAACTATCTTTACATGGAAAAGTTTTCAAACATTTTGAAGTTCTCAAAAATATCCAGCGATTTTGATTAAATTAGTTATACCAATACAATATACCTTTTTAAGACATTTGCATGATAAATAAAATGTGCGTATTGTATTTAATTTTCTAGGAGTAAGCCTCTGAAGTCTTGTACGACTTTTGTAGATTTAAAATAGTTTCTTTTTATTTCTACTCCTCTTCGCTGTAACCTTGATCTTTACAATAAAAGTAATGGAGAACCAACTAATTGAAATACACAGCATGTTTTCACTGTCTTTTATTTTATTTATTTATTTTTTGCCCACACAAATGGCTCCTCTAAAGGAAGGATGTTAAGTATTGTGGCAGAGGGACAGTAAACTTAGTTTATGGATAATAATTACCTAGGTAAGGTGTTATCTATCTGTAGATAAAAACACAGTTAACGAACGCACGGCGTCACGCAATTCAATGCAGAAGCATTGGTTATCACTGCATGTTGTGTTGACAGTCAGTAATTTGTGAAGTCACTTTACTGTTTCAGCGTAAAATAGCATAGCCCGGCTAGCTCAGTCGGTAGAGCATGAGACTCTTAATCTCAGGGTCGTGGGTTCGAGCCCCACGTTGGGCGACAAAATTTTATGTTTAGTAAATTAACCTATTTCAGATTCCTTTCAAGGAATGATGCATCTTCGCCAATAAATTAAATCCAATGACAAAATTTCTTCAAGGTATCATCACTATAGAATAACATTATTGGGCAATGTTGTGAATCCTCTAATCTGAAATGCTTTAAATTGCTGTTCTTTTCCAGTAGGACTTGAAATCTTAAAAGTAATAAGTGTGATCTTCAAGAATGATCTTTGTAGTTTCTTAAAATTATTAATTATTATAGTCGGCTCTCTCTCTCATTTTGCTGAGTATGATTTGTGAATTTCACAGGCTATTTGCGGAGGGGGGAGAGCATCTTGTGCAAGGTCTAGGATTCTGACAGATGTAGGAACGCTTTCTTTGATGACCTTTTTATTTCATCTTCGATATTCCCCACCGACCTAATGCTGATAATTGCAGTAAGTTGTTATTATCATCTTATTATCGCCTCTGCCCACCGATATAGTTAGGTACTGTCCTGGTGGATTTTATAAACGAACTTGTAAGCAACTGTAACATCACCTATCGAACCGAACCTCAAAGGAAGAATCAGAGTCCTGGAGTCACCTCTTGTTCAATCTTTCAAATCCACATCAGAGAATACTTCCCTCTCCTTCACTTCTGTCTTTATCATGTTACTTCTAATAACATTGTAATTCGATCCCTATTTCTGTAAAATCTTGAAAACACGCCCACACACGTCCTTGGGAGATGTTTATTTTCTGACAATTTAGGTTCCTTGTCCTGTGCACGTTTGGTTTTCCTTTTACACCTTTGTCTGTTAAGGTAGGTTCCGTTATTCCTTAGAAGCGCATTTGTATTCCAGGGGTTGGCATTTCTGGTTAGAGGAAAAATAAAAGCTCACAATAAGTTTACATTTTCCTCGTCTAAACCTTCTATTGGTTATAACATTATTCCCCAACTAATTTATTATTATTATTATTATTATTATTATTATTATTATTATTATTATTGGGTATTAATACTGTTGTTATTATTATTGTTGTTCCCTTGCTCACTTAATTAAACTTATTTAATTGCAGTCAGATTATTGGTTGCAACACGCACACATAAACCAGTGAAATGCTGCTGAAAAGAACTCGGGGTCCATGAAACTTAAAGATATTCGACATTTGTGTTCTCAGAATAAGAAAAAAATGGCGAAATAAACCTTATCCGGGTAAATCAACCTGAGCGAGATTTGAAGTGAATGTGAGACATACACGCTACCCTCACACCACCGAGGAGGGCTTCACCGCAAATGTTAAACCTATTATCTAGTTTTTGAAAAGAGTCTAACAACAGCCCACTAGCTCAGTCAGTGGAGCTTAATCTAAGAGTCGTGGCCTCGAGCCCCAAGTGAGAGAATAGTTTTCACGTTTCAACACATTTACTCTGAAACCTCATTCATTCAACAAGTAACAATTGCCAGTAAAATTAAAAAAAAAAAAAACAAAAAAAAAACAGCTTTCAAAAATTGCACGGATTGTTTCTCGGCTGGTAATTTATAGCCAGGGTTATTTCTTATGCTCTCAAATGACTAGAAGTATGAATGAGAGGGAGAAATGTATAACACCCAAAGACATATAACCCAATAACTATTGTAGCTCCACCAGTTAAGAGATAGCTATGTGCTGGGATAGAAATCTCTGTATTTCTATATACATTTTCCTGAAAATGTTACTCTTATAGTATACTGTTATAATAATACGAATACCAAATTTAATTCAAATTGTATAAATTGTTTTATAATTATCTTGTAAATATATTGCATAATCAAAATGTTTCATGCACCTCAAGTTTTGAGAAAATGTTTGACAATGTTATAATTAGAGCTTTGAAACGTACACAAAGCTTTACGCGGTTATATTTCAGTAAGTTTGATTACTGAGTCGTAATCTTTAAAAGGTTTAAAACTTTAATCCCTAAAATTAATAAATTTTTAAAAAAAATATTTTTGGTATTAGTATAATTTGTCGCTTACAATATTAGAATAGATACTTCCGCGCATTCTGGAAAATTTTCGTTGTATTTATATAAAAGCTGGGACGGGTGGAACATTTTGAGCGAATGAAATTCAGTTTTGAGAAAATTCTGTTTTATAAAATAGTATGTACCTATGATAGATATAGGCCTATAGTACATTCTTTAAATGTCTGTAGAGCCCGAAGGAAATGGAGACATCTAAATCCCCGAAGGTTCCAATAACCATTTGGTATAAAAAATATTGTGTTCTATTCACATGACTTTATTTACAGCTCTGTAAATATATTGTTTGGTAGCGCAGCTGCTTACCAAGCGGGAGACCTGGGTTCGATCCCCAGTACCGGCGTGGGGATTTTTCCCCTGCTGGGAGACCTGGCCTGGGGTGCACTCAGCCTCGTAAGGTCCCTGGGGGGCCAATTGAGGAGCTACTTGATGGAGAAGTAGCGGCTCCAGGTCATGAGGACCGCATTAACCGGCCGGAAGGGACTCGAGGCGCTGACCACGTCTCACCCTCCAATACTGCACCCCATCCATGACGTCTGTAGTGGACCGAGATGGGGGACGCAGCGGCCGGGCGGTAGGCCAAGGTTCCCCGTGAGCTGTCGTGCCATAGAGTTATAAATATATTGTTAAAATACTTGCTTCCTTGTAGAAGGAAATAAGGAAGTACATTGCGCAAAAGCGATAGTCAATTCTTTTAACACCTGGTTGCTCTGTGATTGAAATTCATTGCTTTCCGTGACCAGAAGCTAACAAATTCCCGCATAAGAAGAGTTAAACTGAAACCAATTACAATGAATATCTCGGAAATGGCCAACTACACGAAAAATGTATAAAACATAAATTGTGTATTTTAACGAGATATACCTACATTTCTTGAGTATTATCTATTCACGGATTCACGTGGCCAGTGAATCGCGGTAACAACATGGTAGGTAGTAGTGCGCGCAACAACGTAATCTTATGCTAACATCTAAATTACAGAACAAATTAATTTTTAAATGGTATAATACGCTTTATAAATACCTAAGAGTTAAACTGACGCCAGTTTGTACCGTTAAACAGAGCTTCGTATGAGTCACATGATTCCTGCATTATAGTTTGCACTAACGGTTGCTGGTTGTTGCTCTTTAGAATCATGGAGGACGGTCACCGGAATTTCCTCTTGCATCTTCGTCGAGTTACTTAAAGCATACGGCTGGTAAACCGTTGACAGTGGTGAAAAAACTATAAGGTTGAATAGTTATTTTTTAAGTTTTTTAAGAAATATCCAACACTTTCCACAAAAGAATTGGTGAAATTAACATTTGAGTTCACTGTGTTTCGGATACGGCTATAACACTGTTCGTAAAGAAAAATCTGAATCGAGAAAAGTGGTTAGACACACCCGGGGAAAAAAGAAAGCGTGTGAAATACGCGATGCAAGAATGTAACGATTTTGTGAAGGATGCAATTTGCGTAAAAGTGCACTTTTTTTTTATTATTATTATTATTATTTTTTTTTTTTTCTTAATGAGCCGCCAGCGTTTGGTAAAGTGCTGCAAGAAACGAAAAAAGAAGCGTTGTTTTGGGAGATGGATAGTTTAAGTCACAGCGTTGTTAATAACAGCATTGGAATGAAAAGCAGCAGCACAAACAGCTCAGCGGACGATTCTGATGTGGAGGGAAAAAAAGTCGCTTCCAGAGAGCGAATACATACAAGTTGTCGCATATGTTATTTTTTCCCTCGTGTTTTTAGAGTTAACTATTATTATCATGCTGCTGAAAAGGATAACATGCGTGGCATCAAAGGCTGCGATAAGATTACAGGTACTCAGTGACGCAGAAAGCAACGTTGTCACGTTTTCTCCAAATAAACAAGCGTTACACAAATGGACATTTATTAGAGTATCAAGTGAATAATAACAGTGGCAAGGTTCTTATTAAGAGCAACGAGAGTACCTTACAATGCTAATAATATCTAACCACATTTTCTACTTACATTACGTTGTGTCTTCCCCTTCCTCGCTGTCACTGTCAATTTCACTCACATGTATCACAGACGAAGCATTGTCGTGCGAAACACCTCACAGTTGAATTTTCGCTCTTGTAATGGTGTGCTGAACACATGTTTCCCACACTCTGGAATCTATATTCGGTACACTTTCTCTCAACACTTTGCACACACTGTCACTTATAGGAGTCACATTCCGCTTTCTTACGGCATGTTTAAGGCATGTCCATATCAGCTCAATAGGACTGAGACAACAGTGATATGGTGGTAACCTGAAGACTTCATGACCATGATGAGTTGCCTTTTCGTCTATTCAGTTCACGGCTTTTAAAGGAACTGGACTGGATATATCTAGATTCAGATCTTCCATGAATCTGATCATTTCGTCTTTTCTGGTGGACATGGTGGGAATTTATATCTTTAGTCAGGAATGATAATTAGTTTTATCTAACACAATAACACTCTTATGAGGAATATTTTTGAAAAGTGTGTTCTGGAACCAAGTTTCAAATATTTCAGCCAAGCATTCCCGAATATTTTTAGTAGACAAATATAAGCAGCCCTCAATTCAACCCTGCGTGCAAGATTCGTGCATGATCGTGATTCTTTCTCCACGTGACACAGGGGCTGGAAGGCCGCAAGAGCAACTGCCGCTATCTCAACCTTTTCTTACATCATGACCATCGTACAAAGATTCATCTCAATAAACTATATGATACCCTTCCTGCCTGAAATAGTACAGATATCTCCATGCCACAATCCTCGCTGGTAAGTCTCCGTGCAGTACTTTTTATCTGCTTAAGCAGTTTCAATGATAGGTCCCTTCCCTGTTTAATTAGCGTCCATATACTGAAACACTTTAAGTATTATCTGTTGTCAAAGCTAGATATTTAAGAGTAAACACCACTTGCACCTGTGAAGTTCACAAGAAAACTACATGATGAGATGAACGAGAGAGAAAACAGCGAAGATGTTACAACACTGTCTTTTACTCCACATGTAGTTAACGTCTATTTGTCATTTGTGATTTCTATGCATTCGTTGATTGAAGTGATGCGCTCATTGGTGCACTGCAAAACGTCGGCGATTTCCGAGAATAATCAGTGCGTCATCTGAGAAGTTTCTACGAACAAAGATAAAGCGAAAGTTAACATTTTCAGCAGCATGTTACTACGTGTGCACGCATTTATTTTGTATGACTATCAATATTATCACCATTAGATAAACCTAACAGAATATGTTAGTCACTGTTTAAGTTGTCGGAATGAGGCTCTGTTCGTTTTACATTACAATATGTCGCGTGTATGCACCAGAGGGTCGTGAAAATATGGTGGTATTTCTGGCGCGAATGACGGTCGCCTGGAATTTGTTTTGGCGGGGATAAATTTGAGGCTGAAAAGGTAATAGTAAGTTTTTGTTTACCAGTTATGCAAAACTCATCTGAATGAAAATCTTCAGAGGCTATTTCCAGAAAATTCAAGATATATGTTTTGCTGCTCATGTAAATAGCTTTGTCATAGGTATTTTAATAAAAATTATTAGAGCTGTTTTTGATAAAATCAAAAATTTCGAAATGCTTCTATGTTAAAGATAATTTGTGATTGAGGGATTTTACTTAAAACATTCGTGTCGCATCCTTGGAAGATATAACGTTTAATACCGAGTTTGGTATTTTACCGACTTTCCGTTTTTGAATTACGTGTTCACAGAAACACGCACAAAAAACACACAAACACACATATATGCGTTTTGTAAACAACTTTTTATAATAACGGAACCTAAAATGTGTATTTCCGGTGAAACCTCGGTATCAAATTCTTGGGTGGAGTGTGGGTAATAGCTACCTTCTCTGCCTTACAATGTGCTAATAAAGAAAGTAATTAAACATAATAATAATAATAATAATAATAATAATAATAATAATAATAATAATAATAAGAAGAAGAAGAAGAAGACATTACTACAGTTAAAAGAAAAGTAAAACAAAACAGGAATAAATATGCAAACATGAGAGCGCGTGCTAAAATCTAAATTCTATTTAATAAATGTAAAACAGAATTCCTTCAAATATTTCATCTTGATGAAATTTTGAGCCCCTTTAGGGATTATGTTTAGGGTTTCAAATCATAACAGGTTACTTTTCGCAATACATTTATATTAGGTATTGTTTTAGATTTTTGTAAAGGCACAAGAGCACTACTAATTGATTTTTCCCATAAATTTTATTAAACATTCCTGGTGGAACCTTTATCGTCGGAAAGAGCATTCCTGTTTCTGTATATATGTGGTTACAAACTTAGTTTTCATAGAGTCTTCAATGATACAGATATTAGAGATTATCGGTATACCTGGAAACCTACCTCCTTGTAATGTCTGTTCTCTTATTAGCTAGCAGCATTCTCGAGCTAGCAGCTGCTCTGCTTTTCCTACTCCAGCTTTGGTTATACTTGTTGCAATGAAGTGTTTGTCTCTAGATATGTTTCAAACATTACGCGCTATACAGCTGGCGAGTATAAAGAAACACAAACCTGCAAATGAATACGAGATTTGTGTTTAGTTTATCTACCAACATAAAATGAGGCACGTAGAGAAGGAAGGTAGTGTAAGGTTTTCACCGGAAAGCAGACCAAAACGCACATGTTTAGGAAAAGGTACGCGCGCGCGTGTGCGCGTGTGTGCACGGCATAACACAAAAGTGGGACAAATACTTGTTATTTAAAGTTCAGTATGCAACATGAAGGTTTCCAAGGAAGTCCGTCGCCCCAAACTAATCTTAGCAAGAAACATTACAAACGATTTGATTAAAAGTGCTTATCATGCGAGAAATAAAAAGTAGTTGCATGTTTAATTTCCTGGGATTAGCTTTATTAGTCCTCTTCATTCGAAAGGAAATGTATATGCCTAACGCTGTATATTATGGCTAAACGTTAAGTGATAACCGAAAACGTATCCTCTCATAAAAAGAAATGGTTCTCTTAAAAACACAAATGATTTAAAATAACTTTCTTGTGGCATCAGCCGTTAGAGGGGTTTGTCTGAGCGAGATTTCATTCTGTTTCATTTCTCCTTCACGATTTCCCTGGGGAACAGAGCCTCATCATTGTGCTTAAGATCCTTTTATTCCTAACTGATCTAACCGGCTTTTCCTCTCTCAACTCAGTTACCAACTCAACCGTTACAAAAATCTGAGCACTCGCCTCTCACCGAGGTGGCCCAGGTTCGATCCCAGGCGACCGCATGTGGGATTTGTCATGGACAAATTACCGGTGTTCCATCTTCATTCCATGTATCATCAATGTCGTCGCCTGTGCTGCCATGAGTAGTAAAAGGGGTTGTTAAATACTGTTAATAGGCTACATTTAATAACATCGATTCAATTACGATAGGTATACATCTGTGGTTGGCAACACAGATCTGACATAAAATACTTCAGCACGATTAAGTCAAGCGTACCATATTAGGTATCTATCTTATACAAAACCATGACACATAAAAAGCTGACAGCTGATTTCGTGTCCAAAGACACCATTACAAAAAAAAAAAAATAATAAATAAATAAATAAAATAAAAGAAAGAAAAATGATTCCTTTATGACTCTCTACATCTCTATAACAAATTATTGCTAAAATACATGTGTATTCTTCTATTTAATACATGCTAATAGAGATAAACTATAAAAAAAAGTCTTATTACTTGCTTTGTTGTAAGTAGAAGAGAAATAACGGAGGACACTAGATTAAAGCAATAGTCAAATATTTTAATAACTGGTTGCTATGTGATTTAAATTCGTTTATTTGCGTGCCCAGGAGTAGACAAATTCCTGCATGAGGAAAGTTATATTGTAGCCAATAACAAGGAAAATCTGGAAAATGGTCAACTTCATGAGAAAAAAATGTAGGTATATGACAAACAGTGTGTTTTAGCGAGATCTAAATTTTTGTTGTGTATAAAGTTTTTGTTTACCAGTTATGCGAAAGTCACCCAGAATGAAGAGGTCTTAAGAGGTTATTTCCAGAAAATTCATGATAAGCATTTTTTTTTTTGTCGTGTAAATAACTTTAATGTATGGCATTTTAATCACAATTTTAGGCATTGTTGAAACAAATAAAATTAATATTTTCTAAATTAATTTGTTGTGTAGTTTGTGGTGGAGGGATTTTCTTCAAAATCTTCGTGTCGCATCTTTGGAAGATACAAAATTTAATCCTCAGTTTGGTATTTTACCGATTTGTTGTTTTCGTGTTCACAGAATCAGGGACGAACGGACGAACACACACACACACACACACACACACATACACACACACACAGATACACATTGGGAAGGGGGACCAAATATGACACACTTTTTCAATTAAATAATCCATGAAGTCGTATAAATTGACAGAAGCATAGATAACCGCAGTTTTAAAACTTCTGCATTGTTTGTATAGGTAGAACTTTTTAAAATCCCTAACTCAATTTTCAAATAAAATAATGATCAATTTTAATTGTTGACAGTTCGCAAAAATTATGAAAAGTCTCCCAATATAGCTCAGACAGTATCTCATATTAGGCTACCTACTGCTGTAAAACACACATGCCTTAAAGAAACACACAAATTACTGATGAAGATATTTTATTATTAACAAAAGAAATGTTTACGAACATTCTGTGTGTGTGCGCGTGTCGGGTGCGTGCGTGCGCGAAACCATAGAATTCAAGGCAGGTGTTGAAATAAGTAGTATTTAAACTTCCATATGAAGATTAAGTACTCATTACTCATGTTAACGATTAAAGTATATATGATAAATAACATAAATAGCATCTATACGGTAAAATAGTCTGAATGTATTCACTGCTGCAGTAGGAACAACAAAACTTGTCTGCTTTTGTATGACCACAGTTTTTGTGAGACAATTTGTGGACATTTTTCTCCACTTTTCGTCCTGAGAATATCGACACAACAAAGGTTGCAGGTTGCGTTATCACTTTCAGATTAGTCATTACCGGAATCATTTTATGAATCACTGTTTTGATCGTTCTGATTTTCATTTCTCTTTCCTCTGATTTTTTTTTTTCTGTTTTCTTCTCGCTGGTTTCTAATAACTAAAAATATCATAATGTACACTGTTTACCTAATGTGAGAAGGTCCCTATTATGAGATACCTCACATTAGGAGCAGTCAAGAAGTATACTTTGTTTGTCTTTGTCATGCTGTTTGACAAACTGCAAATAACAACTTGTAGCTGTTCACAGTGGTATATATATACTAATGAGAATTATCTGCCCATCTTCTTTGAAAATACGCTATGGAGTCTGAGGTTGCAAATTTTTTCTTTTAAGGCCAAACACAAGAATACGTTTGGACACTCACAGAGTACTGAAATGACATGAATTCCATATCCCTACTTGCAAATTTTCTGTTTACAGTTATCTACTTCATACGAATGTAATATGGCAGCACCTCAGTTAGGAGACTATCTCATATTTGGTGCCTTGCCTACATACAAACTGGCGCTCACTGAACTTTTTTAAATGTTTTTTTATTCAATAGACCCTAAGGCGTGTATTTCCGGTGAAATCTCGGTTTCGAATTTTTGGATGGACTGCAATGCCTCCTCTACGTAATATTCTAAAAAATAGAATAATAAAAATAATAGTAAAATAATATAATATAAATAATAAATCTAATAATAATAATAAGAAGAAGAAGAAGACAGCACCACAGTTTAAAGCACAGTAAAACAAAACAGAAAACGTGGTATGAATAAACATGCAAACGCGAAAGCGCGTGCGCACGAGAGCACTGCTAACTGATTAATCCTAGAAATTTTGTTAAACCTTCCTAGCGGAACCTTTAATGTCAGAAAGAGCATTCCTGTTTCTGTATATATGTGATTACAAACTTAGTTTTCATAGAGTCTTCAATGATATAGGTATTAGAGAATATCGGTATACCTGGAAACCTCCTCGTAATGTCTGTTCTCCTATTACCTAGCAGCATTCTCGAGCTAGCAGCTGCTCTGCTTTGTCTTCTTCCTCTGCTTTTCTTTCCTATTCCAGCTTTTGAGTGAGGTGTGTAGAATACTCATTTCTTAGGAATAAGAAACATTTCAATATAATAAAACTAATAAGCAAATGAATACAAAAGAACGGGGAGAAAGAGATTGCAGTAACAAATAAATAAAAGACTAAATATATTAAAAGGAATACATTAGAATAAGCAAGCAATAAATGTTAAAAAAAAAAAAAAAAAAAAAAAAATGGAAAGAGTATTTATTCTGTATACAAAAGGAAGTTACTGGTGAAAGGATAAACCAGAGATTTAGCAATATTAGCTGCAAGGATTATTTGGTAACGTGGGTCAGAAAATCATTAGCAGAACGTATGTACAATAGAATTGTGGAAATTTTGTGTTCCGAGTGTTACAAAGAAGAAACATTAAACATTAATGACCAAACTTTGGACCTGAAGGGAGCAAACTGTAGTCTAATGCTTTTGCTGTGGTGCCAAACTTATTCGGTGAGAGGAGACCGATTTTGAAAAACCTTTGACAGAAAATCCAATAGAAATTAAGAAATGTTTAACTTCGGATCCATTCGTGTCAGATCATAGAAAATAGGAGGACCATAAGAAATTTGTCTAGGCCCGAAGGGAGGTTACGGTCACGAATTGTAGAAGGGAAGAAGTTACATATAAACTATCAATGGTGCTGAGCAGACGTGTTGCATATATTAACTTCAGTGCTGCAATATAAAGTATGTGTATTTTAGGAAAGTGAGTGGTGGACAAGGAGTCATTTCTCGGAGTTCACATGGGAATAGTTGGAAAATAATCTGGGTAAATGTGCAAAAATTTAATTGTAAGAAACTTATTCAATGTGAGGGAATAACATTGTAAATGAGAAAACGGAAGTCAGAGGGGACATATAATTTAATGTGTGTGAAATGGATAAACTGGGGTAATCCGAAAAAAATACACTGATTTTTTTCTTCACACATCCCCTGAGAAAATCCCTAAAAGAGATCCTGCTTTTAAGCCCTTCTTATCCTTCCAAATCCTGTCATAAAATGGCATATAAACCATAAAATTCCCGCCACAGGTGTTCTGCTTTCCATCATCCATTGTAAAGCAAATTTACGGTATTTTTTTTTTTTTATATTGATGAAATTTGATTGCTTCTTTCTATTGATTGTAATGTTTATCTTATTAGTGTGACCTTTCAACAATGTCACATATTATGTCAGTTGACTAATTGTCGTTTGTAACAAAAGAACAAAGTTCGCGATTTGTTCATCAAACAAGTTAAAACACCATTGCGAATATACCAAAGGTAAGTTATTAAAACGATTTAAACCCAAAGTAAAGAACCTACAGAGTTGTTGACTTTAGATGTTAAAGGAGGCTATATAAATGAAATAAAAATAAAAAAGGCACGTTATCTTTTTATTAAGTGTTTATTAAAATCAATAATAAAATTATGCTACCGGGGGTGTATGCGTTTCTGCGTGATTTAAAAGTAGGAAGATCGATATACTATTTTCATGAAATACTTATCTTAAATGGATTCAGTAGCTACTAGATTATTCATCTCCCATTTACCTCACGAAGGTAAAAGAAAAAAGAGCATTCGGTACACTCAGTAAGGTGTAGGTGAGCCTGCACTCGTAGTCTGATAGGAATTGTTGAAAACAGCTCTAAGCGAAATTGTTGTCAAGCAACAATGCTTTCGAAAATTACAGTTAGACTTTCAGAACAGGATATACATTAATCATCCTTACCATTTAGTCACTTATAATTTAAAACCAAATTAAAACACAAAATCTCTTTTCAAAATTAACAAATTTCAATATATGCGTACATTGCCTGACAAAAGAAGTTAAGCACACAGAAGGGTGAAACTCATATGCTGAAGGACCATGTACATTTATTGCACTGATCACAATATGGGGTGAAAGAGTCAAGGTCGTTGGCATTTACAGGGGGAATGTGGGTGCCAGGTCATTGGAACGTCACACCCCTTTTGGCCCTTTGCGGTTCGGAATGGTATCCAATGGATCCTTTTCTGAGGCAAATTTGTCCACAGGTGTTGCAGCTGTCTATGTAGATCCAGCAGGTTGATACTGGAACAGAGTCCCCTACCGTGCTCAACGACGGAGATCTTGCTGGCCACTGGAGGCACATGCTGTGTGTGGGCGTGCATTATCTTGTGGCAATACTGTCCCAGGGTGCTGTGCCATAAGGGGTAGTTGGTTCTCTCTAATAGGAGGAATTTTGTTGTAGACATAAATCTTGTATACCTTACTGGGGATGCAATAGCGATAGACAAAAACATACCAAACAAGTGTTTGAAATGTTTTATGCAAGTTCGTCAATAGTTTACAAACAAAACTTATCAACTCGCTTTTTATTTGTTTTAATCAATACATGAACTGCCCACTATTATTTTTTTTTTTTTTCACTTAAGAGTTAAATTATAGATATTTGAATAATTTTAAGCATTATCTATGGCCATGTTATTTTAAAACTATAATGTGTTCGACTCAAATGACTTCCCCAAAAAACTGTTGTTAAAAGACCGTTCCTTTATTTACATCGCGGGTATTGGGATAAACATCAGCAGAAATGGGTTACTTCCGTCGAAGTAGAAGGGAAATATGGTAATACACAAGACTAAAGCGATAATCAAATCTTTTAAAAAGTCGGTCACTATATGAAACGATTGGAATTCGGTTCCCTTTGCAAGGCCAGAATTAAACCAAAAGAGAGATGAAACTAAAGCTGACCTCCTACTTAAGAAAAGTTTAAGTAGTTTAAAATTGAAACCAATAACAAGGAATTTCTCGGAAATGGTTAATCCACATACAAACGCACGTGATATAAATTATTCTTATTCTTATTACAATAGGCTAATAATAATAACAATAATAATAATAATACTAATAATAATAATAATAACAGACCCAATATAAAAAGGTTTATAGGTAATTTTATATATATATATATATATATATATATATATATATATATATATATACATACATACATATACATATTTAGAAACAGAAAAATGTCTCGGTTGAAAGAGTTTTCAGATTTTGTATTACCTAGTGTGATTACAAAGCTCTGTTGATGAGTCATGCACATTGTTATTAATATATAACTGCTATTAGCACACCTGGATGCTCTCTGTAATATCTGTTCTCCTAGTCGCTAGCGACGTTCTTGCGGCTGCCAGCTGTAGTGAGCGCTTTGTTTTCATTTCCTCCTTCCTGTTTTCCCTTTGCTACACCTCCCTACAATATCTGTTCTCCTGGTCGCCAGCGCTACTCTCGATCCTCACATTGCATCGTTTCCCATTTCGTTTTGGGACATGTTGCAGCAACTTTCTGCCAAAAGGAAGTGGTAGAGTATTTTTCAGAACATTATAAGCCTCGGCCTGACTTTGAAGTTAGGGTTTAAGTAGTTTGCGGTTAGAAACCAACCCTCGCAGTTGCCAAGTCTTCCACTTACTGGTCCCTTATATGAAGCAGAATCTCGACTTGCAAGCAGAGTTTTCGAGTCTCCAGGAAACAGATTTTACAATGTTGCCTCTCACCCCTAGTAATGGCTCGTCTTTTGTTTACTAATGGATATTTCACAGTGACAGAGGGGAACGGTACCGTTTGAGGCTCATGTTTTGGAGAAAAATATACTTTTAACACATACAGTCTTTACCAATTACACGTACATAAATAGTAGTTACTGAAGGTATAGTATTCCTCCCTAACATTTCTTACCGGGATTTAACCGGTCATACATATCCTGAGGTACAAAAAAAAAAAATTAAAGAAAAAGATAGTGAGTCTGTGTGTGAGTGTGCGTGCGTTATCTCTGGGTGTGTGTGGACAGCACAACTCAAAATCGAAAACTTGGTTAAATACCAAACATTTAAATTCATCCTTTATCCGATTTTAGATAAACCTCTCCCCCACAATCTAACGCTTAAGTGGAAGATTATTCGAAATTTTCGATACTCTTAAAAGTGCCTCTAACGATTTTTGTAAATGTAACCTTATATTAAAACGATGTATGGGTGTCTAGAACTTTCTGGGAATAGAACCTTGAAGTTTACTACACAGAAAATGTACATCTCCTTAAAATACACAATTTATGTCACATGCTTATTATTTACCTATTCGTTTATTTATTATTATTGATTTTTATTTTGTTTATTTTTTAAGTAAACCAGTTTCACGATATGCTTACTTATTGGTTTCAATTTCAAAATACTTAAAACTTTTCTAAAACGAGAGTTTTGTCATTAAAGTTTCGTTTTGCTTTACCTACTTCTGGTCAAGCAAAGAGAAGCGGATTTGAATCGCATAGTAATCGGCTTTTAAAAGATTTGACTATCGCTTTAGCCTTAGTGTATTCCATTATTTCTCTCTACTTACAAAGAACTAACAACAAGACCCTTTTTGCTAATGTTTATCTCGATTAGCATGAAGTAGATAGAAGAATAAGCTTTTGTAAGAATAGTTTGTCACTAAATAAGTACAGAAAGTTATGTGAATGGAACACGCTTTTTTCAAACATTAGGTTGGTAAGTATGCGATTGTCACTTGTGGGGGGAGGGGGAATGCAAACTAGTGAATGAATATGAGTGATTTACTTTTTACTTTCTCAGCACGATAAGCGATTAGAATGGCACCAATGAAAATCGTGGTAAGACTCGTGTCCCCGTCAAGCGTTCACAGTTTTAGGAAAATCACAGCACCAGGCGTATTTTTGTCTTTGGGTGTAAGTGAAGAAGGTAACGAACTAGAGCTCTTTCAAACCCAGGTACAATCGTCCATCATTTTTGGTTCAAGACCGCTTCGAAAGCCAGAGCTGGCCCTTAAAATAAAATTTTATTTTTCTCTCTTTATTGCTGTCTCATATCAAAATAGGCATTACTAAGTATAATTTTAGAGATTATCACGTTTCCTTTAAATGTTTTCTCACCAGTTACGAGCATTTCTTCATTCATCGCTGTGATTTTTTGAAACAATTGTGTGTTTTTCGCCGAAAGGATATATACATTCATCAAAGAAACTGTTTGAGCCACAAAAAACTTGAATGCAATTACCTGAGAACTGTGTTTTTAAGTATCAATTTTATTGCATTTGTTAGACCATATCTGAGCTTAAAATACGCTAAGGTTTGAAAATGGCAAAATAATTTGACTTAATCATTAAAAGGTTCTCACTTTCTGATGAAATCTCAACATCGCATTTTTCGATAGTATACAATATCCAACTTCGTTATCTGCTATGTACACTTAAAGACATTAAAAATACGCCTGGAAATAGCTATAGTTTGTAATTTCTTACTCACTTGATATAGTTAACAACATTAAATATACGCCTGGCTCTGTATTTTGCTGAAAATGTGAACGTTTGACGGGGACTCGGTCTTTCCACGATATTCTTTGGTGCCATTTTGGTACAGCATTCCAAGCGAGTAAAGAAATGCAAAACCTATTGGCAGTCTACCCCTCAGCCCTGCTCGACACTTCCTCAGAGCAGGTTTACTTCTATAAGCATGTATTAATTTAGTCTACCAGCAATTGCGCGCATTACCTTGGCATTAGAACTTCAGAGAAAAGATTAACTTCACTTTGTAACACCCGGTGAGAGAGCTGGGGTATTGTCCAACCAGAAAGTTTATGGATCACTATTTCTCAACTCAGAAGTTTATTTATGGCAAGTTACGTTTCATATTCAACCCCTTCCCTTTGGTAACGTGGCCTTCCAACACGCTTTTAACAGCATAGCAACAGGTGAGAGACCTGGGCGGAGTCAGCGAAAAGCGGTTATCTTAGGATAAGTATTTCGAGGCGTATTTTTAATATATTTGAGTGTACATTGTAATAAGTAATAGAGAAATTAAAACTGTTGAGTTCTTTGAATCACATAATTTATTTTAAAATATATATCTTTATGTAGGTATATATTTTTATAATTGATTTTTGTAATGCTATATATATATATATATATATATTGCATCAGCCAATTCCAGATATCAATCATTAATGGCTTTAATTGGTCCATACTTTGTTCTTCCTTCTATTAAATATCGCCGCCATAGGCCACCGAAACTAGAGGCGCACCTGAAACAGAGAAGAAAACTGAATTAAAGTAAATGTTGGAAAGGAAATCGGTGTAGACGAGAAACCATCCCAGCATTCGACTACCGACAAATGGCAACAAAAAGACCCATATGCAAGACTGGGCGGTTACTGGAGATCTCCTGAGTGCGACTCGCACACGCTACCATGGTAACACTTCGCTAGGTAGGTAAAAGCCACATTAGACATTTCTTTTTGGATACAAATGTAATGTGATATTCAAATGTTTAATATTTGGACAATAGGAATATCAGATACTGCCTTAATATTCCCATGCATGCCGTTTCCATACAGCTGCACTGAACAGAAAAATTCGAACCATTAATAACGAATCTCGGAAATGGTTTATGACTCCCATAAAATTAACCGAACTAAACTGTGTGTTTTAAAGAGTTCAACATTTTATTTCCGGAGGAAGGGTAGTTCGTTTTCATATATCACTTAACGTTTAACAATAATACATGACATGTAATTTTCTATCTGAACAAAGGGGACTTATTGAGCTATTCACAATAAAAAAATAAAAAACTTTATTTTGTTATGTAATTGAATTTAGCTAATAATATTTTAATAAAAATCCACGTAACTATTTTGAAGAATATAAATTTAGAACCATTTTTCATGTAAAAGTTTGTGGCAGATTTGAAAGATGCAACCTAAGATAACAAACAAGCTCTTGTTATTAATAGATATTTTTAATTTCTCTGTTCTCGAAACCCCCCACCCCCCATGCATATAGCATACTCATGGCATAGTGTACCTATTACAGACAGGCTTTAAGGAGGCAAAAAAAATTGCAACTGTTTGTTTTACAAGCGAAAAAAGGGCGGAGGTAAGCGGCAAGAGCAGCACCACGAGGCTCGGGAAAGCGCAGGCGATCAGGAGAACAGATGCAACAGGAAGGTATATGTTCCAAAGGAAAACGGGATAGAAGAAGTGAGCAAGCGCTACAACAGCTGCAGCAGGCTCCAGAACTTCAGTATTGATTGGAGGAACTGATATTACAGCGAGGTTTATTTGTGCTGATATCATCTATATACTATATCTAATACTGAAGATTCTGTGAGAACTTACTCATTAAGAGCTTAGAAATCTCACGAGGAAAAACCTGAAGTATTCCATTTACATGACTTTCTCTACATCTCTGAAACAAATTATGGTTAAAAAGCTTCTGCTTCTATTTACTTCATGCTTATTCAGAAAAATTAGTAGAAATAGTCTTATTACTTGTTTCCTTGTTACTAGAAGCGAAATAACGGAGTACCATAGGTTAAAGTAATAGTCAAAAGCTGGTTGCTATGTGTCTGAACTTCCTTTGTTTGTATGGACAAGAGTTGACAAATTCCTGTAAGAGAAAAGTATAAGATTTTCAAAGCCGAATCCAAAAACAAGGAATATCTAAAAAACGTTAAATTCCACGAAAAAATGTATCTGACATAAATTGTGTGCTTTAACGTGCTCTACGTTTTTTGTGTGGTTAGTTTTTGTCCATCTCTTACGGTTTAGCAGTCATGCAAAATTCCGTAAAATTCGTCCAGAATAAAGTAGTCTTCAGAGGCTATTGCCAGAAAATTCAAGATATACATTTTATTTGGCATGTAAATACCTTAAATATAAGAGATTTTAATCAAAATCACTAGAGCCATTTTTAAGAAAATCAACATTTTCGAAAAAAGTTCCATGTAAGGGATTGTTGGGGGTAGGGGGATTTTGCTGAAAATCTTCGTGTCGCAGCCTTGGAAATACCAAACTTAAATGCCACACACACACACACACACACACACACACACACACACACACACACACACACACACACACACACACACACACACACGAGCATGTTTCTAAAAATGCTTTTTTTGGATTAAGTTGGTCTCAAAACATGTATTTCCGGTGAAATCTCGGTATCGAATTTTTGGGTGCAATACAATACCTTCTCTATACACTATGTACATAGTACTTATAGAGAAAGTAAAAAAAATCTGATGTGTACCATTCACATGACTTTCTCTACATCCCTGCAACAAATAATTCTTAAAAACTTATACTTCTATTTACGTCATGCTAATCAGTAAAAAATAGCACAAATTGTCTTATTACTTGCTTCATTGTAAGTAGAAGCGAAATAAGGGAGTACCATAGGTTAAAGTGACAATCAAAGGCTGGTTGCTGTGACACTGAAGTTCCTTTGTTTGTATGGACAGCAGTTGACAAATTCCTGTATGAGAAAAATATATGTTTTTCATAGCAGAAACCAAAAATAATGAATGTCTCATAAACCACGAACTCCACGAAAAAAAAGTATGTAACATAAATTGTGCGTTTTAACGTGCTCTACATGTTTTGTGTGGTAAGTTTTTGTCCATCTCTTACGGTTTAGCAGTTCTTCAGAATTCAGTAAAATTCATCCAGAATAAACTACTCTTCACAGGCTACTCCCAGAAAATTCAAGATATACATTTTATTTGTCAGGTAAATATCTTTAATATATGAAATTTTAATCAAAATCGTTAGAGCCATTTTTGAGAAAATCAAAATTTTCGAAAAAAGTTCCATGTAAAGGTTTATTGGGGGGGGGGAGTGAATTTTCTTAAAATCTTCGTGTCGCATCCCTGGAAGATACTAAACTTAAATACCAAGTTTGATATTTTACTGACTTTTCGGTTTTGAGTATCGTGTTCACAGACACACGGCCACAGGAACACACACACACGGATCTTTTTGTGAAAATGCCTTTTTTAGATAAAGGGGACCCTAAAACATACATTTCCAGTGAAATCTCGGTATCGAATTTTTGGGTGGAGTGCAATACCTTCTCTACACACCATGTACATAGTGTGCATAGAGAAAGTAAACATGCTGTAAAATCTCTTTCCCCGTAAAGTCGTAAATGGCTCCACTAAGAATCTTTGATTAAATGGACTTTTTGAATTTATGGAATTAATGAATTAACAGTGCTTTCGTGTGTGAAAATACTGTCTTGCTTATTAGTTTCTGTGTACGAACTATGTACATAATGTATAGAGAATGTATTGCACTGCAACAAAAAATTCGATTCCGAGATTTCACCGGAAATATACGTTTTAGGGTCCCCTTTATCTAAAAAATTATCGAATTTTTGATCCATTATCTTGTTGGAATACTGTCCCAGGGTGCTGGGTCATAAGGGGTAGTTGGTTCTCTCTAATAGGAGCAATTTTGTTGTAGACATAAATCTTGTATACCTTACTGGGATGCATAAGCGATAGACAAAAACATACCAAACAAGTGTTTGAAATGTTTTATGAAAGTTCGTCAATAGTTTACAAACAAAACTTATCAATTCGCTTTTTATTTGTTTTAATCAATACATGGACTGCCCACTATCAATTTTTTTTCCCTGTAAAAGTTAAATTATAGACATTTGAATAATTTAAAGCATTATTTATGGCCATGTTATTTTAAAACTATGATGTGTTCCACTCACATGACTTTCTCAACAAACTGTTGTTAAAAGACTGTTCCTTTATTTACATATCGGTCACTGAGAGAAACATCAGCAGAACTGGGCTAATTCCTTCCAAGTAGAAGGAAAATATGGTAATACACAAGACTAAAGCGATAGTCAAATCTTTTAAAATGTCGGTCATTATATGAAACGATTGAAATTCGGTTCCCTTTGCACGGCCAGAAGTAAAACAAAAGAGAGATGAAACTAAAGCTGACTTCCTACTGAAGAAAAGTTTAAGTAGCTTAAAATTGAAACCAATAACAAGGAATTTCTCGGAAATGGTTAATCCACATACAAACCTTACAAGATATAAATTGTTATTATTATTATCACAATAGGCTAATAATAATAATAATAATAATAATGTACCAAATATAAAAAATTAATATTTTTAATATATATACCTACCTATATATAAATAGAAAAATTACTCGGTTGAAAGAGTTTTCAGGTTTTGTATTACCTAATGCGATTACAAAGCTCTGTTGATGAGTCATGCACATTGTTATTAATATATAACTCCTATTAGCACACCTGGATGCTCTCTGTAATATCTGTTCTCCTAATCGCTAGCGACGTTCTTGCGTCTGCCAGCTGTAGTGAGCGCTTGTTTTCATTTCCGCCTTCCTGTTTTCCCTTTCCTACACCTCCCTACAATATCTGTTCTCCTGGTCGCCAGCGCTACTCTCGATCCTCACATTGCATCGTTTCCCATTTCGTTTTGGTACACGTTGCAGCAACTTTCTGCCAAAAGGAAGTGGTAGAGTATTTTTCAGAACATTATAACCCTCGTCGTGACTTTGAAGTTTGAGTTTAAGTAGTTTGCGGTTAGAAACCAACCCTCGCAGTTGCCAAGAGGGGAACGGTACCGTTTGAGGCTCATGTTTTGGAGAAAAAAATACTTTTAACACATACAGTCTCTACCAATTACACGCACATAAATAGTAGTTACTGAAGGTATAGTACTACACCCTAACATTTCTTACCGGAATTTAACCGGTCATACATATTTTGAGGTACAAAAAAAAAAAAAATAAAGAAAGAGATAAGTGTGTCTGTGTGTGAGTGTGCGTGCGTTATCTCTGGGTGTGTGTGGACAGCACAACTCAAAATCGAAAACTTGGTTAAATACCAAACCTTTAAGTTCATCCTTTATCCGATTTTAGATAAATCTCTCCCTCAAAATCTAGCCCTTAAGTGGAAGGTTTTTCGAAATTTTCGATTCTCTTAAAAGTACCTCTAACGATTTTTGTAAATTTAACCTTATATTAAAACGATATATGGGTGTCTAGAATTTTCTGGGAATAGAACCTTGAAGTTTACTACACAGAAAATGTACATCTCCTTAAAATACACAACTTATGTCACATGTTTATTATTTACCTATTTATTTATTTATTTATTTATAAACCACTTTGCAAGTGCTATAGGGTGACTTTGTCCTGAATAGTATTTAAATGGTGATGACAAAGTGGCGTCGGCGTTATTGTGTGGGTCAGTGGGTCCGGTTAGGGTGGAACCTAGTGACATTTCCCTACCTTTTGATGTCCTTGCTGCTCCGGTGTTAGCTCAGGTTTTTCTTCTTCATCGGCGAACATGAATTGCTCGGTACAGGGCGTGGTGCAGAAGGAAATCAAGAGGTAGTAAGAAAATAACAATAATCACTGGTTCGTAAATATTCTTGAGGAGAATTGCATGTTATAATATTACACTGTGTAAACCCTAACCGTTGACAACCAAGTGACACCTGCAAACAAGATTATAAACTGGGGAACGCAAAACCTTGACTTCTTGGTTTCAACCGCGGTAAGCAATGTGGCGCGATTTTGTTACAGCGACCGACATAGTGTCGCCCATGGGATCTGGCGAAGAACTGCCCAAAACGGTTGTGAATTTTAAACTTGAACATCCTTCTGTATGCATAGCGTCCCTTCTTTCTATTGGTTGCATGTACTTATGCCTCTATTCCCTAAAGCCACTCAACGTTAAACAAATGACAGAGCAACAACCTTTCTAGAATGTTTCCTTTTGAAAGCGCCACTAAGGTTTTGCTAACGCAAATCTGCGCATTTACAGTTAAAACCACGTTTCCAACCTTGTCGTCTTAGCGTGTAAAATACTAACACAATATAAATATTGACAAATAAAATAATGGTTAAAGCAAAACTTAGTCCCCTTACTATGATTAATAAGACATAACTATATATAAATGTTATCTATTTAATTAAGTATAATGATCAGTATCGGTTCGTTGCACAATACATCTTATGTTTACATATTATTGTTAGTTACAAAATTTCGATGGTTTAAGCGGATATAGAAACGTTAGTGTCTCAGTTTTCAAGATATGCTTACTTATTGGTTTCAATTTCAAAATACTTGAAACTTTTCTAAAACGGGAGTTTGGTCATTAAAGTTTCGTTTTGCTTTACCTTCTTCTGGTCAAGCAAAGAGAAGCGGATTTGAATCGCATAGTAATCGGCTTTTAAAAGATTTCACTATCGCTTTAGCCTTAGTGTACTCCATTATTTCTCTCTTCTTACAAAGAACTAATAACGAGATCCTTTTTGCTAATGTTTATCTGCATTAGCATGAAGTAGATAGAAGAATAAGCTTTTGTAAGAATAGTTTGTCACTAAATAAGTACAGAAAGTTATGTGAATGGAACACGCTTTTTTTCAAACATTAGGTTGGTAAGAATGCGATTGTCACTTGTGGGGGGAGGGGGAATGCAAACTAGGGAATGAATATGAGTGATTTACTTTCTCAGCACGATAAGCGATTAGAATGGCACCAATGAAAATCGTGGTAAGACTCGTGTCCCCGTCAAGGGTTCACATTTTTAGGAAAATCACGGCGCCAGGCGTATTTTTGTCTTTGAGTGTATGTGAAAAAGGTAACGAACTAGAGCTCTTTCAAACCCAGGTACAATCGTCCATCATTTTTGGTTCAAAACCGCTTCGAAAACCAGAGCCGGCCCTTGATACAAAACTTGTATTTTTCTCTTTTATTGCTGTCTCATATCAAAATAGGCATTACTAAGTATAATTTTAGAGATTATCACGTTTCCTTTAAATGTTTTCTCACCAGTTACTAGTATTTCTTCAATTATCGCTGTGATTTCTTGAGACAAATGTGTGTTTTTCGCCGAAAGAATATATACTTACATCAAAGAAACTGTTTGAGTCCCAAAAAACTTGAATGCGATTACCTGAGAACTGTGTTTTTAAGTATCAATTTTATTGCATTTATTAGACCACATCTGAGCTTAAAATCCGCTAATGTTTGAACATGAAAAATAATTTGACTTAATCATTAAAAGATTCTCACTTTCTGATGAAATCTCAACATCGAATTTTTCGAGAGTATACAATATCCACCTTCGTTCCCTACTATGTACACTCAAAGACATTAAAAATGCGCCTGGAAATAGTTATAGTTTGTAATTTCTTACTCACTCGATATAGTTAACGACATTAAAATACGCCTGGAGCTGTATTTTGCAGACAATGTGAACGTTTGACGGGGACTCGGTCTTTCCACGATATTCTTTGGTACCATTCTGGTACATTCCTAGCGAGTAAAGAAATACAAAACCTATTGGTAATCTACCCTTCACCCCTCAGGACTGTTCGACCCTTCCTCAGACCAGGTTTACTTCTATAAGCATATATTAGTCTACCACCAATGCGCGCATTACCTTGGCATTAGAACTTCAGAGAAAAGATTAACTTCACTTTGTAACACCCGGTGAGAGAGCTAGAGAATTGTCCAACCAGAAAGTTTATGGATCTCTATTTCTCAACTCAGAACTTTATTTATCGCAAGTTACGTTTCATATTCAACCCCTTCCCTTTGGTAACTTGGCCTTCCAATACGCTTTTAACAGCATAGCAACAGGTGAGAGACATGGGCGGAGTCAGCGAAAAGGGGTTCTCTTAGGATACGAATTTCGAGGCGTATTTTTAATATATTTGAGTGTACATTGTAATAAGTGATAGAGAAATCAAAACTGTTAAGTTCTTTGAATCACATAATTTATTTTAAAATATATATCTTTATGTAGGTATATATTTTTATAATTGATTTTTGTAATGCTATATAATTGCATCAGCCAATTCCAGATATCCGTCATTAATGGCTTCAATTGGTCCGTACTTTGTTCTTCCATCTATTAAATGTCGCCGCCATAGGCCACCGAAACTAGAGGCGCACCTGAAACAGAGTAGAAAACTGAATTAAAGAAAATGTTGGAAAGGAAATCGGGGTAGACGAGAAACCACCCCAGCATTCGACTACCGACAAATGGCAACAAAAAAGACACATATGCAAGACTGGGCGGTTACTGGAGATCTCCTGAATGCGACTCGCACACGCTACCATGGTAACACTTCGCTAGGTAGGTAATAGCCACATTAGACGTTTCTTTCTGGATACAAAGGTAATGTGATATTCAAATGTTTAATATTTGGAAGTTGGAATATCAGATACTGCCTTAATATTCCCATGCATGCCGTTTCCATACAGTTGCCCTGAACAGAAAAATTCGAACTATTAATAACGAATCTCGGAAATAGTTTATGACTCCCCAAAAATTAACCGAACTAAACTGTGTGTTTTAAAGAGTTCAACATTTTATTTTGGGAGGAAGGGTAGTTCGTTTTCATTTATCACTTAACGTTTAACAGCAATACATGGCATCACATTTTCTATCTGAACAAAGTGGACTTATTGAGCTATTCACAATAAAAAAAATCAAGAACTCTATTTTGTTATGTAAATCAATTCAGCTAATAATATTTTAATAAAAATCCATGTAACTATTTTGAAAAATATAAATTTAGAACAAATTTTCAGGTAAAATTTTATGGCGGTGGATTTTGTTTACAACCTTTGTGAGACAGTTTTGGAAGGTGCAACCTAAAGTAACAAGCTCTTGGTATTAATAGAGATTTTTAATTTCTCTGTTCTCCCATGCACATAGCCCACTCATTGCATAGACATATTTCTGAAAATTGTTTGTTCTGTATTCAAGACCGCACAAACTTGCATTTCCTGGTATTGTTAGCTCTTGGGAGACAAACAAAAGAGCAAATTGCAACTGTTTGTTTGTTTTACAAGCGGCAATACAAATGCAAAAATGGGTGGAGTAAGCGGCACCACGAGGCTCGGGAGTAGCGCAGGCGATTAGGAGAACAGATACAACAGGAAGGCATATGTTCCAAAGGAAACAGGGAAAGAAGAAGTGAGCAAGCACTACAACAGCTGCAGCAGGCTCCATTACAAGGTATTGATTGGAGGAACTGATATTACAGCGAGGTGTTCTATATACTGAAGATTCTGTGAGAACTGACCCATTAAGAGCCTAGTAATCTCACGAGGAAAAGCCTGATGTGCTCCATTCACATGACTTTCTCTACATCTCTGCAACAAATTATGGTTAAAAAGCTTATGCTTCTAATTACTTAATGCTAATTCGGAAAAATTAGCAGAAATAGTCTTAGTACTTGTTTCCTTGTAACTAGAAGGGAAATATCGGAGTAGGTACCATAGGTTAAAGTAATACCTAGTCAAAAGCTGGTTGCTATGTGTCTGAACTTCCTTTGTTTGTATGGACAAGAGTTGACAAATTCCTGTAAGAGAAAAGTATAAGATTTTCAAAGCTGAAACCATAAACAAGGAATATCTAAAAAACGATCAACTCCACGAAAAAATATATGTGTCATAAATTGTGTGTTTTAACGTGCTCTACGTTTTTTGTGTGGTAAGCTTTTGTGCATTTCTTACGGTTTAGCAGTTATGTGAAATTCCGTAAAATTTGTCAACTCTCTCCATACAAGCAAAGGAACTTCAGTCACATAGGAATCAGCTTTAGACTATCACTTTAGCCCGTGGTACTCCCTTATTTCGCTTCTACTTACAAAGAAGCAAGTAATACGACTATTTCTGCTATTTTTTTCTCGATTAGCATGAAGTAATTAGAAACATAAGCTTTTAACAATAATTTGTTGCAGGGAAGTAGAGAAAGTAATGTAATGGAACACAACAGATTTTTAAAAAAAGTCCATATGCATCTGCAATGTGTGTGTTTGTGTGTGAGTGTGTGTGTATGTGTGTGTGTGGGTGGGTGGGTGTCTGTGGACAGCATAGCCCATTAAAGAAAAGACCGTTTAATACCAAAGTTGGTATTTAGGTTGAGTATCTACCAAGGATGCGACACGAAGATTTTCACAAAAATCCTCCCACCACAAACTAACCTTTATGTGGTAACATTTTCGAAAAGTTTGATTTTCTAAAAAATGCCTCAAAAGTTTTGATTAAAATCCCGTATATTAAAGATATTTGCATTCAAAATAAAATGTGTATATTGAATTTTCTGGGAATAGGCTCTGAGAGCCTCTTTATTCTTGATGAAATTTGTCGAATTTTGCTTAACTACTAAACCTTAAGAGATAGACAAAAACTTACTGCACAAAAAATGTAAGTACGTCAAAACTTACAATTTATGTCCTTCATGTTTTTGTTGTGGAGGTAACCAATTCCGAGATATTCCTTGGATTTGGTTTCAACTATAAAGTACTTATACTTTTCTCAGACAGGAAGTATGCGTTTTTCTTTTGTTCTACTCCTGACCAAAGTAAGAAGAGATATGCATTGGCAACTTGTTTATCTCGATAAGCATTGTGTAGAAAGAAGAATAGAGAGGAGCTAGAGAAAGTCATGTGAGTGTAATACATCAGGATTTTTTTTTCCATATGTTTCAACTATGTTTCACAGAATGACGATATTACCCCGTTGGTGTTAAGTTTTCGGTAGAAACAAATAATTTAAAAATCAAACTAATATTATCGGTTTTAGAGATAGTTTAAATAATATCTAGTTACACTTTAAAACATAGAAATACGCAATGCACTTTACATATTTATATCCTCCAATGTTGAATGAAATTGTCTGATTGATCATCTGCCTGAGGTAGCGCATGCTGTACAGTTACATCTATGTGTCACATTCGCATGGCTCTCTCTATTCTAAGACTGCACTGGCTGGTGATCTCAATCTGACTCGTGCACGTTACCATGGAAACACATCGCTAAACAATAGCTATATTACATAATTCATTATAGATATCAGGTGCAAAACGATCGTTAGATGTTTAACATCTCAAAACTGTATGCTGGCCTTAAAATTCCACCGGATTTCCATGCAATCGCATGAATAAATGTGCAGAACTATTCCAGCAGTTAATAACGAATAGGCATTCCAGAAATGGCTTATAACACACAAACAAAGGTGATTTGGAATAAGCTATGTGTTTGAAAACAATCTATATCTATTTTTCTTGTTGATTAGCATATTTTAGTCAACCGCTTAAAAATTAATGGTAAATTTAGAATGACATATCTACATCCCCACAGAAAGAAATGGTGAAAGTTATTCAAGAAAAGTCAAATATATATTTCATTCGTCATGTAAATATTTTTACTTTATCGTATATTATTTATTCCAAGGTTTTCTTTCCCTTCCATTGCTTACTGTTGAGTATTATTGTTTTTTCACACAGGCCGTGTGTAAAACAGGAGTTGGATAGGTAGAGTCAGACTGAAAAATTCAATGCCATAATCCAATACTAATTGACCATAATAGTTGGCTATTCTATGAATCCTGTGACTTAAAGTACTCACAACATAGTAAGTCGCCATTGGGGTTGTCATTTCAAAATAATTTGAGATCACCTTGTGGTTTACTCGGAAACATATGAGGCAGTTGAGAAATTCAATGCCATGACGGCATGTTGCCATGGTAGCTCAGTGGAAGACCAACCGACTAGAGGTCGGGAGATTCGTGGTTCAAATCCGGCTATGGCATTGAATTTTTCAGTCTGACTCTACCTATCCAATTCCTACATGTTGTTCTTAATTCCTAGGAAAGCCGGTTTTCCTATCTACTTCATTTTAAGCAATATTAATCTTTACGGAAATTGTGCATTTCACACATCTTTATAGATACAAAGATAATAGAGAAAGTCAAATGTTTTAGAACTGAACAGCATGCGATGACCTCAAAATTCATACTGCTTCCAGAACACTGCGAGAAAAAACTGAAATCAGTAAAAATTCAAAATAACGAAAAAGCATTGAACAATCCCAACCATTAATAACGGGTACTTCGGAACGGCTGATGCCACAAAAAGAAAAAAAATTAAATTATTACGTGTTTTGAGGAAACCAACACTGTGAGGGTAGCGGGGAGGGGGCACGATCGGGTATCTAAAAATAAATTGTAATTGTCATAATATATAATGTTTTAAGAAATTCACTTTATTGTAAATTATTGTATCATGAATTGTTAACATTTTAAAAAATGTGCTTTGTTGCCATCTTTTATCACATACGTAATAGAAATTAAACAGTTTTTGTTTGCAAAATACGGTTTTGCCCCTATGGTAGGGGCAGAAGCGTTAAAACGGCGGGGCACAACCTAGTACTACAGTTCTCTGTGCTTAATAGTCATTTACATTTAAAATATTTCAATGCCTTTTGGGACCAACCTGTGAAAAGTTCATGGGCCCATCTGTTCCACTTCCCACACCGAATCCAGTCGTCGTTTCTTTTTGTCTCGCTATATTTCTCCTTGCAATAAGAGCACTAGCTATCGCTAGAATTTTCCTCGCTATATTTGGCCTTCTTTGCTCTTGTTGTTTCACCAAACTTAGACTGAAGTGACTTTCTGCAAATTGCTGGTGATCCAGGTTGAGTATTTGCCTTTTTTTTTTTTTTTTTTTTTTTTTTTTTTTTTGAAGCTCAACCTTATATGCTGACAGCTGTCTCCCTGACGATGAGGGAGGTCTTTTAACTGCAAATGCATCCACACGCACACACACTGCAAGTAATTGCACTGCATCTTCGCAATGTCTGTTCTCCTATTCGCACAGTCTGGCTGCGGCTAGCGGACCGAGAGGTTGTTTGTCCGCTGTGTTGCGCGTAATCGAGCGGCGTTAAGGAACGTCAAATAGATTGTTCTGTGTGAGTCTAGAGATCTACAAGGAAAGAATTTCTAATGATAGAGGCAATACGCCGGCAAAATACTTTGCAGATCTCATTTCGAGGAGCTGAACGTCGACCGGGCGCGATGGAAGTGCATGACTGGATTCACGACTACATGAAAATACCACCTGATCAGGTAGATACACTACAGTTTCATTCTAGAGAAAAAACAGTTTTTATAAAATTTATATGTGTAACACACTATGAAAGATATTTACAGCAATTTCAAGGGGCAGCAAAATTTAGTTATGAAAATGGTGAAATACTAACGGTAAATATTGGGCCCGCTGACTGCCGCATTGTAAATGTCCGGGTTTTCAATTTAGTGCCTGAGATCACTCACACGTTTCTGGAACAGAAACTTTCACAATATGGGAAAATACTAGAGACTCAAGAAGAACAATGGAACGCAGACTATAAGTACCCCGCCAAGTCTGATGTTCGTTCTGTAAGAATGGAATAAAAAAAAGAAATTCCATCTACAGTAGTAGTGCGTGGGCTTCCTGTTGGTGTGACCTATCTAGGACAACCGCAAACTTGCTATGTGTGTGGGGAAGCTTCTCATTTTCGCTCACACTATCCATACAAAAATTCTCTACTGCCTGTCTCTGTCTCGCGCAGGACTGTGTTACTCAGCGATGTAGTGGGAGGTCAAGTTAGTGCTCGGGCCGAAGAGGAATGTAAACAAACAGTAGGTGCGTCAAATGGGCCCGCTACTGATGATAGTGAAATAGAGCCTTTTTGTAACGTCAAACCTACAGGGGAAGTCTACCCGAATACCAGCTGTTTGCGTGACGATGTAGCGGTGCAGGAGACATCTGTGCCCGCACCGGTGGTGGAGAAATGGCGACGACTATTTAAGCCTGGTATTACGACCTTTTTCAAGACCAAAGGTCGTGAGAGGGCAATTGAACGACGTCACACCTTCGACTTTTACCAAGAAATAATCATGGGTTTTCTCTCTAGACAACAGAGTGGTCAGGACGTATCCCATCGCCTTCAAGATGTGAGGCGGAAGCTCGTGGAAATACAGCAACATGTTTTGGCGGTCACTATGACCCGTTCGCGAACTCATGACTCCGTCGTGGCACAGGAGAAAGCTTCTTTGTTTCATACCATTAAGGAGAAGTGTGCTGGTAGTGGTCGTTACATCCATGCTCTTCTGACACCAGTAGGCGCCAAGGTCACCTCTGTGCCTCAAATCCTACAGACTATCCATACATATTATAGGACCATATTTGACACCACTGACCTACGCAATGACGCCATGGAAGAGCTCTTCCAATATGTTGACACCTGTATAACTGTCGAGAAACAACGTTCCTTGGAGCAGCGAGATTCTGCCAACGAGATTCTGCAAGCTATTAATTCTGCTAGCCTCCGTTCCTGCCCAGAAGAAGACGGCCTGACATATTCATTCTACATGACCTTTTTGAGTATAATCAAAGCAGAAGTTGTAGAGTTGCTAAATGAGATCCTTATTGGATCGCACGTTTGCCCTGGATTCCCAAATGGCATCGTCATCTTAATCCCAAAGATAAGGTCTTGCTTCCCCCCGCTACAGAGACAGCTCCAGGCCATAGGCAGATGGAGTGAACAGTGGCGGATGGCCATCAGCCCGCAGAAGAGCTCAGCTCTACTGCTGGCTAAAGTCCGTGGCTGGCGACCGGAGAGGTCGCTGAGGTTGCGGCGGCGGCGGATCCCCTGGTTCCGCTCCGCCAAATACCTCGGAGTCCTCCTCGTCCGCGGCCTTACTTTCACTCCACATGTCAGGGAGAAGGTCGGCTTGGGACACGCTGCCCTGCGGCAGTTGTTTCCCATCTTCCGCTCCACCATGCCTACACACCTTAAACTACGGCTGTACCGCGCAGTCATCCCGCCCCTGATGCTGTACGGCTGTGAGGTCTGGGGTTCGGTGGCTCGTTCCACCATCCGCAGGCTGCAGGCCGTGCAGAACAGGGCATTGAGGATGATATACGGCACAGACCGCAGATTCCCGTCCCACATTCTCCATTCCCACTCCGGAATCCCTTACATAGTGGACGTTGTGCGAGAAAGAGCTCGCACAATATACACTAAACTTGCTCCCCACCCAAATCCCCAGGTGAACACTCTCGGTCTTTACGACCACACGCTACCAAGGAGACGCGTAAGCTACCGCCTTCCCAAGGACGCCTTGGGATGGTAGTTTTCCGGCCGCCTCTCCCTTTATTGTTCTACCCGCCAAGTTAAGCAGCATCGGGCATGGTCACGACTCGGACGGGTGACCATCCAGTCGTACTCCGACCAGATCTGCAACACTGGCTTCCCCCACCCCGTACCTATATCCCTTCATGTCTCCCCGCTAGCCGGCACTGCTTTCCTTGACAGCCCGCAAGCGGCTGGCCAAGGTAAGCAGCATCGGGCCTGGTCCCTCTCTGGGTGGGTGGCCACTCAGATAGGTAAGCCAGCCCGCGCCGGCTGCACAGAGGGAACACCCTGCCCAATTACTTTGACATTGACAAAAACGCTTGCATAAGACTACATCTACTTTATCACACGGGTAAATCCGCAAGAAAAGCGGATAGGTACCGTGGTGATTTGCCCCCGCCCGAGTACACTCGGGCGACTAGTTCCTGCTCCTGGCTCCTGGCTCCTGGCTCCAATGTGTGTTCGGGACTGCAGACCCTTAACACTTTTAAACACCGACTACAAAATTGTGATGAACGTACTTGCATCCAGATTAAGGATTGGCGTTTTTTTTTTATTTATGGACTCTCTTTAACTGCTGTGGTTCTCAGCGTCCCATTCTATACTGGGCGTGAAAGGCCGCTTAATTTTGCTCAGAGGCCTCTCTATCAGGCTTGAGGTTCTTTTACGTGCCGTAAATCTACGACACGGAACCCACGGCTTTACTTCCCTTCCCTTGCTAAGAATTTTTACGCCCGAAAAAATCCATCGTCCTTCGCAGGGTTTGAACCCATGACCTTGGGTATATGAAGTTAGCATGGTAACCACTACACCACGGAGGGCGACAGAGTAAGGATTGTTCTACCTACAATTGTAACCTCCGGACAAACATGTGGCATCCCGGGCAGGACCATAATTGACAACCTTCTGGTCCTCCGAGATACAATTCTCCATTATGAACGGAATTCGTTGGAGGCTGTTGCGTTGGTCAGTCTGGATTTTGATAAAAGCTTTGATAGAGTTGGCCATGCTTATATGTTTAAAGTGCTTCAGAAATTCAAACTTCTACCGTTGCTAATATCTGCAATCAGAACCGTCTACAGTGAGATGACTTCGAAGGTGCAAGTCAATGGATACTTCAGTAAGCCTATAAAGCTTACTTACTCTTTACGCCTGGGTTGTCCATAATCATGCTTCTCTTCTCCCTTTCTTCAGAGTCCTTTCTTCGCTATCTTCAGTCTAAGCTGACTGGGACTGTCATTCCAGCTCGATTATTTTGTGCCAGCGCTTATGCTGATGACGTCACGCTGCTCATCCGTAGGCGTGAGGCCTTTCCCTTGGTACATACTCCCATCACACTTTATGAGGCAGCTACTAATGCCAAAGTGAACACCACGAAGTCGCAACTGCTCCCTCTTGGATCGTGGTCAACTGATCACACATTTCTCGATATCCCGATACAATATAGTGTCAAGATTCTCGGCATCATCTTCTCCAAACCGTTTTTCATCGATGATTACTCGCAACTGGGATCACAAAATAAATTTGATTCGGCTGAACACCACTTGCACATCTTGGTCGGAACTTGAACCTTCTACAGAAAGTGTGGCACATCAATCAGTTTGTTTTGACAAAATTATGGTATATGGCGCAGATACTACCAATGCCTGAAAAACACGTCTCCCGAATTGAGCGACTTATTGGATACTATCTATGGAGAGCACAGCCCTTTCGTGTAGCTAAGAGCCAATTGTGGCGAAAACGTAACGAAGGCGGCTTAGGTTTAATTGCAGTGGGACCTAAGAGTAAAGCGCTTCTTGTTAAAACTATTATACTTGCCAATAGGGGATATGGAGAGGAACAAGAAATAGTATTTTGGGAACCCTTCAAGAATTCTCTTGGAACTCCAGTTCAGGCTGTTCCTGCGGGTTTTAAGAGAGGACTCCATGTTTTGGATGGCATTGATGTCGATGTCCTACCTCAGCAACCTAGAGGACTATCAACTGAGCTCTACAAGCTTTTCCTACAGCGGCTGCTTGCACCAATTCATGTGGTGGATAGGATGCCCAACAGACCCTGGTGTCTAGTATGGCGGAACATCCATTTGCGCAACATATCTACGGAGTGGGCTACATGCACATATTTGGTCATCGATGATGTTGTGGCTACAGAGGATAAAAAATTCCGATACAACATGGTGAGGACCCCCACATGCAACATTTGCGGTGTGCGGGATACTCTACGCCATCGTTTTGTTACCTGCACAACAGCACGACAGATTTGGCACTGGGTTGTTTCGCAATTGCACCGTCTTGCTCCTTCGCAAAATCCCAACGATTGTGCTCGCACATTACTACAACTAGAGACTCGAAGTACCACCGACCGCTTCGCACAGGTGTGGCTCGCACTTGGCTTTCAGCATTATATGCTGTCTGAAACGCATCCCAGCGTCGACGGTTTACGTTGTCATCTTAGAGCAGCAAGAGAAGATCTGCAAAAAACATAAGCGTCTTTCACGGCAGTCGGCAACAGCTTTTGCCTTACTCATTCTATAGCGATTACTCAACCTTGTCATTTTGTTACCATCTTCCTGCACATGTTTAATTTAAAAGCACAGACAACATTGTTCATAACTATATACAAGAAAGTTGTGAACACATGTACTGTATTTATAATATAACTTATACGTTTGTAATTAACAAAATGAATAAAAAAAAAAAATCGCTAGCGGCACAGATGAAGCTGATGGAGATACAGGTGGGCATGCCAGCGCGGGGGTGGGGGGGGGAAGTCTGGTGTTTCCATTTACATAACTTTTTCTACATCTCTGCTTATTCTTCTATTTCATGATAACGAGATAAACATTAGCAGAAATGGTCTTATTACTTGTTTTCTTGTAATTAGAAGGGAAATATGGGAGGCTAAAGCAATAACGAAATCTTTTAAAAACCGGTTGCTGTGTAATTGAAGTCCCGTATGAGAAAACTTTTCAGTACTTTAAACTGAAACCATTAACAAGAAATATCTCGGAAATTGTCAATTCCACGAAAAAGATGTAGCTACATGACATTAAGTGTGTGCTTTAATGAGATTATACTTTATGTGCAGTAGTTTTTTTGTCTATCTGTCATAGTTTACCAGTTATGCAATAACATTAATCCAGAATAAAGAGGACTTCAAGAGGCTATTCCCAGAAAATTCAAAATTTGCATTTTATTTTCCATTTAAATATTTTAATATATCTACAGTATTTTAATCAAAATCGTTAGAGCCATTTTGAGAATATTAATTTTTTTCGAAAATATTTCCAGGTAAAGGGCAGTTTGAGGTGGGCGGGAATTTCCTTAAATCCATCCTTGGAAGATACTAAAATTACCTGTATACCTACCAAGTTTGGTATTTTTTGTTTTTAAGTTATGCTGTTCACAGACTCATTGACACATATTTGCATGGACCATTTTTCTAAAAATCTTATGTGTTCCATTCACATGTCTTTCTCTATATCACTGCAACAAATTATTCTATTTACTTCATCTAATGGAGCAAAAATTAGCAGAAACAGTTTTATTACTTGCTTCCTTGTTAGTAGAAGCGAAATAAGCGGGTACCATAGGTTAAAGTGATAGTCGAAATCTGGTTGCTCTGCGACTGGAGTTTCTTTGTATGGACACGAGTTCACAAAGTCCTGTATGAGAAACGTATAAGTTTTATAGCTGAAACAAAAACAAGGTATATCTCAAAAACAGTCAGCTCCACGTAAAAAATGTTTACAACATAAATTGTGTGTTTTAGGGTGCTCTACATTTGTTGTGTGATAAGTTTTTGTCCATCTCTTACGGTTTAGCAGTTATGCAAAATTGCGTAAAATTAACCCATAATAAAGTGGTCTTCAGAGGCTATTCCCAGAAAATTCAAAATATACATTTTGTTTGTCAGATAAAAATCTTTAATATACAATATTTTAATAAAAATCTTTAGAGCCATTTCTTAGAAAATCAAAATTTTCGCAAAAAGTTCCATGTAAAGGGTTGTTTGGGGGGGGGATTTTTCTTAAAATCTTCGTGTCGCATCCCTGGAAGATACTAAACTTAAATCTAAGTTAGGCATTTTACCGACTTTTCGTTTTTGAGTTATCGTGTTCACAGACACACGGACACACTGACACACAGACACACGGACACACACACGGACCTTTTTCTGAAAATACTTTTTTTTGGATATTGGGGACCCTAAAACATATATTTCCGGTGAAATCTCGGTAACGAATTTTTGGGTTTAGTGCAATACTTTCTCTATACACTATGTGCATAGTGCGTATGGAGAAAGTAAAAAAATTGTAACATTTTCAACCCACCCACCAGTAAGGGTTTGAGTGCTAGAGGGTCCTGACCAAAGCATCTGATTGCTTCATCCACAATTTCCTAGAAAACATGACAGTAATTACTGACTTTCAAGAAAATCTCTCCACCCGTTTACATTAAAGATTGTAAACATTTTCAATTTTCTCGAAAATTGGTATGTTTAAGTTACATATATTTAAGATAATTACACGACAAATAAAATTGATGTTATGAATTTCTGGGAATATGCTGTACAGTTGGTTCTCTCTAATGGGAGGAATTTTGTTGTAGATAAAGGTCTTGCATACCTTACTGGGGATGCATAAGCGATAGACAAAAACATACCAAACAAGTGTTTCAAATGTTTTATGGAAGTTCGTCAATAGTTTAAAACAAAACTTATCAATTCGCTTTTTATTTGCTTTAATCAATACATGGACTGCCCACTATTATTTTTTTTCACTTAAGAGTTAAATGATAGACATTTGAATAATTTTAAGCATTATCTATAGCCATGTTATTTTGAAACTACGCTGTGTTCCACTCACATGGCTTTCTCAACAAGCTGTTGTTAAAAGACCGTTCCTTTATTTACATCGCGGGTATTGGGATAAACATCAGCAGAAATGGGTTAATTCCGTCGAAGTAGAAGGGAAATATGGTAATGCACACGACTAAAGCGATAGTCAGATCTTTTAAAAAGTCCGTCATTATATGAAACGATTGAAACTCGGTTAGTTTTGCACGACCAGAAGTAAAACAAAAGAAAGATGAAACTAAAGCTGATCTCCTACTTGAGAAAAATTTAAGTAGCTTAACATTGAAAACAAGGAATTTCTCGGAAATGGTTCATCCACATACACGTACAAGATATAAATTATAATTATTATTATTATTATTATTATTATTACAATATGCTCTTAATAATAGACCCAATATAAAAAGGTTTATAGGTATATATAACTACCTATAAACCTTTTAATATATATATACCTGCCTATATAGATATAAACAGAAAAATTTCTCGGTTGAAAGAGTTTTCAGGTTTTGTATTACCTAGTGATATTACAAAGCTCTGTTGATGAGTCATGCACATTGTTATTAATATATAACTGCTTAGCACACCTGGATGCTCTCTGTAATATCTGTTCTCCTAATCGCTAGCGACGTCCGTGCGTCTGCCAGCTGTAGTGAGCGCTTGTTTTCATTTCCGCCTTCCTGGTTTCCCTTTGCTACACCTCCCTACAATATCTGTTCTCCTGGTCGCCAGCGCTACTCTCGAGCCTCATGTTGCATGTTCTCCTTTTCCCATTTCGTTTTAGTACACGTTGCAGCAACTTTCTTCCTCTAACTTTCTGCCAAAAGAAAGTGGTATAGCATTTTTCAGAACATTATAACCCTCGGTCTGACTTTGAAGTTTGGGTTTAAGTAGTTTGCGGTTAGAAACCAACCCTCGCAGTTGACAAGTCTTCCACTTACTGCTCCCTTATATGAAGCAGAATCTCGACTTGCAAGCAGAGTTTTCGAGTCTCCAGGAAACAGATTTTACAATGTTGCCTGTCACCCCTTGTAATGGCTCGTCTTTTGTTTACTAATGGATATTTCACAGTGACAGAGAGGAACGGTACCGTTTGAGGCTCATGTTTTGGAGAAAAATATAATTTTAACACATACAGTCTCTACCAATTACACGTACATAAATAGTAGTTACTGAAGGTATAGTATTCCACCCTAACATTTCTTACCGGGATTTAACCAGTCATACATATTCTGAGGTACAAAAAAAAAATTAAAGAAAAAGATAGTGAGTCTGTGTGTGAGTGTGCGTGCTTACCTCTGGGTGTTTGTGGTCAGCACAACTCTAAACCGAAAACTTGGTTAAATACCAAACCTTTAAGTTCATCCTTTATCCGATTTTAGATAAATCTCTCCCCCACAATCTAGCCCTTATGTGGAAGATTATTCGAAATTTTCTATTCTCTTAAAAGTACCTCTAACGATTTTTGTAAATGTAACCTTATATTAAAACGATGTATGGGTGTCTAGAATTTTCTGGGAATAGAACCTTGAAGTTTACTGCACAGAAAATGTATATCTCCTTAAAATACACAAATTATGTCACATGTTTATTATTCACCTATTCGTTTATTTATTATTATTGATTTTTATTTTGTTTATTTTTTAAGTAAACCAGTCTCACGATATGCTTACTTATTGGTTTCAATTTCAAAATACTTAAAACTTTTCTAAAATGGGAGTTTTGTCATTAAAGTTTCGTTTTGCTTTACCTTCTTCTGGTCAAGCAAAGAGAAGCGGATTTGAATCGCATAGTAATCGGCTTGTAATCGCTTTAGCCTTAGTGTATTCCATTTTTTCTCTCTACTTACAAAGAACTAACAACAAGACCCTTTTTGCTAATGTTTATCTCGATTAGCATGAAGTAGAAAGAAGAATAAGCTTTTGTAAGAATAGTTTGTCACTAAATAAGTACAGAAAGTTATGTGAATGGAACACGCTTTTTTCAAACATTACGTTGGTAAGTATGCGATTGTCACTTGTGGGGGGAGGGGGAATGCAAACTAGTGAATGAATATGAGTGATTTACTTTTTACTTTCTCAGCACGATAAGCAGCACATGTTAGAATGGCACCAATGAAAATCGTGGTAAGACTCGTGTCCCCGTCAAGCGTTCACATTTTTAGGAAAATCACGGCGCCAGGCGTATTTTTGTCTTTGAGTGTAAGTGAAAAAGCTAACGAACTAGAGCTCTTTCAAACCCAGTTACAATCGTCCATCATTTTTGGTTCAAAACCGCTTCGAAAATCAGTGCTGGCCCTCAAAATAAAACTTTATTTTTCTCTCTTTATTGCTGTCTCATATCAAAATAGGCATTACTAGGTATAATTTTAGAGATTATCACGTTTCCTTTAAATGTTTTCTCACCAGTTACGAGCATTTCTTCATTCATCGCTGTGATTTTTTTAAACAATTGTGTGTTTTTCGCCGAAAGGATATATACATTCATCAAAGAAACTGTTTGAGCCACAAAAAACTTGAATGCAATTACCTGAGAACTGTGTTTTTAAGTATCAATTTTATTGCATTTGTTAGACCATATCTGAGCTTAAAATACGCTAAGGTTTGAACATGGCAAAATAATTTGACTTAATCATTAAAAGATTCTCAGTTTCTGATGAAATCTCAACATCGAATTTTTCGATAGTATACAATATCCACCTTCCTTACCTACTATGTACACTCTAAGACATTAAAAATACGCCTGGAAATAGTTATCGTAAGACAATTTCTTACTCACGTGATATAGTTAACAACACTAGAAATACGCCTGGCGCTGTGATTTTGCTGAAAATGTGAACGTTTGACGGGGACTCGGTCTTTCCACGATATTCTTTGGTGCCATTTTGGTACAGCATTCCAAGCGAGTAAAGAAATGCAAAACCTATTGGCAGTCTACCCCTCAGCCCTGCTCGACACTTCCTCAGAGCAGGTTTACTTCTATAAGCATGTATTAATTTAGTCTACCAGCAATTGCGCGCATTACCTTGGCATTAGAACTTCAGAGAAAAGATTAACTTCACTTTGTAACACCCGGTGAGAGAGCTGGGGTATTGTCCAACCAGAAAGTTTATGGATCTATATTTCTCAACTCAGAACTTTATTTATCGCAAGTTACATTTCATATTCAACCCCTTCCCTTTGGTAACGTGGCCTTCCAATACGCTTTTAACAGCATAGCAACAGGTGAGAGACATGGGCGGAGTCAGCGAAAAGCGGTTATCTTAGGATAAGTATTTCGAGGCGTATTTTTAATATATTTGAGTGTACATTGTAATAAGTAATAGAGAAATTAAAACTGTTGAGTTCTTTGAATCACATAATTTATTTTAAAATATATATCTTTATGTAGGTATATATTTTTATAATTGATTTTTGTAATGCTATATATATATATATTGCATCAGCCAATTCCAGATATCCGTCATTAATGGCTTTAATTGGTCCATACTTTGTTCTTCCTTCTATTAAATCTCGCCGCCATAGGCCACCGAAACTAGAGGCACACCTGAAACAGAGAAGAAAACTGAATTAAAGTAAATGTTGGAAAGGAAATCGGTGTAGACGAGAAACCATCCCAGTATTCGACTACCGACAAATGGCAATAAAAAAGACCCATATGCAAGACTGGGCGGTTACTGGAGATCTCCTGAATGCGACTCGCACACGCTACCATGGTTACACTTCGCTAGGTGGGTAAAAGCCACATTAGACATTTCTTTTTGGATACAAGGGTAATGTGATATTCAAATGTTTAATATTTGGACAATAGGAATACCAGATACTGCCTTAATATTCCCATGCATGCCGTTTCCATACAGTTGCCCTGAACAGAAAAATTCGAACCATTAATAACGAATCTCGGAAATGGCATAAGACTCCCCAAAAATTAACCGAACTAAACTGTGTGTTTTAAAGATTTCATCATTTTATTTCCGGAGGAAGGGTAGTTCGTTTTCATTTATCACTTAACGTTTAGCAATAATACATGACATGTAATTTTCTATCTGAACAAAGGGGACTTATTGAGCTATTCACAATAAAAAAAATCAAGAACTATATTTTGTTATGTAAATGAATTTAGCTAATAATATTTTAATAAAAATCCACGTAACTATTTTGAAGAATATAAATTTAGAACCATTTTTCATGTAAAAGTTTGTGGCAGCTTTGAAAGATGCAACCTAAGATAACAAACAGGCTCTTGTTATTAATTTCTCTGTTCTCGAAACACCCCCCCCCCCCCATGCATATAGCCTACTCATGGCATAGTGTACCTATTACACACAGGCTTTAGATTACAATATTATCCAATTAATCAATTTATATTCTGAACCATAGTTATAATTGTAATTCTATTGACCGAGACAAACAAAATTGCAACTGTTTGTTTTACAAGCGATGCGAAAAATGAGCGGAGGTAAGCGGCAAGAGCAGCACCACGAGGCTCGGGAAAGCGCAGGCGATCAGGAGAACAGATGTAACTGGAAGGTATATGTTCCAAAGGATAGAAGAAGTGAGCAAGCCCTACAACAGCTGCAGCAGGCTCCAGAACTTCAGTATTGATTGGAGGAACTGATATTACAGCGAGGTTTATTGAGCTGATATCATCTATATACTATATCTAATACTGAAGATTCTGTGAGAACTGACTCATTAAGAGCTTAGAAATCTCACTAGGAAAAACCTGAAATATTCCATTTACATGGCTTTCTCTACATCTCTGCAGCAAATTATTGTTAAAAAGCTTCTGCTTCTATTTACTTCATGCTAATTCAGAAAAATTAGCAGAAATAGTCTTATTACTTGTTTCCTTGTTACTAGAAGCGAAATAACGGAGTACCATAGGTTAAAGTAATAGTCAAAAGCTGGTTGCTATGTGTCTGAACTTCCTTTGTTTGTATGGACAAGAGTTGACAAATTCCTGTAAGAGAAAAGTATAAGGTTTTCAAAGCCGAATCCAAAAACAAGGAATATCTAAAAAACGTTAAATTCCACGAAAAAATATATGTGACATAAATTGTGTGCTTTAACGTGCTCTACGTTTTTTGTGTGGTTAGTTTTTGTCCATCTCTTACGGTTTAGCACTCATGCAAAATTCCGTAAAATTCGTCCAGAATAAAGTAGTCTTCAAAGGCTATTCCCAGAAAATTCAAAATATATATTTTATTTGGCATGTAAATACCTTGAGTATAAGAGATTTTAATCAAAATCACTAGAGCCGTTTTTAAGAAAATCAACATTTTCGAAAAAAGTTCCATGTAAAGGATAGTTGGGGGTAGGGGGATTTTGCTGAAAATCTTCGTGTCGCAGCGTTGTAGATACCAAACTTAAATACCACACACACACACACACACACACACACACACACACACCACATTCACACACACCACATACACACACCACACACACACACACACACACACGGACATGTTTCTAAAAATGCTTTGTTTGGATTCAGTTGGTCTCAAAACATGTATTTCCGGTTAAATCTTGGTATCGAATTTTTGGGTGCAATACAATACCTTCTCTATACACTATGTACATAGTACTTATAGAGAAAGTAAAGAAAATCTGATGTGTACCATTCACATGACTTTCTCTACATCCCTGCATCAAATTATTCTTAAAAACTTATACTTCTATTTACGTCGTGCTAATCAGTAAAAAATAGCAGAAATAGTTTTATTACTTGCTTCCCTGTAAGTAGAAGCGAATTAAGGGATTACCATAGGTTAAAGTGATAGTTAAAAGATGGTTGCTATGTGACTGAAGTTCCTTTGTTTGTATGGACAGCAGTTGACAAATTCCTGTATGAGAAAAGTATAAGTTTTTCATAGCAGAAACCAAAAATAAGGAATGTCTCAAAAACGACGAACTCCAGGAAAAAAAAGTATGTAACATAAATTGTGTGTTTTAACTTGCTCTACATGTTTTGTGTGGTAAGTTTTTGTCCATCTCTTACGGTTTAGCAGTTCTTCAGAATTCACTAAAGTTCACCCAGAATAAACTACTCTTCAGAGGCTACTCCCAGAAAATTGAAGATATACATTTTATTTGTCAGGTAAATATCTTTAATATATGAAATTTTAATCAAAATCGTTAGAGCCATTTTTGAGAAAATAAAAATTTTCGAAAAAAGTTCCATGTAAAGGGTTGTTTGGGGGGGGGATTTTTCTTAAAATCTTCGTGTCGCATCCCTGGAAGATACTAAACTTAAATACCAAGTTTGATATTTTACCGACTTTTCGTTTTTGAGTATCGTGTTCACAGACACACGGACACAGGAACACACACACACACACGGATCTTTTTGTGAAAATGCCTTTTTTAGATAAAGGGGACCCTAAAACATATATTTCCAGTGAAATCTCGCTATCGAATTTTTGGGTGGAGTGCAATACCTTCTCTACACACCATGTACATAGTGTGCATAGAGAAAGTAAAAATGCTGTAAAATCTCTTTCCCCGTAAAGCCGTAAATGGCTCCACTAAGAATCTTTGATTTAATGGACTTTTTGAATTTATGGAATTAATGAATGTACAGTGCTTTCGTGTGTGAAAATACTGTCTTGCTTATTAGTTTCTCTATACGAACTATGCACATAGTGTATAGAGAAAGTATTGCACTCCAACAAAAAATTCGATTCCGAGATTTCACCGGAAATATATGTTTTAGAGTCCCCTTTATCTAAAAACTTATCGAATTTTTGTTCCATTATCTTGTTGGAATACTGTCACAGGGTGCTGTGTCATAAGGGGTAGTTGGTTCTCTCTAATAGGAGGAATTTTGTTGTAGACATAAATCTTGTATACCTTACTGGGGACGCATAAGCGATAGACAAAAACATACCAAACAAGTGCTTCAAATGTTTTATGCAAGTTCGTCAATAGTTTACAAACAAAACTTATCAATTCGCTTTTTATTTGTTTTAATCAATACATGGACTGCCCACTATCAATTTTTTTCCCTTTAAAAGTTAAATTATAGACATTTGAATAATTTAAAGCATTATCTATGGCCATGTTATTTTAAAACTATGATGTGTTCCACTCACATGACTTTCTCAACAAACTGTTGTTAAAAGACTGTTCCTTTATTTACATCTCGGGCACTGAGATAAACATCAGCAGAAATGGGCTAATTCCTTCCAAGTAGAAGGGAAATATGGTAATACACAAGACTAAAGCGATAGTCATATCTCTTAAAAAGTCGGTCACTATATGAAACGATTGAAACTCGGTTCCTTTTGCACGGCCAGAAGTAAAACAAAAGAGAGATGAAACTAAAGCTGACTTCCTGCTTAAGAAGAGTTTAAGTAGCTTAAAATTGAAACCAATAACAAGGAATTTCTCGGAAATGGTTAATTCACATACAAACGCCTGTGATATAAATTATTTTTATTCTTATTACAATAGGCTAACAATAATAATAATAATAATAATAATAATAATAATAATAATAATAGACCCAATATAAAAAGGTTTATAGGTAATTTTATACATATTTAGAAACAGAAAAATGTCTCGGTTGAAAGAGTTTTCAGGTTTTGTATTACCTAATGTGATTACAAAGCTCTGTTGATGAGTCATGCACATTGTTATTAATATATAACTGCTATTTGCACACCTGGATGCTCTCTGTAATATCTGTTCTCCTAATCGCTAGCGACGTTCTTGCGTCTGCCAGCTGTAGTGAGCGCTTGTTTTCATTTCCTCCTTCCTGTTTTCCCTTTGCTACACCTCCCTACAATATCTGTTCTCCTGGTCGCCAGCGCTACTCTCGATCCTCACATTGCATCGTTTCCCATTTCGTTTTGGTACACGTTGCAGCAACTTTATGCCAAAAGAAGTGGTAGAGTATTTTTCAGAACATTATAACCCTCGTCGTGACTTTGAAGTTTGAGTTTAAGTAGTTTGCGGTTAGAAACCAACTCTCGCAGTTGCCAAGTCTTCCACTTACTGCTCCCTTATATGAAGCAGAATCTCGGTTTGCAAGCAGAGTTTTCGAGTCTCCAGGAAACAGATTTTACAATGTTGCCTCTCACCCCTAGTAATGGCTTGTCATTTGTAATAGAGTGCAAAATCAGAGCAGTTAAATATTGGATGAGAATCATTCACGGAAACCAATCTCTAATTAGGGCAATCTGCTACCGTGAACAGTTGCGAATGGAAGGTAATTCGACGTGGGCATCAAAATTAAAGAAAGGGTTGGTAACCGTTGGGATGGGAGACATTTGGATGGCGGGGCAGGAAAACAGGCGAAGTATTTGGAGAAAAATTAAGAAACGTCTCTGTGATATTGACAGACAGCAAATGATTGCGCAATGTACAGAGAAGGTGTCATTAGAAGTACAGTCTGGGCTGAAATCGGAGTGGGGTATGGAGCAATACATCAAAACAGGTACCAAACTCATTAGAGAGGGGCTCGCGTGGATTAGACTAGGAGCATGGAGGAGCACGAAAATTTCTGACGAGAATGGTATAAGAATCTGTTCCATTTGCGAGGAGGAAGAGTCGTGGACTCACATCTTGGCAAGATGTAGGGGTACGGAGGAATGGCGGGAAAAATATTTGCCGCGATTTTTTACCACTGCGAATGTAGGGATAGAAGCATGTTGGACACTACTGGCAGGCACGGAAAACATGGACGGGCTAGGTAAATTTATACTTAAGGCAAGACAGCTGAGATCTGAGGAGGCTGCCAATAGAGAAGGGGGGGGGAGGGAAATAAGATCAACTAAACAAAAATGACTACAATGTTCTACATACATGTATATTATATCATACTTAGGTCACTGATGTGCTAGGGTTGTATATATTATGTGTATATATGTCTTTTAAGTGTAATTATCTATTATAAGAGGGTGCATTTATGAAGGTGTACTCTGTGCTGTAAATTTAAATTGATATATTTGAATATCTTTGTATCTTTATTTTCGGATTCACTCTTAATTCTTTATTGTTGTTTAATAATGCTTTTGACTGTGTATTTCCTTTGTCTTTTTATTATCGTTTTCACTCTTTTAATTCTTTGTTGTGGTTGTTGTTTTAATATTGCTTATAATGTGTATTACAAAAGCACGTACGGTCTGTGGACCCGTGCGACTGTTGAAATTCTATGTATGATATTGCTATATTAATAAATACACTTATTCATTCATTCATACTAATGGATATTTCACAGTGACAGAGGGGAACGGTACAGTTTGAGGCTCATGTTTTGCAGAAAAATATACTTTTAACACATACAGTCTCTACCAATTACACGTACATAAATAGTAGTTACTGAAGGTATAGTATTCCACCCTAACATTTCTTACCGGGATTTAACCGGTCATACATATTTTGAGGTACAAAAAAATTAAAGAAAGAGATAAGTGTGTCTGTGTGTGAGTGTGCGTGCGTACCTCTGGGTGTGTGTGGTCAGCACAACTTAAAATCGAAAACTTGGTTAAATACCAAACCTTTAAGTTCATCCTTTATCCGATTTTAGATAAATCTCTCCCCCACAATCTAGCCCTTAAGTGGAAGAGTTTTCGAAATTTTCGATTCTCTTAAAAGTACCTCTAACGATTTTTGTAAATTTAACCTTATATTAAAACGGTGTATGGGTGTCTAGAATTTCCTGGGAATAGAACCTTGAAGTTTAGTACACAGAAAATGTACATCTCCTTAAAATACACAAATTATGTCACATGTTTATTATTTACCTATTTATTTAATTATTTATAAACCTCTTTGGAAGTGCTATAGGGTGACTTTGTCCTGAATATTAATTAAATGGTGATGACAAAGTGGCGTCGGCGTTATTGTGTGGGTCAGTGGGTCCGGTTAGGGTGGAACCCAGTGACATTTCGCTACCTTTTGATGTCTCTTTCAAACCCAGGTACAATCGTCCATCATTTTTGGTTCAAACCCGCTTCGAAAATCAGTGCTGGCCCTCAAAATAAAACTTTATTTTTCTCTCTTTATTGCTGTCTCATATCAAAATAGACATTACTAAGTATAATTTTAGAGATTATCACGTCTCCTTTAAATGTTTTTTCAGCAGTTACGAGCATTTCTTCATTCATCGCTGTGATTTTTTGAAACAATTGTGTGTTTTTCGCCGAAAGTCTATATACATTCATCAAAGAAACTGTTTGAGCCACAAAAACTTGAATGCAATTACATGAGAACTGTGTTTTTAAGTATCAATTTTAGTGCATTTATTAGACCATATTTGAGCTTAAAATCCGCTAAGGTTTGAAAATGGCAAAGTAATTTGACTTAATCATTAAAAGGTTCTCACTTTCTGATGAAATCTCAACATCGAATTTTTCGATAATATACAATGTCCACCTTCGTTACCTACTATGTACACTCAAAGACATTAAAAATACGCCTGGAAATAGCTATAGTTTGTAATTTCTTACTCCCTTGATATAGTTAACGACATTAAAAATACGCCTGGCGCTGTATTTTGCTGAACATGTGAACGTTTGACGGGGACTCTGTCTTTCCACGATATTCTTTGGTGCCATTTTAGTACAGCATTCCAAGCGAGTAAAGAAATGCAAAACCTATTGGCAGTCTACCCCTCAGCCCTGCTCGACACTTCCTCAGAGCAGGTTTACTTCTATAAGCATGTATTAATTTAGTGTACCACCAATTGCGCGCATTACCTTGGCATTAGAACTTCAGAGAAAATAGGCGCAGAGAAAAGATTAACTTCACTTTGTGACACCCGGTGAGAGAGCTGGAGTATTGTCCAACCAGAAAGTTTATGGATCACTATTTCTCAACTCAGAACTTTATTTATCGCAAGTTACGTTTCATATTCAACCCCTTCCCCTCGTAACGTGGCCTTCCAATACGCTTTTAACAGCATAGCAACAGGTGAGAGACTTGGGCGGAGTCAGCGAAAAGCGGTTGTCTTAGAATAGGTATTTCGAGGCGTATTTTTAATATATTTGAGTGTACATTGTAATAAGTGATAGAGAAATTAAAACTGTTGAGTTCTTATATCTTTATGTAGGTATATATTTTTATAATTGATTTTTGTAATGCTATATATTGCATCAACCAATTCCACATATCCGTCATTAATGGCTTTAATTGGTCCATACTTTGTTCTTCCTTCTATTAAATCTCGTCGCCATAGGCCACCGAAACTAGAGGCACACCTGAAACAGAGAAGAAAACTGAATTAAAGTAAATGTTGGAAAGGAAATCGGTGTAGACGAGAAACCATCCCAGCATTCGACTACCGACAAATGGCAACAAAAAAGACCCATATGCAAGACTGGGCGGTTACTGGAGATCTTCTGAATGCGACTCGCACACGCTACCATGGTAACACTTCGCTAGGTAGGTAAAAGCCACATTAGACATTTCTTTTTGGATACAAGGGTAATGTGATATTCAAATGTTTAATATTTGGACAATAGGAATATCAGATACTGCCTTAATATTCCCATGCATGCCGTTTCCATACAGTTGCACTGAACAGAAAAATTCGAACCATTAATGACGAATCTCGGAAATGGTTTATGACTCCCCAAAAATTAACCGAACTATACTGTGTGTTTTAAAGAGTTCAACATTTTATTTCCGGAGGAAGGGTAGTTCGTTTTCATTTATCACTTAACGTTTAACAATAATACCTGACATGTAATTTTCTATCTGAACAAAGTGGACTTATTGAGCTATTCACAATAAAAAAAAATGAAGAACTATATTTTGTTATGTAAATGAATTTAGCTAATAATATTTTAATAAAAATCCACGTAACTATTTTGAAGAATATAAATTTAGAACCATTTTTCATGTAAAAGTTTGTGGCAGCTTTGAAAGATGCAACCTAAGATAACAAACAGGCTCTTGTTATTAATTTCTCTGTTCTCGAAACCCCCCCCCCCATGCATATAGCCTACTCATGGCATAGTGTACCTATTACAGACAGGCTTTAGATTACAATATTATCCAATTAATCAATTTATATTCTGAACCATAGTTATAATTGTAATTCTATTGACCGAGACAAAAAAAATTGCAACTGTTTGTTTTACAAGCGATGCGAAAAATGAGCGGAGGTAAGCGGCAAGAGCAGCACCACGAGGCTCGGGAAAGAGCAGGCGATCAGGAGAACAGATGCAACTGGAAGGTATATGTTCCAAAGGATAGAAGAAGTGAGCAAGCCCTACAACAGCTGCAGCAGGCTCCAGAACTTCAGTATTGATTGGAGGAACTGATATTACAGCGAGGTTTATTTGTGCTGATATCATCTATATACTATATCTAATACTGAAGATTCTGTGAGAACTGACTCATTAAGAGCTTAGAAATCTCACTAGGAAAAACCTGAAATATTCCATTTACATGGCTTTCTCTACATCTCTGCAGCAAATTATTGTTAAAAAGCTTCTGCTTCTATTTACTTCATGCTAATTCAGAAAAATTAGCAGAAATAGTCTTATTACTTGTTTCCTTGTTACTAGAAGCGAAATAACGGAGTACCATAGGTTAAAGTAATAGTCAAAAGCTGGTTGCTATGTGTCTGAACTTCCTTTGTTTGTATGGACAAGAGTTGACAAATTCCTGTAAGAGAAAAGTATAAGGTTTTCAAAGCCGAATCCAAAAACAAGGAATATCTAAAAAACGTTAAATTCCACGAAAAAATGTATGTGACATAAATTGTGTGCTTTAACGTGCTCTACATTTTTTGTGTGGTTAGATTTTGTCCATCTCTTACGGTTTAGCATACGGTCATGCAAAATTCCGTAAAATTCGTCCAGAATAAAGTAGTCTTCAGAGGCTATTCCCAGAAAATTCAAGATGTACAGTTTATTTGGCATGTAAATACCTTAAATCCCTTGATTTTAATCAAAATCAATAGAGCCATTTTTAAGAAAATCAACATTTTCGAAAAAAGTTCCATGTAAAGGATTGTTGGGGGTAGGGGGATTTTGCTGAAAATCCTCGTGTCGCATCCTTGGAAATACCAAACTTAAATGCCACACACACACACACACACACACACACACACACACACACACACACACACACGGACATGTTTCTAAAAATGTATGTAACATAAATTGTGTGTTTTAACGTGCTCTACATGTTTTGTGTGGTAAGTTTTGTCCATCTCTTACGGTTTAGCAGTTCTTCAGAATTCAGTAAAATTCATCCAGAATAAACTACTCTTCACAGGCTACTCCCAGAAAATTAAAGATATACATTTTATTTGTCAGGCAAATATCTTTAATATATGAAATTTTAATCAAAATCGTTAGCGCCATTTTTGAGAAAATAAAAATTTTCGAAAAAAGTTCCATGTAAAGGTTTGTTGGGGGGGAGTGATTTTTCTTAAAATCTTCGTGTCGCATCCCTGGAAGATACTAAACTTAAATACCAGGTTTGATATTTTACCGACTTTTCGGTTTTGAGTATCGTGTTCACAGACACACGGACACAGGAACACACACACACGGATCTTTTTGTGAAAATGCCTTTTTTAGATAAAGGGGACCCTAAAATATATATTTCCAGTGAAATCTCGGTATCGATTTTTGGGTGGAGTGCAATACCTTCTCTACACACCATGTACATAGTGTGCACAGAGAAAGTAAAAATGCTGTAAAATCTCTTTCCCCGTAAAGTCGTAAATGGCTCCACTAAGAATCTTTGATTTAATGGACTTTTTGAATTTATGGAATTAATGAATTAACAGTGCTTTCGTGTGTGAAAATACTTTCTTGCTTATTAGTTTCTCTATACGAACTATGTACTTAGTGTATAGAGAAAGTATTGCACTCCAACAAAAAATTCGATTCCGAGATTTCACCGGAAATATATGTTTTAGGGTCCCCTTTATCTAAAAACTTATCGAATTTTTGTTCCATTATCTTGTTGGAATACTGTCACAGGGTGCTGTGTCATAAGGGGTAGTTGGTTCTCTCTAATAGGAGGAATTTTGTTGTAGACATAAATCTTGTATACCTTACTGGGGACGCATAAGCGATAGACAAAAACATACCAAACAAGTGTTTGAAATGTTTTATGAAAGTTCGTCAATAGTTTACAAACAAAACTTATCAATTCAAAATCTTCTCGGGCTTCTAGCCAGGTAAAAACTTGGCTTGATACCAACGTTTCGAAGAAGTTTCGAAGATCAGTTCACCCTGAAGACGAGGAAGATGCACTTCTTCGAAACGTTGGTGTCAAGCCAAGTTTTTACCTGGCTAGAAGCCCGAGAAGATTTTGAATTAACACGTCGCCAGGAAAGCTTCAGTTCTTATTTTAAAACTTATCAATTCGCTTTTTATTTGTTTTAATCAATAAATGGACTGCCCTCTATCTATTTTTTCCCTTTAAAAGCTAAATTATAGACATTTGAATGATTTAAAGCATTATCTATGGCCATGTTATTTTAAAACTATGATGTGTTCCACTCACATGACTTTCTCAGCAAACTGTTGTTAAAAGACTGTTCCTTTATTTACATCTCGGGCACTGAGCTAAACATCAGCAGAAATGGGTTACTTCCTTCCAAGTAGAAGGGAAATATGGTAATACACAAGACTAAAGCGATAGTCAAATCTTTTAAAAAGTCGGTCACTATATGAAACGATTGAAATTCGGTTCCCTTTGCACGGCCAAAAGTAAAACAAAAGAGAGATGAAACTAAAGCTGACTTCCTACTCAAGAAAAGTTTAAGTAGCTTAAAAATGAAAACCAATAACAAGGAATTTCTCGGAAATGGTTAATCCACATACAAACGCACGTAATATAAATTATTCTTATTCTTATTACGATAGGCTAACAATAATAATAATAATAATAATAATAATAATAATAGACCCAATATAAAAAGGTTTATAGGTAATTTTATACATATTTAGAAACAGAGAAATGTCTCGGTTGAAAGAGTTCTCAGGTTTTGTATTACCTAATGTGATTACAAAGCTCTGTTGATGAGTCATGCACATTGTTATTAATATATAACTGCTATTAGCACACCTGGATGCTCTCTGTAATATCTGTTCTCCTAGTCGCTAGCGAGGTTCTTGCGTCTGCCAGCTGTAGTAAGCGCTTGTTTTCATCTCCTCCTTCCTGTTTTCCCTTTGCTACACCTCCCTGCAATATCTGTTCTCCTGGTCGCCAGCGCTACTCTCGATCCTCACATTGCATCGTTTCCCATTTCGTTTTGGTACACGTTGCAGCAACTTTCTGCCAAAAGAAGTGGTAGAGTATTTTTCAGAACATTATAACCCTCGTCGTGACTTTGAAGTTTGAGTTTAAGTAGTTTGCGGTTAGAAACCAACTCTCGCAGTTGCCAAGAGGGGAACGGTACCGTTTGAGGCTCATGTTTTGGAGAAAAATATACTTTTAACACATACAGTCTCTACCAATTACACGTACATAAATAGTAGTTACTGAAGGTATAGTATTCCACCCTAACATTTCTTACCGGGATTTAACCGGTCATACATATTTTGAGGTACAAAAAAAAAGAAAAAAAAAAATTAAAGAAAGAGATAAGTGTATCTGTGTGTGAGTGTGCGTGAGTTATCTCTGGGTGTGTGTGGACAGCACAACTCAAAACCGAAAACTTGGTTAAATACCAAACCTTTAAGTTCATCCTTTATCCGATTTTAGATCAATCTCTCCCCCACAATCTAGCCCTTAAGTGGAAGATTATTCGAAATTTCCATTCTCTTAAAAGTGCCTCTAACGATTTTTGTAAATGTAACCTTATATTAAAACGATGTATGGGTGTCTAGAACTTTCTGGGAATAGAACCTTGAAGTTTACTACACAGAAAATGTACATCTCCTTAAAATACACAAATTATGTCACATGTTTATTATTTACCTATTTATTTATTTATTTATTTATAAACCTCTTTGCAAGTGCTATAGGGTGACTTTGTCCTGAATAGTATTTAAATGGTGATGACAAAGTGGCGTCGGCGTTATTGTGTGGGTCAGTGGGTCCGGTTAGGGTGGAACCTAGTGACATTTCCCTACCTTTTGATGTCCTTGCTGCTCCGGTGTTAGCTCAGGTTTTTCTTCTTCATCGGCGAACATGAATTGCTCGGTACAGGGCGTGGTGCAGAAGGAAATCAAGAGGTAGTAAGAAAATAACAATAATCACTGGTTCGTAAATATTATTGAGGAGAATATCATGGTATAATATTACACTGTGTAAACCCTAACCGTTGACAACCAAGTGACACCTGCAAACTTGATTATAAATCTGGGGATCGCAAAACCACGACTTCTTGGTTTCAACCGCGGTGAGCAATGTGGCGCGATTCTGTTACAGCGACCGACATAGTGTCGCCCTTGGAATCTGGCGAAGAACTGCCCAAAACGGTTGTGAATTTTAAACTTGAACATCCTTCTGTATGCATAGCGTCCCTTCTTTCTATTGGTTGCTTGTACTTATGCCTCTATTCCCTAAAGCCACTCAACGTTAAACAAATGACAGAGCAATAACCTTTCTAGAATGTTTCCTTTTGAAAGCGCCACTAACAATACGTCAAGGTTTTGCTAACGGAAATCTGTGCATTTACAGTTAAAACCACGTCGTCTTAGCGTGTAAAATACTAACAAAATACAAATATTGACAAATAAAATAATGTTTAAAGCAAAACTTATTCCCCTTACTATGATTAATAAGACATAACTATATATAAATGCTATCTATTTAATTAAGTATAATGATCAGTATCGGTTCGTTGCACAATACAACTTATGTTTACATATTATTGTTAGTTACAAAATTTCCATTGTTTAAGCGGATATAGAAATGTTAGTGTCTCAGCTTTCAAGATACGCTTACTTATTGGTTTCAATTTCAAAATACTTAAAACTTTTCTAAAACGGGAGTTTTGTCATTAAAGTTTCGTTTTGCTTTACCTACTTCTGGTCAAGCAAAGAGAAGCGGATTTGAATCGCATAGTAATCGGTTTTTAAAAGATTTGACTATCGCTTTAGCCTTAGTGTATTCCATTATTTCTCTCTTCTTACAAAGAACTAACAACAAGACCCTTTTTGCTAATGTTTATCTGCATTAGCATGCAGTAGATAGAAGAATAAGCTTTTGTAAGAATAGTTTGTCACTAAATAAGTACAGAAAGTTATGTGAATGGAACACGTTTTTTTTCAAACATTACGTAGGAGAGTATGCGATTGTCACTTGTGGGGGGAGGGGGAGTGCAAACTAGGGAATGAATATGAGTGATTTACTTTTTTCTTTCTCAGCACGATAAGCGATTAGAATGGCACCAATGAAAATCGCGGTAAAACTCGTGTCCCCGTCAAGCGTTCACATTTTTAGGAAAATCACGGTGTCAGACATATTACTTTCTCTAGCCCCATATGTACAATGTACATAGGGATAGAGAAGTATTGCATTCCACCCAAAAATTGGATGTCGAGATTTCACCGGAAATATATGTTTTAGGATCCCCTGAATCCAAAAAAAGGCATTTCCAGAAAAATGTCCATGTGTGTGTGTGTGTGTGTGTGTCCGTGTGGCTGTGAACACGATAACTCAAAAACGAAAAGTAGCTAAAATACCAAAGTTGGTATTTAAGTTCAGCATCTTCCAGGGATGCGACACGAAGATTTTGAGAAAAATCCCCCACCCCAAACTACCCTTTACATGGAACTTTTTTCGAAAATTTTGATTTTCTTAAAAATGGCTCTAACGATTTTTATTAAAATATCTTATATTAAAGATATTTATTTACCTGACAAATAAAATGTAGATCTTGAATTTTCTGGGAATAGCTTCCAAGAACCTGTTTATTCTGGATACATTTTGCTTAATTTGGCATAACTTATAAACCGTAAGAGATGGACAAAAACCCGCTGCACAAAAAATGTAGGCGTTATTTAAATACACAATTATCGTTATGAACATTTTTTCGTGGAGCTTACCGTTTTCGAGGTATTCATATTTATTAGTTTCAGTTGTGAAGTACTTATATTTTTTCAGACGGGAGTGTCCCTTTTTCTTTTGTTCTACTGCTGGCCAAGAAAAGAAGCGATTTGTAATGACAATCGAACAACGACAGCTTTTAAAACATTTGACTTTCGATTTAGCCTAGTGTATTCCCTTATTTTCTTTCTACTTATAAGGAACTAAGTAATAAGAACATTGTTGTGAATAACTCGATTAACAAGGTGCAGAAAGAAGAATAATCTTATGCAAGAAGTTTGTAGAACGGCTAGAGAAAGTCATGTGAGTATAACACATCAGATTTTTTTTTTTTGTATTTGAGTGTAAGTGAAAAAGGTAACGAAGTAGAGCTCTTTCAAACCCAGGTACAATCGCCCACCATTTTTGGTTCAAAACCGCTTCGAAAACCAGAGCCAGCCCTTAATACAAAACTTTTATTTTTCTCTCTTTATTGCGGTCTCATATAAAAATAGGCATTATTAAGTATAATTTTAGAGATTATCATGTTTCCATTAAATGTTTTCTCACCAGTTACGAGTATTTCTTCAAACATCGCTGTGATTTCTTGAAACAACTGTGTGTTTTTCGCCGAAAGAATATATACTTACATCAAAGAAACTGTTTGAGTCCCAAAAAACTTGAATGCAAATACCTGAGAACTGTGTTTTTAAGTATCAATTTTATTGCATTTATTAGTCCATATCTGAGCTTAAAATCCGCTAATGTTTGAACATGGCAAAATAATTTGACTTAATCATTAAAAGATTCTCACTTTCTGATGAAATCTCAACATCGAATTTTTCGATAGCATACAATATCCACCTTCGTTACCTACTATGTACACTCAAAGACATTAAAAATGCGCCTGGAAATAGTTATCGTAAGACGGGGGTTAACAATTTCTTACTCACGTGATGTAGTAAACGACATTAAAATACGCCTGGAGCTGTATTTTGCTGAAAATGTGAACGTTTGACGGGGACTCGGTCTTTCCACGATATTCTTTGGTACCATTCTGGTACATTCCTAGCGAGTAAAGAAATGCAACACCTATTGGCAATCTACCTTCACCCCTCAGGACTGTTCGACACTTCCTCAGACCAGGTTTACTTCTATAAGCATATATTAGTCTACCACCAATGCGCGCATTACCTTGGCATTAGAACTTCAGAGAAAAGATTAACTTCACTTTGTAACACCCGGTGAGAGAGCTGGAGAATTGTCCAACCAGAAAGTTTATGGATCTCTATTTCTCAACTCAGAACTTTATTTATCGCAAGTTACGTTTCATATTCAACCCCTTCCCTTTGGTAACGTGGCCTTCCAATACGCTTTTAACAGCATAGCAGCAGGTGAGAGACATGGGCGGAGTCAGCGAAAAGGGGTTATCTTAGGATACGTATTTCGAGGCGTATTTTTAATATATTTGAGTGTACATTGTAATAAATAATAGAGAAATTAAAACTGTTGAGTTCTTTGAATCACATAATTTATTTTAAAATATATATCTTTATGTAGGTATAGATTTTTATAATTGATTTTTGTAATGCTATATAATTGCATCAGCCAATTCTAGATATCCGTCATTAATGGCTTCAATTGGTCCATACTTTGTTCTTCCATCTATTAAATGTCGCCGCCATAGACCACCGAAACTAGAGGCGCACCTGAAACAGAGTAGAAAACTGAATTAAAGAAAATGTTGGAAAGGAAATCGGGGTAGACGAGAAACCATCCCAGCATTCGACTACCGACAAATGGCAACAAAAAAGACCCATATGCAAGACTGGGCGATTACTGGAGATCTCCTGAATGCGACTCGCACACGCTACCATGGTAACACTTCGCTAGGTAGGTAATAGCCACATTAGACATTTCTTTCTGGATACAAAGGTAATGTGATATTCAAATGTTTAATATTTGGAAGTTGGAATATCAGATACTGCCTTAATATTCCCATGCATGCCGTTTCCATACAGTTGCCCTGAACAGAAAAATTCGAACTATAAATAACGAATCTCGGAAATGGTTTATGACGCCCCAAAAATTAACCGAACTAAACTGTGTGTTTTAAAGAGCTCAACATTTTATTTTGGGAGGAAGGGTAGTTGCTTTTAATTTATCACTTAACGTTTAACAGCAATACATGGCATGACATTTTCTATCTGAACAAAGTGGACTTATTGAGCTATTCACAATAAAAAAATCAAGATCTTTATTTTGTTATGTTAATCAATTCAGCTAATAATATTTTAATAAAAATCCATGTAACTATTTTGAAAAATATAAATAACAAATTTTCAGGTAAAAGTTTGTGGCGGTGGATTTTGTTTACAACCTTCGTGAGACAGCTTTGGAAGATCCAACCTAAAATTACAAGCTCTTGGTATTAATATAGATTTTTAATTTCTCTGTTCTCCCATGCAGATAGCCCACTCATTGCATAGACATATTTCTGAAAATTGTTTGTTCTGTATTCAAGACCGCACAAACTTGCATTTCCTGGTATTGTTAGCTCTTGGGAGACAAAGAAAAGAGCAAATTGCAACTGTTTGTTTGTTTTACAAGCGGCAATACAAATGCGAAATAGGGTGGAGTAAGCGGCACCACGAGGCTAGGGAGTAGCGCAGGCGATTAGGAGAACAGATGCAACAGGAAGGTATATGTTCCAAAGGAAACAGGGAAAGAAGAAGTGAGCAAGCACTACAACAGCTGCAGCAGGCTCCAGAACATGTTATTGATTGGAGGAACTGATATTACAGCGAGGTGTTCTATATACTATAATACTGAAGATTCTGTGAGAACTGACCCATTAAGAGCCTAGTAATCTGACGAGGAGAAGCCTGATGTGCTCCATTCACATGACTTTCTCTACATCTCTGCAACAAATTATGGTTAAAATGCTTATGCTTCTATTTATTTAATGCTAATTCGGAAAAATTAGCAGAAATAGTCTTAGTACTTGTTTCCTTGTAACTAGAAGCGAAATCTCGGAGTAGGTACCATAGGTTAAAGTAATACCTAGTCAAAAGCAAGTTGCTATGTGTCTGAACTTCCTTTGTTTGTATGGACAAGAGTTGACAAATTCCTGTAAGAGAAAAGTATAAGATTTTCAAAGCCGAAATCAAAAACAAGGAATATCTAAAAAACGATCAACTCCACGAAAAAAATATATGTGTCATAAATTGTGTGTTTTAACGTGCTCTACGTTTTTTGTGCGGTAAGTTTTTGTCCATCTCTTACGGTTTAGCGGTTATGTAAAATTCCGTAAAATTTGTCAACTCCTCTCCATACAAGCAAAGGAGCTTCAGTCACATAGGAATCAGCTTTAGACTATCACTTTAGCCCGTGGTACTCCCTTATTTCGCTTCTACTTACAAGGAAGCAAGTAATAAGACTATTTCTGCTATTTTTTTCTCGATTAGCATGAAGTAATTAGAAACATAAGCTTTTAACAATAATTTGTTGTAGAGAAGTAGAGAAAGTAATGTAATGGAACACAACACATTTTTAAAAAAAGGTCCATATGCATTTGCAATGTGTGTGTTTGTGTGTGAGTGTGTGTGAGTGGGTGGGTGGATGGGTGTCTGTGGACAGCATAGCCCAATAAAGAAAAGACCGTTTAATACCAAAGTTGGTATTTAGGTTGAGTATCTACCAAGGATGCGACACGAAGATTTTCACAAAACTCCTCCCATCACAAACTAACCTTTATATGGTAACATTTTCGAAAATTTTGATTTTCTAAAAAATGCCTCAAACGTTTTGATTAAAATCCCGTATATTAAAGATATTTACATTCAAAATAAAATGTGTATATTGAATTTTCTGGGAATGGCCTCTGAGAGCCTCTTTATTCTTGATGAAATTTGTCGAATTTTGCTTAACTGCTAAACCTTAAGAGATAGACAAAAACTTACTGCACAAAAAATGTAAGTACGTCAAAACTTACAACTTGGCCTTCATGTTTTTATTGTGGAAGTAACCATTTCCGAGATATTCCTTGGATTTGGTTTCAACTGTAAAGTACTTATACTTTTGTTCTACTTCTGACCAAAGTAAGAAGAGATTTGCATTGGCAACTTGTTTATCTCGATAAGCATTGTGTAGAAAGAAGAATAATCTTTAGCAATAACTTTGTAGAGGAGCTAGAGAATGTCATGTGAGTGTAATACATCAGGATTTTTTTGTCCATATGTTTCAACTATGTTTCACAGAATGACGATATTACGCCGTTGGTGTTAAGTTTTCGGTAGAAACAAATAATTTAAAAATCAAACTAATATTGACGCTTTTGGAGATAGTTTAAATAATATCTAGTTACACTTTAAAACATAGAAATACGCAATGCACTTTACATATTTATATCCTCCAATGTTGAATGAGGTAGCGCATGCTGTACAGTTACATCTATGTGTCACATTCACATGGCTCTCTCTACTCTAAGACTGTGCACTCGCTGGTGATCTCAATCTGACTCGTGCACGTTACCATGGAAACACATCGCTAAACAATAGCTATATTACATAATTCATTATAGATATCAGGTGCAAAACGATCGTTAGATGTTTAACATCTCAAAACTGTATGCTGGCCTTAAAATTCCACACGATTTCCATGCAATCGCATGAATAAGTGTGTAGAACAATTCCAGCAGTTAATAACGAATAGGCATTCCGGAAATGGCTTATAACACACAAACAAAGGTGATTTGGAATAAGCTATGTGTTTGAAAACAATCTATATCTATTTTTCTTGTTGATTAGCATATTTTAGTCAACCGCTTAAAAATTAATGGTAAATTTAGAATGACATATCTACATCCCCACAGAAAGAAATGGTGAAAGTTATTCAAGAAAAGTCAAATATATATTTCATTCGTCATGTAAATATATTTACTTTATCGTATATTATGTATTCCATGGTTATCTTTCCCTTCCATTGCTTACTGTTGAGTATTATTGTTTTTTCACACAGGCCGTGTGTAAAACAGGAGTTGGATAGGTAGAGTCAGACTGAAAAATTCAATGCCATAATCCAATACTAATTGACCATAATAGTTGGCTATTCTATGAATCCTGGGACTTAAAGTACTCACAATATAGTAAGTCGCCATTAGGGTTGTCATTTAAAATAATTTGAGATCACCTTGTGGTTTACTCGGAAACATATGAGGCAGTTGAGAAATTCAATGCCATGACGGCATGTTGCCATGGTAGCTCAGTGGAAGACCAACCGACTAGAGGTCGGGAGTTTCGTGGTTCAAATCCGGCTATGGCATTGAATTTTCCAGTCTGACTCTACCTATCCAATTCCTACATATTGTTCTTAATTCTTAGGAAAGCCTGTTTTCCTATCTACTTCATTTTAAGCGATATTAATCTTTCCGGAAATTGTGCATTTCACACATCTTTAAGATACAAAGATAATAGCGAAAGTCAAATGTTTTAGAACTGAACAGCATGCGATGACCTCAAAATTCATACTGCTTCCAGGACACTGCGAGAAAAAACTGAAGTCACTAAAAATTCAAAATAACGAAAAAGCATTGAACAATCCCAACCATTAATAACGGGTACTTCGGAAACGGCTGATGCCACAAAAAACAAAAAGAAAAAAAAATTAAATTATTACGTGTTTTGAAGAAACCAACCTTGTGAGGGGGGTCAGGATCGGATATCTAACAATAAATTGTAATTGATCATAACATATAATGTTTTAAGAAATGCACTTTATTGTAAATTATTGTAGCGTAAATTGTTAACATTTTAAAAAATATGCTTTGTTGCCATCTTTTATCACATACGTAATAGAAATTAAACAGTTTTTGTTTGCAAAATACGGTTTTGCCCCTAGGGTAGGGACAGAAGCGTTAAAACGGCGGGGCACATACGGGTACTACAGTTTTTCTGTGCTTAAGAGTCATTACATTCAAAATATTTCAATGCCTTTTGGGGCCAACCTGTGTAAAGTTCATGGGCCCATCTGTTCCACTTCCCACACCGAATCCAGTCGTCATTTCGTTTTGTCTCGCTATATTTCTCCTTGCAATAAGAGCACTGGCTATCGCTAGAATTTTCTTCGCTATATTTGGCTTTCTTTGCTCTTGTTGTTTCACCAAACTTAGACTGAAGCGACTTTCTGCAAATTGCTGGTGACTTGGTTGAGTATTTGCTTTTTTTTTTTTTTTTTTTTTGAAGCTCAACCTTATATTGTGACAGCTGTTTTCCTGCGGTGTCTTCCTGACAATGAGGGAAGTATTTTAACACAGGGAACTGGCAACACATCTTTTGGTGAAACTGCAAATGCACACACACTGCAAGTAACTGCACTGCATCTTCGCAATGTCTGTTCTCCTAATCGCTAGCGGCACAGATGAAGCTGAACGAGATACAGGAGGCTCTCATGCCATCGCTGGGGGGGGGGGTCTGGTGTTTCCATTCACATAACTTTCTCTACATCTCTGCTTATTCTTCTATTTCATGATAACGAGATAAACATTAGCAGAAATGGTCTTATTACTTGTTTTCTTGTAAGTAGAAGGGAAATAAGGGCGGCTAAAGCGATAATGAAATCTTTTAAAAACCGGTTGCTGTGTAATTGAAGTCCCGTATGAGAAAACTTTTCAGTACTTTAAACGGAAACCATTAACAAGAAATATCCCGGAAATTGTCAATTCCACGAAAAAAATGTAGCTATATGACATTAAGTGTGTGCTTTAATGAGAATATACTTTATGTGCAGTAGTTTTTATGTCTATCTGTCATAGTTTACCACTTATGCAAAAACATTAATCCAGAATGAAGAGGACTTCAAGAGGCTATTCCCAGAAAATTCAAAATGTACATTTTGTTTTCCATTTAAATATTTTAATATACGGTATTTTAATCAAAATCGTTAGAGCCATTTTGAGAATATTATTTTTTTTGAAAATATTTCCAGGTAAAGGGCAGTTTGAGGTGGGCGGGAATTTCCTCAAAATCTTCGTGTCGTATCGTTGGAAGATACTAAAATTACCTGTATACGTACAAAGTTTGGTATTTTTTGTTTTATGTTATGGTGTTCACAGACACATTGACACACATTTACATGGATCATTTTTCTAAAAATGCTATCTTGGACACAGGGGTCCCTGAAACGTGTATACCGGAAGCTCCGTATAATTTTTGATGGAGTGCAATACCTTCTCTACATGAGAATCATGTAGGTATTATGTAGAGAAAGTAGAAAAGCTCTGCTATTCTCGTTTACTATTTGCCCACTTGTATAGAAATAAGTTGAAAGAGGAATTATTTCTCTCAGTCGTATAAATAACTTGTCGACAGCAGAAGTAGGTAGATACCTATATATAAAAAAATTGTAACATTTTCAACCCACCCACCAGTAGGTTTTGAGTGCTAGAGGGTACTGACCAAAGCATCTGATTGCTTCATCCACAATTCCCTAGAAAACATGACAGTAATTACAGACTTTCAAGAAAATCTCTCCACCCGTTTACATTAAAGATTGTAAACATTTTCAATTTTCTCGAAATGGGTATATTTAAGTTACATATATTTAAGATAATTACACGACAAATAAAAATGATGTTATGAATTTCTGGGAATATGCTGTACAGTTGGTTGTCTCAAATGGGAGGAATTTTGTTGTAGATAAAAGTCTTGTATACTTTACTGGGGATGCGCAAGCGATAGACAAAAACATACCAAACAAGTGTTTCAAATGTTTTATGAAAGTTCGTCAATAGTTTACAAACAAAACTTATCAATTCGCTTTTTATTTGTTTTAATCAATACATGGACTGCCCACTATTATTTTTTTTTTCACTTAAGAGTTAAATTATAGACATTTGAATAATTTAAAGCATTATCTATGGCCATGTTATTTGGAAAACTACCCTGTGTTCCACTCACATGACTTTCTCAACAAACTGTTGTTAAAAGACCGTTCCTTTATTTACATCGCGGGTACTGAGCTAAGCATCAGCAAAAATGGGCTAATTCCGTCGAAGTAGAAGGGAAATATGGTAATACACAAGACTAAAGCGATAGTCAAATCTTTTAAAAAGTCCGTCATTATATGAAACGATTGAAACTCGGTTCCTTTTGCACGGCCAGAAGTAAAACAAAAGAGAGATGAAACTAAAGCTGATCTCCTACTTGAGAAAAGTTTAAGTAGCTTAAAATTGAAACCAATATCAAGGAATTTCTCGAAAATGGTTAATCCACATACAAACCTTACAAGATATAAATTGTTATTATTATTATCACAATAGGCTAATAATAATAATAATAATAATAATAATAATAATGTACCAAATATAAAAAATTAATATTTTTAATATATATACCTACCTATATATAAATAGAAAAATTACTCGGTTGAAAGAGTTTTCAGGTTTTGTATTACCTAATGCGATTACAAAGCTCTGTTGATGAGTCATGCACATTGTTATTAATATATAACTGCTATTAGCACACCTGGATGCTCTCTGTAATATCTGTTCTCCTAATCGCTAGCGACGTTCTTGCGTCTGCCAGCTGTAGTGAGCGCTTGTTTTCATTTCCGCCTTCCTGTTTTCCCTTTGCTACACCTCCCTACAATATCTGTTTTCCTGGTCGCCAGCGCTACTCTCGATCCTCACATTGCATCGTTTCCCATTTCGTTTTGGTACACGTTGCAGCAACTTTCTGCCAAAAGGAAGTGGTAGAGTATTTTTCAGAACATTATAACCCTCGTCGTGACTTTGAAGTTTGAGTTTAAGTAGTTTGCGGTTAGAAACCAACCCTCGCAGTTGCCAAGTCTGCCACTTACTGCTCCCTTATATGAAGCAGAATCTCGACTTGCAAGCAGAGTTTTCGAGTCTCCAGGAAACAGATTTTACAATGTTGCCTCTCACCCCTAGTAATGGCTTGTCTTTTGTAATAGAGTGCAAAATCAGAGCAGTTAAATATTGGATGAGAATCATTCACGGAAACCAATCTCTAATTAGGGCAGTCTGCTACCGTGAACAGTTGCGAATGGAAGGTAATTCGACGTGGGCATCAAAATTAAAGAAAGGGTTGGAAACCATTGGGATGGGAGACATTTGGATGGCGGGGCAGGAAAACAGGCGAAGTATTTGGAGAAAAATTAAGAAACGTCTCTGTGATATTGACAGACAGCAAATGATTGCGCAATGTACAGAGAAGGTGTCATTAGAAGTACAGTCTGGGCTGAAATCGGAGTGGGGTATGGAGCAATACATCAAAACAGGTACCAAACTCATTAGAGAGGGGCTCGCGTGGATTAGACTAGGAGCATGAAGGAGCACGAAAATTTCTGACGAGAATGGTATAAGAATCTGGCCCATTTGCGAGGAGGAAGAGTCGTGGACTCACATCTTGGCAAGATGTAGAGGTACGGAGGAATGGCGGGAAAAATATTTGCCGCGATTTTTTACCACTGCGAATGTAGGGATAGAAGCATGTTGGACGCTACTGGCAGGCACGGAAAACATGGACGGGCTAGGTAAATTTATACTTAAGGCAAGACAGCTGAGATCTGAGGAGGCTGCCAATAGAGAAGGGGGGGGGGAGGAATAAGATCAACTAAACAAAAATGACTACCATGTTCTACATACATGTATATTATATCATACTTAGGTCACTGTTGTGCTAGGGTTGTATATATTATGTGTATATATGCCTTTTAAGTGTAATTATCTATTATAAGAGGGTGCATTTATGAAGGTGTACTCTGTGCTGTAAATTTAAATTGATATATTTGAATATTTTTGTATCTTTATTTTCGGATTCACTCTTAATTCTTTATTGTTGTTTAATAATGCTTTTGACTGTGTATTTCCTTTGTCTTTCTATTATCGTGTTCACTCTTTTAATTCTTTGTTGTGGTTGTTGTTTTAATATTGCTTGTAATGTGTATTACAAAAGCACGTACGGTCTGTGGACCCGTGCGACTGTTGAAATTCTATGTATGATATTGCTATATTAATAAATACACTTATTCATTCATTCATTCATACTAATGGATATTTCACAGTGACAGAGGGGAACGGTACCGTTTGAGGCTCATGTTTTGGAGAAAAATATACTTTTAACACATACAGTCTCTACCAATTACACGTACATAAATAGTAGTTACTGAAGGTATAGTATTCCACCCTAACATTTCTTACCGGGATTTAACCGGTCATACATATTTTGAGGTACAAAAAAATTAAAGAAAAAGATAAGTGTGTCTGTGTGTGAGTGTGCGTGCGTTACCTCTGGGTGTGTGTGGTCAGCACAACTCAAAATCGAAAACTTGGTTAAATACCAAACCTTTAAGTTCATCCTTTATCCGATTTTAGATAAATCTCTCCCCCACAATCTAGCCCTTAAGTGGAAGATTATTCGAAATTTTCTATTCTCTTAAAAGTGCCTCTAACGATTTTTGTAAATGTAACCTTATATTAAAACGATGTATGGGTGTCTAGAACTTTCTGGGAATAGAACCTTGAAGTTTACTACACAGAAAATGTACATCTCCTTAAAATACACAATTTATGTCACATGTTTATTATTTACCTATTTATTTATTTATAATTTATAAACCACTTTGCAAGTGCTATAGGGTGACTTTGTCCTGAATAGTATTTAAATGGTGATGACAAAGTGGCGTCGGCGTTATTGAGTGGGTCAGTGGGTCCGGTTAGGGTGGAACCCAGTGACATTTCGCTACCTTTTGATGTCTATTTCAAACCCAGGTACAATCGTCCATCATTTTTGGTTCAAAACCGCTTCGAAAACCAGAGCCGGCCCTTAATACAAAACTTTTATTTTTCTCTCTTTATTGCTGTCTCATATCAAAATAGGCATTACTAAGTATAATTTTAGAGATTATCATGTTTCCATTAAATGTTTTCTCACCAGTTACGAGCATTTCTTCATTCATCGCTGTGATTTTTTGAAACAATTGTGTGTTTTTCGCCGAAAGGATATATACATGCATCAAAGAAACTGTTTGAGCCACAAAAAACTTGAATGCAATTACCTGAGAACTGTGTTTTTAAGTATCAATTTTAGTGCATTTATTAGACCATATTTGAGCTTAAAATCCGCTAAGGTTTGAAAATGGCAAAGTAATTTGACCTAATCATTAAAAGGTTCTCACTTTCTGATAAAATCTCAACATCGAATTTTTCGATAATATACAATATCCACCTGGGTTACCTACTATGTACACTCATAGACATTAAAAATACGCCTGGAAATACCTATAGTTTGTAATTTCTTACTCCCTTGATATAGTTAACGACATTAAAAATACGCCTGGCGCTGTATTTTGCTGAAAATGTGAACGTTTGACGGGGACTCGGCCTTTCAACGATATTCTTTGGTGCCATTTTAGTACAGCATTCCAAGCGAGTAAAGAAATGCAAAACCTATTGGCAATCTACCCTTCACCCCTCAGGACTGCTCGACACTTCCTCAGAGCAGGTTTACTTCTATAAGCATGTATTAATTTAGTGTACCACCAATTGCGCGCATTACCTTGGCATTAGAACTTAGAGAAAATAGGCGCAGAGAAAAGATTAACTTCACTTTGTAACACCCGGTGAGAGAGCTGGAGTATTGTCCAACCAGAGAGTTTATGGATCACTATTTCTCAACTCAGAACTTTATTTATCGCAAGTTACGTTTCATATTCAACCCCTTCCCCTCGTAACGTGGCCTTCCAATACGCTTTTAACAGCATAGCAACAGGTGAGAGACTTGGGCGGAGTCAGCGAAAAGCGGTTGTCTTAGAATAAGTATTTCGAGGCGTATTTTTAATATATTTGAGTGTACAATGTAATAAGTGATAGAGAAATTAAAACTGTTGAGTTCTTATATCTTTATGTAGGTATATATAATTTTATAATTGATTTTTGTATTGCTATATATATATATATATATATATTGCATAAGCCAATTCCAGATATCCGCCATTAATGGCTTTAATTGGTCCATACTTTGTTCTTCCTTCTATTAAATCTCGCCGCCATAGGCCACCGAAACTAGAGGCACACCTGAAACAGAGAAGAAAACTGAATTAAAGTAAATGTTGGAAAGGAAATCGGTGTAGACGAGAAACCATCCCAGCATTCGACTACCGACAAATGGCAACAAAAAAGACCCATATGCAAGACTGGGCGGTTACTGGAGATCGCCTGAATGCGACTCGCACACGCTACCATGGTAACACTTCGCTAGGTAGGTAAAAGCCACATTAGATATTTCTTTTTGGATACAAGGGTAATGTGATATTCAAATGTTTAATATTTGGCCAATAGGAATATCAGATACTGCCTTAATATTCCCATGCATGCCGTTTCCATACAGTTGCACTGAACAGAAAAATTCGAACCATTAATGACGAATCTCGGAAATGGTTTATTACTCCCCAAAAATTAACCGAACTAAACTGTGTGTTTTAAAGAGTTCAACATTTTATTTCCGGAGGAAGGGTAGTTCGTTTTCATTTATCACTTAACGTTTAACAATAATACATGACATGTAATTTTCTATCTGAACAAAGGGGACTTATTGAGCTATTCACAATAAAAATAATCAAGAACTATATTTTGTTATGTAAATGAATTTAGCTAATAATATTTTAATAAAAATCCTGGTAACTATTTTGAAGAATATAAATTTAGAACCATTTTTCATGTAAAAGTTTGTGGCAGCTTTGAAAGATGCAACCTAAGATAGATAACAAACAGGCTCTTGTTATTAATTTCTCTGTACTCGAAACCCCCCACCCCCCATGGATATAGCCTACTCATGGCATAGTGTACCTATTACAGACAGGTTTTAGGGAGACAAAAAAATTTGCAACTATTTGTTTGTTTTACAAGCGATGCGGAGTAAGGTAAGCGGCAAGAGCAGCACTACGAGGCTCGGGAAAGCGCAGGCGATCAGGAGAACAGATGCAACTGGAAGGTATATGTTCCAAAGGAAAACAGGATAGAAGTGAGCAAGCGCTACAACAACTGCAGCAGGCTCCAGAACTTCAGTATTGATTGGAGGAACTGATATTACAACGAGGTTTATTTGTGCTGATATCATCTATATACTATATCTAATACTGAAGATTCTGTGAGAACTGACTCATTAAGAGCTTAGTAATCTCACGAGGAAAAACCTGAAGTATTCCATTTACATGACTTTCTCTACATCTCTGAAACAAATTATGGTTAAGAAGCTTCTGCTTCTATTTACTTCATGCTAATTCAGAAAAATTAGCAGAAATAGTCTTATTACTTGTTTCCTTGTTACTAGAAGCGAAATAACGGAGTACCATAGGTTAAAGTAATAGTCAAAAGCTGGTTGCTATGTGTCTGAACTTCCTTTGTTTGTATGGACAGGAGTTGACAAATTCCTGTAAGAGAAAAGTATAAGATTTTCAAAGCCGAATCCAAAAACAAGGAATATCTAAAAAACGTTAATTTCCACGAAAAAATGTATGTGACAAATTGTGTGCTTTAACGTGCTCTACGTTTTTTGTTTGTCATGCAAAATTCCGTAAAATTCGTCCAGAATAAAGTAGTTTTCAGAGGCTATTCCCAGAAAATTCAAGATATACTTTTTATTTGGCATGTAAATACCTTAAATACCTTGATTTTAATCAAAATCACTAGAGCCATTTTTAAGAAAATTAACATTTTCGAAAAAAGTTCCATGTAAAGGATTGTTGGGGGTAGGGTGATTTTGCTGAAAATCTTCGTGTCGCATCCTTGGAAATACCAAACTTAAATGCCACACACACACACACACACAAACACAGACACACACACGGACATGTTTCTAAAAATGCTTTTTTGGATTCAGGTGGTCTCAAAACATGTATTTCCGGTGAAATCTCGGTATCGAATTTTGGGTGGAATACAATACCTTCTCTATACACTATGTACATAGTACTTATAGAGAAAGTAAAAAAAAATCTGATGTGTACCATTCACATGACTTTCTCTACATCCCTGCATCAAATTATTCTTAAAAAGTTATACTTCTATTTACGTCATGCTAATCATTAAAAAATAGCAGAAATAGTCTTATTACTTGCTTCCTTGTAAGTAGAAGCGAAATAAGGGAGTACAATAGGTTAAAGTAACAATCAAAGGCCTGGTTGCTGTGACACTGAAGTTCCTTTGTTTGTATGGACAGGAGTTGACAAATTCCTGTATGAGAAAAATATAAGTTTTTCATAGCAGAAACCAAAAATAAGGAATGTCTCAAAAACGACGAACTCCACGAAAAAAAGGTATGTAACATAAATTGTGTGTTTTAACGTGCTCTACATGTTTTGTGTGGTAAGTTTTTGTCCATCTCTTACGGTTTAGCAGTTCTTCAGAATTCAGTAAAATTCATCCAGAATAAACTACTCTTCACAGGCTACTCCCAGAAAATTCAAGATATACATTTTATTTGTCAGGTAAATATCTTTAATATATGAAATTTTAATCAAAATCGTTAGAGCCATTCTTGAGAAAATCGACATTTTCGAAAAAAGTTCCATGTACAGGTTTATTGGGGGGGGGAGTGATTCTTCTTAAAATCTTCGTGTTGCATTCCTGGAAGATACTAAACTTAAATACCAAGTTTGATATTTTACTGACTTTTCGGTTTTGAGTATCGTGTTCACAGACACACGGACACAGGAACACACACACACACGGATCTTTTTGTGAAAATGCCTTTTTTAGATAAAGGGGACCTTAAAATATATATTTCCATTGAAATCTCGGTATCGAATTTTTGGGTGGAGTGCAATACCTTCTCTACACACCATGTACATAGTGTGCATAGAGAAGGTAAAAATGCTGTAAAATCTCTTTCACCGTAAAGTCGTAAATGGCTCCACTAAGAACCTTTGATTTAATGGAATTTTTGAATTTATGGAATTAATGAATTAACAGTGCTTTCGTGTGTGAAAATACTGTCTTGCTTATTAGTTTCTCTATACGAACTATGTACATAGTGTATAGAGAAAGTATTGCACTCCAACAAAAAATTTGATTCCGAGATTTCACCGGAAATATATGTTTTAGGGTCCCCTTTATCTAAAAAATTATCGAATTTTTGTTCCATTATCTTGTTGGAATACTGTCCCAGGGTGCTGGGTCATAAGGGGTAGTTGGTTCTCTCTAATAGGAGCAATTTTGTTGTAGACATAAATCTTGTATACCTTACTGGGGATGCATAAGCGATAGACAAAAACATACCAAACAAGTGTTTCAAATGTTTTATGAAAGTTCGTCAATAGTTTACAAACAAAACTTATCAATTCGCTTTTTATTTGTTTTAATCAATACATGGACTGCCCACTATCAATTTTTTTCCCTTTAAAAGTTAAGTTATAGACATTTGAATAATTTAAAGCATTATCTATGGCCATGTTATTTGAAAAGTATGATGTGTTCCACTCACATGACTTTCTCAACAAACTGTTGTTAAAAGACTGTTCCTTTATTTACATCTCGGGCACTGAGATAAACATCAGCAGAAATGGGCTAATTCCTTCCAAGTAGAAGGGAAATATGGTAATACACAAGACTAAAGCGATAGTCAAATCTCTTAAAAAGTCGCTCACTATATGAAACGATTGAAATTCGGTTCCCTTTGCACGGCCAGAAGTAAAACAAAAGAGAGATGAAACTAAAACTGACTTCCTACTTAAGAAAAGTTTAAGTAGCTTAAAATTGAAACCAATAACAAGGAATTTCTCGGAAATGGTTAATCCACATACAAACGCACGTGATATAAATTATTCTTATTCTTATTACAATAGACTAACAATAATAATAATAATAATAATAATAATAATAATAGACCCAATATAAAAATGTTTATAGGTAATTTTATACATATTTAGAAACAGAAAAATGTCTCGGTTGAAAAAGTTTTCAGGTTTTGTATTACCTAATGTGATTACAAAGCTCTGTTGATGAGTCATGCACATTGTTATTAATATATAACTGCTATTAGCACACCTGGATGCTCTCTGTAATATCTGTTCTCCTAATCGCTAGCGACGTTCTTGCGTCTGCCAGCTGTAGTGAGAGCTTGTTCTCATTTCCTCCTTCCTGGTTTCCCTTTGCTACACCTCCCTACAATATCTGTTCTCCTGGTCGCCAGCGCTACTCTCGATCCTCACATTGCATCGTTTCCCATTTCGTTTTGGTACACGTTGCAGCAACTTTCTTCCTCTACCTTTCTGCCAAAAGGAAGTGGTAGAGTATTTTTCAGAACATTATAAGCCTCGGCCTGACTTTGAAGTTTGAGTTTAAGTAGTTTGCGGTTAGAAACCAACCCTCGCAGTTGCCAAGTCTTCCACTTACTGGTCCCTTATATGAAGCAGAATCTCGACTTGCAAGCAGAGTTTTCGAGTCTCCAGGAAACAGATTTTACAATGTTGCCTCTCACCCCTTGTAATGGCTCGTCTTTTGTTTACTAATGGATATTTCACAGTGACAGAGGGGAACGGTACCGTTTGAGGCTCATGTTTTGGAGAAAAATATACTTTTAACACATACAGTCTCTACCAATTACACGTACATAAATAGTAGTTACTGAAGGTATAGTATTCCACCCTAACATTTCTTACCGGAATTTAACCGGTCATACATATTTTGAGGTACAAAAAAAAATTTAAAGAAAGAGATAGTGTGTCTTTGTGTTAGTGTGCGTGCGTTATCTCTGGGTGTTTGTGGACAGCACAATTCAAAACCGAAAACTTGGTTAAATACCAAACCTTTAAGTTCATCCTTTATCCGATTTTAGATAAATCTCTCCCCCACAATCTAGCCCTTAGGTGGAAGATTATTCGAAATTTTCGATTGTCTTAAAAGTACGTCTAATAATTTTTGTAAATTTAACCTTATATTAAAACGATGTATGGGTGTCTAGAACTTTCTGGGAATAGAACCTTGAAGTTTACTACACAGAAAATGTATATCTCCTTAAAATACACAATTTATGTCACATGCTTATTATTTACCTATTTATTTATTTATAATTTATAAACCACTTTGCAAGTGCTATAGGGTGACTTTGTCCTGAATAGTATTTAAATGGTGATGACAAAGTGGCGTCGGCGTTATTGAGTGGGTCAGTGGGTCCGGTTAGGGTGGAACCTAGTGTCATTTCCCTACCTTTTGATGTCCTTGCTGCTCCGGTGTTAGCTCAGGTTTTCTTCTTCATCGGCGAACATGAATTCCTCGGTACAGGGCGTGGTGCAGAAGGAAATCAAGAGGTAGTAAGAAAATAACAATAATCACTGGTTCGTAAATATTATTGAGGAGAATATCATGGTATAATATTACACTGTGTAAACCCTAACCGTTGACAACCTGCAAACATGATTATAAATCTGGGGAACGCAAAACATGACTTCTTGGTTTCAACCGCGGTGAGCAATGTGGCGCGATTTTGTTACAGCGACCGACATAGTGTCGCCCAAGGAATCTGGCGAAGAACTGCCCAAAACGGTTGTGAATTTTAAACTTGAACATCCTTCTGTATGCATAGCGTCCCTTCTTTCTATTGGTTGCATGTACTTATGCCTCTATTCCCTAAAGCCACTCAACGTTAAACAAATGACAGAGCAATAACCTTTCTAGAATGTTTCCTTTTGAAAGCGCCACTAAGGTTTTGCTAACGGAAATCTGTGCATTTACAGTTAAAACCACGTCGTCTTAGCGTGTAAAATACTAACAAAATACAAATATTGACAAATAAAATAATGTTTAAAGCAAAACTTATTCCCCCTACTATGATTAATAAGACATTACTTTATACAAATGCTATCTATTTAATTAAGTATAATGATCAGTATCGGTTCGTTGCACAATACATCTTATGTTTACATATTACTGTTAGTTACAACATTTCGATGGTTTAAGCGGATATAGAAATGTTAGTGTCTCAGCTTTCAAGATATGCTTACTTATTGGTTTCAATTTCAAAATACTTAAAACTTTTCTAAAACGGGAATTTGGTCATTAAAGTTTCGTTTTGCTTTACCTACTTCTGGTCAAGCAAAGAGAAGCGGATTTGAATCGCATAGTAATCGGTTTTTAAAAGATTTGACTATCGCTTTAGCCTTAGTGTATTCCATTATTTCTCTCTTCTTACAAAGAACTAACAACAAGACCCTTTTTGCTAATGTTTATCTGCATTAGCATGAAGTAGATAGAAGAATAAGCTTTTGTAAGAATAGTTTGTCACTAAATAAGTACAGAAAGTTGTGTGAATGGAACACGTTTTTTTTCAAACATTACGTAGGTGAGTATGCGATTGCCACTTGTGGGGGGAGGGGGAATGCAAACTAGCGAATGAATATGAGTGATTTACTTTCTCAGCACGATAAGCGCCACATGTTAGAATGGCACCAATGAAAATCGTGGTAAGACTCGTGTCCCTGTCAAGCGTTCACATTTTTAGGAAAATCACGGTGTCAGACATATTACTTTCTCTAGCCCCATATGTACAATGTACATAGGGATAGAGAAGTATTGCATTCCACCCAAAAATAGGATGTCGAGATTTCACCGGAAATATATGTTTTAGGATCCCCTGAATCCAAACAAAGCATTTCCAGAAAAAGGTCCATATGTGTGTGTGTGTGTGTGTGTGCGTGTGTGTGTGTCCGTGTGGCTGTGAACACGATAACTCAAAAACGAAAAGTAGCTAAAATACTAAACTTGGTATTTAAGTTCAGCATCTTCCAGGGATGCGACACGAAGATTTTGAGAAAAATCTCCCACCCCAAACTACCCTTTACATGGAACTTTTTTCGAAAATTTTGATTTTCTTAAAAATGGCTCTAACGATTTCTATTAAAATATCTTATATTAAAGATATTTATTTACCTGACAAATAAAATGTAGATCTTGAATTTTCTGGGAATAGCTTCTAAGAACCTGTTTATTCTGGATAAATTTTGCTTAATTTGGCATAACTAATAAACCGTAAGAGATAGACAAAAAATTGCTGCACAAAAAATGTAGGCCTTATTTAAATACACAATTATCGTTATGTACATTTTTTCGTGGAGCTTACCGTTTTCGAGGTATTCATATTTATTAGCTTCAGTTGTGAAGTACTTATATTTTTTCAGACGGGAGTGTCCCTTTTTCTTTTGTTCTACTGCTGGCCAAGAAAAGAAGCGATTTGTAATGACAATCGAACAACGACAGCTTTTAAAACATTTGACTTTCGATTTAGCCTAGTGTATTCCCTTATTTTCTTCCTACTTATAAGGAACTAAGTAATAAGAACATTGTTCTGAATAACTCGATTAACAAGGTGCAGAAAGAAGAATAATCTTATGCAAGAAGTTTGTAGAACGGCTAGAGAAAGTCATGTGAGTATAACACATCAGATTTTTTTTTTTTGTCTTTGAGTGCAAGTGAAAAAGGTAACGAACTAGAAATCTTTCAAACCCAGGTACAATCGCCCACCATTTTTGGTTCAAAACCGCTTCGAAAACCAGAGCCGGCCCTTAATACATAACTTTTATTTTTCTCTTTTATTGCTGTCTCATATCAAAATAGGCATTACTAAGTATACTTTTAGAGATTATCACGTTTTCTTTAAATGTTTTCTCACCAGTTACTAGTATTTCTTCATTCATCGCTGTGATTTCTTGAAACAAGTGTGTGTTTTTCGCCGAAACAATATATACTTACATCAAAGAAACTGTTTGAGTCCCAAAAAACTTGAATGCAAATACCTGAGAACTGTGTTTTTAAGTATCAATTTTATTGCATTTATTAGACCATATCTGAGCTTAAAATCCGCTAATGTTTGAACATGGCAACATAATTTGACTTAATCATTAAAATGTTTTCACTTTCTGATGAAATATCAACATCGAATTTTTCGAGAGTATACAATATCCACCTTCGTTACCTACTATGTACACTCAAAGACATTAAAAATGCGCCTGGAAATAGTTATCGTAAGACAGGGGTTTGCAATTTCTTACTCACGTGATGTTGTTAACGACATTAAAATACGCCTGAAGCTGTATTTTGCTGAAAATGTGAACGTTTGACGGGGACTCGGTCTTTCCACGATATTCTTTGGTACCATTCTGGTACATTCCTAGCGAGTATAGAAATGCAAAACCTATTGGCAATCTACCCTTCACCCCTCAGGACTGTTCGACACTTCCTCAGACCAGGTTTACTTCTATAAGCATATATTAGTCTACCACCAATGCGCGCATTACCTTGGCATTAGAACCTCAGAGAAAAGATTAACTTCACTTTGTAACACCCGGGGAGAGAGCTGGAGATTTGTCCAACCAGAAAGTTTATGGATCTCTATTTCTCAACTCAGAACTTTATTTATCGCAAGTTACGTTTCATATTCAACCCCTTCCCTTTGGTAACGTGGCTTTCCAATTCGCTTTTAACAGCATAGCAACAGGTGAGAGACATGGGCGGAGTCAGCGAAAAGGGGTTACCTTTGGATACGTATTTCGAGGCGTATTTTTAATATATTTGAGTGTACATTGTAATAAGTGATAGAGAAATTATAACTGTTGAGTTCTTTGAATCACTAAATTTATTTTAAAATATATATCTTTATGTAGGTATAGATTTTTATAATTGATTTTTGTAATGCTATATAATTGCATCAGCCAATTCCAGATATCCGTCATTAATGGCTTCAATTGGTCCGTACTTTGTTCTTCCATCTATTAAATGTCACCGCCATAGGTCACCGAAACTAGAGGCGCACCTGAAACAGAGTAGATAACTGAATTAAAGAAAATGTTGGAAAGGAAATCGGGGTAGACGAGAAACCATCCCAGCATTCGACTACCGACAAATGGCAACAAAAAAGACCCATATGCAAGACTGGGCGATTACTGGAGATCTCCTGAATGCGATTCGCACACGCTACCATGGTAACACTTCGCTAGGTAGGTAATAGCCACATTAGACATTTCTTACTGGATACAAAGGTAATGTGATATTCAAATGTTTAATATTTGGAAGTTGGAATATCAGATACTGCCTTAATATTCCCATGCATGCCGTTTCCATACAGTTGCCCTGAACAGAAAAATTCGAACTATTAATAACGAATCTCGGAAATGGTTTATGACTTCCCAAAAATTAACCGAACTAAACTGTGTGTTTTAAAGAGCTCAACATTTTATTTCCGGAGGAAGGGTAGTTAGTTTTCATTTATCACTTAACGTTTAACAGCAATACATGGCATCACATTTTCTATCTGAACAAAGTGGACTTATTGAGCTATTCACAATAAAAAAATCAAGAACTCTATTTTGTTATGTAAATCGATTCAGCTAATAATATTTTAATAAAAATCCATGTAACTATTTTGAAAAATATAAATTTAGAACAAATTTTCAGGTAAAATTTTGTGGCGATGGATTTTGTTTACAACCTTCGTGAGACAGCTTTGGAAGATCCAACCTAAAATTACAAGCTCTTGGTATTAATATAGATTTTTAATTTCTCTGTTCTCCCATGCATATAGCCCACTCATTGCATAGACATAATTCTGAAAATTGTTTGTTCTGTATTCAAGACCGCACAAACTTGCATTTCCTGGTATTGTTAGCTCTTGGGAGACAAAGAACAGAGCAAATTGCAACTGTTTGTTTGCTTTACAAGCGGCAATACAAATGCGAAAATGGGTGGAGTAAACGGCACCACGAGGCTCGGGAGTAGCGCAGGCGATTAGGAGAACAGATGCAACAGGAAGGTATGTGTTCCAAAGGAAAACGGGAAAGAAGAAGTGAGCAAGCACTACAACAGCTGCAGCAGGCTCCATTACAAGGTATTGATTGGAGGAACTGATATTACAGCGAGGTGTTCTATATACTGAAGATTCTGTGAGAACTGACCCATTAAGAGCCTAGTAATCTCACGAGGAAAAGCCTGATGTGCTCCATTCACATGACTTTCTCTACATCTCTGCAACAAATTATGGTTAAAAAGCTCATGCTTCTATTTACTTCATGCTAATTCGGAAAAATTAGCAGAAATAGTCTTAGTACTTGTTTCCTTATAACTAGAAGCGAAATCTCGGAGTAGGTACCATAGGTTAAAGTAATACCTAGTCAAAAGCTGGTTGCTATGTGTCTGAACTTCCTTTGTTTGTATGGACAAGAGTTGACAAATTCCTGTAACAGGAAAGTATAAGATTTTCAAAGCCGAAACCAAAAAGAAGGAATATCTAAAAAACGATCAACTCCACGAAAAAAATATATATGTGTCATAAATTGTGTGTTTTAACGTGCTCTACGTTTTTTGTGCGGTAAGTTTTTGTCCATCTCTTACGGTTTAGCAGTTATGTAAAATTCCGTAAAATTTGTCAACTCCTCTCCATACAAGCAAAGGAACTTCAGTCACATAGGAATCAGCTTTAGACTATCACTTTAGCCCGTGGTTCTCCCTGATTTCGCTTCTACTTACAAAGAAGCTAGTAATACGACTATTTCTGCTAATTTTTTTTCGATTAGCAATTAGAAACATAAGCTTTTAACAATAATTTGTTGCAGAGAAGTAGAGAAAGTAATGTAATGGAACACAACAGATTTTTAAAAAAAGGTCCATATGCATCTGCAATGTGTGTGTTTGTGTGTGAGTGTGTGTGTATGTGTGTGTGTGTGTGTGGGTGGGTGGGTGTCTGTGGACAACATAGCCCAATAAAGAAAAGACCGTTTAATACCAAAGTTGGTATTTAGGTTGAGTATCTACCAAGGATGCGACACAAAGATTTTCACAAAAATCCTCCCACCACAAACTAACCTTTATATGGCAACATTTTCGAAAATTTTGATTTTCTAAAAAATGCCTCAAACGTTTTGATTAAAATCCCGTATATTAAAGATATTTACATTCAAAATAAAATGTGTATATTGAATTTTCTGGGAATGGCCTCTGAGAGCCTCTTTATTCTTGATGAAATTTGTCGAATTTTGCTTAACTGCTAAACCTTAAGAGATAGACAAAAACTTACTGCACAAAAAATGTAAGTACGTCAAAACTTACAATTTATGTCCTTCATGTTTTTGTTGTGGAGGTAACCATTTCCGAGATATTCCTTGGATTTGGTTTCAATTGTAAAGTACTTATACTTTTCTCAGACAGGAAGTATGGGTTTTTCTTTTGTTCTACTCCTGACCAAAGTAAGAAGAGATATGCATTGGCAACTTGTTTATCTCGATAAGCATTGTGTAGAAAGAAGAATAGAGAGGAGCTAGAGAAAGTCATGTGAGTGTAATACATCAGGATTTTTTTCCCATATGTTTCAACTATGTTTCACAGAATGACGATATTACGCCGTTGGTGTTAAGTTTTCGGTAGAAACAAATAATTTAAAAATCAAACTAATATTGACGCTTTTGAAGATAGTTTAAATAATATCTAGTTACACTTTAAAACATAGAAATACGCAATGCACTTTACATATTTATATCCTCCAATGTTGAATGAAATTGTCTGATTGATCATCTGCCTGAGGTAGCGCCTGCTGTACAGTTACATCTATGTGTCACATTCACATGGCTCTCTCTACTCTAAGACTGTGCACTCGCTGGTGATCTCAATCTGACTCGTGCACGTTACCATGGAAACACATTGCTAAACAATAGCTATATTACATAATTCATTATAGATATCAGGTGCAAAACGATCGTTAGATGTTTAACATCTCAAAACTGTATGCTGGCCTTAAAATTCCACACGATTTCCATGCAATCGCATGAATAAGTGTGTAGAACAATTCCAGCAGTTAATAACGAATAGGCATTTCGGAAATGGCTTATAACACACAAAAACAAAGGTGATTTGAAATGAGCTATGTGTGTGAAAACAATCTATATCTATTTTTGTTGTTGATTAGCATATTTTAGTCAACCGCTTAAAAATTAATGGTAAATTTAGAATGACATATTTACATCCCCACAGAAAGAAGAGGTGAAAGTTATTCAAGAAAAGTCAAATATATATTTCATTCGTCATGTAAATATATTTACTTTATCGTATATTATGTATTCCATGGTTTTCTTTCCCGTCCATTGCTTACTGTTGAGTATTATTGTTTTTTCACACAGGCCGTGTGTAAAACAGGAGTTGGATAGGTAGAGTCAGACTGAAAAATTCAATGCCATAATCCAATACTAATTGACCATAATAGTTGGCTATTCTATGAATCCTGGGACTTAAAGTACTCACAATATAGTAAGTCGCCATTAGGGTTGTCATTTAAAATAATTTGAGATCACCTTGTGGTTTACTCGGAAACATATGAGGCAGTTGAGAAATTCAATGCCATGACGGCATGTTGCCATGGTAGCTCAGTGGAAGACCAACCGGCTAGAGGTCGGGAGATCCGTAGTTCAAATCCGGCTATGGCATTGAATTTTTCAGTGTGACTCTACCTATCCAATTCCTACATATTCTTCTTAATTCCTAGGAAAGCCGGTTTTCCTATCTACTTCATTTTAAGCAATATTAATCTTTACGGAAATTGTGCATTTCACACATCTTTAAGATACAAAGATAATAGCGAAAGTAAAATGTTTTAGAACTGAACAGCATGCGATGACCTCAAAATTCATACTGCTTCCAGAACACTGCGAGAAAAAACTGAAATCAGTAAAAATTCAAAATAACGAAAAAGCATTGAACAATCCCAACCATTAATAACGGGTACTTCGGAACGGCTGATGCCACAAAAAACAAAAAGAAAAAAAAATTAAATTATTACGTGTTTTGAAGAAACCAACACTGTGAGGGTAGCGGGGGGGGGGGGCAGGATCGGGTATCTAACAATAAATTGTAATTGATCATAACATATAATGTTTTAAGAAATGCACTTTATTGTAAATTATTGTATCATGAATTGTTAACATTTTAAAAAATGTGCTTTGTTGCCATCTTTTATCACATACGTAATAGAAATTAAACAGTTTTTGTTTGCAAAATACGGTTTTGCCCCTAGGGTAGGGGCAGAAACGTTAAAATGGCGGGGCACAACCGGGTACTACAGTTCTCTGTGCTTAATAGTCATTTACATTTAAAATATTTCAATGCCTTTTGGGACCAACCTGTGCGAAGTTCATGGGCCCATCTGTTCCACTTCCCACACCGAATCTAGTCGTCGTTTCTTTTTGTCTCGCTATATTTCTCCTTACAATAAGAGCACTGGCTATCGCTAGAATTTTCCTCGCTATATTTGGCTTTCTTTGCTCTTGTTGTTTCACCAAACTTAGACGGAAGTGACTTTCTGCAAACTGCTGGTGATCCAGGTTGAGTATTTTTCTTTTGAAGCTCCACCTTATATGCTGACAGCTGTCTCCCTGACGATGAGGGAGGTCTTTTAACTGCAAATGCACACACACACACACACACACACACACACACACACACACACACACACACACACACACACTGCAAGTCATTGCACTGCATCTTCGCAATGTCTGTTCTCCTATTCGCACAGTCTGGCTGCGGCTAGCGGACCGAGAGGTTGTTTGTCCGCTGTGTTGCGCGTAATCGAGCGGCGTTAAGGAACGTCAAATAGATTGTTCTGTGTGAGTCTAGAGATCTACAAGGAAAGAATTTCTAATGATAGAGGCAATACGCCGGCAAAATACTTTGCAGATCTCATTTCGAGAAGCTGAACGTCGACCGGGCGCGATGGAAGTGCATAACTGGATTCACGACTACATGAAAATACCACCTGATCAGGTAGATACACTACAGTTTCATTCTAGAGAAAACTCAGTTTTTATACAATTTATATCTGTAACACACTATGAAAGATATTTACAGCAATTTCAAGGGGCAGCAAAGTTTAGTTATGAGAGTGGTGAAATACTAACGGTAAATAATGGGCCAGCTGACTGCCGATTGTAAATGTCCGGGTTTTCAATTTAGTGCCTGAGATCACTCACACGTTTCTGGAACAGAAATTTTCACAATATGGGAAAATACTAGAGGTTCAAGAAGAACAATGGAACGCAGACTATAAGTACCCCGCCAAGTCTGATGTTCGTTCTGTAAGAATGGAATAAAAAAAGGAAATTCCATCTACAGTAGTAGTGCGTGGGCTTCCTGTTGGTGTGACCTATCTAGGACAGCCGCAAACTTGCTATGTGTGTGGGGAAGCTTCTCATTTTCGCTCACACTGTCCATACAAAAAGTCTGTACTGCCTGTCTCTGTCTCGCGCAGGGCTGTGTTACTCAGCGATGTAGTGAGAGGACAAGTTAGCGCTCGGGCGGAAGAGGAATGTAAACAAACAGTAGGTGCGTCAAATGGGCCCGCTACTGAAGCTAGTGAAATAGAGCCCGTTTGTAACGTCAAACCTACAGAGGAAGTTTACCCGACCACCAGCTGTATGCGTGACGATGTAGCGGTGGAGGAGACATCTGTGCCCGCACCGGTGGTGGAGAAATGGCGACGACTATTTAAGCCTGGTATTACGACCCATAACACTTTTAAACACCGACTACAAAATTGTGATGAACGTACTTGCATCCAGATTAAGGATTTGCGTTTTTTTTTTATTTATGGACGCTCTTTAACTGCTGTGGTTCTCAGCGTCCCATTCTATACTGGGCGTGAAAGGCCGCTTAATTTTGCTCAGAGAGCTCTCTATCAGGCTTGAGGTTCTTTTACGTGCCGTAAATCTACGACACGGAACCCACGGCTTTACTTCCCTTCCCTTCCTAAGAATTTTTACGCCCGAAAAAATCCATCGTCCTTCGCAGGGTTTGAACCCATGACCTTGGGTATATGAAGTTAGCATGGTAACCACTACACCACGGAGGGCGACAGATTAAGGATTGGTCTACCTACAATTGTAACCTCCGGACAAACATGTGGCATCCCGGGCAGGATCATAATTGACAATTTTCTGGTCCTCCGGGATACAATTCTCCATTATGAACGGAATTCGTCGGAGGCTGTTGCGTTGGTCAGTCTGGATTTTGTTAAAACCTTTGATAGAGTTGGCCTTGCTTATATGTTTAAAGTGTTTCAGAAATTCAAACTTCCACCGTTGCTAATATCTGCAATCAGAACCGTCTACAGTGAGATGACTTCGAAGGTGCAAGTCAATGGATACTTCAGTAAGCCTATAAAGCTTACTAACTCTTTACGCCTGGGTTATCCATAATCAAGCTTCTCTTCTCCCTTTCTTCAGAGTCCTTTCTTCGCTATCTTCAGTCTAAGCTGACTGGGACTGTCATTCCAGCTCGATTATTTTGTGCCAGCGCTTATGCTGATGACGTCACGCTGCTCATCCGTAGGCGTGAGGCCTTTCCCTTAGTACATACTGCCATCACACTTTATGCGGCAGCTACTAATGCCAAAGTGAACACCACGAAACCGCCACTGATCCCTCTTGGATCGTGGTCATCTGATCACACATTTCTCGATATCCCGATACAATATAGTGTCAAGATTCTCGGCATCATCTTCTCCAAACCGTTTTTCATCGATGATTACTCGCAACTGGGATCACAAAATAAATTTGATTCGGCTGAACACCACTTGCACATCTTGGTCGGAACTTGAACCTTCTACAGAAAGTGTGGCACATCAATCAGTTTGTTTTGACAAAATTATGGTATATGGCGCAGATACTACCAATGCCTGAAAAACACGTCTCCCGAATTGAGCGACTTATTGGATACTATCTATGGAGAGCACAGCCCTTTCGTGTAGCTAAGAGCCAATTGTGGCGAAAACGTAACGAAGGCGGCTTAGGTTTAATTGCAGTAGGACCTAAGAGTAAAGCGCTTCTTGTTAAAACTATTATACTTGCCAATAGGGGATATGGAGAGGAACAAGAAATAGTATTTTGGGAACCCTTCAAGAATTCTCTTGGAACTCCAGTTCAGGCTGTTCCTGCGGGTTTTAAGAGAGGACTCCATGTTTTGGATGGCATTGATGTCGATGTTCTACCTCAGCAACCTAGAGGACTATCAACTGAGCTCTACAAGCTTTTCCTACAGCGGCTGCTTGCACCAATTCATGTGGTGGATAGGATGCCCGTCAGACCCTGGTGTCAGGTATGGCGGAACATCCATTTGCGCAACATATCTACGGAGTGGACTACATGCACATATTTGGTCATCGATGATGTTGTGGCTACAGAGGATAAAAAATTCCGATACAACATGGTGAGGACCCCCACATGCAACATTTGCGGTGTGCGGGATACTCTACGCCATCGTTTTGTTACCTGCACAACAGCACGACAGATCTGGCACTGGGTTGTTTCGCAATTGCACCGCCTTGCTCCTTCGCAAAATCCCAACGATTGTGCTCGCACATTACTACAACTAGAGACTCTAAGTACTACCGACCGCTTCGCACAGGTGTGGCTCGCACTTGGCTTTCAGCATTATATGCTGTCTGTAACGCATCCCAGCGTCGACGGTTTACGTTGTCATCTTAGAGCAGCAAGAGAAAATCTGCAAAAACATTGGCGTCTTTCACGGCAGTCGGCAACAGCTTTTTCCTTGCTCATTCTATAGCGATTACTCAACCTTGTCATTTTGTTACCATCTTCCTGCACATGTTTAATTTAAACGCACACACAACATTGTTCATAACTATATACAAAAAAAAATTGTGAACTGATGTACTGCATTTATAATATAACTTAAACCTTTGTAATTAACAAAATGAATAAAAAAAAAAAAAAAAAAATCCCTAGCGGCACAGATGAAGCCAATGGAGATACAGGTGGACATGCCAGCGCGGGGGGTGGGAAGTCTGGTGGTTCCATTCACATCACTTTTTCTACATCTCTGCTTATTCTTCTATTTCATGATAACGAGATAAACATTAGCAGAAATGGTCTTATTAGTTGTTTTCTTGTAAGTAGAATGGAAATAAGGGAGGCTAAAGCGATAATGAAATCTTTTAAAAACCGGTTGCTGTGTAATTGAAGTCCCGTATGAGAAAACTTTACAGTACTTTAAACTGAAACCATTAACAAGAAATGTCTCGGAAATTGTCAATTCCACGAAAAAGATGTAGCTACATGACATTAAGTGTGTGCTTTAATGAGATTATACTTTATGTGCAGTAGTTTTTTTGTCTATCTGTCATAGTTTACCAGTTATGCAATAACATTAATCCAGAATGAAGAGGACTTCAAGAGGCTATTCCCAGAAAATTCAAAATTTGCATTTTATTTTCCATTTAAATATTTCAATATATCTACGGTATTTTAATCAAAATCGTTAGAGCCATTTTGAGAATATTAATTTTTTTGAAAATATTTCCAGGTAAAGGGCAGTTTGAGGTGGGCGGGAATTTCCTCAAATCCATCCTTGTAAGATACTAAAATTACCTGTATACCTAGCAAGTTTGGTATTTTTTGTTTTTAAGTTATGGTGTTCACAGACTCATTGACACATACTTACATGGCCCATTTTTCTGAAAATCTTATGTGTTCCATTCACATGTCTTTCTCTATATCACTGCAACAAATTATTCTATTTACTTCATCTATTGGAGCAAAAATTAGCAGAAAGAGTTTTATTACTTACTTCCTTGTTAGTAGAAGCGAAATAAGCGGGTACCATAGGTTAAAGCGATAGTCGAAAGCTGTTTGCTCTGCGACTGAAGTTTCTTTGTATGGACACGAGTTCACAAAGTCCTGTATGAGAAAAGTATAAGTTTTATAGCTGAAACCAAAAACAAGGAATATCTCAAAAACAGTCAGCTCCACGAAAAAAATGTATGTAGCATAAATTGTGTGTTTTAAGGTGCTCTACATTTGTTGTGTGATAAGTTTTTGTCCATCCCTTACGGTTTAGCGGTTATGCAAAATTGCGTAAAATTAACCCATACTAAAGTGGTCTTCAGAGGCTATTCCCAGAAAATTCAAAATATACATTTTATTTGTCAGATAAATATCTTTAATATACAATATTTTAATCAAAATCTTTACAGCCATTTCTTATAAAATCAAAATTTTCGAAAAAAATTCCATGTAAAGGGTAGTTGGGGGTGGGAGGATTTTTCTCAAATTCTTCGTGTCTCAGCCCTGGAAGATACTAAACTTAATCTAAGTTTGGCATTTTACCGACTTTTCGTTTTTGAGTTATCGTGTTCACAGACACACGGACACACTGACACACAGACACACGGACACACACACGGACCTTTTTCTGAAAATACTTTTTTTTGGATATTGGGGACCCTAAAACATATATTTCCGGTGAAATCCTGGTATCGAATTTTTGGGTGGAGTGCAACACTTTCTCTATACACTATGTGCATAGTGCGTATGGAGAAAGTAAAAAAATTGTAACATTTTCAACCCACCCACCAGTAGGTTTTGAGTGCTAGAGGGTCCTGACCAAAGCATCTGATTGCTTCATCCACAATTCCCTAGAAAACATGACAGTAATTACTGACTTTCAAGAAAATTTCTCCACCCGTTTACATTAAAGATTTTAAACATTTTCAATTTTCACGAAAATGGGTATGTTTAAGTTACATATATTTATGATAATTACACGATAAATAAAATTGATGTTATGAATTTCTGGGAATATGCTGTACAGTTGGTTGTCTCTAATGGGAGGAATTTTGTTGCAGATAAAAGTCTTGTATACTTTACTGGGAATGCACAAGCGATAGACAAAAACATACCAAACAAGTGTTTCAAATGTTTTATGAAAGTTCGTCAATAGTTTACAAACAAAACTTATCAATTCGCTTTTTATTTGCTTTAATCAATACATGGACTGCCCACTATTATTTTTTTTTCACTTAAAAGTTAAATGATAGACATTTGAATAATTTTAAGCATTATCTATAGCCATGTTATTTTGAAACTACGCTGTGTTCCACTCACATGGCTTTCTCAAAAAACTGTTGTTAAAAGACCGTTCAATTATTTACATCGCGGGTATTGGGATAAACATCAGCAGAAATGGGCTAATTCCTTCCAAGTAGAAGGGAAATATGGTAATCCACAAGACTAAAGCGATAATCAAATCATTTAAAAAGTCGGTCACTATATGAAACGATTGGAATTCGGTTCTCTTTGCACGGCCAGAATTAAACCAAAAGAGAGATGAAACTAAAGCTGACCTCCTACTTAAGAAAAGTTTAAGTAGTTTAAAATTGAAACCAATAACAAGGAATTTCTCGGAAATGGTTAATCCACATACAAACGCACATGATACAAATTATTCTTATTACAATAGGCTAATAATAACAATAACAATAACAACAATAATAATAGACCCAATATAAAAAGGTTTATAGGTAATTTTATATATATATATATATATATATATATATATATATATATATATTTACATATTTAGAAACAGAAAAATGTCTCGGTTGAAAGAGTTTTCAGGTTTTGTATTACCTAGTGATATTACAAAGCTCTGTTGATGAGTCATGCACATTGTTATTAATATATAACTGCTATTAGCACACCTCGATGCTCTCTGTAATATCTGTTCTCCTAATCGCTAGCTAGGTTCTTGGCAGCTGTAGTAAGCACTTGTTTTCCCTTTGCTACACCTCCCTACAATATCTGTTCTCCTGGTCGCCAGCGCTACTCTCGAGCCTCATGTTGCATGTTCTCTTTTTCCATTTCGTTTTGGTACACGTTGCAGCAACTTTCTTCCTCTAACTTTCTGCCAAAAGGAAGTGATAGAGTATTTTTCAGAACATTATAAGCCTCGGCGTGACTTTGAAGTTTGAGTTAGAGTAGTTTGCGGTTAGAAACCAACCCTCGCAGTTGCCAAGTCTTCCACTTACTGCCCTTATATGAAGCAGAATCTCGACTTGCAAGCAGTGTTATCGAGTCTCCAGGAAACAGATTTTACAATGTTGCCTCTCACCCCTAGTAATGGCTCGTCTTTTGTTAACTAATAGATATTTCACAGTGACAGAGGGGAACGGTACCGTTTGAGGCTCATGTTTTGGAGAAAAATATACTTTTAACACATACTGTCTCTACCGATTACACGTACATAAATAGTAGTTACTGAAGGTATAGTATTCCACCCTAACATTTCTTACCGGGATTTAACCGGTCATACATATTTTGAGGTACAAAAAAATTAAAGAAAAAGATAAGTGTGTCTGTGTGTGAGTGTGCGTGCGTACCTCTGGGTGTGTGTGGTCAGCACAACTCAAAATCGAAAACTTGGTTAAATACCAAACCTTTAAGTTCATCCTTTATCCGATTTTAGATAAATCTCTCCCCCACAATCTAACCCTTAATTGGAAGATTATTCGAAATTTTCTATTCTCTTAAAAGTGCCTCTAACGATTTTTGTAAATGTAACCTTATATTAAAACGATTTATGGGTGTCTAGAATTTTCTGGGAATAGAACCTTGAAGTTTACTGCACAGAAAATGTACATCTCCTTAAAATACACAATTTATGTCACATGCTTATTATTCACCTATTCGTTTATTTATTATTTATTGATTTTTATTTTATTTATTTTTTAAGTAAACCAGTTTCAAGATATGCTTACTTATTGGTTTCAATTTCAAAATACTTGAAACTTTTCTAAAACGGGAGTTTGGTCATTAAAGTTTCGTTTTGCTTTACCTACTTCTGGTCAAGCAAACAGAAGCGGATTTGAATCGCATAGTAAACGGATTTTAAAAGATTTGACTATCGCTTTAGCCTTAGTGTATTCCATTATTTCTCTCTTCTTACAAAGAACTAACAACAAGACCCTTTTTGCTAATGTTTATCTGCATTAGCATGAAGTAGAAAGAAGAATAAGCTTTTGTAAGAATAGTTTGTCACTAAATAAGTACAGAAAGTTATGTGAATGGAACACGTTTTTTTTCAAACATTAGGTTGGTAAGAATGCGATTGTCACTTGTGGGGGGAGGGGGAATGCAAACTAGTGAATGAATATGAGTGATTTACTTTTTACTTTCTCAGCACGATAAGCAGCACATGTTAGAATGGCACCAATGAAAATCGTGGTAAGACTCGTGTCCCCGTCAAGCGTTCACATTTTTAGGAAAATCACAGCACCAGGCGTATTTTTGTCTTTGAGTGTAAGTGAAAAACGTAACGAACTAGAGCTCTTTCAAACCCAGGTACAATCGTCCATCATTTTTGGTTCAAAACCGCTTCGAAAATCAGTGCTGGCCCTCAAAATAAAACTTTATTTTTCTCTCTTTATTGCTGTCTCATATAAAAATAGGCATTACTAAGTATAATTTTAGAGATTATCAGTTTCCTTTAAATGTTTTCTCACCAGTTACGAGCATTTCTTCATTCATCGCTGTGATTTTTTGAAACAATTGTATGTTTTTCGCCGAAAGGATATATACATTCATCAAAGAAACTGTTTGAGTCACAAAAACTTGAATGCAATTACCTGAGAACTGTGTTTTTAAGTATCAATTTTATTGCATTTATTAGACCATATCTGAGCTTAAAATCCACTAAGGTTTGAACATGGCAAAATAATTTGACTTAATCATTAAAAGGTATTCACTTTCTGATGAAATCTCAACATCGAATTTTTCGATAGTATACAATATCCAACTTCGTTACCTGCTATGTACACTCAAAGACATTAAAAATACGCCTGGAAATAGTTATCGTAAGACAATTTCTTACTCACGTGGTATAGTTAACGACATTAAAAATACTCCTGGCGCCTTGATTTTGCTGAAAATGTGAACGTTTGACGGGGACTCGGTCTTTCCACGATATTCTTTGGTGCCATTTTGGTACAGCATTCCAAGCGAGTAAAGAAATGCAAAACCTATTGGTAATCTACCCTTCACCCCTCAGGACTGCTCGACACTTCCTCAGACCAGGTTTACTTCTATAAGCATGTAATAATTTAGTCTACCACCAATTGCGCGCATTATCTTGGCATTAGAACTTCAGAGAAAATAGGCGCAGAGAAAAGATTAACTTCACTTTGTAACACCCGGTGAGAGAGCTGGAGTATTGTCCAACCAGAAAGTTTATGGATCACTATTTCTCAACTCAGAACTTTATTTATCGCAAGTTACGTTTCATATTCAACCCCTTCCCCTCGTAACGTGACCTTCCAATACGCTTTTAACAGCATTGCAACAGGTGAGAGACATGGGCGGAGTCAGCGAAAAGCGATTATCTTAGGATAAGTATTTCGAGGCGTATTTTTAATATATTTGAGTGTACATTGTAATAAGTAATAGAGAAATTAAAACTGTTGAGTTCTTTGAATCACATAATTTATTTTAAAATACATATCTTTATGTAGGTATATATTTTTATAATTGATTTTTGTAATGCTATATATATATATATATATATATTGCATCAGCCAATTCCAGATATCCGTCATTAATGGCTTTAATTGGTCCATACTTTGTTCTTCCTTCTATTAAATCTCGCCGCCATAGGCCACCGAAACTAGAGGCACACCTGAAACAGAGAAGAAAACTGAATTAAAGTAAATGTTGCAAAGGAAATCGGTGTAGACGAGAAACCATCCCAGCATTCGACTACCGACAAATGGCAACAAAAAAGACCCATATGCAAGTCTGGGCGGTTACTGGAGATCTCCTGAATGCGACTCGCACACGCTACCATGGTAACACTTCGCTAGGTAGGTAAAAGCCACATTAGACATTTCATTTTGGATACAAGGGTAATGTGATATTCAAAAGTTTAATATCTGGACAATAGGAATATCAGATACTGCCTTAATATTCCCATGCATGCCGTTTCCATACAGTTGCCCTGAACAGAAAAATTCGAACCATTAATAATTCTCGGAAATGGTTTATGTCTCCCCAAAAATTAACCGAACTAAACTGTGTGTTTTAAAGAGTTCATTCAACATTTTATATCCGGAGGAAGGGCAGTTAATTTTCAATTATCACTTAACGTTTAACAATAAATACATGACATGTAATTTTCTATCTGAACAAAGGGGATTTATTGAGCTATTCACAATAAAAAAAAAATCAAGAACTATATTTTGTTATGTAAATAAATTTAGCCAATAATATTTTAATAAAAATCCTGGTAACTATTTTGAAAAATATAAATTTAGAACCATTTTTCATGTAAAAGTTTGTGGCAGCTTTGAAAGATGCAACCTAAGATAACAAACAAGCTCTTGTTATAAATAGAGATTTTTAATTTCTCTGTTCTCGAAACCCCCCACCCCCCATGCATATAGCCTACTCATGGTATAGTGTACCTATTACAGACAGGCTTTAGGGAGACAAAAAAAATTGCAACTGTTTGTTTGTTTTACAAGCGATGCGAAAATGGGCGGGGTAAGCGGCAAGAGCAGCACCACGAGGCTCGGGAAAGCGCAGGCGATTAGGAGAACAGATGCAACAGGAAGGTATATATATGTTCCAAAGGAAAACGGGATAGAAGAAGTGAGCAAGCGCTACAACAGCAGCAGCAGGCTCCAGAACTTCAGTATTGATTGGAGGAACTGATATTTCAGCGAGGTTTATTTGTGCAAATATCATTTATATAGTATATCTAATACTGAAGATTCTGTGAGAACTAACTCATTAAGAGCTTTGAAATCTCACGAGGAAAAACCTGATGTATTGCATTTACATGACTTTCTCTACATTTCTGCGGCAAATTATGGTTAAAAATCTTCTGCTTCTATTTACTTCATGCTAATTCAGAAAAATTAGTAGAAATAGTCTTATTACTTGTTTAACTTGTTACTAGAAGCGAAATAACGGAGTACCATAGGTTAAAATAATAGTCAAAAGCTGGTTGCAATGTGTCTGAACTTCCTTTTTTTTGTATGGACAAGAGTTGACAAATTCCTGTAAGAGAAAAGTATAAGATTTTCAAAGCCGAATCCAGAAACAAGGAATATCTAAAAAACGTTAAATTCCACGAAAAAATGTATGTGACATAAATTGTGTGCTTTAACGTGCTCTACGTTTTTTGTGTGGTTAGTTTTTGTCCATCTCTTACGGTTTAGCACTCATGCAAAATTCCGTAAAATTCGTCCCGAATAAAGTAGTCTTCAGATGCTATTCCCAGAAAATTCAAGATATACATTTTATTTGGCATGTAAAAACCTTAAATATAAGAGATTTTAATCAAAATCACTAGAGCCATTTTTAAGAAAATCAACATTTTCGAAAAAAGTTCCATGTAAAGGATTGTTGGGGGTAGGGGGATTTTGCTGAAAATCTTCGTGTCACATCCTTGGAAATACCAAACTTAAATGCCACACACACACACACACACACACACACACACACACACACACGGACATGTTTCTAAAAATGCTTTTTTGGATTCAGGTGGTCTCAAAACATGTATTTCCGGTGAAATCTCGGTATCGAATTTTTGGGTGGAATACAATACCTCCTCTATACACTATGTACATAGTACTTATAGAGAAAGTAAAAAAAATCTGATGTGTACCATTCACATGACTTTCTCTACATCCCTGCATCAAATTATTCTTAAAAACTTATACTTCTATTTACGTCATGCTAATCAGTAAAAAATAGCAGAAATAGTCTTATTACTTGCTTCCTTGTAAGTAGAAGCGAAATAAGGGAGTACCATAGGTTAAAGTGACAATCAAAGGCTGGTTGCTGTGACACTGAAGTTCCTTTTTTGTATGGACAGCAGTTGACAAATTCCTGTATGAGAAAAATATAAGTTTTTCATAGCAGAAACAAAAAATAAGGAATGTCTCAAAAGCGACGAACTCCACGAAAAAAAAGTATGTAACATAAATTGTGTGTTTTAACGTGGTCTACATGTTTTGTGTGGTAAGTTTTGTCCATCTCTTACGGTTTAGCAGTTATTCTGAATTCAGTAAAATTCATCCAGAATAAACTACTCTTCACAGGCTACTCCCAGAAAATTCAAGATATACATTTTATTTGTCAGGTAAATATCTTTAATATATGAAATTTTAATCAAAATCGTTACAGCCATTTTTGAGAAAATCAAAATTTTCGAAAAAAGTTTCATGTAAAGGTTTGTTGGGGGGGAGTGATTTTTCTTAAAATCTTCGTGTCGCATCCCTGGAAGATACTAAACTTAAATACCAAGTTTGATATTTTACCGACTTTTCGGTTTTGAGAATCGTGTTCACAGACACACGGACACAGGAACACACACACACACACGGATCTTTTTGTGAAAATGCCTTTTTTAGATAAAGGGGACCCTAAAACATACATTTCCAGTGAAATCTCGGTATCGAATTTTTGGGTGGAGTGCAATACCTTCTCTACACACCATGTACATAGTGTGCATAGAGAAAGTAAAAATGCTGTAAAATCTCTTTCCCCGTAAAGTCGTAAATGGCTCCACTAAGAATCTTTGATTAAATGGACTTTTTGAATTTATGGAATTAATGAATTAACAGTGCTTTCGTGTGTGAAAATACTGTCTTGCTTATTAGTTTCTCTATCCGAACTAAGTACATAATGTATAGAGAATGTATTGCACTCCAACAAAAAATTGGATTCCGAGATTTCACCGGAAATATATGTTTTAGGGTCCCCTTTATCTAAACAATTATCGAATTTTTGTTCCATTATCTTGTTGGAATACTGTCACAGGGTGCTGTGTCATAAGGGGTAGTTGGTTCTCTCTAATAGGAGGAATTTTGTTGTAGACATAAATCTTGTATACCTTACTGGGATGCATAAGCGATAGACAAAAACATACCAAACAAGTGTTAGAAATGTTTTATGAAAGTTCGTCAATAGTTTACAAACAAAACTTATCAATTCAAAATCTTCTCGGGCTTCTAGCCAGGTAAAAACTTGGCTTGACACCAACGTTTCGAAGAAGTTTCGAAGATCAGTTCACCCTGAAGACGAGGAAGATGCACTCCTTCGAAACGTTGGTGTCAAGCCAAGTTTTTACCTGGCTAGAAGCCCGAGAAGATTTTGAATTAACACGTCGCCAGGAAAGCTTCAGTTCTTATTTTAAAACTTATCAATTCGCTTTTTATTTGTTTTAATCAATAAATGGACTGCCCACTATCTATTTTTCCCTTTAAAAGCTAAATTATAGACATTTGAATAATTTAAAGCATTATCTATGGCCATGTTATTTTAAAACTATGATGTGTTCCACTCACATGACTTTATCAACAAACTGTTGTTAAAAGAATGTTCCTTTATTTACGTCTCGTGCACTAAGCTAAACATCAGCAGAAATGGGTTACTTCCTTCCAAGTAGAAGGGAAATATGGTAATACACAAGACTAAAGCGATAGTCAAATCTTTTAAAAAGTCGGTCACTATATGAAACGATTGAAATTCGGTTCCCTTTGCACGGCCAAAAGTAAAACAAAAGAGAGATGAAACTAAAGCTGACTTCCTACTTAAGAAAAGTTTAAGTAGCTTAAAATTGAAACCAATATCAAGGAATTTCTCGGAAATGGTTAATCCACATACAAACGCACGTGATATAAATTATTCTTATTCTTATTACAATAGGCTAACAATAATAATAATAATAGACCGAATATAAAAAGGTTTATAGGTAATTTTATACATATTTAGAAACAGAAAAATGTCTCGGTTGAAAGAGTTTTCAGGTTTTGTATTACCTAATGTGATTACAAAGCTCTGTTGATGAGTCATGCACATTGTTATTAATATATAACTGCTATTAGCACACTTGGATGCTCTCTGTAATATCTGTTCTCCTAATCGCTAGCGACGTTCTTGCGTCTGCCAGCTGTAGTGAGCGCTTGTTTTCATTTCCGTCTTCCTGTTTTCCCTTTACTACACCTCCCTACAATATCTGTTCTCCTGGTCGCCAGCGCTACTCTCGATCCTCACATTGCATCGTTTCCCATTTCGTTTTGGTACACGTTGCAGCAACTTTCTGCCAAAAGGAAGTGGTAGAGTATTTTTCAGAACATTATAAGCCTCGGGCTGACTTTGAAGTTTGAGTTTAAGTAGTTTGCGGTTAGAAACCAACCCTCGCAGTTGCCAAGAGGGGAACGGTACCGTTTGAGGCTCATGTTTTGGAGAAAAATATACTTTTAACACATACAGTCTCTACCAATTTCACGTACATAAATAGTAGTTACTGAAGGTATAGTATTCCACCCTAACATTTCTTACCGGGATTTAACCGGTCATACATATTTTGAGGTACAAAAGAATTAAAGAAAGAGATAAGTGTGTCTGTGTGTGAGTGTGCATGCGTTACCTCTGGGTGTGTGTGGACAGCACAACTCAAAACCGAAAATTTGGTTAAATACCAAACCTTTAAGTTCATCCTTTATCCGATTTTAGATAAATCTCTCCCCCACAATCTAGCCCTTAAGTGGAAGATTTTTCGAAATTTCCATTCTCTTAAAAGTGCCTCTAACGATTTTTGTAAATTTAACCTTATATTAAAACGATGTATGGGTGTCTAGAACTTTCTGGGAATAGAACCTTGAAGTTTACTACACAGAAAATGTACATCTCTTTAAAATACACAATTTATGTCACATGTTTATTATTTACCTATTTATTTATTTATAAACCTCTTTGCAAGTGCTATAGGGTGACTTTGTCCTGAATATTATTTAAATGGTGATGACAAAGTGGCGTCGGCGTTATTGTGTGGGTCAGTGGGTCCGGTTAGGGTGGGACCCAGTGACATTTCCCTACCTTTTGATGTCCTTGCTGCTCCGGTGTTAGCTCAGGTTTTTCTTCTTCATCGGCGAACATGAATTCCTCGGTACAGGGCGTGGTACAGAAGGAAATCAAGAGGTAGTAAGAAAATAACAATAATCACTGGTTCGTAAATATTATTGAGGAGATTTGCATGGTATAATATTACACTGTATAAACCCTAACAACCAAGTGACACCTGCCATCATGATTATAAATCTGGGGAACGCAAAACATGACTTCTTGGTTTCAACCGTGGTGAGCAATGTGGCGCGATTTTGTTACAGCGACCGACATAGTGTCGCCCATGGAATTTGGCGAAGAACTGCCAAAACGGTTGTGAATTTTAAACTTAAACATCCTTCTGTATGCATAGCGTCCCTTCTTTCTATTGGTTGCATGTACTTATGCCTCTATACCCTAAAGCCACTCAACGTTAAACAAATGACAGAGCAATAACCTTTCTAGAATGTTTCCTTTTGAAAGCGCCACTAACAATACTTCAAGGTTTTGCTAACGGAAATCTGTGCTTTTACAGTTAAAACCACGTTTCCAACCACGTCGTCTTAGCGTGTAAAATACTAACAAAATACAAATATTGACAAATAAAATAATGGTTAAAGCAAAACTTAGTCCCCTTACTATGATTAATAAGACATAACTATATATAAATGCTATCTATTTAATTAAGTATAATGACCACTATCGGTTCGTTGCACAATACATCTTATTTTTACATATTATTGTTAGTTACAACATTTCGATGGTTTAAGCGGATATAGAAATGTTAGTGTCTCAGCTTTCAAGATATGCTTACTTATTGGTTTCAATTTCAAAATACTTGAAACTTTTCTAAAACGGGAGTTTGGTCATTAAAGTTTCGTTTTGCTTTACCTACTTCTGGTCAAGCAAACAGAAGCGGATTTGAATCGCATAGTAATAGGCTTTTAAAAGATTTGACTATCGCTTTAGCCTTAGTGTATTCCATTATTTCTCTCTTCTTACAAAGAACTAACAACAAGACCCTTTTTGCTAATGTTTATCTGCATTAGCATGCAGTAGATAGAAGAATATAAGCTTTTGTAAGAATAGTTTGTCACTAAATAAGTACAGAAAGTTATGTGAATGGAACACGCTTTTTTTCAAACATTACGTAGGTGAGTATGCGATTGTCACTTGTGGGGGGAGGGGGAATGCAAACTAGGGAATGAATATGAGTGATTTACTTTTTACTTTCTCTGCACGATGTTAGAATGATGCCAATGAAAATCGTGATCAGACTCGTGTCCCCGTCAAGCGTTCACATTTTTAGGAAAATCACGGTGCCAGACATATTACTTTCTCTAGCCCCATATGTACAATGTACATAGGGATAGAGAAGTATTGCATTCCACCCAAACATTGGATGTCGAGATTTCACCGGAAATACATGTTTTAGGACCCCCTGAATCCAAAAAAAGCATTTCCAGGAAAAGGTGTGTGTGTGTGTGTGTGTGTGTGTGTGTGCCCGTGTGTCCGTGTGGCTGTGAACACGATAACTCAAAAACGAAAAGTAGCTAAAATACCAAACTTGGTATTTAAGTTCAGCATCTTCCGGGGATGCGACACGAAGATTTTGAGAAAAATCCCCCACCCCAAACTACCCTTTACATGGAACTTTTTTCGAAAATTTTGATTTTCTTAAAAATGGCTCTAACGATTTTTATTAAAATATCTTACATTAAAGATATTTATTTACCTGACAAATAAAATGTGGATCTTGAATTTTCTGGGAATAGCTACTAAGAACCTGTTTATTCTGGATGAATTTTGCTTAATCATAACTAATAAACCGTAAGAGATAGACAAAAACTTGCGGTAGAAAAAATGTAGGCTGTATTAAAATACACAGTTATCGTTATGTACATTTTTTCGTGGAGCTTACCGTTTTCGAGGTATTCATATTTATTAGTTTCAGTTGTGAAGTACTTATATTTTTTTCAGACGGGAGTGTCCGTTTTTCTTTTGTTCTACTCCTGGCCAAGAAAAGAAGCGATTTGTAATGACAATCGAACAACGACAGCTTTTAAAACATTTGACTTTCGATTTAGCCTAGTGTATTCCCTTATTTTCTTTCTACTTATAAGGAACTAAGTAATAAGAACATTGTTCTGAATAACTCGATTAACAAAGTGCAGAAAGAAGAATAATCTTATGCAAGAAGTTTGTAGAAAGTCATGTGAGTATAACACATCAGATTTTTTTTTTTTTTTTTTTTTTTTTTTTTTTTTTATCTTTGAGTGTAAGTGAAAAATGTAACGAACTAGAGCTCTTTCAAACCCAGGTACAATCGCCCACCATTTTTGGTTCAAAACCGCTTCGAAAACCAGAGCCAGCCCTTAATACAAAAATTGTATTTTTCTCTCTTTATTGCTGTCTCATATCAAAATAGGCATTACTAAGTATAATTTTAGAGATTATCACGTTTCCTTTAAATGCTTTCTCACCAGTTACGAGCATTTCTTCATTCATCGCTGTGATTTTTTGAAACAATTGTGTGTTTTTCGCCGAAAGGATATATACTTACATCAAAGAAACTGTTTGAGTTCCAAAAAACTTGAATGCAAATACCTGAGAACTGTGTTTTTAAGTATCAATTTTATTGCATTTATTAGACCATATCTGAGCTTAAAATCCGCTAATGTTTGAACATGGCAAAATAATTTGACTTAATCATTTAAAGATTCTCACTTTCTGATGAAATCTCAACATCGAATTTTTCGAGAGGATACAATATCCACCTTCGTTACCTACTATGTACACTCAAAGACATTAAAAATGCGCCTGGAAATAGTTATCGTAAGACGGGGGTTTGCAATTTCTTACTCACGTGATATATAGTTAACGACATTAAAATACGCCTGGAGCTGTATTTTGCTGAAAATGTGAACGTTTGACGGGACTCGGTCTTTCCACGATATTCTTTGGTGCCATTGTGGTACATTCCTAGCGAGTAAAGAATTGCAAAACCTATTGGCAATCTACCCTTCACCCCTCAGGACTGTTCGGCACTTCCTCAGACCAGGTTTACTTCTATAAGCAAATATTAGTCTACCACCAATGCGCGCATTACCTTGGCATTAGAACTTCAGAGAAAAGATTAACTTCACTTTGTAACACCCGGTGAGAGAGCTGGAGAATTGTCCAACCAGAAAGTTTATGGATCTCTATTTCTCAACTCAGAACTTTATTTATCGCAAGTTACGTTTCATATTCAACCCCTTCCCTTTGGTAACGTGGCCTTCCAATACGCTTTTAACAGCATAGCAACAGGTGAGAGACATGGGCGGAGTCAGCGAAAAGGGGTTATCTTAGGATACGTATTTCGAGGAATATTTTTAATATATTTGAGTGTACATTGTAATAAGTGATAGAGAAATTAAAACTGTTGAGTTCTTTGAATCACATAATTTATTTTAAAATATATATCTTTATGTAGGTATAGGTTTTTATAATTAATTTTTGTAATGCTATATAATTGCATCAGCCAATTCCAGATATCCGTCATTAATGGCTTCAATTGGTCCATACTTTGTTCTTCCATCTATTAAATGTCGCCGCCATAGGCCACCGAAACTAGAGGCGGACCTGAAACAGAGTAGAAAACTGAATTAAAGAAAATGTTGGAAAGGAAATCGGTGTAGACGAGAAACCACCCCAGCATTCGACTACCGACAAATGGCAACAAAAAAGACGCATATGCAAGACTGGGCGATTACTGGAGATCTCCTGAATGCGACTCGCACACGCTACCATGGTAACACTTCGCTAGGTAGGTAATAGCCACATTAGACATTTCTTTCTGGATACAAAGGTAATGTGATATTCAAATGTTTAATATTTGGAAGTTGGAATATCAGATACTGCCTTAATATTCCGATGCATGCCGTTTCCATACAGTTGCCCTGAACAGAAAAATTCGAACTATTAATAACGAATCTCGGAAATAGTTTATGACTCCCCAAAAATTAACCGAACTAAACTGTGTGTTTTAAAGAGTTCAACATTTTATTTTGGGAGGAAGGGTGGTTCATTTTCATTTATCACTCAACGTTTAACAGCAATACATGGCATGACATTTTCTATCTGAATAAAGTGGACTTATTGAGCTATTCACAATAAAAAAATCAAGATCTTTATTTTGTTATGTTAATCAATTCAGCTAATAATATTTTAATAAAAATCCATGTAACTATTTTGAAAAATATAAATAACAATTTTTCAGGTAAAAGTTTGTGGCGGTGGATTTTGTTTACAACCTTCGTGAGACAGCTTTGGAAGATCCAACCTAAAATTACAAGCTCTTGGTATTAATATAGATTTTTAATTTCTCTGTTCTCCCATGCATATAGCCCACTCATTGCATAGACATATTTCTGAAAATTGTTTGTTCTGTATTCAAGACCGCACAAACTTGCATTTCCTGGTATTGTTAGCTCTTGGGAGACAAAGAAAAGAGCAAATTGCAACTGTTTGTTTGTTTTACAAGCGGCAATACAAATGCGAAAATGGATGGAGTAAGCGGCACCACGAGGCTCGGGAGTAGCGCAGGCGATTAGGAGAACAGATGCAACAGGAAGGTATATGTTCCAAAGGAAACAGGGAAAGAAGAAGTGAGCAAGCACTACAACAGCTGCAGCAGGCTCCAGAACATGTTATTGATTGGAGGAACTGATATTACAGCGAGATGTTCTATATACTATAATACTGAAGATTCTGTGAGAACTGACCCATTAAGAGCCTAGTAATCTGACGAGGAGAAGCCTGATGTGCTCCATTCACATGACTTTCTCTACATCTCTGCAACAAATTATGGTTAAAAAGCTTATGCTTCTATTTACTTCATGCTAATTCGGAAAAATTAGCAGAAATAGTCTTAGTACTTGTTTCCTTGTAACTAGAAGCGAAATATCGGAGTAGGTACCATAGGTTAAAGTAATACCTAGTCAAAAGCTGGTTGCTATGTGTCTGAACTTCCTTTGTTTGTATGGACAAGAGTTGACAAATTCCTGTAAGAGAAAGTATAAGATTTTCAAAGCCGAATCCAAAAACAAGGAATATCTAAAAAACTATCAACTCCACGAAAAAAATATATGTGTCGTAAATTGTGTGTTTTGAACGTGCTCTACATTTTTTGTGTGGTAAGCTTTTGTGCATATCTTACGGTTTAGCAGTTATGTTAAATTCCGTAAAATTTGTCAACTCCTCTCCATACAAGCAAAGGAACTTCAGTCACATAGGAATCAGCTTTAGACTATCACTTTAGCCCGTGGTACTCCCTGATTTCGCTCCTACTTACAAAGAAGCAAGTAATACGACTATTTCTGCTAATTTTTTTTCGATTAGTAATTAGAAGCATAAGCTTTTAAGAATAATTTGTTGCAGAGAAGTAGAGAAAGTAATGTAATGGAACACAACAGATTTTTAAAAAAAGGTCCAAATGTATCTGCAATGTGTGTGTTTGTGTGTGCGTGTGTGAGTGGGTGGGTGTCTGTGGACAGCATAGCCCAATAAAGAAAAGACCGTTTAATACCAAAGTTGGTATTTAGGTTGAGTATCTACCAAGGATGCGACACAAAGATTTTCACAAAAATCCTCCCACCACAAACTAACCTTTATATGGTAACATTTTCGAAAATTTTGATTTTCTAAAAATGCCTCAAACGTTTTGATTAAAATCCCGTATATTAAAGATATTTACATTCAAAATAAAATGTATATATTGAATTTTCTGGGAATAGCCTCTGAGAACCTCTTTATTCTTGATGAAATTTGTCGAATTTTGCTTAACTGCTAAACCTTAAGAGATAGACAAAAACTTACTGCACAAAAAATGTAAGTACGTCAAAACTTACAATTTATGTCCTTCATGTTTTTGTTGTGGAGGTAACCATTTCCGAGATATTCCTTGGATTTGGTTTCAACTGTAAAGTACTTATACTTTTCTCAGACAGGAAGAATGCGTTTTTCTTTTGTTCTACTCCTGACCAAAGTAAGAAGAGATTTGCATTGGCAACTTGTTTATGTCGATAAGCATTGTGTAGAAAGAAGAATAATCTTTAGCAATAACTTTGTAGCGGAGCTAGAGAAAGTCATGTGAGTGTAACACAGCAGACTTTTTTTCCACATATGTTTCAACTATGTTTCACAGAATGACGATATTACGCCGTTGGTGTTAAGTTTTCGGTAGAAACAAATAATTTAAAAATCAAACTAATATTGACGCTTTTGGAGATAGTTTAAATAATATCTAGTTACACTTTAAAACATAGAAATACGCAATGCACTTTACATATTTATATCCGCCAATGTTGAATGAGGTAGCGCATGCTGTACAGTTACATCTATGTGTCACATTCACATGGCTCTCTCTACTCTAAGACTGTGCACTCACTGACTCGTGCACGTTACCATGCAAACACATCGCTAAACAATAGCTATATTACATAATTCATTATAGATATCAGGTGCAAAACGATCGTTAGATGTTTAACATCTCAAAACTGTATACTGGCATTAAAATTCCCCACGATTTCCATGCAATCGCATGAATAAGTGTGTACAACAATTCCAGCCATTAATAACGAATAGGCATCCCGGAAATGGCTTATAACACACAAAAACAAAGGTGAAAACAATCTATATCTATTTTTGTTGTTGATTAGCATTTTTTAGTCAACCGCTTAAAAATTAATGGTAAATTTAGAATGACATAAGTACATCCCCACAGAAAGAAGTGGTGAAAGTTATTCAAGAAAAGTTAAATATATATTTCATTCGTCATGTAAATATATTTACTTTATCGTATATTATTTATTCCAAGGTTTTCTTTCCCTTCCATTGCTTACTGTTGAGTATTATTGTTTTTCTCACACAAGCCGTGTGTAAAACAGGAGTTGGATAGGTAGAGTCAGACTGAAAAATTCAATGCCATAATCCAATACTAATTGACCATAATAGTTGGCTATTCTATGAATCCTGTGACTTAAAGTACTCACAACATAGTAAGTCGCCATTGGGGTTGTCATTTCAAAATAATTTGAGATCACCTTGTGGTTTACTCGGAAACATGCGAGGCAGTTGAGAAATTCAATGCCATGACGGCATGTTGCCATGGTAGCTCAGTGGAAGACCAACCGGCTAGAGGTCGGGAGATCCGTGGTTCAAATGCGGCTATGGCATTGAATTTTCCAGTCTGACTCTACCTATCCAATTCCTACATGTTGTTCTTAATTCTTAGGAAAGCAAGTTTTTCTATCTACTTCATTTTAAGCAATATTAATCTTTTCGGAAATTGTGCATTTCACACATCTTTATAGATACAAAGATAATAGCGACAGTCAAATGTTTTAGAACTGAACAGCATGCGATGACCTCAAAATTCATACTGCTTCCAGGACACTGCGAGAAAAAACTGAAATCAGTAAAAATTCAAAATAACGAAAAAGCATTGAACAATCCCAACCATTAATAACGGGTACTTCGGAACGGCTGATGCCACAAAGAACAAAAAGAAAAAAAAAATTAAATTATTACGTGTTTTGAAGAAACCAACACTGTGAGGGTAGCGGGGGGGGGCAGGATCGGGTATCTAAAAATAAATTGTAATTGATCATAACATATAATGTTTTAAGAAATGCACTTTATTGTAAATTATTGTATCATGAATTGTTAACATTTTAAAAAATGTGCTTTGTTGCCATCTTTTATCACATACGTAATAGAAATTAAACAGTTTTTGTTTGCAAAATACGGTTTTGCCCCTAGGGTAGGGGCAGAAGCGTTAAAACGGCGGGGCACAACCGTACTACAGTTCTCTGTGCTTAATAGTCATTTACATTTAAAATATTTCAATGCCTTTTGGGACCAACCTGTGCGAAGTTCATGGGCCCATCTGTTGCACTTCCCACACCGAATCCAGTCGTCGTTTCTTTTTGTCTCGCTATATTTCTCCTTACAATAAGAGCACTGGCTATCGCTAGAATTTTCCTCGCTATATTTGGCTTTCTTTGCTCTTGTTGTTTCACCAAACTTAGACTGAAGTGACTTTCTGCAAATTGCTGTTGATTTAGGTTGAGTATTTGCCTTTTTTTTTTTTTTTTTTGAAGTTCAACCTTATATGCTGACAGCTGTCTCCCTGACGATGAGGGAGGTCTTTTAACTGCAAATGCACGCACACACACACACACACACACACACACTGCAAGTCATTGCACTGCATCTTCGCAATGTCTGTTCTCCTATTCGCACAGTCTGGCTGCGGCTAGCGGACCGAGAGGTTGTTTGTCCGCTGTGTTGCGCGTAATCGAGCGGCGTTAAGGAACGTCAAATAGATTGTTCTGTGTGAGTCTAGAGATCTACAAGGAGAGAATTTCTAATGATAGAGGCAATACGCCGGCAAAATACTTTGCAGATCTCATTTCGAGGAGCTGAACGTCGACCGGGCGCGATGGAAGTGCATGACTGGATTCAAGACTACATGAAAATACCACCTGATCAGGTAGATACACTACAGTTTCATTCTAGAGAAAAATCAGTTTTTCTAAAACTTATATCTGTAACACACTATGAAAGATATTTACAGCAATTTCAAGGGGCAGCAAAGTTTAGTTATGAGAGTGGTGAAATACTAACGGTAAATATTGGGCCAGCTGACTGCCGATTGTAAATGTCCGGGTTTTCAATTTAGTGCCTGAGATCACTCATACGTTTCTGGAACAGACATTTTCACAATATGGGAAAATACTAGAGACTCAAGAAGAACAATGGAACGCAGACTATAAGTACCCCGCCAAGTCTGATGTTCGTTCTGTAAGAATGGAATAAAAAAAGGAAATTCCATCTACAGTAGTAGTGCGTGGGCTTCCTGTTGGTGTGACCTATCTAGGACAGCCGCAAACTTGCTATGTGTGTGGGGAAGCTTCTCATTTTCGCTCACATTATCCATACAAAAAGTCTGTACTGCCTGTCTCTGTCTCGCGCAGGGCTGTGTTACTCAGCGATGTAGTGAGAGGACAAGTTAGCGCTCGGGCGGAAGAGCAATGTAAACAAACAGTAGGTGCGTCAAATAGGCCCACTACTGAAGCTAGTGAAATAGAACCCGTTTGTAACGTCAAACCTACAGAGGAAGTCTACCCGACCACCAGCTGTATGCGTGACGATGTAGCGGTGGAGGAGACACCCGCACCGGTGGTGGAGAAATGGCGACGACTATTTAAGCCTGGTATTATGACCTTTTTCAAGACCAAAGGTCGTGAGAGGGCAATTGAACGACGTCACACCTTCGACTTTTACAAAGAAATAATAATGGGTCTTCTCTCTAGACAACACAGTGGTCAGGGTGTATCCCATCACCTTCAAGCTGTGAGGCGGAAGCTCGTGGAAATACAGCAACATGTTTTGGCGGGCACTATGACCCGTTCGCGAACTCATGACTCCGTCGTGACACAGGAGAAAGCTTCTTTGTTTCATACCATTAAGGAGAAGTGTGCTTGTAGTGGTCGTTACATACATGCTCTTCTGACACCAGTAGGCGCGTTGGTCACCTCTGTGCCTCAAATCCTACAGACTATCCATACATCTTATAGCACCATGTTTGACACCACTGACCTACGCAATGACGCCATGGATGAGCTCTTCCAATATGTTGACACCTGTATAACTGTCGAGAAACAACGTTCCTTGGAGCAGCGAGATTCTGCCAACGAGATTCTGCAAGCTATTAATTCTGCTAGCCTCCGTTCCTGCCCAGGAGAAGACGGCCTGACATATTCATTCTACAACACCTTTTGGAGTATAATCAAAGCAGAAGTTGTAGAGTTGGTAAATGAGATCCTTATTGGATCGCACGTTTGCCCTGGATTCCCAAATGGCATCGTCATCTTAATCCCAAAGAAAAGGTCTCCAATGTGTGTCCGGGACTGCAGACCCATAACACTTTTAAACACCGACTACAAAATTGTGATGAACGTACTTGCATCCAGATTAAGGATTGGCGTTTTTTTTTATTTATGGACGCTCTTTAACTGCTGTGGTTCTCAGCGTCCCATTCTATACTGGGCGTGAAAGGCCGCTTAATTTTGCTCAGAGGCCTCTCTATCTGGCTTGAGGTTCTTTTACGTGCCGTAAATCTACGACACGGGACCCACGGCTTTACTTCCCTTCCTAAGGAAGCCTTGCTAAGAATTTTTACGCCCGAAAAAATACATCGTCCTCCGCCGGGTTTGAACCCACGACCTTGGGTATATGAAGTTAGCATGGTAACCACTACACCACGGAGGGCGACAGATTAAGGATTGTTCTACCTACAATTGTAACCTCCGGACAAACATGTGGCATCCCGGGCAGGATCATAATTGACAACCTTCTGGTCCTCCGAGATACAATTCTCCATTATGAACGGAATTCGTCGGAGGCTGTTGCGTTGGTCAGTCTGGATTTTGATAAAACCTTTGATAGAGTTGGCCATGATTATATGTTTAAAGTGCTTCAGAAATTCAAACTTCCACTGTTGCTAATATCTGCAATCAGAACCGTCTACAGTGAGATGACTTCGAAGGTGCAAGTCAATGGATACTTCAGTAAGCCTATAAAGCTTACTAACTCTTTACGCCTTGGTTGTCCATAATCAAGCTTCTCTTCTCCCTTTCTTCAGAGTCCTTTCTTCGCTATCTTCAGTCTAAGCTGACTGTGACTGTCATTCCAGCTTATGCTGATGACGTCACGCTGCTCATCCGTAGGCGTGAGGCCTTTCCCTGGGTACATACTGCCATCACACTTTATGAGGCAGCTACTAATGCCAAAGTGAACACCACGAAGTCGCAACTGCTCCCTCTTGGATCGTGGTCAACTGATCACATATTTATCGATATCCCGATACAATATAGTGTCAAGATTCTCGGCATCATCTTCTCCAAACCGTTTTTCATCGATGATTACTCGCAACTGGGATCACAAAATAAATTTGATTCGGCTGAACACCACTTGCACATCTTGGTCGGAACTTGAACCTTCTACAGAAAGTGTGGCACATCAATCAGTTTGTTTTGACAAAATTATGGTATATGGCGCAGATACTACCAATGCCTGAAAAACACGTCTCCCGAATTGAGCGACTTATTGGATACTATCTATGGAGAGCAGAGCCCTTTCGTGTAGCTAAGAGCCAATTGTGGCGAAAACGTAACGAAGGCGGCTTAGGTTTAATTGCAGTGGGACCTAAGAGTAAAGCGCTTCTTGTTAAATCTATTATACTTGCCACTAGGGGATATGGAGAGGAACAAGGAATAGTATTTTGGGAACCCTTCAAGAATTCTCTTGGAACTCCAGTTCAGGCTGTTCCTGCGGGTTTTAAGAGAGGACTCCATGTTTTGGATGGCATTGATGTCGATGTCCTACCTCAGCAACCTAGAGGACTATCAACTGAGCTCTACAAGCTTTTCCTACAGCGGCTGTTTGCACTAATTCATGTGGTGGATAGGATGCCCAACAGACCCTGGTGTCTAGTATGGCGGAACATCCATTGGCGCAACATATCTACGGAGTGGACTACATGCACATATTTTTGTCATCAATGATGATGTGGCTACAGAGGATAAAAAATTCCGATACAACATGGTGAGGACCCCCACATGCAACATTTGCGGTGTGCGGGATACTCTACGCCATCGTTTTGTTACCTGCACAACAGCACGACAGATTTGGCACTGGGTTGTTTCGCAATTGCACCGTCTTGCTCCTTCGCAAAATCCCAACGATTATGCTCGCACATTACTACAACTAGAGACGCGAAGTACTACCGACCGCTTCGCACAGGTGTGGCTCGCACTTGGCTTTCAGCATTATATGTTGTCTGAAACACATCCCAGCGTCGACGGTTTTTTCGTTGTCATCTTAGAGCAGCAAGAGAAGATCTGCAAAAAACATAAGCGTCTTTCACTGCAGTCGGCAACAGCCTTTGCCTTACTCATTCTATAGCGATTACAAAACCTTCTCATTTTGTTACCATCTTCCTGCACATGTTTAATTTAAAAGCACAGACAACATTGTTAATAACTATATATAAAAAAAAATTGTGAACTGATGTACCGTATTTATAATATAACTTATACCTTTGTAATTAACAAAATGAATAAAAAAAAAAAAATCGCTAGCGGCACAGATGAAGCTGATGGAGATACAGGTGGGCATGCCAGCGCGGGGGTGGGGGGGGAAGTCTGGTGTTTCCATTCACATAACTTTTTCTACATCTCTGCTTATTCTTCTATTTTATGATAACGAGATAAAGTTTAGCAGAAATGGTCTTATTAGTTGTTTTCTTGTAAGTAGAAGGGAAATAAGGGCGGCTAAAGCAATAATGAAATCTTTTAAAAACCGGTTGCTATGTAATTGAAGTCCCGTATCAGAAAACTTTTCAGTACTTTAAACTGAAACCATTAACAAGAAATGTCTCGGAAATCGTCAATTCCACGAAAAAGATGTAGCTACATGACATAAAGTGTGTGCTTTAATGAGATTATACTTTATGTGCAGTAGCTTTTTTGTCTATCTGTCATAGTTTACCAGTTATGCAATAACATTAATCCAGAATGAAGAGGACTTCAAGAGGCTATTCCCAGAAAACTCAAAATTTGCATTTTATTTTCCATTTAAATATTTTAATATATCTACGGTATTTTAATCAAAATCGTTAGGGTCTTTTTGAGAATATTATTTTTTTTTGAAAATATTTCCAGGTAAAGGGCAGTTTGAGGTGGGCGGGAACTTCCTCAAATCCATCCTTGGAAGATACTAAAATTACCTGTATACCTACCAAGTTTGGTATTTTTTGTTTTTAAGTTATGGTGTTCACAGACTCATTGACACATATTTACATGGACCATTTTTCTAAAAATCTTATGTGTTCCATTCACATGTCTTTCTCTATATCACTGCAACAAATTATTCTATTTACTTCATCTAATGGAGCAAAAATTAGCAGAAACAGTCTTATTACTTGCTTCCTTGTTAGTAGAAACGAAATAAGCGGGTACCATAGGTTAAAGTGATAGTCGAAAGCTGGTTGCTCTGCGACTGAAGTTTCTTTGTATGGACACGAGTTTCAAAGTCCTGTATGAGAAAAGTATAAGTTTTATAGCTGAAACCAAAAACAAGGAATATCTCAAAAACAGTCAGCTCCACGAAAAAAATATATGTAGCATAAATTGTGTGTTCTAAGGTGCTCTACATTTGTTGTATGATAAGTTTTTGTCCATCTCTTACGGTTTAGCAGTTATGCAAAATTGCGTAAAATTAACCCATAATAAAGTGGTCTTCAGAGGCTATTCCCAGAAAATTCAAAATATACATTTTATTTGACAGATAAATATCTTTAATATACAATATTTTAATCAAAATCTTTAGAGCCATTTCTTAGAAAATCAAAATTTTCGAAATAATTTCCATGTAAAGGGTAGTTGGGGGTGGGAGGATTTTTCTCAAAATCTTCGTGTCTCAGCCCTGGAAGATACTAAACTTAAATCTAAGTTTGGCATTTTACCGACTTTTCGTTTTTGAGTTATCGTGTTCACAGACACACGGACACACTGACGCACAGACACACGGACACACACGGACCTTTTTCTGAAAATACTTTTTTGGATATTGGGGACCCTAAAACATATATTTCCGGTGAAATCTCGGTATCGAATTTTTGGGTGGAGTGCAACACTTTCTCTCTACACTATGTGCATAGTGCGTATGGAGAAAGTAAAAAAATTGTAATATTTTCAACCCACCCACTAGTAAGATTTTGAGTGGTAGAGGGTACTGACCAAAGCATCTGACTGCTTTATCCACAATTTCCTAGAAAACATAACAGTAATTACTGACTTTCAAGAAAATCTCCCTACCCGTTTACATTAAAGATTGTAAACATTTTCAATTTTCTCGAAAATGGGTATGTTTAAGTTGCATATATTTAAGATAATTACACGACAAATAAAATTGATGTTATGAATTTCTAGGAATATGCTGCACAGTTGGTTGTCTCTAATGGAAGGAATTTTGTTGTAGATAAAAGTCTTGTATACTTTACTGGGAATGCACAAGCGATAGGCAAAAACATACCAAACAAGTGTTTCAAATGTTTTATGGAAGTTCGTCAATAGTTTACAAACAAAACTAATCATTTCGCATTTTATTTGCTTTAATCAATACATAGACTGCCCACTATTATTTTTTTTCACTTAAAAGTTAAATGATTGACATTTGAATAATTTTAAGCATTATTTATAGCCATGTTATTTTAAAACTACGCTGTGTTCCACTCATATGACTTTCTCAACAAACTGTTGGTAAAAGACTGTTCCTTTATTTACATCTCGGGCACTGAGCTAAACATCAGCAGAAATGGGCTAATTCCTTCCAAGTAGAAGGGAAATATGGTAATACACAAGACTAAAGCGATAGTCAAATCTCTTAAAAAGTCGGTCACTATGTGAAACGATTGAAATTCGGTTCCCTTTGCACGGCCAGAAGTAAAACAAAAGAGAGATGAAACTAAAGCTGGCTTCCTACTAAAGAAAAGTTTAAGTAGCTTAAAATTGAAACCAATAACAAGAAATTTCTCGGAAATGGTTAATCCACATACAAACGCACGTGATATACATTATTCTTATTCTTATTACAATAGGCTAACAATAATAATAATAATAATAATAATAATAATAATAATAATAGTAGACCCATTATAAAAAGGTTTATAGGTAATTTTATATATATTTAGAAACAGAAAAATGTTTCGGTTGAAAGAGTTTTCAGGTTTTGTATTATCTAGTGCGATTACAAAGCTCTGTTGATGAGTCATGCACATTGTTATTAATATATAACTGCTATTAGCACACCTGGATGCTCTCTATAATATCTGTTCTCCTAATCGCTAGCGAGGTTCTTGGCAGCTGTAGTAAGCACTTGTTTTCCCTTTGCTACACCTCCCTACAATATCTGTTCTCCTGGTCGCCAGCGCTACTCTCGATCCTCACATTGCATCGTTTCCCATTTCGTTTTGGTACACGTTGCAGCAAATTTCTGCCAAAAGGAAGTGGTAGAGTATTTTTCAGAACATTATAACCCTCGTCGTGATTTTGAAGTTTGAGTTTAAGTAGTTTGCGGTTAGAAACCAACCTCTCGACTTGCAAGCAGAGTTTTCGAGTCTCCAGGAAACAGATTTTACAATGTTGCCTCTCACCCCTAGTAATGGCTCGTCTTTTGTTTACTAATGGATATTTCACAGTGACAGAGGGGAACGGTACCGTTTGAGGCTCATGTTTTGGAGAAAAATATACTTTTAACACATACAGTCTCTACCAATTACACGTACATAAATAGTAGTTACTGAAGGTATAGTATTCCACCCTAACATTTCTTACCGGAATTTAACCGGTCATACATATTTTGAGGTACAAAAAAAAAAAAAAAAAATTAAAGAAAGAGATAGTGTGTCTGTGTGTGAGTGTGCGTGCGTTATCTCTGGGTGTGTGTGGACAGCACAACTCCAAACCGAAAACTTGGTTAAATACCAAACCTTTAAGTTCATCCTTTATCCGATTTTAGATAAATCTCTCCCCCAAAATCTAGCCCTTAAGTGGAAGATTTTTCGAAATTTTCGATTCTCTTAAAAGTGCCTCTAACGATTTTTGTAAATGTAACCTTATATTAAAACGATGTAAGGGTGTCTAGAATTTTCTGGGAATAGAACCTTGAAGTTTACTACCCAGAAAATGTACATCTCCTTAAAATACACAATTTATGTCACGTGCTTATTATTTACCTATTTATTTATTTATTATTTATAAACGACTTTGCAAGTGCTATAGGGTGACTTTTTCCTGAATATTATTTAAATGGTGATGACAAAGTGGCGTCGGCGTTATTGTGTGGGTCAGTGGGTCCGGTTAGGGTGGAACCTAGTGACATTTCCCTACCTTTTGATGTCCTTGCTGCTCCGGTGTTAGCTCAGGTTTTTCTTCTTCATCGGCGAACATGAATTGCTCGGTACAGGGCGTGGTGCAGAAGGAAATCAAGAGGTAGTAAAAAAATAACAATAATCACTGGTTCGTAAATATTATTGAGGAGAATTGCATGGTATAATATTACACTGTGTAAACCCTAACAACCAAGTGACACCTGCCATCATGATTATAAATCTGGGGAACGCAAAACATGACTTCTTGGTTTCAACCGTGGTGAGCAATGTGGCGCGATTTTGTTACAGCGACCGACATAGTGTCGCCCATGGAATCTGGCGAAGAACTGCCAAAACGGTTGTGAATTTTAAACTTGAACATCCTTCTTTCTATTGGTTGCTTGTACTTATGCCTCTATTCCCTAAAGCCATTCAACGTTAAACAAATGACAGAGCAATAACCTTTCTAGAATGTTTCCTTATGAAAGCGCCACTAACAATACTTCAAGGTTTTGCTAACGGAAATCTGTGCATTTACAGTTAAAACCACGTTTCCAACCACGTCGTCTTAGCGTGTAAAATACTAACAAAATACAGATATTGACAAATAAAATAATGGTTAAAGCAAAACTTATTCCCCCTACTATGATTAATAAGACATAACTATATATAAATGCTATCTATTTAATTAAGTATAATGACCACTATCGGTTCGTTGCACAATACATCTTATGTTTACATATTATTGTTAGTTACAACATTTCGATGGTTTAAGCGGATATAGAAATGTTAGTGTCTCAGCTTTCAAGATATGCTTACTTATTGGTTTCAATTTCAAAATACTTGAAACTTTTCTAAAACGGGAGTTTCGTCATTAAAGTTTCGTTTTGCTTTACCTACTTCTGGTCAAGCAAACAGAAGCAGATTTGAATCGCATAGTAATCGGCTTTTAAAAGATTTGACTATCGCTTTAGCCTTAGTGTATTCCATTATTTCTCTCTTCTTACAAAGAACTAACAACAAGACCCTTTTTGCTAATGTTTATCTGCATTAGCATGAAGTAGATAGAAGAATAAGCTTTTGTAAGAATAGTTTGTCACTAAATAAGTACAGAAAGTTATGTGAATGGAACACGCTTTTTTTCAAACATTACGTAGGAGAGTATGCGATTGTCACTTGTGGGGGGAGGGGGAATGCAAACTAGTGAATGAATATGAGTGATTTACTTTTTACTTTCTCAGCACGATAAGCAGCACATGTTAGAATGGCACCAATGAAAATCGTGGTAAAACTTGTGTCCCCGTCAAAAGTTCACATTTTTAGGAAAATCACGGCGCCAGGCGTATTTTTGTCTTTGAGTGTAAGTGAAAAAGGTAACGAACTAGAGCTCTTTCAAACCCAGGTACAATCGTCCATCCTTTTTGGTTCAAAATCGCTTCGAAAATCAGTGCTGGCCCTTAAAATAAAACTTTATTTTTCTCTCTTTATTGCTGTCTCATATCAAAATAGGCATTACTAAGTATATTTTTAGAAATTATCACGTTTCCTTTAAATGTTTTCTCACCAGTTACGAGCATTTCTTCATTCATCGCTGCGATTTTTTGAAACAATTGTGTGTTTTTCGCCGAAAGGATATATACTTTCATCAAATAAACTTGTTTGAGTCACAAAAAACTTGAATGCAAATACCTGAGAACTGTGTTTTTAAGTATCAATTTTATTGCATTTATTAGACCATATCTGAGCTTAAAATCCGCTAAGGTTCGAACATGGCAAAATAATTTGACTTAATCATTAAAAGGTATTCACTTTCTGATGAAATCTCAACATCGAATTTTTCGATAGTATACAATATCCAAGTTCGTTACCTGCTATGTACACTCAAAGACATTAAAAATACGCTTGGAAATAGTTATCGTAAGACAATTTCTTACTCATGTGATATAGTTAACAACATTAAAAATACGCCTGGCGCCTTGATTTTGCTGAAAATGTGAACGTTTGACGGGAACTCGGTCTTTCCACGATATTCTTTGGTGCCATTTTGGTACAGCATTCCAAGCGAGTAAAGAAATGCAAAACCTATTGGCAGTCTACCCCTCAGCCCTGCTCGACACTTCCTCAGAGCAGGTTTACTTCTATAAGCATGTATTAATTTAGTGTACCACCAATTGCGCATATTACCTTGGCATTAGAACTTCAGAGAAAATAGGCGCAGAGAAAAGATTAACTTCACCTTGTAACACCCGGTGAGAGAGCTGGAGTATTGTCCAACTAGAAAGTTTATGGATCACTATTTCTCAACTCAGAACTTTATTTATCGCAAGTTACGTTTCATATTCAACCCCTTCCCCTCGTAACATGGCCTTCCAATACGATTTTAACAGCATAGCTTCAGGTGAGAGACATGGGCGGAGTCAGCGAAAAGCGGTTATCTTAAGATAAGTATTTCGAGGTGTATTTTTAATATATTTGAGTGTACATTGTAATAAGTAATAGAGAAATTAAAACTGTTGAGTTCTTTGAATCACACAATTTATTTTAAAATATATACCTTTATGTAGGTATATATTTTTATAATTGATTTTTGTAATGAGATATATATATATTGCATCAGCCAATTCCAGATATCCGTCATTAATGGCTTTAATTGGTCCATACTTTGTTCTTCCTTCTATTAAATCTCGTCGCCATAGGCCACCGAAACTAGAGGCACACCTGAAACAGAGAAGAAAACTGAATTAAAGTAAATGTTGGAAAGGAAATCGGTGTAGACGAGAAACCATCCCAGCATTCGACTACCGACAAATGGCAACAAAAAAGACCCATATGCAAGACTGGGCGGTTACTGGAGATCTCCTGAATGCGACTCGCACACGCTACCATGGTAACACTTCGCTAGGTAGATAAAAGCCACATTAGACATTTCTTTTTGGATACAAGGGTAATGTGATATTCAAATGTTTAATATTTGTACAATAGGAATATCAGATACTGCCTTAATATTCCCATGCATGCCGTTTCCATACAGTTGCACTGAACAGAAAAATTCGAACCATTAATAACGAATCTCGGAAATGGTTTATGACTCCGCAAAAATTAACCGAACTAAACTGTGTGTTTTAAAGAATTAAACATTTTATTTTGGGAGGAAGGGTAGTTAGTTTTCATTTATAACTTAACGTTTAACAATAATACATGACATGTAATTTTCTATCTGAACAAAGGGGACTTATTGAGCTATTCACAATAAAAAAAATCAAGAACTATATTTTGTTATGTAAATGAATTTAGCTAATAATATTTTAATAAAAATCCACGTAACTATTTTGAAGAATGTAAATTTAGAACCATTTTTCATGTAAAAGTTTGTGGCAGCTTTGAAAGATGCAACCTAAGATAACAAACAAGCTCTTGTTATTAATAGAGATATTTAATTTCTCTGTTCTCGAAACCCCCCACCCCCCATGCATATAGCCTACTCATGGCATAGTGTACCTATTACAGACAGGCTTTAGGAAGACAAAAAAAATTGCAACTGTTTGTTTGTTTTACAAGCGATGCGAAGCGATGCGAAAATGGGCGGAGTAAGAGCACCACGAGGCTCGGGAAAGCGCAGGCGATCAGGAGAACAGATGCAACAGGAAGGTATATGTTCCAAAGGAAAACGGGATAGGAGAAGTGAGCATGTGCTTGCTACAACAGCTGCAACAGGCTCCAGAACTTCAGTATTGATTGGAGGAACTGATATTACAGCGAGGTTTATTTGTGCTGATATCATCTATATACTATATCTAATACTGAAGATTCTGTGAGAACTGACTCATTAAGAACTTAGAAATCTCACGAGGAAAAACCTGAAGTATTCCATTTACATGACTTTCTCTACACCTCTGCAGCAAATTATGGTTAAAAAGCTTCTGCTTCTATTTATTTTATGCTAGTTCAGAAAAATTAGCAGAAATAGTCTTATTACTTGTTTCCTTGTTACTAGAAGCGAAATAACGGAGTACCATAGGTTAAAGTAATAGTCAAAAGCTGGTTGCTATGTGTCTGAACTTCCTTTGTTTGTATGGACAAGAGTTGACAAATTCCTGTAAGAGAAAAGTATAAGATTTTCAAAGCCGAATCCAAAAACAAGGAATATCTAAAAAACGTTAAATTCCACGAAAAAAACGTATGTGACATAAATTGTGTGCTTTAACGTGCTCTACGTTTTTTGTGAGGTTAGTTTTTGTCCATCTCTTACGGTTTAGCTGTCATGCAAAATTCCGTAAAGTTCGTCCATAATAAAGTAGTCTTCAGAGACTATTCCCAGAAAATTCAAGATAAACATTTTGTTTGGCATGTAAATACCTTAAATATAAGAGATTTTAATCTAAATCACTAGAGCCATTTTTAAGAAAATCAACATTTTCGAAAAAAGTTCCATGTAAAGGATTGTTGGGGGTAGGGGGATTTTGCTGAAAATCTTCGTGTCGTATCCTTGGAAATACCAAACTTAAATGCCACACACACACACACACACACACACACACACACACACACACACACACACACACACACACACACACACACGGACATGTTTCTAAAAAGGCTTTTTTTGGATTCAGGTGGTCTCAAAACATGTAATTCCGGTGAAATCTGGGTATCGAATTTTTGGGTGCAATACAATACCTTCTCTATACACTGTGTACATAGTACTTATAGAGAAAGTAAAAAAAAATCTGATGTGTACCATTCACATGACTTTCTCTACATCCCTGCATCAAATTATTCTTAAAAACTTATACTTCTATTTACGTCATGCTAATCAGTAAAAAATAGCAGAAATAGTCTTATTACTTGCTTCCTTGTAAGTAGAAGCGAAATAAGGGAGTACCATAGGTTAAAGTGATAATCAAAGGCTGGTTGCTGTGACACTGAAGTTCCTTTGTTTGTATGGACAGCAGTTGACAAATTCCTGTATGAGAAAAATATAAGTTTTTCATAGCAGAAACCAAAAATAAGGAATGTCTCAAAAACGACGAACTCCACGACAAAAAAGTATGTAACATAGATTGTGTGTTTTAACGTGCTCTACATGTTTTGTGTGGTAAGTTTTTGTCCATCTCTTACGGTTTAGCAGTTCTTCAGAATTAAGTAAAATTCATCCAGAATAAACTACTCTTCACAGGCTACTCCCAGAAAATTCAAGATATACATTTTATTTGTCAGGTAAATATCTTTAATATATGAAATTTTAATCAAACTCTTTAGGGCCATTTTTGAGAAAATAAAAATTTTCGAAAAAAGTTCCATGTAAAGGTTTGTTGGGGGGGGGGGTGTGATTTTTCTTAAAATCTTCGTGTCGCATCCCTGGAAGATACTAAACTTAAATACCAAGTTTGATATTTTACCGACTTTTCGGTTTTGAGTATCGTGTTCACAGACACACGGACACAGGAACACACACACACACACACGGATCTTTTTGTGAAAATGCCTTTTTTTGGATAAAGGGGACCCTAAAACATATATTTGCAGTGAAATCTCGGTATCGAATTTTTAGGTGGAGTGCAATACCTTCTCTACACACCATGTACATAGTGTGCATAGAGAAAGTAAAAATGCTGTAAAAATCTCTTTCCCCGTAAAGTCGTAGATGGCTCCACTAAGAATCTTTGATTTAATGGAATTTTTGAATTTATGGAATTAATGAATTAACAGTGCTTTCGTGTGTGAAAATACTGTCTTGCTTATTAGTTTCTCTATACGAACTATGTACTTAGTGTATAGAGAAAGTATTGCACTCCAACAAAAAATTCGATTCCGAGATTTCACCGGAAATATATGTTTTAGAGTCCACTTTATCTAAAAAAATTATCGAAGTTTTGTTCCATTATCTTGTTGGAATACTGTCACAGGGTGCTGTGTCATAAGGGGTAGTTGGTTCTCTCTAATAGGAGCAATTTTGTTGTAGACATAAATCTTGTATACCCTACTGGGATGCATAAGCGATAGACAAAAACATACCAAACAAGTGTTTGAAATGTTTTATGAAAGTTCGTCAATAGTTTACAAACAAAACTTATCAATTCGCTTTTTATTTGTTTTAATCAATACATAGAGTGCCCACTATCAATTTTTTTCCCTTTAAAAGTTAAATTATAGACATTTGAATAATTTAAAGCATTATTTATGACCATGTTATTTTAAAACTATGATGTGTTCCACTAACATGACTTTCTCAACAAACTGTTGTTAAAAGACTGTTCCTTTATTTACATCTCGGACACTGAAATAAACATCAGCAGAAATGGGTTACTTCCTTCCAAGTAGAAGGGAAATATGGTAATACACAAGACTAAAGCGATAGTCAAATCTCTTAAAAAGTCGGTCACTATATGGAACGATTGAAATTCGGTTCCCTTTGCACGGCCAGAAGTAAAACAAAAGAGAGATGAAACTAAACCTGACTTCCTACTTAAGAAAAGTTTAAGTAGCTTAAAATTGAAACCAATAACAAGGAATTTCTCGGAAATGGTTAATCCACATACAAACGCACGTGATATAAATTATTCTTATTCTTATTACAATGGGCTAATAATAATAATAATAATAATAATAATAATAATAATAATAATAATAGACCCAATATTATAAGGTTTATAGGTAATTTTATACATATTTAGAAACAGAAAAATGTCTCGGTTGAAAGAGTTTTCAGATTTTGTATTACCTAGTGCGATTACAAAGCTCTGTTGAAGAGTCTTGCACATTGTTATTAATATATAACTGCTATTAGCACACCTGGATGCTCTCTGAAATATCTGTTCTCCTAATCGCTAGCGACGTTCTTGCGTCTGCCAGCTGTAGTGAGCGCTTGTTTTCATTTCCTCCTTCCAGTTTTCCCTTTGCTACACCTCTTTACAATATCTGTTCCCCTGGTCGCCAGCGCAACTCTCGATCCTCACATTGCATCGTTTTCCATTTCGTTTTGGGACATGTTGCAGCAACTTTCTGCCAAAAGGAAGTGGTAGAGTATTTTCCAGAACATTATAAGCCTCGGGCTGACTTTGAAGTTTGAGTTTAAGTAGTTTGCGGTTAGACACCAACCCTCGCAGTTGCCAAGTCTTCCACTTACTGCTCCCTTATATGAAGCACGAATCTCGACTTGCAAGCAGTGTTATCGAGTCTCCAGGAAACAGATTTTACAATGTTGCCTCTCACCCCTAGTAATGGATCGTCTTTTGTTTACTAATGGATATTTCACAGTGACAGAGGGGAACGGTACCGTTTGAGGCTCATGTTTTGGAGAAAAATATACTTTTAACACATACTGTCTCTACCGATTACACGTACATAAATAGTAGTTACTGAAGGTATAGTATTCCACCCTAACATTTCTTACCGGAGTTTAACCGGTCATATATATTCTGAGGTACAAAAAAAAAATTAAAGAAAAAGATAGTGTGTCTGTGTGTGAGTGTGCGTGCGTACCTCTGGGTGTTTGTGGACAGCACAACTCAAAACCGAAAACTTGGTTAAATACCAAACCTTTAAGTTCATCCGTTATCCGATTTTAGATAAATCTCTTCTCCACAATCTAACCCTTAAGTGGAAGATTATTCGAAATTTTCTATTCTCTTAAAAGTGCCTCTAACGATTTTTGAAAATGTATCCTTATATTAAAACGATGTATGGGTGTCTAGAATTTTCTGGGAATAGAACCTTGAAGTTTACTACACAGAAAATGTACATCTCCTTAAAATACACAATTTATGTCACAAGCTTACTATTTACCTATTCGTTTATTTATTATTTATTGATTTTTATTTTATTTATTTTTTAAGTAAACCAGTTTCTTGATATGCTTACTTTATGGTTTCAATCTCAAAATAATTAAAACTTTTCTAAAACGAGAGTTTTGTCATTAAAGTTTCGTTTTGCTTTACCTACTTCTAGTCAAGCAAACAGAAGCGGATTTGAATCGCATAGTAGTCGGCTTTTAAAAGATTTCACTATCGCTTTAGCCTTAGTGTATTCCATTATTTCTCTCTTCTTACAAAGATCTAACAACAAGACCCTTTTTGCTAATGTTTATCTGCATTAGCATGAAGTAGATAGAAGAATAAGCTTTTGTAAGAATAGTTTGTCACTAAATAAGTACAGAAAGTTATGTGAATGGAACACGTTTTTTTCAAACATTAGGTTGGTAAGTATGCGATTGTCACTTGTGGGGGGAGGGGGAATGCAAACTAGTGAATGAATATGAGTGATTTACTTTTTACTTTCTCAGCACGATAAGCAGCACATGTTAGAATGGCACCAATGAAAATCGTGGTAAGACTCGTGTCCCCGTCAAGCGTTCACATTTTTAGGAAAATCACGGCGCCAGGCGTATTTTTGTCTTTGAGTGTAAGTGAAAAAGGTAACGAACTAGAGCTCTTTCAAACCCAGGTACAAGCGTCCATCATTTTTGGTTCAAAACCGCTTCGAAAATCAGAGCTGGCCCTCAAAATAGAACCTTATTTTTCTCTCTTTATTGCTGTCTCATATCAAAATAGGCATTACTAAGTATATTTTTAGAGATTATCACGTTTCCTTTAAATGTTTTCTCACCAGTTAGGAGCATTTCTTCATTCATCGCTGTGATTTCTTGAAACAATTGTGTGTTTTTCGCCGAAAGGATATGTACATTCATCAAAGAAACTGTTTGAGTCACAAAAACTTGAATGCAAATACCTGAGAACTGTGTTTTTAAGTATCAATTTTAGTGCATTTATTAGACCATATTTGAGCTTAAAATCCGTTAAGGTTAGAACATGGCAAAATAATTTGACGTAATCATTAACAGAATCTCACTTTCTGATGAAATCTCAACATCGAATTTTTCGATAGTATACAATATCCACCTTCGTTACCTACTATGTACACTCAAAGACATTAAAAATGCGCCTGGAAATAGTTATAGTTTGTAATTTCTTACTCACTTGATATAGTTAACGACATTAAAAATACGCCTGGCGCTGTATTTTGCTGAAAATGTGAACGTTTGACGGGGACTCGGTTTTTCCACGATATTCTTTGGTGCCATTTTGGTACAGCATTCCAAGCGAGTAAAGAAATGCAAAACCTATTGGCAGTCTACCCCTCAGCCCTGCTCGACACTTCCTCAGAGCAGGTTTACTGCTATAAGCGTGTATTAATTTAGTCTACCAGTAATTGGCGTTAGAACTTCAGAGAAAAGATTAACTTCACTTTGTAACACCCGGTGAGAGAGGTGGAGTATTGTCTAACCAGAAAGTTTATGGATCACTATTTCTCAACTCGGAACTTTATTTATCGCATGTTACGTTTCATATTCAACCCTTTCCTGTTATGTAAATGTATTTAGCTAATAATATTTTAATAAAAATCCATGTAACTATTTTGAAAAATATAAATTTAGAACAATTTTTACTTTCTCCATTCGCACTTTGTACATAGTGTATAGAGAATGTATTGCACTCCACCGAAAAATTCGATACCGAGATTTCACCGGAAATATATGTTTTAGGGTCCCCAATATCCAAAAAACGCATTTTCACAAAAAGGTCCGTGTGTGTGTGTGTGTGTGTGTGTGTGTGTGTGTCCGTGTGCCCGTGAACACGATAACTCAAAAACGAAAAGTCGGTAAAATACCAAACTTGGTATTTATGTTTAGTATCTTCCAGGGATGCGACACGAAGATTTTGAGAAAAATCCCCCCACCGCCAACTACCCTTTACAAGGAACTTTTTCGAAAATTTTGATTTTCTCAAAAATGCCTCTGGTATTTTGATTAAAATTTCGGATATTAAACATATTTACCTGACAAGTAAAATGTATATCTTGAATTTTCTGGGAATAGCATCTGAGGAGTTTTTTATTGTGGATGAATTTTACTAAATTTTGAATAACTGCTAAACCGTAAGAGATGGACAAAAACTTACGACACAAAAAATGTAGAGCACATTAAAACACACAATTTATGTTATATACATTTTTTTCGTGGAGTTCGTCGTTTTTGTGACATTACTTATTTTTGTTTTTGCTATGAAAAACGTATACTTTTCTCATACAGGAACCTGTCAACTACTATCCATATAAACAAAGGAACTTCATTGACACAGCAACGAGCTTTTGACTATCACTTTAACCTACGGTTGTCCCTTATTTCGCTTCAATTTACAAGGAAGCGAGTAATAAGACTATTTCTGCTAATATTTTCTGATTAGCATAGATTAAATAGAAGCATAAGCTTTTTAAGAATTATTTGTTGCAGGGATATGAAGAATGTCATGTGAATGGTACACATAAGATTTTTTAGATAAAGGGGACCCTTAAACATATATTTCCGGTGAAATCTCGGTATCGAGTTTTTTGGTGGAGTGCAATACCTTCTCTATACACTATGTACTAGTGCGTATAGAGAAAGTAAAAAGAAAAGTCGGCAAAAAAACAAACTTAGTATTTAAGTTTAGTATCTTATTGGGATGTGACACGAAGATTTTGAGAAAAATCCCCCCACCACAAACTACCCTGTACATGGACATTTTTGATTTTCTAAAAGATGCCTCTATCGATTTTGATTAAAATATCACATATTAAAGATATTTACCTGATAAATAAAATGTGTATCTGGAATTTTTTGGGAATAGGCTCTGAAGACTACTTTATTCTGGATGAATTTTACGGAATTATTGCATAACTAGTAAACCAAGAGATGTACAAAAACTTACCACACAAAAAAGATAGAGCACGTTAAAGCACACAATTTATGTCATATAAATTTTTTCGTGGTATTGGTAGTTTTTTAATTATTCCTTGTTTTTCATTTCATCTTTAAAAAACGTATTTTTTTCTCACACAGGAATTTGTCAACTCCCGTCCATACAAACAAAGGAGCTTCAGTCACATAGGTATCAGCTTTTGACTATCACTTTAGCCTATGGTACTCCCTTATTTCGCTTCTACTTACAAGGAAGCAAGTAATAAGACTATTTCTGCTATTTTTTTCTCGATTAGCATGAAGTAATTAGAAACATAAGCTTTTAACAATAATTTGTTGCAGAGAAGTAGAGAAAGTAATGTAATGGAACACAACATATTTTTAAAAAAAGATCCATATGCATCTGCAATGTGTGTGTTTGTGTGTGAGTGTGTGTGTGTGTGTGTGGGTGGGTGTCTGTGGACAGCATAGCCCAATAAAGAAAAGACCGTTTAATACCAAAGTTGGTATTTAGGTTGAGTATCTACCAAGGATGCGACACAAAGATTTTCACAAAAACCCTCCCACCACAAACTAACCTTTATATGGTAACATTTTCGAAAATTTTGATTTTCTAAAAAATGCCTCAAACGTTTTGATTAAAATCCCGTATATTAAAGATATTTACATTCAAAATAAAATGTATATATTGAATTTTCTGGGAATAGCCTCTGAGAACCTCTTTATTCTTGATGAAATTTGTCGAATTTTGCTTAACTGCTAAACCTTAAGAGATAGACAAAAACTTACTGCACAAAAAATGTAAGTACGTCAAAACTTACAATTTATGTCCTTCATGTCTTTGTTGGGGAGGTAACCATTTCCGTGATATTCCTTGGATTTGGTTTCAACTGTAAAGTACTTATACTTTTCTCAGACAGGAAGTATGCGTTTTTCTTTTGTTCTACTCCTGACCAAAGTAAGAAGAGATTTGCATTGGCAACTTGTTTATCTCGATAAGCATTGTGTAGAAAGAAGAATAATCTTTAGCAATAACTTTGTAGAGGAGCTAGAGAAAGTCATGAGAGTGTAATACATCAGGATTTTTTATCCCATATGTTTCAACTAAGTTTAACAGAATGACGATATTATGCCGTTTGTATTAAGTTTTCGGTAGAAACAAATAATTTAAAAGTCAAAGTAATATTGACGCTTTTGGAGATAGTTTAAATAATATCTAGGTACACTTTAAAACATAGAAATACGCAATGCACTTTACATATTTATATCCTCCAATGTTGAATGAGGTAGCGCATGCTGTACAGTTACATCTATGTGTCACATTCACATGACTCTCTCTACTCTAAGACTGCACTGTCTGGTGACCTGAATCTGACTCCTTCACGTTACCATGGAAACACATCGCTAAACAATAGCTACATTACATAATCCATTATAGATATCAGGTGCAAAACGATCGTTAGATGTTTAACATCTCAAAACTGTATACTGGCCTTAAAATTCCACACGATTTCCATGCAATCGCATGAATAAGTGTGCAGAACAATTCCAGCAGTTAATAACGAATAGGCATCAAGGAAATGGCTTATAACACACAAAAACAAAGGTGATTTGGAATGAGCTATGTGTTTGAAAACAATCAATATCTATTTTTGTTGTTGATTAGCATATTTTAGTCAACCGCTTAAAAATTAATGGTAAATTTAGAATGACATATGTACATCCCCCCAGAAAGAAGAGGTGAAAGTTATTCAAGAAAAGTCAAATATATATTTCATTCGTCACGTAAATATATTTACTTTATCGTATATTATTTATTGCATGGTTTTCTTTCCCGTCCATTGCTTACTGTTGAGTATTATTGTTTTTTCACACAAGCCGTGTGGTTTACTCGGAAACATGCGAGGCAGTTGAGAAATTCAATGCCATGACGGCATGTTGCCATGTAGCTCAGTGGAAGACCAACCGGCTAGAGGTCGGGAGATCCGTGGTTCAAATCCGGCTACGGCATTGAATTTTTCAGTGTGACTCTACCTATCCAATTCCTACATATTGTTCTTAATTCCTAGGAAAGCCTGTTTTCCTATCTACTTCATTTTAAGCAATATTAATCTTTAAGGAAATTGTGCATTTCACACATCTTTAAGTTAGAAAGATAATAGCGAAAGTCGAATGTTTTAGAACTGAACAGCATGCGATGACTTCAAAATTCATACTGCTTCCAGAACACTGCGAGAAAAAACTGAAATCAGTAAAAATTCAAAATAACGAAAAAGCATTGAACAATCCCAACCATTAATAACGGGTACTTCGGAAACGGCTGATGCCACAAAAAACAAAAAGAAAAAAATATTAAATTATTACGTGTTTTGAAGAAACCAACACTGTGAGGTGTAGGGGGGGGCAGGATCAGGTATCTAACAATAAATTGCAATTGATCATAACATATAATGTTTTAAGAAATGCACTTTATTGTAAATTATTGTATCGTAAAGTGTTAACATTTTAAAAAATGTGCTTTGTTGCCATCTTTTATCACATACGTAATAGAAATTAAACAGTTTTTGTCTGCAAAATACGGTTTTGCCCCTAGGGTAGGGGCAGAAACGTTAAAATGGCGGGGCACAACCGGGTACTACAATTCTCTGTGCTTAATAGTCATTTACATTTAAAATATTTCAATGCCTTTTGGGGCCAACCTGTGCGAAGTTCATGGGCCCATCTGTTGCACTTCCCACACCGAATCCAGTCGTCGTTTCTTTTTGTCTCGCTATATTTCTCCTTACAATAAGAGCACTGGCTATCGCTAGAATTTTCCTCGCTATATTTGGATTTCTTTGCTCTTGTTGTTTCACCAAACTTAGACTTAAGTGACTTTCTGCAAATTGCTGGTGATCCAGGTTGAGTATTTGCTTTTTTTTTTTTTTTTTTTTTTTGAAGCTCAACCTTATATGCTGACAGCTGTCTCCCTGACGATGAGGGAGGTCTTTTAACTGCAAATGCACGCACACACACACACACACACACACACACACACACACTGCAAGTCATTGCACTGCATCTTCGCAATGTCTGTTCTCCTATTCGCACAGTCTGGCTGCGGCTAGCGGACCGAGAGGTTGTTTGTCCGCTGTGTTGCGCGTAATCGAGCGGCGTTAAGGAACGTCAAATAGATTGTTCTGTGTGAGTCTAGAGATCTACAAGGAGAGAATTTCTAATGATAGAGGCAATACGCCGGCAAAATACTTTGCAGATCTCATTTCGAGGAGCTGAACGTCGACCGGGCGCGATGGAAGTGCATGACTGGATTCACGACTACATGAAAATACCACCTGATCAGGTAGATACACTACAGTTTCATTCTAGAGAAAAATTCAGTTTTTATAAAATTTATATGTGTAACACACTATGAAAGATATTTACAGCAATTTCAAGGGGCAGCAAAGTTTAGTTATGAGAGTGGTGAAATACTGACGGTAAATATTGGGCCAGCTGACTGCCGATTGTAAATGTCCGGGTTTTCAATTTAGTGCCTGAGATCACTCACACGTTTCTGGAACAGAAATTTTCACAATATGGGAAAATACTAGAGACTCAAGAAGAACAATGGAACGCAGACTATAAGTACCCCGCCAAGTCTGATGTTCGTTCTGTAAGAATGGAATAAAAAAAGGAAATTCCATCTACAGTAGTAGTGCGTGGGCTTCCTGTTGGTGTGACCTATCTAGGACAGCCGCAAACTTGCTATGTGTGTGGGGAAGCTTCTCATTTTCGCTCACATTATCCATACAAAAAGTCTGTACTGCCTGTCTCTGTCTCGCGCAGGGCTGTGTTACTCAGCGATGTAGTGAGAGGACAAGTTAGCGCTCGGGCGGAAGAGCAATGTAAACAAACAGTAGGTGCGTCAAATAGGCCCACTACTGAAGCTAGTGAAATAGAACCCGTTTGTAACGTCAAACCTACAGAGGAAGTCTACCCGACCACCAGCTGTATGCGTGACGATGTAGCGGTGGAGGAGACACCCGCACCGGTGGTGGAGAAATGGCGACGACTATTTAAGCCTGGTATTACGACCTTTTTCAAGACCAAAGGTCGTGAGAGGGCAATTGAACGACGTCACACCTTCGACTTTTACCAAGAAATAATCATGGGTCTTCTCTCTAGACAACAGAGTGGTCAGGACGTACCCCATCGCCTTCAAGCTGTGAGGCGGAAGCTCGTGGAAATACAGCAACATGTTTTGGCGGGCACTATGACCCGCTCGCGAACTCATGACTCCGTCGTGGCACAGGAGAAAGCTTCTTTGTTTCATACCATTAAGGAGAAGTGTGCTGGTAGTGGTCGTTACATCCATGCTCTTCTGACACCAGTAGGCGCCAAGGTCACCTCTGTGCCTCAAATCCTACAGACTATCCATACATATTATAGCACCATGTTTGACACCACTGACCTACGCAATGACGCCATGGAAGAGCTCTTCCAAAATGTTGACACCTGTATAACTGTCGAGAAACAACGTTCCTTGGAGCAGCGAGATTCTGCAAGCTATTAATTCTGCTAGCCTCCGTTCCTGCCCAGGAGAAGACGGCCTGACATATTCATTCTACAACACCTTTTGGAGTATAATCAAAGCAGAAGTTGTAGAGTTGCTAAATGAGATCCTTATTGGATCGCACGTTTGCCCTGGATTCGCAAATGGCATCGTCATCTTAATCCCAAAGAAAAGGTCTCCAATGTGTGTCCGGGACTGCAGAACCATAACACTTTTAAACACCGACTACAAAATTGTGATGAACGTACTTGCATCCAGATTAAGGATTGGCGTTTTTTTTATTTATGGACGCTTTTTAACTGCTGTGGTTCTCAGCGTCCCATTCTATACTAGGCGTGAAAGGCCGCTTAATTTTGCTCAGAGGCCTCTCTATCAGGCTTGAGGTTCTTTTACGTGCCGTAAATCTACGACACGGAACCCACGGCTTTACTTCCCTTCCCTTGCTAAGAATTTTTACGCCCGAAAAAATCCATCGTCCTTCGCAGGGTTTGAACCCATGATCTTGGGTATATGAAGTTAGCATGGTAACCACTACACCACGGAGGGCGACAGAGTAAGGATTGTTCTACCTACAATTGTAACCTTCGGACAAACATGTGGCATCCCGGGCAGGACCATAATTGACAACCTTCTGGTCCTCCGAGATACAATTCTCCATTATGAACGGAATTCGTCGGAGGCTGTTGCGTTGGTCAGTATGGATTTTGATAAAACCTTTGATAGAGTTGGCCATGCTTCAGAAATTCAAACTTCCACCGTTGCTAATATCTGCAATCAGAACCGTCTACAGTGAAATGACTTCGAAAGTGCAAGTCAATGGATACTTCAGTAAGCCTATAAAGCTTACTAACTCTTTACGCCTGGGTTGTCCAGAATCAAGCTTCTCTTCTCCCTTTCTTCAGAGTCCTTTCTTCGCTATCTTCAGTCTAAGCTGACTGGGACTGTCATTCCAGCTCGATTATTTTGTGCCAGCGCTTATGCTGATGACGTCACGCTGCTCATCCGTAGGCGTGAGGCCTTTCCCTTGGTACATACTGCCATCACACTTTATGAGGCAGCTTCTAATGCCAAAGTGAACACCTCGAAGTCGCAACTGCTCCCTCTTGGATCGTGGTCAACTGATCACACATTTCTCGATATCCCGATACAATATAGTGTCAAGATTCTCGGCATCATCTTCTCCAAACCGTTTTTCATCGATGATTACTCGCAACTGGGATCACAAAATAAATTTGATTCGGCTGAACACCACTTGCACATCTTGGTCGGAACTTGAACCTTCTACAGAAAGTATGGCACATCAATCAGTTTGTTTTGACAAAATTATGGTATATGGCGCAGATACTACCAATGCCTGAAAAACACGTCTCCCGAATTGAGCGACTTATTGGATACTATCTATGGAGAGCACAGCCCTTTCGTGTAGCTAAGAGCCAATTGTGGCGAAAACGTAACGAAGGCGGCTTAGGTTTAATTGCAGTGGGACCTAAGAGTAAAGCGCTTCTTGTTAAATCTATTATACTTGCCACTAGGGGATATGGAGAGGAACAAGAAATAGTATTTTATGAACCATACAAGAATTCTCTTGGAACTCCAGTTCAGGCTGTTCCTGCGGGTTTTAAGAGAGGACTCCATGTTTTGGATGGCATTGATGTCGATGTCCTACCTCAGCAACCTAGAGGACTATCAACTGAGCTCTACAAGCTTTTCCTACAGCGGCTGCTTGCACCAATTCATGTGGTGGATAGGATGCCCAACAGACCCTGGTGTCTAGTATGGCGGAACATCCATTTGCGCAACATATCTACGGAGTGGACTACATGCACATATTTGGTCATCGATGATGTTGTGGCTACAGAGGATAAAAAATTCCGATACAACATGGTGAGGACCCCCACATGCAACATTTGCGGTGTGCGGGATACTCTACGCCATCGTTTTGTTACCTGCACAACAGCACGACAGATCTGGCACTGGGTTGTTTCGCAATTGCACCGTCTTGCTCCTTCGCAAAATCCCAACGATTATGCTCGCACATTACTACAACTAAAGACTCGAAGTACCACCGACCGCTTCGCACAGGTGTGGCTCGCACTTGGCTTTCAGCATTATATGCTGTCTGAAACACATCCCAGCGTCGACGGTTTACGCTGTCAGCTTAGAGCAGCAAGAGAAGATCTGCAAAAACATAAGCGTCTTTCACGGCAGTCGGCAACAGCCTTTGCCTTGCTCATTCTATAGCGCTTACAAAACCTTCTCATTTTGTTACCATCTTCCTGCACATGTTTAATTTAAAAGCACAGACAACATTGTTCATAACTGTATACAAAAAAGTTGTGAACTCATGTACTGTATTCATAATATAACTTATACCTTTGTAATTAACAAAATGAATAAAGAAAAAATCGCTAGCGGCACAGATGAAGCTGATGGAGATACAGGTGGGCATGCCAGAGCGGGGGGGGGGGGGGGGGGAGGTCTGGTGTTTCCATTCACATAACTTTTTCTACATCTCTGCTTATTCTTCTATTTCATGATAACGAGATAAACATTAGCAGAAATGGTCTTATTACTTGTTTTCTTGTAATTAGAAAGGAAATAAGGGAGGCGAAAGCAATAACGAAATCTTTTAAAAACCGGTTGCTGTGTAATTGAAGTCCCGTATGAGAAAACTTTTCAGTACTTTAAACTGAAACCATTAACAAGAAATATTTCGGAAATTGTCAATTCCACGAAAAAGATGTAGCTACATGACATTAAGTGTGCGCTTTAATGAGATTATACTTAATGTGCAGCAGCTTTTTTGTCTATCTGTTATAGTTTACCAGTTATGCAATAACATTAATCCAGAATGAAGAGGACTTCAAGAGGCTATTCCCAGAAAATTCAAAATTTGCATTTTATTTTCCATTTAAATATTTTAATATATCTACGGTATTTTAATCAAAATCGTTAGAGCCATTTAGAGAATATTAATTTTTTTGAAAATATTTCCAGGTAAAGGGCAGTTTGAGGTGGGCGGGAATTTCCTCAAATCCATCCTTGGAAGATACTAAAATTACCTGTATACCTACCAAGTTTGGTATTTTTTGTTTTTAAGTTATGCTGTTCACAGACTCATTGACACATATTTGCATGGACCATTTTTCTAAAAATCTTGTGTTCCATTCACATGTCTTTCTCTATATCACTGCAACAAATTATTCTATTTACTTCATCTAATGGAGCAGAAATTAGCAGAAACAGTCTTATTACTTGTTTGCTTGTTAGTAGAAGCGAAATAAGCGGGTACCATAGGTTCAAGTGATAGTCAAAAGCTGGTTGATCTGCGACGGAAATTTCTTTGTATGGACACGAGTTCACAAAGTCCTGTATGAGAAACGTAAAAATTTTATAGCTGAAACAAAAACAAGGAATATCTCAAAAACAGTCAGCTCAACGAAAAAAATATATATAGTATAAATTGTGTGTTTTAAGGTGCTCTACATTTGTTGTGTGATAAGTTTTTGCCCATCTCTTACGGTTTAGCAGTTATGCAAAATTCCGTAAAATTCGTCCAGAATAAAGTAGTCTTCAAAGGCTATTCCCAGAAAATTCAAAATATTTTATTTATTTGGCATGTAAATACCTTAAATATAAGAGATTTTAATCAAAATCACTAGAGCCGTTTTTAAGAAAATCAACATTTTCGAAAAAAGTTCGATGTAAAGGATTGTTGGGGGTAGGGGGATTTTGCCGAAAATCTTCGTGTCGCAGCCTTGTAAATACCAAACTTAAATGCCACACACACACACACACACACACACACACGCACACCACATATACACACACCACATACACACACCACACACACACACACACACGGACATGTTTCTAAAAATGCTTTGTTTGGATTCAATTGGTCTCAAAACATGTATTTCCGGTTAAATCTTGGTATCGAATTTTTGGGTGCAATACAATACCTTCTCTATACACTATATACATAGTACTTATAGAGAAAGTAAAGAAAATCTGATGTGTACCATTCACATGACTTTCTCTACATCCCTGCATCAAATTATTCTTAAAAACTTATACTTCTATTTACGTCATGCTAATCAGTAAAAAATAGCAGAAATAGTTTTATTACTTGATTCCCTGTAAGTAGAAGCGAAATAAGGGATTACCATAGGTTAAAGTGATAGTTAAAAGATGGTTGCTATGTGACTGAAGTTCCTTTGTTTGTATGGAAAGCAGTTGACAAATTCCTGTATGAGAAAAGTATAAGTTTTTCATAGCAGAAACCAAAAATAAGGAATGTCTCAAAAACGACGAACTCCAGGAAAAAAAAAGTATGTAACATAAATTGTGTGTTTTAACTTGCTCTACATGTTTTGTGTGGTAAGTTTTTGTCCATCTCTTACGGTTTAGCAGTTCTTCAGAATTCACTAAAATTCACCCAGAATAAACTACTCTTCAGAGGCTACTCCCAGAAAATTGAAGATATACATTTTATTTGTCAGGTAAATATCTTTAATATATGAAATTTTAATCAAAATCGTTAGAGCCATTTTTGAGAAAATAAAAATTTTCGAAAAAAGTTCCATGTAAAGGGTTGTTTGGGGGGGGGGCATTTTTCTTAAAAGCTTCGTGTCGCATCCCTGGAAGATACTAAACTTAAATACCAAGTTTGATATTTTACCGACTTTTCGTTTTTGAGTATCGTGTTCACAGACACACGGACACAGGAACACACACACACACACGGATCTTTTTGTGAAAATGCCTTTTTTAGATAAAGGGGACCCTAAAACATATATTTCCAGTGAAATCTCGCTATCGAATTTTTGGGTGGAGTGCAATACCTTCTCTACACACCATGTACATAGTGTGCATAGAGAAAGTAAAAATGCTGTAAAATCTCTTTCCCCGTAAAGTCATAAATGGCTCCACTAAGAATCTTTGATTTAATGGACTTTTTGAATTTATGGAATTAATGAATGTACAGTGCTTTCGTGTGTGAAAATACTGTCTTGCTTATTAGTTTCTCTATACGAACTATGCACATAGTGTATAGAGAAAGTATTGAACTCCAACAAAAAATTCGATTCCGAGATTTCACCGAAAATATATGCTTTAGAGTCCCCTTTATCTAAAAAATTATCGAATTTTTGTTCCATTATCTTGTTGGAATACTGTCACAGGGTGCTGTGTCATAAGGGGTAGTTGGTTCTCTCTAATAGGAGCAATTTTGTTGTAGACATAAATCTTGTATACCTTACTGGGATGCATAAGCGATAGACAAAAACATACCAAACAAGTGTTTCAAATGTTTTATGAAAGTTCGTCAATAGTTTACAAACAACACTTATCAATTCGCTTTTTATTTGTTTTAATCAATACATGGACTGCCCACTATCAATTTTTTTCCCTTTAAAAGTTAAATTATAGACATTTGAATAATTTAAGGCATTATCTATGGCCATGTTATTTTAAAACTATGATGTGTTCCACTCACATGACTTTCTCAACAAACTGTTGTTAAAAGACTGTTCCTTTATTTACATCTCGGGCACTGAGATAAACATCAGCAGAAATAGGCTAATTCCTTCCAAGTAGAAGGGAAATATGGTAATACACAAGACTAAAGCGATAGTCAAAAATCTTAAAAAGTCGGTCACTATATGAAACGATTGAAACTCGGTTCCTTTTGCACGGCCAGAAGTAAAACAAAAGAGAGATGAAACTAAAGCTGACTTCCTGCTTAAGAAAAGTTTAAGTAGCTTAAAATTGAAACCAATAACAAGGAATTTCTCGGAAATGGTTAATCCACATACAAACGCACGTGATATAAATTATTTTTATTCTTATTACAATAGGCTAATAATAATAATAATAATAATAATAATAATAATAATAATAATAATAGACCCAATATAAAAAGGTTTATAGGTAATTTTATACATATTTAGAAACAGAAAAATGTCTCGGTTGAAAGAGTTTTCAGGTTTTGTATTACCTAATGTGATTACAAAGCTCTGTTGAAGAGTCATGCACATTGTTATTAATATATAACTGCTATTAGCACACCTGGATGCTCTCTGTAATATCTGTTCTCCTAATCGCTAGCGAGGTTCTTGCGTCTGCCAGCTGAAGTGAGCGCTTGTTTTCATTTCCGCCTTCCTGGTTTCCCTTTGCTACACCTCCCTACAATATCTGTTCTCCTGGTCGCCAGCGCTACTCTCGATCCTCACATTGCATCGTTTCCCATTTCGTTTTGGTACACGTTGCAGCAACTTTCTGCCAAAAGGAAGTGCTAGAGCATTTTTCAGAACATTATAACCCTCGTCGTGACTTTGAAGTTTGAGTTAGAGTAGTTTGCGGTTAGAAACCAACCCTCGCAGTTGCCAAGTCTTCCACTTACTGCTCCCTTATATGAAGCAGAATCTCGACTTGCAAGCAGTGTTTTCGAGTCTCCAGGAAACAGATTTTACAATGTTGCCTCTCACCCCTAGTAATGGCTTGTCTTTTGTAATAGAGTGCAAAATCAGAGCAGTTAAATATTGGATGAGAATCATTCACGGAAACCAATCTCTAATTAGGGCAGTCTGCTACCGTGAACAGTTGCGAATGGAAGGTAATTCGACGTGGGCATCAAAATTAAAGAAAGGGTTGGAAACCATTGGGATGGGAGACATTTGGATGGCGGGGCAGGAAAACAGGCGAAGTATTTGGAGAAAAATTAAGAAACGTCTCTGTGATATTGACAGATAGCAAATGATTGCGCAATGTACAGAGAAGGTGTCATTAGAAGTACAGTCTGGGCTGAAATCGGAGTGGGGTATGGAGCAATACATCAAAACAGGTACCAAACTCATTAGAGAGGGGCTCGCGTTCATTAGACTAGGAGCATGGAGGAGCACGAAAATTTCTGACGAGAATGTTATAAGAATCTGTCCCATTTGCGAGGAGGAAGAGTCGTGGACTCACATCTTGGCAAAATGTAGGGGTACGGAGGAATGGCGGGAAAAATATTTCCCGCGATTTTTTACCACTGCGAATGTAGGGATAGAAGCATGTTGGACGCTACTGGCAGGTACGGAAAACATGGACGGGCTAGGTAAATTTATACTTAAGGCAAGACAGCTGAGATCTGAGGAGGCTGCCAATAGAGAAGGGGGGGGGGGAATAAGATCAACTAAACAAAAGTGACTACAATGTTCTACATACATGTATATTATATCATACTTAGGTCACTGTTGTGCTAGGTTGTATATATTATGTGTATATATGTCTTTTAAGTGTAATTATCTATTATAAGAGGGTGCATTTATGAAGGTGTACTCTGTGCTGTAAATTTAAATTGATATATTTGAATATCTTTGTATCTTTATTTTTGGATTCACTCTTAATCCTTTATTGTTGTTTAATAATGCTTTTGACTGTGTATTTCCTTTGTCTTTTTATTATCGTGTTCACTCTTTTAATTCTTTGTTGTGGTTGTTGTTTTAATATTGCTTGTAATGTGTATTACAAAAGCACGTACGGTCTGTGGACCCGTGCGACTGTTGAAATTCTATGTATGATATTGCTATATTAATAAATAAACTTATTCATTCATTCATACTAATGGATATTTCACAGTGACAGAGGGGAACGGTACCGTTTGAGGCTCATGTTTTGGAGAAAAATAAACTTTTAACACATACAGTCTCTACCAATTACACGTACATAAATAGTAGTTACTGAAGGTATAGTATTCCACCCTAACATTTCTTACCGGGATTTAACCAGTCATACATATTTTGAGGTACAAAAAAAAAAATTAAAGAAAAAGATAAGTGTGTCTGTGTCTGTGTGTGCGTGCGTTACCTCTGGGTGTGTGTGGTCAGCACAACTCAAAATCGAAAACTTGGTTAAATACCAAACCTTTAAGTTCATCCTTTATCCGATTTTAGATAAATCTCTCCCCCACAATCTAGCCCTTAAGTGGAAGATTATTCGAAATTTTCTATTCTCTTAAAAGTGCCTCTAACGATTTATATTAAAAGGATGTATGGGTGTCTAGAATTTTCTGGGAATAGAACCTTGAAGTTTACTACACAGAAAATGTACATCTCCTTAAAATACACAATTTATGTCACGTGCTTATTATTTACCTATTTATTTATTTATTATTTATAAACCACTTTGCAAGTGCTATAGGGTGACTTTGTCCTGAATAGTATTTAAATGGTGATGACAAAGTGGCGTCGGCGTTATTGTGTGGGTCAGTGGGTCCTGTTAGGGTGGAACCCAGTGACATTTCGCTACCTTTTGATGTCTCTTTCAAACCCAGGTACAATCGTCCATTATTTTTGGTTCAAAACCGCTTCGAAAATCAGAGCTGGCCCTCAAAATAAAACTTTATTTTTCTCTCTTTATTGCTGTCTCATATCAAAATAGGCATTACTAAGTATAATTTTAGAGATTATCACGTTTCCTTTAAATATTTTCTCACCAGTTACGAGCATTTCTTCATTCATCGCTGTGATTTTTTGAAACAATTGTGTGTTTTTCGCCGAAAGGATATATACATTCATCAAAGAAACTGTTTGAGCCACAAAAAACTTGAATGCAATTACCTGAGAACTGTGTTTTTAAGTATCAATTTTAGTGCATTTATTAGACCATATTTGAGCTTAAAATCCGCTAAGGTTTGAAAATGGCAAAGTAATTTGACTTAATCATTAAAAGGTTCTCACTTTCTGATGAAATCTCAACATCGAATTTTTCGATAATATACAATATCCACCTTCGTTACCTACTATGTACACTCAAAAACATTAAAAATACGCCTGGAAATAGCTATAGTTTGTAATTTCTTACTCCCTTGATATAGTTGACATTAAAAATACGCCTGGCGCTGTATTTTGCTGAAAATGTGAACTTTTGACGGGGACTCTGTCTTTCCACGATATTCTTTGGTGCCATTTTAGTACAGCATTCCAAGCGAGTAAAGAAATGCAAAACCTATTGGCAATCTACCCTTCACCCCTCCGGACTGCTCGACACTTCCTCAGACCAGGTTTACTTCTATAAGCATGTAATAATTTAGTCTACCACCAATTGCGCGCATTACCTTGGCATTAGCTTCAGAGAAAATAAGCGCAGAGAAAAGATTAACTTCACTAAGTAAAACCCGGTGAGAGAGCTGGAGTATTGTCCAACCAGAAAGTTTATGGATCACTATTTCTCAACTCAGAACTTTATTTATCGCAAGTTACGTTTCATATTCAACCCCTTCCCCTCGTAACGTGGCCTTCCAATACGCTTTTAACAGCATAGCAACAGGTGAGAGACATGGGCGGAGTCAGCGAAAAGCGGTTGTCTTAGGATAAGTATTTCGAGGCGTATTTTTAATATATTTGAGTGTACATTGTAATAAGTGATAGAGAAATTAAAACTGGTGAGTTCTTATATCTTTATGTAGGTATATATGTTTATAATTGATTTTTGTATTGCTATATATATATATTGCATCAGTCAATTCCAGATATCCGTCATTAATGGCTTTAATTGGTCCATACTTTGTTCTTCCTTCTATTAAATCTCGCCGCCATAGGCCACCGAAACTAGAGGCACACCTGAAACAGAGAAGAAAACTGAATTAAAGTAAATGTTGGAAAGGAAATCGGTGTAGACGAGAAACCATCCCAGCATTCGACTACCGACAAATGGCAACAAAAAAGACCCATATGCAAGACTGGGCGGTTTTTGGAGATCTCCTGAATGCGACTCGCACACGCTACCATGGTAACACTTCGCTAGGTAGGTAAAAGCAACATTAGACATTTCTTTTTGGATACAAGGGTAATGTGATATTCAAATGTTAAATATTTGGACAATAGGATGTCAGATACTGCCTTAATATTCCCATGCATACCGTTTCCATACAGTTGCACTGAACAGAAAAATTCGAACCATTAATGACGAATCTCGGAAATGGTTTATGACTCCCCAAAAATTAACCGAACTAAACTGTGCGTTTTAAAGAGTTCAACATTTTATTTCCGGAGGAAGGGTAGTTCGTTTTCATTTATCACTTGACGTTTAACAATAATACATGACATGTAATTTTCTATCTGAACAAAGGGGACTTATTGAGCTATTCACAATAAAAAAAAATCAAGAACTAAATTTTGTTATGTAAATGAATTTAGCTAATAATATTTTAATAAAAATCCACGTAACTATTTTGAAGAATATAAATTTAGAACCATTTTTCATGTAAAAGTTTGTGGCAGCTTTGAAAGATGCAACCTAAGATAACAAACAAGCTCTTGTTATTAATAGAGATTTTTAATTTCTCTGTTCTCGAAACCTCCCATGCATATAGCCTACTCATGGCATAGTGTACCTATTACAGACAGGTTTTAGGGAGACAAAAAAATTTGCAACTGTTTGTTTGTTTTACAAGCGATGCGGAGTAAAGTAAGCGGCAAGAGCAGCACCACGAGGCTCGGGAAAGCGCAGGCGATCAGCAGAACAGATGCAACAGGAAGGTATATGTTCCAAAGGAAAACAGGATAGAAGTGAGCAAGCGCTACAACAGCTGCAGCAGGCTCCAGAACTTCAGTATAGATTGGAGGAACTCTATTACAACGAGGTTTATTTGTGCTGATATCATCTATATACTATATCTAATACTGAAGATTCTGTGAGAACTGACTCATTAAGAGCTTAGTAATCTCACGAGGAAAAACCCGAAGTATTCCATTTACATGACTTTCTCTACATCTCTGCAACAAATTATGGTTAAAAAGCTTCTGCTTCTACTTATTTCATGCTAATTCAGAAAAATTAGTAGAAATAGTCTTATTACTTGTTTCCTTGTTACTAGAACCGAAATAACGGAGTACCATAGGTTAAAGTAATAGTCAAAGCTGGTTGCTATGTGTCTGAACTTCCTTTGTTTGTATGGACAAGAGTTGACAAATTCCTGTAAGAGAAAAGTATAGGATTTTCAAAGCCGAATCCAAAAACAAGGAATATCTAAAAAACGTTAAATTCCACGAAAAAATGTATGTGACATAAATTGTGTGCTTTAACGTGCTCTACGTTTTTTGTGAGGTTAGTTTTTGTCCATCTCTTACGGTTTAGCAGTCATGCAAAATTCCGTAAAATTCGTCCAGAATAAAGTAGACTTCAGAGGCTATTCCCAGAAAATTCAAGATATACATTTTATTTGGCATGTAAATACCTTAAATACCTTGATTTTAATCAAAATCACTAAAGCCATTTTTAAGAAAATCAACATTTTCGAAATAAGTTCCATGTAAAGGATTGTTGGGGGTAGGAGGATTTTGCTGAAAATCCTCGTGTCGCATCCTTGGAAATACCAAACTTAAATGCCACACACACACACACAAACACACACACACAAACACACACACACACACACACACACACACACGGACATGTTTCTAAAAATGCTTTTTTGGATTCAGGTGGTCTCAAAACATGTATTTCCGGTGAAATCTCGGTATCGAATTTTTGGGTGGAATACAATACCTTCTCTATACACTATGTACATAGTACTTATAGAGAAAGTAAAAAAAAACTCTGATGTGTACCATTCACATGACTTTCTCTACATCCCTGCATCAAATTATTCTTAAAAACTTATACTTCTATTTACGTCATGCTAATCATTAAAAAATAGCAGAAATAGTCTTATTACCTGCTTCCTTGTAAGTAGAAGCGAAATAAGGGAGTACCATAGGTTAAAGTGATAGTTAAATGTGGTTGCTGTGACACTGAAGTTCCTTTGTTTGTATGGACAGCAGTTGACAAATTCCTGTATGAGAAAAATATGTTTTTCATAGCAGAAACCAAAAATAAGGAATGTCTCAAAAACGACGAACTCCACGAAAAAAAAGTATGTAACATAAATTGTGTGTTTTAACGTGCTCTACATATTTTGTGTGGTAAGTTTTTGTCCATCTCTTACGGTTTAGCAGTTCTTCAGAATTCAGGAAAATTCATCCAGAATAAACTACTCTTCACAGGCTACTCCCAGAAAATTCAAGATATACATTTTATTTGTCAGGTAAATATCTTTAATATATGAAGTTTTAATCAAACATTTTTGAGAAAATCAACACTTTCGAAAAAAGTTCCATGTAAAGGTTTGTTGGGGGGGAGTGATTTTTCTTAAAATCTTCGTGTCGCATCCCTGGAAGATACTAAGCTTAAATACCAAGTTTGATATTTTACCGACTTTTCGGTTTTGAGTATCGTGTTCACAGACACACGGACACAGGAACACACACACACGGATCTTTTTGTGAAAATGCCTTTTTTAGATAAACGGGACCCTAAAATATATATTTCCAGTGAAATCTCGCTATCGATTTTTTGGGTGGAGTGCAATACCTTCTCTACACACCATGTACATAGTGTGCATAGAGAAAGTAAAAATGCTGTAAAATCTCTTTCCCGGTAAAGTCGTAAATGGCTCCACTAAGAATCTTTGATTTAATGGACTTTTTGAATTTATGGAATTAATGAATTAACAGTGCTTTTGTGTGTGAAAATACTGTCTTGCTTATTAGTTTCTCTATACGAACTATGCACATAGTGTATAGAGAAAGTATTGAACTCCAACAAAAAATTCGATTCCGAGATTTCACCGAAAATCTATGTTTTAGAGTCCCCTTTATCTAAAAAATTATCGAATTTTTGTTCCATTATCTTGTTGGAATACTGTCACAGGGTGCTGTGTCATAAGGGGTAGTTGGTTCTCTCTAATAGGAGCAATTTTGTTGTAGACATAAATCTTGTATACCTTACTGGGGATGCATAAGCGATAGACAAAAACATACCAAACAAGTGTTTCAAATGTTTTATGAAAGTTCGTCAATAGTTTACAAACAAAACTTATCAATTCGCTTTTTATTTGTTTTAATCAATACATGGACTGCCCACTATCAATTTTTTTCCCTTTAAAAGTTAAATTATAGACATTTGAATAATTTATAGCATTATCTATGGCCATGTTATTTTAAAACTATGATGTGTTCCACTCACATGACTTTCTCAACAAACTGTTGTTAAAAGACTGTTCCTTTATTTACATCTCGGGCACTGAGATAAACATCAGCAGAAATGGGCTAATTCCTTCCAAGTAGAAGGGAAATATGGTAATACACAAGACTATAGCGATAGTCAAATCTCTTAAAAAGTCGGTCACTATATGAAACGATTGAATTTCGGTTCCCTTTGTACGGCCAGAAGTAAAACAAAAGAGAGATGAAACTAAAGCTGACTTCCTACTTAAGAAAAGTTTAAGTAGCTTAAAATTGAAACCAATAACAAGGAATTTCTCGGAAATGGCTAATCCACACACAAACGCACGTGATATAAATTATTCTTATTCTTATTACAATAGGCTAACAATAATTATAATAATAATAATAATAATAATAGACCCAATATAAAAAGGTTTATAGGTAATTTTATACATATTTAGAAACAGAAAAATGTCTCGGTTGAAAGAGTTTTCAGGTTTTGTATTACCTAATGTGATTACAAAGCTCTATGGATGAGTCATGCACATTGTTATTAATATATAACTGCTATTAACACACCTGGATGCTCTCTGTAATATCTGTTCTCCTAATCGCTAGCGAGGTTCTTGCGTCTGCCAGCTGTAGTGAGCGCTTGTTTTCATTTCCGCCTTCCTGTTTTCCCTTTGCTACACCTCCCTACAATATCTGTTCTCCTGGTCGCCAGCGCTACTCTCGATCCTCACATTGCATCGTTTCCCATTTCGTTTTGGTACACGTTGCAGCAACTTTCTGCCAAAAGGAAGTGCTAGAGCATTTTTCAGAACATTATAACCCTCGTCGTGACTTTGAAGTTTGAGTTAGAGTAGTTTGCGGTTAGAAACCAACCTCTCGACTTGCAAGCAGAGTTTTCGAGGCTCCAGGAAACAGATTTTACAATGTTGCCTCTCACCCCTAGTAATGGCTCGTCTTTTGTTTACTAATGGATATTTCACAGTGACCGTTTGAGCCTCATGTTTTGGAGAAAAATATACTTTTAACACACACAGTCTCTACCAATTACACGTACATAAATAGTAGTTACTGAAGGTATAGTATTCCACCCTAACATTTCTTACCGGGATTTAACCGGTCATACATATTTTGAGGTACAAAAAAAAATTAAAGAAAGAGATAGGTGTGTTTGTGTGTGAGTGTGCGTGCGTTATCTCTGGGTGTGTGTGGACAGCACAACTCAAAATCGAAAACTTGGTTAAATGCCAAACATTTAAATTCATCCTTTATCTTACATTCTTTACATCTCCTTAAAATACACAATTTATGTCACGTGCTTATTATTTACCTATTTGTTTATTTATTATTTATAAACCACTTTGCAAGTGCTATAGGGTGACTTTGTCCTGAATAGTATTTAAATGGTGATGACAAAGTGGCGTCGGCGTTATTGTGTGGGTCAGTGGGTCCTGTTAGGGTGGAACCCAGTGACATTTCGCTACCTTTTGATGTCCTTGCTGCTCCGGTGTTAGCTCAGGTTTTTCTTCTTCATCGGCGAACATGAATTCCTCGGTACAGGGCGTGGTACAAAAGGAAATATACAAGAGGTAGTAAGAAAATAACAATAATCACTGGTTCGTAAATATTATTGAGGAGAATTGCATGGTATAATATTACACTGTGTAAACGCTAACCGTTGACAACCAAGTGACACCTGCAAAACCATGACTTCTTGGTTTCAACCGCGGTGAGCAATGTGGCGCGATTTTGCTCCAGCGACCGACATAGTGTCGCCCATGGAATCTGGCGAAGAACTGCCCAAAACGGTTGTGAATTTTAAACTTGAACATCCTTCTGTATGCATAGCGTCCCTTCTTTCTATTGGTTGCATGTACTTATGCCTCTATTCCCTAAAGCCACTCAACAAAAGACAAATGACAGAGCAATAACCTTTCTAGAATGTTTCCTTTTGAAAGCGCCACTAAGGTTTTGCTAACGGAAATCTGTGCATTTACAGTTAAAACCACGTTTCCAACCTTGTCATCTTAGCGTGTAAAATACTAACAAAATACAGATATTGACAAATAAATTAATGGTTAAAGCAAAACTTATTCCCCTTACTATGATTAATAAGACATTACTCTATATAAATGCTATCTATTTAATTAAGTATACTGACCACTATCGGTTCGTTGCACAACACAACTTATGTTTACATATTATTGTTAGTTACAAAATTTCCATGGTTTAAGCGGATATAGAAATGTTAGTGTCTCAGCTTTCAAGATATGCTTACTTATTGGTTTCAATTTCAAAATACTTGAAACTTTTCTAAAACGGGAGTTTGGTCATTAAAGTTTCGTTTTGCTTTACCTACTTCTGGTCAAGCAAACAGAAGCGGATTTGAATCGCATAGTAATTGGCTTTTAAAAGATTTGACTATCGCTTTAGCCTTAGTGTATTCCATTATTTCTCTCTACTTATAAAGAAGTAATAACGAGATCCTTTTGCTAATGTTTATCTGCATTAGCATGAAGTAGATAGAAGAATAAGCTTTTGTAAGAATAGTTTGTCACTAAATAAGTACAGAAAGTTGTGTGAATGGAACACGTTTTTTTTCAAACATTACGTAGGTGAGTATGCGAGTTCCACTTGTGGGGGGAGGGGTAATGCAAACTAGGGAATGAATATGAGTGATTTACTTTTTACTTTCTCTGCACGATGTTAGAATGATGCCAATGAAAATCGTGATAAGACTCGTGTCCCCGTCAAACGTTCACATTTTTAGGAAAATCACGGTGCCAGACATATTACTTTCTCTAGCCCCATATGTACAATGTACATAGGGATAGAGAAGTATTGCATTCCACCCAAAAATTCGATGTCGAGATTTCACCGGAAATACATGTTTTAGGATCCCCTGAATCCAAAAAAAGCATTTCCAGAAAAAGGTCCATGTGTGTGTGTGTGTGTGTGTCCGTGTGGCTGTGAACACGATAACTCAAAAACGAAAAGTAGCTAAAATACCAAACTTGATATTTAAGTTCAGCATCTTCCAGGGATGCGACACGAAGATTTTGAGAAAAATCCCCCACCCCAAACTACCCTTTACATGGAACTTTTTTCGAAAATTTTGATTTTCTTAAAAATGGCTCTAACGATTTCTATTAAAATATCTTATATTAAAGATATTTATTTACCTGACAAATTAAATGTAGATCTTGAATTTTCTGGGAATAGCTTCTAAGAACCTGTTTATTCTGGATGAATTTTACTTAATTTGGTATAACTAATAAACCGTAAGAGATAGACAAAAACTTGCTGTAGAAAAAATGTAGGCTTTATTAAACTACACAATTATCATTATGTACATTTTTTCGTGGAGCTTACTGTTTTCGAGGTATTCATATTTATTAGTTTCAGTTGTGAAGTACTTATATTTTTTTCAGACGGGAGTGTCCGTTTTTCTTTTGTTCTACTCCTGGCCAAGAAAAGAAGCGATTTGTAATGACAATCGAACAACGACAGCTTTTAAAACATTTGACTTTCGATTTAGCTTAGTGTATTCCCTTATTTTCTTCCTACTTATAAGGAACTAAGTAATCAGAACATTGTTCTGAATAACTCGATTAACAAGGTGCAGAAAGAAGCATAATCTTATGCAAGAAGTTTGTAGAACGGCTAGAGGAAGTCATGTGAGTATAACACATAAGATTTTTTTTTTTTTTTTTGTCTTTGAGTGTAAGTGAAAAAGGTAACGAACTAGAGCTCTTTCAAACCCAGGTACAATCGCCCACCATTTTTGGTTCAAAACCGCTTCGAAAACCAGAGCCGGCCCTTAATACAAAACTCTTATTTTTCTCTTTTATTGCTGTCTCATATCAAAATAGGCATTACTAAGTATAATTTTAGAGATTATCACGTTTCCTTTAAATGTTTTCTCACCAGTTACGAGTATTTCTTCATTCATCGCTGTGATTTTTTGAAACAATTGTGTGTTTTTCGCCGAAACAATATATACTTACATCAAAGAAACTGTTTGAGTCCCAAAAAACTTGAATGGAAATACCTGAGAACTGTGTTTTTAAGTATAAATTTTATTGCATTTATTAGACCATATCTGAGCTTAAAATCCGCTAAGGTTTCAACATGGCAAAATAATTTGACTTAATCATTAAAAGTTTCTCACTTTCTGATGAAATATCAACATCGAATTTTTCGATAGTATACAATATCCACCTTCGTTACCTACTATGTACACTCAAAGACATTAAAAATGCGCCTGGAAATAGTTATCGTAAGACGGGGGTTTGCAATTTCTTACTCACGTGATATATAGTTAACGACATTAAAATACGCCTGGAACTGTATTTTGCTGAAAATGTGAACGTTTGACGGGGACTCGGGCTTTCCACGATATTCTTTGGTACCATTCTGGTACATTCCTAGCGAGTAAAGAAATGCAAAACCTATTGGCAATCTACCCTTCACCCCTCAGGACTGTTCGACACTTCCTCAGACCAGGTTTACTTCTATAAGCATATATTAGTCTACCACCAATGCGCGCATTACCTTGGCATTAGAACTTCAGAGAAAAGATTAACTTCACTTTGTAACACCCGGTGAGAGAGCTGGAGAATTGTCCAACCAGAAAGTTTATGGATCTCTATTTCTCAACTCAGAACTTTATTTATCGCAAGTTACGTTTCATATTCAACCCCTTCCCTTTGGTAACGTGGCCTTCCAATACGCTTTTAACAGCATAGCAACAGGTGAGAGACATGGGCGGAGTCAGCGAAAAGGGGTTATCTTAGGATACGTATTTCGAGGCGTATTTTTAATATATTTGAGTGTACATTGTAATAAGTAATAGAGAAATTAAAACTGTTGAGTTCTTTGAATCACATAATTTATTTTAAAATATATATCTTTATGTAGATATAGATTTTTATAATTGATTTTTGTAATGCTATATAATTGCATCAGCCAATTCTAGATATCCGTCATTAATGGCTTTAATTGGTCCATACTTTGTTATTCGATCTATTAAATGTCGCCGACATAGGCCACCGAAACTAGAGGCGCACCTGAAACAGAGTAGAAAACTGAATTAAAGAAAATGTTGGAAAGGAAATCGGGGTAGACGAGAAACCATCCCAGCATTCGACTACCGACAAATGGCAACAAAAAAGACGCATATGCAAGACTGGGCGATTACTGGAGATCTCCTGAATGCGACTCGCACACGCTACCATGGTAACACTTCGCTAGGTAGGTAATAGCCACATTAGACATTTCTTACTGGATACAAAGGTAATGTGATATTCAAATGTTTAATATTTGGAAGTTGGAATATCAGATACTGCCTTAATATTCTCATGCATGCCGTTTCCATACAGTTGCCCTGAACAGAAAAATTCGAAGTATTAATAACGAATCTCGGAAATGGTTTATGACTCCCCAAAAATTAACCGAACTAAACTGTGTGTTTTAAAGAGCACAACATTTTATTTTGGGAGGAAGGGTAGTTAGTTTTCATTTATCACTTAACGTTTAACAGCAATACATGGCATGACATTTTCTATCTGAACAAAGTGGACTAATTGAGCTATTCACAATAAAAAAATCAAGAACTTTATTTTGTTATGTAAATCAATTCAGCTAATAATATTTTAATAAAAATCCATGTAACTATTTTGAAAAATATAAATAACAATTTTTCAGGTAAAATTTTGTGGCGATGGATTTTGTTTACAACCTTCGTGAGACAGCTTTGGAAGATCCAACCTAAAATTACAAGCTCTTGGTATTAATATAGATTTTTAATTTCTCTGTTCTCCCATGCATATAGCCCACTCATTGCATAGACATATTTCTGAAAATTGTTTGTTCTGTATTCAAGACCGCACAAACTTGCATTTCCTGGTATTGTTAGCTCTTGGGAGACAAAGAAAAGAGCAAATTGCAACTGTTTGTTTGTTTTACAAGCGGCAATACAAATGCGAAAATGGGTGGAGTAAGCGGCACCACGAGGCTCGGGAGTAGCGCAGGCGATTAGGAGAACAGATACAACCGGAAGGTATATGTTCCAAAGGAAACAGGGAAAGAAGAAGTGAGCAAGCACTAAAACAGCTGCAGCAGGCTCCAGAACATGGTATTGATTGGAGGAACTGATATTACAGCGAGGTGTTCTGTATACTGAAGATTCTGTGAGAACTGACCCATTAAGAGCCTAGTAATCTGACGAGGAAAAGCCTGATGTGCTCCATTCACATGACTTTCTCTACATCTCTGCAACAAATTATGCTTAAAAAGCTTATGCTTCTATTTACTTCATGCTAATTCGGAAAAATTAGCAGAAATAATAGTCTTAGTACTTGTTTCCTTATAACTAGAAGCGAAATCTCGGAGTAGGTACCATAGGTTAAAGTAATACCTAGTCAAAAGCTGGTTGCTATGTGTCTGAACTTCCTTTGTTTGTATGGACAAGAGTTGACAAATTCCTGTAAGAGAAAAGTATAAGGTTTTCAAAGGTGAAACCATAAACAAGGAATATCTAAAAAACGATCAACTCCACGAAAAAAATATATGTGTCATAAATTGTGTGTTTTAACGTGCTCTACGTTTTTTGTGCGGTAAGTTTTTGTCCATCTCTTACGGTTTAGCGGTTATGTAAAATTCCGTAAAATTTGTCAACTCCTCTCCATACAAGCAAAGGAGCTTCAGTCACATAGGAATCAGCTTTAGACTATCACTTTAGCCCGTGGTTCTCCCTGATTTCGCTTCTACTTACAAAGAAGCTAGTAATACGACTATTTCTGCTAATTTTTTTTCGATTAGCAATTAGAAACATAAGCTTTTAACAATAATTTGTTGCAGAGAAGTAGAGAAAGTAATGTACTGGAACACAACAGATTTTTAAAAAAAGGTCTATATGCATCTGCAATGTGTGTGTTTGAGTGTGAGTGTGTGTGTGTGTGTGTGTGTGAGTGGGTGGGTGACTGTGGACAGCATAGCCCAATAAAGAAAAGTCCGTTTAATACCAAAGTTGGTATTTAGGTTGAGTATCTACCAAGGATGCGACACGAAGATTTTCACAAAAATCCTCCCACCACAAACTAACCTTTATATGGTAACATTTTCGAAAATTTTGATTTTCTAAAAAATGCCTCAAACGTTTTGATTAAAATCCCGTATATTAAAGATATTTACATTCAAAATAAAATGTATATATTGAATTTTCTGGGAATAGCCTCTGAGAACCTCTTTATTCTTGATGAAATTTGTCGAATTTTGCTTAACTGCTAAACCTTAAGAGCTAGACAAAAACTTACTGCACAAAAAATGTAAGTACGTCAAAACTTACAACTTGGCCTTCATGTTTTTGTTGTGGAAGTAACCATTTCCGAGATATTCCTTGGATTTGGTTTCAACTGTAAAGTACTTATACTTTTCTCAGACAGGAAGTATGCGTTTTTCTTTTGTTCTAGTCCTGACCAAAGTAAGAAGAGATTTGCATTGGCAACTTGTTTATCTCGATAAGCATTGTGTAGAAAGAAGAATAATCTTTAGCAATAACTTTGTAGAGCAGCTAGAGAAAGTCATGTGAGTGTAACACATCAGGATTTTTTTTCCATATGTTTCAACTATGGTTCACAGAATGACGATATTGCGCCGTTGGTGTTAAGTTTTCGGTAGAAAAAAATAATTTAAAAATCAAACTAATATTGACGCTTTTGGAGATAGTTTAAGTAAGATCTAGTTACACTTTAAAACATAGAAATACGCAATGCACTTTACATATTTATATCCGCCAATGTTGAATGAGGTAGCGCATGCTGTACAGTTACATCTATGTGTCACATTCACATGGCTCTCTCTACTCTAAGACTGTGCACTCACTGACTCGTGCACGTTACCATGGAAACACATCGCTAAACAATAGCTACATTACATAATTCATTATAGATATCAGGTGCAAAACGATCGCTAGATGTTTAATATCTCAAAACTGTATACTGGCCTTAAAATTCCACACGATTTCCATGCAATCGCATGAATAAGTGTGCAGAACAATTCCAGCGGTTAATAACGAATAGGCATTCCGGAAATGGCTTATAACACACAAAAAAAGGTGATTTGGAATAAGCTATGTGTTTGAAAACAATCTATATCTATTTTTCTTGTTGATTAGCATATTTTAGTCAACCGCTTAAAAATTAATGGTAAATTTAGAATGACATATCTACATCCCCACAGAAAGAAATGGTGAAAGTTATTCAAGAAAAGTCAAATATATATTTCATTCGTCATGTAAATATTTTTACTTTATCGTATATTATGTATTCCATGGTTATCTTTCCCTTCCATTGCTTACTGTTGAGTATTATTGTTTTTTCACACAAGCCGTGTGTAAAACAGGAGTTGGATAGGTAGATCAGACTGAAAAATTCAATGCCATAATCCAATACTAATTGACCATAATAGTTGGCTATTCTATGAATCCTGTGACTTAAAGTACTCACAATATAGTAAGTCGCCATTAGGGTTGTCATTTAAAATAATTTGAGATCACCTTGTGGTTTACTCGGAAACATATGAGGCAGTTGAGAAATTCAATGCCATGACGGCATGTTGCCATGGTAGCTCAGTGGAAGACCAACCGACTAGAGGTCGGGAGATTCGTGGTTCAAATCCGGCTATGGCATTGAATTTTCCAGTCTGACTCTACCTATCCAATTCCTACATATTGTTCTTAATTCTTAGGAAAGCCTGTTTTCCTATCTACTTCATTTTAAGCGATATTAACCTTTCCGGAAATTGTGCATTTCACACATCTTTAAAATACAAAGATAATAGCGAAAGTCAAATGTTTTAGAACTGAACAGCATGCGATGACCTCAAAATTCATACTGCTTCCAGGACACTGCGAGAAAAAACTGAAATCAGTAAAAATTCAAAATAACGAAAAAGCATTGAACAATCCCAACCATTAATAACGGGTACTTCGGAACGGCGGATGCCACAAAAAACAAAAAGAAAAAAAAATTAAATTATTACGTGTTTTGAAGAAACCAACACTGTGAGGGTAGCGGGGAGGGGGCACGATCGGGTATCTAACAATAAATTGTAATTGATCATAATATATAATGTTTTAAGAAATGCACTTTATTGTAAATTATTGAATCATAAATTGTTAACATTTTAAAAAATATGCTTTGTTGCCATCTTTTATCACATACGTAATAGAAATTAAACAGTTTTTATTTGCAAAATACGGTTTTGCCCCTAGGGTAGGGACAGAAGCGTTAAAACGGCGGGGCACATACGGGTACTACAGTTTTTCTGTGCTTAACAGTCATTACATTCAAAATATTTCAATGCCTTTTGGGGCCAACCTGTGCGAAGTTCATGGGCCCATCTGTTCCACTTCCCAAACCGAAACCAGTCGTCATTTCTTTTTGTCTCGCTATATTTCTCCTTACAATAAGAGCACTGGCTATCGCTAGAATTTTCTTCGCTATATTTGGCTTTCTTTGCTTTTGTTGTTTCACCAAACTTAGACTGAAGTTACTTTCTGCAAACTGCTGGTGACTTGGTTGAGTATTTGCCTTTTTTTTTTTTTTTTTTTTTTTTAAGCTAAACCTTATATTGTGACAGCTGTTTTCCCGCGGCGTCTTCCTGACAATGAGGGAAGTCTTTTAACACAGGGAACTGGCAACACATCTTTTGGTGAAACTGCAAATGCACACACACTGCAAGTAACTGCACTGCATCTTCGCAATGTCTGTTCTCCTAATCGCTAGCGGCACTGATGAAGCTGAACGAGATACAGGAGGCTCTCATGCCATCGCTGGGGGGGGGGGGGGGGGTCTGGTGTTTCCATTCACATAACTTTCTCTACATCTCTGCTTATTCTTCTATTTCATGATAACGAGATAAACATTAGCAGAAATGGTCTTATTAGTTGTTTTCTTGTAAGTAGAAGGGAAATAAGGGCGGCTAAAGCGATAATGAAATCTTTTAAAAACCGGTTGCTGTGTAATTGAAGTCCCGTATGAGAAAACTTTTCAGTACTTTAAACTGAAACCATTAACAAGAAATATCTCGGGAATTGTCAATTCCACGAAAAAGATGTAGCTACATGACATTAAGTGTGTGCTTTAATGAGATTATACTTTATGTGCAGTAGTTTTTTTGTCTATCTGCCATAGTTTACCAGTTATGCAATAACATTAATCCAGAATGAAGAGGACTTCAAGAGGCTATTCCCAGAAAACTCAAAATGTACATTTTATTTTCCATGTAAATATTTTAATTTACGGTATTTTAATCAAAATCGTTAGGGTCTTTTAGAGAATATTATTTTTTTTGAAAATATTTCCAGGTAAAGGGCAGTTTGAGGTGGGCGGGAATTTCGTCAAAGTTTGGTATTTTTTGTTTTATGTTATGGTGTTCACAGACACATTGACACACATTTACATGGATCATTTTTCTAAAAATGCTTTTCTTGGACACAGGGGTTCCTAAAACGTGTATACCGCAAGCTCAGTATAATTTTTGATGGAGTGCAATACCTTCTCTACATGAGAATCGTGTAGGTATTATGTAGAGAAAGTAGAAAAGCTCTGCTATACTCGTTTACTATTTGCCCACTTGTATAGAAATAAGTTGAAAGAGGAATTATTTATCTCAGTCGTGTAAATACCTTGTCGACAGCAGAAGCAGGTAGATACCTATATATAAAAAATTGTAACTTTTTTAACCCACCCACCACTAAGGATTTGAGTGCTAGAGGGTACTGACCAGAGCATCTGATTGCTTCATCCACAATTCCCTAGAAAACATGACAGTAATTACTGCCTTTCAAGAAAATCTCTCCACTCATTTACATTAAAGATTTTAAACATTTTCAATTTTCCCGAAAATTGGTATGTTTAAGTTACATATATTTAAGATAATTACACGACAAATAAAATTCATGTTATGAATTTCTGGGAATATGCTGTACAGTTGGTTGTCTCTAATGGGAGGAATTTTGTTGTACATAAAGGTCTTGTATACCTTACTGGGAATGCACAAGCGATAGACAAAAACATACCAAACAAGTGTTTCAAATGTTTTATGGAAGTTCGTCAATAGTTTACAAACAAAACTTATCAATTCGCTTTTTATTTGTTTTAATCAATACATGGACTGCCCACTATTATTTTTTTTTTCACTTAAGAGTTAAATTATAGACAATTGAATAATTTTAAGCATTATCTATGGCCATGTTATTTGTAAAACTACGCTCTGTTCCACTCACATGACTTTCTCAACAAACTGTTGTTAAAAGACTGTTCCTTTATTTACATCGCGGGTACTGAGCTAAACATCAGCAGAAATGGGCTAATTCCGTTGAAGTAGAAGGGAAATATGGTAATACACAAGACTAAAGCGATAGTCAAATCTTTTAAACGATTGAAACTCGATTCCTTTTGCACGGCCAGAAGTAAAACAAAAGAGAGATGAAACTAAAGCTGATCTCCTACTTAAGAAAAGTTTAAGTAGCTTAAAATTGAAACGAATATCAAGGAATTTCTCGAAAATGGTTAATCCACATACAAACCTTACAAGATATAAATTGTTATTATTATTATCACAATAGGCTAATAATAATAATAATAATGGACCTAATATAAAAAATTAATATTTTTAATATATATACCTACCTATATATAAACAGAAAAATGTCTCGGATGAAAGAGTTTTCAGGTTTTGTGTTACCTAATGTGATTACAAAGCTCTGTTGATGAGTCATGCACATTGTTATTAATATATAACTGCTATTAGCACACCTGGATGCTCTCTGTAATATCTGTTCTCTTAATCGCTAGCGACGTTCTTGCGTCTGCCAGCTGTAGTGAGCGCTTGTTTTCATTTCCGCCTTCCTGTTTTCCCTTTGCTACACCTCCCTACAATATCTGTTCTCCTGGTCGCCAGCGCTACTCTCGATCCTCACATTGCATCGTTTCCCATTTCGTTTTGGTACACGTTGCAGCAACTTTCTGCCAAAAGGAAGTGGTAGAGTATTTTTCAGAACATTATAAACCCTCGTCGTGACTTTGAAGTTTGAGTTAGAGTAGTTTGCGGTTAGAAACCAACCCTCGCAGTTGCCAAGTCTTCCACTTACTGCCCTTATATGAAGCAGAATCTCGACTTGCAAGCAGAGTTTTCGAGTCTCCAGGAAACAGATTTTACAATGTTGCCTCTCACCCCTAGTAATGGCTCTTCTTTTGTTTACTAATGGATATTTCACAGTGACAGAGGGAACGGTACCGTTTGAGGCTCATGTTTTGGAGAAAAATATACTTTTAACACATACAGTCTCTACCAATTACACGTACATAAATAGTAGTTACTGAAGGTATAGTATTCCTCCCTAACATTTCTTACCGGGATTTTAACCGGTCATACATATTTTGAGGTACAAAAAAAAATTAAAGAAAAAGATAGTGTGTCTGTGTGTGAGTGTGCGTGCGTACCTCTGGGTGTTTGTGGTCAGCACAACTCAAAATCGAAAACTTGGTTAAATACCAAACCTTTAAGTTCATCCTTTATCCGATTTTAGATAAATCTCTCCCCCACAATCTCGCCTTTAAGTGGAAGATTATTCGAAATTTTCTATTCTCTTAAAAGTACCTCTAACGATTTTTGTAAATGTAACCTTATATTAAAACGATGTATGGGTGTCTAAATCTTTCTGGGAATAGAACCTTGAAGTTTACAACACAGAAAATGTAGATCTCCTTAAAATATACAATTTATGTCACATGGTTATTATTTACCTATTTGTTTATTTATTATTTATTGATTTCTATTTTATTTATTTTTTAAGTAAACCAGTTTCACGATATGCTTACTTATTGGTTTCAATTTCAAAATAATTAAAACTTTTCTAAAACGGGAGTTTTGTCATTAAAGTTTCGTTTTGCTTTACCTACTTCTGGTCAAGCAAAGAGAAGCGGATTTGAATCGCATAGTAATCGGCTTTTAAAAGATTTGACTATCGCTTTAGCCTTAGTGTATTCCATTATTTCTCTCTACTTACAAAGCACTAATAACGAGATCCTTTTGACTAATGTTTATCTGCATTAGCTTGAAGTAGATAGAAGAATATAAGCTTTTGTAAGAATAGTTTGTCACTAAATAAGTACAGAAAGTTATGTGAATGGAACACGCTTTTTTCAAACATTAGGTTGGTAAGTATGCGATTGTCACTTGTGGGGGGAGGGGGAATGCAAACTAGTGAATGAATATGAGTGATTTACTTTTTACTTTCTCAGCACGATAAGCAGCACATGTTAGAATGGCACCAATGAAAATCGTGGTAAGACTCGTGTCCCCGTCAAGCGTTCACATTTTTAGGAAAATCACGGCGCCAGGCGTATTTTTGTCTTTGAGTGTAAGTGAAAAAGGTAACGAACTAGAGCTCTTTCAAACCCAGTTACAATCGTCCATCATTTTTGGTTCAAAACCGCTTCGAAAATCAGAGCTGGCCCTCAAAATAAAACTTTATTTTTGTCTTTTATTGCTGTCTCATATCAAAATAGGCATTACTAAGTATAATTTTAGAGATTATCACGTTTCCTTTAAATGTTTTCTCACCAGTTACGAGCATTTCTTCATTCATCGCTGTGATTTTTTGAAACAATTGTGTGTTTTTCGACGAAAGGATATATACATTCATCAAAGAAACTGTTTGAGCCACAAAAAACTTGAATGCAAATACCTGACAGCTGTGTTTTTAAGTATCAATTTTAGTGCATTTATTAGACCATATTTGAGCTTAAAATCCGCTAAGGTTTGAAAATGGCAAAATAATTTGACTTAATCATTAAAAGATTCTCAGTTTCTGATGAAATCTCAACATCGAATTTTTCGATAGTATACAATATCCACCTTCCTTACCTGCTATGTACACTCAAAGACATTAAAAATACGCTTGGAAATAGTCATCGTAAGACAATTTCTTACTCAGGTGATATAGTTACAACATTAGAAATACGCCTGGCGCTGTGATTTTGCTGAAAATGTGAACGTTTGACGGGGACTCGGTCTTTCCACGATATTCTTTGGTGCCATTTTGGTACAGCATTCCAAGCGAGTAAAGAAATGCAAAACCTATTGGCAATCTACCCTTCACCCCTCAGCCCTGCTCGACACTTCCTCAGAGCAGGTTTACTGCTATAAGCATGTATTAATTTAGTCTACCACCAATTGCGCGCATTACCTTGCGTTAGAGCTTCAGAGAAAAGATTAACTTCACTTTGTAACACCCGGTGAGAGAGCTGGAGAATTGTCCAACCAGAAAGTTTATGGATCACTATTTCTCAACTCGGAACTTTATTTATCGCACGTTACGTTTCATATTCAACCCCTTCCTGTTATGTAAATGTATTTAGCTAATAATATTTTAATAAAAATGCATGTAACTATTTTGAAAAATATAAATTTATAACAATTTTTACTTTCTCCATACGCACTTTGTACATAGTGTATAGAGAATGTATTGCACTCCACCAAAAAATTCGATACCGAGATTTCACCGGAAATATATGTTTTAGTATCCCCAATATCCAAAAAAAAGCATTTTCACAAAAAGGTCCGTGTGTGTGTGTGTGTGTGTGTGTCCGTGTGTCCGTGTGTCTGTGAACACGATAACTCAAAAATGAAAAGTCGGTAAAATACCAAACTTGGTATTTAAGTTTAGTATCTTCCAGGGATGCGACACGAAGATTTTGAGAAAAATCCCCCCACCCCCCACTATCCTTTACATGGAACTTTTTTCGAAAATTTTGATTTTCTCAAAAATGCCTCTGGTATTTTGTTTAAAATTTCGGATATTAAACTTATTTACCTGACAAATAAAATGAATATCTTCAATTTTCTGGGAATAGCCTCTGAAGAGTAGTTTATTCTGGATGAATTTTACTAAATTTTGAATAACTGCTAAACCGTAAGAGATGGACAAAAACTTACTCCACAAAAAATGTAGAGCACATTAAAGCACACAATTTATGTTACATACATTTTTTTCGTGGAGTTCGTCGTTTTTGTGACATTCCTTATTTTTGGTTTCTGCTATGAAAAACGTATACTTTTCTCATACAGGAACTTGTCAACTACTATCCATATAAACAAAGGAACTCCATTGACATAGCAACCAGCTTTTGACTATCACTTTAACCTACGGTTGTCCCTTATTTCGCTTCAGCTTACAAGGAGGCGGGTAATAAGACTATTTCTGCTAATTTTTTGTGATTAGCATAAATTAAATAGAAGTATTAGCTTTTTAAGAATTATTTGTTGCAGGGATATGGAGAAAGTCATGTGAATGGTACACATAAGATTTTTTAGATAAAGGGGACCCTAAAACATATATTTCCGGTGAAATCTCGGTATCGAATTTTTTGGTGGAGTGCAATACCTTCTCTGTACACTATGTACATAGTGCGGATAGAGAAAGTAAAAAGAAAAGTCGGCAAAAAAAACAAACTTAGTATTTAAGTTTAGTATCTTCCTGGGATGTGACACGAAGATTTTGAGAAAAATACCCCCACCACAAACTACCCTTTACATGGACATTTTTGATTTTCTAAAAGATGCCTCTATCGATTTTGATTAAAATATCACATATTAAAGATATTTACCTGATAAATAAAATGTGTATCTGGAATTTTTTGGGAATAGGCTCTGAAGACTACTTTATTCTGGATGAATTTTACGGAATTATTGCATAACTGCTAAACCAAGAGATGTACAAAAACTTACCACACAAAAAAGATAGAGCACGTTAAAGCACACAATTTATGTGATATAAATTTTTTCGTGGTATTGGTAGTTTTTTAATTATTCCTTGTTTTTGATTTTATCTTTAAAAAACGTATACTTTTCTCACACAGGAATTTGTCAACTCCTGTCCATACAAACAAAGGAGCTTCAGTCACATAGGAATCAGCTTTTGACTATCACTTTAGCCTATGGTACTCCCTTATTTCGCTTCTACTTACAAGGAAGCAAGTAATAAGACTATTTCTGCTATTTTTTTCTCGATTAGCATGAAGTAATTAGAAACATAAGCTTTTAACAATAATTTGTTGCAGAGAAGTAGAGAAAGTAATGTAATGGAACACAACAGATTTTTAAAAAAAGGTCCATATGCATCTGCAATGTGTGTGTTTGTGTGTGTGTGTGTGTGTGTGTGTGTGTGTGTGTGTGTGTGTGGGTGTGTGGGTGTCCGTGGACAGCATAGCCCAATAAAGAAAAGACCGTTTAATACCAAAGTTGGTATTTGGGTTGAGTATCTACCAAGGATGCGACACGAAGATTTTCACAAAAATCCTCCCACCACAAACTAACTTTTATATGGTAACATTTTCGAAAATTTTGATTTTCTAAAAAATGCCTCAAACGTTTTGATTAAAATCCCGTATATTAAAGATATTTACATTCAAAATAAAATGTGTATATTGAATATTCTGGGAATAGCCTCTGAGAGCCTCTTTATTCTTGATGAAATTTGTCGAATTTTGCTTAACTGCTAAACCTTAAGAGATAGACAAAAACTTACTGCGCAAAAAATGTAAGTACGTCAAAACTTACAATTTATGTCCTTCATGTTTTTGTTGAGGAGGTAACCATTTCCGAGATATTCCTTGGATTTGGTTTCAACTGTAAGGTACTTATACTTTTCTCAGACAGGAAGTATGCGTTTTTCTTTTGTTCTACTCCTGACCAAAGTAAGAAGAGATTTGCATTGGCAACTTGTTTATGTCGATAAGCATTGTGTAGAAAGAAGAATAATCTTTAGCAATAACTTTGTAGAGGAGCTAGAGAATGTCATGTGAGTGTAATACATCAGGATTGTTTTTCCCATATGTTTCAACTATGTTTCACAGAATGACGATATTACTCCGTTGGTGTTAAGTTTTCGGTAGAAACAAATAATTTAAAAATCAAACTAATATTGACGCTTTTGGAGATAGTTTATATAATATCTAGTTACACTTTAAAACATAGAAATACGCAATGCACTTTACATATTTATATCCGCCAATGTTGAATGAGGTAGCGCATGCTGTACAGGTACATCTATGTGTCACATTCACATGGCTCTCTCTATTCTAAGACTGCACTGGCTGGTGATCTCAATCTGACTCGTGCACGTTACCATGGAAACACATCGCTAAACAATAGCTACATTACATAATTCATTATAGATATCAGGTGCAAAACGATCGTTAGATGTTTAACATCTCAAAACTGTATGCTGGCCTTAAAATTCCACACGATTTCCATGCAATCCCATGAATAAGTGTGCAGAACAATTCCAGCAGTTAATAACGAATAGGCATTTCGGAAATGGCTTATAACACACAAAAACAAAGGTGATTTGGAATGAGCTATGTGTTTGAAAACAATCTATATCTATTTTTGTTATTGATTAGCATCTTTTAGTCAACCGCTTAAAAACTAATGGTACATTTAGAATTACACACGTCCCCTCAGAAAGAAGAGGTCTTCACTGTTATTCAAGAAAATTCAAGATATATATTTCTTCGTCATGTAAATGTATTTGCTCTATCGTATATATTCCATGGTTTTCTTTCCCTTCCATTGCTTATTATTGAGTATTCCTGCATATTGTTCTTAATTCTTATGAAAGTATGTTTTCCTATCTACTTCATTTTATACGATATTAACGTTTTCAGGAAATTGTTGCATTTCACACATCTTATAGACGCAAAGATAATAGCGAGATTCAAATGTTTTAGAACTGAACGGCATGCGATGACCTCAAAATTCATACTGCTTCCAGGACATGGCCAGTAAAAACTGAAATCAGCAAAAATTCAAAATAACGAAAAAGCAATGAACAATCCCAACCATTAATAACGTATACATCGGAAACGGCTGATGCAACAAAAAACAAAATGAATAAAAAAAAAAAAAAAAAAAAAAATGAAATTAATTACATGTTTTGAAGAAATCAACACTTTGTTACGTAGTGTGTCTCGCTGGATGGCTTATAGTTTCACAAAAGGTTCTTAATTATCCGCATTATATAATTTACCTTCTCAATGCAGAGCACTTATATAGGCTATTTCCAGAAAATTCAAGATCTGCATTATCTTTGTGTTATAAGATATAGCTATTTGATAATATATTCATTAAAATCGTTAGAACCATTTTCAGAATATATAAATTTCGAAAAATGGTCCTTATTAAGATTAGTTTGGGGTGGGAAAATTTTCTTGAGAATCCTCTAGTCGCATCTTAGAAAGATAAGATCCTAATACAAGTTTGGCATTTAACAGAGTGTTCTCCCAACCTCAACTCCCCCTCACATCACACGCACACACACACACACACGCATGAACATTTTTCTGAAACTGATTGTTTTGTACTCAAGACTGCTCGAAACTTGCATTTAAGGTAAATCTGAATTTTTATTTCATTTTATTTGTAAGTACCACTTCTTGTGGTAGAGAAAGTAAACATTAAATTACATATTTATTCATGAGTTGTAGGCATTTTTACAAGCGGCAATTTTATGTCTAAACAATATGTTCGAGAGTGAAAAACGGCAGCAAGCACTGCAGAACCAGCCTCGAGAGCACCGCTGGTGACTAGGAGAACAGATATTATAAGGAGGTTTGCAGGTATTCCGAAATTTCTATATACTATACTATCTACAAATATTGAAGATCCAATGAGCACTGCCACATCAACAGAGCTTGGTAATTGCATGAAATAGAAATCAGAAATGTTATACAAATCTCTTTTCACCGTGAAGGGTTCCACGAATTACGTAATGAATGCCTTGTATGTGAAAATGCTGTCTTATTTGTTTTTAATGGTGTCTTAAGTAGAGGAAACACAAGTCATCTTTTATGTATAACCGTTTTTTACCTAATGAGATAACCAGCACGCTCAAAACAAAATAGTGACATGCTTTAAGCGTATAAATAGCAAGTAACTTTCAGTCTGGAAAAAGTTTGAACATACGGCAGCCATATTGAAACTCCCCACATACCTACTTGAAAAGAGATTTTTGTTATAAATGAGCGCTATATCTTTTTAAATCAGTCTTTTGTCTAGCATCTATGGTACTCTTATTCCAATTATATTTGAAAATATATTTGTTGATTGCATAACATTCAATATGTACACAAGGCACAGAAAGAAATCGGCACTGTCTTGTTCCGTACACCACATTCCTTACCGTTTGTAGGGTACTCTATTACGTCATGCTTTTATTTTATTGGCTTTTATTTTATATTCTATATCAAACCAATAGAGCATACCTATGATGGGTTTGTCAACTCATTCGCTAATAGGAATAGCTACAACCCCTCCTCCTTCACCAATTAGAGTGACGGAGGGGCTAGTGGATATCAGAAGACCTATAAATTCCCTACAGACAATCAGAAATTCCATGTCTAATAGATATTATTTGTGCTCCGTGTACACACTATGACAAACATTTTCTACGTAAAGGCTTGCCTCTTTTGCTTTGTATAGTTAAAACTTCATTTAAATATAAGAGGGACGCTTATTATCTCTCTCTCGCTTTCTCTCTTTCTCTCTCTCTCTCTGACACACACACAGTTCTTAAGATGGTCTTTCCGTCTAACTTAAAAGAGGGCAGTTGTCAGAGATTTGAGTCGTGACGTCACAGTAAACATATTCCTTGTTTTTCTAATCTTAAACTTAACAATGACATTATGTAATATCGTAGCGGTGCAGGTTACATTGGCTACTGCGGTACGTGTGCAACATTTCAAAATAGGAAAGTGAGTGGGGCGCAGGAAAATGATCAGAGCAGCAAACCTTATTAATAGCCAAACGTGCCATCTGTCCGGCACAGCCATACGCCACGGAAACTAAAGACATCTGATATAAGAGAAGGAAACGGAATAAAGGAGAAATTATAGAAAACAAATTGAGGTAGATGAGAAACAATCCCAGCGAGAGAGAGAGAGAAAGAAAGAAAGAAACAAACAAAGGAAGAAAGAAAGAAAGTAGAAAAGAGAGCGGGCGCTCGCTGGAGATCTCCCGAATCCGATTCGCACATGTCACCATGTCAATATCTCGCTCGGTAATAGGTACATACATTACACATTTCGTTATAAATACAAACATAAATACATACAATATTATAGATATTCAAACGCTTAAAACCTGAACCCAATAGCCTGGCCTTAAACGTCCATTCCGTTTTCATGCAATCGTATTGCATAAAAGTATAGAACCTCGAACCATTAGTATGAATATCTCGGAAATGGTTAATAGCACAAAAAAGTGAGTTTTTTTTTTTTTTGTTTTTTGTTTTTTTTTTTTTGGTAGTTTAATGTCCTTTAACCTGGTTGGTCATATCGGACGATGAATGAAATAGGTGAAATGATGCTCAAATGATCTCGGGGTCTATGGAGCTTAAAGTTACTCAACATTCGTCTTCTCAGAATAAGGGAAAACCCCGGAAAAAAACCTTATCCGGGTAACTCACCCTAAGCGAGACTAGAACTCACGACTTTTTGAATGTAAAGCAGACACGCTACCACCGCACTACCCAGGCGGGCTGAGAATATATTGTATTGCATCCACAATTCGATACGAGATTTCACCGGAAATACATGTTTTAGAACTTCCTTTAAAAAAAAAAGAAAAAAAAATTAGAAAAACGTCCATCTGTGTGTGTCTATGAGCATTTATAGCTCAAAACGAAAAGTCCATTAAATATCAAGCTTGATATTTAGATAAGTTTTTTATCTACCGGGCTCTCACCTAGACGGTCCGGGTTCGATCCCAAGCGACCGTATGTGAGATTTGTGGTGAACAGAGCGGCGCAGGGGCGGGTTTTCTCCGGGTTCTTCGGTTTCCCGGGGCTCCATCTTCATGTATCATCAGTGTCATCGCCTGCGGTGCCAGAGCAGTAAAAGCGGGCGTTAAACACCACCAAAAAAAAATATATATATATATATCTACCGGGGATGCGACAAGAAAATCCCCCATTCCCCAGCTATCCTTTACAATTTCGAAAATTTTGATTTTCTCAAAAATGGCTCAAACGATTTTGTTTAAAATCTCTTATGCCTATTTAAGATATTTACATTACAAATAACATTATATCTTGAATTTTCTGGGAATAGCTTCTAAAGACTTCTTTATTCTGATTTTTTTTTTTTTTTTAATTTTTCATAGTAGTAAACGTAAAAAATAGACAAAAACTTACTACACAAAAAATGTAGAGTTCCTTAAAACACAACATTTATGTCATATACATTTTTTTCCTGAAGTTGACCATTTTCGAAATATTCCTTGTTATTGCTTTCAATTTTAAAATACTTTTCTCATACACGAACCTATCAACTCTAGCCATACAAAGAAACTGATTTGAATCCCTTAGCACCACATTTTAAAACATTTGCCTGTCGGTTTAGCCTGAGGTAGGTATTTATTTCCCTTCTATTCTTAAGGAACTAAATAATACTATTTATCTCGATTAGCATGAAGCAGATAGAAGAATAAACTTATTAACAATACTTTGCTACAAAGATGTGAAGAAAGCCACGTGAATGGAACGAATCAGAGCTTTTTATGTAGTAGTTAAAATTTAATCTAAGGCTTTACGATTAGCGATAACTCAACAATACGTTAGTGCGAGAAAATTCAAGTTATACGCTTTGTCATTTAAATATGTAAACCTATTTAGTTTATACCTAGTATTATTTTACACAAGCTTTTAATCGAAAAGTCCTTGTTTTGGATTTAAGACTGTTCAAAAGATGCACTTCTGGGGAAATCTCCTTCTATGGGTGCCACTTTTCTTGGTAGATAAAGTAAACAGTAAAAAATCTCGTTCAGCACTCGCCTTAAGCGGAGGGAGATAGGAAAGGAGGTGGCTAAACAGTATCGCTAGCAATTAGGAGAGCAGACGTTATAAGGAGGTTACCAGCTTTGCCGATAATTTCTATATATAATGATAACACTAAAGATTCAAGGAACACTAACTCAATAACAGAGTTTCTATTCACATGAATACAAAAACAAAAATGCTCTACAAGTCTCTTTGCACAGCGATAGATTTCACTAGGAGTGTTTGACGAAATTTCCCTGATTTAATGATTAGCAGTGCTTTCGTTTGTGAAAATGCTGTCTTATTTATTTTTGAATGGTGTTTAAGATGCGGAAACAGCAGTCTTCTGTTTGTATATTATGGTTTAGTACCTAATGAGAAATGCTAGAAAAGGGCTTTTTGTTATACATAAATGAGCATTACAGTATTTTTATGTATGTTAATTCTTGCCCCAAGCATGTTCTACATAAAGGCTTTCTTATATTTTTTACCTCTATAGTTAAAAACCTGCTAAGGGAGATTTATTGTTATTCGACTTTATATTGCCGTCTCTCTCTCTCTCTCTCTCTCTCTCTCTCTCTCTCTCTCTTTGACACACACACACACCTTAGAAGATGGAATATTCCATTCTAGAAGACAGACAGTTGTCAGATATTTTGGTGGTGAGGTGGTGCCTTGTTTTCTAACCTCAAACCTGAAAATTAAATATTAGGTATACCTCAAAGTGACAAGTCATTTACATTTATTTTTCGTTTCGTAATAGGCTTACCCTCCCCGTATTTGTAGGACTGGCACCTCCTTCCCCCCAAGGACTTACAAGCCAAAGCCGAGGGGTCAGAACCACAGGATGGAGAACCTGTCGGGCCGCAGCCAGAATTGAAACCGAGCAAGTGGACATATGAAATTGATGACTGGAAAGGTGATGGAGCAATTGGTGGAATGAGTGGCGGGGGAAACCGGAGGACTCGCCCAGACGCCGCTTCGTCCACCACGGCTGCCTAGATGGGCGGCGAGCGGTCTAACCACTCACCCACGGCGGCTTCATTTACGTACATAAGAGAAATAGCTGTTTTCTAGTTAAGCAGGCAAATGGATGTCATGAGAAGTACAAGAGAATGCTGACCTGAGCCGTTCTCCTTTATGCTTCATATGTTCCTCCCGCAGGCGATTAGGAGAACAGACAGTGCAGAGGTATACGGCTACTTGCACTGTGTGACACAATATAGTTTTCTCCAAAATATGATGGCCCTCAAACGGGGCCGCTCCCTACTACCATTGGGCAATAACCACTGGAAAACAAAATATGACCCTCTACAAGCCGTGAGAGGCAATGTAGTAAAAATCTGGAGACACTGCTTGCAAGTCGAGAATCGCGCCTCAGTTGAGGGACCAGTAAGTGGAAGACATGGCAACAGCGAGGGTTGGTTTCCAACCACACACGCCCTAATCCCAAACTTTAATGTCAGGCCGACTTTGGAAGAATCTTCATGTTCTGAAAAAGACTGTACCTCACAAGGAAGCCAATTAAGTTTTAACGGTTGAGTCTGTTTTCGATCTAATTATAGGTGAGGCCAGGATTTAGAAACAAATTCCAAAGAATACCTTCAATTGTTGTAACCGACTGTATTTTATTATATACATATCTAATGTGTCAAATATGACTGTATTTAGTTTAGTTTTCACTCGCACTGCGCTATAAATACAGTCGATGGTTGGAAACAGAACACATTTATATTCCTATCGCTTGTTTATACTTTGGTAAAAGTAGCATTGTATCGGTAGGGTAGCAACATAAAAAACAAACAAACAAAGGCCTTACCTCCCAAAAGAATCAAATTTGTATGTTTGTGAATATTATAATAGTAGTGTTTATTTATAAGATTGCATAGACAAATTAAATATTATTCATTTCTACATAAACAACACGAGGAAGAGTGTTATTTCCGAACGCGTTCTCTCCCTCTCTCTGTCCGTCCATCTCGGCAGTCAAATGCAGGGTAGGTTTCTTTCATCCTCCGGATTTCCTGTTTCCTCATATCCTTTGCGTTATTTAAACCATCCCGTTGATTTATTTCAGGGTTAGAAGTGTCAGCGATGGAGCTCGGTGCAGCGTGGCACGGAAAAAGGATGCCCCAAGTGACTATTTCTATCTCCCGACTTCGCCTGGTTGCCGGACACTGGCGGGGCATTAGATCCTATATGAGGCGGGGCCCCGGTCTGCCTCTCCGACTGTCTGGGTGTTCCAATTTGGAAACTGTACGGACCCTGTCAATGCTGTGTCGTTGCCCTGGTTCCGGCCGCCCGGTGTATTATCTCACCTCATCCCTCCCTCCCGGTGGCCCCTCGTGTAGCATAGGTAGGTACAATAAGCCCAGAATCCTTTGCGTCCGTATCCTTCCTATATACAATCGTACAATCTGACAAACATTATTTCACACAACATGGCTCAGATTTTTACAAACCTGCAGAGAAGAGTTGGAATGTAAACCGAGAGCCGACATGTATGATTCTCAGGTTTAAGGTACACTTAAAGACATTAAAAACACGCCTGGAAGTATTTACCGTAAGACGGGTGTTTTCTCTGACTCAGCCCATGTCTTTCACCTGTTTTCTCTGCTGTTAAAATAGTATTGGACAGGACACGTTACCGAAGGGAAGGGGTTGAATATGAAACATAACTTGCTCTGAAGGAGTGTCAAGCGGGGCTGAGGGGTGAAGGGGTGAATTTCCCAATCGATTTTGCATTGCCTTACTCGCGTGGTATGTTCCTCAAGAATGGCACCAATATAAATCCTGGAAAAACCCGAGTACTCGTCAAACGTTCACATTTTCAGCATTTTCACATTGCCACGGCAGACGTATTTTTACTTTCTCCATACGCACTATGTACATAGTGTATAGAGAAAGTATTGCACTCCACCAAAAATTCGATACCGAGATTTCACCGGAAATATATGTTTTAGGGTCCCCAATATCCAAAAAAAGCATTTTCACAAAAAGGTCCGTGTGTGTGTGTGTGTGTGTGTGCCCGTGTGTCCGTGTGTCTGTGAACACGATAACTCAAAAACGAAAAGTCGGTAAAATACCAAACTTGGTATTTAAGTTTAGTATCTTCCAGGGATGCGACACGAAGATTTTGAGAAAAATCCCCCCACCCCCAACTACCCTTTACAAGGAACTCATTAGAGCCATTTTTGAGAACGATTTTGATTAAAATTTCGTATATTAAACATATTTACCTGACAAATAAAATGTTTATCTTGAATTTTCTGGGAATAGCCTCTGAAGAGTAGTTTATTCTGGATGAATTTTACTAAATTATGAATAACTGCTAAACCCTAAGAGATGGACAAAAACTTACTGCACAAACAATGTAGAGCACATTAAAACACTCAATTTATGTTATATACATTTTTTCGTGGAGTTCGTCGTTTTTGTGACATTCCTTATTTTTGGTTTCTGCTATGAAAAACGTATACTTTTCTCATACAGGAACTTGTCAACTCCTATCCATATAAACAAAGGAACTTCATTGAAATAGCAACCAGCTTTTGACTATCACTTTAACCTACGGTTGTCCCTTATTTCGCTCCTACTTAGAAGGAAGCGAGTAATTAGACTATTTCTGCTATTTTTTTCTGATTAGCATAAAGTAAATAGAAGTATAAGCTTTTTAAGAATTATTTGTTGCAGGGATATGGAGAAAGTCATGTGAATGGTACACATCGGATTTTTAATATCTTTGACTCTACCTACAGTTTTACGAAAAACAGAGCGCATGCCAGAGCAGCTGTTATGCTTAAATAAAATGCAGGTATCACCTAAAATTTACATTTTATGAGACAGAGAAAGAAAAAATTTTTTAAAAAATGAAAAGGCAGATGCTTTAAAATCCAGCATCGTTTAATGATACAATCCTTTGCTTAGAAAAATATTTTGTTGTTTTATTTCTTAAAAAGTATGGTTATAACATGGTTATGACAAATACTATACTTGTAGATAAATCTTGAATATTTGCACTAAGCCACCAAATATTCATACAAAATTCTGACACTAAAGTGGTTAGAAAAACACTTATTCAAAAATTCAAGATCTCATTGATTACACAATTCTATAGGTTCTATTCTAGAATTTTCATTTTCTCCCCCAAAAAACTTGGTTTGGATTAATATGCTTGAAAATGTGTATTGTTTTGTTTTATCCATTGATATTATATGACCCCATTAGTTGCAAAACCATGACATAAACAGATAACTGCTGTTTTCTCTTCTTGCTTTCAGAGTTTGTATTTATGTGATTAACGTGTTATGTTAATGAGTTAGTGTCCACTGAATTTTAAATATTAGAACACAGAAATTATCTCGGCAAACTTGGAAACTTCCCTGTAGGTATAATTATAATTATATTTTAGATAGAAGAATAAGTTTTTGTATAAATAATTTGTAGCAAAACAGGTAGAGAAAGTCATGTGAATAGAAAACAGCAGATTTATATTCAAGGGGACTCAAAACGTGTATTTACGATGAAATATTGGTGTCAATTTTTGTGTAAAATGTAATATTTACTCTACGTAGTAAAGAGGAAACAAAATAGAAAAAATTGTATGAGTATGGGTATAGATTTTAACTTCATTTCTTTTCACTCTTGTTTCCGATAGCATTATTTTAACATTTGTGGGTTTCCCTCAACTGCAGGTTAAAAGTAAAAAGGTGAGATGCACCTTATGCCTCGATTGCACTGCTAGCGACTAGGAGAACAGACATTGCATGGAGGTAACAACACTCAGCTGCTTTCTAAATTATACGTTTCACGCAGCAACTCGCTATCCATAACCAAACATTTTGCCACAGTTTTGTTTTCAGCCGAAACTCACTTCTCGTTCTACTGAACACAAACAACGTAATTTATCAATGCCATTTATGTGTTGAAATACTGCTGGTTGCTATGTGACTGGAGTTCCTTTGTTTGTAAAAACAAGGAATATCTAAAAAACGACCAACTCAACGAAAAAAATGTATATAACATAAACTGTGTGTTTTAATATGCTCTACAGTTTTTGTATGATAAGTTTTTGTCTCTTACGGTTTAGCAGTTATGCAAAATTCCGTAAAATTCATCCAGAATAAAGTAGTCTTCAAAGGCTATTCCCAGAAAATTCAAGATATACAGGTAAATATCTTTAATGTAGGTAAGACATTTTATTCAAAATCTTTAGAGCCGTTTTTGAGACAGTCACCATTTTCGAAAAAAGTTCCATGTAAACGGTAGTTGGGGGTGGGGGATTTTCTTGAAAATCTTCGTGTCGCATCTGGAAGATACCAAACTTAAATACCAAGTTTGGTATTTAACGGTCTTTTCGTTTTTGAGCTATGCTGTCCACAGACATACACACACGCACGGATCTTTTTTCAGAAATGCTTTTTTTGGATTCAGGGGAACCCAAAACATGTATTTCCGGTGAAATTTCGGTATCGAACTTTTGGGTGGAGTGCAATACCTTCTCTATACACTATGTAGGTACATAGTACGTGTAGAGAAAGTAATAAGAGTCTTCCTCGATTAAACTTTTCGAGTTTGAATTAAGTGGTAGGTATTTTACATAGTTTACTTTCATCCATTATTAAAAATAAACAGATAAACGACCCAATGACCTCTTCGCGATTTCATTTTTTTTTTTTTTTGCTAATAAAATTTTAACTTACTGTGTAGAACTTGTTCACGAATGTTTTTCCTAATTTTTGTTTCTTATAAGCTTGCCGCCGCGCATAGTTCCCTTTCCTTCTCTTCCTTCTGATTGACCAAGAGCATCTTTGTGTGTAGTGTGTGTGTGTGTGTGTGGAGCTTAACGTCCTTTAATGTAGTTGGTCATATCGGTTGGTGTACGAAATCGTTGAAATGATGCTCAAAAGGTCTCGGGGTCTTCTCAGGATAAGGCAAACCTCCCTAACAACAACAACAACAACAAACTTATCTGGTAAGTGAGATTCGAACTCGCGAGCGCTCGAATGTGAGGCAGACTGCTACCGCTACACTACCAAGGCGGGCTCTGTAGGTACATCTTTGAATGGAAATATACAAACTCCGTTTTTTTTTTGTTTTTTTTTTTTTAATAGAATACAGCCCAGGAGGCTTGTCAGGACTCCGGCGCTGTATTTCTTTTTACCTCTTTTTTCTAGTTTCTAAATGTCCTTAGTTGACCTATTCGTTTTCCCTTTTTACATATACATACACAAACACATACACATTTACAAACACAGAAACACCCATGCCCAAGGCGGGACTCGAACCCACGATCCCGTGCGCCTCGAAGCACCAAAGCGAGACACTTTAGCGAGCGTGGCTACGGGAACTGACCTATTCAGTACAAGGTCAGGCAATAAAAGAGAAAAACTCCTTTATGATAAATTTGAGTTTTGGTCATCCGAGAGGTTTTAAACAAAGGATCCTCATGTATTTGTTGATAAAAATGTACTTTGCGTATTTCAAATCATTTGTTTCATCCATAATAACATTTACATTTTGTTAGAGAAGTCAACAAATAATAGACAAAACATGAAGTACCTACATGTCAGATGTAACATTCACAATATGAAATTTACAATGTCTAAGATTACCTACGTTGTACAATTTACATTTCCAGGTGTTAACAATTTTCCTAAGAGTACAAAGTATATGCATTAACTCATATTACGTATAATATTTTATTTATGTGGCTATGAAAGTGTAGATAAATTTTATGATTCTCTTTGGAAACATTGGCATAAATATTCATTAAATAAGGAAATATGTGTTTTGTACCGCACAACAACCTATTCCAATGTGAGGTGAGATAGTCTATTCGACATAATTTTGCCCGGTATCAGTTAACGGTCACGTGAACTAATTCTTGGCTCGTATATGCTGACTCGCTGATATATCAGCCGCTCACAATTCCGTTCCTGTTTCCTCTGACTGACTAAGTACTCCTGCGAATGCGATATATAACAATGTATAGCAAGGACAGGCGATAAACACCCCTCATATAAATGTACCTGCAGACTTTCGTCTTCCAAACCTCGCCTATTCCAACGCGGCAGCAAATGAGAGCTGATTAGTCACGTGACATTAAGGGATACGGAGCAAAGTTTCGTGGAACAGACTCTAGTCACAATGACAGTCAAAAGGCACCGATTATGTGGAACAGGCCTTAGAAATAACTTCTATCTGGCAGTTTTAGCAGAGGATGTTTTCATGCAACATGCTGCCTTATTTTGCGTCAACTATGCCCCCGTCGCTGAATCCTTGCACTTGACAGTTGGGAGTTAAGTTGGTGCACGCACTAAAAACAGATGAAAAGCTTCACCCGTTTGACTTCCTAAACCAACCACAGAACAGCCTTCCGGTCGGTCGGTCAAACAACGGAAACGCATCTAGATGCCACAACGTTGCAATTTCCAACCACGTGCTCAGTTTGTGAACTCCTAACATGTACGCTGAGCTGTTCTGTACAAGCTACGTATTATTCGTTGTTATTTATATTTATTGTTATTGTTGGAGTGCTGGTGGTGTTTGTACGTGAGGGAACCTAACAAGATGTTCACAATTATAGAGGTGGATAGACTTTAGCGGGAAGGTGAAGAAGAATAATACGAAAAACATAGTAATTAGACAGAATCATCAGTGAATGTGGACCACTAATGATATGTCTTGGTGACGATGACAATGACGATGATGCTTCCGAGAATGATGACGACGGAGTCTTGGATGGAATTGAGCCATTAAAATTACCATTGTAACAAGTTATTTTGAATTAATTTGTTCTATATTGTCGTAAATACGTAATGTATGCTACATATGTTATAGCATCACTGTTATTTTCAATTAACATCAATAATAACATATTAGTTCCATTATTCATCGTCATTCATTTACTGTGTACACTGTTTATATTCGTCTTTACACATGATAGAAGCATTTGTAGTCAGCTGTTGGTGTTGTTTGCTTGTTAATTTGGCAACGCCGCAAAAGGCAGCATAGCGAACCCTACACGAAACCACCCGAAGTGCAAGGATTCAGCGGCGGCTGCCTCCGTGTAGTTACTGTTCTCCTAATCGCCAGCGGTATATATGAAGCTGCCAGAGTGCGTCAGAGGTTAATCTCCGGTTACAGTTTAACTGGAAGTCAAGGCAAATTTTCATATTACGACTAACCCAGAATATTCTTAGCTAACCTCAAGTAGTGATTAAGGTACTAACTTCCAGATATACAACCTTACAACCATGGTGTAGCAATTCCGAGGCAAAAATATTGGAGCAATATTTATTTATAAAGCAGGGAGAAAATAAACATAATTAGAATAAAGTCTAGTTTGGGGGGAGCAACATTTCGTTAATATTTATAAGACTGCTGAAAGTTACACAGATATTTTTTAATTTCCATTATATATCTGCTTCATAATAATTCCAGCATGAATCCTTTCTATTACTTTATAGAACACTTAAGGCCAATTGTACGATCTCGGAATAAAGCTCTGTTAGACGTTATTCCACGGTTATGTGCTAAATTGTGTTGTACGACAGTGGAATAGAGACTATCAAGGGAATAAACATGGAATTACTTATTCCATATTCCTTGCGGGGATAAGCCGATATTCCGAGAATAGAGTATAAAAAGGAAAATGGCCGCTTGGGTACCCTACTCAATTTTGACCCATATTTGATCGATATAAGCGATTAATTTCTTTATATGTTTTTAAGGACATATTATACCTAAATACGAGATAGTCCGATAAATGTAGTTACACGGCTATAATGAGATTAAAGTTGAGAAAGGATATCACACAGACAACTTGGTGGTTATAAGATAAATATGACAAGAAGATAGTTAAAATAAAGTTTTATTTATAAAACAGTAAAATCTACCTACACTATTATCATCAAAATACCTCTATTTTTATGGAAATAATTAAATTTAATCCAACCCAAGTTAAATACTGTCACACCCCACATTATGTGTTAAACAAAGGACCCGCTGGCTGCTGAGAGGGATGACTAGGAAACTCTACTTTTTACTAGGGTGGACATAAAGGGACGCACCCGTATAGGCTAAACCCTATACAACAGGGAAAACTAATTCATAAAAGGACGACGATGGATAACTATGCTACTTAATTAAAAATAAACATTTAAAAATCAGTAGCAAATATATTGTTACTTTCCACCGTCTTGGCGCTAGGCCAAGCTTGGCTTCCCGGAGGAGCCGAAGCTCCGTTTTCACAACTCTTACAACTGAAGATCACATTATAAAAGAGGCAATTGCCACGCTTACCGTGGTTTTAATAACTGTTCAAGTTGGTAATGTCGCCAACATTATGATAATTACAAATTACAATGTTACCACATCCTGTGCACACAGCCAGGATGTGACAATATAAAATAGTGTAGTGCAGCAATTCACCAGCACAATGTAAGATAGCCACAAGTGTTAATGTTAGCGACATTCTGTACTATATTCAGATTTTGGAGGTTATGTGCAAGTTTAAAAACGTCAACACTACAAGCTTTGCGATGTAGGGAGGAGATGCCTAGATTACAAGATGCCTTCAGAGCTCGTAAATCTAAATATATTATTTTACAATAAATTCATAATTTTTCGTATTATATGCTGTAGGTTTAATACATTAGAAACAATTTTGATTGAATAGAGAATATAATGTTCTCGGTTTTATTGGTATGGTTGACAATTTCTAGCTGCTGTATTAAATATTGCCATCAGCAAAGTGCGAACTGTAATGGGAACGGTTTAATGTACTGTTCGGCATAACTACTAATATTTCTGTTCGTTAATAAAACCTGTATAGCAAATTGTTTTTGTACTAATTTATCTTGGTGCAACGATTCAATTATGCATATCTTAATTTGACAGTGGCACTGGCAACACTTAAGTAAGTATTTTAATGAATAAAATGCAGAAACCAGGCTAAGTACGTCAGCTGTTTTGAGTATGGAAACGGAAAGATGTCACAAGATACAACTTTGCACATACGGTAAGGTTTCATTCCCATACTCCTAACCTATCGCAAGAAGTCACAGTATACATATGTGTTTATGTTTTGTAAAGTGTATAGCAATTCTACATCCGAACACGGTTGTGAACATTCATAATTATTTCATAGTACCGTAAGTAGTTAAAATAAGAAATAATACATAATTTAGGAACAGCTGATTGTGAAAACAATGCAAACTTTCAGCAAAATAAAACAGTAAATTACATATCGAGTTGGCCATGAATACTCGAACATAGCCAACATTAGTTTTAAATCTGCAAACAGTCGAATAGATATCTAAGGAATAAAATTGTTTCGAATTTTTACTTTCTCTATAGGCACTATGTACATAGTGTATAGAGAATGTATTGCACTCCACCAAAAAATTCGATACCGAGATTTCACCGGAAATATATGTTTTAGGGTCCCCTTTATCTAAAAAAAGCATTTTCGGAAAAAGGTCCGTGTGTGTGTGTGTGTGTGTGTGTGTGTGTCCGTGTGTCTGTGAACACGATAACTCAAAAACGAAAAGTAGGTAAAATACCAAACTTGGTATTTAAGTTTAGTATCCTCCAGGGATGCGACACGAAGATTTTGAGAAAAATCCCCCAACCCCCAACTACCCTTTACATGGAACTTTTTTCGAAAATTTTGATTTTCTCAAAAATGGCTCTAACGATTTTGATTAAAGTTTCGTATATTAAAGATATTTACCTGACAAATAAAATGTATATTTTGAATTTTATAGGAATAGCCTCTGAAGAGCAGTTTATTCTGGATGAATTTTACTAAATTTTGAATAACTGCTAAACCGTAAGAGATGGACAAAAACTTACTCCACAAAAACTGTAGAGCACGTTAAAACACACAATTTATGTAATATACATTTTTTTCCTGGAGTTCGTCATTTTTGTGACATTCCTTATTTTTGGTTTCTGCTATGAAAAACTTACACATTTCTCATACAGGAATTTGTCAACTGCTGTCCATACAAACAAAGGAACTTCAGTGACATAGCAACCAGCTTTTGATTATCACTTTAACCTATGGTACTCCTTTATATCGCCTCTACTTACAAGGAAACAAGTAATATGTCTATTTCTGCTAATGTTTTACTGATTAGCACGAAGTTAATAGAAGTATAAGCTTTTTAAGAATACTTTGTTGCAGGGATATAGAGAAAGTCATGTGAATGGTACACATCAGATTTTTTGATTTTATGAAAAATGGCTCTAACGATCTCCTGTCCTATACACGGCTTGTGTCAAAAAACAATTAAATTATCACTAATTAACCATAATAGTTGGCTATTCTATGAATCCTGGGACTTAAAAGTACTTACAACATTATAAGTCGCCATTGGGGTTGTCATCTCAAAATAATTTGAGATCACCTTGTGGTTTACCCGGAAACTTGCGAGTCGGTTGAGAAATTCAATGCTATGACGGTATGTTGCCATGATAGCTCAGTGGTAGAGTGGCTAGAGACCGGGAGATCCGTGGTTCAAATCCCGGCTATGGCAGTGAAGTTTTCAGTCTGACTCTACCTATCCAACGCCTGTACTACACACGGCTTATGTGAAAAAAGAATTAAATTATGAAATTCTAATTTAAAAAATAAATTCAGGGATTAAAACGCAACGTATATTTAAAATATGATGGTTAAAATTTAATATTCATTTCCTTACTCGATGACATTTTGGAAAACGCAAAACGTTAGCTTGTAACAGATTTCAAAAAGCGAATTCTTGTAATGTGATAATAGCAGAAATAGCAGCTTTGCTCTAATAATGGTTTTAAATGGGGAATATCTCTCTCTCTCTCTCACCTTGTCAGTGTTTCTTCCTCTATCACTCTACCTGCATCTCCGACTCTGCTCTGTATTTCCTCTCTATCTTTTCCTACACTCTCCTCTTTCTGTTTCAACTCTCCCTACATTTTCCTCCAATGACGTCACCCCTCTCCTCTGCGCAACTTGCACATGTTATACTTGGAATGCCGTTAATAATTCTAATTTTTGGGTGATTTGATGATTAACATTAAACAACATGTTTCAAACTTGCAGGTAACTTTTTCATTTTTTTCCCCTTCCTCGATTCATTCAGTCTTTAACTACCTGGTTCTATCGGTGGTATTTCTCTTTGGAACATATTGCCTATCGGCAATGGTGTAAAATGTTTCGGAGTTTCTATTTATCTTTAATTTTAATCATTAGATAACACAAACACGCTCACATTCACACTTCCACGCTACCATCCAGCCGGGAATCGAACCCGAGACCTCTTGCACAGCCGACAGGCCCTCTACCTATATTGTAATGCGATTGTTAACACTCTCCGTCTGATAATACGCCAGGAAACACACCGGCAAGCAGCTTGATACCTTCTTGTAATGTCTGTTCTCCTAATAGCTAGCGACTCTATGATGCTGTAGTTTGTTCTGTTAGAGACCAAAAACACTTCTTTCGTTTTTTACTCTATCCTTTTTTGCTTTCATTCATTCACATTGGAGAAATTGTTTGCCATATATAGTTTCTTATATTTTATGTGAATATATTGCGTAATCAAAATGTTCTACGAGCCTCAAATTTTAAAAAATTTGTTGGCATTTTTACTTTCTCTACACGTACTGTTTAAGTGCATAGTGCATATAGAAGGCATTGTAATGCATCCAAAAATTCGATACCGAGATTCGCCAGAAATGTATGTTTTGAGACCCCCTGAATCCAAAAAAAGCATTTTTAGAAAAATGTCCGTGCGCGCGCGCGCGCGTGTGTGTGTGCATATGGGCAGCATAGCTCAAAAACGGAAAGTCCGTTAAATATCAATCTTGGTATTAAAGTTCAGTATCTTCCAAGGACGCGACAGAAAGATTTTCAAGAAAACCCCCCTACCAATTACGCTTTACATGGAAACATTTTCGAAATTTTTGATTTTCTCAAAAATGGCTTTAAACGATTTTGATTTAAATTCTGTGCTAAAGACATTTTCATGACAAATAAAATGTCTATCTTGTATTTACTGGGAATAGCCTCTGAAGATATCTTTATTGTGGATGAATTTTGCGGAATTTTGCAAAGCTAGTAAACCGTAACTTACTTAATAAAAAAGGTAGAGCTCATTAAAATCCACATTTTATATTATATACCTACCTACATTTTTTTTTTTTTTGGAGTTGACCGTTTTTGAGATATTCCTTGTTATTGTTTTCAGTTTTAAAATACTTATACTTTTCTCATTCGGGAATTAGTCAACTCCTGTCCACACAAAGGTACTTCAATCACAGAGTAACCAGCTTTTAAAACATTTGACTATCGCTTTAACCTATTGTATACTCCCTTATTTCCCTCCTACTTACAGGAAACAGGTAATAAGACCATTTCTGCTTTCAGCAAGAAGTAACTAGAAGAATAAGTACGTATTTTAAAATAATTTATTGCAGAGATGTAGGGAAAGTCATGTGAGTGGAACACAGAAGTTTTTTTTATTGTTCCATTTAACTATAGCTCAGTTTTAACGGCATTGTCCTATCGGCAGTATTTTCCATTGGAATATTTTGTCTATCGGCAATGGTGTTGACTCGTGTACTGGTGTCCTTGGCTTTTATTTACCTTAATATTTTTTAATCATAAGCTCATACACACTCACATTAAGAGGGAATAATCTGAGATAAACAAAAATCCCTACCCCTCAGCCTAGAATCGAAGCCAGAACCGCTTGAAGCGTTGTAATCCGCTGCAAACAAAAGAAGTATACGAAACTAAATGGACAGAAATATAAGCTTATTATAAACGTAGTACTGAAGTTAGGTAGGTATCTAATTTAAAAAGCCCTGTGTTTGCGCTTTATAATTGTACAGAAAATAGACACATCGACTCTGAAAATTTACAATTGTGCAGTAATAGAAACAGTTGGTGTAACTAATGATGAAAAAATCTGATGTGTTCCATTCACATGACTTTCTCTACATCTCTGCAACAAATTATTGTTAGAAAGCTTATGCTTCCATTTACTTCCTGCAAATCGAGAAAAAAAAAATTGCAGAAATAGTCTTATTACTCGCTTCCTTGTAAGTAGAAGCGAAATAAGGGATACCATAGGTTAAATTGATAGTCAAAAGCTGGTTGCTATGTGACTGATGTTCCTTTGTTTGTATGGACAGGAGTTGACAAATTGTTGTATGAGAAAAGTATGTTTTTTTTTAAAGCTGAAACCAAAAACAAGATAAACCGCAAAAAATGATCAACTCCACGGAAAAAATGTATAGATATAACAGAAATTGTGTGTTTTAACTTACTCTAGGTTTTTTTTTTTTTTTTTATGTAGTAAGCTTTTATCTATCTCTTACGGTTTAGGAGCTATAAACATTTCGTAAATTTCATCCAGAATAAAGTAAGCTTCCGAGGCTATTCCCAAAAAATTGAAGATATACATTTTATTTGTCAGGTAAAAATATCGTTATTATACGACATTTTAATCAAAATCGTTAGAGCCATTTTTAAGAAAATCTAACTTTTCGAAAAAAGTTCCATGTAAAGGGTAGTTTGAGGTGGGGGGATTTTTCTCAAAATCTTCGTGTCGCACCCCTGGAAGATACTAAACTTAAATACCAAATTTGGTACTTTACCGACTTTTCGTTTTTGAGTTGTCGTGTTCACAGACAAACGGACCTTTCTTTGAAAATGCTTTTTTTTGGATACAGGGGACTCTAAGGCATATATTTCCGGTGAAATCTCGGTATCGATTTTTTTGGGTGGACTGCAATACCTTCTCTATACACTATGTATATAGTACGTATAGAGAAAGTAAAAAAGGAACTCTTGAAAAATAAAATACTCTCGTGAAATTAAGTTAAATGCAGTGTTAATTTACAAGTGTTTTCCATCCCACCATCTCTTTAGCTGTCAAAAATGTAATTTCTAGTTCCATGCGATTATAACGTGTTTATGTGTACAAATCTCTATACAATAGATATTTATATGACTTGGAGCTAAGCTAAGTTCTATCCCAGGACATACAAAGTAGTATTTAACCCTACTTTACATACCTAGAACCGTACCAAAATATCCAGTTCCTAGCGCTTCTATGTTTACTGGTGGGTAATAAGACGAAACATAAAGAACAGAAGAAGAAGAAAATTAAACACCAAAAATACGTCATACATAGAATTAGCTGCTTTAGACTGATTTAGTATATCTAGTATTTTCCTGCTAAGGAAATTTGGCAGTATAACACTCAGGTAGTGGAATCACTTGTCGTAGAAAACTCTACATCTATTTAGTATTTTGTCCCTTAATTCATTAATAGGATATTCAACAGTTTTATTTGCGTTTCTACCATAAGAGACCTGTTTTATAGCTCCACGACACTGACTTTTGCAATAAAGATCCAATGTATTTTATATAATGTGGTCATAAGTTAACAGTTGGCAGTTTTGAATAAATACATTCCTAAATCACATGTTTCATCTTATCAACAATTGATATTTTCTTAAATAACATAAGTTCTTATGGTTTATAATCCATGACGTCACTGAATTAGACAGTCTGCCATCTGACGGCATTTATAGTATTTGTTATACAATCCATGTAACTTTGCCCCGTATCTCTTAGCAGTCACGTGAAATATTATTTGTTCGCAGCTGACAGTAAAATATTTCTTCGCGTTCAGTATGAAGATCATCCTCCCGCACGCTATTGGTTTAAAGTCTGAGAGATTTATGGTGATCCCTGACAGTTGCCTTACCTTGTGGCCGCTAGGTCACACTGTTGCCACTGCTCTTGTCCGCCGTGGATAGAATGCTCAGTCGCATTTCCATCGTCAACTTCACCATTGTTTCTAAAGTCAGTCACTGTCATTATCATTGCTTATAGGTATTTACAAGTTCACTAGAATTATCGGTGTCAACTAAAACTGCATTATGTTACATCTTGCAACAAGGATGACATCATTGCTTACGTAGCATGAATCTATTGGCAGAGAGGAACACACACCTCTTATCAGCTGAGACTGCGCTGGCTGTCAGGGATCACTATGGAACTGCCCGAGTTTAGTTTATGCGAACATTCCACGTGTGCTCAGGAACAATAACAATAATACATACTGCCGTTGAGATAAACAGAACTTAGGTTGCTAAACAGCTAACCATTGCATTATGATTGTATCTGAAAGTCGATCTGATTAGCATTAGTCACATACAGCTTAAAAGAAATAAACAAGGTTCTTATAATAATGCAAACAAGTTTAAATCTGAAGGAGAGTAGTGGATTTTTTCGGACGCAAAACTCCTTATCATGACTTTCTTTGGAAGGGAAGTAAAATCGGTGTTTCCGTGTAATGTAGCGAGTGGTTCGATAACAAAGACAAAGAAGTCTTTCTTGAGTAGTTCATAATATTCCTATACGATAGTAGCAGCCGAAATCTCGGTGTTCCATGTTTCCCAACTATTCTATAATACCCTCTTCTCCTCTGATGATATTAAAAACAAATGTAACATTAACAACAAAAGCAACAACAACAACAATAATAATAATAATAATAATAATAATGAACATTTTGCTTGCTATTTATAATACTAGGTATAGTTTAAACATGTACATATAGTTTATACGTTATAGTTAAATTATGGCATGCATGTTTAGATAGCATGAATGTTGTTTTAAGGTTTTATATTTCATTGCTCAGAGTTTAATGTTAAACTGGATTTATATTACATTTAAGTTGGAGTTTATGTATATGACAGAGTTCATATCCACAAAAAGGACATGTAATTACACCACATTTGTGTTTTTGGTGTGCGGAAAAATCACAGTTTTTATTCAGTCCATGTACAGTCGCCATTTTAAATGTCAGTCAGACCCGTTATTCAGAGTGTCTCGTTGGAGCGTTGTGGTTGGTTACCCCTCCGCCGGAAGAGAAGGCGTGGCTTCATTTTTTCAACACAGTGGAGCACTTTATTAGAAGTGCCGCTAGGTGGCAGCACAAATAAAATACTGCAAATACCAACAGATGGCAGGCTGTTCCACGAGGACTTGTCTGTACTTTACTTGCGGGAATACATTTCACGACATTTACAAGATTTCTACCACCGTCTTCAACGGAGTCCAGTTCCAGCAATACGACTACTTGGAAACTACAATGCTAATCAATACATAAGATACAAGACACCAAAGACTGCCTTAAACGACTGATTTTCCTGATACCTACCATTTATGTGTAGTCAGGGACTGCTTGTCAGTTCGATACTATTATCATTGTAAGAAGCATGTAAAAATCACTGCAGGTCAATATCTAAAGTTGCTTGTTGTTTAAGAAAATGTTAATTGATAAGACAGAGACATGTAAATCGGAAATTTCTACATTTAAAACCTGCCAATTGCTAACTTATCTCCACATTATATAATGTACATTGAGTCTTTATTGCAAAAGTTAAGAGTCGTAGAGCTATGAACCTGGCCTCAAGATGGCAGAAACGCAAATTATACCGGTAAATTGATTGTTAATGAGTCAAGGAACAAAATACCAAATAGATGCAGAGATTTCAACGTCAATCGATTTTACTATCCCAGTGTTACACTGCCAGATTTCTATAGCAGGAAAATATTAGGTATAATAAATCAAAGTCTAAAGGAGCTAATTCAATATATGAAAGTATTATAAGAAAATGCAACTTTCTAAAATGTCTTTTTGAAGTTTTCTTATTTCTTCGTCTTACGCTTCATTACCCATCAATAAACATGTAGCAGGGGTAGGAACTGGATATTTTTGTATTGTGCTAATTGCTGAAAGTAGGGTATATTATATATTATATATATTACTTTGTCTTAGGGTAGAGCCTATTATTAGCTTAGCTCCAAGTCATGTAAATACTGTATAGAGCTTTGTACACTAAACATGTTATAATTGTATGGTACTAGGAATTAAGTTTCTGACAGCTAACGAGATGATGGAATATATTACTAAACACACGCACTTCCAGACTCAATGGGAATAAGCAATAATTGTGGTTAAAGAAACATTCAACGCACCACCCGGGGGAGATCAGCTGTCAAATAGCACAAACTACAGCATCGTTGTATCGCTAGCTATTAGGAGAACAGACATTGCAGGGAGGTATCAGCTGCTTGTCTGGAAGCTGTGTGTTCCCTGGCTTAACATTATAATGTACTTAAAGCATCCGACAGAAAGTGTTAACGATCGAATTACAACATAGGTAGAGCACCTGCCAATTGTTCGATTCCCGGCTGGAGGGTAGGGATTTTTCTCTAGTCCAGGCTTGTTCCCTATTGTCTCCTGAGTCTGGAAGTATGAATGCGAGAGTCATTTAATGATTAAAATTAATATAGGTAGAAACCCAAACACGAGCTAACATAATTTCTGATAAGCAATATGTTGTAAAGAGGATATGCATTTAAAGACGGAGTTTAAATGGAAGAAAGAAAAGAAGAAGAAGAAAAAGTAGATTTAATAAGGTTGCATGCTCTGAAGCATTTTGTTTATCTTTTAATCATCAACACACCTGAAAAATAGCTTTATTAACGGTGTTCAAATATAATATTACCTATATGTAAGTTGCACAGAGGAGAGAGAGGTGTAACGGCATTAGACAAACATTCAGTGTCAGAGTGAAAACACATAAAGGAGTGGGTAGGAAAGGAAAAAGAGGAAAATGAGGCGGGAGGGCGAGAGACTGAGACAGAGACGGTGATGCTCGCTAAATTATAAATAAGGAAAGAGAGAGAGAGAGAGAGAGAGAGAGAGAGAGAGAGAGTCAGGTTAATTTCTCCATTTAAAACCATTACTTGAACATCACTTTAAAACGATTCACTTTCTGAAATCTGTAACTAGCTTAGATATGTTTTTTAATTTATTTTTATGTTTTATTTATTTATAAACAAGTGAGGAAATGAGTGTAAAATTTTAACTGTCGTATTTGAAATAAGTATAAGCTGCTTTTCAATCTCTGAACTTTTCAGTTTCCTCTGTTCAGAAGAATTTCATGTTTTGCTTTAACTGTAAATAATTATATTCATATACACAGAAAGCTAAAGTGAATGTTTAGAACACGAAGTAAAGTTAAGGTACCTTCATTTCTAAACTCTGCAGGTATTATGTCATAACTAGTCAACAATTTATTAATATGACCAACCAGGCTAAAGGACATTAAGCACAAAAAATAATTTATCGGTTTATTGTTACCTTATCAACAATAACTAAACAAATAGTGAAATTAAAGTTTGTAACATAGGAAAAAACAAAATCAAATATGTACACTATAGCAAAATATACCAAGAAGCGTTTGAGACAATGCAGCATCAAATTGAGTAAAACAGGAAACATTTTGTGTTTTGAATGTTTATTATACAGCACACTCCCAATTCAGGCGGACTGTGTGCATTAAAAAAAAAAAAAAAAAAAAAAAAAAAAAAAAAAAAAAAAACCAGAACATTAATAGGTATGACTTTCTCTGGCTATTCCATAAAAAAGCCTTACTTATAAAAGATTATTTTTATATATGCCATGCTAATTAAGATAAACCTTGCCCGAATTCTGTGTAAGTACAGAAGGAAAATATGGGATGACGCTATATTAAAAAGATAGATCTTTTAAACGCCGGTCGCTAAGTGAAACAACTGAAATTTGTTTCTCTTTGTTTGCTAGGAGTAAACAAACGAGAGACGAAAAGAAAGACGTCCCCCGCTTGAGAAAGTAGATACATTAAAGTACCTTTAAAGTTCCTTAAAACTGAAGCCAATAACTCAGAATACTCGAAAACGGTTAACTCTACAAAACGTGTAGGTATATGACATAACTTGTGAGTTATATTGAGATCTGCAATTCTGTGTAATATGTTTACGTCTATCTCTTACGGTTTACCAGTTATACAAAAGCATTACAAAAGTCATTCACATTGAGCAGGTCTTCAGAGAATATTCCCAGAAAATTAAAGCTATATATATATATATATCGTTTGTGATAAAAATTTTAATAAAAATCCTTACAGTCATTTTTGAGGAAATAAAGATTTTCGAAATCTTTTTCATGTAAAGGGTACTTGATAATATTCATGTCGTATACTTGTAGATACTGAATTAAATACTAAGTTTGGTATTTAACCGACTTTTCGTTTTGAGCTATGCGCCCACAGACATACAGACACACGCGGGTATACTTCTAGGAAATGCTCTTTTTTAGCCAGGGGGAAACTTGTATTTCAGGTGAAATCTCGATATCGAAATTTGGGTGGAATACAATACTTTCTCAATCCACTATGTGCATTGTATATACGGGCTAGAGAAAGTAAAAAACAAACAAAAAATGCATTATTTTTCTCTCTCTAGCACGTATGTGTATGTAGATATAAGTAGACAGAGAAGGTATTATATTCCACCCGAAACCAAGAACTAACCTCTGATTCCTAGAAAAGCATTTTTAGAAGAAGGCCCGTGTGTGTGAACAGCATAACTCAAAAACGAAATATATCAAACTTGGCATTTAAGTTTACTATCATTCAAGGATGTGACACGACGATTTTAACGAAATCCCATTTACCCTTTCATGGAACATTTTTAGAAAATGGTGATTTTCTCAAAAATGGCTCTAACGGTTTTGATTAGATAATATATTATATGCTTAGATAATATACTATCGTGAAAAAAGAAATGTACACTTGAATTTTTTGGAAAAACTTCTGAAGACCTCTTCAATCTCGATAACATTTGTATAACTTTTGTATAATTGGTAAACCTTAAGAGATAGAAGAACACTTACTGCACAAAAATCGTAGTTCTCGTTAAAACATGGAATATACCTATCTTTTTTTGTTGTAGATTTTTGCATTCTATGACATGGAAAAATAGCTTATCGCTTTATGACGAAGAACATTATTTTTCAAATTTCGGGTATCGTGGCTGTGAACCAGGAGCAAAGATTAATATCATCTGCTCACAGTTTTGGGTTGTATGAGAGCTGGTACAATAACCTAAGGATGTGAAAAGATTTCACGAACCAAATGTAATGGAAGCTTCGCTGCTTTACATTCTAATAGTCGACAACTTGAATAAAGTTATTCATAGTTTTATGAATGCATAAATATATACTTTCTCATTGTTTCAGAAAATGATCGCATGTTATTGTGTGTGTGTGAATATGTAAGTGCGTTTCTTAGGAGAGTCCTAGGTTCATTACTTGGTGATATTAGTATTTTTATTTTTTCCTCTTGTGTTTGAGATGTGTCCATATGTGTATTTATGTGTGTATGTACATGTTCGTATGCATATGTAGGGATGCATTCGTGTATGAATGTAAGTATGACTGAGTATGTAGGTGTGTATGCTTGTGTTTCTTGTTGCGAGTACGTGTGTGTCTGTATTTGAATATATAAGTGCATTTCTTAGCAGAGTTTGTGTTTCGTTTCCCTGTAATAGAGCATTTTGTTTCTTTGTTTATTTTCCTCTTGTGCTTGAGATCTGTGTCCGTGTGTATGCTCGTGTTAGTGTGCACATGTGTGTTTGTGTGTCCGTCTATATTTGCCTTTGTATATAAGTTTCGAGCATACCTTTGTATGAATGTTCCGATGTCCCGAGTTCGATTTCTGCTGAGGTAAACATTGTCATATATTTGAATGCGTGATATTACTGAATGAATAATTCCTCGTTTTTTATGCCCGAAGTGTTGGATGAATGCCTTAACAGGTGTATCTCCCTCTGCAATTAAAAAAAACAATTAAGAATTCATTTTCCTGTTCAATTGCTCCGCTTTCCTTCAATTATACGTTTAATGGATACCCTCAAGGTTTATATATTTGAAGATTCGTTTCCCTTATATGATGTGGTCTTGTGATTTCAGTTGTTTTAAGCGGATTTCGCTAACATAGTCGCAGGTTTTGTTGTTGTTAATTTTAACTCCAAGTGTTAATATTGTAAACTTTTTCATGCACAAGTAGGTAAAGTGTGATGCTCTCTTGTGAGCACACGGTCGGAAATATTTATTCATGTTCCATTAAATTAATCCTATTCAAATCTAGAGTTGTTTCAAGTTTTATTGCGCAATACTAGGTTAAATCTGGTGTTATAATTTGGAATCTTTATTATATTTTAGTTGCAAATGTCCCTTTCGCGATTTTCGTGGGGGGTGGGGGTCATTCACTGGGGCATTAATATGCATCTAAGCGTCAACAATAATTCATAGCCATTAGGTATACAAACTCATGCAAATTTATTCATCTAATTATTTTGCAGAGTTTTGATATGCAAATTTTATTGCTCTAATTATTATGCAAATGAGGGTAGTGGAAAAGCCACAAAAAACCGGCCAATCTATACTACTAATGTACAAACAAAAGTCATATTTGTTAACGTTAATGCAAACATTAGAATTAGTTGAAATATTTCAGAAGGTTACAACTGCTGCAAAAGTAAGAGAATTGGAATGCAGACTGGTTAGGAATACATTAAGACGAATAAACAGAAATACAGGCGTTTGCCAGGAACTGCGACTCCAATTCTGAACTATCTGTACGAAAAAGCACGAAAAGATCTACGTTCGATGAATTAGATGCCGCTCTTTTGCAATGGTTTAGCCACAAAACGAGCAGATGCCGACGTGATCTGTGTCGAAAAGGTTAGATACTTATTTTCATGAAAATGTCCTATTTACATTGTACGTTGTAAGTACCTAAAACATTACATTATAGATCATTCGTGCACCTTCTCCCCCACGTTGCCCCGAATATTCGGGAATATAGTCTACTTACAATTGGTTTATGTCCTGCTTTAAACTCAATTTTTCTCAACCCTCCCCCCTCCAACTTTTTCACTTTTCAAGATGCCCCTTGAATATGATTTACACACATAGTTGCGCACTAGTTAAAATATTAAACAGTTCAACTGAAAATAACATGGTAAATGGCGTGTTACTTATGGGTGCTCTTTAAGTACTCTGGTTCTCAGCGTCTCTTTGTAAATCGGGCGTGAAAGACTGCTTAATTTTGCTCAGAGGGCTAAATCGGGATGAGGTTCTTTTACGTGCCGTAAATCTACGACACGGGGCCAACAGCTTTACTTCCCTTCCGAAGAAAGCCATGCTAAGGATTCTTACACCCGAAGAAATGCATCGTCCTCCGCCGGGTACCCGAAACCTTGGGTGTATGAAGTTAGCATGGTAACCATTACAACACGGAGGGCGACAAAGTTCAACTGAAGTGAACTATTTTCAATAACTTTATTGAAAAAGCTGAGAGCTTAAAAAAAATTGACAAAGAGGTTTTTTTCTCGTAAACTGATTAAAATTAAGAAATGCCTTTACATAACAATTTCCTTATATTTCCTTATATTTAGCTGAAATTAAATTTTTTGGAGCGATAGGTATGTGAACCATAGGACCAAGGAACATTTCATATAACTCCATGGCACGACAGCTCACGGGGAACCTTGGCCTACCGCCCGGCCGCTGCGTCCCCCATCTCGGTCCACTACAGACGTCATGGATGGGGTGCAGTATTGGAGTGTGAGACGTGGTCAGCGCCTCGAGTCCCTCCCGGCCGGTTAATGCGGTCCTCATGACCTGGAGCCGCTACTTCTCCATCAAGTAGCTCCTCAATTGGCCCCCCAGGGACCTCACGAAGCTGAGTGCACCACGGGCCAGGTCTCCCGCTTGGTAAGCAGCTGCGCTACCACCGCGCTAAGGAGACGACCGAACATTTCATATGCCTAAGTAAAATTCGTACAAACCCAACTTTATTAGGACATTACGAACATGAATATATCCTAATATGTACTTCACTTTCTAACAAAGTAAACATGTAATTGACTAGTCTCTCTAATATTGAGAGCACCTGATACTATCAAGTAGTGATTAGATAACTGCAAACAAAACAATTTCTTTTTAACAGCCATTTCACATAACTTGTTAAACTTTTGTGTGCACCATTTGTTTTATATCGTGAGTAGATTAATGGTGGAGAGAGAGAGAGAGAGAGAGAGAGAGAGAGAGAGAGAGAGCTATATCTGTTCTCCAATCAAATTATTCTTACTAAAGATTATTCTTTTGCCAACGTAATGCTAATCAAGATAAACATTTACCAGACATGGTCTTATTAGTTAGTTCCTTACCAGTAAAAAGGAAATAAGGGAAAACATTAGGCTAAAGCGACAGTCAAATCTTTTAAAAGCTGTTGCCATGCGATTGCCATTGAAATTGTTTTCCATGGCAAGAAGTAAAACAAAGGAGATATAAAACGGACGAGGCTTTCCGTTTGAGCCAAGCTTAAATATTTTAACATTGAAAATAAGAGGGGACCTCTGAAACGGTTAGCTGTAGGTACACTCAAAGGCAACAAAAATACGCCTGGCGCTGTGATTTTGCTGGAAATATGAACGTTTGACAGGGACTCGTGTCTTAGGTGATTTTCATTGGTGTTCAACACACTATGCGAGTAAGAAAAGACAAAACTGATTGGGTAATCCACCCCTTCCTTCTCCCTCAACCCTGCTCATGCTCCATCGGAACAATAAAAACTGTGTTAAATTTGTCCTCCACGTGCGCGCATTATCTTGGCATTAGAGCTTCAGTATGAAAGCAGGAAAAGATTAACTTAATTAATTTTGTATCACCCGGTGAGAGCGGTGGACTGTTGTCTAACCAGAAATTTTAGGGATCACCAGTTGACACCTCAGAACTTCATTTGTCGTGAGTTACGTTTCATGTGTATTTCGGTGAAATAGGCCTCTTCAATACGTTTTAAAACATAGCAAGCAGGTGAGAGAGATGAGAAGTATTTCCAGACGTATTTTGACCGTCTTTGATTGTACAAAAATAACCGTGCCATAGATTATGTATTTTAACGAGATTTTAATTTTTTGTGTAGGTAGGTACTAAGTTTTTGTCTACCTCTTACGGTTTACCAGTGATGCAAAATTCATCCAGAATGAACAGGTCTTCAAAGGTATTTTCAACTAAATTCAAGGTAATACATTTTATTTGTCGTGTAATATCTGTAAAATATGGAAGTTTTATTAAAATCGTTAGATCAATTTTTGAGAAAATAAAATTTTCGAAAGTTTTCCTATGTTTAGGTAGTTTGGGGTAAAAATCTTCGTGTCGCATCCCGAGAAGATGCTGTGCTTAAATATCAAGTTTGATTTTCGTTTTTGAGTAATCGTGTTCATAAATACACATACCACGTGCGCATGCAGACCCATTTCAACAGTGCTTTCTTTGAATACAGGGTAGTACCCTAAAACGTGTATTTCCTGTGAAATCTCGGTATCGAATTTTCGGGTGGAATGCAATAAATCTTCCCTACTGTGTACGAGGTAGAGAAAGTAAAGCATACAAGGACAGTCAATATAGAGCACTGCAGAAACAGACATTATAGCAAAGAAGTGAGTTTGCAGCCGAGTAAGAAGTTAAGACTCATTTAGAGCTAGTAGTTAGAATACCTTCTCTAAATGTCTGTTCTCCTAGTATCTAGCAACACTGCGAGGTTTCGTGTGTATCAAATAAACTTTCTCTAACCAGGAAGTAAACACGTCTTGAACTCCCATAAATCCCAAGAAAACATTTTTTAAAACTCTGATATGTTGCATACATGAAAAAACTTAATCTCCTAGTTCACGCAAATCATGCAGAAATTGTTTTTACGGTAGCAAGAAAAATTGTAAAACAACCAACCAAACGAAGCATTAGATACTTCTCTACAGAAAAATCAAATCCGGTGACAAATAATAGTTAGTCCTCGTTGTTTAAGTTTTTTCATTTTGAACTAGATAAGTGATAATTCAAATGAATTAATACGTCGCCAGGAAAGCTTCAGTTCTTATTTTAGATAAGTGATATTTTGGATAGTTTACTGGTTGTGTTCAGTATTCATTTATAATACACAGGTAAGTGACTCGATAGCTTTTTCGGGATCTCTTTTGGCTGAAACTTGTTCAGGGATGTGTTACTTAATTCCTGTTTCTTATAAGCTTGCCCCGCTGATATACCTATGACCTTCCGCCTCAATTCCCTTCCGCTTCATGCGGCTATGAAAGTGTAAATTTTCGTTTCACTTGGGAGATATTATCACACATATTCGTGAAAAATAAGGAAATATTTACAACCGACTATTCCACCTGTGCAGCAATGAAAAATGGCTGAGCAAAATTATGTAGAAAAGGCGTTAGAGATAATTTCTATTTGACGGTTTCAGCAGAGGATGTTGTTTAAATGCAAGCACACTCCCATAAATACTTCCGTATATTTGCTGTTTTCCTAATCGCCAGCGGTATATATGAAGCTGCCAGAGTGCGTCCTCCAGTTAAGGTTACGGTCATGGAAGTCAGCGCAAATGTTCGTATTACGACTTCCGGTTAACGATAACCGGAAGTATGATTTAACATAATTAATTCCAAGGTCTTTGGACTTAACCGCCACCTTGAGGAGCAGCTATTGACATAGTGTATAGAGTAAATAACACACTCCGCCCAAAAATTCGATGTCGAGATTTAACCAGAAATATACCTGTTTAGAGCTAGAACTTTCAAGGTATATATATTCAGCAAATACCTTTACTGTTAATTGATGAAAAATAGAATACCTGATTCAGTTCATTAGAAGGAAAGATATGATTTTTTACATTCTTTTTACATTAAAAATATTATGTAATCCATTCACATGACTTTCTCTATATCTCTGCAACACATTTTTGTTAAAAAGTTTATGCTTCTATTTACTTCATGCTAAGTGAGAAAAAATTAGCAGAAATAGTTTAATTACTTGCTTCCCTGTAAATAGAGGCGAAATAAGGGAGTAACATAGGTTAAAGTGATAGGAAAAGATGGTTGCTATGTGACTGAAGTTCCTTTGTTTGTATGGACAGCAATTGTTAAATTCCTGTATGAGAAAATTGTTTTAAAGCTGAAACCAAAAACAAGGAGTATTCAAAAACGATCAACTCCACGAAAAAATGTATAACATAAATTGTGTGTTTTAATGTGCTCTACATTTTTTGTGTGGTAAGTTTTTGTCTATCTCTTACGGTTTACCAATTACACAAAATTCCGTAATTCATCCAGAATAAAGTAGTTTTCAGAGGCTATTCCCAGAAAATTCAAGATATATTATTTGTCAAGTATATATCTTTAATATATGACATTTTAATCAAAATCGTTAAAAACATTTTTTAGAAAATCAAAATTTTTGCAAATTTTTCCATGTGAAGGGTAGTTGGAGTTGGGGGGGATTTTCTTGAAAATCTTCGTGTCGCATCCTTGGAAGATTCTGACAGTCTTTTCGTTTTTGAGCTATGCTGCCCACAGACACACACACACATTAACACAGACAGACAAACAGACAGACAAACAGACAGTCAGAGAGACACACACACGGACATTTTTGTAAAAATGCTTTTTTTTTTTTGGATTTAGGGAGTCTCAAAACATGTATTTCCGGTGAAATCTCGGTATAGAACTTTTGGGTACAATACAATACCTTCTCTATACACTACGTACATAGTTCGTAATAACCATATACATACAATTTTGTTCGTTAAAATAAAGTCTATATAGGTGCAAATGTGTGGTAAAACTTTCAGCCCTTAGTGTCAATTAGTTTCTGAGATAATGGGGTATTTGTATAGAACAATTTACTTCTTCAGAAATTACTTTCAAACATAAAATAATAATAATAATAATAATAATAATAATAATAATAATAATAATAATAATAAAGCCATCTAGCTTTCCAAACACAGCTTTGCAGGACTTCTAAACTCTCAAACGAAGAAAATATGAGCGGGATGCCAGAGCTGCGAATAGCTAAAGTAGAACTTTCTCATCAAAATAAGAAAAAGATTTCTTCTATAACATTAATATTTACAAGTTTTACCTAGTGAGTGTACCAAAATGTTCTAAAAGGCTACTACGCAGGATTAGTTTCAACAAGTTTTTGAACTGTTTACGATTAGCGTACCTCTGTGAAAGTTATACTTAAATGAGCGGGAGATTCCAAATATTCATTTGCAATTAAAACATGAAAATGGAAAAAAAAAATTATTAAAACTCCTTTTCAACTCTCCTTAAGATCCGAAAAAAAAAAAAAAAAAAAAAAAAAAAAAAAAAAAAAAAAAAAAAAACAACAACAACAACAACAACTTAATCTTCTATCTACATCATGGTAATCGAGATAAACATTAGCAGAAATTGTCCTTATTACTTGGTCCCTTGTAGTAGAAGAGAAAAAACTCTCATTCACATGATCTCCTCTAGCTGTTCGGCAAACAAACCTTTTTTTTATTCAAAGGATTAATCTATATCAACATGCTATTCAAGATAAACTTAAGCACAATTCGTCTTATTACTAGGTCCTTGTAAGTAGAAGGGAAATAAGGAAATGCACAGGCTAAAGCGATAGGCCCATGTTTTAAAAGCCCGTCGCTATGTGAAACAATTGAAATTCCAATCTCTTTGCTTTCCAGGACTAAACAAACGAGAAACGAGAAGATGTCTCTCCGTTTGAGAAAAGTTTAAGTGGCTAACATTGAAAATAATAATCTGAAAAATTTCGAAAACGGTTAACTCTACCCTCCCACCCACCAAAAAAGAAAGAAAAAAAATTCATACAACATAAATTGTGCGTTTTGATGATATATGTATATTGTGTACTAAGTTTTTGTATGTCTTACGGTTTGCCAGTTATACAAAAGTCATCCAGAATGAAGAGATCTTCAGAGGCTATTCCCAGAAAATACAAGATATTCATTTCGTTTGTTATTTTTGAGAAAATCAACATTTTCGAAAAATGTTACACGTATAGTGTAATTGAGGTGGGGGGATTTTCTTGAAAATCTTCGTGTCATATCCTTGGAAGATACCAAACTTAAATACCAAGTCGGTATTTGACAGTCTTATGGTTTTTGGGATATTCCGGCCACACACAGACACACACACGGACATTTTTCTAAGAATGCTTTTTTTGGATTCAGGTGGTCTCAAAATATATATTTTCGGTGAAAACTCGGTATTGAATTTTTGGGTGCAATACAATGCCTTCTCTATACAGATGTGCATAGCATGTAGAGATTATGATTATACAGAAAATAGAGGTACTGAAACGGTGCAAATATACCGACCTTAAGAGTCATTGTGTCCGTATTAGAAATGTGTGTAACTAACAAATTTCAGTGCTGGTTTTAGAAAAATATATTTACTTATTAGGGCAATTAATTGTTGATAAACAACCTGGTAAAATCAGATTAATTGCAATGGTAATTTAGAAATATTTTCCATCCTACTATCTCTATAGCAGTCAAAAACTTAATTCCTAGTACCACAATTATAACGTGTTTGTGTGTACAAAGTTTTTTATAGTATTTATATGAGTTGGAGCTAAGCTAAGTTCTATCCCAGAACATATAAAGTAATATATTATAACCCTACTTTATATACCTAGAAGCGTACCAAAATATCCAGTTCCTAGCTCTACTACATGTTTATTGATGGACAATGAAACAAACCAGGAAGGAAAGAAGAATAAGAAGAAATGAAACTAGAAAATAGCATTTTTCATAAAATAAATCAGATATTGAATTAGCTGCTTTAGACCTTCATTTAGTATTTCTTGTATTTTCCTGCTATAGAAATCTGAAATGTCTGCATCTATTTGGTATTTTTCTCTTGATTCATTAATAGGAAATTCAACAGTAGATACTATTTATCTAATTTTCTGCTATGAGAAAACTGTTTTATAGCTCCTCAACTCTGACTTTTAAAATAAAAATCGAATGTAAGTACTTTATATAATGTGCGGTCATATGCTAACAATTGGCTGTTTTTAAATACAGAAATTTCTGATTCACATGTTCTTATCAGCAATTAATATTTTTCTTGAATACCATAAGCAGCTTTGGCTATTGATCTGCTCTGATATTTTTTTTGTAGAGTTTAACGCCCGCTTTTACTACTTGTGGCACCACAGTTGATAACACTGCTGGCGATATATGAAATGAAATGAAAATGGCGGGGGAAACCGGAGAACCCGGAAAAAACCTGTCCCTGCGCCGCTTTGTCCACCACAAATCTCACATGCGATCGCTTGGGATTGAGACGAGTGATCTAACCACTCGGCCACGGCATTCGTAGTATTTTGAATCTGTATTATGCGATCGTTAACACTTTCCGTCGAATACTTTCAGTACATTATAGAGGGCTGTAAAGAAAGTAGTGGCAACATGGTCCCCACATTCACAGGAGAGCGGGTATGAGCCAGTAGGATATGGGAGCGGTCAGGTGACTAGTGTCGATGTGTGGTGTACATTGGTCGGGCTGCCAGTTGAGAGTGTGTTGTTGTGTAGCGTTGAAGTGAACTGTGTCAAGTGCACCGCTCTAAAGCATGTGTACCAAAGGCGATCAGCGTTCGTGGATTAAAATCGAGGTTGCCCGTGGAAAAAAAATGTATTAGCGTGCTATCAAGGATTACGTGAAGCCTGTGGCGGGAATGCATTGCCGTACAGAACGGTTGCACGATGGGTCAAGGAGTTTCGTGCAGGTCAGACTGAGACTGCGGATTTGCACCGCACAGGTCGGCCGTCCATTCCGCAAGATCAGATTGACAACGCGAGTGTTCTCGTTGCCATGGACCATCGATGGACTGTCCGGGAGTTATCCGTAGAGGTTGGTCTCAGTCATCAAACTGTGTGGCATATCCTGACGAAATGTCTTCACCTGAGGAAAATTGCGTCCCGTTGGGTTCCACGTCGACTCACTGAGGTACAGAAATGGCACCGGTATGCACTGGCTGGCACCCACCTGGACAGATACCGCAACGAAGGAGACTCATTTCTGCAGCGTATTGTCGCCGTTGATGAGGCGTGGGCACGAGCCTATGAGCCGGAATTGAAGCGTCAGTCGAATGAATGGCGTCACCCACGTCCACAGAAAGTTCGACAGGAACCCAGTCGGGTGAAGCTGATGCTGATTGTGGCATTCGACTACGAGGGGGTTATTCTTACGCATGCTGTGCCTGAAGGACAAACCATCAACAGTGACTACTATTGCCGATTTCTGGAGCGACATCTTCCTCCGGCTATGCAGAGAAAACGCGCACGTTTTTGCGAGACGATCACCGCATAGTGCTGCATGACAACGCACGTTCTCATGCCGCAAACAATATCCAGCTCTTATTGCAACGGTGGCATTGGGAGGTTTTGGAACATCCTCCGTACTCACCAGACATGAGTCCTTGTGGCTTCGACCTGTTTCCGAAGTTGAAGGAACCCCTCCGAGGCCGCCGATTTCCTGACGTGGCATCCATAGTTCGCGTAGTAGGGCGCTCCTTCATCAACAGAGATCGCCTTGCCAATGGTCCCCAACGGCTGCCCTACATTTGGCAAAAGGTCAGGGACTATGCGGGTGATTACATTGAAAGAATGTAATGCAATTGTACTTGTGAGTTCAATCACTACTTTTTTTTACAGCCCTCGTAATTTTAAGCTAGGGTAACGCCAACTTCTCGACAAGCAACTGGATATCTCCTTGTAATGTCTGTTCTCCTAATAGCTAGCGATACAACGATGCTGTAGTTTGTGCCGTTTGACAGCAGCGACATACATTTTCGTTTTTACTCTGCCTTGTCCTTCCTCGGTCACATTGGATAAAAATACTTTGCTAGATATATATAATAAATGCAATAATATAGCTATAATATATTTCGCCAAAACGAAATGTTCCACCCGTCTCAAAATTTGAGAAGATTCGTTGACATTTTTTGAATTGTACAGAGTTTAATTGATTTAACAGAAAGCAGGCATATCAAAACTGTAAATATCGTTGTGTCCATATTAAAAACATGTGAAGTAGCTAACCAAACTTCAGTGCTGATTTTTGAATGATCTATTTATGAACAGAATGAGAAAAGCCAGCCAACTGTGGCTTTTGATCTACTCTGATGTTTTTGTTATTAATCCACGAGGTCACTGAATTGGACAGTCTGCCATCTGTCGGCATTTGCTGGTAACTTATCTGATTTAAAATGGCGACTGTATGTGATGGCGGGAAATAAGCCTGATTTTTAGTTTCTCTACACGTACTATGTACATAGTGTATAGAGAAGGTATAGTATTCGACCCAAAAACGATACCAAGATTTCACTGGAAATACATGTGTTAGGTCCACCTGAATCCAAAAAAAACATTTTTACAAAAAGGTACGTGTGTGTATGTGTGGTGTGTGTGCGCGTGCGCGCGCATGTGTGTCTGTCTGTGTGTGTGTGCGTCTGAGTGTCTGTGGGCAGCATAGCTCAAAAACGAAAAGACCGTTAAATACCAAACTTGGTATTTAAGTTCAGTATCTTCCAAGGATGCGACACGAAGATTTTCCAGAAAATCCCCCCACCCCCAACTACCCTTCACATGGAAAATTTTTCGAAAATGTTGATTTTCTAAAAAATGGCTTCAACGATTTTGATAAAAATATCATATATTAAAAATATATACTTGACAAATAATATGTATATCTTGAATTTTCTGGGAATAGCCTCTGATTTTATTCTAGATGAATTTTACGGAATTTTGGGTAACTGGTAAACCGTAAGAGATAAACAAAAACTTACCACACAAAAAATTAGAACACATTAAAACACACAATTTATGTTATATACATTTTTTTTCGTGGAGTTGATCGTTTTTTAGATATTCCCTGTTTTTTGTTGCAGCCTTAAAAAACTTATACTTTTCTCATACAGGAATTTGTCAACTCCTGTCCATACAAACAAAAGGAACTTCAGTAACATAGCAACCACCTTTTTCTATCACTTTAACCTTATTTTGCTTCTACTTACAGGGAAGCAAGTAATAAGACTATTTCTGCTATTTTTTTCTAACTTAGCATGAAGTAAATAGAAGCATAAACTTTTTAACAATAATTTGTTGCAGAGATGTAGAGAAAGTCATGTGAATGGAACACATCAGATTTTTTTCCTGCAGTAAAACACAATTTTTTTTTTTTAGCTTAACGTTCTTTAACCTGGTTGGTCATATTGGACGATGAATGAAATTGGTGATATGATGCTCAAATGATTTCGGGGCCCATGGAGCTTAAATTTACTCGACATTCGTCTTCTCAGGATAAGGGAAAACCCCGCAAAAAAAACCTTCTCCGGGGAGCTCACCCTAAGCGAGATTCGAACTTACTACTTTTTGAATGTGAGGCAGACACGCTACCACCACACTACCCAGGCGGGCTCTAAAACATGATAATTGTGGTGTAACGATTTGACTTTTGTTTGGATAAAACTGTGTATCTTAAAATAAAATAAATGCAATGAAACTTTAAACGATGATCAATGACATATAGAATCTTAAAACAAGGTTCATACTATCTGTAGTTTTGCATGCTATAAATTAATATTTACATGCAATTTACAGACATTTGGAAAAAGTCAAGTGAATGAACCACATCAGATGTTTACTTTCTCAGCGCACAGGTAGGTACTATTCAATACCGAGATTTCACTGGAAATACATGTTTTAGGGTTCTTTGTATAAAAAGAAAGGCATACTTGTATGACAAATAAAGCGTACCTATAGCTTGAATTTTCTGGAAATAGCCGCTGAAGTCTTCATTCTGAATGACCTTTGCATAACTGGTAAATCCTTAGAAATGTTGTCGCCCTCCGTGGTGTAATGGTTACCATGCTAACTTCACATACCCAAGGTCGCGGGTTCAACCCCGGCGGAGGACGATGGATATTTTCGAGTGTAAAAATCCTCAGCATGGCTTCCTTCGGAAGGGAACTAAAGCCGTTGGTCCCGTGTCGTAGATTTACGGCTCGTAAAATAACCTCAAGCCTGATAGAGAGGCTTCTGAGCAAAATTAAGCGGTCGCTGAGAACCAACCACAGTAGTTAAAGAGCGTCCATAAATAACTTTCCATTTCCATTTAAGAAAAGTTATTACACAATGCGGTTTGCGTTAAAACATATACTTTATGTGAAATAAAAAAAAATTGGTGTTAATAATTTCCGAAATATTCCTTGTTATTGGTTTCAGTTTTAGAATGCTTAAAACTTTTGTCATACGGGAATTGATTAACTCCTGGCCATGCAAAGAGTTTTGAACACAACAACCAGTCTTTAGTAGACAGACTTGACTGTCTCAAATGCCTTATATTGTCTTAAAAGCCTGTCGCTATGTGAAACAATAGAAATTCCAAGAGTAAACATAGGAGTAAACATAGGAGAAACGAGAAGCTGCCTTTCCGTTTGTGAAAAGTTTAAGTGACTAACATGTATATAACATAAATTGTGTGTTTTAACTTGTTCTACATTTTGTGTCTGGTTAGTTTTTGTCCATCTCTTACGGTTTCGCAGTTATGCAAAATTCCATAAAATTCATCCAGAATAAAGTAGTATTCAGAGGCTATTCCCAGAAAATTCAAGATATTCATTTTATTTGTCAAGTAAGTATCTTTAATATATGATATTTTAATCAAAATCGTTAGAGCCATTTTTGGAGAAAATAAAAATTTGCGAAAATTTTTCCATCTACGTGTCGCAACTTAAATACCAAGTTTGGTATTTAACAGACTTTTAGTTTTTGAGCTATGCTGTTTACAGTAAAGATCCAATGTACCTACTATATATAATGCGGTTATGGTTAACAATTGATACCTTTTGTTTTTACTCAATCTGTGTTAGATTCTATTTCGTGAATCTGATACATGGGATAGGACTACCTCTCTGGCAAACGCCACTGTTGCCAGATTTAACAGCATGGCTTGTAAAATATAGGAGGCAACACGTTATGGAAAATAATGAAAAGAAAATACTGCACATAATGTAAGTTATAAAATCGATCTATTCCAAAAAACAATGAATAGAATATCAATAAATGGAAAATTATCGGACGAATTTATAATTAGTAAAGGTGTCAGTCAAGGATGTAGTCTTTCGCCAAGTCGAGACTACATTCTTAAAGAATGGAAGAAGTGTACTACCGACGGGGTCCTATTACATCGACATTAAATACTCTTTTATTCGCAGATGACCAGATAATTATTATCCCGGACAGTAAAATAACTTACAAAACGCCATACACAAATTAAATACAATATGTGGAGAATATAATTTAAAAATTTCACTAAAAAGACAAAAGTAATGGCTTTCAGAGGGAAACATCCAACTAGAAGAATAAATAATTCGTTTTAGAACAAGTGAGCCACTAGGTGTCGATATCACTTACGATTATGCTAACTTGATAAGAACGTGAATATTAAAACTCAACGCTGCCAGGCAATATGTGGCACAATTGCGAAGAACTTAAAGAAAAAACAAGGACAGAAACGAAAATAAAGTCGTATAAGACCAACTGTTCTATATGGATGTGAAGTATGGACCTTGAAGAAGAAGAATTGAATGCAGTCAGAGGAAATGAAGTTTCTCAGAAGAGTGAAAGGATGTACAAGACTGGATAGATATGATTTAAACCCTACTCCCAATTATAGATAAAACAAAGGAACCATCTAAGAGGAAAGCACAAGGAACGACTACCGAAATAGGTATTCGATTATAAGCCACAAGGGAAAAGAGATGTCGATATTTGTGGACGAAACAGAAGACTCTCCTATTCCATGAAGAGGAGGAGAAGAAGAAGAAGACTGTATTGAAAAACTGCAGCCACGTCCTCTCATCTTTGGGAAGGGGAGACAAGTAGCTAGAATACCTTCCTACATTTATTAATTTACTAATTGCTAACGATAATACGAGGTTTTATGTGCATCGACTCATAACCACTAATTTTCTCTCCATTTATTTGTTTATTCCAGAAGTTGCACATTATGAGCATGTTGTATAATAATAATTAAAATAATTCCATTACGAAAGTGCATATTAAATTTTTATACATGTGATGGATAAATTGTACTTACAAAATTATAACAAACAACATCTACTACAAATCTTATGCAGTAGTTTTTAAAATTCTATATTGCAATTGTTTAAACGAGATTCAAGCTGGGGTTGAATATGAAATGTAACTTGCGACAAATGAAGCTCTGAGTTGCAAACTGGTGCTCCCTAAATTTTGTGGTTGAGCAAGACTCCGCCCCTCTCACCAGGTGTTACAAAATGAGGTTAATCTTTTCTCTGCACTAAATACTGAAGTTCTAATGCGCGCACATGGCAGACAAAATTTATGCATTCTTATACAAGTCAACTCGTTCTAAGGAAGTGTGGAGCGGGGCTGAGGGGTGGATTGCCCAACCCGTTTTGCATTTTCTTACTCGCGTGATACGTTGCACCAGAAAGGCACCAGTGAAAATCCTGGAAAGTCACGAGTTCCGATCAAACGTTTTCAACATTACAGCGCCAAACGTATTTTTAATGCTTTTGACTGTACAACATACCACACGAGTAAGAAAAGGCAAATTCACCCCTTCTCACTCAATACGTTTCGGTGCTTCCACAGAACAAGTTGAGTACATAAACAGCGTATTAATTTAGTCAACCATGCGCGAATGACCTTGGCTTTAGAACTTCAGCATATAGTGAGAGAAAAGATTGACCTAATTTTTTATCACCCGGTGATAAGTGTCGAGTATTACCCAAAAAGAAAGTTTAGGGATCACCAATTCGCAACTCAAAACTTCATTTGTCGTAAATTACGTTTCATATTTATCCGCTTCTCTTCGGTAACGTGGTCTGTCCACAACACTTTTAAGAGCATAGCGAACAAGTGAAAGACATGGACGGGGTCAGCGAAAAGATCCCGTCTTAGTTTAAGTATTTACAAGCGTATTTTTACTTTCGCCATACGCACTATGTACATAGTGTATAGAGAAAGTATTGCACTCCACCAAAAATTCGATACCGAGATTTCACCGGAAATATATGTTTTAGGGTCCCCAATATCCAAAAAAAGCATTTTCACAAAAAGGTCCGTGTGTGTGTGTGTGTGTGTGTGTGTGTGTGTGTGTGTGTGTGTCTGTGAGCACCATAACTCAAAAACGAAAAGTCGGTAAAATACCAAACTTGGTATTTAAGTTTAGTACCTTCCAGGGATGCGACACGAAGATTTTGAGAAAAGTCCCCCCACCCCCAACTACTCTTTACATGGAACTTTTTTCGAAAATTTTTATTTTCTCAAAAATGGCTCTAACGATTTTGATTAAAATTTCGGATATTAAACATATTTACCTGACAAATGAAATACATATCTTGAATTTTCTGGGAATAGCCTCTGAAGAGTAGTTTATTCTGGATGAGTTTTACTAAATTTAGAATAACTACTAAACCGTAAGAGATGGACAAAAACTTACTGCACAAAAAATGTAGAGCACTTTAAAACACACAATTTATGTTATATACATTTTTTTCGTGGAGTTCGTCGTTTTTGTGACATTCCTTATTTTTGGTTTCTGCTATGAAAAACGTATACTTTTCTCATACAGGAACTTGTCAACTCCTATCCATATAAACAAAGGAACTTCATTGACATAGCAACCAGCTTTTGACTATCACTTTAACCTACGGTTGTTCCTTATTTCGCTTCTACTTACAAGGAAGCGAGTAATAAGACTATTTCTGCTAATTTTTTCTGATTGGCATAAAGTAAATAGAAGTATAAGCTTTTTAAGAATTATTTGTTGTAGGGATATAGAGAAAGTCATGTGAATGGAGCACATCAGATTTTTAATGTCTTTTAGTGCACATGAAGCGAGCACATTGAAGAGTGTCCTTTTCCACAAGGACAGTCGAAATCATTTTCTATAATAACGTGGAACCATCTAAGTATGCACAAAGTTTGACTTGACCAGAAATAAATTGTGTAAGTATAACATTAGGGAAGAATACTTTGTATTTTAGGCAACTGTATAGATATATCAAGGAAAATATGTTTTCTATTACTCAGACATTGTTGCTATTTATTCATTGGAAATTTCATATATTTATTGTCTGCATTTAGGTTTGTATTTCTTGACAAATTAATAAATTATTAACGTAATTACGACATGGTTATCTACACAAGTTAGAAATGAAGGCGCAAGTCGGGAACCACCGCCTTTAACTACGCTTTGCATTCTAAACACTCACCTCAGTTTTTTGTGTAATATAAATACTTCAGCTAAGAAAGAAAGAAAGAAAGGGAAAAAAAAGAAAAAAAAAGGGAGTCTTCTTTAAAACGGAAATCATAACTTCAGAGGTTAAAACGCAACGTAGATATGTTTAAAAAACGGCGGTTAAAATTTCATATTCATTTCCTCACTGGATTACATTTTAGAAAACGTAAGCTTGTCACTGAATCCTTTTAAAGTGACAATAGCTCTGCTCAAGTAATGACTTTAAATGGAGAAATTAACCTGGTCTGAGTCTATCACATTCTCCTTTTTCCCCCTTACTAATTTACCTTGTCTGCCCCTCTCTCCATTTTCCTCACCTTCCTTTCTTACCCTATTTTAGTGTCTGTTTCCACTCACTCTCTAAACTACTCTTTTCCACACATTTCTGTCTCCTCTGTGCAATTTGCAAGTAGTGCTCTGTTTGGAATACATTTTTTTTCTCAGGTGCATTGATGATTAAAAGATAAACAAACGTTTCATAGATAGTACACAGCCTTGTAACTCTTTTTCACTTTTTGTACATGTAGGTACTATCTACATAGAGTATATATAAAAGGTGTAACATTCCACCCAAAAATTCGATACCGAGATTTCACCGGAAATACATGTTTTGGGCCCCCCTGAAACTAAAAAAAGCATTTTTAGAAAAATGTCCGTGTGTGTGTGTGTGTGTGTGTGTGTGTGTGTGTGTGTGTGTGTGTGTGTGAGCAGCATAGCTCAAAAACGAAAAGTCCGTTAAAAGCCAAACTTGGTATATAGGTTTGGTATCTTCCAAGAATGCGACACGAAGATTTTTACATGGAACTTTTTTCGAAAATTTTGGTTTTCTCAAAAATGGTTCTAACGGTTTTGATTAAAATATCGTATTGTAACGATATTTATTTACCTGACAAATAAAATGAACATCTTGAATTTTCTGGGAATAGCCTCTGAAGGCTACTTTATTCTGGATGAATTTTAAGGAATTTGCATAACTGTTAAACTATAAGACAAGGACAAAAACTTACCACACAAAAAATGTAGAGCACGTTAAAGCACAGTATTTATGTTCTATACATTTTTTTCGAGGGGTTGATCGTTTTTTTTAGATATTCCTTGTTATTGGTTTCTGATTTGAAAAACTTATACTTTTCTCACACAGGAATTTGTCTACTCCTGCCCATATAAACGAAGGAACTCCAGTGACATAGCAACATCTTTTGACTATCACTTTAACCTATGGTACTCCCTTATTTCGCTTCTACTTACAAGGAAGCAAGTAATAAGACTATTTCTGCTAATTTTTTTTCGATTAGCATAAAGTAAATAGAAGCATGAACTATTTAATAATATGTTTTTGCAGTGATGTAGAGAAAGTCATGTGAATGGAACACATCAGTTTTCTTGTTTTCAATTTATACCGGTCTTTTAACTGCCTGGTTCTATGGGTGGTATTTTTCCTTGGAACTTCAAGCCTATTATCAATTGTGTTAACTCATTTATTGATGTCGTTGGGTTCTATTTATCTTTAATTTTAATCATATGATAATATATTTACACTTCCACATTACCCCCCTTTCGGGAATCGAACCCGAAACCTCTTGCACAGGTGATCTTTCTGTATTGTTATGCGATCGTTAACATTTTTTGTTGATGCTTTCAAGCACATTATAATGTTAAGCCAGCTTCTTGACAAGCAGCTGACACCTCCTTACAAAGTCTGTTCTCCTAATAGCTAGCGATACAATGATGCTGTAAGTGTGATGTTTGAAAGACTTCTTTTCAGTTTTACTCAGAATGTTTGTTCAGTCACATTGGACAAATACTTTATATATGATTTCATACATTTTATTATGTAAATATATTTTATGCATAATCAACATTTTCCACGCGACTCAACATTTCAGAACATTTTGCGGCATTTTTTTTTTTTTTTTTGAATTGTACTTCTGAACCACACACAAAAAGTTTACGCGGTGATATTCCTCAGTGAACTCGATTACTAATTTATCACACTTTTTTTTTTAATTTAGACATTTTAAACTCTAAAATTAATAAGTTTTCATGCACATATTTTTGAGAAAGTATCTTACCATTGGTGTTATGAGAGCAAACGATAGTTTACGGTCGGAGGGAACTCGGCACTATCGACGGCACTTACAAAAAAAAAAAAAAACAAAAAAAAAACACACAATGGGTTGATGGTTGAATGAAAAAAACATTGGAAATGACATGGAGGGGCAGGAAATTTGGAGAATGAAGGGAACCTACCGAGCATTAACCTGGTGACGCAGGAAATTCCCGAAAAACCATTGGCCAGTTAGGCCTACCAGGGAAGAGAACCCGCAACCTCCGGAATGCGTCCCACTGACATCCTGCTGAGTTGGTGTTGGGAATTTTCAGTAGGGAGAGGGACCAAATATGAGATACTTATTTAATTTAAATAATTTATGAGACACTTATTTAATTTAAATAATTTATGAGATGCCTTTTAATTTAAACAATTTATGAGATACCTTTTAATTTAAATAATTTATGAAGACCCATTGATGGACAGAAGCATAGAGAAACAGCAATTTTAAAACTTCTGCATTCGCTTGTGGTATAAGTTGTTAAAATCCCTAACTCAGTCTTTAAATAAAATAATGACAAATTTTAATTGTTGACAGATCGCAAAGATTATCAAAAGGTCTCGCAATATAAGACAGTATCTCATATTGGGCTACCTACTGCTGTAAAACACACATGCCTTAAAGAAACACACAAACTACTGATTGAAGATATTTCTTAAATAAAATAAATGTTTACGAAAATGAAGTGTGTGTGTGTGTGTGTGCGCGCGCGCGCGTGCGCGCGTGCGGCGATATCATATAACTCAAGGCTGATATTGAAATAAGTGATAATTAAACTTCAATATGAAGATTAGGTGCTCATTACTCACGTTAGTGAATTAAAACATACATGACAAATAAGATTAATAGTAGCTATACGGTAAAATGGTCCGAATTTATTAATTTCTGCAGTAGGAAGAAGAAAACTTGACTCCTTTTGTAATACCACAGTCTTTGGGTGACCACTTGAAGCACAGTTGACATTTGCTCACTTTTCACCTCGTGTGCCCCCACAGCAAAGAGTGCAGGTAGCATCACTTTCAGATTCACCATTCATCACAATATTCTAGAACGATGTTTTCTGAACCATTGTTGGAATCGTTCAGTTTTTATTTCGCTTTCCTCTGGATTTTTCTTTACTTTGCTGAAAAAGCTGTTTCTTCGCACTGGTGTGCTTCGCTAGTTTCTAATAACTGAAAATACTTTAATGTACAATCCGGTACACTGTATTTGTGCTGTTTACTTAAAATGAGATATTACGAGGCCCCTATTATGAGATATCTCATTTTAGGGTTACCTCACAATCTCATATTAGGAGCAGCTAAGAAATATACTTTAGTTGTTTTTGTCATGCTGCTTGACAAACTGAAAATAAAAACGATAGGAAGGACTTAAAGCATAGCTCTGTTCTACTTTTCTTCTTTGCAGAATGCATTCTGGAGTTTGAGGCTGCAAAACTTTTTTGCGGACAAACACAAACACACGATTGGACACTTACTGAGCGCTGACATTTCGGAGATTTCTTGTTCCTACCTGCAAGTGCATGATAACAATTAGACATAGAGTGCACCTCATTGGCCAGTTAGAATACTATCTCATATTTGGTGCCTATCCCCTAGGTATCTATTCTATTACAAGAGATACTCCTGCATGTCCTGGGAGATTTTAGTTTTATTTAAACAGAAACTGAGACGTGAGGAACATTTGGAAGTGTGAAAATATAGTTTTGGGAAGAACAGTAATAAAATACTACTTCTGAGTGTCATGAAACAGGTGTATTGTACGACGTTCAAATGGCTGTAGAGTACGAAGTAAGGAGGGCAAGCTAAACGTTGCTTCTCTAAGGATGTCCAAAGATTCCAGTAACTATCTAAGTACTTGTTATATGTTTTCCATTGTTTGACCGTTTGTAGTGAAAACTTCGATGAATACAACAGCTAAACTATTTAACTGTGTGAAATATTTAGATCAGAGAGAGCAAGCGTTTAGTTACCAAATTTCTCTTTCTAACTTTTTTTGTTTCGAAGGCAAACAGCGACGTAATCTTTTTTTTAATTTGGCGGAGCTCTGACATGTATGAGAAAATGCCAATACATGACAGTAGAGATTGCTAAGCAGACTGATTGCATGATTATTTATCATCATCATTGATTATCGATTTTGATTAAAATACAATATGTTTAAAACATTTTGACAATGAAATTCATATGATCTTGAACTTCTGGGAATAGCCTCTGAAGACCTCTTCATTTGTAGGACCTTTGCACAACTGTTAAACCATAGAGATAAACAAAATATTACTTCATAAAAATTGTTTAAGTACACATTTTGTTAAATACATTTTTGTTTGTTGTAATTAATCATTTCAAGATATTTCTGTTGTGAGTTTAAATTTTCCAATGCAAAGGTATATATATATATATATATATATATATATATATATATATATATATATATTTTTTTTTTTTTTTGTAGCTTGACGTCCTAACCTGGTTGGTCATATCGGACGATGAATGAAATCAGTGATATGATGCTCAAATGATCTCGGGGTCCATGGAGCTTAAACTTACTCGACATTCGTCTTCTTAGGATAAGGGAAAACCCTGAAAGAAAACCTTATCCGAGCAACTTACCCTATGCGAGATTCGAGCTCACGACCTTTTGAATGTGAAGCAGACACTCTACCACCACACTACCCAGGCGGGCTGTAGATATAATTTGTTCAAATAAAAAGTCGTCATTCTTTTTCGTTTTTACTCCTGTCTATACAAAAAGAACTTAGTTTCAATGTCAACGTATGTCAGCTGTTAAAATAATTGACTGTCACGTTAGCCTAGTGTACTTTTCTTATTACCTTTCTACCTAGAGGCAGTAAACCAGACCATTTCTGGTAATGTTTATCTCATTTGGCATGAAGTATATAGAATAAAAAACTTTTGTAAGAAGCCTTTGTTGTGGAACATGTAGGGGAATTATGTGAATGAAACACGTCATATTTTCTTTGAAATATATTTGCTCCTCTTGCTAGCAAGTATTTGTATAACCATCAGTAGACACATGTTCAATTAACAAGGTACCTCCAAAAGTACTTAATATACCTAGATATAATTATTAATGTTACATTTTCGACACTGTTAAAGCAAAATAAATTAATAATATTATTATTATTTTTATTATTATTATTATTAGATTATTATAGCTATTATTTCAGTACCTACTACTTGCATCATACAAAAGTGTTGACCTTGCACCTGACACGAAGTTCACTCAATTATTAGAAAATATCTACTTACAGATAAACAAGTTTATTTACAGACACACGCACACGCGCGTACATACACACACACACCCACTAAACCACGTGTGAAATTTTGAAATAGGAACGCCAACTATGATTTATATGAACGAATAGTTCGCTACTGTTCGATAGTGAAACAATGGATGTTTTTATAAGAGTCCAAAGCAAATGAAAGTATCAATGTCATGTTTTATTGAACCTTAAAGACCAAATTTAGACTTAAGAAATTCTTACGGTGAGTAAAAGTGAAGAAATAGACGTAATGCTAGTATATATAGAAAACACTGTTTAGAATACTATAGGTTCACAGTATTATTATAGTTGAAACTCGCTTATACGTTATTCACTTCAACATTTTTCGGACATATACCTACGCTAAAATTTTAGGGACCAGTCGTTACCATTAAAATGTTGCTCAATTATACGTTTTCTCGGTAATGCGTCACTTTTTCTGATCCCCATACACAAAAAGTACCCATTTATACGTTTTAAAAAACCGTATGGTGGTATGCTTGCTGTGTATAGCCTTGGGATTGCCTGGTTTGCGGTTTTCATTGACGCTTAGCGTTTCATTGTCGTCATATCGTTCCAACAATCTATTACCCTTGGTTCCAACAGTCACTTCTCTGCTTTTAGTCGAGTACTGCTAGTGTGCTGTTTTCATTGTCGTTTATCCTTTCAGTGTCGTCATATCGTTCCAACATTCACTTATCTATTTTATGTGGAGTTTCCAGTTACAAACAGGAGAAGAAACATGTGTGAGTATCAACCAACAAGGAAGAAAACAAGAAAATCCTTAACTCTTGGTGAAAATGAAAAACATATAAGTGAGGTTCCACTTCTTCACACACACACACCATTGTATATCTGAGGTTTGTTCTACCTAAGTTTGCCCGGTATCGCTTAAAGGGCATGAGAACTAATCCTTGTTTCCTATAAGCTGCCTCACAATTCCCAACCGTTTTCCTCTGATTGGCTAATACTTGCAAAGCAAGGTGCGTGGTGCGAGTCTGGCAGGCTCGTGGTGAGCCTAGGTGTTGCTGCTGTGTACCTACCCTGGTAAGGGTTTAACCACAGGAATGAGGTGAAGGTTGAGGTTTAAATTTTGAGGTTTCAGGTGTTGGTGGTAAGGAGGTAGCGCTAGATAGGCTCCTCGAATGTTTGGTTGCATTTTTCAGGAGCAGCATCCTTTCCTCTGCTCCGCTGGTGCTTTTTTTAAATTAATTATGTTGGTGAATTTTGATAGAACACTCCCAATGGGAGGGGGGAGCGCTTGATCAGCTATTACGCTGTTGGCTAGTTTAAAGCCGTTGTTACCGGGGGTGCCCGTAAGCCATGCTGGTAACCCGGAACCGCCTCTTACGGCGTTCAGTGGGTAAGTACTCCCCCAGTGATCTGACAAGTGCGTTCTCATGTTCGCCCAATCTGGAGTAGAATTTCTGAGCCCAGAGCAAGGTAACGCAACAAAAGTGATATAAACACTTTATCATGATAGCACATACTTGCTTCGCCATTCGAGAGGAAGGACTAAAACGAAGAAAGCTCGCCTATTCCACCACGTCAGCCAATGAAAGGTGAGAACAACAACAACACGCCTAATGGTCATTGTGCTTGCTATTTATAGGATTCGAATTTATATGTATTTTCCCCGCTGCAAGTTCTGATTTCATCTTACAGTGCCATCTGTTGGGGACAAGCCGATCCCTTGTCACTATGGCGCATAATGGCGAGCTCACAAACTAGTGAGTAACGCTTTAGACAGTATAAAATGAATGTAGTTTTAAGCTTCTATATTTTATTGATAATCGTTTAATGTTTAATTGCACTTATTTTCCTTTTAAGATACTGTATAATCTAGTTCACATTCACACAAAATAAATAACTTTACAATACATTTGTGTTTTACTGCAGAAAAATCGTAGATTTAGAGACATAATTATATCCTATTACAAACTGCCACCATTTTGACTGTCAGTGTCAGGTCCGTTACCCAGAGGACTCTGGTTAAGCCGTTGTGGTTGGTCTCCGCTTCCCTACTCATCCCTGGGTAGAACACTAGTGTCGCTAGGTGACAACAGAAACAAATACTGCAAATGCCGACAGATGGCAGAAAGTCCTATTCAGTGTCCTCATGCATTAATATAAAAATAAAAGCACTTCATAAGACAAAGTTGCTTATGGTGTTTAAGCAAATAGATATTAATTGCTGCTAAGACAGGGGCATGAGAATCAGAAATGTATATATTTATTATTCAATTATTAACTTATGATCATATTATCTAAAGATCTTTAATGCAATCGTGGAGCTGTAAAACAGACCTCAGAAAGGCAAACTATACTGTTGAACTTCCTATTGATTTCAACGTCAAGCGATTCCACTACCAAAGCGGCGCAGGGGCGGGGTTTTCCGGGTTCTATCACATTTCACCGGATCTCCATCTTCATTCAAGGAGAGAAGGGAAAAAAGGATGCTCAAAGTGACTAATCTCCGTCCCTCGACTTCGGCAGGTTGCAGGGGTGAGGTTCCTGGCTCGGGCGTTGGATCCTGTGTGGGGCGGGGGCCCGGCCAGCTTGCCCGATTCTTTATCTGGAATCTGTAGGGACCCTGTGACTGCTGTGGCGTCGCTCCTGGGTCTGGTGTAACATCTGACACTACCGCGGCCGTGGGGCGTATGTACAATAACCTCAAGTAATCCTATCCTCCTTATACCGATAATCGGTAATTTCTAACTAAAATTAAAAAAAAAAAGAAAAGAAGATTAATTTTTGAGAGAAAATTTCTAAACTTTTTAAAAAAACGTATTGAAATATCATCGCGTAAAAGATTTTCTGTGGTTTATAATTACAATATAAAAAAAGACAACACATATTCTCAAATTTTCAGACGAGTGGTACATTTTGATTATGCAAAATATTTGCATTAAAAATGTATGAGATAATATACTTTTATATCTGGTAAAGTGTTTATCCAATGTGGATTAATATAAAGGCAGAGTAAAAACGAAAGAGTGGTATTTCCAACTCATCAGACAAATAAAGGTATTTGAATTTGAATTAAATAACTTGGTTTTTTTTATTAATTATAGTAGTAATAAAGTAAGCAGCTCCTGTAACTCTTGATATACCTGCAAGATGTAAAGACAAATAAATAAATACTTAAATCCACTGCAGGAGGCCCCCTGCACGAACTGCGCTCAGACAGAACTAGCAGCTTTGTATCGCTAGCTATTAGGAGAACAGACATTGTAAGGAGGTATCAGCTGCTTGTCGGGAGGTTGTGCGGGTCCCTGGCTTAACATTATGTGCTAAACATTCGACAGATACTGTTAACGTACGCATAACAATATAAGAAGAACGCTTGTCACCTGCACAAACGGTCTTGGGTTCGCTTCCCGGCTGGAAGGTAGTGTAAAGTAAGTACGTGAGTGTGCGTTATATAATTAGAATTAAAGATATGAAGAAGCACAGCGCCATCAACACCATTACCGATAGGCTTTAGGTTGTAAACAGCTTTTTAACTATGCAATTAAAGGCGGGCCATGGAAAGAATGAGAGAAAGGGAAAGAAGGCGAAACACGGAGGTGAAAGAGACAGATGCAGACAGGCTAATTTCTGTATTTAAAGCCTTCCAAACTCGAACAGAACTGTGGGTTGTGCTTTTATAAATTTAAAAGTATTTCCTCTCTGAAATGTGTGACAAGCTTACGTTTTCTAAAAAGTGAACGAGTGAGGAAATAAATTAGAAACTTTAACCGCCGTACTTTAAACACAGCAGAGTGGTTAGACCGCTCGCCATCCACCTAGGCGACCTCTTGTGGGATTTGTGGTAGAAAAAGGGCGTCTGGGTGGATTTTCCCCGGCTCCTCTGGTTTCTCCCGCCTTTCATCCATTTCACTTGCATTTCATATCATCCACATCCTGAGGCTCATGCCTGGATATGGGTCAATTGTGTGGATTGGCTCCCCCCAGGCTTCACTTGCTTCTAGGCCCTAAGACCTATAGCCGGGAGGGTAAGCCGGCCATCACAAAAAATAAACCTACATTGTGTTTTAGTAATCTCTGAACTTGTATAATTAAGAACAGTTTCATAATTTGCTTTATGTAACTGAAGGTAGACTGTTGGTATTTAAGTTTAGTATCTCTCAAAGGGGTGACAGGAAGATTTTCAACAATATCCCCCTCCCCTTTACATGGAGATTTTCTCAAACATGGCTCTTACAATTTTGATTAAAATACCATATAATAAAGGTATTACATGACTAATACAAGTTACCTAGATATGTCTTGAATTTCCTGAGAATAGCCTTTCTCTTCATTCTGTCTTTGGTATAACTGGTAAACCTTAAGAGATAGACAAAAACTTACTACAAAAAATGTACCTAGATTTTGTCAAAACACAATCTTTGTCCTTTACATTTTTGTTGTGGAATAACCGCTGCAGATATATTCATTATTATTGGTTTCAGTTTTAAAATGATTGTACTTTTCTTAAACAGGAAGTCGACCGTGATGTTTTTTTTTTTTTTATTTAGAATCGAATTTCAAGGAAAATCGCATAGCGACAGTTTTTAAAACATCTGAATATCCCTTAACAATATGACGTATTGCCTTAGTTCCCTTTACTTATAAGGAACTGAGTAATAAGACCATTCCGCTACTGCTTATCTCGATTAACATGCAATAGAAAGAAGAAGAATCGTTTGTAAGAAGTTTGTTTGTAGAACAGCTATGTGAATGGACAGTCATGTGAATGGAATATATCAGACTTTTCTTTCCTTTTTGTCTTTTCCCTGTTTAATCAGGCTTACATTCGAATGGTTTAAACCTATGCCCCACTTATACCTTTTTCTTTTATTTGTAATGCAGTTAAAACTAATCGGTGAATAATAATAAATAATTAATAATAATACAAATAAAAATAATAATGATAATAATATCTAATAATAATAATAATAATAATAATAATAATAATAATAATAATAATAATAATGATAATAATAATAATAACAATAATAATGATAATAATAATAATAATAATAATAATAATAATAGTAATAATAATACATAAATATCTTTTATGTGTAATATGAGAATCTCAGCCGTCCTATGGCTGCATCTTTGTTCTACTGTGCTAGTTTACAATTAACGGAGAAGTCATGCAGTTGTAATGATATGTCTTCTAGAATATTAATTCCCCCGTTACTCGTACACAAAGAAATCGCTGCATGTTGTGAACCGGTTACTGCTCGGATGGAATAGTTACGCACGCGTCTCATGCCTGCGCATTGGAGAGGGAGCTCGCACACACACATACAAGGGGGAAAGTAATAGTGGGGGAAATCAGGGGAATGTGCTTGACCAGTGGTCAACATCTGCCTAATCCATGTAAATGGGCTCTTTGTCCACTAAAATCGAAAGTAAAATTTACGCAAAACAGTTCAATGCAATCTCACATGTTGGCGCTGTGACACATCACTACTATATTATTGCATAATTCACCGGTAGGGGCGCGTTTAGCAAGTTTCTGTTTCACTTTTAAGAACAAGAAACAGAAAGTGTAGACACGAAAGGGGACAATTTGGAGGGGAAGTGCACATTTTTAAGGAAGGCGGCTCCTCATCACGGACTCCGTTGAAACTTATGCTGACTAGGAGAACATGAACCGTGAGGAGGTAAACCTTGTGCTGTTCACGTGCGCGTTAGTTTATTCATAGCAGTACCGTTTGGCACTACAATCCAAATCATGTTTCTCTGCATATTGACACTGGCATGCATATTATACAAATAGCATACTATGGAATGTGCAGGCTTCTGTTTAATTCGTTGTTTTCCAGTGTTCCTTAAAGTTAAGCGGTTCAGAAGATGCGAAAAAATTCATTCGTTCTACGTAGTAACAGTTCCACCAGCTTTCTGCTTCCTTGGTCTCTCAGGCCTCTGAGTTATGAATTATGGGATATGTATGCATAATCGTGGTGAATTTAACGGACGAAATATTTGTCACTGGAATCATTGGAACCTCTCATTTGATTATTGACCGGATCATGTTTGCTTTTGTTTTTTGTTGGTCCATCCAAAAGAAATTAACATTTTCGTCACATTCCGTTTCTTACATTAAACTAATGTAGCTTGGGATCTGCCGCTATCTGAATATTGGAAATTTAATGCATTCAATATTTAATTAATTGAATATTTCATAAATGCAACTGCCATTTTGTGTCAAACCAGGGTAAAGAAGTTATCTAATAGCCGAATTAAAACTAAGGTATCTTAAAAACTTAAATTCTGATTTTCTGTGACAACAGTATAGAGCGAAAAGATCGATAGACGTAAAAACAAGCACTAAACCTCGATAGGTTTGTTACATAACCCTTGACATGTCCATCCTGTTATTAACGTGGTCTATCAACGTCAATAAAACTGTTAGTACTCGTCAAATAAAAGCTATATAGACTAGGACTCCAAAACAATTGAGGAGGTGTAAAAACATTGTGCTTTGTTTCCAGAAGTTGGTACGACAGCGTTAACGAAGTTGGCAGCAACTATTGGTCGGTTTGCTCACCACCAATGAGCGGCTGCAGACAATACAGCACGTGGGTAGCACGTGCGCGGTACCCAGTGGCTATATCTCCTCATATGTTTTAATCTCCTGGTATAAAGACCGCCAAATACTCGTGAATAAACTCAAGGCGGGCGGTTTTTCGCAGCTGAATGTGGCCAACAGATGGGGTTTGGTGTATGCCACTACTCTGCACTGCATTATACAATGCTTTACTTGTTTCTACTCACACATTCTTATTCTTATTATTTTGTTTCTGCTTCTTCTTCACATTTCAACTCAAACTATCTTTTCCCCTCGAAATTTTAGATTGTCTAAAAATGTCTAAAACAGTTTTGTTTAAAATGTCACATATTAAGCGGACAATCAAGCGAAAATCCAAGGTTTTGGATCAAATTTGTGATATTTTGTTTATATTATTAAAATATTCTTTGTTTCGTTTGCTATTTAAAAGTTGTATGATGTTTTACCCAACGCCATTATTAAAAGACTGGGTTGCCATTTTAAACATCAGAGTGCACGGCATTTGTAATGTGAACGCATCCCATTAGCTCAGATAGAGCAGAGTGTCTGGAAATTTGGAATATACCTGTATATTGTATATCTTTAGGACATTGTTTTATAATTTGGTCTGGGTTTTTCTGAAAATTAGTTGAGAGTATTTGGGGCAGCAAACATTACAAATATACATTTAATAAAATAAAAATTGCAGATGCAAAACTTTCCTGTGTCTTTTTCTTTCATCATTCAGCAGAAATCCGGACCAAAATTTATTTTCATGTAAGTATATTAAGGGCATAAAATATTATACAGGCAAACTGAAAACTATTTCGCAAGGAACAATTTATTACAAGTAATTAGATTTTTATTTTAACAATTTAATTTGTTGGATTCACATGGCTTTCTCTAGCTGTTCCATAAACACACTTTCGTTACAAAAGAGATTATTCTTTTATCTACGCCATGTAACTCGAGATAAACATTAGCAGAATTTGTCTTTATTACTTGTTTCCCTGTAAAGCGATAGTCAAGTTTAAAAGATTTATGTGAAACAATCGGAAGTAAAACAAAAGAGATGAAACGAAAGTTAACTTTTCAAATGAGAAAAGCTTAAGTAATTTAAATTTGAAAGCAGTAACAAGGAATATCTCGGAAACGGTTAACTCTGCAACTATGCATTTATACATTGTAATAAGATCTACATATTTTTGTGTAATATCTAAGTTTTTGTCTCTATCTATCATGTTTTAAGAGTTACCCAAAAGTCATCCCGATTGAAGAAGTCTTCAGAGGCTACTCCCATAAATTCAAAATGAAATTCTTGTTTGTCATGAAAATATCTTAAACATATATTATTTTAATCAAAATCATTAGAGCCATGTTCCATGTAAAGAGTAGTTGAGAATGGGAGGGATTTTGTTAAAAATCTTCGTGTCGCATCGTGGAAGATACTGAACCTAAATACCAAGTTTGGTAGGTGATCGCATTTCGTTTTTTAGCTATGCTATCCACAGACAGACACAGACACACGGACATTTTTCTAAATTTTTTTTTTTGGATTAAGAAGTTCTCAAAACATGTTCCTGTGAAATTTCGGTATGAAATTTTTGGGTGGAATACAATACATTTTCTATCTACTCTGAACATTATACATATGAGCTAGAGAGAGTAAAATTAATTTGGTGGAAACTATTTGGAACAGATAGCTGAACTTTTGCAGAGAGTCAGGGCATAATGCAAAATGTGAAAGCTCTATGTTTAAAAATGTAAAATTTAGGATTTTCAGTTGACTGTCCTGTTAAAGACAAATAATATTTATATTTTGATTATCCTGAGAAAATCCTCTTCATTCTGAATTACTTTTGCGTGACTGCTGAACTATAAGAGACAGAGAACAACTTAACCTCATGGCCTACAGCCCTGTCGCTGCGGCCCTCATCTCGATCCATGACAGACGCAGGAAGTCGTTATTCACATTTTTTCGTCTAATCAAGGAAATAAAACGGATTGTCACAAACATCGTACAACGAACGGCTCGTAAAAGATATGATTGTCCCCCCTAGTTTACTGTATTTTGTGCAAGGTAATATGTAAAAAAGTTATTTATGCTTATTTTACCTCGATTAGAATAAATTAGATAGAAGAATAAGCTTTTGTAAGAATAGTTTGATTCGGCATAAAAATAGAAGGTGATGTGAATGTAATACATCAGAGTTTTTAATGATTTAATTTGTAGCCTCCTGTAACCTCTGTGGTTATATTAGAGGCCTTGACTTGATAAACAATTTATAATGGTGTGTTTAGTCCTGAACTGTAGGATTCCTTAATTTTTTTTTTTTTACTTTTCCTACTTAGTTCCGTTTCGTAATCGGCTTACCCCCCCCCCCCAGTATTGGTACGACTGATACCCCCTAGGACTACTGAGCCAATGCCTAGGGGTCAGAAGCCTGTCAGGGAGCCAACGGCACGAAACCACAGAATGGAGAACCTGTTACGAGGGATCGACCCGTAGCCAGGCATAAACATGAGGAAGTGGATGAAATGAAATGTAAGCGAGATTGATGATTGAAAGGTGATCATTGGAGCAATTGGTGGAATGAAAAGGATTTATATGTTCTTTACAAAACAATTTTACAGCATCGCTGAAAGATTGTATTAGGTTCTTTGGCGGGGAAACCGGAGGAAACCCGCCCAGACGCCACTTCGTCCACCACGAATCCCACATGCAGGCGCTTGAAATCCCTACTTAGTTCAAAGTACGTAAGAAAAGAAGGCAGTGCATTCCACCCAAAAATTAGATACCGAGATTTCACTGGAAATGCATGTTTTAGGATCCTCTGTAGAAAAAAAAAGTTTAGAAAAAGAATGTGTGCATGTGTTGTGTGTCTGTGAACAACATAACTCAAAAACGAAAATCCCGTTAGATATAAAACTTATTAAGTGGTATCTTCCAAGGATGCAACATGAAGATTTTCAGGATAAAGCTACCAAACTACCCTTCGTGTGGAAGATTTTTCGAAATTTTCGATATTCTCAAAAATGGCTCTAACGTTTTTGAATATACACCGTACATTACAGCTATATAGGTAAAAATAAAACAAAATGTGTATGGGTACATATATCTTTCATTTTCTTGGAATAAAGTCTGAAGACCTCTTCATTCTGGATGACTTTTGCATAACTGGGAAATGGTAAGAGATGGACAAAAGATTACTCCACAAAAAGGTATATAGAGCTCGTAAAAACACATATTGTGAAATTAACCTATTCTGAGATATTCCTTTCTTTCTTTTTTAAAAGAATAATACTTCTCTGAAACGAGAAGTCATCATTTGTTTCATATTTCTTTTGTTTTACTCCTGGCCAAGCAAAGAGAACCGAATTTCAATCTCATAGGGACCAGCGTTTAAAACCTTTATCGCTTTAGCCTTGCGAAGTCCCTTATTTTACAAGGAAACAAGTAATAAGACCATTTCTGCTAATGTTTATCTCGATTAGCATGATATAAGTAAAGAATATATTTTTTTAAATAATACTTTGTTGCAGAATAAGTAGAAAACGTCATGTGAATGGAACATAAGATGTTTCAATGGATTTTAATTTGAACATATGTACATTAATATTTACCAGACCTTAAGGAGGACAGGTAATGCTGTGGGATAAGGAACAATGCCCCGTCCCAGACGGGAATCGATCGACGGATTTCTAGGTTGAGAAGCCAGAATGCCGACCATTGTCTAAGTAAGAGATTACTACAAAGTCAGGGTGTTTTCTTTTTATGAAACTCTTTGTAGGTATTATTGGCATTAAAAGCAGAAGTTATTGTTTGCATAATAGTGCGTAAAGAGTAGTTCTGTAAAACGTAAGCTAAAAATCTGAAGCTGGTTGCTATGTGACTGAAGTTCTTTTGTTTGTATGGACAGGAGTTGACAAATTCCTGTATGAGAAAAGTATACGTTTTTCAAAGCTGAAAAAAAATAAAAATAAAAATAAAAAAAAAAAACAATAAGGAATATCTTTAAAACGATCAATCAATTCCACGAACAAAATGTAGGTATATAACATAAATGGTGTGTTTTAATGTGCTCTACATTTTTTGTGTGGTAAGTTTTTGTCCATCTCTTATGGTTAAGCAGTTATGCAAAATTCCGTAAAATTGATCCAGAATAAAGTAGTCTTCAGAGGCTATTCCCAGAAAATTCAAAATATACATTTTGTCAGATAAATATCTTTAATACACGAAATTTTAATCAAAATCGTTAGAGCCATTTTTGAGAAAATCAATATTTTCGAAATTTTTTCCATGTAAAGGATAGCTTAGGGTGGGGGAGTTGTTCTCAAAATCTTGTGTCGCATCCCTGGGAGATACTAAACCTAAATACCAAGCTTGGTATTTTACCGACTTTTCGTTTTAGAATTATCGTGTTCAAAGACACACGGATACACTGACACACGGACACACACACACACACACACACGGACATTTTTCTGAAAATACCTTTCTTGGATACAGGGGACCCTAAAACGTGAAATTTCGGTGAAATCTCGGTATCGAATTTTTGGGTGCAATACAATACCTTCTCTATACACTATGTACATAGTACGTGTAGAGAAAGTAAAACATATCTGATGTGTACCTACCATTCACATGACTTTCCCTATATCTCTGAAACAAATGATTCTTAAAAAGCTTATACTTTTATTAACGTCATGCTAATCAGAAAAAATCTGATGTGTTCCATTCACATGACTTTCTCTACATTTCTGCAACAAATTGTTGTTAACAAGCTTATGCCTCTATTTACTTCACGATAATTGAGAAAAAATTAGCCGAAAGAGTTTTATTACTTGTTTCCTTGTAAGTGGAAGCGAAATAAGGGAGTACCATAGGTTAAAGTGAGCTGGTTGCTATATGACTTAAGTTCCTTTGTTTGTATAGATAGGAGTTGACAAATTACTGCATGATTTTCAAAGCTGAAGCTAAAAACAAGAAATATCTTAAAAACGACCAACTCCTCGTAAAAAAATGCTTTTTTTAGTTAAAGGGGACTCTAAAACATATATTTCCGGTAAAATCCCGGTATCGAATTTTTTGGTGGAGTGCAATACCTTCTCTATACACTATGTACATAGTGCGTATAGAGAAAGTAATAAAACAAAATCTCCTGTATGAGGAAAGTATGTTTTTCAAAGCTGAAACCAAAAACAAGGAATATCTAAAAAACGAGCAACTCCAATAAAAAAATTTATATAACATAAATTATGTGTTTTAACATGCTCTATATTTTCTGTGTTTTAAGTTACCGTCCATCTCTTACGGTTTAGCAGTTAGGCAAAATTCCGTAAAATTCATCCAGAATAAAGTAGTCTTCAGACGCTGTTCCCAGAAAATTCAAGATATACATTTTATTTGTCAGGTAAATATCTTTAATATATGATATTTTAATCAAAATCGTTAGAGCCATTTTTAAGAAAATCAAAATTTTCGAAAAAAGTTCCATGTGAAGGGTAGTTTGGGGCGGGGGAATTTTTTGAAAATCTTCGTATCGCATCCTTGGACAATACCAAACTTAACGTTCTTTTTCGTTTTCGAGCTATGCTGCCCACAGACATACACATACACACACATACACACAGATACATACACAGAGACACACATACGGACATTTTTCTAAAAAATGTTTTTTTTTTTGGTTTCAGGAGGTTTCAAAACATGTATTTCCGGTGAAATCTCGGGATCGAATTTTTGGGTGCATTACAATACGTTCTCTATACACTATGTACATAGTACGTATAGAGAAAGTAAAAAGCGAGTTTCGAGCGGTGATTTAACTCTTCTATCCAAAAGGCTTAACACCGCAAGAGATAAAAGCCGAGTTGGAAGAAGTTCATGGCATGCAAATATTTACAATTGGATAAATGAATTTAAACATGGCCGTACATGCAAATGATGAATTTCTTTCCAGACGTCCAGTAGAAGTGACTTCCTCCGAAATGGTTGACAAAATCCAGGATATGGTTTTATTGATCGACAAATCAAAGCTCGCGAAATAGTAGAGGTGTCAGGCGCAACACAAGGAACAGTGTTCTCAATTTTGCACCTAAAGTTTGGTCGTGTTTGTTTTCAATGAAGAATAAACGCAGTCGTTCATCAATTTGGAAGCTGGTTTGGCACTTTTCCGTCGCAATCCTGACGAGTTTCTGCGTCAAAACATAACTGTGGGTAAAACATGGATACACTACTACACTCCAGAGACAAAAGTACAGTCGAAACAGTGGGCTTTTTTAAAGGTGAACCGGCTCCGAAGAAGTAAAGGTGGTGAAATATGCAGACAAGGTAATGACCTCGGTTTTTTTTTTTTGGATGCACGTGGAAACATATAGATACATTGATTACTTGCAGAAAGGAAGAACGATAAATGGTGAGTATTATGCTTCGTTGTTGCACCGGTTGCAGGAGAAATCAAGAAAAAACGCCCTCGTCTGGCAAAGAAAAGATTGTTTTCCATCAAGACAATGCAAGGGTGCACACCTGCGCAGTTTCGATGGAGAAAACTGTAGAATTAAGGTTCGAATAACTACAACATCCATCGTAATCACCAGATTTAGCTCCCAGTGACTTTTTTATTTCCATACTTGAAAAAGTGGCTCAGTGGAAAACGATTCACCTCTAATGAAGAGGTTATCTCGCAAATAGATGCCTATTTTGAGGACCTTCGAAAATCCTACTTTTTGGAAGGCTTAAAACAGTTGTAGAAACGCTGGGAAAAGTGTGTCGAGCTAAAAGGAGGTTATACTGAAAGAAAAATCTGATGTGTACCATTCACATGACTTTCTCCATATCCCTGCAACAAATAATTCTTAAAAAGCTTATAATTCTATTTACTTTATGCTAATCAGATAACATTAGCAGAAAAAGTCTTATTTCTCGCATCCTTGTAAGTAGAAGCGAAATAAGGGACAACCGTAGGTTAAAGTGATAGTCAAAAGCTGGTTGCTATGTCAATGAAGTTCCTTTGTTTATATGGATAGGAGTTGACAAGTTCCAGTATGAGAAAAGTATACGTTTTTCATAGCAGAAACCAAAAATAAGGAATGTCACAAAAACGACGAACTCCACGAAAAAAATGTATATAACATAAATTGAGTGTTTTAATGTGCTATACATTTTTTGTGCAGTAAGTTTTTGTCCATCTCTTACGGTTTAGCAGTTATTCAAAATTTAGTAAAATTCATCCAGAATAAACTACTCTTCAGAGGCTATTCCCAGAAAATTCAAGATATACATTTCTTTTGTAAGGTAAATATGTTTAATATCCGAAATTGTAATCAAAATCGTTAAGAGCCATTTTTGAGAAAATCAAAATTTTCGAAAAAAGTTCCATGTAAAGGTTAGTTGGGGGTGGGGGGATTTTTCTCAAAATCTTCGTGTCGCATCCCTGGAAGATACTAAACTTAAATACCAAGTTTGATATTTTACCGACTTTTCGTTTTTGAGTTATCGTGTTCACAGACACACGGACCCACGGACACACACACACACACACACACACACACACGGACCTTTTTGTGAAAATGCTTTTTTTGGTTATTGGGGACCCTAAAATATATATTTCCGGTGAAATCTCGGTATCGAATTTTTGGTGGAGTGCAATACTTTCTCTATACACTATGTACATAGTGCGTATGGAGAAAGTAATAAAACAAAATCTACCAAAAATAATTTGTTTTTCTATATTTTATAGGACTTGTTGAACACCCCTTGTAAATATCAAGTTTGGTATTTAATCGACTTGAATTATGCTGCCTCTCTCGCTCACATACACATACTTACTCGCGCTCGCGGATGTTTTTCTAAGTTTTTTAATCAGGGGTCCTAAAACATGTATTTCCGGTGAAATTTCAGTATGTAATTTTTGTGTGGAATACAATATATACCTTATTTATCTACTATATAGTTGATTGTACATACGTGTTAGAGAATGTAAAAATAAAGAAATAGAGATGTATCTGCAAGTTTTCAAATTAAAAAGCTTGTCAAGTCTAGGACATGCCACATTATTGCATACAAGCATGCAATAGAAAATAATATTCCTACTCTATAACACTTCTGTACTTATGTTGGCATTCCTGGAGACAGCGTATTAAAGTTTAAAGGTAGCTAAGATACATCTTAATCATGCTATAAATACATAGTAGGTTTCAACACAACTTAGCCACTTCAGATTTATGTACTTCACTGGTGAAAGGGAACTAGGGAAGTTATGTAAAGTATTCAGTATATTCTCTACTGATCAAACTATTTTTGGCTGATTCTGTAAATACCTCAGTCTGTAGAGCGCCTGCAAGCTGTGAGAGGGGTTTCGGGTTCAATTCCCTGCTGGGGGCCTTGCATTTTCTCTAGCCGAGATTATTCCCTATCTTTCCCAGAGTCTGGTGGTATGATGTGTGCGATCTAGTGTAAAAACCCGAACTTATAAACACCCATGATAACTGTATAATACAGGTTAACGCCATTGTCAATAGGATTCTCTGTGATTCAGAGCCTCTGCTCCTTAATAGGCATTTGATTCCAGAGCTACCTCCCAAGTCCTGGGAGGTGTAAGTTCCATGTACGAGAAGAAGAAGAAACAGAGAAGCAAAGTAAGATAACGATAAAGCAATGCTTATTATTTTACTAACAATGTTAAAAAATCAGACTTATAAATTGACATTATTATTGTTATTAATATTATTGTAATTATTATTATTACTATTGTAATTATTAGCACCACCACCACCACCCCACCACTACCACCACCACCACCACCACCACCACCACCACCACAACCACCACTTAATGTAACATAAACTTGTAAAATTTTTTCCTTGTTTGTCTGAACAAGACATGTTGTTCTCCTGTATACCTACAAACATTTTCAGACAAAAACTGAAGTATTTAGCCATAATAAATATATAATTTGAAAGTACATTTTATGATTCAAAACTACCGGTCCATCCCGAATGGCTGTTCCGTCACCGGCCCAGTCCGTGGCTCACCAACAACATATCATTTGATATCATTATTTTGAGAATTAATCTTTTACCCAAACATATGGCAGTTAGTTGAATCCAAACACTGCCAAAACTTCCATCAGTAAATCATGTGATGTGAGTGTGTGTGTGTATGTGCGCGCATATTCGTGTGTGATCTGTGAACATCATAACTTAAACTCGAGAGGTCCGTTAAATACCAAACTTGATATTTAAGTTCAGTATCGTCCGAGGATGCGACACGAAGATCTTCAGGTAATTGTCCCCGGCAGGGAACTACCTTGTACAGTGCGATCTTCTCAAAAATGGCACCAACGATTTTCATTAAACTGTGTATACATATTAAGGATATTTACATGACAAATGTATTTCTAGCATTTTCTGGAAAAGCATCTGGATGGGCTTTGCATAACATAAATCGTAACATAAACAAAATATTACATACTACACGAAAAGTGTAGTCTTGTTATAATGCATACTTTATATAAATGCATTTCCAACAATTTCCTTACCTTTTGCTTCAATTCCCAATACTTATATACTTTTCTCAAAAGATAAGTCCTTATTCTTTTAAATCCTGGTCATGCAAATACAATGATAGTTCAAGGTCATCACACAGTGACCAGCTGTTATAAGATTTGATTAAACGTAGCTTTAGCCTAGTGTTTGTCTTCATTCCCCTTGAACTTATAAAGATTTACAAACATTTTCTTCTAATGTTTATCTTTATTAGAATCAAGAATAAGGTTTTTAAGAATAGTTTATTGTAGAATACTATAGAAAATCATCTGAGTGTTCTAAACTAGATTTTTTACACTATGTTTAGACCAAATCCAATCACTTGCATACAGAGAAGGTGATAACTAGTTTCCTGGTTTGTTTTTTATTTTGGCCCACGCAAAGCTGTTGTTGTCGCTGTTGTTTTGTGTTAAGAACCAATCTTCACTTTAACAATTTAATTTCACCTTGTTTGACCCTGGGGTAGCATGCATGTGTTCCTGGAAGCAATGGGAGATTAAGAAAGCCAGCAGGATTCGAGTTTGCGGCTTCTTGCTACGGAAATAACTACTTATAGGCATGAGAACATAAGCTTGCATGCAACTTCACTGAGTGCATGAAGAGCCATTATTCTCCTGCGTCCCTGCAAGGACAGCATTCACTGCACACACCTGCCTGGGGCTCCTGCAGACGACCACAAAAAGTGCTCCCATTGAAGCTAATTGCGTACGGTGTAATGTACAGTTATTGGCGCAACCTTGAGTTTAGGGTGGAGACCTCTGACCGCCTACCTTGGACCTTGCTTTGTAGTTTCCTTGTGACCTTGCCTAATTGGTTCGCGTAGTAACTGCTTACTCGTCCAGAGAACAACTTTAAGCGTAAACCTATCTGTTTTAATACCAGGGTCGAACTGAGAGTCATGAAAAACTCCTGCAACGGATCAGGCTCAGGGTATAATCCTACAAAGGGACTTAAAAGCCAATCTCTTGGGTCAGTAGCCTGTAGAGGAGCAGGCAACTTCTGAATCATAGCACTCCAAGATGGTTGATCAGCCCAATGCCTGGTAACGTAATACAAGTTTGGTGTTTTATTTTTAATTTCTCTAGCACTCACATACAAATAAATAAATAAAACCCGAATAAGCTGCCCGGCACCTAGGGGGAATATTTTCGAACTTTAAATTTATTTTCAAAAACAAGTATTATACTATTTATCTATTATATAATTTTTTCAGATAGTTAAGTAATCTAAAAGCTAAAATTTAAAATTAAAATCAGTTGACAAATATTTATGGTGTGAATGAATTAAAATTAAATGTAATAATAATAATAATAATAATAATAATAATAATAATAATAAAATACAACTATTCTAAAACAAAAATATTACTGGAAACCAGCAACTTTACAACTGGTATCCAGTTGCTTCCTGTTTTATACCATAAACTACTACTCAAAGGTGCTGGTATCCAGCACTAAGTTGTATATGTACTACAATAATTTATTCTACATATTAATAATGCAATTTATTTCTATGTATTTAACTATATTATTTTTCACATTATTTTACGCATGTAAAATCTTCATAGTAGACAGAAGTATTGCATTCCACCCAAAAATTCGATACCGACATTTCAAGAAAATATATGTTTAAAGTCCCCTGTATAAAAAGTGACAAATAACAACATCAACAACAACAAACATTTTGTATTTAAAGTCAGTAGATATCTTCCAAGGATGCAACACGAATATTTTTAAGAAAATCCCCTCACCCCAACTATCTTTTACATAGAACATTTTTCGAAAATTTCGATTCCCTCAAAAATATCTCTAACGATTTTGATTAAAATACCGAATGTTTGTATAAGGTATTTTTGTAATATATAGGTATATTTGAATTTTCTAGGACTAACCTCTGAAGAACTCTTCATTCTGGATGACTTTTGTGTAGTTGATAAACGTAAGAGATAGAGAAAAACTTAATCGCAATAAATACAGATCTCGTTAAAACAAACAATTTATATTATATTCATTTTTGTTTATAGAGTCAACCGTCTCCAAGACATTCCTTGTTATGGTTTCAGTTTTAAACTACTTAAACTTTCCTTAAACGGGAAGTCATCTTTTGTTTTATACCTCTTTTGTTTTACTCCTATTGCTTTAGCCTAGTGTATTCCCTTATTTCCCTTCTGTTTATAAGAAAGCAAGCAGTAAGAAAATGTTGATGCTTACCTCAATTAGCATGCTGTACATAGATAAATGAATAATCTTCTGTAGGAATACTTTGTTTGTAGAACAGGTAGATAAAGTCAAGCGAATGGAACATATCAGCTTTTTGAGGTGTTCGCACATATTCACACAAGAACACACGCACACACATATACACACTTAGACTTTTGTTTTCTAAGAATATTCTTTTTTTTATTCGAGGGGCTCAAAATGAGTATTTGTGGTGAAATCTGACTATCGAATTTTTAGGTGGAATGCAGTGGCGATAGCTTCAGAGGCTATTGCCAGAAATTTCAAAATATGCATTTCATTATTTTTAAAAATATCCTACGTATATGACATTTCAATAAACGTTGGCAGGTTTCTGAGAAAATTAGAATATTCGAAAAATGTTTCACGTGAAGATAATTTTATGTAAGGGGATTTTCTTAAAATCCTCGTGTTTCATCACTGGAAGATGCTGAACTTCAATATCAAGTTTAGTAATTTTCCGACTTTTCGTTTTTGAGCTGTACTGTTTACCTTCCATACACATGTAAATAACAGCTGGTAATCGTTCCCCATATTTAGAATAATTCTCACTCTACTCCGGAACATAAACCTCACATTCGCCTACTGTTACTCCCCAATATAATTAATATAACTGATAAACAATGCAGCTTAATATGAAATATTTGTTTCTTCCATACTAGCCATGTGAAAACAGGAGTTGGAAAGGCAGAATCAGAACGAAAAATTCAGTGCCATAGAAGGGATTTGGGAATTTAATGCCGTGTTGGCATGTTGCCATGGCAGCTCAGTGGTTAAGGCAACTGGACAGAGAGCAAAAGATCCGTGTTTCAAACCCCTATGCACTTAATTTTTCAGCCTAACCCTACCTTTCCGATTTGGCTTATTACTATTGCATTTTAATTTTCCCTTGCCGCAACTGTTTCCCTAGCCTCACATAGGTGACTTCCCACTAACTCTAAAATTTCCATTCTCGCCAGATGTATGATGTTTACACATCTTCGTCTAACCTAAAACCTATTCAGCCTTAGGTTGATCCTCGTAAAAACAAAACCCAGGCGACCAGTGTACCGTTATGATGTAGCCTTCCGCCATTCGCGCCAGAAATACCATACTTTCACTACCACGTGGCGCGTACACGCGGCTTATTGTAATGTAAAACAACAGAGTACTTATTCAGACAAGTTAAACGGTGACTAAAATATTATGTTAAGCATAATGGTGATAATATTGACAGTCATAACAAAATAAATTGCTACGTATGTAGTAGTTAACTCTAAAAAATAAATAACATATATGCGCTTTATTCACTCTCTGGAAGCGGCTGTATTCCCTCCAGATCAAAATCCTCCTATGAGCTTTTTGTATTGCTGCTTTCCACTTCAAGGTTATTACGGACAACGATGTGACTTCAACTATCCATCTCCCAAAACATCGCTTCTTCTTTCGTTACCTGCAGCACTTTACCAAGTGTTAGCGACTCATTTTTACTTTCTCTATACGCACTATGTACATAGTGTATAGAGAAGGTATTGCACTCCACCAAAAAATTCGATACCGAGATTTCACCGGAAATATATATTTTAGGGCTCCAATATCCAAAAAAAGCATTTTCACAAAAAGGTCCGTGTGTCAGTGTGTCCGTGTGTCTGTGAACACGATAACTCAAAAACGAAAAGTGGGTAAAATACCAAACTTGGTATTTAAGTTTAGTAACTTCCAGGGATGCGACACGAAGATTTTGAGAAAAATCCCCCCACCCCCAACTACCCTTTACATGGAACTTTTTTCAAAAATTTTGATTTTCTCAAAAATGGCTCTAACGATTTTGATTAAAGTTTCGTATATTAAAGATATTTACCTGACAAATAAAATGTATATCTTGAATTTTCTGGGAATAGCCTCTGAAGAGTAGTTTATTCTGGATGAAATTTACTGAATTTTGAATAACTGTTAAACCGTAAGAGATGGACAAAAACTTTCTACACAAAAAATGTAGAGCACGTTAAAACACACAATTATATATATATATATTTTTTCGTGAGTTCGTTGTCTTTGAGACATTCCTTATTTTTGGTTTCTGCTATGAAAAACTTATACTTTTCTCATATAGGAACTTGCCAACTCCTATCCATATAAACAAATGAGCTTCATTGACATAGAAACCAGCTTTTGACTATCATTTTAACCTATGGTAGTCCCTTATTTCGCTTCTACTTACAAGGAAGCAAGTAATAAGACTATTTCTGCTCATTTTTTTCTGATTAGCATAAAGTAAATAGAAGTATAAGCTTTTTAAGAATAATTTGTTGCAGGGATATAGAGAAAGTCATGTGAATGGTACACATCAGATTTTTAAAAAACAAATTGTTCACTATTACGAGAATTGCATTCTTCACATCGTCATATTCTTGCATTGCACATTTCGCACGCTTTTTTTTCGGGTGTAGCCACTTTTAGATTTTTCTTTGTGAGCATTGTTTATATTTGTAGCCGATACACTGGTGAACTCAGATGTTAATTTCACCACTTCTTTCACGGGAAGTGTTGGATATTTCTCACAAAACGTTCAATAGACATTAAACACTATAGTTTTTTCACCAGTAGTCAACGGCTTACCTGGCTTATATTTAATGTAACTCGATGAAGATGCAACGGCTGTTCTCAATGGCTCTAAACAGCAACAATCAGCAACCGTTACTGTGTAAACAACATTGCGGAAATCAGGTGACTCATGCGAATAGCATGTTCGGACTTGTAGCTCTGTTTTTCGGTACAAATCGGCGTCAATTTAGCTGTTATACAATATTATACAATTCAAGAATAAATTCATTCTGTAATTTAGATTGTTAGAATGGAATTACATTCTTGCGCGGACTAATACTATGTTGTTCCGCGATGCACTGGCCACATGGATCCATTTTGGCGCGGATCAACCTAACAGTGAATAGAAAATAGATAAGACACAGCATGAAGGTCTAAAATTCGACACTGATCTCATAAGATTGAACAAAAAAAAAAAAAAAAAAAAAAAAAAAAAAAGAAAAAAAAAAAAAAAAAGAACTCCTTATTTCACTGTCATGTTATATTTTCTCTTGAATTGAGTGTTATTTATAGACGTTCTTTAACTGCTATAGTTCTTAGCGTCCCATTCTATTATATATTGCGTGTGGTAGACCACTTACTTTTGCTTGGCGGCTTCTTTATTAGGCTTGAGGTTCTTTTACGTACCGTAAATTTACGGCACGGGAATAACAGCTTTACTTCCCTCCCTAAGGAAACCATGCTAAGTTGTTGTTCTTTTTTGTTTTTTTTTTGCGGATGGAAAAAATCTGCCATTACTACCATTACCCACGATCTTGGGAACCGGAAGGAACATGTTACCCCAACACCACTTCTGTTCTCTCTACTTTCATTTCTAATTACATGACCTTCAATTACTTCTGTTGATTCATGTGACAGATTTTATTTCCATTGGCTTCTATATTTTATAAAGTTACAAGCACATACTATCTATAATTATGGAATTTATTTCACTTGATTTTATTTTCTGATCGCTTGGCTGACTGGGATTTCCCCGACATTGTCTCAGTTTCTATTCTTGGCCTCTTCTGTTTCTGTTAAACACAACTCAACGTTGCAATATTACTATACCTTGTTTGTTATAAGTTTGCCCGATATTGCTTAACGGTCACGTGAACTAATCCTTGCTTCCTATAAGCTGCCTCTCAAAGTTACCAACTTCTTTCCCCTGGTTGGCTAAGTATATATTTGAATGCGATATACAAATCTTTTGCAGAGCAAGTCCAGGAGGTAAAGGTGATAACAATCCGTCATAGGTGCTTTAGTACATGAGGGAGGTTTACAATGAAGGATCCTCGCCTATTTCATCACACCAGCCAATGAGAGATGACTAATCACGTGACAGTCAAGAAATTAGGGGCAAACATATAAGAAACAAAGTTTAGGTATGTGTTAGGTTTGAGGAGAACACTTCGAGCACTGCAATCTACAGAGAGCTGTTTTGGCTAACATCCCCCAGGAGGAAGGGATGAAGTGTGAGGACTACAGGAGACTACAGGCCGCAGGCAGAAGATCATAGAGACGCGCGGAAACCTCTAATATTTTCAAGCTTGAAGACCCGTCACACTGTTGGAGCTGCTCAGAGATCTTCGAACATTCATCCGCACCATCTATCCGGCACTGCAACGATCCTAGAAGCACATCTAAAAGACGAGAAGGAAACAAATGAAGAGGGAATAATAGAAAGGAATAATAGAAATCACTCCAGCAATCGCCTGCCAAACCTGGAGAAGTCATGAAAAATGCAAAGGTCAGCGAGGTGGTTACCGGGAATCGAACCCGGCACATCCTAAATGCGAGTTGCACAATTACCACAATATTTAATGTTTATTCTTCCTTAATGGTCCCATTTTAATATTATTACCATTCTTTAGCTGCTTTTATTGTATTTTTACTTAAAATGGTCGCCCTCTATGGTGTATTGGCTAACATGCTAGCCCCTAATACCCACGGTTGCGGATTTAAACTCGGCGGAGGTTGAAGGATTTTTTTCGAATATAAAAGTCCTTAGCATGGCTTCCTTCGGAAGGGAAGCAAAACTGCTGGTCACGTGTAATGTTTGTTTGCACATAAAAACCCTATAACTTGAAAGAAAAGGCCTCTGGGCTAAATTTGCCAAGTTTCACGTCCGCCAGTCGTGATTTCGTCCCATAGTACCATCTATGAACGATAAGTTTATCCCTCGTCACCAGGTGCACATAATGGCGAACACTTGTACTAGAAATTCCCTGAACAAGAACCTCCGTAATGGTAGCCTATACGCCATCATGGCTGATGGAACTTGAGTAAATATACTCGCAACCGTAGCCAACCTCTGCAAATAATACCAAGACATCTAGACAGCAAATAATATGGAAGTGATTAACATCCGGTCAGTTTTGAAAAGTCATGACCTCCCCTTTCATTCATTTTCCTATATGCTTAATCTTTTAGATTATAGATATTAAACTTAATAATAATAATAATAGTAATAATAATAACAATAATAATAGGAACTCGGCTTTGCAGGGGCGGGATTCCATGGCAATATTTAGTTGCTCACATTTGTACTATTTTGGGTATAATGACACCAAAAATCGTTGAGCAGGAACTTGTGGAAGGCATAGCGATTAGGTTGGACTCGGTTAACGTAGTGTACATAACTAGTCATCGTAATTTAGAGGCAGTGTACATAGTTGTACATTTAGTGTAATTTATCGACGAAAAAAAGGACTTTTGGCAGTATTATGTTAAATGAAACAGGATGGATAATTTGGCTGCACTGCACTACATTCTTCAATGAGCAAACGGTAAATAAATAAAGGGCTATAAAGCTTAAGCTGTGAATAAAAAAGTTATCCGGAATGAAATCATAGTTAAAATGATTTTAAGTGCGAAGTATTACATAAAAACTCTAAAGCCGTATTTCGAAAAAAATATTCCGCTCACGTTGGACTTTGAAAAAATCGCGAGTCATATGTTCTGAAAAAATGTTATATGTTACAATCACATGTCTTTCTGTACATCTCTGTAACAAATTATTGTTAAAAAGCTTTTTCTACTATCTACATCATGCTAGTCGAGATAAACATCAGCAGAAATTCTCCTTATTACTTGGTCACTTGTAATTAGAGGAAAACAATCTAATGTGTTCCATTCACATATGTCCTCTAGCTGTTCGGCAAACTAACCTTTCATTCAAAACATTAATCTGTTATCTTCATCATGCTAATTCAAGATAAACATAAGCAGAGTTAGTCTTATTAGTAGCTCTTTGTAAGTAGAACGGAAATAAGAAAATGCACAGGCTAAAGCGATAGTCTCGTCTTTTAAAAGATGGTCGCTATGTGAAACAATTTAAATTCCAATCTCTTTGCTTTCCAGAAATAAACAAACGAGAAACGAGAAGAAACTCCCGTATGAGAAAAGTTTTTGTGCAGTAAGTTTTTGTATATTTCTTACGGTTTGCCACTTATAACAAAGTCATCCAGAACGAAGAGGTTCTTCAGAGGCTAGTCCAAGATATACACTTTGTTTTAATCAAAATTTTCGAAAAATGTCTATGTAAAGAGTAGTTGGAAGTGGGGGATTTTCTTTAAAAGCTTCGTGACGCATCCTTGGCAGATACTAAACTTAAATACCAAAGTTGGTATTTAACGGCCTTTTCATTTTTGAGGTATTCTGACCACAGACACACACGAACATTTTTTTAAAAATGCTCGGTATAGTATTTATGGATGTGGGTATCAACATAGTACGTGTAGAAAAAGTAAAAATCGCGTGTCACATGTTCGGATATAACACTTCATGTTCATGACACTACTAACTTTATTTTATACTTTAATTCCTTTTTATAAATTTATTTTACATCAGTTTTGACATTTACAATCGGGTGAATATTTGTTATTCGTGTGCAATCAGAAAAAATATTTTGATCGAGTTTCGTAACTTGTGCGTTTTCTTTGCAGCAATCAGAAAAACGTAGCAAAGTAATATGACTCCTCACTGACGCAATAGGTGATAAACAGGTCGACCAAACTACAGCAACAAATTTTATTGCAGCGATAACATGATACACTTTTCTAGCAGAATCAGCATTGGTATAAAAGGGAGTGATTGTTCAAGTTAACATCTCTGGTAACAGCTGACGATCAAGGTGCGAAAATGAAGACGCTCTTCAGCATTGGTATTTTATGCATCTTCGGTGCTTTTGCCAGTTCACAGTAAGTTGCTGCTTTGTTTTTAAATACTTCCATTTCTAGTCTAGAATGTGAGTCTTGAGATGTTTGCTATCAAAGTGCTGAGATTTCTGTGAAATTTAACAAAAACAATTAAAACGTTTTTTTCAGAATAATATAATATGAATTCTGAACTTTGAGTCCCACTTGGTGAACTTAAACTGACACTTAACTGACACTATAAATGGGCAGGCGCATACTTGTTAATAGGCACTCCCAACTTTAAACTATAATATGTTCTCGTAAACTTTTTTCCAACATTTTCGTACTCAAATGTTTCACACAATTAAATTTTTCATTAATTTGTTCCAAAACGTTTCTACTGCCTCTCAAGAGCACATTAAAGAAATTGCTCATATACTTTTTACTTTCTCTACACGTACTATGTATATAGTGTATAGAGAAGGTATTGTAACGCATCCAAAAATTCGATACCGATATTTTACCGGAAATATATGTTTTGGGTCCCCCTGATTAAAAAAAAAACATTTTTGGAAAAACGTTCGTGTGTGTCTGTCTGTCTGTGTGTGTCTGTGGGCAGCATAGCTCAAAAAGAAAAGACAGTTAAATACCAAACTTTGTATTTAAATTCAGTATCTTCCAAGGATGCGACAAGAAGAGTTTAAAGATCTCCCACTCCCAACTATCCTTTACATGGAGCTTTTTTCGAAAATTTTGATTTTCTCAAAAATAGCTCTAACGATTTTGATTAAAATATCATATATTAAAGATGTTTATCTGACAAATAAAATGTATATCTTGAATTTTCTGGGAATAGCCTCTGAGGACTACTTTATTATGGATGGATTTTACGGAATTTTCCATAACTGCTAAACTGTAAGAGATGGACAAAAACTTACCACACAAAAATGTAGAACACATTAAAACACACAATTTATGTTATTTAAATTTTTTTCATGGGGTTGATTTTGAGTTTGCTTGTTTCTGGTTTCAGTTTTAAAAAAACATACTGTACTCATACAGTAATTTGTCAACTTAAACAAAGGAACTTCAGTCACATAGCAATCAACTTTTGACTACTTCTTTAACCTAGTGAACTCCCTTATTTCACTTCTAACTTACAAGGAAGCAAGTAATAAAGCTATTTCTGCTATTTTTTTTTTCTTGATTAACATGAAGTAAATAGAATCATAAGCTTTTTAAGAATAATTTGATGCAGAGATGTAGAGAAAATCATGTGAAAGGAATACATCAGATTATTTTTCGAAATAATATGCCAATTTTGTGATATAAATATTTAAATTTTGAAAACTGAAGAGTTTTAAAGAGTACGAAAAGTATATTTTTCACTAAATAAGGCCTATATATGTACATATTATTACCACAGTTCTATTTTTAAACTCAGTTCTGTAATGCTGGATTTTTGTATGAATATTTTAAAAAACGCATTTTGATTAGAACAATGAATTTAAATGTAAGCATTAATTATTTAAACAATCATGGAATCCAGAAGTTTGATACATGACAAAAATATTACAGTTATTGTATATGATAGCATATAAATTGTAATAAGAAATCTTACATTCTGTAAATTTTCCGAATTTGATAGATGCATCACCTTAAGAGGGAGCGGGAGTACGTGTTCGAGCAGAAGGCATTGAGGAAATTGTATTTTATTAACAACAAGCAATACATTTTGTTCTATGTGTGTGTATGTGTGTGTGTGTGGTATTTTCATTTCAAAATTTCCCAGTTTAAATACTTTATTTAAATTCAATTTAATTAACAAACAAAAAAAAAAAAAAAAAAAAAAGACAACAACAAACGTAAACCTAGATGTTGAGAGGGAAGCTTAAAATTGGTCGTAATTGCAATTAATGCTTCAACCCTCGACCCACCCCCATATTTTTAAAATGGTACCCCTAAATTTTTACTTTTTCTACCTAATACTAGTATACTGGTAGAGAAGGTATTGCATTCCACCCATAAATTCAATATCGATATTTCACTAGAAATTTTAGGATCCCTTTTATAAAAAAAAGAGTTTTAGAAAAAGGTCCGTGTGTGAGCGTGTGTCTATGAAATAACTCAAAAAAGAAAAGTATAAAACTTGGAATATCTTCCAAGGATTTGACATGAATATTTTGAGGAGAACCCCCACCCCAAACTACCCTTTATATAGAAAAAAATTAAAAAATTGTTATTTTCTCAAAAATGGTGCCAATGATTATGATTAAAATACCATTACATATTAAATATTTACATGACAAATAAAATGTGTCTTGAATTTTATGGGAAGAGCCTCTCAAAACCTCATCATTCTGGATGACTATTGCATAACTGGTAAACCATAAGAGATAGAGGAAAACTTAATGCCCCAAAAATGTAACTCTCATTAAAACAACAATTTATGACATATAGGTACATTTGTTTTATAGTTGACTGTCTACAAGATATTCCTTGATATTGGTTTCAATTTTAAACTTCCCAACTCTTCTCAAACGGGAAGTCACCTTATGTTCCATCTCTCTTTTGTTTTACTGATTGCCGTGCAAAGCGAATCGAAATTTTATTGTTCACAAACATAGTGTAAGATATCGCTTTGGCCAAGCGTATCCCCTTATTTCCTTGGAAGCAAGTAATAACAGACTTTCTGCTAATGTTTATCTTGATTAGCGTGGTATAGACGAAATAATGTTTTGTAACAATAGTTTGTTTACAGAACAGGTAGAAAAGTCATGTGAATGGAACACATCATTCACTGTAGAATGAGGTCGTCTTTTTTAATTCCCTGCCAGAAAACATAAGGAACTGCTGGAACGTTATACAGTTCAAGAGGAAAATTAGGGCATATATTTATAGCCAAATCTTATGGGCTAGTGTGTAACTACTTAGTATTACTATTATTTTATGTACTAGAAATTAATATTTTATATTTAAATATCAAACCATTTATAGAAATTGTTTCTACCTACATGGATATTCCACTTCAAAACCTTTTTATTAAAATATTTTATTTTAATATATTTGTTGGGCCTTTGTACACTTGTTTATTAGGTCATTGGAATGCATTTTTACTTTCTCTATACGCACTATGTACATAGTGTATAGAGAAGGTATTGCACTCCACCCAAAAGTTCTATACCGAGATTTCACCGGAAATATATGTTTTAGGGTCCCCTATATCCAAAAAAAGAATTTTCACAAAAAGGTCCGTGTGTGTGTGTCGGTGTGTCCGTGTGTCTCTGAACACGATAACTCAAAAACGAAAAGTCGGTAAAATACCAAACTTGGTATTTAAGTTTAGTATCTTCCAGGGATGCGACACGAAGATTTTGAGAAAAATCCCCCCACCCCAAACTACCCTTTAACTGGAATTTTTTTCTAAAATTTCAATTTTCTCAAAAATAGCTTTAACGATTTTCATTAAAATTTCGTATATTAAAGATATTACCTGAAAAATAAAATGTATATTTTGAATTTTCTGGGAATAGCCCCTGAAGACTGCTTTGTTCTGGATGAATTTTACGGATTTTTGCATAAGAGGTGGAGAAAAACTTACAATATAAAAAATGTAGAGCACCTTAAAACACACAATTTATCTTATATACATTTTTTCGTGGAGTTGATCGTTTTTGACATATTCCTTGTTTTTGTTTTCAGCTATGAAAAACTTATACTTTTCTCATACAGGAATTTGTCAACTCCTGCCCATACAAACAAAGAAACTTCAGTCGCATAGCAACCAGCTTTTGATTATTAGTTTAGCCTATAGTACTCCCTTATTTCCTTTCTGCTTACAAGGAAGCAAGTAATAAGACTGTGCTAATTTTTTTCTCAATTTACATGAAGTAAATAGAAGCATAAGCTTTTTAACAATAATTTGTCGCAGAGAGTCAGAGAAAGTCATGTGAATGGAACACATCAGATTTTTCTTTTTTAACTTTCACACTGTGTGTATTGTATTGCCTGATTGAGGGGAAGAGGAGTTCTTATGACATTAACTGTAACCAGACTAAATAGATAAACACATCAATAAACGTATCATTGGGTTAATTGTTTTTCACACAAGCAGAGTGTAGGACAGGAATTGGATGGGTAGAGTCAGACTGAAAAATTCATTACCATAGCCGGCTAAAGATCTCCCGATCTTTAGCCGGTTGCGCTTCCACTGAGCTACCAATAGTTGTCTATACTACGAATCCTCTGACTTAAAGTAGCGACTTTCAACATTGTAAGTCGCCATTGGGGTTGTCATCTCAAAATAATTTGAGAAGAACATAGTTTACCGGGAAACATGCGAGTCACTTGAGAAATTCAATGCTATGCCGGCATGTTGCCATGGTAGCTCAGTGGAAGAGCAACCGGCTAGAGACCGGTAATCTGTAGTTGAATTTTTCAGTCTGACTCTACCTATCCAAACGTAGCATTGTTATATCGCTGTTTAAGTAACTGTTTGATGAATTGTTTCTACAGAATTACGGACCCTTCTGCTTGTGGACCGTGCATTCAGGAACAATGTCCTCCAGTGGCTTTTCCTTGTGATGACCTCCTCCAGCTGGACGATTGTCATTGCTGCTTTACATGTGTTAAAGTAAGTATACATCTGCTTACGTTTTACAGAACTAGTATACTGGAAAGGAAAGTTACATTAACTTTCCCCATTTTGTTTTTACTTTCTCTACACGTACTATGTATGTACATAGTGTATTGTATTGTGTCCAAAATTGGATACTGAGATTTCACCGGAAATACTGTTATGAGATCCCCTGAATTATAAAAGCATTTTTAGAAAGATGCTGGTATGTATCTGCCTGTCAGTGTATGTGCAGCATAGCTGAAAAACTAAAAGTCTGTTAAATACCAAACTTTGAATTTAAGTTCAATATCTTTTAAGGATGCGATAACAAGATTTTCAAGAAAATTCCCTCAATCCAAACTACCCTTTACATAGAAAAATGTTTGAAAATTTTGATTTTCTCAAAAATGTCTCTAATGATTTTGATTAAAACATCCTATATTAAAGGTATTTACATGACAAATAAAATGTATCCTATTTGAGCTTTCTGGGAATAGCCTGTGAAGACATCTTTATTCTGAATGAATTTTGGGAGTTTTGCACAACTGGTAAACCGTAAAAAATAAACAAACACTTACTACACATAAAATACAAAGCAGCTCGTTAAAACGCCCAATTCTTTCGTGGAGTGAACCGTTTTTGAGATATTCTTTATTTTTGGTTTCAGTTTTAAAATACTTATACTTGTCTCATTCGGGAACTTGTCAACTGCTGGCCATGCAAAGGAACTTCAATCACATAGCAACCAACTTTTAAAATATTTGACTATCACTTTAACCTAGTGTACGCCCTTATTTCCCTTCTACTTATAAGGCAGCAAGTAATAAGATCTCGATTATGATGAAGTAGATAGGAGAATAAGCTTTTTAACAATAATTTGTTACAGAGACATACAGAAACTTATGAGAATGTAACATATCAGATTTTTTTCGGATGGGTTTAACGCCCGATTTTAGTACTCTGGCACCGCAGGCAATGGTACGGATGATAAATGAAATGGAGATGGGACAGCGGTGTAATGCGGGGGAAACCGAGGAACCCGGAGAAAACTCGCCCTTACGCCACTTTGTCCACCATAAATCCCACCTTCAGTTACCTAGGATCAAACCCTTGATGAGAGATGCATGACCTGTTTTACTCATCTGATGTGTTCCATTCACATGACTTTCTCTACGTGTTCCACAAACTATTCTTACAAAAGAGTATTGTGTTATCTACAACGTAGTAATCGAGATAAACATTAGCAGATAATTATTACTTGCTTCCTTGTAAGTACAATGAAAATCTAGGCTGAAGTATAGTCAAATATTTAAAAGCTGGTCGCTATGTGAAACAGTTTGAATTCGGTGTTCTTTGCAAGGCTAGCAGTTAAACAAAAGAGAGATGAAAGGAAAGATGACTTTCACTTTGAGAACAGCTCAAGTAGTTTAAAATTAAAACCAATAACAAACATTATCTCGCAAACGGTTAATTAAAAAAAAAAGAAAAGAATGTATATGACATACCTAAATTTTGTGTTTTAAAGAGACCTACATTTTTAATGCAGTAACTTCTTGTCTATCTCTTACGGTTTATGAGTTATACTAAATTCATCCAGAATGAAGATATCTTCAGAGGTTATTCCCAGAAAATTCAAGATATGCGTTTCGTTTGTCATGAAAATGTATTAAACATAGGCATTTTAATCAAAATCGATAGAGCCATTTTTGATCAAATTAAACATTTCGAAAAATGTTCCGTGTAAAGGTTAGTCGGGGTGGGAGCATTTTCCCGAAAATTTTCGTGTCGCATCCTTGGAAGATACTGAACTAAACTACCAAGTTTAGTATTTAACCGACTTATACCATGTAATCACACATACACACACATAAGGGGGTTTATTTCTAAAAATCTTTTTTTTTATTCAAGGGACCATAAAACAATTTCTGGTGAAGTGTCGAATTTTTGGGTGGAAATCAATACCTTCTCTAGTAGTGCCAGAGGAATTAAACTTGTGTGTTTGAAAGTTTGAATACTTGTAAAGAAATAAATCTATCCGCTGTTTTTTAAAAAATATATATTTGCCATAATAATCAAACAGACAATTTAAAATTTTCGGATTTATTAATCAGCTATAGGTATGAGCAGAAAATGAATAGTGATTACGTTAATCTAACAACGGCTGCAGAAGTAATGCTGATGTCCAGTAATAATTAATTACCCATTGAGCTTATTTTAAGCTAATTTGGTAAAAAATGTCAATTTCATATTTGGTGTAAAAAATGCACCACACTTTAAATACTTATTTGCGATGTTTGATTCCTTTTCGATACCATTTTAAGCGTTGCGCTGATTAAACAACTCTATATCTTTAGTCATTTTTCTGTGATTCAATGTTTTTGTTATTATTCCATATTCAGATTCTCTCTTCTTCCACAAAAGTACAGCTAGAGGTGTGAAAGCTGTGGCCAAAGCAGCGCAAAATATGTGTAATAAAATGTCTGCTTGGAATTTTTATATTGGTCATAGGTTAATTTTTAAAACAAATATAAGATAATCGTTCGCTGTGCTTTTGCAGCTTTTTTCACTTCCTGATATAAACTATTTAATAATAATAATAATAATAATAATAATAATAATAATATTAATAATAATAAATAAAAGGGTTCCAATGGAAAATTGTAACAAGAAAATTTGTTACAAAGGTATTAAGGGATATAATTTAAAAACATCTGAGGTATGTCATTCACATGACTTTCTCTAGCTGTTCCACAAACTTTCCTTACACAAGATTATTCTTTTATCTATGTCATGTTAATCGAGATAAACATTAGCAGAATTGGTCTTATTACTTGCTTCCTTATAAGTGGAAAGGAAATAAGGGAATACACTAGGCTAAATTCATAGTCAAGTCTTTAAAAAGCTATGTGAAACAATTGAAATTTGGTTAGCTTTACACGGCTAGAAATAAAACAAAAGAGAGATGAACCGAACGATGATATCTCCTTTGAAGTTTAAATAAACGAATGAGATTTTAGTTGTTAAGGATATTGTAAATGATATTATTCTAATATGCTTCTTGAATATTAATTTCAACATTTTGAAATGTAATAAGTAGTTATATTTAGGTAATAGTAATGTTAATTAATGTTGTCTCTTGAGTAGGTATTATTTAAAGGTTGAATAATAAGTAGGTGAAAATATAAATTATGAATTTATAAGTCTTAAATGTATGAATGGGATTTTAAAATTGTGGATGTTTGAAGTATATGGTTACTGGATACCTGTAGCTGTGGTATTGGATATAGTTTATGGTTACAGTAACTTAGTTTAATTAGTTGTTTTTTTACTTAATTTTCTGAATGTTTAATTGTATTGTAATAGTATTAGATTTTTTAAATAAAATATTTTGGTAACTGTGCCCTGACTTAGGAATCTAGATGTTATGATAGTAAAATTGTGTTAGAGGTGGATTAGGTGGGTGAGTAAACTTGTGGAAACTTATTGATTTTAGATAAGGTCATTCATGAATATTTGTAGATTATATTATTATTATTATTATCATCATTATTACTATTATAAAATATTATATCGGTAGTCTTTTGTCATATAGTCACGCTCTATTATTTATTTATGTGTATATAATACTACATTCAAAACGTTCCCGAAATGTGGGAAAAACAGAAACAAATTACCATAAAGTAATTTACACAAAATTTCCTTCAAAATAGCTCCCTTCCACAGTGATGCATTTCTGCCACCGCGTGTAAAAAGACTGAAAGTCATTTTCAGATACTTTCGTAGTGCTCTTGTCGCATGTACAATAGTTTCTTCAGCGTTCGAAAATCTTGACTGAAACGTTTATGCCATGCATACACCTGAGTTTCCTTCATCGCTGCTTCACCATAAGATTCTTCCATCATGCTCAGTGTCTCTTAGGGAGATTTTCTTTAAAAAAAAACACAAAACTTTATGTTCGAACGTACTCTGTTGTCCACATTATGAAATGCAATAAACGGACATGTATATATCACAAAAAATAGTTTCCAAGCAAAGATAATCATTAGCATGGGAATTGAAATGATGTGTCGTCATGGACGTTACCAACACATAAAATAAAATATTATTTACTTTCATATACATTTAAGAGAAAATAAACGTTTCCGGGAAATTTTTCAATCTAGCATTATAATATCATGCAGTACGTTATAGTATATATGTGTGCTATAAAATATAAAAATCTTATGAAATTCTCTAACAGTTCTACAAACTTCTTAGAAAAGATTATTCATCTTTCTACATCATGCTAATCGAGATAAACATTAGCGAATGTTCTTATTACTTAGTTCCTTATAAGTAATAGGGAACTAAAGGAATGCACTATGCTAAAGTGATAGTCAAATGTTTTAAAAGCTATCGTTATGCGATTGCCATTGCAAATCACTTCTTTGCTTGGCCAGGAGTAGAACAAAAGAAAAACGCACACTTCCTGTCTTAGAAAAGTATACGCACTTAGCAACTAAAACCAATAACAAGGAATATCTCGGAAACGGTTACCTCGACAACAAAAACGTAAAGGACATAAATTGTGTTTTTTGATGAGATCTACGTTTTTTGTGTAGTACGTTTTTGTCTAACTCTTACGGTTTAGCAGTTAAGAAAAATTCATCCAGAATAAAGAGGTCTTCAGAGGCTATGCCCAGAAAATTCAATTCACGGACTTTTTCTAAAAATCTGATGTGTTCCATTCACATGACTTTCTCTATATCTCTGCAACAAATTATTGATGAAAAGCTTATACTTCTATCTACTTCATGCTACTCGAGAAAAATTAGCAGAAATAGTTTTATTACTTGCTTCCTTGTAAGTAGGAGCGAAATAAGGGAGTACCATAGGTTAAAGTGATAGTCAAAAGCTGGTTGCAATGTGACTGAAGTTCCTTTTTGCACAGGAGTTGACTAAGTCTCATATGAGAAAAGTATAAGCTGAAACTAATAGCAAGGAATATCTAAAAAAACATCTATTAGCATTTGTCTATCTCTTACGGTTTACCAGTTATGTAAAATTCCGTAAAATTAATACAGAATAAAGTAGTCTTCAGAGGCTATTCCCAGAAAATTTAAGATATACATTTTATTTTTCAGGTAATTTTCTTTAATATACGATATTTTAATCAACACCATAGAGCCATTTTTGAGAAAATAAAAAAATTCGAAAGTTTTTCCATGTAAAAGGTAGTTGGGGGTGGGGCAATTTTCTTGAACATCATTGTGTCGCATCTTTGGAAGACAGAAAACTTAAATACCGAGTTTAGTATTTAACGGTCTTTTCGTTTTTCAGTTATGCTTCCCACAGACATCCCCCCACACATACACACACAAATACAGACAAACACACACATACCTTTTTATATACCTTTTTCTAAAAATGTTTTTTTTTGTGTTCAGGGGATCCAAAAACATATATTTTCGGCGAAATCTCGGTATCCATTTTAGGTGGAATACAGTATCTTCTCTATACACTATGTACATTACAGCGCGTATATGGACTGATATTATTTAAAGTGTTTTATTTTGTAATTCAGGGGGTCTAAAAAGGTGTATTTCTGGTCAAATCGTGACATAGAATTTCGTAGACGATTATAAAGATTTTTCTTATCTATTGGAGGAAGAAGAAAAATTGAACAGGTTCCATTCACTAGTTCATGTACTCTTTTTTTATCAGAAAAATATGCAGTGAAAAATCACTGGATAGTCTGTATATTCAATAACTTCCATTACATGTTTGATGTGTTCAATTCACATGGCTTTTTCTAGCTGATACACAAACAATTTTTGCTACAGCATATTATAATTATTATCATTATTATTATTTTATCTACATAGAGCTAATCAAGATAAACATCGCCAGAACTGGTTAGTCAAATTTTAAAAACCGGTCACCAAGTGAGCAATTGAAATTCGGATTTGTTTGCTTCCTAGGAGTAAAAGGTTAACTCTAAAAAAGAAAAATAAAGTGATATAAATTGTGTTTTAATGAGATGTACATTTTTTTGTGCAGTAAGTTTTTGTCTATCTCTTAAATTTTACCACTTAAACTGAAGTCATGCGAATGAAGAGATTTTCAGAGGCCATTCCCAGAAAGTTTAAGACATAAATTTCGTTTGTCATGAAAATATCTTAAAATATGACATTTTAATAAAATATTATTAGAGCCTTTTTTGAGAAAATCAAAAATTTTGAAAAATGTTCCATGTGAAGAGTAATTGGGGGTGGGGATTTTCTTGAAAATCTTCGTGTCCATCCTTGGAAGATACTGAACTCAACTACCAAGTTTGGTATTTAACTTTTCGTTTTTGAGCAATGCTGCCCACAGAAAGACAGACAGGTAGGTAGGAAGACAGGCAGGCAGGCGCGCGCGCGCGCGCACACACACACACACATATACACACATATACATACACATACACACATATACACACATATACATACACACACACACACAAACACGGACATGTTTCTAAACATTTTTTTTTGATTCAGGGTGAAATCTCGATATCGAATTTTTGGGTGGAACACAATACCTACTTTATCCAATATATACACTGTAGCAAATAACGACTTCTCATTTGAGAAAATTCTTAAGTATTGGACATTTAAAAACCACTAATAAGCAATATCTCGGAAATGTTTAACTCCTCCTAAGACAACAAAAATCATGTGTTCCATTCACATGACTTTCTCTAACTGTTGCATAAAACCTTTCTTCTAAAAGATTATTTTTATACACGTCATGCTATTCAAGATAAACATTACCAAAATTGGTCTATTACTTGCTTCCTTGTAAGAAAGAAGGGAATACACTTGGTTAAAGCGATTGTCAGATCTTTTAAATGCCGGTCGCTTGGGTGAAACAAATGAAAGTCGGTTCTCTTTGCTTGCAAAGAGATGAACAAACGAGAGATGAAAAGAAGGATGTGTCTCGTTTGAGAAAGTTTTAAGTAGATACCTATTTTAAAACTGAAAACAATAACTCGGAATATCTCGAAAACGGATAACTACAAAAAATGTATACAACATAAATTGTTTGTTTTAATGCTATTTACATTTTAATGAAAAAAGATTTTGTCTATCTGTTACGGTTTGCCAGCTATGCAAAAGTTATACAAAAGAAGAGACCTCTGGGGCTATTTCTAGAGAAATTTAGATATACGTTTCCTTTGTCATAAATATATCTTAAACATAGTATCTTAAAGCCGTTTCCAAGAAAATAAAACTTTTAGAAACCTTTTCCAAATAAAAGATAGGTAGTATGGGGAGGAGGGATTTTCTTGAAAATATTCCTGTCGCATGCTTGCAAGATGGTAGTGTTTAACGCCCGCTTTAACTAGTTATGGCACCGCAGGTGGTGACACTGATGATACATGAATGATGATGGAGCACCGGTGGAATGAGATGGCGAGGAAAACCGGAGTACCCGGAGAAAACTCGCCCCAGCACAGCTTTGTCCACCACAAATTTCACATGCGATCACTTGGGATCGAACCCAGGCTGTCTAGGAGAGAGGCGAGTGGTCTAACCACTCGACCACGGCGCGGCCCTCTTGGAAGATGCTGAACTTAAGTACTAAGTTTGGCAATTACTTCATTTTTCGTTTTTGAGTTATGCACCACGCACCACGCGTGCACACATGGAACTTTTTTAATACTTATTTTGGATCCAAGGGACCTGTAAACGTATATTTTAGGTGAAATCTCGACATTGAATTTTTGGTTGGAATACATTACTTTCCCTGCCTGCTATGTATTGTACGCGGTAGAGAATATATCTATATAGTCATGGAAAAGGTATGCATACACCGTCGCTTGTGCAAAAAAACTTTATTAATTATAATTAAGAAAACAAACAAGGATTCTATTGTAAACTACAGCATGGAATTTCCTTCCGAATCTCTACATGCAAACATGTTAACTAAATTGGTCTTCTACAATAAGGCAATAAAATGATTTCTGCTTTCGATACTGGGAGAAAACAACTTTCTTTTCCTCCACAGTTGTTTATTTACTTTGTGGCTCATTTTTCTGTTGCACAGTATTCACCACATGTCAAATCAAAGCTAAACAAAATAAACCTGAAGAACATAAACCATGAGCAATTATTAAAACAAAAGTTATATAAAATCTACTAGAGTGTAGGTTGTCGCTGAGGGCATTCCTTGCAGCAAGCGGTCTGTTGGTGACTTACATGTTTACATTTTTTCTGGTGTATGAATACATTTCCTCCCATAAAACACCGACAGAATTGTGGTGTTGTTTATTTTAGTGAAGTTGTTTAATATTCAAGACTATTTTACCACTATACTGATTGTTTAATGGTGCAAGCTTCCAATTAAAACCTTAGTGATTTACTTTAATTTGATTTGGAAACATCATTAACCTGTTTGACTGTAGTAGGTACTATATGAATACTCATTTGCATGACTGTAAAAACATGACATACTAAACTTCTGTAATAGTGTAATTGTTCTACTGCATAGTGACAATTGTTTTTGTTAAAGTTTCCAGGTTTAAAAGCCACAAGTTCTGTGAGGGGCAAACGTTCCAGCGACAATCATGCTGATCAAGTGGGGTTTAACAAGCAGCCAGCAGCGGCGCAGGGAGGTGCCAACAGAAATACAGATTTTATAATTGATGCCTTGCATGACACTATTGTAAATCAAACTGAACTATCACCGACACTTGAAGATAAGATTAGAAATACTATTAGGCATGTTTTGTTTTTACCACTACAACGAGTTAGTCAAGTAGTAATGGATTTAGGAACTAAGATTTTGAATTTAGTTCTAACGTACACAGAATCTGAAATGCCAGGTACCGGAGAGACTGCAGAAATTAGTGATAATAACGATTATTTTACAACAACGGGTACTCCTTTCCCCGAAAAGGAATCCACTGCTTTCGTAAACAGGATAAAAAGAGAAGCTGAGAGTGACACGAAGAAAATAACTGCTGTGCAAATTTTTCATCAAGCACTGAAAATCCGCAACGTAATTCTGCAAATGATGACAGACAGTGTACCACAACAGGTGATACATTGCATTGTCAGTCAAGTGTCAGTTCCAGGAGCACATATTCTTGCTAACATTGTAAGGGCCACAATGGAAGCTATTCATGAGTCAATGATTTATACTTTTCAAACCACGTTTTTTGTTGATAATCCTTCATGGGAGACCCTAACTCAAGTTATTGCAGAGGCTATAGAAAAAGGTTTTGCTAAAGCATCTACCTCAATCCCTAAGTTAGTACATGAAGTAAAAGACTTTCTTTCGCTTAATCCTTCATTTGTTGAAAATTGGAAGGATGATCCAACACAAGCGAGAGATACAATTTTTGGAAACATAAGAAATTATTTGGAAACCAGTAACAAGCTTATAGAAGAAGTAACAAATGCTGAAATGCGGCAGACAGTTAAATCACAAATAAATGAGTTGGCATTTCCAGGGCATAAAGCTTTTGCAGCGCTTGTAGATGCCATTATGGCGGTCGCAAATGTTGTTTCTAAAACTATATTAGAATCATCCTTCATAAAAGAGAATTCGTCTTTGCAAAATTTATTGGAACTAGCAAAAAATGCAATTACCGTTGGTACTATTGAAAAATACAAAGCAGTTCCTGAAGTTATTAGGGTTACGATAGAGACAATAGAAAATAATAATTTTGTAGAAACCAGCAACGATGGCAACGTGGAACAATTCGCTATAATAGAGGCTACCAAGATTCGTCCAATCATGAATGCTTATTTGCAGTTAATGTGTGAGAATTTTAAGTATACAGAAGGCCCTCTACAAGAGCAAACAGCAACCCCTTCGGTTAGGACTATGACTCCTGTCTTGAAATTGTTTGTAGACGTGGAAGTATATATTATGGAAGTCTTGACTGATGTGGGAAATGTTGTTTGTACTTCTAAGGTTCTGAACGAGACGGATTCGTGGTACAACTTTGTTGAAGCAAGCAACTTGGTCAACAATATTATTCTAGAAAGAAATACAGCCTTTCAATCAAAATATAATTCAAACTCGAATGACTTAAACAAATTGCTTAAATATCTCGGCTGCGATGGCACTACCACGGCTATACTTCATGATGAAGAGTTTATAAAAAACAAAACCATGGTTGAGATTTTACAAACTGCATTGAAACATATAAGTAACGAATTGAAAGTGAAAACAAATGAAATGATTTTTCAAAATAATATCTTAAGCGTAAAGCTAGCAAAACTACCTGGAGGTGAGGTCTTGAACATTATCACAAAAATTATTCTACAAGTTGTTAATGAAATGTCAAGAAAAATGAGCAAATCTGATTTTATTACAAAGCCCCCTACCTGGTTCAATTTTTGGTTTTCAGTTATAGAAGCTGTTACAGTAGGTGCAAAGGAAGCACAGGATGTTTTCTTTGAAGTGGTAAACGCTACAAAACACTCAATTAGAAATGCTAGTATTGAAACTTCGGGAAACGACAGGTCTGAAAGATTAAAAAGGGAATCGCCTAGTGCAGTAAGTCCAAGCGCCATTGGCGAGAGGAGCAATCCAAAACCCAGTCCAAAGCCAAGTTCCACTCAGGGAAACGCACATCCCTCTCCTAGAGCGCACACCTCTGCTGAGACGTCTACAATGAAATCCAATGTGAGATACAGGACTGACATTACTTTAAAAGAAGCCCCTAAGTTTTGCGTACAGGAAAAATGCGATGATTATAGTTTATCTACCAGACGTTTTACCCCACATCTGTTTTCGCAATATGTTCTTGAAAACTTACACCAGTTTATCATTCAAACATACAAAGGTGTGAAGGATATAACAGGATTTTTGGCTTCTGTGGTTGTTCCTCCTTTCATACGGAACAGCGGAATTCCTTTTGCAAATGAGGTAAGTCAGTTGGCTACCAGTGTAATTACTTTTTCTAATGAACAAGTCACTAAAGGTTTAGAAACACCATTTTTAAGGAATCCACCAACATGGGAGGCTGCCCAAGATTTTATAATAAGCTCTATCAGAAATGCTGCAATGGGGACCATTCGCCAAACAATTCATTTTCTGTTTCTCGTTTTGGACCAATTATCTGATACAGCGGAAAGAAATGGTACAATATATACTCTGTTCAACTGTAAAGTATCAGATACAGAGCATAAGAGAAGGTCTGCAAGCTTAGTCTCAATCCATTTTGAACCAGCATCCAACAAATCCAAGGACCCGCATTTAGTGCAAGATCTATCAAGTGCTTTATCCGAAGTTTATAATGTCATAAGGACTGCAGTTAAAAACAAGGACTTGAAAGGCACTGCAAGAGCAGATGTGCCTGAAGATCAGACTTTCTTAAATTTAAAATTGATTCGCGGTATTCTCCGCTTCAAGAAGCAGGCTGCTAAACTGGTTTCAGTTTTGATTCCGGAAGCTTGTATAATCCCTGCACAACATTTTCTTAAACAGACTGCTACCGGAATTAACAAATTAACTGGAAGCTTGGCTCAGACAGGTATTTCCTTACATTTGAAGTCAAGCAGTCTTCCATTTGCGGATAGAATTGCCGACTTGGTTGAAACATTCTTATTAAAAGCTAACGAACTCTCCTCTGATGCGGCCAACAGCAAATACCTGAACGAACCGACTCCTACATGGAGTACTGCGTACAAAGCTATAGCTTCTGGTATCAGATCTGGTCTTCATGTGAGCTTAGACGCTATAGTCACGGTAATGGAACTAATGGCCAATGCATTATCATCTCTTCCTGAGATTGTGGTTGAAAAATCCGATGTACAAAATCGAAACGAACCTCTTCCAAATGAGAGTACAACGGATACGATACATTTTAAAGAGATATCTACCCGGCCACCTCTGTCTCAAAAGCGGGTAAAACGCGGCTATCTGAAGCGAATGAGAGAGCGTGACCATTCTATCTTCTGAAAGTAGTCCGTCCTTCAGATCGAGACTGAAGTTTTCCACCATCATGGCGTGCTCTTGGCTTGTCTTAAACTATGAAAAAAGTTGATGAAGTTGTTTACTAAATTACTTGCACGTTTCCAACTATAATCATACACTTGCTAATTATTATTATTATATTCAAGAAGACGTAGTTATGCTTGCATTTTAATTTGTTTGCCTGTATTTTGAAAGATTTTCACACTGCAGTTTATTGCACCAATAAAGTTTTACGCACCAGTAACACTTATTTTCTTTATCTAAACCTCTTTTAATTCCATCCAATTAACAAATCCTACTTCAAGGTTTCTTATAAGTCAAATGACGATCAAATTCACGCTTTGTTAGTTTTTAAATGTACCATACTTGACATGCGCAAATATTCCTTGATGCGTTAAAAGAGTTGCAGAACTCTACGGTGCTATTTGAAGTTAAAAGATGCCAGTGGAGAACTGATCAAGAACGACCTTCGTTTTATTCCTCGCAAACCGAGCGAGGTGGTTTAGGCATTTCGTCTGGAACTGGCTTTCGTGAGGTCGTGGGATCGTTTCCGCGCGGTCAAACCTTCTGACCTAAGGGGTTTTTCGGGGGTTTTCCCGGGTCATTAGGCGAATGTTGGGGAAGATTATTTTTTTTTCCTCTGAATTTCCTGCCCCTCCATTTCATCCGTCTGGTCTTTCTTTCACGGTTGTGTCAGCACCCTCTCATGGAAATGATTGCGTTTTGGAAACTCAGCTCTCGGCGGCAGAATGGCACTGGGGGTCGTCGGTGTATTCAGGGGCGTTTATTCAGACTTGAGACTTGGGCTCCTAGCGCTCATCACGTCCAGATGAAGAACTGCTTAGGAACTGTTAATTTAATTGTTTTTTTCCCCACAAAAACCATACGTAGGACAGGAGTTGGATAGGTAGTGAAAGACTGAAAAATTCAAGGCCATAGCAAGGATTTCAACCACGGATCTCCCGGTCTCTAGCCGGTTTCTCTGCCACTGAGCTACCATGGCAATATGTCGGCACGGAATTAAATTTCTCAACTGACTTTCATATTTCCCAGTAAAACACAAATTACGTATTTTGAAATGACATCTCCCAATGGAGACTTACAATTTCGCGTGTACTTTAAGTCCCAGAATTCAGAGTATAGCCAACTATTATGGTCAATTAGTATTGATTTAATTTTTTTTCACACAAGCCGTGTGTAGGACAATAGTTGGATAGGTGGAGTCCCGGCTATGACATTGAATGCTTGGGAACTGTTAGGGACTCTCCACGATGGTTCCCTGTAGGAGACCGTTCCAGCTGCCCTGTGTAATTGCTCTCATCTAATACTCTCCTCCCGGGCCTGACGTACAAAAAGTCTAATCACTGGCTGTGGTGCGAAAGCCCCTCTTGGACACTACACTACACGCTACACTATCCCTCGCAATGAGCTCACATTCTCCGCTGATAGCAAGAAGTATAAAGTGAAGCTCTCTCTAACCAGTGCTCCACCGGCAGCTTTTTAACTTGAAATAGCCCCCTTGAGTTCCGTAACTCTTTTAATGCACCAAGGGATATTTGCACACATCAAATACGGAGCACCTGGGCCACCTGGTAGGGCAAGGATACAATTTCACCAGCTACTACTTACCGCCAGAATGCAAGTTTGTATATCCCTATTCTTCAGATTTTCTCTATCAGATACCTTGGACAGAGAAGACATTGCATTCTATTCCAACATTTGATATCAACATTTCTCCGGAAATGCATGCTTTGAGACTCTGAATAAAAAGCTAACATTTTTAGAAAAAGGTCCGTATGTGTTGTGCCGTTTCTTGACCGTTTTAATACAGGGTACCTGAGGTTCACGACAAATCCCTATTAAGGTATAAGGAATGCACCTGTCATAACATATATAAAACGTATGATTCAATTCTCAGTGCATTTCATAATCACTCATGACAAATAACAGTATGTGCAAGAATGCTACAGCTTAATAATTTAGTGTGACAGCTTATTTGGTCTAAAGAGTGATGACACCCAAGTGTTAGAATAAATACGAATGCGGCCTAATCTACATACAAGGGAACCCTTACGCGGAAGACTTAGCTGGACAGATTTTGCTTAAGGAAAAGTGAAGCTTTTCATAATACAAAATAACATATTTAAACGATGTAAATTTCAAGAAATGGATCAACTATGAATAAATCAAGCATTTAACAATAATTATATGATTTGAAACAAATAATTTAAGCATATACCCCTCAAACAGTGTAACTCTGAGATCTAAATTTATATTTCCTCTATTCAATAACTGAATCATATAACACTTATTGCAAACCTTCACTCCTCTTACAAAATTATACATAATCATTACATGTACTTCGACATTGATTCCGCTAACAAAATAAATTTGAAAACCTGGCATGAAGCGACCACATTAAACAGCGTTTACCCGCACGACAAGCAACAATCAGAAAGGTCAATTAAGGCGAAACAAGAAACGCCTTTTACATTACTTATCGGGACTTATCCCTGACCAACTGAAATGAGCTCACTTGCTCGACCAAAACTAGACGCTCGAGCTAAGCACCTCCTGAAGGCGAGGTTGCAGATTCTAGTTCAGTTTTAGACTAAGGCTCTTTCCTGAGCCTTTCTTAGTCGTCCTCCGTGGTGTAATGGTTACCAGGGTCGCGGGTTCAAACTCGGCGGAGGACGATGGATTTTTTCTGGTGTAAAAATCCTCAGCGTGGCTTACTTCGGAAGGGAAGTAGAGCAGTTGGGTCCGTGTCGTAGATTTACGCACCTAAAAGAACCTCAAGCCTGATAGAGAGGCCTCTGAGCAAAATTAAGCGGTCTTTCACGCCCGATTTAGAATGGGACGCTGAGAACCACAGTAGTTAAAGAGTGTCCATAAATAACACGCCATTTCCATTTTTTTTCTTATTGGTTACTGAGATAATATGGCTATGTGACAAGTGAACGATAGGTTTTGAGAATTTTTTATACCCCTGTTTACATTCCCCCCCTAAATTTACTGTGTTTGCTGTACGATTACATTTTTTGCTGTTCCAATACACAATCATGTATACATTGTACAAACAGATATCACACATTGGGTTCGAGTCCCGCCTTGGGCATGGGTGTTATATGTTTGTGCAATGTGTATATGTTTGTAAAAGAAACAGTAAAACCAGTAATCAGTAAAACCTACGGGGGGAAATGTAAATAGGGATACAGTGCCGGAGTCCTGATCAGACTCCGTTACTGTTTAAAAAAAAAAAAAGAAAAAAGAAAAAAAAAAAGCTGAACTCGAATTCACGATCTCCTGCCCACAAAGAACCAAAGCGAGACGCTTTAGCGAACGTGACCATGGGTACCGGCAGATATCGTTGAGGTTAGGCTACGTTATGCTTTCCTATACGAAATGCAGTCTTCCGTACGTTTTGTCTGCTTGCGCATGGGCATCCATGTTGGTCAATCGACCAATGGCAGAGTCCAATCTAAAATTGAACCAGAATCTACAAAGTCGGCTCCTGAAGGGAGTGGGATGACCATTACGCACCTAGCGGCAATTTCCTTCCCGTTTCAGCCCTCTTGCGGAGAAAATAATGTTATAGTCATAGAGAAAGTTGAACGTAACAGCTTGATAAAGACGCCTCTGAGCAAAACATGAGGTGGGACGCTGAGAACCACAGCAGTTAAAGAGCGTTATAAATAAAGCTCAATTTAATTTAATTTGTGAGCAGCATTCATACCTCAAAACCAAAAAGTCGGATAAATACTGAACTTGGTATTGGAGTTCAGTATTTTCCAAATATGCGACACAAAGTAAAAAAAAAAAAAAAAAAGAAAAAAAAAAAGAAGAATCCTCAACCGACTCTACAATTTCCTTGAACCGTTTTTGTATACTTTTTAATGTTTCAAAAATAGCTTCAACGGTTTTAGTTTAAAATACCACATGAATATAATGACTTTTCTGAGAATGGCCTATGCAATCCTCTTTATTCCGAAGAAAGTTACATAGCTAGTAAATATTAAGAGATAAATAAAAGCGCACCACATGCATCAAACGAAGATACCTTTAAGACACATATTTTATTTCAAATACATTTTCTGTGGCATTAGCCATTCCCGAGATATTCGCTAATATTGGTTTCTGTGTTCCTCTTTGTAGTTTTTATTTGTATTTTGTTAATCATTTATGAATCACTCTTCACTTGTTTCACACAATGACATGATAAGATGGGGGACAAGCCCCGTATCTCAGTCAGCAGAGCTCCTATGATGTGCGAGGGTTCCCAAGTTCGATTTCCGGCTCGTGGGTAGGTAGTGAGATTTACTGACTAAAGTTAAATACAAATATATAGAATCCCCACGACATTAGTGCATCAGTCAGTTAACACCATTTCCGATAGGCAATGTGTTATCCGTTTATTAAATAATTTATGTGTTTAACGAGATCTACATTTTTTGTATAGTAAGATTTTTTTTAAGTAGTTAAGTTATCGGACGATAATGAAATCGGTGAAATGTATCACAGATTATTTCGGGGTCCATGGAGCTTAAAGTTACTTGACATTCGTCTTCACAGGATAAAATAAAATCATCCGGGTAACTCACCCTAAGCTAAAGTAGAGCTCGCGACCTCTTGAATGTGAGGCACTACACTATCGAGACGGGCAGTAAGATTTTGTACATCTCTTTACGGTTTACCAGTCACGCAAAGGTCACCCAGAATGAAGAGATCTTTAGGGGATATTTTCATAAAATTTAGGATATATACTTAGTTTGTAATAAAATATTTTAAACAGAAAATCAAAATTTTGAAAAATGTTGTATGTAAAGGGTCGTTTGGGGTGGGGGATTTTCTTCAGAGTCTTCATGTTGCAACCTTGAAATATACTTAACTTGAATACCAATTTTGGTATTAACTACATCTCGTTTTTGAGTTAGTCTTCCACAGACACAAACACACATGCACACACCCAGAGGGAGTTTTTTTTCTAAAAATGTTTTTTGAATTCAGGTGTCTTTAAATATGTATTTTCGGAGAAATTTCGGTGTCACAGTTTTGGATGAATTACATATCTACCTTCTCTGTCTACTATGTACATTGTACATACGTGATAAAGAAGATAATAAATTTACGTGTTCCATTCACGTGACTTTCTCTCCTGTTCTACAAACTATTCTTACTGTTCTAAGACTATTCATCTACGTCACGCTAATCCAGATAAACATTAGCAGAAATTGTCTTATTACTTGCTTCCTTGTAACTAGAAGGGAAATAAGAGAGTGCACTAGGCTAACGTGATAGTCAACTGTTTTAAAATCTATTGTTATATGTAATAATTGAAATTCGATTCTGTTTTCGTGGTTAGGAGTTAAACAAAAGAGGTATGCAACGAATGATGACATCCTATGAGAAAAGTTTAATAGTTTAAAACTGAAATAAATGGCAAGGAATGTCTTAGAAACGATTAACTCTACAAAAACTGTATATGACTAAAACTGTATGTTTTAACAAGATCTAAAATTTTTATTGCAGGGAGTTTTTGTCTATCTCTTACGGTTTACCAGTTATACAAAAGTCATCCAGAATGCAGAAGTCTTCAGAGGTTATTCTCTGAAAATTCAAGATAAACATTTCGTTTGTCATGAAAATATCTTAAAAATGTGAATTTTAATAAACATCATTAGAGCCATTTTTGAGAAATCAAAATTATCGAAAAATGTATCATGTAACGTGTATTTGGGGGTGGGGATTTTCTTGAAAATCTTGAAAGATACTGAACTGAAATTACAAGTTTGGTGTTTAACGGACTTTTTGTTTTTGAGCTATGCATACACACTATGAGACACACACATAGACACTTTTCTACAACTTACTTTTTTCCTTTCTTCTTTTCGAAATATGTATTTCTGATGAAATCTCGGTATCGAATTTTTGGGCAGGATATTAGTACCTTCTCTATTTACTATATACATTGTACATACGTGCTAGAGAAAGTAAAATGTAGAAGTGTGTTGTTCATATGTCTAATTGTGGTGAAAAGCGTTAGCAAAGGAACCATAAAATTAAAAAAAAATATCTGGTTTGTTCCATTCATATGACTTTCTCTGCATCTCTGCTACAAATTATTCTTAAAACGCTTATTCTTCTATCGACTTTATGTTAATCCAGATAAACATCAGCAGATATGGTCTTATTACTTGCTTCTTTGTAAGAAGAAGGAAAATAAGGGAATATACCTGATTAAAGCGATAGTCAAATGTTTTAAAAGCTGGTTGCCATGTGGTTGAAATCCCTTTGTATTGCCAAGAGTTGACAAATTCCCGTATGAGAAAAGTTTAAGTACCTATTTTAAAACTGAAATCAATAATAAGGAATATCTCGTAAGTTGCCAAATTTACGAAAAAAATGTATATGACATCAATTATTTGTTTTAAGAAGATCTACAGTTTATATGTAGTAAGCTTTTATCTATTTCTTTCACTTTACCAGTCACACAGTCAGCAAAATTTGTCCAGAATGTAGATCTCTTCAGAGGCTGTTCCCAGAAAATTCAAAATATATACTTTACTTGTCATGTAACTATCTATAATATACGGTAACTTAATCAACATTGTTAGAGCCATTTTTGAGAGAGTCAAACATTTTGAAACTTTTTTCATGTAAAGGGTAGTTTGGGGTGGAGGGATTTTCTCCAAAATCTTCTGTTGCATTCTAGGAAGCCACTAAACTTAAATACCAAGTTTGGTATTTTACCGACTTTTCGTTTTTGAGGCGTGTTTACAGGCACACGGTGACACACACACACACACACACACACACACACACACACCAACACGGACCTTCTCCAAATAAAGTTCTTTTACTTTCTCTACCCGTATTATGTACATACTGTATAGAGAAGGTATTGTATTGCATCCAAAAATTCGATACCGAGATTTCACCGGAAATACATGTTTTGGGTCCCTTGAATCCAAAAAAAAAAAGAAGCATTTTTGGAACAAAGTCCGCGCGCGCGCGTGTGTGTGTATGTCTGTGGGCAGCATAGCTAAAAGCGAAAAGACTGTTAAATACCAAACTTGGTATATAAGTTTGGTATCTTCTAAGGATGTAATAACTCCATGGCACGACGGCTCACGGGGAACCTTGGCCTACCGCCCGGCCGCTGCGTCCCCCATCTCGGTCCACTACAGACGTCATGGATGGGGTGCAGTATAGGAGGGTGAGACGTGGTCAGCGCCTCGAGCCCCCTCCCGGCCGGTTAATGCGGTCCTCACGACCTGGAGCCGCTACTTCTCCATCAAGTAGCTCCTCAATTGGCCCCCCAGGGACCTCACGAGGCTGAGTGCACCCCGGTCCAGGTCTCCCAGCGGGGGAAAAATCCCCACGCCGGTACTGGGAATCGAACCCAGGTCTCCCGCTTGGTAGGCAGCTGCGCTACCACCGCGCTAAGGAGACGACCCTTCTAAGGATGTGACAAGTAGAAAACGTTTCGAAGATTTTGATTTTCTCAAAAATGGATGTAACGATTTTGATTAAAATCTCTTACATTTAAGATATTTACATGCCAAACAAAATGTATATCTTGAATTTTAACGGGAATAACCTCTAGAGACCTCTTTATCCCGGATGATTTCTATTGAATTTTGTATAATTGTTAAACCGTAAGAGATAGACAAAAACTTACCACACAAAAAATGTAGATCACGATAAAACACACAAGTAGTCAGGTGAATGGAACACATCAGATATTTTTTTGATACAGGGCCTCGGTACCTATCAATTTTTGGTTGGAGTGTAATACCATCTCTACCAGTTAATACGAAGGGAAAAGTAAAATGAATAACGAAGGCAGCTTCGGAAAAGTTAAAAACTTACGCGAGTATTTTATCAAAACACAAATTGTAAATATTACCTACTCGATTAAATTTTGCATGGCTTAAAGTTATATTAAAATCAGTATTTATTCAGAAGTTTATTAAGTTAACCTGAATTTGAATAGTTGAACTTTTTCCAGAGCATAGTGATCTACAAACTTCCATAGCGAACATGTAGTAATCCGAAAATGCTAAACGCTGAAAAACGTTGTTTGTCCGAAATTGGCACATTAATGAACTCTGCATTTCTCCGCAGGAAATTTCAGTCTATTTTTATGATATCCTGGTTATTTTAATTCAGCGACATAAATGGACTTCATAGGATATTCAAGACATAGGTTTACTTGCCTTGTGTTCCCTTAAACATACACATTTTAATCAACGTTGATATATTTTGGAATATAGTAAACATTTATGCACCAAAAAGGTACTCTGGAGATACAGGGAGCTATTTGAAAATCTTCGTTCTGTATCGTGAACGATGCTGAACTTAAATATGCGTTTGGTATCAATAGAAATTTTAATTTTTACCTTCTCTACACGTATTATGTACATAGGTATTGTAATGCATCGATACCGAGATTTCACCGGAAATACATGTTTTGAGATCCCCCGAAAAAAACAATTTTAGAAAAATGTGTGTGTTTGTGAGCAGCATAGCTTTAAAACAAAAAGTCCGTTAAACACCAAACTTGGTATTTAGGTTTGGAGTCTTCCAAGGATGTGTCACGAAGATTTTCAAGAAAATCCTCCCATCCCAAACTATCCTTTACATTGAACGTTTTTCGAAAATTTTGATTTTCTCAAAAATGGTTACTACGATTTTGATTAAAATCTCTTATATGAAAGATATTTACCTGACAAATAAAGTGTATATCTTGAATTTTCTGGGAATAGCCTTTGAAGACTACTTTATTCTGGATGAATTTTACGGAATTTTGCATAACTGCTAAACCGTAAGAGATGGATAAAAACTTACCACATAAAAAATGTAGAGCACCTTAAAACACACAATTTATTTTATATGCATTTTTTGTGTAGTTGCTCATTTTTGAGATATTCCCTTTTATTGGTTTCAGCTTTGAAAACTTTCACTTTTCTCATACAAGAATTTGTCAACTCTTGTCCATACAAACAAAGGAACTTCAGTCTCATAGCAACCAGCTTTTGACTATCACTTTAACCTTTGGTACTTCCTTATTTCGCTTCTACTTACAAGGAAGCAATTAATAAGATTATTTCTGCTAATTTTTTCTCGATTAGCAGGAAGTAAATAGAAGCAGAAGCGTTTTAATAATATATTTTTTTGCAGGGATGTAGAGAAAGTCATGTGAATGGAACACATAAGATTTTTTCAGTTATATTTTTATACACATTCTCGCCATAGAAAATAAACATTTTACGTGTGCCATCCACGTGACTTTCTCTACTTGTTCTGCAAACATGCTGTTCTTGCAAAATAATATTCCACTGTCTATATCCTGCTAATTAAGATACGTATTACCAGAAACGTTCTTATTATTAAGTTCCTTATAACTAGAAGGGGAATAAAGGAAAACTCGAACCTAAAGAAACATTAAAATCTTTTAAAAGCTGTCACTAGCGATTGCTATTGAAACCCGGTTCTCTTTCCACAGCCAGGAGTACAGTGTGAGAGAAGAAGGGGAGAGGAGAGGGGTAGAGGAGGAGTGGGAAAGAGAGAGGTGGGGTAGGAGAGGGAGAGAGACGAATGCTTTCAAATTGAAAAGGTTAAAGTGTCTGAAAATTGAAACAAATAACAAATAAAAAGAAATAATTCTACAAAAACATGTATATGACTTAAAGAGTGTGTTTTCCCGAGGTATATGTTTTTTTGTGTAGTTAGTTTTTGTCTGTCTCTTACGGTTAACTAGTTATACAAAAGTCAGCCACAATGAGAGGGCTTCAGAAGCTGTTCTCAAAAAATCTGATGTGTTACACTCACATGACTTTCTCTAGCCGTTCTACAAACTTCTTACATAAGATTATTCTTCTTTCTGCACCTTGTAGGAAGAAAATAAGCGAATACACTAGGCTAAATCCATAGTCAAATGTTTTAAAAACTGTCGTTATGCGATTGTCATTACTAATCGCTTCTTTTCTTGGCCAGGAGTAGAACAAAAGAAAAACGGACACTCCCATCTGAGAAAAGTATAAGTACTTTACAACTGAAACTAATAACAATGAATACCTCGAAAACGGTAAGCTCCACGAAAAAAATGTATATGACGTAAACTGTGTGTTTTAACAAGGCCTACATTTTTTGTATACTAAGTTTTTGTCTATCTCTTACGGTTTATAGTTATGCCAAATTAAGCAAAATTCATCCAGAATAAACATGTCTTTAGAAGCTATTCCCAGAAAATTCAAGATGTACATTTCATTTTTCAGGTAAATATTTTTAATATACGATATTTTAATCAAAATCGTTAGAGCTATTTTTAAGAAAATCAAAATTTTCGAAAAAAAATTCCATGTAATGGGTAGTTTGGGGTGGGGTGATTTTTCTCAAAATCTTCGTGTCGCATCCCTGGAAATTACTGAACTTAAATACCAAGTTTGGTATTTTAGCTACTTTTCGTTTTTGAGTTATCGTGTTCACAGACACACGGACTCATGGACATATACACACACACACACACACACGGACCTTTTTCTGGAAATGCTTTTTTTGGATTCAGGGGGTCCTAAAACATGTATTTCCGGTGAAATCTCGACATCGAATTTTTGGGTGGAATGCAATACTTCTCTATCCCTATGTACATTGCACATATGGGGCTAGAGAAAGTAAAAATTCAAGATATGTACCTCATTTGTCATGTAAATATACTTAATATGTTGTATTTTAATCAAATTCTTTAGAGCCTTTTTTGGAGCAAATCGAACATTTCGTTAAATATTTCTTGTAATGGGTGTTGTTAGTTGGACTGAGTTTTCTCAAAACAATTGTCGCACCCTTAGAAGACATTAAACTTAAATAGCAAACAAGTCAGGTATTTAACTTACGACTTAGTGTTAGTGCTTTTTTTTGGGTAGTGTTTAACGTCCGCTTTAACTACTTATGGCACTGCAGGCGGTGACACTGATGATACATGAATGATGATGGAACACCAGTGGAATGCGATGGCGGGAGAAACCGGAGTACCCGGAGAAAACCCATCCCAGCGCCGCTTTGTCCACCACAAATCTCACATGCGGTCGCTTGGGATCGATCTCTGGCCGTCCGGGTGAGAGGCGAGTGGTCGAACCACTCGGCCACGGCGTGGCTGTTTGAGTTATGCTGTACGCACGCCCACACAGGAGTATTTTTCTTAAATATTTTTTATTTTTAATTCAGGTGAGCTTGTAATTGCCGGTGAAATCGCGGTAGCAAATTTTTGGGTTGAAGCAATACCTTCTCTACCTATGCATTATACACAAATTAGAGAAATTAAATTATCGTTTTAAATACAAATAAAATGTTTGTTATAATATTTATTTGAATACCATATAGAGAGATAATTTAATTTTTTTTTTCCACAAGCCATATGTAGGACAGGAGTTGGATAGTTAGAGAGCCGACTAAAAAATTCAATTCCATAACCGGGATTTATGGAAAAAACAATTAAAGTAACACAAAATGACCTAATAGTTGGCTAAACTATGAACTGCGGGACTTAAACTACTTACGACATTGTAAGACACCATTGGGGTAAATCATCTTAAAATAATTTGAGATCACCTTATGGTTTGCCGGAAAAAAATGCGAGCCAGTTGAAGAATTTAATACCACGTCGGCATGTTACCATGGTAGCTCAGTGGTTAGAGCAACCGGCTAGATACCAGGAGATCTGTGGTTCATATCCGGTTGTGACATTAAAATTTTCAGTCTGGCTCTACCTATCCAGCCATATATAAAGTTTAATACTGTCCAAGTTACATTACACGAGATCTGTTTTTGGCAAGGAATGATTTTAAATTAACATAAACGTGCTTTGTTACATTGACATTCATTTTTACTTTCTCTATAGGCACTATGTACATAGTGTATAGAGAAGGTATGGCACTCCACCAAAAAATTCGATACCGAGATTTCACCGGAAATATATGTTTTAGGGTCCCCTTTATATAAAAAAAGCATTTTCGGAAAAAGGTCAGCGCGTGTGTGTGTGTCCGTGTGTCCGTGTGTCTGTGAACACGATAACTCAAAAACGAAAACTAGGTAAAATACCAAACTTGGTATTTAAGTTTAGTATCTTCGACACGAAGATTTTGAGAAAAATACCCCCACCCCCAACTACCCTTTACATGGAACATTTTTCGAAAATTTTGATTTTCTCAAAAATGGCTCTAACGATTTTGATTAAAATTTCGTATATTAAAGATATTTACCTGACAAATAAAATGTATATCTTGAATTTTCTGGGAATAGCCTCTGAAGAGTAGTTTATTCTGGATAAATTTTACTAAATTTTGATTAACTACTAAACCGTAAGAGATGGACAAAAGCTTACTTCACAAAAAATGCAGAGCACGTTAAAACACACAATTTATGTTATATATATTTTTTTCGTGGAGTTCGTCGTTTTTGTGACATTCCTTATTTTTGGTTTCTGCTATGAAAAACTTATACATTTTTCATACAAGAATTTTTCAACTGCTGTCCATACAAACAAAGGAACATCAGTGACATAGCAACCCCTTTGATTATCACTTTAACCTATGGTACTCCCTTATTTCACCTCTACTTACAAGGAAGCAAGTAATATGGCTATTTCTGCTAATGTTTTACTGATTAGCATGAAGTTAGTAGAAGTATAAGCTTTTTAAAAATAATTTGTTGCAGGGATATAGAGAAAGTCATGTGAATGGTACACATCAGGTTTTTACTTTCTGTAGCCCCGTATGTACAATGCACATGGGGATAGAGAAGGTATTGCACTCCACCCAAAAATTCGATACGAAGATTTCACCGGAAATATGTTTTAGGGTCCCCTGTATCCAAAAACAGCATTTTCAGAAAAAGGTCGGTGTGTGTGTGTCCGTGTGTCTGTGAACACGGTAACACAAAAATGAAAAGTTGGTAAAATACCAAACTTGGTATTTAAGTTTAGTATCTTCCAGGGATGCAACACGAAGATTTTGAGAAAAATCCTGTCACCCCAAACTACCCTTTGCAGGAAAAAATTTCGAAAATTTTGATTTTCTTAAAAATGGCTCTAACGATTTTGATTAAAATATCGTATATTAAAGATATTTACCTGACAAATAAAATGTATATTTTGAATTTTCTGGGAATAGCCTCTGAAGACTACTTTATTCTGAATGAAATTTACGGAATTGTGCATAACTGCTAAGCCATAAGAGATGGACAAAAACTTACGGCATGCAAAATGTAGAGCACGTTAAAACACACAACTTATGTCTTACACTTTTTTTCGTGGAGTTGATCATTTTTAAGATATTGTTGGTTTTTCGTTTCTGCTTTGAAAAACATACTTTTGTCATACACAAATTTTTTAACTCCTGCCCATTCAGTTACATAACAACCAGCTTTTGGCTATCATTTTAGCTATGGTACTCTCTCATTTCGCTTCTACTTACAAGGAAGCAAATAATAAGACTATTTCTGCTAATGTTTCTCGATTAGGATGAAGTAAATAGAAGCATAAGCTTTTTAGCTACAATTTTTTGCAGAGATGTAGAGAAAGTCATGTGAATGGTATACATAAGATTTTTCTACTTGTGGTAGAAAATTTTTGCCAAGGAAAGTAAAAAAATCTGATGTGTACCATTCACATGACTTTCTCCATATCCCTGCAACAAATAATTCTTAAAAAGCTTATACTTCTATTTACTTTATACTGATCAGAAAAAATTAGCAGAAATAGTCTTATTACTCGCTTCCTTGTAAGTAGAAGTGAAATAAAGGACAATCGTAGGTTAAAGTGATAGTCAAAAGCTGGTTGCTATGTCAATGAAGTTCATTTGTTTATATGGATAGGAGTTGACAAGTTCCTGTATGAGAAAAGTATACGTTTTTCATAGCAGAAACCAAAAATAAGGAATGTCACAAAAACGACGAACTCCACGAAAAAAAAAATGTATACAACATAAATTGTGTGTTTTAAAGTGCTCTACATTTTTTGTGTAGTAAGTTTTTGTCCATCTCTTACGGGTTAGCAGTCATTCAAAATTTAGTAAAATTCATCCAGAATAATGTACTCTTCAGAGGCTATTCCCAGAAAATTCAAGATATACATTTCATTTTTCATTTGTCAGGTAAATATGTTTAATATACCGCCTGCGGTGCCATAAGTAGTTAAAGCGGGCGTTAAACACTACCAAAAAAAAATGTTTAATATACGTAGTTTTAATCAAAATCGTTAGAGCCATTTTTGAGAAAATCAAAATTTTCGAAAAAATTTCCATGTAAAGGGTAGTTGGGGGTGGGGATTTTTCTCAAAATCTTCGTGTCGCATCCCTGGAAGATACTAAACTTAAATACCAAGTTTGGTATTTTACCGACTTTTCGTTTTTGAGTTATCGTGTTCACAGACACACGGACACAGGGACATACGGACACACACACACACACACACACACACACACACACACACACACTCACACACACACGGACCTTTTTGTGAAAATGCTTTTTTTGTATATTGGGGACCCTAAAATATATATTTCCTGTGAAATCTCGGTATCGAATTTTTGGTGGAGTGCAATACTTTCTCTATACACTACGTACATAGTGTGTATGGAGAAAGTAAAAAAATAAAATAAAATATGATACGTTCTATTCTTAAAAAGCATCATTATTTTATCTACAATTCCATTCCATATCCTGCTAATCAAGATAAACATTACCAGAAGTGATCTTATTGCTTAATTTTTTATAAATAGAAGGAAAATAAGAGAACACACTAGCTTAAAAGACAGTCAAACTTTTTAAAGGCGATTGTCATTGAAATTCCCTTCTCTTTTCATGACCAGGATGATGGCTCACTGTTGAAAAAGGTTCTGTATTCTGAAGCCAATAAAAGAGAATATTTCTGCAAAACTGTATATGTCATAAATTGCGTGTTTTAACGAAATCTACATTTCTTGTGTAGTAAGTTTTTATTACCTTACGATTTATCAGTTATGCAAAAATCATTCAGAAAGAAGAACTTCATGCTCTAATAGCAAGAAGGATGGATGAATTGTTTTATTTTCCATGTAAGCATTTTTAATATACGACATTTTGATAATAAATTTTAGAGTCCTTTTTTATAAAATCGAAAAGTTCAAAACATGTTATGGGTATTTCTTTGGACAGTGTTTAACGCCCCCTTTTACTACATCGCAGGTAATGAAACAGATGATACATGGAATGAAGATGGAGCACCAGTGAAATGCGATGATGGGGGAAACCGAAGATCTTGGAGAAAAGCCGCCCCTGCGCCGCTTTATCCACCACAAGTCTCATATGCGTTAGCCTGTGATCGAACATGGGCCGCTTTGTTGAGATACGAATGGTCTAATTACTCGGCCACGGCGCGTCAAGTACTCCGTAAAAGCTAGTTTGGGATGGGGCATTTTTTCTGAAAATCATAGTGCCATATCCTTAGAAGATACTTAAATACCAAGTTAATATTTAAGGGACTTCCCGTTTTTACTTTCTTTATTCGCACTATGTACATAATGTATAGAGAAGGTATTGCACTCCACCAAAAAATTCGATACCGAGATTTCACCGGAAATATATATTTTAGGGTCCCCTGTATCCAAAAAGAAAGTATTTTCAGAAAAAGCTTCGTGTATGTGTCCGTGTGTCAGTGTGTCCGCGTGTCCGTGTGTCTGTGAACACGATAACTCAAAAACGAAAAGTCGGTAAAATACCAAACTTGGTATTTAAGTTTAGTATCTTTCAGGGATGCAACAGGAAGATTTTGGGAAAAATCCCCCCACCCCAAACTACCCTTTGCATGGTACTTTTTTCAAAAATTTTGATTTTCTAAAAAATGGCTCTAACGATTTTAATTAAAATATCGTATATTAAAGATATTTATTTACCTGACAAATAAAATGAATATCTTAAATTTGCTGGGAATAGCCTCAGAAGACTACTTTATTCTGGGCCAATTTTACGGAATTTTGCATAACTGCTAAACCGTAAAAGATGGACAAAAACTTAACACACAACAAATGTAGAGCACTTTAAAACACACACTTTATGTTATATACATTTTTTCGTGGAGTTGATTGTTTTTGAGATATTCCTTGTTTTTGTTTCAGCTATAAAAACATACTTTTCTCATACAGGACTTTCTGAATTCGTGTCCATACAAACAAAGGAACTTCAGTCACATAGCAACTAGCTTTTGACTATCACTTTAACCTATGGTGGTCCCTTATTTCCCTTCTACTTACAAAGAAGCAAGTAATAAGACTATTTCTGCTAAATTTTTCTGATTAGCGTGAAGTAATATACGTACCATGTACATAGTGTATAGAGAAGGTATTGCACTGTACCCAAAAATTCGATACCGAGATTTCACCGGAAATACATGTTTTAAAACCACCTGAATCCAAAAAAAGCATTTTTAGAAAAATGTCCGTGTGGGTGTGTGTCTGACTGTGTGTATGTGTGTGTCTGTGGGCAGCATAGCTCAAAAACGAAAAGACCGTGAAATACCAAACTTGGTATTTAAGTTCAGTATCTTCCAAGGATGCGACAAGAAGATTTTCAAGAAAACCCCTCCACCCCCAACTACGCTTCACATGGAAAATTTTTCGAAAATGTTGATTTTCTAAAAAATGGCTCTAACGATTTTGATTAAAATATCATATATTAAAGATATGTACCCGACAAATAATATGTATATCTTGAATTTTCTGGGAATAGCCTCTGAAGTCTACTTTATTCTGGATGAATTTTATGGAATTTTGTGTAACTTGTAAACCGTAAGAGATAGACAAAAACTTACCACACAAAAAATGTAGATCACATTAAAATAACATTTATGTTACATACATTTTTTTCCTGAAGTTGATCGTTTTTTAGATATTCCTTCTTTTTTGTTTCAGCCTTAAAATATTTATACATTTCTCATACAGGAATTTGTCAGCTCCTGTCCATACAAACAAAGGAACTTCAGTCACATAGCAACCATCTCTTGCTATCACTTTAACCCATGTTACTTCCTTATTTCGTTTCTACTTACAGGAAAGCAAGTAATAAGACTATTTCTGCTAATTTTATTCACTTAACATGAAGTAAATAGAAGCATAAACTTTTTTAATAACAATTTATTTCAGAGATACAGAGAAAGTTATGTGAATAGATTATATAAGATTTTTTGAGTTATGCTGCCCTTAGTCAAACATACATACACAGGCAGTCACATAGTGGACATTTTTCTAAAAATGATTTTTTTGAATGCAGGGGGTCTTAAAACATACATTTCCCGCGAAATTGCAATATCGAATTTCTGGGTGCAATACAATACCTTCTGTATGGACTATGTAAGTTTTTACATACGTGCTACAGAAAGTAAGCGTTATCGCGAGTAAAGTAGCGTGAGCAGAAAATAAGTTGTTGTTGTTGTATACATATTTTGTGGCACATAGGTAAGTTACCTAAACCTTCCACTACAAATATCTCTGAAATAAAATTGAATGGAAAGCGACTCTTGATGAAAATGGGACATTGATCGGCACGGCTAAGTAGAAGAGCATGTATGTACAATAGGCGCTGTAAAATCTCGCCGCTGTTGCAGAGCGGGCAATGCATAGAGGAAATTATGCAGAATTCCCTCTCGATGTACGCAACGCAAGGATAAAGTTTGGAGTTTGCAAACTCTTGTGTGGCATTGCATAGCGTAGCGTGTTGCGGGTGTATGTAGATGCTTATTGAATAGCATTGGTATAAAGTCTTGCGCTTAAGCTGCGTCAGCGCTTCTCATTGTGAATGGAGTATTGCAATGTATTTGTTTTATTTTTTGTGCCTGGATATGTCGTGTTATTTCCAGCGAAACTGCTCACTGCGAAAACAAAATTAAAATCAGCTCTTTTCGCATTCTAATAGGTCGCATCACTATTAGCCGAAACGTTCAAGGTGAAGTTCACATTTGACTCAGCGAGCAGTTGAACGTCAGAATGTAGAACTGACGTATCTCAAGCATCAATACATTTCAAATTTACTTTCTCTAACACTTATGTACAATGTAAATAGTAGCTAAGAATATATTATGTTTCATCTATTAATTAGATACAAGACTTAACCGTAAATACATGTTTTGAGATCCCTGAACACAAAAAACTATTTTTAGAAAAAGGTCCGTGCGCCTGTGAGTGGACAGTATAAATCAAGCACAAAATCTCGTTTAAATACCAAACTTATCTTACAAGAATACAACTCGAAGATTTTCAGATAAATTCCCTATCCCAAACAACCCTTTTCATGGAGAATTTTCCAAAATTTTCGAATTTTACTTTCTCTACACGTACTATGTGCATAGTGTATAGAGAAGGTATTGAATTCCACCCAAAATTCGATACCGAATTTCACCGGAAATACATGTTTTGGGTCACCCTAAATAAAAAAAATTAGAAAAAGGTCCGTGTGTGTGAGTGTGTATGTGCGTCTGTGTGCAAATGGACAGCATAGTCCAAAACAGAAAAAACCGTTGAATACCAAACTTGGTATATTCTAAGGATGCGACACGAAGATTTTCAAGAAAATCCCCCACCCAAAACTACCCTTTACATGGACCTTTTTTCGAAAATTTTGACCCTCTCAAAAATGTCTCTAATGATTTTGATTAAAATATCGTATATTAAAAATATTTACCTGGCAAATAAAATGTATATATTGACTTTTCTGGGAATAGACTCTGAAGACTACTTTATTCTGGAAGAATGTTACGGAATTTCGGATAACTGCTAAACCGTAAGAGATGTACGAAAACTGTCCACACAAAAAGTGAAGAGTACGTTAAAGCACACAGTTTATGTTATATACATTTTTTTTCGTGGAGTTGATGGTTTTTGAGAAAGTCCTTGTTATTGGTTTCAGGTTTAAAAACCATACACTCCTCATACGGGAATTCAACTCTTGTCCATACAAACAAAGGATGAAGCTCAACATAGCAACCAACTTATCATTTTGACCTATGTCACTCCTTTATTTCGCTTCTACTTACAAGGAAACAAGTAATAATACTATTTTTGCTAATTTTTTGTCGATTAGAATTAAGTAAATAGAAGAATAAGCTTTTGAACAATAATTTGTTGACTGCCTGCGTGAGCTGACTTTTCACCCCGGGGGTCCCGGGTTCGATTCCCGGCTGGGGCGGGGAATTTTTCTCTAGCCAGAATTATTCCCTATCCCCCACAGAGTCTGGAAGTTTGTATGTGAGTGTGAATGTGCACGTGTTTGAGTAAAACCAACGTAAAAAAAAACAACCTACAGACAACGAGTTGTTTCAAGTGCAAAGCCCTTAGGTGTTGAAAGGGGGCTATATAAATGAAACAATAAAAAAAAAAAAAATTGTTGCAGAGATGTAGAGAAAGTCATGTGAATAGAACGCATAAGATATTTTAAATAAAAATCTGATGTGCTACACTCACATGACTTTCTCTAGCTGTTCTACAAAGTTCATACATAAGATTCTTCTTCTTTCTGCACCTTGTAGGAAGAAAATAAGCGAATACATTAGGCTAAATCCATAGTCAAATGTTTTAAAAACTGTCGTTATGCGATTGTCATTACAAATCGCTTCTTTTATTGGCCAGGAGTAGAACAAAAGAAAAACGGACACTCCCGTCTGAGAAAAGTATAAGTACTTCACAACTGAAACTAATAACAATGAATACCTCAAAAACGTTAAGCTTCACGAGAAAAATGTATATGATATAACTTGTGTGTTTTAACAAGACCTAAATTTTTTGTATAGGAAGATTTTGTCTATCTCTTACGGTTTACTAGTTATGCCAAATTAAGCAAAATACATTCAGAATAAACAGGACTTCAGAAGCTATTCCCAGAAAATTTAATATATATATATTATTTGTTAGGTAAATATCTTTAATATGTGATATTTTAATCAAAATCGTTAGAGCCATTTTTAAGAAAATAAAAAATTTTAAAAACGTTCCATGTAAAGGGTAGTTTGGGGTGGGGGGATTTTTCTCAAAATCTTCGTGTCGCATCCCTGGAAGATACTAAACTTAAATACCAAGTTTGGTATTTTAGCTATTTTTCGTTTTAGAGTTATCGTGTTCACAGACACACGGACATACGGACACACACACGGACCTTTTTGTGAAAATGCTTTTTTTTTTATACAGGGGGTCCTAAAACATGTATTTCCGGTGAAATCTCGGTATCGAATTTTTGGGTAGAATACAATACTTCTCTACCCCTATGTACATTGTACATATGGGGCTAGAGAAAGTAAAAATATATTAAAATGTCTACATGGTGAATATTGTGTATATTCTGAATTTCTTGGGAGTAGTCCCAGAAGTTCTCTTTATTGCGAATGCCTTTTGAATTGCTGGTAAACTTAAAACACAAAAAACGAAGTTTTCGTTAAAAAACAACTTGGATTAATTAAAACAATTGCAATAAGTGTATTTATTAGATTTTCCTATGAATTTAACGAAAACTTAAGGTGTACAAAAATTTTTGATATTTTAGGATTACAGTTTAATTCTGCTAAATGTAGTGAACGATATGCTTTGAAGGATATTAGTTTTTTTAACTTAAAATCTTTAGTGTATTCATAAAACTTTTTGATAGAGTTAACCATTTCGGAGAGATTCCCTGTTATTGGTTTCAATTATAAAATACTTTTCTCAAACGTGTGGTCCCAATCTATTTCATCTCTCTTTTTATTTTTTATTTTTTTATTTTACTGCTAGCCAGGAAGAGAAACACATTTCAATGACAATCATATAGCAAGCAACTTTTAAAAGATCTGGCTGTTGCTTTAGCCTAGGTATTCCTATATTTCTCTTCTACTTATAAGTAAATAAGCAATAAGATTTCTGGTAATGTGTATCTTAATTAGGATAATGTAGATAAAATGAGAAAAATAGATAGGAAAAGTTCATGAATAGAATACATAGGATTTTTGATGCAGCAAGAACGAGTTATATTTTTGATAATATAAATAACACAGAGTTTCCATTAAGTTGAAAATCATATTTACTTACACTTTTGAGTGATATGTTTTGCTACTTTGTCCGCACCGTGACGCCGTGGGAGAGAGCATAGAGTTCTGGTTCACGCCACAGATGCAGATTCTAAGTCCCTGGTACAGAACATACGCCTAATTAGCATCGTGAGGAGCTACGTCAGCGGTTCAACTTCCTGAACAATCTACGTGCTGCGAGATGCGTGATACTGGCCACATCACCTCCCCCGACCGAAGTTGAAGGTTTTTAAGTGTGTAATCTCATGTTAGTAGATTTACTGGCTTTTATAAGAGGTATTGTGTGACGAAATTCCAGCAATTAGCAGAATATTTTTATTTTCTTTAGCACGTATGTATAATGAAATACATAGAGAGACAGAGAGAGAAGATATTGTATTCGCTCTGCAAATCGATACCGAGATTTCATAGAAATATATTTTGAGACCCCCCGAATCCAAAAAAAAACAAAAAAAAAACAACTATTTTTAGAAAAAAAGTGTGTGTATGTCTCTCACTCTCTGTGTCTGTGGGCAGCATAACTCAAAAACGAAAGGTCCGTTAAATACCAAACTTGTTCAGCATGTACAAAGGATGCGACTTGATGATTTTCAGGGGAAACCCTACCCCCAATTATCCTTTACATGGAACATTTTTCGAAAATGTTGATTTTCTCAGAAATGGCGCTAACGACTTTGATTAAAATATATGTTTAAATTATTTTAGTGAGAAATGAAATGTGTATATTTTATTTTTTGGGTATAGTCTCATGACCTCTGCATTCTGGATGACCTTTGTATAACTGGTAAACCGAAAGCGATAAACAAAAACTTACTGTGCAAAGATGTAGATCTTGTTAAAACACCTATGCATTTTATCTTGGAGTTGACCATTCCCGAGTTATTTCTTGTTATTGGTTTCAGTTTTAAAACACTTAAAAATTTTCTCATACAGGAATTTCTCAAGCCCTTGATAGGCAAAGAAACGAATTTCAATAACGCAGCAACAAGCTTTTAAAAGATTCGACTATCGCTTTAGCCTAGTGTACTCCGTTCTATAAAGAAGCAAGTAATGAAACAATTTTAGTTACTGTTTATCTTGTTTAGAGTGAAGTAGACAGAAAAAAATTGTGATTTGTTCCATTCACATGGCTTTCTCTATACTCCTGCTACAAATTATTGTTAAAAAGCTTATCTTCTATTTACTTCATGCTAATTGAGAACAAAATAGCAGAAATAGCCTTATTAAGGGAAATAAGGGAATAGCATAGGCTAAAATATTAGTCAAAATCTGGTTGCTATGTGACTGAAGTTCCTTTGTTTGTTTGGACAGAGGTTGACAAATTCCCGTATTGAAAAGCATAGGTTTTTTTTAAAGCTGGAAATAATAACAGGATATCTAAAAAATAATCCACTCTACAAAAAAAAATGTATATAACATAAATTGTGTGTTTTAATGTGCTCTACATTTTTTGTGTGGTAACTTTCTGTCCATCTCTTACGGTTTAGCAGTTATGCATAATCCGTTAAATTCATCCAGAATAAAGTAGTATTCAGAGGCTATTCCTCAAAAAATTCAAGATATATACATTTTATTTGTCAAGTAAATATCTTTAATATACGATATTTTAATCAAAATCGTTAGAGCCATTTTTGAGAAAATCAAAATTCTCAAAAAAAGTTCCATGTAAAGGGTAGTTGAGGTGGGGGGATTTTCCTGAAAATCTTCAATTTTGGCATTCAAAGGTCTTTTCGTTTTTGAACTACGCTGTCCACAGACACACAGATACACCATGGACCTTTTTCTAAAAATGCTTTTTTTTTGGATTCAGGGAACCCAAAACATGTATTTCCGGTGAAACCTCGGTATCGATTTTTTTTGTGGAATACGATACTTTCTCTATATACTATGTACATAGCGCGTGTTGAGAAAGTAATAATGCTTTTAAGAATAGTTTGCTACAAAGATGTAGAGAAAGTCATGTGAATGGAACACGTCAGATTCTTATTAATATTTTTGACAAGGAGAGCTTTGCAGTAGTAATTTTAGATCACGTTCGATATACAAGTGGGATTTGTGACATGAAACAAGTGATACGAGTACGTCACATCAGATTTCTCTTATAGGTACTTGAGCACCAGGAAATGTCACTGTTAAACATAAATATCGTGATGAAAGTACCTTGAGACGTAAAGTTACATGAAAAGTGATACCATTGTTCAAGCAACATTAAGCATCCGTAAAATGAGAGCACTTTTCAACAAATACCATAAAACATTACAGATATCAACACATAAAAGTAACAATGGTTTCTCAGTACTATAAAACGACCTTGGAGTAATAAAACGGAACAACAGCAGCATCGATTTACAAGTTTTAAGTAATGATCAAGTTACGCTTTCCTAACAATACTAAAACGGTTTTAAAATATGTTATATAAACGTTATAAGTGCACTGTTGTTTGCGGTTTTAAAATTCCTCAAAACATTATTATTGTGTATTTAAAAGTTATAACTGAAACAAAGTGCAACGTGAGTGGAGTAACAAGGGCAAACATTGTATTCCTACCAAAAGTTCCATTTCGAGATTTCACCTGAAATATATCCCCGATATTGACAAAATATTATATTAAATTACCTGTTTGTGTGTGTGTACCTGCACGCGTGCGTGTTGTGTGTCTGCAAATAGCGTAAAAGAAACTTAGTATTTAACTTTAGAATCTCCCAAGAATGCGACAGGAGGATTTTCCAGATAATATTCCACCGCAAACTACGCTTGCAAAAAGTTTCGAAAACCTTCATGTTAAAAGAATCTGATGTGTTCCATTCACATAATTTTCTCTACATTTATGCAAAAAAATTTTGTTTAAAAACTTATGCTTCTATTTACTTCATGCTAATCGAGAAAAAATTAGCAGAAATAGTCTTATCACTTGCTTCCTTGTAAGTAGAAAGGAAATAAAGGAGTACCATAGGCTAAAGTGATAGTCAAAAGCTGTTTGCTATGTAACTTAAGTTCCTTTGTTTGTATGTTCAGGATTGAGGAATTCCCGTATGAGAAAATTATGTAAGTATTTTAAAGCTAAAACCAATAACAAGGGACATCTAAAAAACGATCAACTTTAGGAAAAAATTGTTTATGGCATAAATTGTGTGTTTTATCGTGATCTACATTTTTTGTGTAGTAGGCTTTTGTCTATCTCTTATAGTTTACAAGTTATGCAACATTCCGTAAAATTCATCCAGAATAAAGTAGTCTTTAGAGGCTATTCCTAGAAAATTCAAGATATAAATTTCCTTTGTCATTAAAATATCTTTAATATATGATATTTGAATTAAAATCGTTTGAGCCATTTTTGAGAAAATAAAAAAAAATTGAAAAAAGTTCCATGTAAAGAGTAGTTGGGGATGGGGGAATTTTCTTGAAAATCTTCGTGTCGCATCCTTGGAAGATACCAACCTTAAATACCAAGAACGGTATTTAACGGTATTTTTGTTTTTGAGCTATGTTGCCCACAGACACACAGACAGACAGATAGTCAGACAGACAGGCAGACAGACAGACACTCACACACACAGGGACATTTTTCTAAAGATGATTTTTTTTGTTTGGATTCAGGTCTCAAAACATGTATTCCCGGTGCAATCTCGGTATGAAATTTTTGTATGTAATAATATCTTCTCTATACATATGTACATATTACGTGTAGAGAAAGTAAAAAAAAGATACTCTATTAGATTTTAATTATAATATTACTTTTTACGTTATAAGTAAGTATATAGTAGATAGAGAAGGTATTCCACCGAAGAATTCGATGTCGAGATTTTATCTGAACTATACGTTTTTAGTTCCCTGAGTGCAAAAAAGCAATTTTGGAATAATGTCCGAGCATGTATGTCTATCTACCTCCCTCTCTCTCTCTCTCTCTCTCTCTCTCGTGTATGTATATCTGTGTGCATACTTGTGGACAGATATACTCAAAAACAAAAATCGGAGAAATATCAAACTTGCCATTTAATTTTAATATCTACCAATGATGCGACACAAAGATTTTTTGGAAAATCCCCCCACCCAAAATTACCCTTTACATAGAACATTTTTCGCAGTATTCAATTTTCTCAAAGATGGCTCTAACGATTTTGATTAAGATATGTGTATTAAAGATATTTACATTGTAAATAGAATGCATATCTTCAATTTGTTGGGAACAGCCTCTATATTCTGAATGAGCTTTGCTAGGGATAAACAAACTTGCTACACAAAAATTGCAGATCACCTCAAAACACACAATTTATGACCATTAAATGTTTGTTGTGCAGCTAACCGTTCGAGGATATTCCTTTTTATTAAATTCAATTTTAAAATACTCACACAGTAATCATCCGTGTTTCCTTTATTTTACTTCTGGGCTCAAAGATAAATGAATTTAAATGACAATTGCTCAGCGTCAACTTTTAAAACATTTGGCTATCGCTTTAGCCTAGTATATTGTCTTAGCCCTTCTATTTATAAAGAGCTAAGCATATAAGGTCATTTTGCTGATGTTTATTTCGATTATCAAGAAGTAGATGTTAGAATGGTCTTTTGTAAGTGCTTTTTTTTTGCAGAATAGGTAGAATGTGAGTGAAACACATCCTATTTTTACTTTCTCGAGCACGTATGTACAGTGTTCATAGTGGATAGAGAAGGTATTGCATTCCACCAAAAATTCGATACCGGGATTTCACCGGGAATACATATTTTGAAACTCCCTGAATTCAAAAAACGCATTTTAGAAACTGTCATGTGTTTATGTGGGAAGCATAGCTCAAAAATGAAAAGTCGGTTAAAAACCAAACTTGGTATTTAAGTTCAGTGCGTTCCAAGGATACGACACGAAGGTTTTCAAGAAAATCCTCCCACCCCAATTACCCTTTAGCTGGATCATTTTTCGAAAACTTTTATTTTCCCAAAAATTGCTCAAACGATTTTTATTACAATGCCATATGTTTAAGATATTGTCAATACAAACGTAATGTATATTTTGAACTTTCTGGGAATAGCTTCTGAAGGCCTCTTCATTCCGGAAGACTTTTATATAGATTTTGTCTAACTGGTAAACCGTAAGAGATAGACAAAGACGTACTACAAAAAAAAAAAAAAAAAAAAAAAAAAAAAAAAAAAAAAAAAAAAAGGATATGTCAAAACAAACAATTTATGTAATATAAACTTTTTGTAGCGTTAACCATATTCGAGATATTTCGAGTTGTTGGTTTCAGTTTTACGTTCGTGCTTAACTTTTTCTCAACTCTTAGCAGGCAAAGATAGCCGAATTACAATTGCTCCACTTAGCGGCCGGTCTTTAAGAAGATTGGACTACCCCTTTAGCCTATTGATTTTCTTTGTCTTTATATTTACAAAGAAGCAGTAATAAGACCAATTCTGGTAATGGTAATCTTGATTAGCATCACGTAGATAAAACAATTCTTTTGTAAGAAAAGTTGTTTGTGGAACAGCTAAAGAAAATCACGTGCATGGAACACATAACATTTTTTTTAAACGTATTTTCACATTTGAAATGTATATCTTAAATAGACTGTGAATTCCTCCTCATTAGGAACCACTTTTTTAATTTGTATAGTTGGGAAACCACACGAGATAGAAAAAAAATAATACGTCGGCCTGGGATACGCAGTTGACTAGACAATGGCTTTCTGTGCCCAAGGCCGCGGTTCAAACTCGGCTAGACCGATGGTTTTTAAATGTCTGTAAAAACGATAGATCCGTGTTAGTAGATTTACTGGCAATGAAAATAACTCTTGCGGGTTGATTTTCCAGCACACCGGCGGCGCTGGTATGGTCCTTGCAATTGACAGGGACATCAACAAACAAAACTTTTACTTTTAATTTGTATAAAAGCTTAATACATAAAGGGTAGTGATCTCTTTAAACTACATAACTTATTTCAAATAACTTTCCTTGTGCTTTCCAGATATCCATTGTCGTTAGTTTCAGTTTTCAAAAATTTGTAATTTTTATTTACTGTACCACATACAGAGAAATATGGAAGGTATAGAATTTCACCTCAAAATTCGATAACGAGATTTCACCGAAAATAAAAATTTTAAGACTCCTTGAGTGCAAAAAGGACATTTTACATTACATGAGGCATAATTTAAGGATGTTAATTTTTTTTAATTTTTAAATTTTATTTAATTTATATATTAAACAACCTCCTGATGCATCAGTCCACAAGGGGCCAGGGCCTACCGCCCGGTCGCTGCGTCCCCCATCTCGACCCAGGACAGACGTTATAGATGGGGTGCAGTACTGGAGGGTGAGACATAGTCAGCGCCTTGAATCCCTCCCCACCAGTTAATGCGGCCCTCATGACCTGGAACCGCAACTTCTTCATCAAGTAGCTCCTCAATTGGCTCCCCAAGGGACCTCAGGAGGCTGATTGCACCCCGGAAATGTATATTTTGAATTTTATGGGAACAGCCTTTTCAATCTGGTTCATTTTTGCTCAATTTTAAACCGTAAGAGATAGACAAAGCCTTACTACACAAAAATATAGTTCTCGTCAAACTACACAATTTATTGAAATACAATTATTTTTGGAATTAACCATCTCGGAGATATTCCGCGTTATTCTTTTCAATGCTTTTCAAACTTACAGGTACTGTCCTCAAATGGAAAGTCTCTTTCGTTTTTCATTCTGCTGGTCAAGCAAAGGGAAGGATTTTAAAGCTGTTACATAGTGAGGGCAATGCAAGGGCCTGAAAAAGTCAAAGCTATAAAAGGCTGTATTTAAAACTTTGACTATTGCGAAAGCCTGCTTATTTTCTTAATCCTGTTGTATATGCAGTGTCATCGCCTGCGGTGCCGCAAGTAATAAAATATTAAACAGTATAAAAACAATTAGATAAAATTGAAAATGAAGACATTAAGAGATAATAAATTTGATCTATTGTCAGGAAGTAACTTGTGTGGTTATGCTCGACAGAGCACCATGACGGATTCTGGGATGAATGACAGCAGGAAGTGGAAAGAGCGGATGGAAGACTGAGGGTTACATGGCAGGAAGAAGTCATCAAAGGAATGCGACAAAAAGAATTAAAAGACATGAAGAACAATTTGAGCTCAGAGAGATGATTAACCTACTTGTTGATGTTGACGAGAAAGTTATTTGGTGGAGTATTAATCCGCTGCTGAGCTTTTGAAATCCATGATCAATCATTTCTGTATGAAATACTCTTGTTTTACTTTCTCTATCACGTATCGTAAGGAGGCTAAGCATTGTATTTTACCCAAAATTTCAACTTCGTCATTTCACCGAAAATGTATGTTTTGAGGCCCCAGAAATTAAAAAAGAAACATTTATAGAAAAAGGTCCGCGTGTACGTGAGTGTTTATATATGTTGGTGGGTATGTAAATAGCACAATTTAAAGTCGCTTTATTATATAAATTGATATTTAAGTTCATCGTCTATCAAGGACGCGACACGAACATTACCACCAAAAAAAAAAAAAAAAAAAAAACTGCTCCAGGCATGACAATTTGTTGGAAAATGTTGTTTTTCTCAAATATAGCTCCAACGATTTTGATTAAAATATATGTTTAAAATATTTTTATGACAATAAAACACATACTCCTATTTAATATTATTTTATCTGCCTTTGAAGTTATCCTCATTCTGGACGATTTGTATAATTTGTAAACCGTAAGAAAAACTCTTATTCCAAAACATATCGATCCGTTAAATCGCACAGTTTATGTCAAATTTTTACTTTCTCTAGCCCCATATACACAATGTACATAGGGATAGAGAAGGTATTGTAATACACCCAAAAATTCGATACCGAGATTTCACCGGAAATATATGTTTTGGGGTTCCCTGAGTCCAAAAAAAAAAGCATTTTAAAAAAAGTTCCGTGTGTGTGTGTCTGTCTGTCGGTGTGTATGTCTGTGGACAGCATAGCCCCAAAACGAAAAGACCGTTAAATACCAAACTTGGTATTTAGGTTTAGTATCTTCCAAGGATGTGACGCGAAGATTTAAAAAAAATCCCCCACCACAAACTACCCTTTACATGAAAAAAAAATCGAAAATTTTGATTTTCTTAAAAATGGCTCTAACGATTTTGATTAAAATTCCGTTTATTAAAGCTATTTATGTCCGAAATAAAATGTATATCTCACTTTTTTGGGAATAGCCTCTGAAGACCTCTGTATTCTGGATGAATTTTGCCGAATTTTGCTTAACTGCTAAACCGTAAGAGATGGAAAAACACTGACTGCACAAAAAATGTACATCACGACAAAACATACAATTTATGTCCGTTACGTTTTTGTTGTGGAGGTAACCGTTTCCGAGATATTCCTTGTTATTGGTTTCAATTGTGAAGTACTTAAACTTTTCTCAGACAGGAAGTGTCCGTTTTTCTTTTGTTCTACTCCTGGCAAAGCAAACAAGTGATTTGCAATGACAATCGCATAACGATAGCTTTTAAAACATTTGACAATCACTTTAGCATAGCGCATTCCCTTATTTCCTTCTACTTATAGGGAACTAAGTAATAAGAACATTCTGCTAGCATTTATCTCGATTAGCATTGTGTACAAAGAAGAATAATCTTTTGTAGGAGGTTTGTAGAGCAGATAGAGAAAGTCATGTGGGTGTAGCACATCAGATTTTTTATTAAGTTAACCATTCCGACATATTTTCCATTTTCCATGTTACTGATACACATTTTGGAAAATCTTTATTCACTTCATCCCTTCCTTTCTTCCCACCTTCATTCCTCTCTTCTTCCCACTCACCCTTAGGCAAAGAAAACGGAATTTCAACACATTCACATAGCAAACCGTCTTTAAAGATTTGAATATTGCTTTAGCCTAGACCTCCAAGGAAATACATAACAAATACATTTCTACGTGTGTTTATATCGTTTCACAAAGAAGACGGAAAAATCTAATGAGTTCCACTTACTTGATTTCCTCTATCTGTTCTTTAAGCAAGCTGTTCTTACAAAAGATTGTTCTTTCTACTTTCTCTATACGTACTATGTACATAGTGTACAGAGAACGTATTGTATTGCACCCAAAAATTTGATACCGAGATTTCACCGGAAATACATGTTTTGAGACACCCGAATAAAAAAAACATTTTTAGAAAAATGTCCGTGTGTGTGTCTGTCTATGTGTATGTGTGTGTCTGTGTGTCTGTGGGTAACATAGCTCAAAAACGAAAAGACCGTTAAATACCAAACTTGGTAATTAAGTTCAGTATCTTCCAAAGATGCGACACGAAGATTTTCAAGAAAATCCCCCCATCCCCAACTACCCCTCACATGGAAACATTTTCGAAAATTTTGATTTTCTTAAAAATGGCTCTAACGATTTTTATTAAAATATCATGCATTAAAGATATATGCTTGACAAATAATATGTAGGTATATATTGAATTTTCTGGGAATAGCCCCTGAAGACTACTTTATTCTGTATGAATTTTACGGAATTTTTGTAACCGGTAAACCGTAAGAGATAAACAAAAACTTACCAAACAAAAAATGTAGAGCGCATTAAAACACACAATTTATGTTATATACATTTTTTTGGTGGAGTTGATCGTTTTATAGATATTCCTGGTTTTTTGTTTCAGCCTTAAAAACTTATACTTTTCTCATACAGGAATTTGTCAACTCCTGTCCATGCATACAAAGGAACTTCAGTCACATAGCAACCATTTTTTGCTATCACTTTAACCTATGTTACTACCTTATTTCGCTTCTACTTACAGGGAAGCAAGTAATAAGACTATTTCTGCTAATTTCTTCTCACTTAGATGAAGTAAATAGAAGCATAAATTTTTAACAAAAATTTGTTGCAGAGATATAGAGAAAGTCATGTGAATGGATTACATCAGATTTTTTCTACATCATGCTAATCGAGATAAACACTACCAGAACTTGTCTTATTACTTAGTTCCTTATAAGTAAAAGGGAAATACGGAATTGCACTATGCTAAAGCGATAATGACATCTTTGAAAGTATGTAATTGAAATTCGGTTCTCTTTGGACGGCCAGGAGTAAAGCAAAAGAAAGAGGAGTGATAAATTCCTGTTTGAAAACATTTCTAGCATTTAAAAATTGAAACCAATAACAAGAAATATCTGTGAAATGCTTAGGTCCACAAAAAAGTATCTGACATACATTGTGTATTTCAACAAGATCTACATTTTTTGTTTTAGTAAGTTTTTCTCTATTTCTTAAGGTTTCCCATATATACAAAAGTTACCCACAATAAAGAGATATTCAGAGGCCATTCAGAGAAAATTCAAGATATACATTTTATTTGTCATGTAAATATCTTTAATATATTGTTTCTTTAATTAAAATAGCTAGAGCAATTTTTGAGAGAGTAACACATTTTAAAAAAAAAATTAACATGCAGTTGGGGTGGGGGAATTTTCTTGAAATTCTACGTGTCGCAACCTTGGAGGATGAAGTTAAATATCAAGTTAGGTAATTAACCGACTTTTCATTTTTGGGTTTTGTGTTCACAACACACACACATACTCGCGCGCGCTGTCTTTTCTTTTATTCAAGGGGTCCTAAAACGCGTATTTCCAGTGCATTCCTAGTACCGAATTACTTATGTATTATGCACGAAGTAGAGAAAATAAAAGTTAGCTTTAATAAAACTAGTGTTTTTGAAGAATAGCTTGAGAAAGCCATCAGATTTTTTTTTTCACGCAAATGTTTGCTCTAGGTAGCGGCTTGTAGATTTTCTAATTTTAGTTTTTCAGAAAATAAAAATAAAGGATACTTGTGATTAAAATATTATTAAATATATAATTTGGTGAAGAACCCATTTGGAACAATCCCACAAATGAGGTTATTTTATCCGCTACTTCAAAAGTTTCAGATTTCACTCTCACTCTGCTTTTTGATATGAAAACCTGTACCTAAAAAGCAAGTGGGAGGATATAGTGAATTTCTCATTTAGACCTCACGGTAAGAATGAGATGTGAAAAGCGTTACGTCACCAACACATTTATAGGTATGAAAGGTAGTAAAACCGCAGTCATCCCGGATCTGTCGTTGAAGTTCTCCCTCTCTGCAACGGCTTGAATTTTGCAACCCCTGGTATGAATCATGCTCCGAATAAAGCGTGGGCTGCTAGAGGGCATTAGCTTTCTTCTAGAAACAGCAAACACGCCTGGTTACGTCACGTGAGTCTGCTCGCTCCACCTCCAAACCTTGCTTTGACCTTTCACTAACGTGTTATAGACTCAAGGTAAATAGACTGCACCCTGAGGACGTGGTGCTAATGAACAGTGCTTCTGGTAACGAGCCTTGTAACTCCCCCACGTCTTACCTTGCTTCACCAGAAGCATTAGCTTGTCAGAATTATCACTACACCACATGTTTCCCTCACCAACTAATCTGATATTAGCTGTCTGGTCACCTGGAGTCGTGTCTAACATGATTACTTTCTCAGCACGTTTCTCTGTATTTATCTTCTCAAAATGTTTCTGAGCCATTTTCAAATAGATCCCCATCTGCGTGTTCCAAACTTTCCCTCTGCTGTTTTACTTTCTCTACATGTACATGGCGCACAGGTAGAGTAAGGGCCATTCACATCGAAAATCAACTTTAGACGTAAAGTAGACACAGAAGCTTGCAGCCAATATATGTATAGGCTCATTCACATTGACATAGACATAACCGTAGTACGCTAACACAGAAGCTTGCAAACGCCAAGCTTTGCGTCAAATTAATATGTAACGTAGGAATCAAAAAATGACAACACTGTTCGACGTGTTATTAAAATGACTTCGCTTAATGTTCTCTCTCATTTCCCCTCCATTAATTCGTCTTTTATCAAGGGGATGAATCCACCAACGAGACAACCGTTCTTTAAAATATAAAACAAAAAGCAAATGGGCTACTCCAGTTTACATGTGCGCGAATGCTGCCACACTCTCGTCTCTGCCAGCAATTTTAGTTTGCTGTTCCCTCGCAAGGCGCAGTTCACTTGTTTTAATTACTGATTGGTTATTGCCTACGTTTACGTTTGTCATTGAGGATGCTCATGGTGCATTTAATTCTGAGTCTATATTCTAAGCTAGTGCGACTATGGTTAATTTTCAATATGAATGGCCCTTAAGTATTGCAGTCCACCCAAAACTTAGACACCGGAAGTATACGTTTTAGGGTCCTCAGTATAAAAAAAAAAAAAAAAAAAACTGATGTGTTCCATTCGCATGACTTTCTCTACATCGCTGTAACAAATTATTGTTAAAATGTATATATTTCTATCTATTTTATGATAATCGAGATAAACATTAGCAGAAATTTTCTGAATTACTTGCTTCCTTGTAAGTAGAAGGAAAATAGGGAATATACTAGGCGGGTAAAATGAATGTCAAATCGTTGCCATGTGGTTCAAATCCGTTTCTATGCGCAGCCAGGAGTTTATATGAAAAGTTTTAAGTATTTTAAATTTGAAACAGATAACAAGGAATATCTCAGAAATGGTCAATTCCACGAAGGAAAAGGAAAAAAAAAAAAAATGTATACAACAAAATTGTGTGTTTTAACGTGATCTACATTTTTTGTGTCGTAAGTATCTGTCTGTCTCTTACGGTTTACCCAGTTACGTAGAATTCAGCAAAATTCATTCAGAATAAAGAGGTCCTTTAGAGGCTATTCCCAGAAAGTTCAAGGTATACATTTTATTTCCCATATAAATATCTTTAATATACGGCGTTTAATCAAAATCGTTAGAGCCATTGTTTTTTACATATAAAGGGTAGTTTGGGGTGGGGGGATTTTTCTCAAATTCTTCGTGTCACATCCCTGGAAGATACCAAAATTAAATACCAAGTTTGGTACTTTACAAACTTTTCACAGTGACATGTAGACACACACGCGCGGACCTTTTTCCAAAAATGCTTTTTTGGATACAGGGGCCCTATAACGTGTATTTCCGGTGAAATATCGGTATCGAATTTTTGGGTGGAATGCAATACCTTCTCTATACACTATGTACATATTACGTGTAGAGAAAGTAAAAGAGGAGTTAAAAAAAAAAGTCCACGGGCACGCGCGCGTGTGTCCGTGGGTCTGTGACAAGATAACTAAAAAAAGTCGGTAAAATACCAAACTTGCTATTTAAGTTTGTCCTCTATTGATGCCACACGAACATTTTGAGGAAAATCCCCCTCCCCCCTACCCTAAGCTACGCGTTACATTTTCGGACATTTTTATTTTCTCAAAAATGGCTCTAACGATCTTGATTAAAATACCGTATATTAAAGATATTTATATGACAAATAAAATGTATATTTTGAATTTTCTGGCAACAGCCTCTGAAGAGTTCTTCATTCTGGATGAATTTTATTGAATTTTGCATAACTGATAAACCATAACATATAAACAAAGACATACTAAACAAAAAAAAATTAGATCTCGTTAAAACACACAATTTCTGTCATTTACAATTTTTTCGTGGAATTGACCATTTCCGAGATATTTCTTAATATTTGTTGTCAACTCCTGGCCATACAAAGAAATGGAACCAGGTTTTAAAATTTGACTGTCAGTTTAGCCTAGTGTATTCCCTTATTTGCCTTCTACTCACAAGGAAACAGGTAATAAAACAATTTCTGCTAATGTTTATCTCGATTACCATGAAGTAGACAGAAGAATAAACTTTTCAACAATAATTTGTTACAGCGATGTAGAGAAAGTCATGTGAATGGAACACATAAGATTTTTTCTTATAGCGTGTTTATGTTATAATAAAGATCATTCATATTGACTCCTTTACCGAGCCAGGTAGTTCAGAAGCCTGAGACTGGTATTCGGGAAATCAGGCATCAATTCCCGCGACCGACCGCTCTACCCATGGGTGTTTTCGGGGGTTTCCCCGGATCACTAGGCAAATGCTGGTAAGGTTTCTTCATTCCCTCTCTTCCTGTCCCTTCATTTCATCTCCATTTCTTCTAACTGGTCTCTTTAAGGGTTGTAAGTGTCAGCAAGGGCGGTGGTGGCGCCCTTCCGTAGTGGTGACTGCGCTCTAGAAATGCAGCTCTCGGCGGCGGGGTGGAGCTGGAAGTCGTCTGTTGACTCAGGGGATTTGGTCAGACCTGGTGCACCGGCTCCTAGTACTTCCCGCGTCGAGATGGAGAACTGCTTGAAATATGTTAGATACCCTCCACGGTGGCTCTTCCCTCACTGCCCGGTTTCGGCCGCCCTTTAACATTTCAGTCATCTCATCCTATCCTCCTGGGGTCTGACGTACTATAAACCAATGGCTGCAGTGCGGAATCTCCTCCAATATTACACACACAAAAACACACTTTTGCTTTATCAAGCAATAAAATATGCACCTAAAATATGCGTGAATCTCATGCTCCGTCCATTGGTTCCGCTCAGAATGTCAACAGTTTAACACTTCTAATCAAGCATTTTATTTTAGTTATTGTTTTTCATAAACCTATCTTAAATAGACATATAGAGAGTAGCATGTTCTATATTAATTATATTTTTGTGTCCCTTGGGCTGAGAAGTGTAAGCAGTCGACTGGACGACTCCGTAACCCCATCTTCTTGTAACAAAATGGTATGTATGCTGTGAAAAGATGTGAGCTTAAAAGGCTGCTTACTGCACTTTGCCATCTGACTACGGATGGTAGAACAGCTGAATGACATTGTAGCGCGAAGATAAGGTGCTATGGTTCGGGGTTGATAACTTAAAAGGCTTCTGGGACTCATCTATGCAGTGTGGTGGTGGCATGTCTGCCTCATATTAAGAGGTCCCGAGTTCGTTTCGGATTTTTCCCTTACCCTGAGAAGACGAATATCGAGTAACTCTAATATCTATGGAGCCAGGCTCATTTGAGCATCTGTTTACCCATTCCATCTATCGTACAATATGACCTTCCGAGACGGTAAAACTAGAAAGAAAGGAAAACAAAAGCTACTGTTCATCACATATCTCAACGAGATATCTTGCCGAACAGTTTGTCGCGATGTGACCAAGTTGTTAACGAGACGAAATAAAATAGCATTAAAATATCTGATAGTTCTATTCACATGATTTTCTCTGCATCTCTGTAACAAATTATTATTAAAAAGTTAATTCTTCTATCTACTTCATGCTAATCGAGATAAACTCTAGCAGAAACCGCCTTGTTACTTACTTCCTTGTAAGTAGAAGGGAAACAAAGGAATACTCTAGGTTAAAGGGATAGTCAAATCTCTTAAAAAGCTGACTACTATGGGATTGAAAAAAAAATCTGATGTGTTCCATTCACATGACTTTCACTACATATCTGCAAAAAATATTAAAAAGCTTATGCTTCTATTTACTTCATGCTAATCGAGAAAAAATTAGCAGAAATATTCTTATTACTCGCTTCCTTGTAAGTAGAAGTGAAATAAGGGAGAAGCATAGGTTAAAGTGATAGTCAAAAGCTGGTTGCTATGTGACTGAAGTTCCTTTGTCTGTATGGACAGGAGCTGATAAATTCCTGTATGAGAAAAGTATAAGTTCTTTAAAGCTAAAATCAATAACAAGGAACAAATGATCAACTCCATGAAAAAAATATATATTACATAAATTGTATGTTTTAACGTGCTCAACATTTTTTGAGTAGTAAGTTTTTGTTCATCTCTTACGGTTTAACAGTTATACAAAATTCATCCAGAATAAAGTAGTCTTCAGAGGCTATTCCCAGAAAGTTCTAGATATACATTTTATTTGTCAGGTAAATATCTTTAATATACGACATTTTAATCAAAACCGTTAAAGCTATGCTTGAGAAAATCTAACTTTCAAACTTATTTTCATATAAACGGTAGTTTTAGGTGAATGATTTTTCTCAACATCTTCGTGTGGCATCCTTGGAAGACATTTAACTTAAATGCCGAGTTTGGTATATTACAGACTTTTCGTATTTGAGCTATCGTTTTCACGGACAAACACACACACACAACACACGGACCTTTCTCTAAAAACGTTTTTTTAACACAGGGGACCCTAAAACGTGTATTTCTACCTATGTACCATGTGCTATGTAGAGAAAGTAAAGTTCTGGTGAAATCTCAACATCTAATTTTTACTTTCTCTAGCCCCGTATGTACAGTGTACATAGGGATAGAGAGGTATTGTATTCTATGCAAAAATTCGATGTCGAGATTTCACCGGAATTACATGTTTTAGGACCCCCTGAGTCCAAAAAAAAAGCATTTTCAGAAACTGTTCCATGTATGTGAGTGTCTATCTGTCTGTCTGTATGTCTGTGGACATTATAGTTCAAAAAAATTAAAAGACGGTTAAATACCAAACTTGGTATTCAAGTTTGTTATCTTCCAAGGATGCGACACGAACATTTGTAAGAAAATCCTCCCAACCCTAACTTTCTTCACATGGAAAATTTTTCGAAAATTTTGTTTTTCTTAAAAATGGCTCTAACAATTTTTATTTAAATACCACACATTAAAGCAATTTCTATCTCAAATAAAATGTATATCTTGAACTTTTTGGGAAAAGCTTCTAAAGACTGTTTATTCTGGATGAATTTTGCTTAATTTGGCATAACTAGTAAACCGTAGGAGATAGACAAAAAGTTACTATACAAAACATATAGCTATTGCTAAAATACACTAGTTATGTCATATACATTTTTCTCTTGGAGCTTACGTTTTCGAGATATTCGTTATTAGTTTCAGTTGTGAAGTACTTTTCTCAGACGGGATTGTCCGTTTTTCTTTTGTTCTACTCCTGGCCAAGCAAAGAAGTGTTTTACAGTGATAATCGCATAACGACAGCTTTTAAAACATTTGACAATCACTTTGTCCTATTGCATTCCCTTAGTTCCAGTCTACCTATAATGAACTAAGCAATGAAATTCTCCTAAGGTTTATTTTGATTAGCGTGGTGCTGAAAGAAGAATTATCTTTTGTAAGAAGTTTTTTTTTTGAGAGTAGCTAGAGAAGGACACCTGAGTGTAACACATCACATTTTTTGGTTTATGCCAAACTATATTTTAGAGAATGCAAAAAAGAAAGGTCAATATTGTTGTAATTATAGGAAATCGGGTAAGATTAAAAACATCTCATCCTCCAAAATGGAAGATTTTGTACACTGTGGCAGAAATTGCTGGCTGTGTAAGCATAAGGAGTTATTTCTTCTCGGGCCTCCAGCATCTCGAGCGTACAGATTGTGTGGAAATCCCAGACAATAACTCCAATCAAGTAACTTGATTAAAGAGAGCACATAACTCAAGCCCACGCCAATGTAGCAAGCTGAAACCTACTCTTGCAATGATAGACAGAAAGCTATTTAAAAGTCCATAGTTTTTTCCTCATGCAATTAAAGATGACGTGTGTGTTCAAACTGGCGAGAATCCAAAGTGTTAAATAAAAGAACATAAAGAAGTATGAAAACGTCAATTTACAGGTTCCTCTGTATTGCAAAATATTTGACACCGAACCAGTTGGCTTCCCGGTGATGTGTGATTTGTGGGTCCCAGGTTCGTTACCCGATAATCGCCCACCCTGAACAGTTAACATTTCTACATCTTAAAATCCTAAACATATCTGATGTGTCACGTTCACTTGACTTTCTCTAACATTTTCAATAAATTATTTTTAAATGCTTACTCTTCTGCCTTACAGTTCATGTAGATAGATTTAAACTTGGCAGATACTGTATATTCTCTTGTTGATGAATTGTGAATAGCAAAATATCTAAGACTTAAGTGGTAGAGAGTTGATCGCTACGTGATGGTTTTAAAACGTCAATCTCTTTGCTTGACCAGGAGAAACAAAACCGAATAGCTACTTCCCACTTGAGAAAAATTAACTGTGTTGCAAACATTTTAAATAATAACAAGAAGTATTTCGGAAATAGTGAACTCTAAAAAAAATGGCATATAATATAAATAATTGCGTATTTTAACGAGACCCAGATTTTTTGTTAGTAACTTTTGTCTATCTCTTACAGTGTAGCAGTTAAACTAAAGTCATCCAGAATGAAGGGTTCTTCAGAGGCTATTCCGATGAAATTCAGTATATACGTTTTATTTATGATAAAACATCTGAAAAATATGGTATTTGAATCAATATCATCACAGTATGTATTGAATAAATGTAACTTTCGAAGACGTTTGCATATAAATGGTATTTTGGGGTGGGGGATTTTCCTAAAAATATTTATGTCGCATCCCGAATGATACTGAGCGTAAATAAGAAGTTTGGTATATCACGGACTTTTCGTTTTTGAGTTAAGGAGTTCAAGGACACACATATATACAATCGCGCGCATGCACACACACAGCCCTTATTTCTAAAATTGATTTTTATTCAGGGACCTCAAACATATGTTTCCGGTGAAATCTCAACATCCAGTTTTTGGATGGAGTACAATACCTTCTCTACCTATTACGCACATCACACATGGTAGAGAAAATACAAACGAACAACAGCAAAATTTCGGAAACTGTTAATGCACTGGACTTAAAAGTGTAGACTTAGTCTAAACCTGAGATTGCCAAAAAATCCAGGTCTTCTGCAGACTTCACGTTTCTTTTTCCTGGGGAGGACATTCACATAAGTAGCCTTCACAGAAACCTCCACGTAGGGCAGTATTCGTGTATGTATCCAAAATTAAAGAAAGGGTTGGAAACCATTAGGATGGGATACATTTGGATGGAGAGGCAGGCAAACAGGCGGAGTATTTGGAGAAAAATCTGATGTGTTCCATTCACATGACTTTCCCTACATCTCTGCAACAAATTATTATAAAAAAGTTTAGCCTCTATTTACGTCATGCTAAACGAGAAAAAATTAGCCGAAATAGTCTTATAAGTTGCTTCCTTGTAAGTAGAAGCGAAATAATGGAATACCATAGGTTAAAGTGATAGTCAAAAGCCGGTTGCTATGTGACTGAAGTATCTTTGTTTGTATGGACAGGAGTTGATAAATTTCTGTATGAGAAATGTATAACATTTTTAAAGGTGAAATCAAAAATAAGGAATAACTCAAAAACGATCAACTCCACGAAAACATGTATATAACATAAATTGTGTGTTTTAACATGCTTTACATTTTTTGTGCGGTAAGTTTCTGTCCATCTTTTACCGTTTCGCAGTTATGCAAAATTCCGTAAAATTCACCAAGAATAAAGTAGTCTTCAGAGGCTATTCCCAGAAAATTCAAGATATACATTTTATTTGTCGGGTAAATATCTTTGATGTACGAAATTTGAATCAAAATTATTAGAGCCATTCTTGAAAAAATAAAATTTTGCCAAAAAAGTTTAATGTAAAGGGTAGTTTGGGGGGGATTTTTCTCAAAATCTTCGTGTCGTATCCCTGGAAGATACTAAACTTAAATACGAAGTTTGATATTTTACCGACTTTTCGTTTTTGAGCTATTGTATTCACAGACACACGGACACACACACGGACCTTTTTCTGAAAATTATTTTTTTTGGATAGAGGGGACCCTAAAACATATATTTTTGGTGAAATCTCGGTATTAAATTTTTGGTTGGAGTGCAATACCTTCTCTATACACTATGTACATGGTAGGTATAGAGAAAGTAAAAATTAAGAACTGACTGTGATATTGACAGATAGCAAATAATTGCGCAATGTACGGAGAAGGTTTCATTAGAAGTACAGTCTGGGCTAAAATCGGAGTGGGGTATGCAGCAATACATCAAAACAGGTACCAAACTCATTTGATAGGGGTTCGCGTGGATTAGACTAGGAGCATGGAGGAGCACCAAAATTGCTGACGAGAATGGCACGAGAATCTGTCCCATTTGCGAGGAGGAAGAGTTGTGGACCCACATCTTGGCAAGATGTAGAGGTACGGAGGAATGGCGGGAAATATATTTACCGCGATGCTTTACCACCGCCAATGTAGAGTTAGAAGCATGTTGGACGCTACTGGCAGGCACGGAAGACTGGACGGGCTAGGTAAATTTATACTTAAGGCAAGACAGCTGAGATCTGAGAAGGTTGCCAATAGAGAAGAACAACTAATTACAAGTGACTGCAATGTTTTACATACATATATTTTATGTCATACTTAGGTCATTGTTGTGTTGTGGTTTTATATATTGTGTATATATTATATGTATATATTTCTTTTAAGTGTATTTATCTATTATAAGAGGGTACATTTATGCTTCTGAGTAAGGTGTACTCTGTGCTGTAAATTTATGTTGCTGTATTTGAATATCCTTGTCTTTTTATTTTCGTGTTTAGTCTTTTAATTCTTTGTTGTTGCTGTTGTTTTAATATTACTTTTTAGTGTGTATTACAAAAGCACGTACGGTCTGTGGATACCCGTGCAATTGTTGAAGTTCAATGTATGATATTGTTATGTCAATAAATACACATATTCATTCATTCATTTATTCATTCATTCATACTTTCTCTATATGCAGATAGTAAGTAGAGAAGGTATTATACTCCATCCAAAAATCGATACCGAAATTTCACTGGAAATGGTCGTTTTGCAGTCCTCTGAATTATAAATACATTTTTTTTAGAGATAAGTCCCGGTGTGTGAGTTTGTGTCCGAATGTCTGTGAAGACCCATAACTCAAAAATAAGAGGTCGGTTAAAACCAAACTTAATATTGAAGTTCAGTATCTTCCAAGGCTGTGAAGCGAAAATGTTGCTTTTCTCCACCCTAAGTACCGTTTATTAGAAAACGTGTTCGAAAATGTTGACTATCTCAAACATTTCATAAAGATTTTGATTAAATACCACATGTTTAAGACATTTTATTAACAAATGCAATATATATTTTGTATTTCTATTTTAGATCTGCTGAAAGTCCAGTTCTCAAAACCGTACATATATCAAAGGTGAACGGCTAAGGTTTTGTAGCATTTCATCGAAACTCCTTTGAAGATTTTTTACATTCTCTAGCACGTATATATACTGTAGATAATAGCTGAGAAGGTATTGTACTCCACCCAAAAATTCGAAGCGAAATTTCACGGAAAGACATACTTTGAGGATCCCTAAATCCCCCCTTCCCCCAAAAAAAGCATTTTTACTTTCTGTACAATGTACTATGTACGAAGTAGGCAGTAAAGGTATTACATTACACCCAAATTTTTACCAAAATATATGTTTTGAGGTACTTGTATCTAAACAAAAGCATTTTTAGAAAATGTCCTGTACATGTGTCTAGACGTCTGTGAACACTATAATTCTAAAACGAAAAGTTCATTAAATGCCTAACTAAGTATTTAAGTTCAGCATCTTCCAAGGATGCAATGAAGATTTTCAATAAACTCCCGCATCCACTTCCCTTTAATGACTCGTTTTTTGAAAGTTTTAAATACCTAAAAAATGGAGCTAATACTTTTCATTAAGATATCGTATGTTTAAGATACTTTAATGACAAATGAAATGTATATCTTGTATTTTCTGGAAATAACCTCTTTTGATCTTTTCATTCTGGGTGCCTTTTGTGTTACTGGTAAGCCGTAAGAGATAAACTAAAAATCTTGCTGCACAAAAAATGTAGATCTCGTTAAAAACACAATTTATCTCATTTGGCTTACTGTTGGCCATGCAAAGAGAACCGAATTTCAATTCTATCACGTAGTGACTAGCTTTGAAAAGATTTTACTGCTGTTTCAGCCTACTGTATTGCATGTTCAGCATGAACTAGATAGAAGAATAATCTTTTGTAAGAATAGTTTGCAGTACAGGTAGAGAAATTCATGTGATTGGAACGCACCAGATTTTTATTTATTGACCTATCAAATGTTTCACATAATTGAACTTTCTAATAACGCATTAGTAGATTTACCAACATTCTCAAATATTTCTTCGTGCTGAAATTTTAGCTCTTTTTTAAAAGGATATTAATTATTCTCAAGATAATACACAAAACCTAAAGACTGTTGCTAGAACTAAAATATTTTTTCCGAAATATATTTGTTTTGTTACACGCAGCATAGGATGTTTCTCTCTAAATAAATAAAGGGCATTTAGTTATATTGCCTTTTAGTGGGGAGGATCCCTTTCCATTCAGCCGACACTGTTCGTTAGAACCAAGAGATTAACAAAGATCTTAATTGAAAACCTTGGCACGTATTTGGAATAGTTGAATTTTATATCAGGAATTTCAATTTGGTTTTATGGTTTAAAACCCCGCTCTCCCAATTTCGGAGATGAACGTGCATAGATTTAAAGGTTTAATAAAACTGAGTGGGAACAGGCCATGACCTTGGTGTTGATGAGTCTGGAAACTAGTTGGCTATAAATTACCTGGATTGAAAGTTGAGATAAACAACAAAATGTCGTGAATCAGGGATCGAACCATGAATCTTGTACCGTTGAACTCACCGACCTCCATTTTCTGCACTTAATCAATTTGCTTTCCTTGTTTTCTCCGCACTACGACAATCACTAGATAACAAATACCTGTTTTATGAGTAAATAGTCACATGCTATTTTCTCTAGCATGTATGTACAATGTACACCCGTGGACACAAAAATGAATCATCGTTAGATTCACGATTTCGTCTATTTTCGTAAAAACAGTGTTTACAATGCCACGAAAAAACTGTACAATGGTCTGTGACTGACAGCGTAATGCTTAACTTTTGAGTACTGAAAACAGGTTACAAGGATCGAGGTTAACGGCTTGCTTCCACTCATAAGTTCCTAGGCTCAATTCTTGCACCTTGTAATTTTTTATGTTTGTTAATTTTATGACTGCATATGTGGAACATGATATTGCATTAATGTAACTTTGGCATTCGACGTCATGGGCCTACCTATGCACATACGAGTAATGCTACTAACACTCGTGTTAAATAGCAAAAAAGATGTGTAAACAAACTATTACCTAAAATAAGAACTGAAGCTTTCCTGGCGACGTGTTAATTCAAAATCTTCTCGGGTTTCTAGCCAGGTAAAAACTTGGCTTGACACCAACGTTTCGAAGAAGTGCATCTTCCTCGTCTTCAGGGTGAACTGATGCACTTCTTTGAAACGTTGGTGTCAAGCCAAGTTTTTACCTGGCTAGAAGCCCGAGAAGATTTTGAATAAACTATTACCTTTTAAGACTAAATCACAACAAATAAACATAAGCAATATTGGGTGGATGAACCTTCAGCCCGTATAACTGCCCTGAACTTCGGGGCATAGACAAAATTAAATACCTGCAGTAATGTGCACTAGAAGCTACAAGATCTCAGGCTTCTTGAATTTGTGCCTAGAAGCCGTCTTTTGTCCTTCCCCATCTACAGGTAAATTGGAGAGTAGCTCCCTTTTTACCTCAACCCACATATTCTCACATTCTACCACTCCAATATCTTGCCTCTCTGAAAACCAATTTGAAACCTTTCGAGGTGTGTGGACTGGATGATTATCCTGTAAAAATTCAACAGTTCCATCAGGATGTCTTATCCTCACAGAGGGAATCAAAACATTATCGAGGGTTACCGTGTAATACATGCACACCGCTCAGTGTATCGTCAAGCTGTCACAGTACACCTAGACCGTTCCTTGATATCCAGCCCCGATACGATACAGATACGTGACCATGATGGAATATTGTGAAGCCAAGTATTTTGCATCCTATCGGGACCCCTTTGGACGATACACAATCACCTTTCCATTACGTGTGGAAGGAAATGTTACTTCTCTGAGAATATTATGTGTATAAACCAAAGTTCCTATCTCCAAAAAAACCAATTTACCCAAAAATGATTATCTAAAATGTTTCAAAACATGGGTTTTCTTAACAATACCTTTAGTATTTGTTCATACCTTACATATTCCATTTTTTTTTCATTGAGAGAAACTGTTTGTGCCTGATGTGTTTACATACCATTCTGCGCACCACATGCTTTCGTGAGCAGCATATTGCTCTCTGGTAGATTAAAACCTTAAATAAGCATCATAATCACTATCATATTATGAACTGTACCGGGTGTCGTGTATGAAATAGGTATTCTAAAATAAATAGCAGCTATGTGTTGATTCATTATCAAGGGAAGGGAAAAAAAGTTTGCTACATGCGAGCCTGTGACCCACAGCAGAGGAGTAACCTACGTTTTGTCACAGCGCTACATGAACACATGGAAGATGGCAGGTTTAGTAATGCCGTACAATACAAACTGTATCATGTTTTGTGTCATTAATATTTTTAGTTAATACTGATAGTTTGTTGTTGAAGAAGCTTAAGTTATGTATTCGATTATAATTATTGATGATATGGGTTAGCAATATTAAGGTTTGGAACTTGTGACAATTCGTTACTTCCGCTACACAACTGTCGTGGCTGGTGTACACAAGGCGCTAGGACTTGATGAATTGTGCGTTCCAGACATGACTCATTCTTTTGACGACAGACATACATAGTAGGTAGAGAAGGTATTGTATTTCACCCAAAAATTCGATACTTCACCGGAAATATACCTGTTTTGAGACCCGCTGAATCTAGAAAGTCATTTTCAAAACAAAAAAAAGTAAGTGTGGGGTGTGTGTATGTGTGTGTATCTGTGGACAGCATACCTAATAATGAAAAGTCCGATATCAAACTTAGTACTTGAGTTTGGTATCTCCCAAGGATGCGAGACGAAGATTTTAAAGAAAATCCCCAATCCCAAACTATCTTTATATGGTACATTTTTAGATTTTTTTTTTATTTTATGATTTTGATTGAAATACCATTTATTAAATATGTTTTCATCACAAACTAACTACCTATATATATATATATATATATATATATATATATATCTTGAATTTTCTGGGAATAGCATCTGAAGACAGTTTTGTTCTGGATGCCTTTAGTATAACTGTAAAAGATAGAAAATAATTTAACTACATAAAAATGTAGAGCTCGTTAAAGCACACAATTTATGTCATATGCATTTTTGTAGTGTTAACCGTTTCCGAGACGTTCCTTGTTATTGACTTCAGTTTTAAAGTATTTAAACTTTTCTCAAGATGGAGCTCAAATTTCGTTTCATCTCTTTTGTTATACCCCCGGAAATGCAAAAGAGAACATTTCAATTGTTTTATATAGCAATATATTTTAAAACAGTTGATTGTCGTTTCAGTCTGGTGTATCCATTTACTTCTCTTCTACTTACAGTAACTCTACCAATACTGAGTGATTATACCAATTCTGCTAATATAAGGAAAGTTTGTTTATGGAACAGTTAGAGAAAGTGCTGTGAATGGAACACATCAAATGTTTTCCTAATATTTCATGGCGATACTATCCCAGTTTTTAACGGTACTCTACTTTTTCAAAATTTTTACTATCTGAAACATAACGTCCTTGGATAATAATGAAAGATCTATTACAGCGATTTCTGAATCGTAAAATTGAGGCTAAGTGGCTTGGAAAGCTCTGTGTGCTGAGCTCAAATCATCTGCAGTGCTACTCTGTTCATACATGAAGGAAGAGACTGCAGTTGCAGTGCAGTCGTTTTGGGACATCGTTTCACGGAGTTGTATTCATTGTATTTCAACTATTATAGAGAGCATTTACCTAAATACTTCGTTTGGTTTAAATTAATTTTGATTACGTTATATAAACGCAAACAAGATACAGTTGTGTCTTTTTATATATATTTTTTATTTTTTTACATCAGACTTTTAAAACTCTGGTGTGCTCCATTAACTATTGTTTTTTTTTATTTATTTTCCTTATATACTACATATTTTATTTGGTGTTCAATGGAGAATTGGAATTATTATTAACAACTTACATAGAGGAGCTCAAAATGTTAGGAAATCTAGTAATTATAATATTATGACATTTCAATGCCACAAACTTCACCATGAACACCATTATCTTTTTTTATCCCTTGTTATTTTTTATTGTTTATTAATATTTCATATTATACATACTAATACATAAGAATTAGTTACATTAATCAATATGGTAATCGCAGCTGTAATTCAGAATAGCTAAGGTGGATACTTCGCCTTGTATTTTTTTTTGAAGGGTGTTGAGGAGCTGTTTGCGGCAGTGTTGCAAAAGTCTGCCACCAGCGTCGAAATGCTCTGAGGCACTTATCTGGGTGACGTAGATGTGCTGTCCAAAGAGCTTACTGAAGCGGAAGTGCTTCTCCATCCAAAACACGCGGTAGCGACTTTCCAAGAAGTGCCAAACATTTCGCATCCACTGCTATCAAGCCACAGCCACCTTTAGTAGACGCAGTTGCTCCCTTGCAATCCGATATGCAGCGCCAGATCACAAAAAAAAAAAAAAAAATAGCCAATGAGACATTCAATCCTTTGAGAAAAATGTTTAGAAATGGGTAACACTTGGGCAATGTACCAAATCCTACTGAGTACATAAGTTTGCACATACTACACACGTTGAAACAGGGTTAATGTCCGCGTCCGCTGCTCGGCTAAGAGAAACGGCAACATCGTCAATTTTGCAGTCCAATTGAGTAGCATAATCTCATGCAAGCAGTGTGTAAACACAACATCCAAGATCTTCTCATACCTAAAAGATGAAGGGACTCTTGCCAATGATCAAACTGTAGAACTTCCGACTTGGTAAGGTTCAATCTGGTCCCAGAAATGGCGCTATATCGCTATATACCGATGTAAGGTTTGCATATCAGCATTACTGGCCAGGAATACCGTCAACATCATCAGCATATACCGTAAGATTGAATCGGTGACCATAGAGTTCCAGGCCGCCCAAGGATGACTGCAGGTGTCGGAGAAGGCGATCGAGGCTCAAAGCGAACAGATCCATTGATAAGGGACATCCCTGTCGTACTGACCGCCCTATGCGGAGGCTCGGAGAAAGATGGCCGTTGCAGAGCATCCTGGAAGTCGCAGCAGCGAAGAGGTTTTCTAAGAAGACAACAAAGTGTCCCGAAATCCCCAAATATCGCATAATAATCCAGAGGTAACAATGGCTGACGTTATCAAAAGACTTTTTAAAATCGAGATTAACTAAAGCCGCTGTAGGCTTGTCTGTTTTAGCATGAAAAATAGTATCTCTCAACAAGCCAACATTCTATATTATGTTCCTGCTACTCGGCACGGCAGTCTGAACTTTGCAGAGGATTGCCTCATAAACCAAATTGAGCCGTGAAGATAATCTTTTAGTCAACAATTTATAATCACAGTTCAGCAAGGTAATCGGCCGAAACTCGGCAACGGTTCTAGAACCTTGATGCTTTGGGAGCAGAATAATTACACCTTCAACAAATTTCTCTGGAGTCATCGCAATCTGGCGAACATCTTCAAACACCTGCAGCAATAACATCCCGGAATGTAGAATAGAACGCATAGCGAATGCCATCTGGTCCAGGAGCGATGTCCTGTTTTACGCTTTTCAGACCTGCAGAAAGTTCCTCGGCGATAATAGGGCACAAAAGAGAAGAGCCGAATTGCGAAGATACCCGAAAAGACAGTAAAGACAACGCGGGATTGCTATCGACATGTTTGGAAAAGTAATCTCTAAAATAATCATAAAAATAGTTCAGGATGGCAGAGGTCCCAGAAGGCACACGCCCATTGTCACAAAGTTCTGGTATTAAGCGTTGATTGCATTGCTTGCGGTCGCCAGCAAGGTGGAAGAGTGCGAATTTTTCTTCTGCAGTCATTTGGCGAAGATGGGACACATCACAAAGGCGAAGGATTTCCAGTTGTTTGAGGGAGATTTGTTCTTTGATGGCATGAAGATGGGGGGACACGTCGAGACGGGCCGTTTGCAGATTGGCGAGATCCTGTGAAACAGTATAGTAAAAGTCGAGCAGTTCATGGCGTTCTCTAACCCGTTAGAAAACTATCTGTTTGAAGAAGGAAATAATTGCTGGCTTAGCCTTATAAAGCCACCAAGAGAGTTTGTTGTGGGAGGCAATAAAGGAGGGTTGTAACTTCCCCCACAACAAACCAAACTCTCGTCGACACTGTTCTTCCAAGATAACAGACACAGGAATCCTCAGTAACCTCTTCCAGGAGGTGGAATATGCGCAATTCGTTTGATTGAAACTACAACTGCATGATGGCGACTAAAAGCAAGAGGGAAAACACATACATGATGGACAATTTCTGTCAATTCTAGACGCCGATAAACCACGGAAAAAGGTAAAGTCCACACGAGAACCATATTTGGACTCCCATGCATCCACAACATCAAATTGCGTCGTAATCTGCTTGACCATAGGACTAATATTACGCATCCCACGTTGATCTTTGGCGCCAACAGTGCAGTTAAAATCTCCTCCGATGAAACTTTTGAACCCTTAGCAAGAGCTGTAAGAAGAGCTGTTTTGTAGACGCTTCACCTTCACATCTACGTTGAGATCCAGAATATAAGTTCACTAAGACTATATCGTGTACATCGCGGAGATGAGGCGTCCTGAAGGGTGGGGGCCGACGTTAGTTATGGGCATCCCTTTCTGTAAATCAACGGCGTTCCGCGGCCTTCTGGGCCAAGATTCACAATGTTCTCATAATTATACAGAAAATCAAGATTAGGCACATTAATTTCCTGCAAAAATAGCAGGTTGACATCAGCTGTCGAAACTGTGCGAGTAGACTCTGTGTCACTGGATTTCGAAGGCCATTAACATTAATAGTGACAAGGACGTGCAGAGGTGTCATTCGGAAATATGTGAGGAAGGGAGAATGTGTAGAAGGGAGAATCAATAGAAGGAAGCAAGACGTATAGACTTTATATTAACATACCAGAAAAAAAGTTTAATTGATTCCGCCACTGTCGTGGCTAGGAGTGTTCCGGAGCTATCGGTAATGTATACGAACGCACTCTGTGTTGCTGAGAAACGGTATCTGTTTGCTGATCAGTCATGTCTTAGTCATCATCCGGGGTTATTGCTGTTAACAGAGACACTTCAGAAGAATCCATACGTTGCACCACCAACGGCAAGGAACGGTCCACTTCATCTAACCTGCGGGGAGGATCCTTGTCGCCTTCAAGGTGCGAAGGTTCCATTCTACGAAGTCTGGGATCCCGCTACTGCGGTTCTTTCTCTAATGCCACTTTCCGATGTATAGATTCAACCCGCGGAGACAGGAAGTTCGCCCCTTTTAACTTCTTGGAGTCTGGTTCTCCTTCCGGAAGACTGCTCTGTAAAGAGTCTGAGGCAACACCATCGGACGAGGTAGAAGGGGTCGCCGCGATGTCAATATTGGTATTTTTCGAAGAGGCCGGTGTCGGTACTGCAGTATCCAAATTAGAGGATGGAACAATATTAAACTCGGACACGTCCTGTGTCGCGTCTACTACAGTAGACACTTGTCACACCGCCAGTGGCGGTCACTGGCTTAAACAGATCACTCAGAAGCCGCCGCTGAAGTCGAGACTGAGAGGAAACAGGTGCTCGTAACCAGCGTTGAGGACAATCTGGTTTCAGATGCGTGTTATCCTTACAAATAAAGCAAACTTGTTCCTGTCCACTGTAAGTGATGTAAGCCTCGAAACCTGCAATCTTTAATACTGAAGGAATCGGCTTGCTAAGCTGAATATGTAGCAGGCGTATTCCGGTATAAACTGGAAATCTACAGCGACCAGACCAACCATCAGTATTGATGCTCAGAATTTTGCCGTATTGTTGTAGCTCGTATGTAAACCTGTCATTACTGATTTACGGTGGTACATTGTAGACGCGAACCAATGTATACTCTTTGTCTGCAGCCGTAATTTGACACCGGACATTAGAGAAAACTGAAAGACTCCCTCATGCCTACGTAAGATGTCTTCATAAACACTGCACTGGTGGAACTTTAAACAGCATTTTCTTTACCTACCAATTGAATTGTGTGTACCTGTTCTGGAAGGAGTTCCAGTGTACTATGCATCCATTCATGTATTTCAAAAGCTGTAGGCCGTTGCACGCTCTACTAAACTGCACTTTTATGGTACTACCTTCTGTTGCTCCATTTCACTGCCGGTACAATATATACAAATCAACACGAAAACCGAGAGGCCACTAATATACAGGCGCTTTCCAGCTCACGCGACGTGAACGGCCCAAGAGCCAGGCCGCGACTGTGTTGACTTAGGTATCTGTTCGCCAGATATTGTAAACGTTTCAATTGGTGGGTCTGCAGTTCTTCTGAAAGAAGTGATCATTTCCCCATACTTATTACATTGCTTCAGAGTTCGTCTGAAACTTATACACCCATTACAAAGTGGAACAGTAAAATGACAAATTTACAGCAAGTACAAGTAATACGGCAAAAACTTGACCACCTCATACTTAAATAAATAAAATAATTCAGGACCGTAGAGCGGCAATCATCCTATCCGTGACAGCACGTTGTCCCATCATAGAGTGTCTGGTAGAAATAGTAAGTAATGCACGATAGACTAAGCGGAGAAGAATAAAAATACTACCGGTATAAAATACATTCTACCGCAACAAACAAACTAGAGTTCCTAAAATGCCGAACAAAGATCTGTAAAATTATAAAACTAAGTAAACAAGAAACATGTATATCTTTTTTAAAACTCTTTTAACCACCAACCTCTACAATCTACGGTATGGGCAAACATCAGAAAAATCAGGGGAGACTCGAAAAACTGCGGCCCCGTTACACTACAACATCCTTAATCAAGAGCCTACGTCACTGAAACGCAAACCATTTCTGATAGTTTTGCTGATTCCTTCGGTACTAAGTCTTCTACTTCTAATTATGAAGTGGAGCTTCAAAGAAATATCTTTCACACTAAACCTCTCTCTCAAATGTCCTTGGATTGCAGCTCAGACTAGACTTATAATGACCTAATTACATTACCTGAACTCAGAAATGCTCTTCTAAACTGAAAAGGTTCTAGCGCAGGGCCTGATAACATTCCTTAAGACTTCCTTATACGGCTTCCTGAAAACAGAATTAAATATCTCCTAAAAATATTTAATTGTATTTAGACGACGAAACCTTTCCTGATTATTGGCTTTCTGCCATAGTCATCCGTGTTCTAAAACCGGATAAAGACCCTACCTTAGCTGAAATCTATAGATCAACAGCTCTAACAACACTATATAAAAAAAAACTTCTCGAAAAATAACTAATAAGAGACTATGCTGGCCTCTTGAACAAATACAACTTTTCTCACAATTTCAAAATGGTTTCCGGCAATTTCATTACACTATGGACACTTTAATCACAATAGAATCAGAAATAAGAGATGCACTAAATAAAAACCAGCATCTAATGGCAATCAAACTTGATATTGAGAAGGCTTATGAAATGATATGGAAACCCCGCATTACTAAGATACTTCTGCAACACATCAAGGGAAACATGATCCAGTTTATTAAAAAATTCCTTACAGAACATAACATTCAAGTCTGATATAATGGAGTTTTATCTAAGTTTACAAAACTTGAAAATGGAGTGCTCCAAGGTTCTATCATCAGTGTTACTCTTTTCTTAGTAGCCATTAATGATATCTTCAAAAACATTCCTCCACCCATGAATGTTTAACTTTTTGCGGATGACCTCCTTATATTCTGCAAAGGAAAGTATTTATCTACAACGAGGACCTCCTCCAAAACAGCACATCACTTATCTACTCCAGGACTCAAGAAACAGGCTTCACATTTTCCTCTCGCAAATCTATGTGCCTCTACTTGACTAATAAGCCTTAAAATCTCGCCACTCCAAACCTGTTTCTTATCGAGTCGCTATACAAATAGTAACAGAAATGAAAATCCTGGTCCTAATATTTGACCAAAAATTAACGTGGGCTCAACACATAAATGGTTTAAAACAAGCCTGTTCCCATAAATTGAATTTTCTCAAAATTATAGTCCATCGACATAGGAAAGCTGATTCTCAAGTTTTACGTTTGGCATATGAGACATTGATTAGAAGTAAACTGGATTGTGGTGCAATTGTTTGCAAGTCTGCCGAACAATCCCTTGTCCATACTATCCAGAACACAGCCATGAGACTCATTTTGGGGGCCAATTATACTAGCCCAATCTCCAGCCTTCAGACAGAAACAAACGAGTCTCCCATGGAAATACGCAGAGCCCATCTAAGTCTAAAACATGCCGTCCAAATTGGTGCTAGACTTGCTTCTGGAGTATACTCTTCTGTATTCCCGGATCACCCTGAGAGCTACCCCAATGTCCAAAAGGTATACAAATTGTCATTCCATCTTCGTGTATCCAACTATGTGGACATTAAAACCTCAGCATCTCACCTGTCATGCCTAGAGATATCCATTCATATCCACCTTGGAGATTAAAACAACCTCGAGTACTTCTTGATTTTCAATTTCTTCAGCGAGCTCAAATCACTTCTTCAACTTACAGAAAACTCTTCCAGGAAATCTCCGAAACCCTCTCTAATTATATCGCAATCTACTGACGGATCCAAGACTGGTGATAGTGCAGGATTTGCAGTTTACACCAATGGATGCATCCGCTCATATAGATTACTTAATCTCTATTCTACGTACAGTTGTGGCCTCAATTATGTGGCCTGTCAAGACATCGGCGATTTGTGATATACTCCGATTGTCCCAGTTTTCTTCATAGCCTACAAAATAGCACGGCGGATCTACTCCTCCTCCAGGAAGTCCAAATCCTCTTCAACGAAATAAATAATCAGGGTACAAACATGCTCTGTGTATGAATACTTTCCCACCAGAGTATACTAGTTAACAAAAAAGCTGATGAACAACCTAAGAAGTATACACAACTACCTGCAGAAGTTCCCTACAATGATATAGTAAAACACTTCTCCAAAAAGATATCAGACGTATGGAGAGGAAACTGGAATGAACTGGCATCAAGGAAGCTCCAGGCTGCACTTTTCCCTTTCCGTTAACTTCATGAACAAGAAAGCATCAAGTACTAATAAATAGATTGAGAATAGGTCATACAAAATTAACCCATTATCATCTCCTCTCTAAGCAACCGCCTCCAAATTTCGATACATGCAGCACTCCTTTAAGTGTCAGCCATTTTTTCACTGACTACGCTAAATACGTGAATGCGAGAGGATACTACAGCATCCCCACAGGAATATCTGAGGCTCTCAACAACCATAGTCTACTATGCCAGGTCATACAATTCTTAACATCCACTGAACTCTACAAACTGATTTAATTCTTTATATTGTGTATTTTTAATTATCATATACTTGATTAATTAACGCACACTATTATTATGTTAAATGATTTGTTGTGATATTGTAATCTCATAAAATGTAACTTCAAGAAGTCGCGATAAGACCTAGAAATCAAGGCGATAATAAATAATGTTATTAAAAAAAACATATAAATGGTTTCTGTTAGCTGACGAATATTTGAGAGCACGGGAGCTATGTGACAACAAGTTGATACACAATGTTGTTAACGGCGGCTGAGTCCCCCTTCAGCAGGGGGCACAGTTGTATCTCTAACAATAGAGCAAACAGACACCATAGCCGAGCAAACAAAGGCCTTTATCTGTTTCTATACAAGATTTCTTGGACATTCTTTGTCTCCAGAGAATTTCAGAATAATCTCTTTCTAAATGGATAAAATATAATTTCCCCGTAGTTTCTAAGACTGGAACTTTCGGAACCCGGCTACGGGTCTATGTAAAAGAGACCGGAAGTGAATTAAAAGTCAGTCTAGTGAGTGACGAACGCTAAGACAGTGATCAACGCAGTGACTCAGTTTTTTCTGTAGCAAAAGCGTAAATTGTTGTACTACTGACGAAACAGAAACTGATATTCTCATTTGTTTACTGTAACAAATCTAAAATGTGTTTCATTCAGTTTACTTTCTCTACATCTCTGTAACAAATTATTGTTAAAAAAACTTATTCTTCTGATCAAGATAAGCATTATCAGAAATATTCTTACTACTTAGCTCCTTGTAAGTAGACTAAAACGATAGTCAAAATCTTTTAAAAGGTGGTTATGTGATTGAAATTAGTTTCTTTGCATGAGATGGAGTTAAAAATCCTCGTATGAATAAAGTTTATTTTACAGTCAAAACCAATAATAATCTCTACAAAAAAAATTGTATATGGTATGAATTGTGTGTTTTAACGAGCTCTACATTTTATGTGCAGTAACTCCTTACGGTTTATCAGTTATGCAAAACCACAGCATAAGAAAGAACTTCAGAAGTTATTCTTAGAAAATTCGAGATATACATTTTATTTGCTGTATAATTATATTTAATATAGGCACGGTTTCTAAATATAATTGAATCTTTGATAACTTCCTCATAGGCCCCTACATTTCCCCTGACCGGCTGAACGGGGTTTCTAACACTTCTGTAAAAGACGCTTCCAGGCTTATTGGAAACCAGAAGAAACATGTGGTTCTTACATGAAGGTGTTCCACCACACAGCACACGGGACGTTCGTGACCATCTGAATCCTAGCTTTTCTAATAGGTGGCTTGGACGCTAAGGATCCATCAACTGGCCTGCAAGATCGCCAGAAATGAATCCTCTGGACTTTTTCTTTTGGGGGGAGCTATGAAAAGCAGGGTATACAAAACACATTTTACTGACCCCGAATATTTAAGAGAACGCATTTATGTGGTTGCGGAGGAAATACGCAACAATGAGGGTGTTGAGAAGGTTAAGACGGTGTGAAGCTTGCAGGTGCGCAAATTTTGAACAATACCTTTGAAGTGGGTGAATTCCTTATTCTTTTGCTGCCCCGTTAAAATATTATTTGACACAATTTATAAGAGCCTACTGATGTGCTTTTTTATTCTTTTTTAACTGTTTCATTGGTATAACCCTCTTTAACTTCTATGGTCATATCGGGGGCTTTGACTTCAGAAACAACTGCTGAACTGTAGGTTTCTTAAAGTTGGTTTCTCGGGTTTATACTATTAGATATACACTCATTCACTCCCACATTCGTGAAATGAAATGGCGTTTTATTTCTGGACGCTCTTTAACTGCTGTGGCTTTCAGCGTCCCATTTTATATTGGGCGCGAAAACCGCTTAATTTTGCTCAGAGGCCTCTCTATCAGGCTTGAGTTCTTTTACATGCCGACATGGGACCAACGGCTTTACTTCCCTTCCGAAGAAATGCATACTAAGGATATTTAGGTTCGTAAAAATCCATCGTCCTCCGCCGGGTATGAACCCGCAACCTTGGGTATATGAACTTAGCATGGTAACCATTACACCACGGAGGACGACACTCCCACATTCGTACTTCTAGACTCTGTGGGGGATAAGGAAAGATTCTGGTTAAAGAAAAATTCCCTGCCCCAGAAGAGAATTGAACCCGGGACGCCTGGATGAGAAGCAGAACGCTGACCACTCGACCGCAGAGTCAGCCAGATGTACTTTTGTTTGTGTTTGCAAGTCAGAATGATGATTTGGCAGTGGCGGCTCGTGCCTAAAACAAGTAGCGTGCTGCACGGGGGAAAAAAAATGCATGCAACTCACCTAGTTTCGAAAAATGAAGTCCATACGCCGATGTTTCTTCATGCAGAATTTGTCCATCACTCTGACGTTGAAATCCCTGATATTTGTAACGAATTTCTTCTCTATGGATAGCATGGCCAGAGAGGTAAGGCGATCCTGACACATGGTGTTCCTCAGAAAGGTTTTTATCCTCTTCAAAGAGGAGAAACATCGTTCTGGTTCTGCAGTTGACATGGGAATAGTCACAACAATTCTTAAAACCTTTGTCACTTCACTAAAAATTTTTTGCAGATTATTTTTTAGTGTCAACTGCAAGAGTGGAAGAGCACCTTCTACTTTCCTGAATTCCGGATGCTCATATAAAATGCTAAGTTCGGTTCGGAGCTTGTTTTTGTCGAGATCTTTGTATCGATCACAGACAATGCCGAGTTCTGTTTCAGGAAAAACTTGAGAAAATAATTCAAAGTTTTTTGCATCCAATAGTTTTGCAGCATCAAGATGTTCTGTGGACTCAAAGCGGCTGTGTACCTCCGATATTATTCGGTCACATACTTCCTTGGCATCTACTCCTAAGTTAGTTTCCCTACGACGTCTTTTTGTAACGTGGACGTTAGATGTCTGAATCTGGTGTGCTATATCATCCGTTCTACTTCGCACGGCATCAATTGCTTTGGCAAAAGATTGGACTGCATTTTTTGCCTTCACGGCATCCATCTGTCTTGCTTGTAGCTGATTATACAAAATGTCTACATGTGGCATTATTTTCTGAAAAAAAGCAAGCCAGAAATTAAATTCTCCATCCTCCAAATTATGCCGCAGGCCACGAGCTTCTTGCACTGTCCTATCTGATAAAGATTGTTCTAATTCGTCAAAACAATGGATCAGAGATTCTCTGTGTTCATATACGGTGTTAACAGTCCTAGACTTGAAATTCCATCTTGTTGCAGATCCTCGAGGAACTCTTCGAGCAACAGTTGCTTCCAATGCTGCTAAACGCTGTGGAGATCTTGAAAAAAATGCTGGAAAAGCTGAGAGACTGCAGAAGAATATTCTGGCGGACTGATTTTGAGAAGCTGCTTTCTCCATAACCAGATTTAATTGATGGGCGTAACAATGTACATACTGTGCGAGAGGATAGTGTTCTTTCACCTTGATCTGCACGCCTCCTGTGTTGCCGCTCATTACAGACGCACCGTCATAAGTCTGGGCGATGATTTTATGGCGATCATCCTTAAAAAGGGTGTCCACTTCTTTCAAAATACAACCGGCAATAGAATTAGTGGTCTGATCAGATGGATTAAAAAATCCCCAAAACCGTTCATAAATAAAGCCGTTCCTTTCATATCTAAAAATTAATGCCAACTGAATTTTTTCAGTGATATCAGTGGTTTCGTCTGCCATGATAGCAACATAGGCTGTCTCCTTCATTTCTCTTTCAATTTCTTCGTGGCACACTTCCAACATGCAATCAAGTAGTTCATTCTGGATGGTCTTAGATAATCCTTTGAACACCTTATTGCTTTCGGTATGCTCTTTCATCGCACTGTCTATACTGCCCAATAGATTTATAAGGCCTAAAAACACGCCGGGATTATCTGACGTTTCCGTCTCATCATGTCCACGCAAAGCAAGCTCAAAGGCCCCACAAAATTTGATGCAGTCTATTATCCTGGATAATATGTATCTATTTTTCTCAACCTGTTCATTATGTTTTTGTGTAGCATCTTGATATGCCCTGCTTAGCTGCGTTGCAATATTTACACCTCCAAGCATTGAGAAGTCAAGCGAGTTTTTCATATGCTTCTTGCTATTTGAATGTTTTTTTATATATTCATTAACATGACCTAGATCTTTAACACCAGTCGTAGACCACGAATCTGTACTTCCAAACAAGAGGCAAGGAAAGCAAAAGAGCGCGTTTCTGATTTCACAACCACAGATCCAGTCACTGTTGTCATATATATTTGTGTTAAACTTTCTTGTGTAAATAGAATTTTTACTTCCTTTTGCTTTCTGTTCAATTTTTAGATCAGGAGTAGGTCGCCCTAAATTTTTTATCCTGATCTTTTCATCTAACGATCGCCTTGAAAAGGGAGTTTTTAACAGCTCATCAACTATATTCATTATGTATGACTAAAGTTTTCTTACCTATGAAAGTAACACAAACCTACACTGAATGATACTGAAATATAATAAAGTGCGATCACAGTTGGAAATAAACTGAAAACTGACACTGAATAACATTTACACAACAGAACACTTTGTTTCAATGTGATACACGTGGGCCTGTTAGATTTCACATTTGCGGAAGTAACACATTGCGCCAATATGAACTTATGGTTACCAATGTTAACAAACAATATAACAAACAATGTTCTGTACGTTCCAATGTGAATAAGGTATGGAGATAATAGTCCTTTTATGGCTCAGTTTGTATCACAAAGATATAATTAGTTATTATAACTAAAATAAAACGTTGTAATACGCTTTAATTAATTTCACTAAATTCTGATGTTTAGTGTGGCACTTAGGTGAGTGTGGCAGGGCTGTTTCGTCTGCTGCCAAAACGATTATAAGGAAAAGAACTAACACTCGTAGCGATTTCATTGATTCCGTGCTTTAGCCAAACGCAGCACGTAGCAGTGCGAAAACGATGGGACAGCGACCGTCAAGGGGGGTAAGAGGGGAAGGTTCTACGCAAGCGCAATATTCACCTACCGTGCTTGATCGCTTTGAGCACGTGGATGCATTCCATTAGCTAAACTTGCGTGTTTACCTTGCTTCGAGAGTTCGTCATTGGCAGTGCTGCCTTTCTTATTACTACCATAATGTGTTATGTTTGTTACATGGTCCTTCAGCATGTCTGTTATGTAATTTAGAAGAAAAAAAAGTAGCGTGCTGCAGCTCTTCAGCACGTAAGGACGAGCCGCCCCTGTGATTTGGTTTATTAAATTACAGCAATATCAGCTACAAATCGATTTAAGTTTCATGTTGAACGAAGTGATAAACAATTCCTTAAATTGTGAGTTTACGTTACACTATACGTTATTGGAGAATTCAGATGCGCAGATTTATTTATTAAGACGTAGCAAACACGGCATGGTATTTGTTTACGGGCACGAAAAGCAACGCTAGATGGCAGCAGTGAGGCGTGTTTGTTATATACTTAGCTGCAGCATTGCCAACTCGTCTGTCTCTTATTTTCGACAAAACTAAAATATATCTCCGTAGGAAATGGTCAGAAACAAAACCGTAAGATACAGAATATGTTCGAAATACCGAGATCCATCACTGGTTTAAATTAAGTAATGTCTTCCCTTCCCCCCGGTATATCAAGTTAGGTAGTTAACCGACTTTTCATTTTTGAGTTATTGTGCTCACATACATATGTACACACACACAGACACAGGGGATTCTAAAATGTGTATTTCTAGTGATATCTCGGTATCGAGTTTTTGAATGGAATGCAATACCTTCTCTACGTATATATTATAGAGTAGAGAAAGTAAAATGTATACTACATAAATATTTTTAGTTCTTATTACACATTCAAGAACATCTGCAGCAGTTTTCAAGTAAACAACTACACAACCTTTATCATTATTGACTTATAAAATTTTTTCAAATATTTCAGTTTTATTTGCAAGAAACAGTGGTAGGTAATACACACTGACGTCTTTAGTCAGTCAAGTAGATTTTAAAAAATCTGATGTGTACCATTCACATGACTTTCTCCATATCCCTGCAACAAATAATTCTTAAAAAGCTTATACCTCTATTTACTTTATGCTAATCAGAAAAAATTAGCAGAAATAGTCTTATTACTCGCATCCTTGTAAGTAGAAGCTAAATAAGGGACAACCGTAGGTTAAAGTGATAGTCAAAAGCTGGTTGCTATGTCAATGAAGTTCCTTTGTTTGTATGGATAGCAGTTGACAAGTTCCAGTATGAGAAAAGTATACGTTTTTCATAGCAGAAACCAAAAATAAGGAATGTCACAAAAACGACGTACTCCACGAAAAAAATGTATAAACATAAATTGTGTGTTTGTGCTCTACATTTTTTGTGTAGTAAGTCTTTGTCCATCTCTTACGGTTTAGCAGTTACTCAAAATTTAGTAAAATTCATCCAGAATAAACTACTCTTTAGAGGCTATTACCAGAAAATTCAAGATATACATTTCATTTGCCAGGTAAATATGTTTAATATCTGAAATTTTAATCAAAATCGTTAGAGCCATTTTTGAGAAAATCAAAATTTTCGAAAAAAGTTGGATGTAAAGGGTAGTTGGGGGTGAGGGGATTTTTCTCAAAATCTTCGTGTCGCATCCCTGGAAGATACTAAACTTAAATACCAAGTTTGGTATTTTACCGACTTTTCGTTTTTGAGTTATCGTGTTCACAGACACACGGACACACACACACACACACACACACACACACACACACACAGACCTTTTTGTGAAAATGCTTTTTTTTGATATTGGTGACCCTAAAACATATATTTCCGGTGAAATCTCGGTATCGAATTTTTGGTGGAGTGCAATACTTTCTCTATACACTATGTACATAGTGCGTATGGAGAAAGTAAAAACGAAAGAAAAAAGCATGAAGGTTTAAAACAGCTGAAATCTGAATTTAATTAAGAAAACAAAACCCAATTCTGTTTTCTGCACATTTTCACTTTCTCCGCTAGTCCTCTTTTTAAGAGGCAAAACTTCTTATTGGAAAGAAAAAATTAATAAAGGACCCTTAAAAGTAAAAAAGCAAGCAAACAAAACAAACAAGATCTAAATTTGAACATTCTTAAATTAATTGCAAATTCCACCTAAAAGTTGGCTATGGATATTTGACCGGAAATATAAGTTTTAGGACCTTAAGAAAAGCCCGCGCGCGTGTGTATGTGTGTGTGAGAGAGAGGCCATAAACAGCATAATACAAACAGAAACGTCGGTTAAATACCTAACTTGATATATGGGATCAGCACCTTACAAGGACACGACAGGAATATTTTCAAGAAGTTGCTCCAATCCAAACTACCCTTTTCATAGAACATTTCCAAAAATGTTTATTTTCTTAAAATTACCTCTCAGAAATTTAATTTAAATTAAATAATACTTATATCGAAAGTTCTGGAAATAGCCTGTGAAATCTCCTTCATTCTGGGCAACTTTTTATAACTGTAAACCGTAAAAGATGGCTGAATCAAACTGCACAAAATGTAGATCTCATTAAAGCACACAATTTATGCTTAATAAATTTTCTTTTTGTGTGGTTTAACATTTTCGAGATATCCCTTGTTATCGGTTTAAATTTCCCAAAATTTATAATTTTCTTAAATAGAAACTGGTTATTCCTTTTTATTTCATCCTGCTCAACAAATAATATTTATGTGCATTAGGATGAAGCGGATAGAAGAATAAACTTTTGTAAGAGTAGTTTTTTCGCCCGCCTGGGTAGTGTGGTGGTAGCGTGTCTGCTTCCCTTTTTTTTTTTTTTTTTTTTTAAATACGGTACCGGAGTCTGATCGGGACTCCGGCACTGTATACCCTACTTATATTTACCTTTTTTTTACCTTGTTTTTCTGAATAATTACTGGATTACTGTTTTCTTACTGTTACAACACACACATAAACACAAACATATAACACCCATGCCCAAGGCGGGACTGGAACCCACGATCCCCAGCGCTGCGAAGCACCAAAGCGGGACGCTTTGGCGAGCACGGCCATGGGGACCGGCACATTCAAAAGGTCATGAGTTCGAATCTCGCTTAGGGTGAGTTGCTCGGATAAGGTTTTTTCGGGGTTTTCCCTTATCCTGAAAAGACGAATGTTGAGTAAGTTTCAGCTCCATGGGCCCCGAGATTATTTGAGCATCATTTCACCAATTTCATTCATCGTCCGATATAACCAGCCGGGTTAAAGGACCTTCAGCTACACCAAAAAAAAAAAAAAGCAAAAAAAAAAAAAAGTAGTTTGTTGCAGAATAAATTGTGAAAGTCATCACTTTAGTTCAGTTTTTAAAATTTATTAGAAGTTTTAAAAATATAACAGACAACATTTCGAAGCGTTAAATACCAAGGAACAAACGCTGATAGTAGATTTAAAGTGAATGCATTTCTTTCGTAAGTTTTCATGACGTAACCTTATGGTTTTCCATTAAATATGTAATTTTAAAACAGAAAGAAAGATTTATGAGATGTTTTGTAGAAAATTCAAAACGAATAGTGTTTATAAAGATCTTTAACATACGACATTTTAATCAAAGTAATTACCGGAATTTTGAGAAAATCAAAACTTTCGAAAAATATTCCAAGTAAAGGATAATTTGGGGTGGGATTGTTTTTTTGTAAATCTTTGTATCGCAACCTTGGGAGATACTAAAATTAAATACCAAGTTTGGTATTATTAAACGAACTTTTCATTTTTGAACTATGCCATCCTCAGACACACACCAAACATACTGACTTTTTACTAAAAATCTGATGTGCTCCATTCACATGACTTTCTCTACATCTCTACAATAAATTATTGTTAAAAATCTTATTCTTCTATTTATTTAATGCTACTGAGAAAAAAATAGCAGAAAGGGTCTTATTACTTGCTTCCTTGTAAGTAGACGGGAAATAAGGGAGTACACTAGGCTAAAGCGATAGGTAGTCACTCTTTTAAAAGCTGGTTGCTATGTGATTGAAGTACCTTTCTTTGTATGTACAGGAGTTAACAAATTCCGGTAACATACGTATTAGCATATTTTAAAGGTGAAACTAATAACAAGGAATGTCTCAAAAACGGCCAAACTCACAAAAATTGTACATAATGTAAATTGTGTGTTTTAACGAATTCTACACGTTTTGTATAGTAAGCTTTTGTCTATTTCTTACGGTCTACCAGTTACGCAAAATTCCGCAAATTGCATCCAGAATAAACATGTCTTCAGAGGCTATTCCCAGAAAAATGAAGATATACATTTTATTTGTCATGTAAAAATCTCAAATATAAGATATTTTAATCAAAATTGTCAGAGATATTTTTGAGAAAATCGAAATTTTCGAAATTCTTTCAATGTAAAGGGTAGTTTTAGGTGGGGGAATTTTCTTGAAAAACTTTGTGTCGCATCCTTGGAAGATACCGAACTTAAATACCGAGTTTGGTATTTAACGGGTTTTTCCGTTTTTGAGATATACTGCCCAGACACACACGTGCGCGGGCGCACAGACAGACACACACACGGACATTTTGCTAAAACTTATTTTTTTGGATTCAAGGAGTCTCAAAACATGTATTTCCATTGAAATGTTGGTATCGAATTTTTTGGGTGCAATACAGTACCTCCGCCTGCGGTGCCATAAGTAGCTAAAGTGGGCGTTAAACACTACCAAAAAAATACAGTACCTTCTCTATACAGTATGTGCATTATAGGTCAGAAAAAGTAAAATTGCTCTTTTTGGATTTAGGGGGTCTCAAAACATGTATTTCCCGTGAAAACTGGGTGTCAAATTTTTTAGTAGAATATAATACCTTCTATATAGGTACACCATGTACATAGTACGTGAAGAGAAAGTGATAAGGAAAAAAAAGGAAACAGAGATTTAGCTAAGACGCATTTCAACAGGTGAATTTAAGATGAAGCAGATGGGCGATTGAGCAATAATTAATGAATTCGCTGTTTTACCGGTCAACAGGTGCTAGATACACTTTGAAGTTATATTTCGAGTCAGCGAGAGTTAAACTTTCTTTGTCGGTGTAATATCGCGGTTTGCACTGAACTTGGTGGGTAGCGGGAGCACCTGATCCAGCTTGGTACTGGTCTGATCTTATAGCCAGTACAATAAATAAAGCAGAAACTAGTACTATTGCAGAAAGCCTGTGTATCTACCTCGAGAGATCTCCGTTATCAGCCGTCGACTACTGTATCCTGTCAGGCAGCACAATATTTATCGAGCTGGTTATTGCTTTGTAGAAATCACCATTCGGTATTTCACCTGGGTCAGCGCCCCAAGGAAGTGTTTCGTTCTGCATTGAGGTCATTGTCGAACAACGCTCCTGCTATCTCCATGGCATTGCTAAGTTGCAAACCTGGTCAGGTAGCTGATTGAAGATTCAGTGCCTCACTCACCAGGAGATCTTTTCATACCAGATGTTCATCATCTCTTCCCTGTGAAGCTACCGAATACCTTAGCTAAACTTGTATATGTTTACTTTCTCTATACGTACTATGTACATAGTGTATAGAGAAGGTATTGTAATGCACCCAAAAATTCGCTACCGAGATTTCACCGGAAATACATGTTTTGAGACCCCTGAATACAAATAAGTATTTTTAGAAAAAGGTCCGTGTGCAGGTGTATGTCTGTGGACAGCGTAGCTCAAAAGCGAAAAGTCCGTTAAATACCAAACTTGGTATTTAAGTTTAGTGTCTTCCAAGGATGCGAAATGAAGATTTTCAATAAAATCTCCCTTTACATGGAAAATTTTGATTAAAATTTCGTATATTAAAAATATTTACCTGACAAATAATGTATATCTTAAATTTTCTGGGAATAGCCTCAGAAGACTCTTTATTCTGAATGAAATTTACGGAATTTTGCATAGCTGCTAAACCGTAAAGTGATGGACAGAAACTTATCACAAAGAAAATGTAGAGCACATTAAAACACAATTTACGTTGTATAACTTTTTTTCGTGGAGTCGCTCGTTTTTTTTTTGTTGAGATATTCTTTGTTGTTGGTTTCAGCTTTAAAAAACTTATACTTTTCTCATACAGGAATTTTTCAACTCTGTTCATACAAACAAAGGAACTTCAGTCACAAAGTAACCAGCTTTTGACGATCAGTTTAACCATGGTACTCCCTTATTTCGCTTCTACTTACAAGGAAATGAGTAATAAGACTATTTCTGCTAATTGTTTCTTGATTAGCATGAAGTAAATAGAAGGATAAGCTTTCTAACAATAATTTGTTTCAGAGCTGTAGAGAAAGTCATGTGAATGGAACACAACATATTTTGTTGTTGTTGCAAATACTATTTTTTCCAAATTTCGGATCCATATGTCATAAAAGGTATTGTGATAGCTTATAAAGCTTAATTATCCAGTCTGGTTGTGCTTTATTTTTTATTTCGTCTTAAAAACACCTTGCATTTACGTAGTACACTTTTGTTTAAAATGTTTGATGCACAGATTATTTTGTTTTTGAGTAAAATCTGTAGCGTAACATCTAACACTCAATTCTAGTTAAAATGCAATTCAAAATAGGAATTTGCCGAAGTGAGGAGATCGCGGGATTCTATATACTAGGTATGGCGAACCAGGTATTCCGGGAGGGAGTGCATTGGAGGATACAGTGACGTAACATAGCTAGAAGCAGTGGGGTAATGCGATTCTTAGCTTTGAGAAACTAGAAAATTCTATTTATTAAAGAGAAAAGCATGCTTAAATGACAAAGCAAAATCAAATGTTTTATTATTATTTCCGCAATAAGAATTTGAAAATCAAAACATGTTTTACTTATCAAATTGAAGACATAAATATAATATAATTTATAAACTTACAGAAAAATTGAACAAAAATACTTCTTCTGAACATTTTATCACAGAAGTCTTACCTACTATTGATATTGGATCTTTATGACCCCTTATAAGAATTATTATACTTTTTAATGCTCTTCAAGTTCCATTTTGAAACAATAAAAATGATTATTCCTAATCGTAATCCTATTATTACTTTTGTAGTATGTCATCCTTGATAAGTTCTTTCTCGTGCTATATCTCGCCATCATCGAGTAAAAGTTAATGTTAAAATTAATATTTCAGTAAAAATAAGTTTTTCATTAAATTCATAAGAAAATTCTTAAGAAAATTTAATGAAAATATTATATTTACAGGAACCTCAAACATATATTTCTGGTGATATCTCGATATCGAATTTTGTCTATCCACTATGAACATTGTACATACGGACTAGAGAAAGAAATAAAAAACCCAACAAAGTGAGGCATATCTTATGATTTAAAACGATATGGAAGAAATTAGTTAGTATAATTATTTTGGGAAGGCATATAAGCTGGCAAGGGAAAATTGTAGGTATTAGAACTTGGCATTTTGGGGTTGACACCGTATGAGAAACTGATCAAAATATAGGATAAATAACACATGCTGACATCTTTGTCTGGTCATCGATCCTCGGGATATAACAATGAGGGTGATTATGTGACGCAAATGAAAGGGGGAAGCAAAGATCGTGACTTATGCTACAACAAAACTTCCCTTATTGTCTTTGTCTGCTAATGATATGTGGGAAGCAATGCCAGGTGAGGGTAATTGCTGTGCCAGTCCCTAGATGGCCAGTGCATATAATGATGCTGGTGTGAACTTCGACCTTCCTCTCCAACGTTCTGTGCCGGTATCTGAGACTCTGGCTCGTGAAACGTGTTAATTAAATGATATACACAACGTAACGCCCAGTTCCCAGGGAATAAGCTAGCCTTAGCCCTATGATAAATGAGTTTTGTCTCCAGAACTTTCAGAACATAGCTAAGCAATGAAATTTCAACTTCTATACTACTTTTTCTACACGTACTATGTACATAGCGTATAGACAAGGGTATTGTACTATACCAAACTTGGTATTTAGGTTTGGTATCTTCCAAGGATGCGACACCAAGATTTTGAAGAAAATTTCCCATCCGCAACTACCCTTTACATCGACAAAATTACGAAAATTTTGATTTTCTAAAAAATTAGCCGTAACGATTTTGATTGAATTTCCGTGTAAAAGATATTTACATACCAAATAAAATGTATATTTTGACATTTCTGGGAATAGCCTCTGAAGACCTGTTTATTCTGGATGAATTTTGCCGAATTTTACTTAACTGCTAAACCCTAAGAGATAGACAAAAAATTACTACACAGAAAATGTAGATCTCTCAAAAGACACAATTTATGTCCTTTACATTTTTGTTGTGGGGGCAACCGTTTCCGAGATATGGTTTCAGTTGTGAAGTACTTGTAGACAGTAGTGTCCGTTTTTCTTTTGTTCTACTCCTGGCTTAGCAAAGAAGCGATTTGCAATGACAATTGCATAATGGCGGCTTTTAAAACATTTGACTATCAGTTTAGCCTAGTGTATTCCCTTAGTTCCGTTCTGCTTATAAGAAATTAACCAATAAGACCATTTCTGCTAATCTTTATCTCGATTAGCATGAAGTAGATAGAAGAATAAGCTTATTAACAATAATTTGTTACAGAGATGTAGAGAAAGTCATGTGAATGGAATCATTAGTTTTTTTTTTTTTTTTTTTGCATAGGTTTTTCTGAAAATTTTACTGAGATTGAACCTGGATTATTCCAAATTTTCATTAAAACTAGATAAACATTATTTCATACATTTTATTATGTAAATATATTACATAATCAAAATTTGAGAAAATTGGTTAGCATTTTCTGAACAGCAGCTTCGAACCACAAACAAAAACTTTAAACATGCATCAATAACTTTTATTATGAATTATTTTACTTTTTAAAAGGGTTCCAAATTTTAATTTCGAAAACTGATACTTTTTATACAATATATATATATAATCTTTTTACTTTCTCTACACATACTATGTACATAGCGTATAGAGAAGGTATTGTAATGCACCCATAAATTCGATACCAAGATACATGTTTTGGGCCCCCCTGAATCCCCCCCAAAAAGTATTTTAAGAAAAAGGTCCGTGTGTGTACATTGTGTGTGTGTATGTGTGTGTGTGTGTGTGTGTGTGTGTGTGAGTGTGTGTATGTCTGTGAACGGCATAACTCAAAAACGAAAGGGCCGTTAAATACAAAGTTGCTATTTAAGTTTGGTACCTTCCAAGGATGCGACACGAAGATTTTTTGAAAGTTTCCTCACACAAACTATCCTTTACATGGAAAAAATTCGAAAATTTGGAATATGACAAATAAAATGTAGGTATATCTTGAAATTTCTGGAAATAGCTTCTCAAGACCTCTTTATTTTAAATATTGTTGGTGTTATAATTTTGTCTTTTGCAATATTGCAACAGGTACTCCTGCACATTCCGGTTAATGTTAGCTATATTTAAGCAAATATTAATACGTATGAAACATTATGAAGGTGCGAGAATGTAATTTCGAGAAAAACAGTGTTTATTTGTATAGTATGCTAGAACAGAATATTATACGATCTTTAAACGCTGTTGAGCCCGCAACAAGGGGACATCTAAATGTTGAACATCTGTAGATGCCCAAAGGTTTTAATAGGTATTTGTAATAAAAAAGCAAATTTTCATTTTTTGACCGATTGTAGTAAATGTTTCTATTTCGTATAGATTTTTCTGAAAATCTTACTGTGATTGTACGAATACCAAATTTCATTCAAACTGAATAAATAATTTTAAATATATAATTTATTACACAAATTTGAGAATCTTGTTTCGAGTTTTATGATTGGGAACTTTGAACTTCGCCCAAAAGGTTTAAGCGTTGTTATTTCAATATCCTTGATTACTGAATTGTGATCATTTTTAATAACTTAGAAATTTAATGTCTAAGTTGAATCGTGCTTTCCTAAAAAGTATTTATACTAAAAGATTAATATTTGTGTTAGGATAATTTTTCACCTATAATATTGCAACAGATGTTGGTGTACATTCTGAGAAATTTTAGTGATACTTCAGCCAAAAATAAGATGCATTGAACATTTTGAAAACTGAAAATTTAGTTTTGAGAAAAACGGTAATTTATAAAATAGCTGCTAGGAAATAGATGTATTGTGCAATCTTTAAATGACTGTAAAGACAGAACCAAAGGGCAGCTAAATGTTGATGTTGATTTCCTATGTTCAAAAGTTTCAACAACCATTTGCTATAGAAAAGAAATATTTTAGATTTTTTGATCGACTGTAAAACATTTGCTCAGTATTCCTTAAAATCTTCTCAGGCTTACACTACCGTAAGTGCAAGAATATAGATGAAACGGATTACAGATGAAAACTGGATAGTGATAAATAAGAGTTTGGAATTTGCGTATTTTGTAGCTTTGTTTAGAATTATAGGCTATTGTTTCATGCTCACTGGAGCAAAATATACTCAATTTATAGTGCCTGTGATTGTCTGCTTATATATTGTGATTGCTTTTGTAGTTTTAGGACCTATACTGACTTTTCTGTGATGAGAAATTCTATAAAGGTTTCAGCTTCTAATCTCATTATTTTTATCATATCAATATAATGTTAATTTTACTATTGCAATTAATCAATATTTCGTGTTCTAAGCTAATGAGATGTTGATGACAACTTGCCTAAGGAGTTTGTAATAATGACAATCCTTTCTCAATGTCAGTATTTTTTCATGTAATAATTAAGTAAATATATAAAAAAGTAACTAACTAATTTTGATTTTAATGGATGATTAGATTTTATTATTATATATTTGATTTTTCTTTCTATGAACTTTAAAGACAATTTAATTGCGTTCATACAGCATAATTGTGAGAAAAATAATATTGAATAAATATATATACAATTTCATACGTTCTATAAATCTTTATGATGTAATTGCTTAACTTATAATTTTGTACTCATAAACATCAGTTAATTTCATATTTTTAACATTGACAGTTTAGCGACACAAAAGTTTTAAAATGTGAAATTGACAATAGCTTATTCCACACAGACATGTTAGTACATTTACATATTCAGAACTAAGGGCAGTCCTTCTCTTGGTAACGATATACATCCAGCATTACTGAACATTCTCTCACAAGGAATTTTCTTTTAAACGAATCATAAGCCATATTTGTAACGAATTTCATAAAACTAAATATGAATAATAACTTCACACTACTTGAGGTTAAGTTGTCGTTTGTGTATTTCTAGCAATTGATATCTGTCCATTCGTACATTACCTGGAAATATCTTAATAACAAACTTCACCACTTCTAGCCATTATGGCTCCTGATTGCATTTTGTAAATGTTCGCAAATAAATAGTCTGTCCGATATTTTCTTTCCTATGGTTAGTAAAGATAAGGGTATATAACACATGAAAGAAATAGGTCAAATTCACGAAAAAATTTATATAGCATAAATTGTTGATTCTAACGAGCTCTACATTCTTTAAGTACGTTTTTGTCTATGTCTTACAGTTTACCAGTTATGAAAAATTCCGCAAAATTCATCCAGAATAAAAATGTCTTCAGAGGTGTTCCCAGAAAATTCAAGATATACATTTTATTTGTCATATAAATATCTTCAATATATGTATTGAAAAATTTTGTTTTTCTCAAAAATATTCTACGATTTTCATTAAAATGCCAGGCATTAAAGATTTTAATATCATAAATAAAATATATATCTTTAATTTTCTGGGAATAGCTTCTGAAGACCTCTTCATTCTGGATGAAGTTTGCTGAATTTCGCACAACTGGTAGCTAAACCGTAAGAAATGGATAAAGGGTGCACAAAAAATTTAGATCTCGTTAAAACACACACTTATGCACATTTTTGTTATAGAGTTGACCGCTTCTGAGATATTCCTTGTTATTGGTTTCAATTTTAAACTATGTACTTTTCGCAAACGGCGTCACCTTTTGTATCACCTCTCTTTTGTTTTACTATCAATGCAAAGCGATCCGAACTTCAATTGTTTACACTACGACCAGATGCTAACAGATTTGATTATTGCTGTAGCCTAGTGTATTCCCTAATTTTCCTTGTTCTTAGAAGAGAGAAAGTAATAAGACAATTTTTGCTAATGTTCATCCCGATTAGCATGATGTAGATAAAAGAATAATGTTTTGTGAGAATAGTTTGTTTGCAGAATAGGCAGAAAAAATTTTGATGTGTTCAATTCACATGACTTTCTCCACATCTCTACAATAAATTATTGTTAAAAAGCTTATTATTCTATTAACTTAATGCTAATCGAGAAAAAATTAGCAGAAAGAGTCTTCTTACACATTATTTGCTGCTTTGTAAGTAGAAGGGAGATAATGGAATACCACAGGTTAAACTGAAAGTTAAAGCTTTTAAAAACTGGTTGCTATGTAATTGAAATTGTTTTGTTTACATGGACAGGAGTTGACAAATTTCCGTACGAGAAAAGTACAAGTATTTTCAAACTGAAACTAATAACAAGGAATATCTCAAAAACGGTCAACCTAACGAAAAAAAATGTATATAACACAAATCTTGTGTTTTAACGAGCTCTACAGTTTTTGTGTGGTAAGTTTTTATCTATCTCTTACGGTTTACAGTTATGTAAAATTCCGCAAAATTCATCCAGAGGCAATTCCAAGAGAATTGAAGATTTACATATTATTTGTCATGTGAATATCTTAAATATAAGAGACTTGTTCTTTGTGCACTACTTTTAGATCTTTATCAACGATCTGGTAACAAATGACTAAAAACCAATGGCCCGACCTGATTATTTCATTCCACACTATTTGTTTTCTACTTTAAGTTAAGACTTGGATGTTTCAATAATTATTTGGATTAAGACGGCACTTAAACAGGGACGGCACTTCATCCCAGTTCTCCGCGAGGTTGGCTGGTATTGGTGTGTATAGTAACTTTGTTTACTAGGAGATAAAAGAGTACGCGACTGTTCGCTGGCATAGCTCATGCGACTTACTACACTGACATATAATATGCATAGGCATAGCATATGCCTTGATTATTTAAATGCTTTCAATGTTACTTCTCATGCATATTTTAAATGCAGTATACAAAACAGGTGAGTAGTCAAATTACTCATAGGTATTTGAAATTCTGGTGCGTAACTGTAACAAATTCCGATACAATATATGATCATAATTTCCATATTTACTTTCTTTACGCGCACTGTGTACATAGTGCATAGAGGAGATATTGTATTCCACTTAAAATTCTTTACCAAGATTTAAACGGAAATGCATGTTTAAATACCCCCTGAATCCAAAAATCAGTTTTAGGTAAAGGTGTGTGGGTGTGTGTATCGACAGCATAGCTCAAAAACAAAAAGACCTTTAAATACAAACTTTGGTATTTAAGTTTAATATCTTCCAGGGATGCGACACGAGGCTTTTCACTCCAAACTACCTTTACCTGCAAACTTTTTTGAAAAGTTTATTTTTGTGAAAAATAATAATAATTTTGATTAAAATGCCACATATTAACGATTTTTACTGGCAAATAAAATGTTTATCTTAAAATTTCTGGGAATAATTTCTGAGGACCACTTCATTCTGGATTAATTTTGCTGAATTTTCATAATGGTAAACCGTAAGAGATAGACGAAAACTTACCACAGAAAAAAACGTTTACGTCACATACATTTGTGGGGGGGGGGGGGGTTGATCGTCTCAGAAATATTTCTTGTAATTGGTTTCAGTTGTGAAATACTTACTTTTCTCATACCAAGCAAAGAAACGAATTTATCATATAGCTCATATCATATTTATCATATCATTTTAGTCATATTGCTCTTCTACGTACAAGGATTGTTTCTATTGGTTTGAAATAGATATAAGAATATGTTTTTAACAATAATTTGATACAGAAATGTAAAGAAAGTCATGTGAATGGAACATATCAGATTTTTAAGTTTGAAACGGTGAAATTCATACTATATTTCGTTAAAAGTATGCTTTTACGCTGTAGTTATAAATACAACTTTAAAATAAACACTATTGTTTACGTTCTTGGAAATAGATGAATGCTATTTATTTTTCACTTTAAATAGCCAGGAATGGGATGCTAAACAAATGAAATGTACGTCCGATCTCCAACGCAGCACAGAGAGGTTGCCCTTTCCTTTAACAATTAATACCTTTGCTTTTGTAACGTCAATATTCGCAAGCATCAATCAACCTAAAAGACAAAAGAGGCGTCCATGTAAATAAGGCAGTGTCAGCCAACTGAATACTCTGTGACATCAAAGAGTTTTCGTGCCTCTATAAAGGAACTCGCTGAGCAGTGTAAGACAGGTGGAGATAGGAGAAAGAAGAATTTACTGTTGCTGAAGAATTTGAGGGACAATATATGTTGTACTTTATACTATGTGCTTGTAACTGAGTGTTTCCCTTCTCAACTTTGATCCTTAGGTTGGCATTACGCTGCATAATATGTGAGTCAAGGATCGTTTATAAAATATATTTATAAAAGAATCTGATGTGTTCCATTCACATGACTTTCTCTACTTCTGTGTAACAAATTATTGGTAATAAGCTTATTCTTCTATTTACTTCGTGCTAATCGAGAAAAAATTAGCAGAAATAGTCTTATTACTTGCTTCCTTGTAAGTAGAAGCGAAATATGGGAGTATCATAGGTTAAAGTGAAGTCAAAAGCTGGTTACTAGGTGACTGAAGTTCCTTTGTTTGTATGGATACGAGTTGAAAAATTCCTGTATGAGAAATGTACAAGTTTTTTAAACCTGAAACCAAAAACAAGGAATATCTCAAAAACGATCAACTCCTCGAAAAAATTTATTTAACATAAATTGTTTGTTTTAATGTGCTCTACATTTTTTGTGTGGTAAGTTTTTGTCCATTTCTTATGGTTTAGCAGTTATGCAAAATTTCGTAAAATTCATCCAGAATAAAGTAGTCTTCAGAGGCTATTCCCAGAAAATTCAAAATATACATTTTATTTGTCAGGTTGTGATAATGTGTGTGTGTGCGTGTGTGTGTGTGGGGTACCTGGCTACTTTTGAAAATATTATTGAACACTGACGCAACATGGCGGAAAATAGATACTGTTGTACCATTAATACAACCAAAATATTAATTTCCAACTATGAAACTAACGACTTTGTGCACAATATAATGCATACGGATTACATCGAAATAAAAGACAAAGAGACATAAAAAATAATTGCAGAAGCAATAACGCTTTCAGTATTAAAAAGCTGAACGGATTGCGAAACCAGAATGTCAGAGAAAATGAAGGTCGTGTACTACAGGCTATAATCTTAGCTATATCGCGCATTCATTCATTGATTTTATTGAAATAAATGTATTTAGTTGTTGCAGGTGATGTATCTGTTAAATTTGGAAAATTCGCAGTATGGAAGGTATCTTGTTGAAATTTATACCAGTTGCTTTACACAATAATAGTGATTTTAAGCGAAGTGATTCATTATAGAAATTATTCACATAATTTCAAGTTTTGTAGTAAAAGTTTACAAATAAATGTATTATCTTTTATATTAATCCAACTGGTTGTAGAAAACATTTTATTTTTCATACTCACCAGAAGTCTTGATTTTTCAAATGTAATAATTTATTCCTTAAAATTGAGGCATTATTCCTAAAGGCTATATGTACTTTTGTAAGGCATTATTCAAATTTTGAAACAAATTAAAAAAATTGCGTTGTATGGAGTGTTTTGAATATTAAAAGGTGTTTCCGAGAAAATAAAGTTAAAATTTGGGAATATCTATTTTATAAGCTTGAAGGTACACATTTAGGTAACTGGTGGTAAAACTGCGTCAAGTGGGAAAAACAATGTTTTCTTAAAGTTAAAATTATTTTTTTGAAAAATTTAATTAATGTTTCACAATTGTTGTTCAAATTTCACAGATGCAACATTTTGATCACACTTTAAACATGTTAGAAACAAGCACTTCTGATTAAACATTTAATAACAGTTTTCTCAGGATTGTTATACTAAATATTTCTGACGCGCATGTTAATTTCTCATAATTCAATATGAATATTGTAATTTACTTTCTTTTGATTATTTTATGCACAGGTTAAATCGTAAGTACCTATTTCATGCCTAATGTTATACTGATGTCATAGCTGAATGGCTTTTGCAATATTTTACTAAAAGTATTAGGTACAAAGCTTTAATACAGATATTTTACAGTGTAGAGCTGGCCGTACCAACGAATCCATATAACAAGCTTACGGCACACAACTATTGACACTTTACTGACTGGTTTATCATTCCGTTAGGCTTTAGGGTCTTTCTGTAGGTATTCTACGCATTTCAGCATAAGGATTTACCAGTGCAAGTTCTAGGGATATTAACAGCATTACATCTGAGGACAATCATAGTAATACAAAACACGATAGAAAAGTGTTTTAAATATATCTCCATACGCACTATGTGCATAGTGTATAGAGAAAGTATTGCACTCCACCAAAAATTCGATATCGAGATTTCAACGGAAATATATGTTTTAGCGTCCCCAATATCCAAAAAAAAGCATTTTCACAAAAAGGTCCGTGTGTCCGTGTGTCTGTGAACACGATAACTCAAAAACGAAAAGTCGGTAAAATACCAAACTTGGTATTTAAGTTTAGTATCTTCCAGGGATGCGACACGAAGATTTTGAGAAAGATCCCCCACCCCCAACTACCCTTTACATGGAACTTTTTTCGAAAATTTTGATTTTCTCAAAAATAGCTCTTAACGATTTTGATTAAAATTTCGTATATTAAACAATTTACCTGACAAATGAAATGTATATCTTGAATTTTCTGGGAATAGCCTCTGAAGAGTAGTTTATTCTGGATGAATTTTACTAAATTTTGAATGACTGCTAAACCGTAAGAGATGGACAAAAACTTACTTCACAAAAAATGTAGAGCACTTTAAAACACACAATTTATGTTATATACATTTTTTCGTGGAGTTCGTCGTTTTTGTGACATTCCTTATTTTTGGTTTCTGCTATGAAAAACGTATACTTTTCTCATACGGAACTTGTCAACTCCTATCCATATAAACAAAGGAACTTCATTGACATAGCAAGCAGCTTTTGGCTATCACTTTAACCTACGGTTGTCCCTTATTTCGCTCCTACTTACAAGGAAGCGAGTAATAAGACTATTTCTGCTAATTTTTTCTGATTAGCATAAAGTAAATAGAGTATAAGCTTTTTAAGAATTATTTGTTGCAGGGATATGGAGAAAGTCATGTGAATGGTACACATCAGATTTTTTAGCTCCACTTTCGAACGTCCAAAGGTTTCTGAACGTAAGAGGTATTTTCTCATGCTTAACACTTACCAGTTTACTAAAGTGTTTTAAAATTTCTTAATTCTTACATAGAAACTTTGAGTGATTATTAACAGAACAATATTTATTAAAGAACCATGGTTTTAATTCACTACACTTATGATATTTTGAATACACCAAAGAATGAAGATGTTATTGAAGAAGAAAATCGCACATACTCGTATAATAGTTTTCAAAACATATCACAAAAGAATTTGAAGTAGGCCTAGTTAACAGCTGCGTAATAAATAAGGGGAATTTTTGTTTTGGTTTTTAAAGTATGGCACTTTGAGTACTCTAAACTAATGAAGAAGTAACAGCAACAGAATAAACAGATTGTAGAGATAAATGTGTTTGTTGCTTTTTAAGAAAAGGCTTTCCTACATTGAGTCAAGTACGAAACGTAAAAAGAAGACCAGAATTAAAATATTTTCCATTAGAAAACATATTCAATAAGACTGCCTCTGGCTTCTCATCCAGAAGTCCCGGGTTTGATTTCTGGCTGCGGTGGGTTAACTTTTCTTTAACCAGAATCATTTCCTACACCTCACAGATTCTGGAAGTATAAATGTGGGAATGAATGTGTGTGTTTAATAGTATGAAACTAAAAATCTGAAGTTAAGAAACCCTCCAGTTAAGTTTTTTCAATAAAACAGAAATGGATATTCTGTTAAATGAATGGGTGATAAAAATAGTAAAAACAACTAAATACAAACCAGAAGGAAGACAAGAAATAGAATTACCTAAGAAGACATGGCTGGAGGGATGGCTGATTAGGCTACAACCTAATGCTTGATAATAAAGAAGAAGAAAACAAAGAAGAAGAAGATGATTGGCAAAACAAGTTCGGGAACCCATAGTGCAACAACAAAGAATTAGTACTGAAGTAAAGCCCCGAATAATATGCGCGCCTAGACAGCTGGACCTAACAGATTTGAACTCGTTCCTGCAATAAGCTGTGACTAGAGCTCGGTGCAATAGGAAACAAGAAATCATATGTGTTCCATTCACATTACATTCTCTACATCTCTGTAACAAATTCTTGTTGTTCTGTCTACATCATGCTAATCGAGATAAACACTTGCAGAAATTGCCCTTATTACTTGGTAAGTAGTAGGGAAAAAAACCTAATGTGTTCCATTCACATGATGTCCTCTAGCTGCTCGGCAAACAAACCTTTTATTCAAAAGATTATTATTTTATCTACATCATGCTAATAAAAATAAACATCGGCAGAATTAATCTTCGTATTAGCTTTCTTCTAAGTAGAAGGGAAATAAGAAAATACACAGGATAAAGAGATCCTCTCGTTCTTTAAAATCCGGTTGCTATGCGAAACAATTGAAACTACAATCTCTTTGCTTGCCAGGACTAAACAAACGAGAAACGAGAAGAAAGATGTCTTCCCGTTTGATAAACATTTAAGTAGCTTAAAATTAAAACCGGAATTCCCGGAATAGCTCTAAAACGGTTAATTCCACAAAAAATGTAATAACATAAATTGTGTTTTTAAATGATATGTATATTTTTGTGTAATAAGTTTTGTATATCCGTTACGGTTTATCAGTTATACAAAAGTCTCTAGAATGAAGAGGTCTTCAGAGGCTATTCCCAGAAAATTCAAGATATACATTTTATTTGTGATAAAAGTAGTTTAAACATAAGGTATTTTAATCAAAATTATTAGAGCCATTTTTGAGAAAAACAAAATTTTCGAAAAATGTTCCACGTAAATGGTAGTTGGGGGTGGGAGTATGTTCTTGAAAACCTGTGTCGCATCCTTGGAGGACCAAGTTTGGTATTTCAACGACTTTTCGTTTTGGGGCTATGCTACATACACACACACACACACAAACAGTCACACAGACAGACACACACGGACCTTTTTCTGAAAATGCCTTTTTTGGACTCAGGAAACCTCAAAAAAATATGTTTCCGGCGAAATCTCGGTATCGAATTTTTGGGTGAAATTCAATATCTTTTCTGTACGCTATGTACATATTACCCAGGTCGTGAGGACCGCATTAACCGGCCGGGAGGGGCTCGAGGCGCTGACCACGTCTCACCCTCCAATACTGCACCCCATCCATGACGTCTGTAGTGGACCAAGATGGGGGACGCAGCGGCCGGGCGGTAGGCCAAGGCTCCCCGTGAGCTGTCGTGCCATGGAGTTATGTACATATTACGTGTATAGAAAGTAGGGCAAGGAAATATGCCCTAAAAGAAGTTGAAAACAACCGATATGTAGTTATAAGCAATGAAGTAGCCAGAATCATTGATTCATGTATCCTTAAAATCATACGAGCACGATTGAGCAGTATACAAATTTTAAAACTTAAACATCATATATTATATCTACTAAATTCTAGTATTATCTTAATGGAGTGTAAGCTGTAAATTTGCTCTCTTCAATTGTTATGTAACTTTTTGCTGGCAAACCCTACCAGTTTTTAAGTAATTCCTCTCTTGAATATCTTTTTAACACCCACGGTAATTATTATTGAGTATGTTGTTTGTTATTGTTAAACAGACTATTATTGCGTTTGGAATGACATAAGTAAAGGCTGTTTAGGCTAGAACTGTGTTATTGCCGAAGCGGGAAGTAGAAAACAAAACCTCCTTTATATTAATGAACAAAGCGATGAGAAAAACAAAATGGTCGTTTCTCAGTCGTAAAACAATAATTTTAATTCAACATTTCCCAACACTTTATTCGGTTAAGTAGTTACTATAAGGGTTAATCTAAACGATTAATCTCAATCTCCGATTAACCGATCAATATGATTTAAGCGATTAATCAAATCAATTACATTTAGTAGTGTGTTGAACAAAAAAGAAAAAAAAAAGAAAATACAGAAACAAAAGGATGTGTTGCAGTCACATTACTTTCTCTATATATCTCAGTAACAAATAATTGTTAAAAATCTCATTCTCTTATGTACTTTAAGCTAATCGAGAAAAACATTAGCAGAGATGGTCTTATTACTTGCTTCCAAGGGAAATAAGCGAATACAATTGGCTAAAGCGATAGTCATATATTTAAAATCTGGTTGCTATGAAACGCAAGTAGATAAATATATATTACAGAACTTCGTTGTCTTCGTATAGAAAAATCAAGCGAATATTTTATAACTCATATTAATATCTCAGAATTTATATTTTAATACAAGTAAAAGAAATGAGTGAGGTTGTTTGAATAGTCAAAATTCCAAAGAATCCTTAACTTGTGGCCTTGAAAGTAGATTTAAATAAAATTAGATATTTATTTTAGTATATCTTAATTCCTTTTTTTCCTCTGTTCCTTACACTATATACTAGCACCTATCCCGGCCTATATATGAAAATGCTCTTTTAGTGGAAAGAAGTTCAGGTGGCCCTCCTAATAACCTAAGTTTTTGTTGAATCATTGTGCTGAATTTCTAGATTGAATGCAATATTTGCAATGCGTTAAGTTAGGATAGAGAAAACAAGTCCTACAAAACTGTATTTATTATGTTGCATTGTTTATAAATTAAATGTAATAGCCTCTCTTAACTACACCTTACAGTATATTGTTATTGCATTAAACATATAATTTCTTAAAACCATCCACTAATATTCACTTTTAAAATTTATAATAGTTTTTAGTTTTCGACTGGGTTCGTTTGTAAATTACGATCTTTTTCCTAAAAATAGATTCCTCTAGGAACAAGTGGTAAGAAAAATTTACCAACCAATAAGTGCAACGAGATATTTTAGTTTAAAAACTACTGTAATGAAACGTAAATTTAATAATGAAATTTATACCGTAATCATATGATGCATTCCTCAGAATTGCCTTTTCATTACATGTATAAACCTCAACAAATGGTGACAATCATAGAGTTAAAGACAGACAATATTTTTTGCACTATGAAATCGTCGATCTGCATTTAATGAGATCAGCAACTTTCATAATTAAATCTATATTTAATTAAATAAATCTAAAATTGAACACCATTTCATAGCCTTTCATTATGATACCGCTAATTCTAGCAGAATTAACAATATTTAACATTTGATTCGCCAGATATAAGAAAAACACAGCAATGCCATTCTCCGTTTATGTCCGCTGCACGCAGCACAGTAGTGTAAAATGGTTTGCCTGAACGAGAAGCTGCAGGGGAAGCTTAGGCAGAATGCTCCATGCATTGGCGGTAGCCTGCATGCTAAATCCAGATTTGCTATTTACCGCTAAGCCGAAATGTTTTGCAAAGTGTGTAAAACGGGTTTGGGAAAAAAAAAAAAAAAAAAAAAAAAGCTTTCTAGTTTTTAAGGATAATGGCTACTTGATTTCAAATAGGGCCTTTTTAAGTTTTTGTATGTTATATCTCACCTGTTTAAGCAAGAATATTCCAGTCAGTGTTCTAAAATCCGACATATAACATAATTTACGATGCACTTTAAAATAGGCTGCATAACATCTTAATTATTTTGTATTTTGTTACGAAATAAATTATGGAAATATTTAGCTTAGTAGTTAACTTATTTTAAAATATTAAATAACCTTTATAGCTATAATATTTCTGATTTTTTGTTATTTACAACATTTTAATAGAGTGAGTGCTTAAGAAGTAATCTAAATTTTTAGTTATCATTATTAATGTACGTAAATTGCTTTGAGAAACATTATATCAGCAAACCTAAGGAAGAAATACGCGTTTTTTCTAGTGTTAAAACCTTTATTCATGTAGTAATTCATATTAACGCTCTAGAACAAGACCATTTATTTCCTGTTTCCAAATTGTCATATTATATGCCAGTTGCACAGGGAAGCAATGGCTGGAGGGGAAGAGAGAATAAATAAAATATCGCTTAATTTTGCTCAGAGGTATGTTTATCAGGCTTGAGCTTCTTTTAGACGTCCTATATCTACATCCCTTCCGAAGAAAGCCATGCTTAGGATTTTACAACCCTCCACCAGGTTTGAACCCGCGGCTTTGGTTATACGAATAATCTTTGTTAGTTTGAGTTACCCCGATAGGGTTTTTTTCCGGATTTTTCCCTTATCAAAAGAAGACTAATGTCGGGTATGGACTTTGAAATCATTGAGTATCATCAATTTTATTCATTCATGTGACCTATTAAAAAATCTGATGCGTACCATTCGCATGACTTTCTCTACATCTCTGCAACAAATTATTCTTAAAAAGATTATACTTCTATTTACTTCAAGCTAACCAGAAAAAAATAAAGAAATAGTCTTATTACTTGCTTCCTTGTAAGTAGAAGCGAAATAAGAGAGTACCATAGGTTAAAGTGACAGTCAGAAGCTGATTGTTA